>OX439000.1:60905969-62327844 GCA_949316495.1 Amphiduros pacificus
AATCTTTCCAATATTCTGCCACTGGTAGAGGTTTTTTGAACAGTTGGTCCACCCTCTGTCTGATTTCCCCAATTTCACTCTTCAAAGCTGATATCAGAGAAGTGGATGTGCTTATTGGTCTTGAAACGAGATTGACCTTTCTTCTGCAGTAAGCACATTCGAAGTCATATGTCACATGATTGGCTTCATACTCTCTCAAACAGTGGTGATGCATGTAATGGAAACATCCCCATAATACAGCAAGATCTTCAATATATATATTTTCAAGACAGATGACACAATCTGTGATGCTTATATTTGTCGAGCTAGATGCAGATGAAATCAAATGTGATGCTGCAGTACTCTGATACTTATCAGTGTGTTGGCCACCTGGTTTGCGCGGGATGTTGCTCTCTCCCTTTACAACAGTATTGTGTTCCCCATCATCTTCACTGTCAGATATGACGATTTGATTGGATATGTTCTCTTCGTGCCTAATGATACTGTTTCCCTCTGGTTGTTTTTCACCAAATGGATTTTCTAATTCACTGTCAGAAGATGACATAGAGATTGGACTTGAAGCCCTACTAGGAAGAATCAGAGAGGGTGGTGCTGGATGGTTGACACTGTCTCCATTGGTCTGTATGATATTGGACACAAAGTTTCTTATGCTTTGTAAGATAGTTGATGTCTGTACGATTGAATTGCATCTGAGCACCAAGAAGTCTTCCACTGCATTGGTAAATTGTTCTCCTCTCAATCGTAACTCCCTTATAATATCATCATCGTCATAATCTGAAAAACTCATAATACCTTATTGTTTTTGTGTTATCTTTATTATGCCTTCTTTCCATAAATACCTTGATTCAAATGCAACAATATCAAGCTACCACAACAAATATATGGATCCTTGCCTTTATTACAACTGCAACAATGTCATATTCCAAATTGATTGTGACCCGAATTTTGCCATATCAGTTCCATTTTTTTCCTTTCTAGCTCATCTTGCTTGTCACTCGTCAGTGGTCTATTGGCCAGGGCAGTAAGTCTGTGGTGCATCAACATCATTTTGTCAATCATATCTTGCATTAAGACTCTCATTGTGGACTTTTCAGAATAGAGAAATAAAGATTTTCGGTCATTGATCCTTTTCAGCCTGTTCTCAGAGTTTCTTGAGTTATGTTGAGCTTTCGGAAAGACCTGTAGTGGAAGTTTATTGTCAAACATTGTTCTGTTTGCTTGATGATAAACCTCCTTGAGTTTTGCTGTTCGTTGTTTCTCAACGTCACTGATCAAGACCTCATCGTCACTGTCTTCGCTGGATTGTCCATCCTGCCAGATTGTCTTCTCTATCTCGCCCAAAAAATTCTCTATATCATCAACCAATTCTTTGGGAAATTGGCGAGATAGGTGATTTTTTGTTCTATACATGATACCCATCTGCTCAATCAAACTTCTCGACACTATCATACTGTTCTTGTAATCCACAAGTGTGATGCGTGCATATCTGTTGTATTCAGTGTACTTATCGATCCCATCCTCCACAACCTCTATGTAAGGCATGGGCAAATTCCCACCAAAAAGTCTACTGTTTGCCTCATTGTAAACCTCTTCTAATTTTTTATATGGGTCATCCTCAGTCTTGATACATTTTGATCTGATCTGATTGCAAACGTCTATGTATTCATCTTCATTAAATCTTTCCAAGTTGATGCAGTATTGAATGACATTTTGCAACACACGTAGGAACCTCTGTACCAATGACCAGCAGAATATGGGTGACTCCCCCTTCAATGTTATCTCAATTCTGTCTGTTTCATAGGAAATCATGTCATTTTCAATTCGTCTATCCATAACGAATTGGCATTGTGATGGCAGACGTTCACCACAGAAGACCCTGTTCACATATTTGTACAGATACAAGAAGAAAGTTTCATATTGAAAGCTACCAGTAGGCGTAGAGGTAACTTGATCAGGAACATGATTTCTCTCAACAGATTCGGTAGATGTGGAGGGATCGGATGAAGATGATGTAGATGGGAGTGGTGAGCTCGCACGTAATACACCACTAGAAAAGAGAGATTTTCTCACGTTTTCCACATCTCCCCGTTTACTACCATGCTTGGTTAATCTCTGCCAGTAGGTCCCTGGTGTAGCAGGGGAAGAGAGAATCCTTCTCTTTGATTGCAATAGTGAACTGTGTTCTAAATTACCAACCACCTTGCTATTGGAACTTGTGGGAGCTGTGTATCTTTTCACTTTGCCATTGCACACAGGACACACTAAATGGTTTTTGTAATTGTCTCCAAAACGTCTTCTTAGATTTTTCTCCCAGTCTCTCACACAACCTGTGTGTATTAGATGACAGCAATCGTAGAGAACCACCATGTTTTCTCTTATTGGATCCAGACACATGGGACATTTTGTTTTGGTGGGTGTTGCATCCCCATTGTCATGCAACTCATCTTCATCCACATCACTATCACTGTCTTCCATATGCTGAGCATCATGTTCAGAGATCGCTACTGGTGAATATTCTACAGGAAAGTGGTCATCTACTTGTGTTGGATTCAACATTGAGTTATCATCATTACCATAATATCCAACAGGTGAGCTATAGTCAACAGGAATATGTGAAATTAAATCTACATCAATTGAATTCTCAAACATTATTGGGTTGTAGTCTTCACCAATTGTTGAAACACCGGGCAAAGGGGATTCTTGTTGGAATGATGAAATAGGACTGATGTTTCTAGTATCATTTCTTTCCAATTCAGTGAGACGGGATTCTATCCTATCAAACATCTGAGACATGTCACTCACTGTTGATTCGAGTGAAGCTGAGAGTATTTGCAATTCTGTTGAATCACACCTCAGAGCCAGCACACTGTTGAAGTTTTCAATAAGTGTCTCAAATGAGCTTTTCATATGGGTGAGCAAGTCTTGATATGAGCCAGACATGATTCAATAATGATATTTGTGATTTCCTCTTCCACAATGGTGTTAATATCAATGAGCTATGCACTCACACTCCCGTACTTTATATTTGATTGCAAGAGATATGCTTGTTGAATGTCTGTTGAAAGAGGAAAGTGGTGAAATACAATCAAGGAAATTATGCTCTCTGTATCATGACTGTGTAAATCTTCTCAGTATTGCTGAATCGGGCTTGGGCACTTTTGAACTAAATGGATTGGGAGATAAGATACCACATCTGTTGATACTTGTAAAGCGTCGTCTGAAGATTTTGGAATCCAAAAAGTTAGCTGATATAGAAAAATCATTTTAGATCAGCACCAACAAGACCAGTTTATATATTTGAAATTTTTTTTTATTTTATTTGATACCACAACAATGCCACACAATCAAATGGTGTTAGCCTGTGATAAATCACAACAGTTCTTTGTCACATACAAATGCGTCAATCAGGTTTCAAGTTACCAGACATACACTTTGCATACCACAAGGGACACATCATGTATGAACAGCATTCACCTGCGATCCAACATGAGTGGTTTCACAGAGAACATGAGCAGGCGGGTACAGCCTTTGTGTGACAGTAGCTCTCATTTGTCCTTTCCTACAACTCCATCGAACAACATCACCACCATGGGTCGTGATGCTGACATGATCTTCTACACTGCAGGTCAGAATCTGTTTGATGCACTCTCGTTTGAGAAGTTTCATCGCGTCACTTCTCCATTTTCTGTGAACAATCGCAACTATACTGCATTGTTGCATGGCATAGAGAACAGATGGGAGATCCTGTGTGCCTTGGAGAGGCAAGATTCTTTACGCTTTTCGAGGAATGATGCTTTTCCTCCTTTAAAATCAGCCTCTTATTACAAAGTCAGAGATGTCAATGTGGTCTGTCAAAATCAGATATATCAAAATTCTCTAGCACTCAACACACAAAAACAGACAGACACCTCTTTGGTTGAAACCAGTAAGGACCTCCTTGCCCATGTCTTGCAATTTGCTACAGTAGATATATCAGCGAACAACATGTGCGTAGAGTGGGAAATAAAATTGCGCCATAACTTATCCATGCCAGAAAAATGTCACATACTCATCCACCATGAAGTGATGAGAGAAATCCACAGAGGAATCTCGCCAGAGGCATTTCAACAGGCATGTAAGGACATATGTCTTTTAGAGCATGATGTCACCTTCAAGAGAAACCTGTACGGAGTTGGTCGTAGCAAGAGAAACAATCCAGAACTCATGGATATTTTCCCACTTTTACCATTGGGTTTAAAGAAAGTGATCCTCAAGAGGTGGGTCAGAGAAGAGAAGATTAATTGTCTAGAGCATGTCAAGAAAATGTGGCCAGATTGGAAGTCAGATACGGTTGTGAATATCCCAGGTATACCAAAACGTATTGATGATTGGAATGCTGAAGATGTAAGTAATGTGACACTTGGTGTAATTGGATCAATCCAATAATGAAGACCATCGATGAACTAATTGATGAGATGAAGGGATATGCATTGAAATGTGGGGAAGGACATCACTCAAATCCTTTCACGGAACAATTCAGACAATGTTTTACATTAGAAAAACTTCAATTAAACCCAAAAGATAACAAGTCATCCTTTGACAATAGAAAGGAATTGCATGACTATATACAAAGCATTGAAGTTGAGTTGAAGGCTATGGCCAATGAGGTTGAAAAATGTTCTTCTCGGACTACAGATGCAAAAAAGGAATATGATGAACTTTGTAAGATATTCACTAAGTCAAAGAAAACTTGTCCACCATCAGAAACTCAATTTGGGGCACGTGAAGACGATGTATGGCAATTCTCCACAGATGATATCTCATTTGGAATTTGAGATGTAAATGACAAGTCTCCATTTTTTAGAAAAGAATCAACCTGACATTTGGACTGTACAGCTCCCACCTGCATGCCAACATGAAGCGCAACATCTGTGTCACTGCTCTTGGCCAATCTCAATTTTGTGTCTATCAGTTTCTTTGTTTCATCACAACGGGCCATGTGATGCAGTAATCCATGTAGTGTATCCTCGTATGCTTTCATGTTCTGACTTGATGGTTGACATGTGTCGGATCTACTAAACGTGCCACACAAGTGAGCTAACTTCTCTGAGATATCTGTATCGGTCAGAGTTTTATGGATGATATCCAAGATGTTGTTGTATAAAAAATAGCTCTTGTTGAACCTTGCCAGACAAGAGAGATGAAGAGCAATATCACTGAAGAGTGTGCTTGTGGAGAGACCTTTCTTTTCAGCTTCAATGACTCTGTTTCGCTTTTGGTACAGCTCACTCTCCACTTTGGTGATGTTCTCTTCCAAAGACATCTTCTCATCCTGTATGTGGTCATCAAGTCGTTGAAACTGACCTCGCTCGTCTTTTAAGCATGCCAGTTGCTCCAGCAGGTGGACATGGCATCTAAGAGTTTCATTTGTGAGCTGTTGAAGTGAGAGCTGTTCATATATCCCACTCATATGGGGGTGCCAAAGCAACCCATGAAGTGTATCACATATTGCAAATAAAAACCTTTGCCTCCAATTTTGATTTAGTCTTGACTCTGTATTGTCCTCCACAGTTGAAAGGTCCACAAGTGCCATACTGTCTTCATATGCCATTTCCTCAATCTTTCGTTGAACTTTAGTAACCACTATTTGTGCTGGTCACTTTATTGTATGCATGAATACATTTGATTGATATGGAAGAATTGTGGGAAAAGCGTTTTAATCAACTCTATAGCACATACCGTCAGTTGGAAGATGCACATGGTAGATTATCTCAGAAGTACAAGGAAGTAGAAGCACAGGTAAACATTGTCTCTGAAAGTAAGAGAAGGCTAGAGGATTCATTGAGAACACTGGGTGAAGAATGTAGAAATTTGAAATGTGAACAAGAGAAGTACGCTCAGGAAAGGTCAAGTCTGTTGCAAAAAAATGCCAGTCTCAAAGACTTTCTCCACACTGAAAGAGAAGATTCAAAGCGGATGGAGGCCAAAAGCACGAATGAAGTGGAACTTTTGCATAAGAGAGTGAAGCACATGAGAATCAAGGCTGTTGACAAGGAAAAAGTGATTCAACAGAAGCAACATGAAAACGATAAGCTTCGTGAAGAAAATCAGTGCCTGAAGGATACAATAACTGATCTAAAGGACACAGAAACGTGTAAGCAATTGAGAGTGGTTTCAAAGATGGACACCATTCTGGAAAAGTACATGGAGATGTTTCCTCAGGACCAATCACTGAATCACCTTCAGTTTGTTGACAAGACCACCAATGGAAGCAGCCACCTCTTTCGTCTTCTTTTGGAATTGTGCTATAGAGATGCCACAGGTAGCCTGAGAAATCTTAAGAGGAAGATTATTCGTGACTTTGACAGTATGATAGATACTGTGGTGTATTACAAACTGTACATTGACATGTGTCATTATGCACGAATTGTGTGGTGTAAGAACTTCTGTATATTTGAGGAGGCAAGTAGCATGATTTCCAAGATGAAGGAATTGACTCATCATCAAATCACATACCAAGAGGTTGTGTTGGTCAATGCCAGACAGGCCTTTGTGGCGGCAATTCTAAATGCAATGCAGGGGCTTGGTAGTTTACCACCAGACGACACTGTGCAAGATGATGCGTCAGATTGCGATGCACTGACCAAAAACCGTTCTCAGATGGAAAAGGCTATCGGATTTGATTGAATGGACAGTTTTACATAGATAGAATTTCAATACTGGATTGAGTGTCACTATGTCACTATTCATCGAATATGCAAAGTTCAAACATGCAGAAATCCAGAAAAAACTTCTTGACAGTCTTCTTCTCGGACAAAATTGTGCATTGCTTGGATTTCCAGGCTCTGGTAAGACTTATATGACTGCAAATATCATTCGTACACTCGTGACAGAGAAAAGAAAATCAATTGTGGTTGGGGGAAGCACTGGCTGCGCTGCTCAACAAGTAAAGAAGAGTTTAGATGGCCTTGAAGTTACAATACAGACAATTCACTCTCTCCTACGATTTGGTTCAGAGGAGCTGTCACTCGTGCAGAAGGGAGACATGGAGGGGCTTGAAAAGAAGGTGCGTCAGAAAAAGGTTTACAGTGTTGGTACAGTCATGCAAAAGTGTGACTATCTGGTAGTGGAGGAAGTGTCAATGCTCACCCCAATGTTCATTGAAGCCATGGATGTGGCTCTGCGTCAGATTAGAGGGAGACCCAGTAAGGTATTTGGTGGAGTGGTGGTCCTGTTTGTTGGAGATTTCAGGCAATTGCCTCCTGTGTCACAGAGTAATTGCGTATATGCTTTTCAACATCCTAGATGGCAAGATGGAACTTGGATTGCTAAGGTATATTCGTTGCAGTATGTTCTCAGACAGTCCAGAGATAATCAATTTATCAATATGATTATGAAACTCTCCCATAATCAACTCTCAGATGATGAATACAAACTTCTTCAAGGATGCATTGTTCCGAATGGTCGACAGAAAATCATGGATGTGGACTTCTTATCTGATGCTCTGCGCGTCTTCCCATATCGCAAAGATGTGAAAACTTATAATGAGAGAGTAACCGAACGGGCAAGAAGAGACAATGTAGAGATTCGTTCGCTCAAAGTGAATTGGCAGTCCCTCCCAAAAATAAAGCCTGATCTGATGATGAATGTGCAAGATGAACTAAGTAAGGAGATGGATGCCTCTCTTGAAATTTTTGTAGGTGCCCATGTAATGGTGACAGCAAACATGAGTGTGGAATTTGGTATTGTAAACGGTACAATGGGAAAGGTGTTGGCCTTTGTCCCAGGATTAGAATGTGACTATGGCACTTCAGAATGTGACATGGGAGTTCTATTGGAATTGGACGATTGCACACGGGTCACTATAGGAGCCCATTGTATCACAAAGAAGATTGATCAATACAAGAGTGTGAAAATGCATTTCATTCCCTTGTTGCTGTGTCATGCAATAACAGCACACAAGCTTCAGGGTTCAACTGTACAAAGGAGAATTTTTTTCTCACCACCTTATATGAAAACAGAGTCTGTGTCATCTATGTTTTATGTCATCATCACACGCCTCACATCCCTTGATCTGCTGCACTTGACACATGTACCACATGAGATGAGGGTTATTGTCGACCCATCTGTTCTGAACTATTATGAAAATGTGAATAAAAGATAACACAAAAGCACAGATGCTGTAAAGTCTCTTTATTTTATTTACATGCTATATCTTACAATACGGGGTTTTGAATTACGACAATTCATGATAATATCAAAGTCATAATTTTGTCTGGCATCTCTATCATTTTCATGATGCACTTCGTAAGGACCCTTTCTCAATTTGGCAATGGGTACAATGATGGATGCTGATTTCCTTCCATCTCTTGTCTTCACTGATATTCCCTCTGATGAGATCAGCATCTCTGCCTCCACTTGATCAATGGAGCTCGAAGTGAGAAGCATTCTTGGCCAAGCATAATTAAACTTGTTGTCACGAGGGATGAGCTCTTTCATTTCAATAATCAGAAATAGCGTGCCAACATCCATAGTGGTCCCTTGTTCATATAAGAAGTCACCATCTTCAACATCCACGGTAAGTTTTCCTGTCGTCTGCAAGGTAACAACAAAACTATCTCTTTTGTTGTTTGCGAAAGAACCACTGCATGTGCTACTACAAATTCCCCTTGGGCGAAAGGTCTCATAGAATATTTCTGGTGAGGCCATGTGTATCATGAGTGCATCAACACTGTCCACTCCATGCTGCGAGGTCACCTGTGCTTTGAGATTGGCATAATCTCCGCATGACTGCATATGTGTATATTGAGTTGTAAGTGTTTTATTACAGTTTTTCACATGGTCCTGTAGAAGGTGGAATGGTATCAGTGTGGATACAGGATCAAATGTAATGTCAGCCAGAGATAACTTGAAAGCCTGATCCACTTTGTCCCTCAAAAGACATTCATCTTCAAGATCAACCCTGAACAGAGCAGATCCATCATCTGTCACCACTCTTGCATTTTCGTCACAATATACTCCCATTTCTACAACCCTTCCATGAAGGTCAGAGAAGCATGAATCTCTCTCCCCAATTGCATATGGTGAGTGAACAATACCCATATATTCCATAAGAAGTTTGTTGTGTTGAATTGGAGGAGCATCACAAGGATACAGAGGGGTCATTGTGTTTGAAATCAAATCAAACTTACCCCCAAGCTCGTCAACTGGGTCTGCACCAAATGCAGGTGAAGAGAGATGTGGAAAATTCACAGGAGCATCATTGGACATGTTCAACAGCTGTGTGCCAGTGTATGTGTATGGCATGGATAATTCATTACTGTTCATTTCTCTTTTGACATAATTTCTTCTCGCTTGCTCTATCTCTGGTCTAAACATGTCAGAGTATAACCTCTTGTTTAGAACACCAAACTCGACATCATAGTCCAATATTTCTTCCAATCTTCTCTTTCGAAGCGGGCCATTTCCTGTGCCTGGTGCCCTACTAGGACCACAAAAATTTGAATGACCAGAAATGAATTTTGCAAGAAGACTAGTTGAAGACATGTTTCACAAACACAATGATCAACCTATGCATTAACATATTTGATTCGCGAATAGGCTTGCTGTCTAACAATCATGGGTCTGTATCCAAGCTTGGCTCAAACAATCTTCCAAAAAGCAATGAGTGGTGAAACAAAATTACCCTTGCAACAGTCAAGTGCCATTGAAGTGCTACGCAACACATCTGTTGTCTTGATCGACCTTACACAATTTTTGTACATCTCTCAATCTCAATTATCCTCAATGGTCCAACAACACATGTATTGCTACAGCAGTGTGATAGACTTCCTTTCATCTGAAGATCCCATAGGACAGGTGTTCATCGATTGGAAAACGGGACAAGTCAAAAATTCTGTTGACATATTCACATTGGACATAGCTGCAAGCTATCTCTCCAATAAAGTGGAACTTGTGGATAAGCGATGGAAAATGGCATGTGACAAAAAGGGTATGGAGTCGTCTCTGAATGCCATATTTCTGGCCGTGGATGGAGATTGCCCTGTGGCAAAATTGGAAACAAGAAGACAAAGGCAAACAAAGTCGCATGCATCAAGCATCTGCCGAAAGATAGAAGAGAACTGCAACCGCATCGGTGAGGTGGTCCCAAATAATCTATACAGTAGATTTTTTCTCTTTTCACAGACTGGTGACGGACGTATGGCTGGATCTTTACAACGTTACATCTTTAGCAGAGAGAATCGGGAAAATGTGCTGGGGAAAATGGTGGAATTTTTAGGAAGAAATACACACATGAATGCCAGTGTTTATTTGGCTCAAGGAAGAACTAAGATGGAACCTGGTCTCATCAGTCGAGTATGTGGATCCTATGTCCTACCATGGGACAATGGCATGGAGGTTCCATATTATGAGGCAGACTCCATCATTCCATACCTATGGTCATTTTTGCGGCATCATGAGCAATCAGCATCCATCGTTACCACAGACTCAGACATGCTGATGACTTTGCTTGCACTGGCCGATCCAAGATTATATCTGTTGCGTAAGGAGAAAACAAAGGACGCTGATATTGTCTTCAACCAGAGTATTGCCTTTTCTGTGAACCCTGTCCATCTGCTCAACAATCCCCAAAAGCACTTGGATCTATTGCTGCACCTCTCCATGGGTGGCTGTGACTATGCTGAAAACTTTCATAGGTGTGGGGTCAAAACTTTACAGGTGGGTATTGAGAAAATAATGGATGGACAGAATCTGATCACATGCGTGAAATTGGCAAGACGAAATGAAATCTTAGAGTTGGATGGAAAGGGTCTTTTGGATAAGGAATTGGATGTATGGTCAACACCAAAGGAATTGCTACAGATAAATTGTGTGGATCAGAATATGTTGTTCCAATTATTGTCAAGCAGACATGATTTGTTTCCACTAAGAATGGGATCACATGTGTATTTGATGCGTCTGGATTGCAACCAAGATGTCATTGAGGGAACAATGAGATCATACTTGACAAGATTTACAAATGTCACTTCAACCCACACATTCAATGTCATCAGAAGCAAGATGAATTCTTTCCCATGGGAAATGCGCAGGAGGATGTTCTTTTTGGGCCTTGTGACAGAATGTGGATTGGGATTAGAGGTGGGCATGGAGCAGAATGTAGACATAGCCAATAAATGTGGCTATAATCCAAATAGCAAATATTCTTATGTGAAATAAAAAAATTCAACAAAATGGTTAGGTTTCATCGTTTTCTTTCATGTTTACAGTTCTATGTATTCGATCAATAATGTTCAATGTAAGGATGGTAGAAACCTTATTGAGATAAACCTTTCCATTGTCCATTTTTTCACAGCACCCAAATAGACTCAAATCAAGCATCCTTGAAAGGGCTCTCAAAAGCTTGTCTCTTATCTTGGACTTTTGTGATCTTGAATGATCAAATTTAAAGTGCCTATAGACCTCCTCATCTGTGATGTCCTTTAACATGTCGCATTTGTCGGAGTACTTGTCGAGAGCTTCTTTTATCTCCTTAGCTATATCCATTGCAGGTCTCCCTTCATCAAGATCGAATTGATGATGAGCTATCTGTAGAAACTCACCAAGTGAAGCCCCCTTGCTTGTAATTCTTTCATCCATGTCATGTGCTGCATTCACTTTAATTTCACATATTTTACATGAAACACAATCATCAAAGCCTGGAAGAGGCATGATGGATGAACAAAGCATTGGTATGTTAGGTAGATCAACACCACCATTCCCAGAGAGGGACTCTTGTATGCATATGGCACTCAACTCTTCGTCACTCACTTTTCTCTTGCGTTTTTTTGTAGCCATTCTCACATACATTCAAATCATGATTGGTAAATATGATTTTATCGAAATCATTGTCTATTGCAGCATTTTTGTCTTTGGTCAACAATATGGTCATTTCTTGCTTTCCGTACATTTTATCAACTCGACAGAACATTATCACTAGAAGATTGGACGAGTGTTCATATATTGTGGCATTAGTCTGAGAGTTTTCCTTCTCGGCATGCAAGAAAGGTTGACTTGAGACAACTAGATTGTTTCCACTTCCATTCCCTTGGACAAAATCTAGAGTCATCCCCTGCCATCCTTGTCTTTTAGATGTAAACCTGTTTAGGGGAAGATAATCGACTCTTGCTCTGATGTGTTTGTCATCAGTGGTGTTTACATCAAATGAGTACTTGGTGCAAGCATCTGTGTTGAGATGAGAGTGGTTGCTGTGCCCCAGTTCATACCATGTGTGGTTTGAAATGTCTTTTGGGAGATGAAAATTTGCCAGTTCACAGGCATTATCATCTTCATCATAATCAACCTTCCTCTGTTGACACATTTCGCCAGTCCATCCCACTGGACAATGGCACTTGTATCCTTTTGTGTATGCTTTCTGCATACATGTCCCTCCATTGAGACAGTAATGACATGTGATAGATATGTCTGTTTTGTTGGTTTCGCAAAACTTTCCACTATAGAAATCTTTGCATTGACAAACAAAGTTTCCTGCGCTCATGTAAATGCATGCCGCTGTCCCTGATGGGTTACAATGATCCATCTTGCATGGATGGTTCCAGCTCTCGCAATCTTTGTTTGTCTTACATGTGATGTCTGTGGGTAGCCTGGGATCATCAAATCTGCAAACATGATGGTCACATTCACTAGAGATTTCCATGTTAGATGAGACTGTTCCAAATAATATGGCAACCGTGATGACAACAGAGACAATTGTGCTTGCTACAAGAATGAATAGAAATGTTCCTGATGATCTTCTTAGCTGAAGCATTGTCAAAGATATGGGCAGTGTTTTTCGCATTTCTTTGTTTTACAAACTTCTGTTTCATTTGGTAACAATTTCAATTGATTAATAGTGAACCGTGCATCCTCCTTAACACTAGAACTATACAGAACATGATTGATCTTTTACCAGGGATAATGGTCTCCCAAGACATGGCAAAACACCAAGCTCGGTCATTTAATGATTACTGGGATGATGTGAAGTGGAAGGGAATCTCAAAGCCACTTGTAGCGAATCAAGGAAAGTTTGTATTACCTTTCCAGGTTCAAAATCCACATGCACTTCAAATTGAAACATTGTCTGACTTATTGGAACATCAAATGGACATAGATAATATGGCATCAAATGTCATCTCCTCCAGAGCATATCTCAATTCCATATTGTACAGGGGAGTTGAACAGTCTCGCTGCATGTTCTATTCGAAACCTCAAGAGGATGATCCTGGTTTAACAGTCATAAAGAAAATGATGAATCTTGTATCTCTTCTTGTCGAATACAATAACATGAAACTGGAACCTTTTCAACTGAAGGCCATTCGTGCTGGTATTTGTTCAAGTGGGGAACGATTGCTGGGACAGGAGCTGCACAAAAATATCCCCAAAATTCTCGATAGCCTTGGTCTGCTTGAGGGGGCTGACATGAAAGATTCAAACGCCATCATGGACCTTTTTAGAAAATACAGCAAACGCATGGTTGCCATAATTGCACCAAGAAGAAATGGAAAGTCAAAGGCTGGTAAGCTTTTTGTTTCAATCAATGCCATATGTGAGAGAGGATCAAGGATTGTCATCTTGGCACATCGCTTGGAAGCAACACTTTTGTACAAGAGTGAGATTCTACTTTATCTGGACCAGATACTTCAGATGGGCATGGATAAGTTTGAAGTTCATTCTTCTACATCAGAGATACGGCTGGATTTCCCTTGTGAGAAGAAATCATCCTTCATTTACTTTGTGTCTGGAGGGATAAATGTAAGTAAACACTTTCAATTTGTAGTGTTTTTTATTTTTTAATTTTGTCTCGTAAATTGTAACACAACACCTTCAACAGCAATTGAGCTCTGCCCATGTATAGTTACTCTGTACCATTTGCATAAGGGTTTTATCTTTCCATGCACAAATTTTGCTTGATGTTTGTCTCTATTTGTGATATTCACGTGTGAGAGAAAGTTTGTCTCGGAGCACGATTCTTCCTTAACATGCCAGATATTATTATGGGATCTTGGTTCCTGGAGCAGAAGACGCATACTACGCTTGGCAGCTCGGTGTCTACCATTTCTTGTCCTGTAGACTTTGTATGCGTGCCTGTTGGGGATGGTGCACAACGTTGCCATCCTACGTAGACATCTGAAGGATGCTGGTGACAGTTTCAATCCATCGTCCCTCACTTCAACTATCGTTTTGCCAGTGTGACGCTCTTTGCATTTTGTTCCCTTAACTGCCAACACAGCATTCACATATGCCAATGCATTCCGTCGACATGAATGGCCTTTTGATGATTCGCAAATTGATAACTGATCATTTTTCTTTATACACAATGACACATACCTCTTTGGAAACATTTTATCCTTAAAGAGTGGAAAGTCTAGTACAGGTAAATGTTTCACGCGATTTAGTGGTAGTTGACAATGTATACTGTTTTCATCATGACTACACTCATTATGTGGCAAAAAGTCTCTCATGGCCCTCTCTATATGATGTTGTTCTACACACTCGTGTGTTGAACAGAGACAATTGGTGACATTGTTGCAATGTTTAGCAAAGGGTGCCATCCAGTGATACTGAACTGATACAGATTTCAGTGGGTAACACTCTGGATCACATGCCACTGTGGTTACTGCATCAATGGATATAAAGCACATGTCTTCATTTTTGTTGGATGGCACCAAGGGATTTACAGATATCTTGACAAATGATTTCCCAGTCCAACACTTTGATGATGATTTCATGGATCTCACCTCTTCCCATCCATATTCTATATCTGTCAATAGACGGTAGTTAGCAGGTACCAAAAAGGATACGTAGGTCATATTTCACCTCTGTTATAATATCACTATTTGTGCATAACCTATCACAAGTATGAACCTCAGAAAAAAAAGACTTGTCAAGGGACGATGATGCAGGTAGAGACGATCTCATCTAGTGATAATTTTGATTTGGTACCCCATTTGGTTATCAGCAAGAAATTTGAACATGATGATGCATTTCTAGCTGGCCGACAAAGTAAGACGGACCTTTCATGTCTGGTCCACAAATGTGACAACACTGGGTGCATCATGGTTGGTGTTGGGGGAATGGAGGGGACTATCAATGAAAATGGGAACTATTCTGTCGTGGATGTCAAGACAGTCCTTGACAAACATGTTACCAATGGCACTTACAGTATAGTGAGTCATTACACAAAGCCTGTGGTGAAAACACTTCAAAGAACCATTCAACTATCTTACCCACTTATCATGTGGCAATGTGAACCAACCCCATGTGCTGATGGAAATGAAACTGAAAGCACAACATCCTTAAGTTTGTTTAAGGGTAATGATTTTAGAATGTTTACAACTATCGAGCCCCATACACATAGGATTTTAGGGCAGGGCACACATATGTTTATGAAGAAAATATATGAAGAGGTGGATCTTCATAAATCATTTGTTCCGTTCACAGAAAGGATGTTAAAGTTCACAATTGGTGATATTGGATACATGACAGCATTTGTGGACTTCAAAAAACTGGATAGTGATATCATGATATCTAGATGCATAAAGAAAAGTGTTGATAGTTGTGATGGGAGACAATGCCTGGGATTATCGAGAAAAGATAACAATGAAGTGGTGCAGGAGAAATACCCAAAGGCATTTCCAAGTGGTCTCGTTTGGAGTGAATCCTTTGAGTGAGTAACTATTAGCAGGGAAGAACTCTTTGATCTGTAAGACATGAACAAAGACAGACAGACATTGAAACATGTTATTCAACACGTTGGAAGAAATCAAATTGTCTTCAGCACCAAGAGTAAAGTACAGATGGAAGACCTTTACCATCCGACTACCATTCTCAAAATTGAAGGATCCAAAAACAAACAAGCCTCTACTGGAGCACATATTGTCGATGGAGCCAGCCAAAGCAGACCATCGAGATCTAATGATATTTTCTGCAAGACTTTTGCCAGATGGTGGGAGCAATGATCTGTTGTTCATTATAAGATATAGAGGCCACACAATCAAAGTAAAGATGAACAATCTTGATCAACCTGTTGACATGACTTATTGGTGTGGTTGTAAAGATTTATCAACTTTAACCATGTTGTTACATAGAGGGATTTGGACACTTAACAAACCTACAAGTCGTTCAGAAGATATGTATCTCACAGTCGAAGGTCAGCGTGATAAAGATGAAAAAACAGACATGATGCCATTTTCTATATATGATGTTCTTCCCTCACACATTATCCGTGAAGCCAATGTGAATCATTGGCAGATCCGAGTTGGGAATCCCACAGATGTGGAACTTGAGGGCAAGGACATTGGTCCTGCAGCAATGTATGCAAATAGAAAATGTGCCATGGCTCTTATGAACATTCCAGTGAAATGTTATTCTGTTGGGGAGGAAAAGGTTGTTGTTGAGAAAGAATACAGTCTAGATGTTAGAGAATTAAATGATTTAGATATGCTTTTCTTGGCAAGCAAGAATATGTTTGGCATGGGAAATGCCTGCTTCAATACGTTGGACTTATTCGATGCCATGATGGCATTTGGAATCATGTGGACTATTGATAAAAAGAGCGACTTCATTTATCTCCCAGTCTTGCCGGCTCCACCCAATGAAACAATATATCCTTTGGTCCCATTCAAGCATTCAAAAATTAAAAAAATCTCTGTGTCCTTTAATTCCATGATGTCAGAGATGGAGGAGGAAGATAAAAAAAACATTATGAAGACTATGTTCCCTTATGAGTCAACATGGACTCCTCACATGAAACATGAATTAATCAAACGCATCACAGCCGGTAGAGGGCCATGGAATATTGGACCTGGAACTTGTATGTTCACTCTTGACCAATGTCACTGCTGCATGCCTAGGGCTATAAAGTATATTTAATGTGTGTAAAATCTAATTTTCAACACCATGTACAATTATTTGTATAACTCTGATCAGATATTGTGATTACACATATAAAAATGACAGATGTCAACAAGTGTGCCTTTTGTAAGTACGATATGCCAGAGGGAGGAATGTCTCAATGTGACATTTGCAATAGCATGGTGTGTCATGAACCTTGTGCTGAAACATGTCCATCTTGTGACAGATGTGTTTGTCCAAAAGACACATTAGATTGCTCTGAATGCAACAATATCATCTGTAGACAATGTGCTGATATATCTGGTTGGATATCACCCGAATGTTGTTGGAGCAACGGAACAATCCTCTGCTCCAAATGTAAACCTCAACACAAATCAGTGACATGTTTGGATTGTGGATCAATTGTGTGTGGAGATTATTCGATAGAATGTGACCAATGTGAATTAACTTTCTGCAGTTCTTGTGAATGTCCACATAAGACACATTAGATTGCTCTGAATGCAACAATATCATCCATAGACAATGTGCTGATAAATCTGGTTGGATATCACCAGAATGGTGTTGGGGAAAAGGAACAATCCTCTGCTCCAAATGTATACCTCAACACAAATAAGTGACATGTGTGGATTATGGATCAATTGTGTGTGGAGATTATTCGATAGAATGTGACCAATGTGAATAAACTTTCTGCAGTTCTTGTGAATGTATACATGATGATTTCATTAAAATTGTAACATGAAATAAAAATAAAGACATTATAGAAATAAAAGTATTGTGCTTTGAATTCATTTGTCTTTTAATTCTCTGTAAAACCATACATATTTAACCTGTGTTCCCTTATGGATACAAGCATGTTTTATTGAATTGACACGCTTCATTAATTTGATACAATAGACATTCCTTCTCCTCTTGGCAACCACACTCATGCTATCTTTGTCAAATGAAAGATATCTCCATTCGCACATGAGCTTTGAAGAGTGCGGATCTAATGGTGCATTATTTGGCCATCCCCAAAAGCGAGTTCCAATCGAGAACTTGGGTATCCACAAACGTTTCAGATTGGGGAGTGCGCGAAACACAACAGCCACATCCCGGGCATTATAAACATGTCTCCATTGTCCACTGCATGTGGCATTGCCAAATGACAAGACCATTTTCACGCATCCTTTGCTGGGACAGTCCAAAACTATGTTGCTGCTATCAATTCCTATCATATTTGATCTTATCTTTTGTGTGATTTGAAATGGCAATTTCTCGATTTCCCTAGATATTGAATGCAATTTGCCTTCGACTCTTGACATCATTTTCTGTGTCCTAAGCATTTCTCTGTGGATATGAATGCCAGACTTGTTTGGGATTGCACTGACAGGACAGTTACAATTTATTGTTAGCCCTATCAAAATACTAAGAAAAACATCAATCATACTTTTCTTATTTCTCTTTAAAATCCCAGTAAATACCAATACAAAGCAATCATTTTTGTGTTTTTTATCTTTATTTTTCAAAAACAAAGGAACATTACAATGATAACTTTATTTTCTTGCAAACTGGTCCTCCATCCTCATCGAGACCTTCTCGCATATAACTCTTTATACTTTCGATTTGATCAGAATCCAAAGAGAGAGCATCATATGCCTCTTCCTCTGTCAGGCCAGATTGACACAACATGAAAATCCTATTTGCAATGTTTTCTGCATTCTTGTCTACAGGCAACCAGGCATCAATCTCTGCACTATGCTTCTTATCGAAAAGTAGAGAAGACTTACAAACATAAACAGGGGTCACATTGGAAGCAAAAGGTGACATCATGGACTTTATGCCAGCCAACACATTGGGTGACTCTATCCCTTTGGATGATCTTGATATGTAAGAGCTCAGTGTGAGTGGAAGAGCCAATAAAGAATCACTCTCTGACTTATTGTTACTCAATGCTTTTCTATCTTTGTCAGGCAGATTCACACCAGAGGCAACATTGAGGAAGGGGATATACTGATACACACCATCAATCGTGTCATTTAACATTTCCACCTTCTTGGGGTCCGCTCCCATTTTCTGTATGCGAGGCATCCACAGCTTGTTATATGATGAATTTGCAAATTTCCTCATTACTCTCTCTTTGATCTTCATGTAGGGGTTTCTGGTAGTAGACGATACCTTCAAAGGACTGGACGCCATCATCATGCCTCCACCACTAGCTTGAATGAAGTAGCGTAAAACAGCTTCGGCCATGTCTTGTACCTGCTCTTCCATGGATTCGTCATCGCTTCCTTCTCTATGGGCAATATAGCACTGGCATATGTACAGGAAGATCAACATGTTTCTTTTCATTGCAGATAGAGTAGACAAGAGTGAGTATGGTGTGGCATCTCCCAAGACGATCTGATACATGGCATCTAATATGTTTCCAGTGCCAGCATATTCTTCATACCATTTTGGTGCTTGATACACGTCTCCGTGTTGTCTTGCAAAGCTCTCTCTTGAGGCCCAACATTCAGTTATGGCCTCTTTCCTTTCTGTGTATTCCTCACCATCTCCATAGAGGTTTCCAAAGAAGTCCACATAACCTGATGTAATTTGACCAAAAACATAACAGTATTCTGTCTTTTGTTTGTTCAGCAAGTCAATGGCTGAAGTGGGTGGAACTTCTATGTTGGCATCATTCAGAAGAGAGGGTATCTTAAACGAATACCTTGGTCTACTTCTCACATACTGTGAGGTCTTCTTTGCATCCCCAACCACTTCACATGTCACGCTGTTGACATATAGGATGCACGTAGGAGACTCTAGATACATCTTCTCCAGTGCCGCTATGGACTCTGATGCAACAGTTTCATTTCTCAACTGCTTGACTGTCTGCCATGGTAAGTCAATGAGGTGCCTCATCATCATCACTCCAAACTTCGAGTGGAGCAATCTACAGAGAATATCATCTCTTCTGATAGAGAAACCATCAATTTCAACCAAGGCAAGGTCCCGCGCTCTCTGGAATACCTTGCTCTGCTTGGGACATTTTGCAATGAGATCAACTAAGCTTGGTGTGTCTGCATGTTGTGAGTCAAGAGCACATCGTAGTAGAGCTGGTGATATGTGGCATTCTGGAAGCGACAATACATCCCAGATGTCTCCTATGACCCTCTTTGTCTGCTCTGAAGAAGAAGGGTCTCTTTCCAATTTGACCAGATTGCCTATGAAGAGAGGTGTTCTGACACCGTTGTCTTCTTGCACAGAGAAGATGGCACGGCCATCAATGCTGCTGTGATCGTTATTTTCTGATGTAGTTATGTGTGATATTCCTTTGATCATGGTTGTAGTGATGTCTGGTTCTGGTGAAATATGACTCACCTCTTGCTTTAAACCAAGTAGTGTCGCTGTGCTAAATCGGATTTTGAAAACACTTTTTTTTTCAGTTGTTCACAACATTGTTTGGTTCTGAATCAAGTAACATATCCAATAAAACGTCAAATGATGCGGCATCTAAATTGGAGGAGTTCATTGGTCCAATCATCAAACTGCAAGCTTCTAACAGTTCTTTGTCTGTTAAGCCCATGTCCCATTCTGGGAGCCAGGTTGGTTTTGATGTAGGTTTTTCTTGCTCAGACATCTCTTCTCTCTATATCCTTTAGTTGTGGTTGATATATCTTGTAATCAAATGTACACAATATCCTTTCTCTGAATCGCTTTTAGCACCGAATAAAGAATATCTTGCGAGAGAACAACTGAAGATGGACTCTTCAGAACAATGTTTACATCAGAATCGTCCATTTTATAATGATCCTTTGCTGTGGAGGTAATGATCACAGTGTAACAGTTGGACTCTTGAGATGAGACAAATACAACATTTCTCACCATGCTCAACATAATTAGCAATACACAAGCATTTGACATCTCTTTGATGAGAGCTCTGAGATCCAATGTCTCTGGTCTGTCGCCACTGATGATGAGTGGACATATGTGAAAGGGTCGAAACACTTCTTGGGTTGCAGCGATGGTTGCTGCCCCTTTCAAAACATCTGCAGATGTCAATGAATTGGTTAGACTCAAGTTACGGTCATGGGGATTAGGAATGTTGAGATTTTTACCTTGTGCCCACTGACAAAACTCGAGAGTTAGTTGTCTCATTTGATTGATTTGATCAACTTCTTTGCCCATTGGAATTGATTCCCAAAATGGCATTTGCAGCATTTCATTCAGTCTGTGGAGGTTCAGAGTCAATGCAGTTGATGGAATAAACTTTGTTTCTGAAAGAAACTGACCAAGGAGAGGAACTTGTTCCTGTACTCTTTGCTTGCCACTGCGTTCTGCAAAAATAAGATCATTCACATGTAAAGTATGTTTGCCAGCATGATGAATATGGTGGAGTGACTCGTTTAACATTTCTCCCTTTTCCCAGATTTGCTTGGAGCATGACACGAGGAGGAAGGAACTAAGGCAATGAGGATTTTTTTCAAGAAAGGTTTGATGTTTCTTCAAGTCAAAGCATGGTTCTTTAGCCAATATGGATAAAGTTTCCAATGGAAGAAGGTTGAGTGTGACGTTCAGGTCAATCAGAACATTGTCAATGTTGCCTGGCATATCCGATGACATTCGCAACATAGAGAGTTGTTTCATTCTCTTCTTGACAATTGAAGCAAAGTGTGCTGCAAGTTCATTGGGCTCACTGTCATCAGCTACCCTGTCTCCCCCACTCATGAAGCTTGCAAAATGAGAAAAGATGGCCATTTTGCGTTTACTTATTTCACTATCGTTATTTAATTTAGTGTGGTGAGTTTTAAAGGCAGGGATGTATTGAGAAATCAAAGCTTGGCATTCGCTTATTGTTTCTCGTAACCGGTTATCATAGATTAATGTCTGCTCACAAATTGGATTCCAGCAAACTTGCATGAGCGAGTAAAGCTGGTCTATCTCAGATTGCTTCTTAAGCATTTCGCGATATTGTCTTTTTGCCATTATGAGTTTCCAGCAAAAATTGTCTTTCCCATGTCCATTTTCATCCTCGTTGAGAAAATGGGATTTCATCTTTTCACCATATGGAACATTTGCTGAATCGATGAAATATTTTGCCTGAAGTAACTCAAATGGAAGTAGATAGATATCCAATACATCCACATCGCCACTTTGGTTACCCAGATTACCCACAGTCAGACCACCAACTTTGGTGTCAAAAGATCTCTCAATTCCATTGTCACTATCATTGCCATCATCCTCTTTGTCATCACTACTTTCTTCCTCCTCATCATCATTGCTGTCCCCAGACAGACATGCTTTGCCTTTCAGTTCATAATTAATTGATCCAAACATCTCATTTTCTGCCCCAAAACTTAATTCCTCTTGCATTTCCATTTTCAGTGCTTCCCACATAGTCATGGTCAATAGGTTCGATGTCCATCTGAATGAATACCCAAACCAAAAAAGAGAGAAATATGAAATTTAGTCTTACCTGTGTTATGGTGTGATAATGGCATCTCTTTCATATGGAAGAGGTCTTTGACTTGATAGTCCATTGGAATAATGACATCATCCTGTCGCTTCAATTGGTCGATGATCATACGGAGGCGATTGACTTCCTTGCATTTGTTGGAATATTGGACCTGGAACTTGTATGTTCACTCTTGACCAATGTCACTGCTGCATGCCTAGGGCTATAAAGTATATTTAATGTGTGTAAAATCTAATTTTCAACACCATGTACAATTATTTGTATAACTCTGATCAGATATTGTGATTACACATATAAAAATGACAGATGTCAACAAGTGTGCCTTTTGTAAGTACGATATGCCAGAGGGAGGAATGTCTCAATGTGACATTTGCAATAGCATGGTGTGTCATGAACCTTGTGCTGAAACATGTCCATCTTGTGACAGATGTGTTTGTCCAAAAGACACATTAGATTGCTCTGAATGCAACAATATCATCTGTAGACAATGTGCTGATATATCTGGTTGGATATCACCCGAATGTTGTTGGAGCAACGGAACAATCCTCTGCTCCAAATGTAAACCTCAACACAAATCAGTGACATGTTTGGATTGTGGATCAATTGTGTGTGGAGATTATTCGATAGAATGTGACCAATGTGAATTAACTTTCTGCAGTTCTTGTGAATGTCCACATAAGACACATTAGATTGCTCTGAATGCAACAATATCATCCATAGACAATGTGCTGATAAATCTGGTTGGATATCACCAGAATGGTGTTGGGGAAAAGGAACAATCCTCTGCTCCAAATGTATACCTCAACACAAATAAGTGACATGTGTGGATTATGGATCAATTGTGTGTGGAGATTATTCGATAGAATGTGACCAATGTGAATAAACTTTCTGCAGTTCTTGTGAATGTATACATGATGATTTCATTAAAATTGTAACATGAAATAAAAATAAAGACATTATAGAAATAAAAGTATTGTGCTTTGAATTCATTTGTCTTTTAATTCTCTGTAAAACCATACATATTTAACCTGTGTTCCCTTATGGATACAAGCATGTTTTATTGAATTGACACGCTTCATTAATTTGATACAATAGACATTCCTTCTCCTCTTGGCAACCACACTCATGCTATCTTTGTCAAATGAAAGATATCTCCATTCGCACATGAGCTTTGAAGAGTGCGGATCTAATGGTGCATTATTTGGCCATCCCCAAAAGCGAGTTCCAATCGAGAACTTGGGTATCCACAAACGTTTCAGATTGGGGAGTGCGCGAAACACAACAGCCACATCCCGGGCATTATAAACATGTCTCCATTGTCCACTGCATGTGGCATTGCCAAATGACAAGACCATTTTCACGCATCCTTTGCTGGGACAGTCCAAAACTATGTTGCTGCTATCAATTCCTATCATATTTGATCTTATCTTTTGTGTGATTTGAAATGGCAATTTCTCGATTTCCCTAGATATTGAATGCAATTTGCCTTCGACTCTTGACATCATTTTCTGTGTCCTAAGCATTTCTCTGTGGATATGAATGCCAGACTTGTTTGGGATTGCACTGACAGGACAGTTACAATTTATTGTTAGCCCTATCAAAATACTAAGAAAAACATCAATCATACTTTTCTTATTTCTCTTTAAAATCCCAGTAAATACCAATACAAAGCAATCATTTTTGTGTTTTTTATCTTTATTTTTCAAAAACAAAGGAACATTACAATGATAACTTTATTTTCTTGCAAACTGGTCCTCCATCCTCATCGAGACCTTCTCGCATATAACTCTTTATACTTTCGATTTGATCAGAATCCAAAGAGAGAGCATCATATGCCTCTTCCTCTGTCAGGCCAGATTGACACAACATGAAAATCCTATTTGCAATGTTTTCTGCATTCTTGTCTACAGGCAACCAGGCATCAATCTCTGCACTATGCTTCTTATCGAAAAGTAGAGAAGACTTACAAACATAAACAGGGGTCACATTGGAAGCAAAAGGTGACATCATGGACTTTATGCCAGCCAACACATTGGGTGACTCTATCCCTTTGGATGATCTTGATATGTAAGAGCTCAGTGTGAGTGGAAGAGCCAATAAAGAATCACTCTCTGACTTATTGTTACTCAATGCTTTTCTATCTTTGTCAGGCAGATTCACACCAGAGGCAACATTGAGGAAGGGGATATACTGATACACACCATCAATCGTGTCATTTAACATTTCCACCTTCTTGGGGTCCGCTCCCATTTTCTGTATGCGAGGCATCCACAGCTTGTTATATGATGAATTTGCAAATTTCCTCATTACTCTCTCTTTGATCTTCATGTAGGGGTTTCTGGTAGTAGACGATACCTTCAAAGGACTGGACGCCATCATCATGCCTCCACCACTAGCTTGAATGAAGTAGCGTAAAACAGCTTCGGCCATGTCTTGTACCTGCTCTTCCATGGATTCGTCATCGCTTCCTTCTCTATGGGCAATATAGCACTGGCATATGTACAGGAAGATCAACATGTTTCTTTTCATTGCAGATAGAGTAGACAAGAGTGAGTATGGTGTGGCATCTCCCAAGACGATCTGATACATGGCATCTAATATGTTTCCAGTGCCAGCATATTCTTCATACCATTTTGGTGCTTGATACACGTCTCCGTGTTGTCTTGCAAAGCTCTCTCTTGAGGCCCAACATTCAGTTATGGCCTCTTTCCTTTCTGTGTATTCCTCACCATCTCCATAGAGGTTTCCAAAGAAGTCCACATAACCTGATGTAATTTGACCAAAAACATAACAGTATTCTGTCTTTTGTTTGTTCAGCAAGTCAATGGCTGAAGTGGGTGGAACTTCTATGTTGGCATCATTCAGAAGAGAGGGTATCTTAAACGAATACCTTGGTCTACTTCTCACATACTGTGAGGTCTTCTTTGCATCCCCAACCACTTCACATGTCACGCTGTTGACATATAGGATGCACGTAGGAGACTCTAGATACATCTTCTCCAGTGCCGCTATGGACTCTGATGCAACAGTTTCATTTCTCAACTGCTTGACTGTCTGCCATGGTAAGTCAATGAGGTGCCTCATCATCATCACTCCAAACTTCGAGTGGAGCAATCTACAGAGAATATCATCTCTTCTGATAGAGAAACCATCAATTTCAACCAAGGCAAGGTCCCGCGCTCTCTGGAATACCTTGCTCTGCTTGGGACATTTTGCAATGAGATCAACTAAGCTTGGTGTGTCTGCATGTTGTGAGTCAAGAGCACATCGTAGTAGAGCTGGTGATATGTGGCATTCTGGAAGCGACAATACATCCCAGATGTCTCCTATGACCCTCTTTGTCTGCTCTGAAGAAGAAGGGTCTCTTTCCAATTTGACCAGATTGCCTATGAAGAGAGGTGTTCTGACACCGTTGTCTTCTTGCACAGAGAAGATGGCACGGCCATCAATGCTGCTGTGATCGTTATTTTCTGATGTAGTTATGTGTGATATTCCTTTGATCATGGTTGTAGTGATGTCTGGTTCTGGTGAAATATGACTCACCTCTTGCTTTAAACCAAGTAGTGTCGCTGTGCTAAATCGGATTTTGAAAACACTTTTTTTTTCAGTTGTTCACAACATTGTTTGGTTCTGAATCAAGTAACATATCCAATAAAACGTCAAATGATGCGGCATCTAAATTGGAGGAGTTCATTGGTCCAATCATCAAACTGCAAGCTTCTAACAGTTCTTTGTCTGTTAAGCCCATGTCCCATTCTGGGAGCCAGGTTGGTTTTGATGTAGGTTTTTCTTGCTCAGACATCTCTTCTCTCTATATCCTTTAGTTGTGGTTGATATATCTTGTAATCAAATGTACACAATATCCTTTCTCTGAATCGCTTTTAGCACCGAATAAAGAATATCTTGCGAGAGAACAACTGAAGATGGACTCTTCAGAACAATGTTTACATCAGAATCGTCCATTTTATAATGATCCTTTGCTGTGGAGGTAATGATCACAGTGTAACAGTTGGACTCTTGAGATGAGACAAATACAACATTTCTCACCATGCTCAACATAATTAGCAATACACAAGCATTTGACATCTCTTTGATGAGAGCTCTGAGATCCAATGTCTCTGGTCTGTCGCCACTGATGATGAGTGGACATATGTGAAAGGGTCGAAACACTTCTTGGGTTGCAGCGATGGTTGCTGCCCCTTTCAAAACATCTGCAGATGTCAATGAATTGGTTAGACTCAAGTTACGGTCATGGGGATTAGGAATGTTGAGATTTTTACCTTGTGCCCACTGACAAAACTCGAGAGTTAGTTGTCTCATTTGATTGATTTGATCAACTTCTTTGCCCATTGGAATTGATTCCCAAAATGGCATTTGCAGCATTTCATTCAGTCTGTGGAGGTTCAGAGTCAATGCAGTTGATGGAATAAACTTTGTTTCTGAAAGAAACTGACCAAGGAGAGGAACTTGTTCCTGTACTCTTTGCTTGCCACTGCGTTCTGCAAAAATAAGATCATTCACATGTAAAGTATGTTTGCCAGCATGATGAATATGGTGGAGTGACTCGTTTAACATTTCTCCCTTTTCCCAGATTTGCTTGGAGCATGACACGAGGAGGAAGGAACTAAGGCAATGAGGATTTTTTTCAAGAAAGGTTTGATGTTTCTTCAAGTCAAAGCATGGTTCTTTAGCCAATATGGATAAAGTTTCCAATGGAAGAAGGTTGAGTGTGACGTTCAGGTCAATCAGAACATTGTCAATGTTGCCTGGCATATCCGATGACATTCGCAACATAGAGAGTTGTTTCATTCTCTTCTTGACAATTGAAGCAAAGTGTGCTGCAAGTTCATTGGGCTCACTGTCATCAGCTACCCTGTCTCCCCCACTCATGAAGCTTGCAAAATGAGAAAAGATGGCCATTTTGCGTTTACTTATTTCACTATCGTTATTTAATTTAGTGTGGTGAGTTTTAAAGGCAGGGATGTATTGAGAAATCAAAGCTTGGCATTCGCTTATTGTTTCTCGTAACCGGTTATCATAGATTAATGTCTGCTCACAAATTGGATTCCAGCAAACTTGCATGAGCGAGTAAAGCTGGTCTATCTCAGATTGCTTCTTAAGCATTTCGCGATATTGTCTTTTTGCCATTATGAGTTTCCAGCAAAAATTGTCTTTCCCATGTCCATTTTCATCCTCGTTGAGAAAATGGGATTTCATCTTTTCACCATATGGAACATTTGCTGAATCGATGAAATATTTTGCCTGAAGTAACTCAAATGGAAGTAGATAGATATCCAATACATCCACATCGCCACTTTGGTTACCCAGATTACCCACAGTCAGACCACCAACTTTGGTGTCAAAAGATCTCTCAATTCCATTGTCACTATCATTGCCATCATCCTCTTTGTCATCACTACTTTCTTCCTCCTCATCATCATTGCTGTCCCCAGACAGACATGCTTTGCCTTTCAGTTCATAATTAATTGATCCAAACATCTCATTTTCTGCCCCAAAACTTAATTCCTCTTGCATTTCCATTTTCAGTGCTTCCCACATAGTCATGGTCAATAGGTTCGATGTCCATCTGAATGAATACCCAAACCAAAAAAGAGAGAAATATGAAATTTAGTCTTACCTGTGTTATGGTGTGATAATGGCATCTCTTTCATATGGAAGAGGTCTTTGACTTGATAGTCCATTGGAATAATGACATCATCCTGTCGCTTCAATTGGTCGATGATCATACGGAGGCGATTGACTTCCTTGCATTTGTTCTGAAGTCTACTCAGTACACCACTCATGTCTCTTTCTACAGTCTCCTTTTCAGCCACATTTTCTTCAAGCTTTTTTGTATTCTTTATATATTTAGTTTGTGTCTCTTTCAATTCCTGTTGCAAGTCAAATATATGTGATTTCAAGCGTAACATGTTCTCTGTGTGGCCGCTACGTTCACATTCAAACTTCTCATTTGATTGATGTATCTGCGATGTCAGAGTCACAATCTTGTCTCTAGCCATAGTGTATTTGGCCTCTAGGTCTGCTGCATAGTCTTCATTCCTCTTGATGCTCTTCTCACTTTCCTTCACCTTTCTCTCCAGACATTCTATCGTACTGGTGGCATGACTGAAGGATTCCTGCAATTTCTTCTTATCGCCGTATTGTCTTGTCAAAGACTCTGTCTCCTTCCTATTTCTATCATATTCAGCTATCAAATTTTCACAAGCATGTATCATATCATCGGAATGTTCTTTGAAACATTTCTTGATTTGATTTGCACAAGATGCACTCTTACTTTCACTCAGGATGGCAAGATATTGTCTGTGCAAGATGGCATGAATATTTGAAACAAGCCTTCTATAGTTTACATCAGAGGAATGATCTTCTGCACAGAGATTTGAATCAGATTGAACCTCTGACAATGGTGAACGCTTCATCATGGCCATGAACATGTCTAAATTGTTCTGTAGTGTTTGCATCTCCTCCCGAGTGGAGCACTCAATTGTTTCTTGTAATTTTTCCTTTTCCAGTTGAAGTATTCTGTCATGCTCACTGTCAAGTCCATTGAGTTTCTGTTTCAGTTGTTTTATTATGTGTTCCTGTTCATTGGATTTGCTTTGTAGTAGGGTGTAATCTGCATTTGTCTTCTGTGTGAGGGTTTGTGAATCTCTTGTGTTGTCACCATGTTTGGTATTTTCTGCACCATCCCCCTTCTTACATGATAGCCTTGAAATGTTTTGCTCTAAAGTATTTTTCTCTCTCATTGCTGTTCCCAGCTCTATATTCAACTTGATCATGTCAGCATTCTGTTTTTTATTTAAATCAGTCAATTTCAAATTGCTTTCTTTCAAGTGGTAATTTTCCTCGGCCAGTGATGTCTTTTTATTCCTCAGCTGAGACAGTTCTGTCTCAAGTCTTTCGATGTCTAAATGAAGTTCATCCACTTGGTGACCAGTAGACGACTCACAGTATGTCTCACGCAGCTTTTGTCTCAGCTGCCTGCGACTGTTTTCAAATGAGGCCAATCGAATGTCCATTTCTTTTTTCTCATCTTTTAGTGTAGAGATTTCATTTGATTTTGACTGTATTTCTCTCTTAAGCCGTTTCACATCAGAATCAAGAGCATGATTGGAAGAGATAAGTAAAGTGTTTTCCTTTACTTTTTCAGCCAAATCAGAGCTGGAACATGAATCTCTCAATTTCAGATGAAGTGCCTCTTGTGATCCTGTGAGTAAAGTCACTTGATGTTGCATATCTTTCTTGTCTTCAGACAGTGAAAGAAGAGTAGAAGCTTGGGATTGGTTCTCTCTCTTCAATTTCTTTATCTCAAATTTGAGGTCTTTGTTTGATACCTGAAGCAGGTTATTCTCTTGCGATCTCTCACTCAAGTCATTCTGAAATGTAGAGATCTGTCTCTTGTTCTTTGTTAATTTATTCTTGACATCTCGAAGTTCACTAAGCAACCCATCATTCTCTTCCTCATTTTGTACAATTTCCTCTTTAAGTTTGCCTATATCCCTTATCACATTGTCAAATTTGGCATCTTCCTTGTTCATCTGCTTGATCAAGTTGTTCTTCTCATCCTCCAAGAGCTCACAGGTCGCTCTGATCATTTTGATTTCAGCATCCCTTTTGTTTAGTTTGTCTTTCAGGGCTAACAAACTAAGGTCTTTATCTGATTGCCGTTGATGAGAATTACTGGACTGATGCAATATTTCATTTTTTAATTGATGAATCACATTTTCTTGCTCCAGCAGCTGAGAACGCATCATTTCCATTTCCCTCTTTTTTTGCTCAAGGGCATCTGTATCAGTAAACTGACATTTTTGTTCAAGCTGATTGATGGAGTTCAGGGCAATTTGAAGTTTTTCATTCGCTTGCTTTTCCCGTATGGCTCCATTGCTTACAAGCGTTGCCATATTATTCTTTGCCTCTTCTATCTCCTGTTTGAGTGATCCTATCACCTCTTCTGTAGATGCAATTTCAGCTGCTCGCCGCTCTCCAAATTGTTTCATGACAAATTTAGATTCATTTTGCAATTTGTTTATCGTCTCCGTCTTTTGGGCAATCAGCTGAATTAACTCTTCATGGGTGCCATCCTTTTGCATTTTCTTTAAAGATATATTTTCAGCAGCCAATTCTTTGAGAGATGTTGCAAGACTTTCGATCATTGCTCTATTTTCCATTGTCTGTTGAAACAAAGTGTCCTTTTCCTGTTGTAAGTTCTCATCTTTGGACCGAAGTTGTGCCACCACCCCTATCAATTGTTTCCTGACACCTTTGCCTTCCTCAATTTCTCTATGAAGTGCAGCATTCTGTTCTACCAGTTTTGAATACTTTTCCTGCAAGATTTGGAAATTGCTCTCTTTCTGTGTCAATTCATTCACTAGCAAAAAATTTTCTGTGTTTGTCCTTTTCGACTCCTCGTTCAGGCGACCATATTGATTTTTCAATATCTCGACATTTTCAATACCAACAGATGCTGAGTCAACAAAAGATTGACATCTATCTAGGGGAGAATCTTCAGAATCAGTTTCATCTTCCTCAGAAGACCAATGTTGCCCATCATCCATATATCTGGGGTCCATACTAATAAATTGTGGTGACTCTTTTTCAGAGATACTCAGAGTACCCTCATCTAATTCTCTAACACTTGAAACTCCACCATGTATTTCACTATTCACATTTCTTCTGACATTATTTGGAACGGAGTTAGTTGATTTTTCGGAGCCACAATTCTCTTTGACATTGCTGAGTGGGGTTTTATTTTGACATTGCTCATCCGTGTCAATAATTCTATGCATTTGGTCTAGAGCAGGTCTGAATTTGTCTTCTACTGATTTACAAATGGCAAGTTGAGATTCTGCTTCACATTGAGAGCCATCCTTGGTTCTGTCATCACCTCTTTGTACCTCGGCAAACAATGCTTGCTTTACTTGGGCGAGTGGTCTGATCCCTCCTTTAGAAAGGGGTGTTTTTTCTGGGGTGTCCAGCTTCCCATCCCATTCTTTCAATGGAGAAGTGAAGGTAATATCAACAGAACTTAGGCTGGGAACAGTTTCTAGATCATCAAAACCAATAATTTCTTCATTTTCATTCAGAAATGTCCCATCGCCCTGTAGACGAAATGTACCTCCATCTTTTGATATATCTTCCACTTTAATTGTATCCGCTTTAGTTTTGATATCTGTAACACCTTTAGGTGTTTTAATGTCATCTACAGAGTGGTTGGAAGGTTCAGGTGTTGAACTAAAGAATGGAATCTCTGAAAGACCTTCCAGACACTTGTCGCTGATTTTATAACCACCTTCATTCTCATCTTGAAATGTGTTATCACATTTGAGATGAAATTTGTCCCTAGAGTTTTCATTCTCATTTGATTCAGCAAAACAATCATCACCAGAATCTTTATCGGAACTAAGTGAGGATGATTTTGCTTTGTTATCAAAAACCTTACTGTCATTCAAATTAGTTGTTTTGACTTGCTCTTTTGTTTCGTTTTCGTTCAAAGGAAAAGAGCTTGAGTCCAACTTGACTGAAGCTCCCTCAATTCGTTCATCATTTAGAATAAGTGTATCTTCTTGCCCTGTAATTTCACCTGTGGTCTGTGATTTATTGATTTCCCCTTTGGTCATAATATCAGTTCTAACAGCATTTTTACCATTATTCTGTGCATTATGGTCAATCTTCCATGTTTCATCCTCTTTTGTTCGTGACTCTGAATGGATAGGACGGATACCACATTCTCTCATTATGTTTTGTAGTGTGTCCTCGACTGTTGGGTCTTGAGTTTCATCGTCACTACATCCGTTGCTCTCATTATGCTTATCGTTTATCGTTGGTGCATCATAGAATAGTGTTTCCATTCGAAATGCTTCATCTGTGTCTTCATCATCACTCAGTATGATCAATGTAGGGTCATCTTGTGGAGTCAGGTTGGTCTGATCTCTGGGTCTGTCTTCCTCACAGTACAGACATGGAACAAAATGATTTGGTTGATGACAAACAAGAGATGTATATGTCCACATTACATTGAGTGGTCTCTTCTCATTGGTACAGGTGCTAGGATAAAAAAAGCGATGAAATACATGTCTCTTCAAGCAATCACGAGGTACCTTTCTGTGAGGGTATATTGATCTGATCGGAATTCCTAGCTCACATGCCATTGACCCAATGTGAATTAAGGAGCACCAAGAGTTTAATTCCAGTGTCTTCAGCACGGTCCCCATGATATATTCCTCTCTTGATTGTGTTGATTTGATATTGTATTTTCCTGTTATATTGCCATATTCCATCATCTGCTGTACCAGTTTCTCATCCTCTTCACGAAATAAAGCTGGGGATAGCAAATGCTCCATGTGCAGGAGCATAGAGATGGCACATCGAACACGCATTTCAATGTGATGGTCTTCAGAACCAAAAACTAGCATGCTCATGGAACGGAAGAAGCAATTTCCATCGGCTCCAACCTGTCTTGCAAACAATTGTTCTTGTACATCAATTGGGAATATATCTCTAGATACTACATCTTCTGATTTGATCTCTTTGAGGGTTTGACTGCCATAAAATTGTTTGTGTAGAGGATGTCTTTTGCAGATAGAGTCAGATAGTCCCTTTGCTATTTCAACAAGCTCTTTAAGTGGCAGAGAACCTCCATTGGCATTTTCACTAAGAGTAGAATGAACTTCCAGGAAATAATCTTCCCTTTTAGAATTGTCTTTCTTTCTTTGCTTGGCATCGATCATGACGGTGCATGGATCACCGTCCTTTTCGTGCTCTTCTCTTTCAAGCTTCCTCTTATTTTTCCCATTCGTTTGTGGCACATTCCTGGGTACAACCACAGAATCAGTTGAATACTCAGTTGGTGCTACAGAAGGAGCCCTGACCCTAGACCTTAGGGGACCACGCCTGATCAGTTCCCTCTTCACATTTGTCCTCTCCTTAGTTGCATTCTTTAGAACAGACACTATATCTGGATCTACATTGGATCCGTCGAGCATGGTTTCAATCATCTTTTCTGCCTCGCTCTCTTGTCCATTGAGCCTGATTGACTCTCTACATTTCTCCATAAACCTCCCCATCTTGTTGTGGATAAATGAGACTTTCATCGATCTCACATCTCTGTTCCAGTAACCCATAGCAGTGAATATAAGAGTTACGAAATGCATCTCAGGTGAAGACCATCTGAACTTCGTCTTTCTGATTACTTCCATTGGTGTGATTGACTTAATTGCCAGTGACTCAGGAAATCCCTCTTCGAGATTATATGATGCTGCCAGTGTGAAGTCTTCAAGGGCGTCTCTCACCACTTCATCACCACCTCCTATCTCCATATTGCTTGCTTTTGCAAGGTGCAGAGCAAAGCGAATAGAAGCTTCTGCAATGTGATTGAAGTTAACTTTGAAATAAGTTCCCTGCCTGTGAGAAGAATGCTTCAAATCCATAAAGATTCGAGACATAGTCTTTGTCACAACATCCACTTGGTCTGGGACAGGAGTGTCCTGTGACATGACAGCCTCAAAACACTGGATGGATGAGAAGTGATCGAACTTGGATTCTAATGTTGCCCTGCCTTGCTTGGTTGAGTCGTTGGTGGTGTGGTACAGCCAAACTAGTGTCACATATCTGATCCGTTGCAAGAATCTTGAATCAGGGTGTCTCATCGACTGGTGTCTCACCCACTGGATCCAATTGATGATAAGTCGATCATTAGACTGTTGGTATTTGGCAATGAATGCTGATAGTCTACCTCTGTCACAGTCATTGGGAAATAAAGTGCTTAAATTTTCATTTGTGGACATTTGTTGATCCCTTAGAATTGTTCTCCCTTCCCCCTGGAATAGTGTGAGTCTTGCTTGCCCAACTTTATCGACCTGCACCTTTATTGGCTGTCCACCATAAAAACAAGAGAAAAGGGCAGTTCCTGCCAAATTTACATTACTTAATGTGTCTGTTATAAGTCCAGCAGTACGAATAATTAAGTCATCTGGATTTCTCATAAGACTACTTCCAATGACCACTCTCCACAGCAGCTCACAAGTTTCATTGTATGCAGTGTTCTGGATCGCATTGCTCCTCCTCCATTCTTGCCAGTGATGATTCATTGCATCCATACAACTCTTGACAAAGAACCAAAATTCCCTGAAGTGGTCACTCCTTGCAATATGATGATTCAAGAGAATCATCATATTATTATTTGGTGCATAAACATGGGGTTGTCTTGTGTCTTGATCGGCCAATGATGCCAAAAATCTCAAGAAATATATCTGATCACTACTGCTCCTAACAAACTCTTCAATGGCATCGCTTTTATCTTCTAAATTTACTGCTGGGAGTAAAGGTCTATCCACCTCAAGGGTGTCATCTTGTTGATGAGTTTCCTCAGTGAAAGTAAATGTATCCATCTCAACCCTCAAATAAGTGTGTTTGGTTCTATTAATATGTAATGAAAGTAGTATACTAAAACGAACACTAGTGACATGACTGACCTTGACATAAACGACATAGACAGACTGCTGAATGAAGAGAGGTTCCTGGAATTATGGGCAATGCAAGATGAGCTATCCAATAAAAGAAAATATGGCCTTCTGCATTCTGAATATGATCCAAAACATAAGAAAGCGAGGCAGGATGGGTTTAATATACAAAGTGATAGATGGGACAATCCCCTTGGTTCATTTACCATTTCAGAAGGCAAACCAATGGGTCTCAATGAAGGGGATGAAATTGCAAGTATACACAGTACAACAAATACACAACAGAGTAAAAACAATATGTTAAAATGGGATCATGTTATTGGTTCAATGCATGAAGAGGTGACTCCCTCTACCAATTTCAAAGAAAATGTGGATGACATTTTAATATCAGACGAGGAAGAGAGTTCGTTTGAGGTGATTGATTCAGATGGACCGCTACTTCTTAATCTTCTTGAATCATCACATCCTCCAAATATCATTGGTCAAGATCAGCCTGCCGATCAAAGGGAGGTGATATGTGAAGATGATCAAACACATCTGGGAAAGGATGAAAAGGAAGATACTACAACACAACATGTGGATCATCAAGCAGATACATTGAGAAGCAAGATGCAAGTGAAACTGGGTGATATAACACTATTGCCAGTCGATGCAGTAGTCAATGCAGCCAATAAATCTCTACTTGGTGGAGGAGGTGTGGATTTTGCCATTCATGAGGCTGCTGGTCCACAGCTCTTGGAGGAATGTAAGACCATGGGGGGATGTGAAATAGGTGATGCAAAGGCAACAAAGGGTTATGATCTACCTGCAAAATGGGTCATTCATACTGTGGGTCCTTTCTTTCAAAGAGGAAGCATTGAGGAAAATGCAGCACAAGAGAAACAGTTGATGTCCTGCTACACCAATTCGTTAAACCTTGCAAAACAGCTTGGTGCAAGATCGATTGCTTTCCCTTGTATATCAACTGGAATTTATCATTATCCAGCACATGATGCAGCAAAAGTGGCCATCAAGAGCACCATAGGTTGGCTGAAGGAAAATTATCATGACATAGATCAGGTAGTTTTTTGTGTCTTTGGTGAGAAAGATCTCGAGATCTACAAAAAGACATTGGATGAAATATTCTCCAATAGAGTTTTACCACAAAAAACTCCCATATCACAAAAGAACTCAAGGAAGAAAAAAAGTAAAGCTAAAAATACACAAGGTAAAGCTGCACTGCATACGTTTGGGCAGGATGTCAAGAATGGTAGAATTCACCCAGAGGCCAGAGCCATAGATGTGAATTATGAAATGGGACACACAGAACCAACACCTGTCATTGTTGATGAACACCTAATGGACTATGCCCTGACCTTTCCAATGGAGATGGTTACAACTGACACACAGAGCCTATACCAAGACGTAATCCAATCCAATGGGACATTTCTCATAGCAAAGAAAAGGACTCTTGTCATAGAAGAAACTGGTCTTGACAATGCCTGTCTCTTTGCAAGTCTTGCTGAATGGTTGAATCGGAACGATAGAGATGAACTCTCTGTCAGAGATCTGTCATCGTATTTTAGGGATTGGTTTGGGTGCTATGGTATCAACTATAAAAACAAGAGATTGAACTACAGAGACAATTTTTCTGTTTCGGAAAATACTTTATTTTTGAGGTCACACATCAACCGGGCACTTCTACAGCATAAACATGATTTTTTCGCCGCGTATAAAGAAAAGCTTGCATGTGATACAGATTGTGAAGAAGCCCTTGCAATCAGGTGCAAAAATGAACAAGGGTTGGGTGGTTTAGAGCACATCATCATGTTTTCAATCATGACTAACACACCAGTCTTTGTGTGGGAGCATCATGGTAAGGAGTATTATAAATTATACCTGAAAACAAATGATATGCTGCAAGCTCTTGCACTGTATGATACACCTCTCAATACAGTGTTGGGCACCATAAGCAATCAAAACCAAAATATTATTCATCTGCTCTTCAACAAAAGGAATTCTGAACATGCTGCACATTATGAATGTTTGGTAACATTTGACTCCACATCATCTAAATGAGCATGACTTGAAAAGGATGACAAGTTTGAGTTTGCAAGTTGTTGCTGGAAACTCTGCCTGGAAATGATTTCTTGGATGCAGTTTATACAATCAGAATATTTTGTCAGAGATAACCCAAACCAAAGAGACAGATCATCACTTGCAGGCAATGGTGTCAGTTGGCTAGCATACGTGGGTGGGTTTAACACAGAGTGCCCTTGGCTGAATATTCCCCTTACTATTCTGTAGCACAAGATTGAAATAAATGAAGATGCATTCTTCAACAATATCAGCGATTCTTGTTTGTTGTGTACATTTCTGAGGACAATCTCACATAGGATCAAAACATCCGCATGGAGAAGGTCTCTTGTCTGGCGAAACATAACTCTTTCCATCGGCAATGCTTTCAAATCAATGTGTTCTCTATGCTTGTGAGGTTTTCTTGCACTGATATATGTCCAATATTTATGAATCTTTTGGGCATCACAAAGAGCACCAACAACTTCATCCACTGTATTTGTGAGTTTATTGTACCTCATCTCAGATCTGTTCTGCTGAGAACCATATGATCGTCGTGACCTAAATGTTTGAGTTTCCTCAATATGGTCGCATCCTTCTGATTGCAAATTGTTCAACTTGGAACAACTGTAGACACAAGACGTTGTACCGTCCCTGTCTTCGTGTATTAGACATGTTCGTGATCCCACCGTGCACACATGAACCACAAAATGTCTGAGACATGCATACACAGAGTCGAAGAGGGGATGCATGAGACATCTAGACATACGACAGAAGATCAGAGATTCTTCTGCATTGCAAGATCCATCATCCACAAGAATTAGGGGAATCGCAAAAATTCCATAAGAATGGCAAAGTTCTTTCATGCCATGCTGTATCCTTTTGTTCAATATGATTTTATCTTTTTTGTGGACCTTGGCCTTGTGAATGAAAATAGCTCCTGTGTCCATGGTTTTCTTGATTCAAATTTCTGTACATGAGCATGTCACTTGCTGTTGAAAAAAATGTGTTGGTGCAAAATCGGATTTTCATGGGAAACAGAGATTTCTGTCTGACATTGCTGAAATCAGACTCAATCTAACAACGATTCTTTTATTTCTGTTTGTTTCAGAGCAACAGAGGATATGACCCAACATTTTGTGTGATGGACGAGTGTGGATACATGCATCCCAGTGCTGTTGCAAGCGCCTTAACATATGCCACCAATCGTGGTGTCAACATCATGTTGCTCTGTAGCCCGGTGGATGCATCACATTGGTTGTCGAGATTGGACGAAGTCACCGATGGTAAGTCTGGTGGAGTGTGTCTCATATCACTGAAATATCTCTGCGGAGCATGTTCAGAGAAGGGTCAAACAGGTGTTTGTATACACGGAGCCATGCAACTTCCATGGCATATCGATGCTGGTGGGCAACTCAGTGAAGATCCAGTCAGACAGGTCATGGAGCTTGTAGCCCCTGGAACATATCAACAAGAAATATGTGGGTTCAATGACCATACCAGAGAGAGAGATGCAGAGGTTTTCTCTCAGGTAGCACTGAAGAGGCTTGTGAATGAAAACACCATCACCCTAACTGTAGAAGATCAGAGGTCTGCTGATGCCATATACGTTAGTCTTGATCCAGTGCAAGCTGGAAGCAGTGTATCTGGGATAGGACTAGCTGTTGCTCTTTGTATAGGAGAAGTGTTTGTGGTAAGTGTAATTTTGATTACAACAGGTCCATCACATTGATGGTTGAACTCTTTTTACCCAACATGGTTCGACCTTTCATCTTGTAATATAGTGCCACTTCTGTCCCTGTTATATTCATTTCTGATGAGGTACAATCGTGTGAAAGATGACTTCTTTGTATGTGTACGCTTGTGCCTACTATGGTGGCTGTATGTTTTAACAACGACATAGTTTGAGATCCATTATTCGCAAGAATGAAAGAGGCATCTGCTCCTTGCAATACACCCAGCACCATGGAAGTCAAATAGTGAATGATCCAGTGGCGAGACTTGTCTGTGTTTGTCAGATAATCTTCTTTGCAAAAGAGAGTCATGTTGCACAATTCAAATAATGTCAACACTTCAATTGCAAATTCATTGCTGTGCAACACACTCTCAACGAGACATCTAGCATCTTTAAGGGGTCCGTGGTGCACAGCTGCCAGAGCTGTACGTTCCAAAGGAGTCTTTGTCTTTTCCCATTTTTGTTCACCCATGATCATACCAGTAGACAGCTCCATATATGCTTTGAATGTGTCTTCATCCTGGTGCAGTAAGACAGCGCTGGTGGGGTGATGCCTACCAAATATCTTATGGATAATCTTTGGGTGCATACTGCAATGCTTCAATCTCCTTGTGTTATTTCTCATATCTATATGTCCCTTGTTGAGACAGAATGTTGTAAATCTTTTCAGTAACCATTCACGCTTCTGTATCATTGGATGAAAAGACAAGAGTAACCAGTCATCAATTTGAAATGTCATTTTGTTTTTGTACAGTAACAGCATCCGTGATGTGTATTGTACTATTCAAATATTTTTTATGATGTAAAATTGGTTTTTACAGATCATGGTTTTTTTTTCCGAATGTATCTTTCTCTTATCTCTTTTTTGCTATTTTTTTCAGATAATTGGTCTTGAACAGTTCACTACCAAACCAAGTCACCTTGGTAAGCTGAATGAGATTCATGCTGATCTCTTGATTACAAATCTGAAAACACTCTTCCTCCTATACCCTTTACTTTGTAAGAAAGAAGTGAGGGTTTTTGTGGAAGCTAACCTTTCTCATGACCTATCTGCCTATGTGCAGCATGCATTACACAACTACTTCCGCAGTACCACCCTTCGCATCAGATTTGCACAACAACATGATAGCCATGGACATCCTTTACCTGGTGTACTCACCCGACACAAAGAAAATATGGTCTCCTACTTTAAAAGAGCACTAAATGAGGGGGTAGTGTACATGGCATCTCAGATCAGTACCGTTTCCACTTTACTCACTCTGAAGTATGATGACGAATCCCAATTGTCAAATCAAAAAGGCTCCATGTCATTTGGAATGGGAACAATGATTCCAATGACAGAAGATTGTGAAGTCATGGTAAAGACTTTCCTTGAACAAGCTGGCAACTTCAGGTGTTACAGGAGGGGCCAAAGCATCATCTATTCGGGAAAGAGAAGTAGAAAGAACCAATCCAAAGTGGATGACATGGTGATGGCTGTAGTGATTGCAGTTGCATGGGCAAGACTACCAGAACACACATTCATGCTCGTATAAGACATATTTGTTATTTACACATTTTTATGCACATGCAGTAAATAAATCTCTGATATGCCTAAGTTCTTTTCCAAGTCAGCCACAACCACATTTCGTTCAATGTGCAAAGTGCCAAATATGGAGAAGGATACTTGGGTGTCTGTGGTCCTTGCAAGTGTGAATGACTTGGTCCCTCTGAAAGATAAGGTGTTGGGAGTAGACTCGTTCTCCATTCGGTGTTCGCATCCTCATGTATGGTGCCCTTTCCTGGTGACCTGGTCAGGTCGGGATTTGGTAAAGAAGACTATTGCCTACAATGAAATCACATCGGAAGAACCCCAAAAAATGGGTTATGTTCATGGGGTGACTGAAGGAAGTGGACATGGTGGGTCATGGGATAGAAGAGAGGCAATTGATCCTATTCTAGACCATAATGTATGGGAATTTTTCTTGTCCGATTTGCATATGTCCTACATGAAACTGATGAATGCACTGTTGCGAAGAGGAACAGAGAATCAATATGCAGAACTCTTTGACTTGGTACCCAAAGAAATGAGAAAGGTGTTTCGCACAGAAGAACATGAAAAAGTAGAGTGTTTGGCAATGCGAGCCATTGACAATTTTGAAGATAATGATGAGAGTGACCTAAGCGATGATGATATGGAAGGAATGAATTTGGTGGACAGTGGTAAACATGGGAAGTGTCAAGAAAACAATGTTATCATGCAGTTCATGGTTGACTTGTTCAGTTGTGACCACTTGTTGCAATCATATCTACAATTACAACAGCCATATATTCAACAGATAGAGGACTTTGGCATCAAGCTGGAACAAAATGAGGATAATTTGTATCAATACAATAAAAAATACATTCTGTTTCCTTTACCAGCTATTCGTAAAATATTAGCCACATGTCAAGAATTGGAAGTAAACAACTACATGTATTCGAATGGTGGTGGTGAGATTAAGCCGATTTTGGGCAAAATTCTGGTCCCTGCAGCGAGAGGTGAGCTCACGTTTGTCACCCAACTGAAGGTTCTTGTGGGGACTTCAATTGAGAGTGGATGTTGCATGTCTTGTGTTGAAGGATCAAATGAAGATCTAGTTCAGGATGATGAGAGTGATGACTCAGAGAAAATCATAGACTACCGAGACGCTGTAAAGTCACACAAATTTGAAGTGGATGGGGGCATTGAAATGTGGAATAGAAACATCAAAGAATATTTTCTGGGACCGGCCTCAACCAAGAAGCTTGGATACATTCTCTTTAAAGAATGATTAAATCTTCAGCTCCTCACCTATTATTTGTGATTGTGGTTATTTACATAAAAGAGCACCAACATTATAGAAAGATGTGTATCTCATTTACTATTGAAGAATTAGGGGCAGACCACAGTGCTTCAGTTGTTGAAGTGGAATGTTCATTGAATGGTATATTTCATGGAAATAACTTTCACCAATCCCTTGTTGAGGATTTACATGGAGTGCACACCGAGGTAGCTGCCACAAGACTTGATGACATTATCACATATGTGGAAAGATGCATGAAATACCAAAGGATGAATTCTATGCAACATCTTGCATTCAGAAGATTGAGAGAATCTCTCTCAGACCTACAAATGTCATGCTCAGATGTTAAAGGCGTTGTAATGGTTCAATGAATAAAGATACAAAATAACTTTTTTTGTAATGTGTTTTTATTTCATTATCTTTAAAATATAATTAAGAAATTGACACTTGAACCAACATGTCAAAGGAGTGAAAGCAATTGTTCTAATCTGTGTATACATCTCTCTCCAAGCTGCATTTGATTGTTGGATAAAACCTCCTGAAGTCTTTTGGTAAAAAAGCTTTTGTTCTCCCGTATAAGATGCTCAATTTGATGACATATTTCTCGTCTTGGTTTTTTAGAAAAGAGAGCATCACATAGGGATGTTGGAATTATATCCTTTCTATCTTCTTCCATGTCTATCCCATACACACTTGATCCATTGCTTATGGTGTTGTACAAACCTGAGTCTCCAATACCCAATATCCATCGAAAAATGAAATGCAGCCACAGTGTCAATGGTAATGAGGCAATCTCTCTTTCACTCAACTTATGCACTTGTACCAGTCCCAGTTGTTCTCTGGACACAAATGTCACTTTACTCAGGGCTCCTTTTTGAATGGCATCCTTGATACATCTCTCTTGTGGCTCCACCCGAGAACCATCTCCTTTTGTGACAAGGGGGAATACAAGGTATTTCTTGTCACCCTTTTTCCTTTCTACAACCCTCAATGTGTGCTGGTCCTGAAACACGTTGAGCATGGTATTGTGATGCTTCACTACATTACTATACTTTCTTGACTTTGGCTTGTAAGGACCCTTGATCACTTCGAATGCATCCAAGTCTACTCGCGTGTACACTTTGGAGGACGAAGTAGGCACTTGCAGCAAAGGGAGAGAACTATCATTCTTTGTGAAGAGAGATGGGAACCTGTCCATCAACACTTCGTAGAATTCTCTTGTCATGTCTGCAGTCTTTTGTCGTGTGGCACCTCTGTACACCTCCTTGGTCATTTCCCAATATGGGTTCTCAGTATAGGACACAGCCTCTTTTGTACCATCAACAAAGAAATCCTCCATAGTTTGTTTCTTTCTAATTCCATGAAACTCATGAAACATGTCCTCGCTCAGAGATGCTGGTTTTTCAACAAGAGGAGAGCTTCTTCCATATTTTCCCCTGTATGTGTGCTTATCAACTGCATAATGTGGCATCTCATTCAAGGGTTGAGACTCAGACCAGTGGACTGTTATAGGCAACGACTCCTTTTCTTTGCTGAGGTGAGACCTAAAGATCAATTGTGTGACGGGTGAAAACAACATCAAACGATGTGGCATTGCACATGCAAATTTTGCACAGAGGAAAAGATATTTCCTCGTGATTAAATCCTCTTTACTTGTAGCATTATGCAGAATGGCAAGGATCAATTGTGCTGTGGAATAGCACTTTTGTGGTTTTGTTTCCATTTCCCAGGGCCTAAACATCTTGGTCACCAATGACACACCCTTCTCTGATGGGCATCTTGTTGATTCCACATCTAGGAACATAGATGCTAACTTCATGCTACCAATGAGTAAGTTGAAGTCTCCTTCGCTCCAAGCCATTTCCAAGCTAGCAAATATTTTTGATGCACTCAAACCTGTGACTGAATCAGCATTTTCCAATAAGTTATCCAAGTGCGATGGAATGACTGATGTTTGGGCAATCTTTTCAAAGACAGTCAACATTGTTTCATGCATAGCAAACACAGGCAAACAAGCAGATATTCGACAAGTAGAGAGCCTAATCATTGTCTGTATGAAATTGTGTTTGTCTCTCTTTTGGTAGTAATGATACATCTGCATAATGGTATCCAAAGACATCAGTGAATGGTCCTCGAAGAGAAATACGAGGAGTTTGTCCCACGAAAGGTGGTCTATTTTTCCACATTGGAGTTCAAGAGCACTTTGAACTACCAGTTTTGGTTCCTTTCGTCTCAGTGACTTTTGCAGCAATGACTTCACCTCATCCAGCATAAAGTTGTGATGGGTCAGGTGACACTTCCCATACAAATACATATTGATCACTGTTGTTTACATGCTTTCTTGTTGGGGCACAAATGACTTGCCTCTTGTGGGTGTGTCATGAAAATTCGATTTTACACTGTACCTATATGAGTTATATATTGAGGAGTTTTATATTGATGCAGTGAAACATATACAAAGCACAAACAAAACATTTCAAAGATGCAATTATTGGTCATAATATTTTTCATGTTCATGGTGCAAGGTATGTCTAAGACCATCCGGCCTCCTTGTCAGATTGAAATTCAAAACATCACGAAGGTGGAGAACATGGGAATGATTTGTGCATCCTTCCAAATTGTAGAGGTGAGGGCCTCGATCACCTTTGAGCATAAAATGTTTTCCCTTGTTTATCAACGAGCCAGCGACAACTCTACACACGTGGTTCAAATGTCAGACAGACATTGTGCTATCAGTGAAAAGGAGAGTGTTTCATTTTCTCTTTGTGGAACATTGAATGATCAATCCCATGTGATGGAACAACTCCATGCAGTTATCAACGAAGAAACATATTTTATTGGCAGGGCAGCAGGTGAGACAGAAGCCAAGTGTAAGGTAACTTGGCCAACGCCCCAAAGCCAAATTGGGAGTCACAGAGTAGATGAGACAGATACATGCAGGAACATTTTCAGAAACAGGTGCGCAGAGTCTATGTGCAGACCCAATTGTCAGTCCATCATGGTAGGGAGTGGCAAAGAAATTACTTGTTCAAGTCCAATGTCAGAAGAGGAGGCATGGACAAGTGGCATCCATGTCTATGTCAATAGACTCTTTGCTATTCCAAAGTGGAGGAGTATTTGCATGGAGGTGATTTCTGACATATCAAATGCAAATGCAACGTACAGATTATCATCAACACAGGGTCTTCTTCTACAGCACAGCATAACAAAAAGGCCACATTTCATCAAAGAAAATGTGAAGGACACGAAGGGATGTATCAACACGGACTCACATCCTTTCCAAAATAAGCAGGGAAAATATTTTTGTGCCCGATTCAGTGAGCGAATTCCAAGAGGTTCTAGAATCACTGTCAATAGAGAAGCCACACTTACATATGAGACAGAAACAATGACAGGTCAAACATATACACGCACAGTACCACTTCGCATGAAAAAGAATGCAGGCCAATCTGCTGTTGAGAAGATAAAGTCTCCAGCCATTTGCATTGGACAGATGAGAGATCAGTGTAGTGGAGGATGCATCAGCTCTTGTGAAGCTGTAATCATGAGATATGGACCAGTTAAATGCAATGATTCCTGGACACACGTGACATCCATACTAAACACAGGCACAACACCAACTCCAGAAATTGAATCATATGTGGAAGATAGAGTTTTAAGACAAGGTTTGAAATTGGTAGATGGAGGCAATGAAACATCTCTTAACAAGCCAGATGATGAAAGCAGGGTGAGGCATAGAGACCACAGAAGTGATAATGCATCACAGCTTGTTGCTGCTTCAGGCATCAAGTCTCACGAAAAGGGTTTACAGAGAGGGAATCAAATCAACAGCACTACCAATATACCCCATTCCATGCAAACCAAGTTGAAGGACATTGAGATACGCTCGGACAATGAGACTAAAATGTCTGACGTCAACATTACAACTAAAAACTCCCACACAGCTTCTGAGACTGAGAATACAACTGAGTCATTTGATGTTGGAGACGTGACAGTCAGTGACCATGAGGTTCAGTTTGATTCACACAGAGGTAGTAAAACTGAAAATATAACCAAAACATCTTATGCTGCAAACATAACAACCGGAGATGTAAAGGCTAAGTTTGATTCACAAACAAATAGAGGAACTGTGAACACAACTGAAACATTTGATACAGCAAACATTACATCTCAATATACAAATCTGACTTTGGAAACACACCCAGTTGAGGCAACTGAGAAATATGACAAAGACAATGAAATACCCAGAGATGATGTGGATGTTTTTAAAACAGATGTGCAGGAGAAGGCAAACAGGAATGCAACAGATATGATATCTGACACTATCCCCTCCAATTCTGGAGATGACGAGGAGCTTGCAAGATCAAATATAAAAAAAGATGCATTCAATACAACTCAACAGAATGAAGTTGTTGACATAAAATTTGAGGAAGACCATAGATTTGAACCTATACATAATGAGTCTAAGGCCACTACATCCATGACGGATGACTCTATGATTCATTCTAGAGATGATGAAGGACATGTAGTGAATGAAAAAACAGTTATAAGCAAACATGAAGACACAAAGAGTGACTTTATACAAGGAAGTGAAAAAGATGGTAATGATGATCATAATGTTGATAAATCTACACTAAAAATGAATCACAGTGTAGAGCACATCACCGACAAGCCATCACTCCAGGGAAGACCCACATATGTAGGCGGGCAACTATCGCCCGTGTTATACAGTACTTTAGCACTGGTATCTATACCTATTCTAATGATAATATGTTTCAGTATGATTTGTTCTAAGAATGGATCTTGCGACTGTTGTTCTTGGATTAAAATAAAAGCATAGAATGAAAAAACACTTGCAGTTGCCCTTTCTACTTTTTTATTTTTGTATCACAAACTGAACATATTCCATCTCGACTTCTCATGTAGGCAATTGAAGGGTAGCCTTTGCAGTTCATATGTCGTCTCGCACAGTCATGACAAATCCATCTGTGGACACAACGCATTTGAATCATATCCGATTTCTTCGGCACCCAATGACCATCTGAACACCACTTTTTGTTGTAAGGCACTGGAGGATGTCTGATATCTGTTCTGTAAAAACACATAAAGTAGAAACAAACTATTTGGTTATTTTGAGATAGCAATCAGAAGTTTTCAACGATGCAATAGAAGCAGATTTTACAAACCCATAAATTATGCGATGAGATATGCTTTTTCCATGACAAAAACGAGCAATCTCCAGCAAATCTGTCCTTGATGAAATATGTAGAGTGTGATTCAAGACATCCTCTGCAAAGGCAATATGTTTATCCAGTGCATACTGTTTGACTTCTGGAATTCTCCATTCATGTGTTATTGTCAGCTGGTGAGACATCTTCTATTAGCCGTATACAATGCATCTCATTGCATAAATGTCATGATTCTGTTAATATTTCCTTTTCAATATGAAAATCCATTTTAGCACTTCAACCATTTGTTATTGTATAAGTGGATGTATTACAATCTGATGTAGTCAAAACCCACCGAAAACATGTTTATTGCATTGGAAGGTCTGATTGCTTCAGGCAAATCAACTCTGTTGGCAAAACTCAAAGACAAGTATCCAAGTTATACCTTTCTTGATGAACCACTAGATAAATTCTGTCACTATTCCACGGAGGATGGTAGGGACATCAATCCTCTAGAACTGTTCTATGAAGATCCGAGGAATGGCAGCAGCACACAATTGTACATACTTGATATTTTTGAAGAAAGTTTACGTCAACTTGAGAATACATCTGAAGAAGATGTGATTATTGGTGACAGGTGTATGCTGGCTTGTAATGTCTTTTCTCGTGTACTTCGACTCCAGGGACACATGGCAGAATTCAGCTGGGAATATTTCATGTCAAAGTATGGTAGGCTGGCTAGAGAGTACAAGCATGCCATACCAGATGCTATCTTCTTCTTGGACACAGATGTAGAGGTTTGTTTGGAGAGAATGGGAAAAAGAAACAGAAAGATGGAGACACAATTCGAGACCATGGAAGACTACATGAAGCTTTTACAAGTAACCTATGCCAGGACGATGAAAGAAAATCAGAGTCAGATTGTGGTACACAATTCTAAAGAACAATCATTGGATGGGAGACTGTGTGAGTTTGAAGATTTTCTGAAAAAAATGCTTCAAAGACGCACTGGTCGAAACGAAAAAAGATTTGAAAGGAGTAAAAGTGAACCAGCATCTAAGTTTAGTGGCCATGAACCAATTGCTCAGTTCAAAATGGATAGGATACAAAACCTCTATAGTTTTGGTAGTGCTATCCAAAGTGGTATCTCAGCAGTGTATGCAGGAAAGAGAAACTCAGATGGAAAACCGGTGGCCATTAAGGTCGTTGAAAATCCCCCATTGTGTAATGAAGAATGTTGTAAGGGAAAGGTACCAAGCGAAATCTGTATATTGTCACAATGCCAACCAGTGATTGGAGTCATTCGCCTGCTCGAGTTCTTTGATGTCGGGAATGGCAAGTGGATCATTGTCATGAATAGGCCGACAAACAGTAAGGATGCATTTGACATGTTGGATGACATCCCATTCAACTGTCTTACAGAATCCCAAGCAAGAGGGATCTTTACACAGGTAGTTCACACTGTGCTCAACATGGCTGAGATGGGTTTCTATCATGGTGACATCAAATCTGAGAATGTTGTGATAGACATGGATAGCAAAAAAGCCTTGTTGATTGACTTTGGCCTCGCAGGTAGGATATCTGCAAGGCCACTGACCAAGTTCCAAGGAACAGTCAGTTATGCCTCCCCGGAGATGTTACGCAAAGAACCATATATGTGGGAGTCTAATAGCGTGTGGTGTCTTGGAGCCTTTTTATATCAGATGGTGCATGGTGACTTTCCATTTGACATAAGTGAAATTAAGTCTATCAATCCAATCACGATTGAAGGAGATGTATCCAGTGAGTTGCATGATATATTGACAAAATGTTTAGAGAAAAATGCAAAGAAGAGAGCCAATCTTGTTGAACTTATTCATCACCAATGGATGTTTTTTTAAATGTTCACATCCAAATAAAATCTTAAACAAAAAAAAGCAATTTCATAGTTGTTCTTTGATACAATGTATAATCTCAATGAAATGATAAAGTCATATGTGAGATTGATTATTATACCAAAATAATTATTTCAAGCTTTAAGATAAACACATCAGAAAGATCAACTCAAACAATGGTCATTCGCTCTCATAATTTATTTCTTCACCATATTTCCTGTCTTTGTCACACACTCTGTCAGACAATGACATGACTTTTCACGGGAAACTCTCTTTCCTCTAACTCTGTCCAAATCTTCCAAAGATAGATTGGAAATGTTTTCCTGCGTGTTTGCCCCCACGAGAAGATCAAACTCGAGTGCTGAGTTCTTGACCTCTGGGAGATTGTTCATCATCATTATGAATTTCTTCTCTTGCTTTGTGGTCATGATTGCTGTTTTGAATGGTTTGATTATCATAGAAGAACAACTCCTTTTATACCAAAAGGATTATTTAATTAATTATGCACATTTTCAAATGTCTACTCTGATATTTTAATTAGTTAGACACCATTCCAAACTTGTCCAATCAAGTTATGCTACAGCTTCGAAAAAAAATTATCTATGCACAGTTTTGGATGGTGTACTCTCATTCATTGTATGTCTGTTGATCATATGGTCTTTCAAGATGACTAGTCAACCTGTCACTTTTGTGGTGTGTCAAAAGTGTCAAACCAACATTCTTGTCCACCATGGCCAAGTGGTTAAGGTCTCTTTTTAACTACGCTGCGACTACGTGAAGACAACCTCTTTGCATCTCTCTCTCTCACCATGCACTTTAGGTCACAATACATGAGTGGCCTTATGTCTTCTGTTTTTATGCAAAGAAGTTCCTCTTCTGTCATATCACCAACAATTTTTAAAGCAGCTTCCTTACAAAGAGTCGTCAATTCCCATGCAGCATACCCATGGGTCAAATTGGCTATTTTTTCAAAGTCTTGGTCTGTCAGTCCACATTGATCCCCTCGAGTTAATGTTCTCAGTAATTGTACACGCTCTTGGTGGTTTGGCATTGCAACATGGATCTGCATTGGAAATCTTCTGTGTATGGCATCGTCAAGATCACTAGGCCTGTTTGTTGCTGCTATCACCACAATTTTATCGTCTTTCTGTTTCAGAACTCCATCCAATTCAGTCATGAATTCGGTCTTAATACGCCGGTTCACCTCATTTTCACCATCCCTCCTCATACTGAGAAGTGAGTCTACTTCATCAATGAATATGATGCAAGGTTGCAAAAGACGTGCAAGAGCAAAGAGTGTCTTGACAGTCTTCTCGCTCTCTCCAACCCACTTGGATGTGATTGTAGAAGATGAGACATTAAACATCTTGTAACCTGACTCATTGGCTGCAGCCTTGGCCAAGAGAGTCTTTCCATTTCCTGGAGGACCATGCAGTAGTATCCCTTGAACGGGTGCTCTAAGACCAGTGTATATCTCTGGACGCATAGAGGGCATGATCACAGTGTCTCTAAGTGCCTGCTTAGCTTCTGGTTGGCCTATGATGTCTCTAAACATAGTTCCATCGTTGGAAGTAACCAACTCGTTCAAGATGGTGTGTGCCAGTGCCTCATCTATATGTTTAAATTGATCTGTCTCTGGCTGATCCCTATCTGCATCTTTCAGCTGGCCCACTCTATAATTTGCAGAATTTATCAGTTTCTTAGCGTGGACCTGTATTGATCGATCATTATCGCATGTGGCACTTTGTCGCATAATGTACTTCATCAAAGCCAAAGCTTTGTGGTACTTGCAGATGATGGCTTCCTTATCCTCCTGATTAGAGTAGAGTGCTAATTGGTGTTTCTCTTCTCCTGTTAATTCTGTCATTTTTTCCTCCATGGTTAGTGCTTGATCAAGGATCTTCAGAGATACCTTGTACAGGTGTTTCATCTTTGTTTCATCCATGTAATTAAAATATATAGGTTTTATTTTTTCACCACAAGTACCAAGAACGCAATCTTCTCTGAACAAAAAAATAAAGTCATACCTCAAATATATTTTCTGTATTTTTTATTTCAACATCAACATCTTATTCACATCAGTTTCACTGTCCTCAACAGGGTCTTAGATTGATTCCTTAACTTTTTTGACAACTTTGACACACGATTAACATTGAATTTTAGAGATTCTTTGAAAAGAGCTAATGTTTTTTCACATTGGTTCAACTCATTATGAACAGAGACATTTTCTTCTGCTTTGACATGCCCATCGTCGTCCCCATCATCATCCCCACTGCCATCCGCATCATCTTCATCACTGAAAATTGGATCGTTGTTCAAAATGCGTTCAAATTCTTCTGGTTTCCTATTATCACCTTTGATTGTAGAGTAATCCCCATCTGGAAGTTGGAGAGCTTTTCTAGTGGCCAATTCCATGTCATTTGAAAATACATTAGTGTTCATTTTCTTTATGCCATGATCTGAATTTACTGACATCGCTAAGATGGTTAGAAACGCGTTGGATAACATTAGGCAAGTCGCAATCTTGTGTGTGGACATGACTTTCTCTCTCTTTTTCTAACTTGTAGTACACATGACACTAGTATGTTCAACTAAAATGCAGCACAAGGTTGATCTGATTGATTAGATGTGAATCACTCTCCGGGGAACATCATTCAATATGTGTATTGCCCTCTCGTACACCTCTTTGGCACTATATGTGTCTTTAATCACCTCGCATTTTGTGATACCAAGAACAATCTTGATTAAATTTGACCTGTCGTATGTGCACATTTTGACCGACACAGGAACACACGAATCCACTTGTCTGCTGGCAGTAGGATCCCTACAGGCAACTGTGCTTCTGTCCAAAATCCCGTCAGGCACGCTGTCACTATCAGTCTCGTCAATGTCTGGTCCATCACACTCCCACTGGTCACAGACTGGTTGAAGTTGCCGAAGCATGGGACTTTCAACCCTTGCATCAACCACAGTCAGACGAGTGAGGACCCACTTGGCGTGACGTGGATTGAATGTGTCTATGTGATCTTTAAGCACCACCTCGTCAGGATAGTCTGCTCGATGTACCATGAGTCCAAACTGTAGCAAACCCCTCGTGTTTGATCCAGTCTTTTGGATCTGATCGAATGTCTTGTCCATTTCTGCCACAGACAAATGAACTGCCCCGTTTGAATGGTCCTCCTTCATGAGGTGTGTTGAGTGGGGCCTCATCACGTTCACGCTATTCAAACGTGTCGATCTATCATTTGCTTTCATGTCCAACGCCATACCAAGTGGTGAGAAGTTGATGTGTCGCATAGCATATTCTGTCCCCTCGGTGAACATCGCAGCATAGTCAGCAAACTCTGCCTTTTCATCCTTTCCAAAAAATGCCACACCTTTCTTTGGAACAAGGTAGCATGCATAGAGCGCTGTCTGTGCAGTCTCTGAGAAGAGCACAAGGGCAACCGTTGGAAACTGAACGGCGACCTTGTTCTCGTGGCCACTGATTGAATGAATATGAATGTCTGGAACACCTTTCAGCATCCTTTGAATTTGAGAGTTTTGATACATGTTTTCCATTGTTTGTTTTTATGTGTTGTCCTCATGCTAAAAATATGCATAAGTAGATTATTTGTCTGTGTGCAAAATTGAATTTAGTTTAGCCAAACTAATTCAAATAAGTACCACAATCAAACTGTGGGTTGATACATAAGCATGGGCAAGAAAAAGAATAGAGTATCAGGATTTTTCCTACTCCTTAGGGACATCAAGATCTTGGATCCAGAGTTATGCACTAGATCAGTTCTTTTGAATAAGTAATGACTTTAAAGTGGTCCAAAAACACATTTTGTGCATACTTAATGAGACAATATCTATGGTATTTAAATGTTAGAAGTTGGATGGGTATGGTCAGTCTGAAAAGAAATCTTCATTTGGACACATTGGTTGGATTCAAGTGATCAGCCATAAATCTATTTTCTACTAGCAAGGGTAACATTTATACGTGAACAATGGGCAAGAGAAAGAACAGAGTATCAGGATTTTTCCTACTCCTTAGGGACATCAAGCTCTCGGATCCAGAGATAACTTCCCTTCGACAGGCTGTACCAATGGCAGATTCACTCTGGCAAGGCAAATTTGGTCTCTGCAAGAAAAGAAGCTATAAAGAACTTGCCAACGTATATAGAAGACACTACACATATACCTGTGATTACCCAGAGGATATGCCAGTGACTGGATTATTGTCCTATGACACTATTAAAATGATGAAGGATCAAGTCACATTTGGGCCTTAACTAATTGAGAAACAGCTGTTGCACAATGATTTATCAAATTGAAATAAACAAAACCAACAATGATTCATCTTTTTGTATTATTGTATTATTTTATTTTAATCTATCCGTTTGTTTGATTTAAGTGTGTATGAGCTTAAATAGAATAGTGTAACATACAAGCAATACTCCTACTGACTAATTTTGTGGTCCTCTTCCCAAGTAATGTATTGACCATCTAGTGATGATGATGTTTTGATATGGACATGTTAGTTGGAGCCAAGTGATCACACAGAAAATAATTCATTTTTATCCCTTACACCACCTGCAAAAATAATATATTGCGATAGAGACTCAAATGAGAGTACTATCTAGAAAATCCAATTTTTCACTTACATCACTTACTAACATGATATTTTGTGATGGAGACGGACCCAAAAAAGAAAAAGAGTGTAACAGAGATGGAATGTGTCAGTGTCAGTCTAGCTGTTGATGCAATAAAGTATGTAGCAATAGGCTATCCAAGGGACATGGCTTGCCCAAACGAAGCAGCAAGGAAGATTCGGCGAATGTGCAGAGTTTTATCTGAGAGACATCGTTCAAACTGGAAGAGTACTATCCAACAGCTACCAAAGTCAAACGTGAGCGAGACGGTTATGCAAATCATGGCTGGGATGTTTGATGACAATATATGCAGTTGGAGCCGGATTGCTACTCTTTACTCTTTCTGTGGGATTTTTGGTGAGGTATGTGTGAAAGAGTATCAAATGCCAATAAACACACTGGACATGATAGGAGAAATTGCAGGAAGGCAAGTGCACCATAGATTTGCTGATTGGATTCGGGGACATGGTGGGTGGGAGGCTTTTGGAGAAAATTCTCAAAACAGAAGACAGTGTTCTTTGATGTGATTTTGATCAAATAAAATTCACAACGAAAAACAATATACTATTTTTGTCAATCATTTTTATTATCATAATGCAGACACAAGTAGGAATACCATGACTGATAAGGACGATAAATGTCTTGCAGCAGATCCTCTCAAAGCATGATGTGTGTAATTCTTTTGCGTTTCAATATGCTGTTTGTTTTGACCCGTGTGTCTGATCTCTCTCCCTCCATACCAATACCATTCATCATTACATGATACATAACCTCTTCCACGAAACATAGCAGAACATGACTCCTTGCATTTGTGGCACTTTTGTCCCAAAGTAGCACCATTGCAACTGGTAATTGGCCTTTTCATTGTATGTTTAACTGTAGAAAAGTACATCTTGTGCATGTTAGTTATGTCCAGTTCCATGTCAAACTTGTTCCCAGACACTGTTACTATTGTATATCTCAAGAATCCATAAAAGCGGAAAGAATCATTGTCTGACAAACGTCTATTGGGGTACCTAATTGGTACAGATGTACAAAACATTATGGGCTGCATCAATTCCAGCTCTGAAGGTCTCATCCAAGGTGACTGGCTGCCAAGGCATATATTGTTTACACTCAATGTCGATCTGACGTTGTGTTTGATTCTGTGTCCTGAGAAAATGTTAACATAGATTTCGCTGGTCTCATTAAGTTTGATAAATTTTATGTCTTGAGAAAGTTCCACAAACAATTGGATGCACACAACATTGTTGCTTTCTACAGTAAGCATTCGTGTGTCGTACACTTTTATGTGGCGAGCTACTCCAAAATCTCTATTGTTTACAACATTCGTTAAATTAGCACAGCCATATTCCATCCCATCACCTATTGACATGGAAGCACACCATGGCTTACAGTGAAATGCAGACCCTTCTTTTGCCCTGTCTGGCAAAGTCTCCATGACTTGATTTGTAGGAATCATATATCCTCTGTCATAGTAGTCAAGATGACAGACCCCTCTCTGCTCTTTTTGTCCACTATTACTAAAAAGCACCGGTGTTTTTGTCTCAGCCAATGTCCTAAATATGACTCCATCCATCTCCTGCAATCTTGCTGGTAGGGAACCACAAAGGTGCACTGACATCTTTGAATCCATTTGACTGCGTTCAATTCCTATGTTGAACTTTCCAAACTCATAACAAACTTGGTTCGAAAGCAACACATTGAAACTATTTTCAGGATTCAATGATCTGGATGAGGCCTCTACTGTAAAAGTGATGTTGTCCATAATCACACTCTGTGTGAACATTGGTGTGGTAATGACAAATTCCCCACACAAGAGTTTGTCCCTAGGCACCACCTTGATGTTCTGAAGACGCATTCGACATGGAGAAACCCCCTTGACAAGAACTATACAGGACACGATCCATAAGAGAAAGAACAGCCAAATTTCCATGTTACATTATTCCTTTTCAATAGCTTATCAACATAAATAATCCTTATAAACAAATCCGTTCCATGTGATGTAACATGATTCATATAGAAAGACACAAGACACGCGATATATATGTTTTTTATCTCTTTATTTTGAAAAAGAAACTATGAACAGAAGCAAACAAACATGCAATGATGACCATAATGTCTTATTCCATTTCTACTGATACCATGTAATGTCTTGGTAAGCTTCATCTAAAGTCTAAAGCTTCTAAAGTTTAAAGCTTCATCTAAAGTCTAAAGCACAAACTTTCTCAATCAGGTGCAATGATGGCAGAGCCTTTTATGAACAGCTAACAGGCAAGAAGGTTTTCTTTGTCACAAAAACAATCCCACAGTTCATCCACCAATTCAGAGTCCATGAACATTAGATCTCGCTCATCTGTTGTCTCATCACATTCTTTGACCTCTTGTTTCTCCTTCCTTTCATCCATCAGCATTGTTAGCTGTTGCTGCATGACACTCAACTGGCCCTTTTGTTCAGAATATTCCTTTTTCATTGATTTGAGGTCTGACATTAGGTTGTCTTGGGCTCGTTGTAATGCCCTCACATCCCTCTTCAGACATTTATTCTCCTCTCTGAGAATGTCTCTTTCCTGAGTGACAACCTCTAACAGAGCAGTCAACTCCTCTATTCTTGCTTCTAATTGTGAATTGTTCTTTTCAGTTTTTTTCGTTTCCTTCAATTTCAATGCATCTATCTCTCTCCTCATGGTCTCGATCTCCTTCTCTTTGGCCTTCAAAGCTTCCTTGACTTGTTTTGAATTCAGTACAGCCCTGTTCAGCAAATCTTTTGATACCTGTGTCTGCACCATACCATTGACCTCATCAAGGGAATTCCACAAGTGATCTCCCCTTTTTAACAAGTGGATCTTTTTACCTTTCATGGTCTTTGTTCCCTTTGCTAGCAAGTTGCTTACAATGCCTGCCACAACAGACAGACCATACCGTCTAAAATTCTCCTTCTCTTCCCAGTTTGGGTGACACCACATGTTTCCGGCTGTGTACATGCCACCCCCTTCAGTAAGACGCATTGGTTCTTGTCTCTTCCCATCCAATCTTGTGGATGGTGAAACCAAAACCTGTGACTTGTGGATAAGCACTTGTCCCTCTTCATCCACTGTCTGAACACCAAACTTTCTTGTGGTATGAGATGATGGCAGGTCTATGGTCACCTTTGTCAATCCTCCTCCACTCTTTGTCACGCTAAAGGTGTCCTCCAGTCCTCTTAAATTTCTTTTCATATTCTTCGCTTGGACTTCAGTGGTGATGAAGTTCAACTTCTTGTTCAGGGATAGTGACATCTTAACTCTGGTAGCAACAGCTTTTATCCTGTGCTCTTGCCCATTGTTGTACACAAAGAGTTCTGTCAGATGTGCATTGTCGGGCTCAATACCATCCTCCACATCGATACCAAGTCCTGCTACACTATCTCTGATGCTATCAAGCGTCTTTGTCTTGTCAAATGTGGTGGGAATGAACAATGTCACTGCAATACATTTTGTGTGTTGGTTCTTGCGCTGTGACACTACCTCCAAGTCCAACTTCAATTGCTTTGCACCAGACGAGGGCCAGACTCGCTCATATTTCGGTAGGTCACCCACAGAAGTCACACCTATTGGGAGAAAGGTCTCCTTTTTTGATTTTGGGACTTCATAATGGACAGTTCTTGAGCAACCCAAGTCCATCGTCTGTCGATTATTAGCCTCCCTTAGGACAAAGCTTGAAAGATTTTGTAACGTATTGTTACCACAATTCGAGCAGAGAGTATTCATGACTGCTTCCCTCGTTTGATCTTCATCATTTGGCTTCCAGAGGTGGTTGTGCTCCCAGTGACAAATACTGCAGGCAACATATACTTGATACAAGATGGTGTCTGACCTGCCAAGTGCCATAATGCGTGTGGCTTGGTCTTCGTCACTTACTTTATAAAAAACCCCTGTGCTGTCAGCAGGTTTTTCATTGAGTTGAAGAGCACCACACTGATACAGCTCTTCGAGATAGAAGGCCTGGATCCTAAGAGAAATCTCAGTTGAGCTTGTCAGCAGCATTGGTTTGAGAGCACAGCCCATCATTCTTGTCTTCTCTGTGAAGTCAATCAAATGATGGGTGTCTTCGTACAGTACAGTTCTGCTACTCTCTAGTGCACACATCACTGGAAAATCATTGCTCCGCTTCAAAGCCTTGCCAATCGACTTGATGTCCACTTCTGGTTTCAAACTAAACACCTTTCTGTATGTTCGGTCGCAGGCATCAGAATATGACAATGACCCATCAAATGTGCTCGCTATCCAGTTAGGATCACCAACCACCACACAGCTGACATCTTTTTGAATGTCGGGACAACTAGTATCTTGATCCACAACTCTCGTATTTCCTGCAACTAATTTCTGACCTGCAAACATCAAATCAGCCATATCCTCGCCACTGGGCTCGTCTGTAGTGGTTTCAGCCCATTCTTCGTCTTTACACGTGTCCAGCCACATGTGTGGTTGCTCCAAGAAGGACAAAAACCAAAGTGTCTTGCAGTCCATCTTGGCAAGTTCATGCCACTCTATGTCCATCAACTTCATTCTCAGGTTTAGGTTGTCACTGGTTTGGTGCCACGCAAGCTCCTCTAGGTTACTCCTTCGATATATTGGTGTCATGGGACTCAAGTGTTCATCATTCCTGTCATTGAAGATGATCGTGTCACAATTGTACTTTGGTATGGTAGCCACGAGCTTACCCCTTTCAAGTGCCTGCATGGCCCTCTTAGATATCTTCAATTTTCCTTTGTGGGCTTGAGCAATGATGTTATCAGATGTTGTTTGGGGAATGATGCAAGAGTGTTCAATATTCATAGGTTCTGTGTATTGCTCTGTGCCATTCACTGCAGTACTAGATGATGGAGTTGTCACACAAGATTCAGGAGCGTGGGTTGTTGATTGCATGCAAGCAATGTTTGAATCCAAAGAAGCGCTCAATCCATTGAATTCATCAGTGACAGAACTGGCATTGCATGACAGTTCCCCTCGGGTATCTGCCTGCTGTTCCCTACAAATCCTTTTGGTGGGCAACTTGGTTTCATCAGGTGTCTCCTCTAGTGCTCTCTTAAAATGCTTTGAAGTATTTTCTTTAGTCTTGCAAGCCTTTCTCTTCTTTGCCCTCTTGATCTTAGAAGAACTGTCTGCTTTCATGTTTTGATTCATTATCACAAATTGTTTGTGGTGGTAATGATAATACTTTTTTTCTTGGAATGATGAGTTTGAAGTTGTCTGGAGGCTTTATACTTTTCACACGAGTGACATTGTAGTGAATCAACCAATCAAATTCCAGGAAGACTAATTATGTATTCATTTCTTGATCACTAGCACAATTCTTGGATGACTAATTATTTATTCATATCTTGATCACTAGCCAATCAAATTCAAGGATGACTAATTATGTATTCATTTCTTGATCACTAGCCTAATTCTTGGATGACTAAATATGTATTCATTTCTTGATCACTAACCTAATTCTTGGATGACTAAATATGTATTCATTTCTTGATCACTAGCCTAATTCTTGGATGACTAAATATGTATTCATTTCTTGATCACTCACCAATGAAATTGTAGGAAGACTAATTATGTATTCATTTCTTGATCACTAACCAATCAAAGTGAGTACGACTAATTATCTATGCACAACCTTTGGAATTCAAATTCAAGAAAAGTATTCGGTTAATCAGTCATGATGATGTCTTTCTTGGGAGAAGGTGTATTCATTATAAGTGATCAATGGGGTATAACTTTAGTTGAACAAAAGGGGCAAAGTGAAATAAGCCTCAATCATCTCTTGTGGCACGACTTGTGTTTGATTGTGTGTGGTGTAAATCGAAAGCTCACCAGATTATCAAAAGAAGGAATGGTGACCACAAAAGTGAAAAACTCTTCTCTGACACTTCGTGCAGTGAAAAGTAAGAGGAACACTTTTGCTTTGATAGGTTCTTTTGCCTCCATTTATTTGGGTCCACAGGCATGGAAAAATGTAGCAGCCGTTTCACGTCGACACCTCATTCAACAGAGAAAAAAAGACACAGTGTATAAAAAAATGGATGTTCTAACTTCCTTTGCTAACATGACTATTAAATGATTCTGCTATCTTATGAAGATTATCATTTGTGTACACCTGGGACCATCCTAATAAAAAAATGACCTCCTCGATCAACATTGGTAATGAAAAACACATACTGGTCTTGTCCAAGCAGGAGGCATGGACATTTCTGTCCACCATCAGGAGCTCTGAGCTAGGTCAATTTTCATGGTTATCCCTCATCCCAATTGGTGAACCAATGCTAGGGGTTCAATGTTCCCAATTTGAGTGGAGTCACTTCTCTAGCAACAGTCTACTAAAAGCTGTTACACTACTACAGACATGGTCAAGAAAACCTGGCAAGCAAACCATTGTGGTAAGCTGTCTGGCAGGACTGCACAGAGCTCCAGTAGTAGTGGCATGTTTTTTGGCCATGCAAAACAAGTCACTTACATTTGACCAAGCATTTGTAAGAGTAAAAGAATCACGGCCAGGGGCTGTCTTGTTGGCACCATATGAAAGAGTGGCAAGGAAGGCAACATTTACAAAGAGAGAGTAAACCAATTCAGACTGAACACAAGAGGGGTGTTCTGTTTCAAATGGATTAATTATAACATAATTGCCAATACATAGTGTGCATAGTGACAGCTAAACAAGCCATGGAGGAGTATAAAAATGATACTGGGTATAACACATGAAGCAATTCAGGTGACTTTTTACCAGCAATTCCACCCAATGGTTGGGAATGTTATTTGTAGCTCTTTGACAATGAGCACACCAATTATTCCAATAAAAGGCAGAATATGACAAAACTATCGCTCATGTCATTGTCATTTGTAAAAATTAGAGAATGTGTTTTGTTGTGCATCTGAATATTTGTTAATTTTGTGGAATGAAATAAATAACCAAACATACTATGTCCATAATTTTTTGTGGTCATACAAGTGATGCCGCTTGTTGTTACTCTAACATGAAATCTCGACAAGGGATAAATGGATGAAAATTGGTTTTTACATCCCAACATAAATGTTCATATAATTTGCGTTATTTGGAAGAATGAAGTTAAAAATATCAACCTCAACATCATGAAGTATATTGTGATATCATATCTGCTCTTTATTTTCATGGCACAATGTATGGCAGCGACTATACGGCCGCCATGTCGAATATCAATCAAGGCTATCAAAAAGTTAAAGGATATGGAAATGATATGTGCATCTTTCCATCTAGAAGAGGTTGCTGCCTCAATGACATTTGCCAAGAGAAGTTTCTCATTCAAGTATGAACTGGACAGTGATTACTCACACCACACACTCGAACTATCAGAGCAAGTTTGCATTGCTGAAGATGTGGCCAATGGATCCTTCTCTCTCTGCAATACAGTGTTAGACGAGTCTCACATGAAACAGAGACTCAACATCCTTCCAGATGAAATCAACTTTACAGTCAGAAAGGAAGACAACACCACTGTGAAATGTGACATTGCTTCCTCCATTGAGGGGAGAATTCCTTCAGTAGAGGAGAAAGTTGTTTGCAAGGACAGACGTGTAAGCAGATGTCATGAGCCTCACTGTCGACCAACCTGTGAATCTCTCATGTTAGACAAAAGAAATGATGAGATGTGCTCACACACAATCACAGACAGAGAAGCTTGGACAAGTGGCATTGACTTTCATGTTAGAAGAATCTTTGTCATACCAAAGTGGAGCAGCGTGTGTATAGAGGTAGTATCTGATATATACAATGCTGATGCCACTTATGTTTTAATGTCAGCGCGTCTACGAGTTCATTTCAGAAGTGGGGGAGACTCCACATTTATCCACCGGACTGTAAGAGACACAGACCGATGCATAAGCACAAGCTCTCGCCGCTTCAGTCACAAGGAGTCAAAGTACCTCTGTGTGTGGTTAGATAAACAATTCCCAACTTACACTCATTTCAATGTTACTGAAAAGCCTACTTTGACATACACAACATGGACCCCACAAGGAAAATCTTACAATCGCAAGGTAATTGTACCCATGAGGAGAGAAGATGCCGCTGATTTTGTTGAGTGGGTGAGGTCCCCCCATGAGTGTAACATAGAGAAGAGTACACACTGTAAGGGTGAATGCACCCATTCATGTGAGGCTGCCATCACAGGGAGTGGTCCATTCAGATGCAACAGGACATGGTCTGGTTTAGATACTGTAGATACTGAAAAGACATCCACTGATGTCATGACAAAGGAGGGTCGTGTTCAAAGGAAGGATTATCAGACTGATGTCATCTATCAAGCAAATGGCAGCAGTGAAGGCATAGGAAGAGCTGGACAGTCGGCTGGCATTGTGGCATCACACTTGCTGAATGCCACAACCAAACTCTTGGGCAATGAAAGACCAGCCATTGTGGTTGGTAACATTTGGTCACCATATCTATATTCAATTATAGGTCTTTGCTCTCTCATTTTATGTATTGCTTTGATATGGATCTTGATATGGTACAAACGTGGTAAGAAGGTGTATTGTTGTTCAAAGGTCTATCGAATAAATAACAGACAATAACAAGAAATTGGACTTGTATTATATGTTTAGCTTGAGCAGGATTATCCCACCCAAACAGTCCATATTAGGTCATGAGAGTTCATACCCTTTGGTTAGAATATAAATTATGTAATAAATCTCTCAGTGAAGCTTTGTGTCATGAAATCTGTCGAATAAATAACAGACAATAACAAGAAATTGGACTTGTATTATATGTTCAGCTTGTGCAGGATCATCCCACCGAACAGTCCACATTAGGTCATGAGAGTTCATACCCTTTGGTTGGATTATAAATTATGTAATATGCAATATATCTCTCAGTGAAGCTATGTGTCATGAAAACTATTGATTATGGACAACAAAAAGAAATTGGACTTTTTTGATACGTCCAGCTTGAGCAGGGTCATCCCATCCAACTGATCACATCAGGTCAAAAGAGTCAATACCATTTGGTTCAATTAACAAAGGTGTTAAATCTCCCATTGAGGCTTCTTACATGCAAAGGATCTATAAAAATCAATTGAATAAATAACAGACAATAACAATAAGTTGGACTTGAGTTATATATTTAGCTTGTATAATTGCATATTTAAATTGAGGTTGGACTGTATCATGATACGAGACCTCATACCCTTTAGGAAGACTGAAAATATGTTTGTGATATATGTGTTTCCCTTGATGCTTATGTCAGTCAAATGCCTACAACATCAGACAAATTACAAGACATGCATTCGTACTTGAAGATCACAAGCAGATATAAATCAATAGCATTAAAATTTTTTTTTTTGAGTTTCAAAAGTTAGGTCGGGCACACACTAGACCATATCGAGGGGAAATGACGCATGTTTTCATGGGTCCAGAACATGGCAGAACATGGCTAAGTCACTAAGTGGCCCTTTTGTGCTACGTGCGAATGTCTCACATGTTTTGACTCCACTAAGCTCCAACCGATCATGAAGCATCAAAATTTAATCAATCTGAATTGCATTGAATTAATCAAATTAAGAAGGAATAAGTCAAAGAGGAGATTATAATTTGTCATGTTCATTTATTATTTATTTTTTTCAGCACATGTGCATACACCCATGCACGTACTTTCTCTGTTCTGATTGACTCATCTTTTGTAGTTTTGTGTAATAATTGAAATCAATAATGTCCATTCCTCCTTCTTCGCATATGCCTGCCAAGCAATGTGGGCATCGTGGTCTATGTTTGGAGTAAAACTCTAAAGACCACCGCAAACAGTCTTGGTGGAAGATATGGCAACATCTTGTCAAGATGAAAAGTTGTTGATCGTTCAATATGGATGACTGACAAACTGAGCACGAACCATCCATCCATTCCTTGACATGGATATAGCGTTGTTCAAAGTCTTTCTTTTTCAAAATGAGGATGGTCTCCAAAGACACCTGGAATTTCCCCACCGTATAGCAGCGGCATGAGGGGCATTCGTGAAAGTTATTGTTTTTGTCCAGGTCTTTCAACCATCTCATTGCACAATCTCTGTGGAAGACATGTGTGCATGGCCATAAAAGTACACAAGTGTCTCTTGCACCCAAATCCTCCATGCAGACAGAGCACTCCTCAACCTCGAGAGGTGTGGTTGGCTCGAGAGGGATCAACGTGGTATCCTTTGGACAGGAGCGATGGACTTGTCTGGTAGGATGAACCTTTGGAGGAGAAATACTTTCCAGAGATGGCCATCGGCGAGAGAATGATAAGCAGGAACCCATGTTGGAGATTGAATGAGGATAATTTCCAAAAGAAGCACTTTTATTCCATTTTAGTCTCATTATCTAGTCACACATGCCTTTTGAAAAGAGGTGATCTTTTTGGGGTTAGACCAATCAGAATGAAGTTTCAGTGGAGCTAATTAAATATGCACAGCAAATGAAGGGTGGGCATCTCATTAAGTATGCACAGCTCATTAGGTAAGCTCTTTGAATGAATACAGCACATATTTGAATATTCAAAGCTGGCTCATTAGGTAGGCACAGCTCATTAGGTAGGCACAGCTCATTAGGTAGGCACAGCTCATTAAGTAGGCACAGCTCATTATCTAGGCACAACATTTAGTAATGTCATTGCAACAAAAGGAAATAGATCCAAAAAGGTAACATCTATGATATTAAAAATTGTACTTTTGGCTTATGCCACATGAACATATCCTCTCCATTTCTAAGCTTTGTCTAAACACAAATCAAAGAGATAAGAGATAAAACAATATATAGAACTGTAGTGAACTCTAAACTGGCCATTATGGTTTGAGTAATCAGACCATATGCTATCTACATAGACCACAAACCATGTATTGATCATGTCTAAACATCAAAGTCTTAAGAAATAGACCCATAGAAGTAATCTTAGAGAACTCTAAACTGGCACTCTTTGCATAATTGATAAGACCACAAACCATTGAAGGAAGATGTTTAAACACTGCTCAAAGTGATAAGAAATTGAGCCATAGAAGTAACTTTAATGAACTCTAAACTGGCACTCTTTGTAAAAAGTACAAGACCACAAACCATGTATTGATCATGTCTAAACATCAATCAAAGTCTTAAGAAATAGAACCATAGATTGAAGTAATCTTAGAGAACTCTAAACTGGCACTCTTTGCATAATTGATAAGACCATATGCTATCTATTGATAATGTCTAAACACCAATCAAGGTGATAAGAAATAGAACCATACAGGGATCTTCTTAGAGCTTCAAACTGGCACTCATAGTATAATTGATAGGACCACATGTTACTCAATTAACATGTCTAAACACCACTCAAAACGATAAGAAATAGAACCATATAGAGATCTTATGAGAGTTCCAAACTAACAGTCATGGTATAAGTGATAAGACCACATGTCACCAAATTAACATGTCTGAACACCAATCAAAGTGATAAGAGATAGACTCATACAGGGATCTTCTGGTTGCTCCAAACTGGCACTCATGGTATAAGTGATAAGACCATATACCATCTAATGAGCATGTCTAAACCCCACTCTGTGTGATAAAAAATAGAACCATATGGGGCACTTCAATGGACTCCAAAGTGGCTCTAATGGTATACACCATTGTCAATCTCATCTGGAAATAAGACACCAAGTGCCACTTTCGTGTGGTGTGAACTCAAAATGTTGTAAATGCCCGTTAGCCCGACGTAGGGTGAATAGTACCATTTCACCCAAAAAGTCTGTGCTGAAACTGGTGTGCAGTGACTAGCGCTAGCCCGACCTAGTGCCTCCGCTAGCCCGAGGTAGCCTTTTAGACGAGACTTGCCACTTTTCATATGCACAAAAGGGCCACTTAGTGACTTAGCCATGTTCTACCATGTTCTGGACCCATGAAAACATGTGTCATTTCCCCTCGATATGGTCTAGTGTGTGCCCGACCTAACTTTTGAAACTCAAAAAAAAAAATTTTAATGCTAGTATATGTATCACAAATAGAGCCATTAGCATAATTTATAAGGCAAACACAGAGAATAAGAGGTATACCTATAGGGTGCACAGATACTGATGCTGAAGCAAGATGTACATTTTACATGGACGATGTATTTGTATTTCTTAAAAATGTCGAATTTATTAAATGAATGTTCATTAATATTTGAAGATTTTGGTAAGGCCTCAGGTTCCAGGTTAAATTTAGAAAAAACTATAGGCTAAGTGATGAATGACAACTTAACTGAAATAAATTGTCCTATATGGTTAACAAAAGGCCCAGAAAAGGCACTGGGAGTTCCAGTTGGAAAATATATTGATTATAAGGAATTTTGGAATCAGATCACAGAAACAATACAGAAAAAGTTGAATACTTGGAAGCCAAGAAATCTTTCTTTTAGGGGAAAAGTACATATTATTACAAGTGTAGGCTTATCTAATATAATGTATGCATGTGATATGATAAATGTTAATGAATTAAGCATAGAATACATCAATAACATTATATATGACTTTTTATGGGCTGGAAGAAAACAAATCAGACGAGAAATATGTACTTTACCAAAATATATGGGAGGAATAGGAATGCCTGATCTGATAACTTTGGTTAAAGTAAAAAGAATAAGGTGGATAATAAGGACATTAAAGCAAAAAGATTATGATGAAAAGCGCAACCTTTTTCCATTATCATCATTTAGGTTTTTAGACCATAAATTTGATATCGATTTATTTGCACTCCAAGTGAGCAACACGTCAGACTCGTGCCTAAAATGTGCAAAGATTCCTCTGTTCTGTTTAAGATTGTATTAAGAGTTTCCAAGAAATGTCCAGAAAAAGTAGAATGAAAGGAAATGATCTAATATTGTGGTGTAATTATGAATTGAAGATTGATGGAAAACCACTAACTTATGCACATAAGTGACATTATCAGTGATGGTAAAATAGATGAACAGCATATTTATAATATGGTGTTGGATAAGGCAGGATTAATATTTGAAATACAAAAATCGAAAGCATGCCTACCAAATGATTGGAAAAATAAACAAATTAATGAAGAGCAAAAAAAAAAAAAAAAACACATGAGAAAGAGTCAGTTTTGAACACAACTTTCACAGTACCAGTTTTTGGAAACAAACCTCTTGAAAAGTTAACTTCAAAAGACATTTACACTATACTAGTGTTGAATAAATATGTTCAAATCAAATCAAAAACATATTGGCAAAGAAAATTTGATCAGGATGAAATTGACTTCACTTTGTGAATTGGAAAATATTTCATGGACATGTATTCACTGAAATGAAACTGCAAAAAATGAACTTTTCAGATGGGTTGTGTAAATTATGCACTAATGATAAAGAAAATTTGCAACATTTGTTGATAGAATGTCAAGGTTTGTGGGGTATATGGAAATACATAGAAAATATTATAGGTTCTTTAGATATAAACATAATTGTCATTTAGACAGGATATTTAAATAATTAACCAATAAGTGAGACAATAAATAGGATTCTGTCTATTACAAGATGGATAATATGGAAACGAAGGAATATAATGACATATGAAAAGGAATATATCAAGGTTATTGAAATGAAAAAATGGATTAAATCAGAAATTAAACAACATCTTGTTGTTAGTAAAAATACTAAGAAGAATATTGTATTAATGAATGGTTTTCAAAAGATAGAATATGTTATGGATTCACATTGAAGTGTACGTTGAATTGAAGTGTACAAAAGTGATATTGAATAATTCTTGGACAAAAAAGATCCTAGAGAAATGTATATTATGTAAATAAAGTTTTATTAAAAAAATTGTATTTCATAATACAAATCACATAAGTAAACCTGAGGCTGAAATACTGAAGATTTTGGAAAAAGATATCTTAATAGAATAAAATATATGTACATACCATATTTGTTGAATATTGTCATGAATAAATTTTCACCATGATAATGCAATCCTTGTACTCTGCTGACCAGTGGCCAGCTGTCAACATTTGAATGTATAATCACATGACTATCCCTTGTGTAAATATTCTAACTTCTGTTTTCAAAGAGAGGCACACAACATCCTAATCCTCTAGAGAACTGGTCAGTGGCAATTTACAAGAATGCTTTAATGTGTTTTGTTAGAGTTGTGAGTATAGAAAACACCTTACAATGAATTCATTCTAATTAATAAGGAAATTAAATAAAAACCCTTAATTAAACAATATTATTGTCTAAAATGTTTTTCCAATATTACATATAAGTTCTTAATTAATTTCAGTCAGAATGAGCCTGTCACAAAGATTGTGTTTCACAAAAACATTATACACAAGCTGTGTGTTAAGTGTTTTCTTAGCAGTTTTGTGTCTCATCAACACACAATATGCACATAAAAACATTATATTATGCGTAAGTGAGACATGTATTTTTGAGAGTGTAGTAAGTCGTCTTTGATTTACAAGGAAACATAACTTTAATCACCATTTCTTGCATCATCCAACTGGTCCTCTGCGAAAAATCTTTGGTGTAGTTGAAATATTTGTGCATCTTAATAGATTTGGCCATCAATAATGAAGCAAGAAGGTCAAGAGCCAGTGACAAGAGGTTTCGAATCTGTATTCAAAATGGATTAGGAATTTCACACAAGTGCCTTTTTTACCTATGAAAACAAGGTCAATTACTTTTTGTATGAATATCTCAACCAAAAATATTTGAATGTCTGTGTGCACATCAACATAGCTGATACCCTATGTTGCATCAGTTTCATATGATACATGTATATCACTTGAGGTAAGATGTGGTCAACAGCTTAATATGAATGACACAGGACAAATTGATTACTTTTATATAGTATTGATGGTATCCATTGTCCAGAATACAAAATGTTCCAAATACTGATCAAGTCCCCAATGATAGCCCAGCCAAGCTTCAAACCACGATGCAGGCAGTAGGAAGTCTGTTTTGAACTATAGCAAGATAACATATGCTACCAGGCGACACAAAAGTCATCAGTGACATGATGATAAAAATATGTTTCCACAAATTAAGATTTTAAAATATCCCATAAAATCCAATCTATCATCATTTATGGGCTTTTGTGAAGCTGTCATTCCTCTATACAGCAAAAACCAGTTTTGGCGGACACTTTGTGTGTCGACAGCACTGTTAAAATACCTCACGGACAAGCTGAACTCATCCCTTCAAGATGGACATATTGGTGGAAAAAAATCAGTAGATAGCAGAAAAAAATATTGCCATATATCTTCATTATGTAGGTTCAAAGGATTATGTAGGTTCTGGAAATTAGTCAGTTATACGGAATAACCGAATCAACAGTAATTAAATGCAGGAAAATAAATAGTGCAATTTTGGACATTCTGTTACCATCCACAATAACATGGCCCAGCATACATGAAATTTCAATTATTGCTGCTGCATTCAAAAATGGGAGCTTACAACTTCCCTGGAATAATTGGGGCATTGGATGCCATACATATTCCCATCTATGACCACTCAACATTTTCAACCCACTTGTGTACTACAATCTTTTAGTGTGCTGTTGTTACAGGGAGTTGTGCATGAAGACTGCAGCTTTATTGATGTAAGTGTCAGAATACCAGGAAGTGCTTACGAGCTCTGCTTTCAATGTTTGAGACAATATCAGAGATATTACTATAACTTATGATCAGCTTTCTTGTGATTTCTTGTTTAATAGCCAGGATTGTTTTGGGGCCAGTCTAGGTCCTTTATTTCCCTTTTAGCTATGCTGACTATGTCAGCATAATTCTGCAGTGATAAGGGGAACTATCTATTATTCTTTCAGTCAATTTTGATCTTCTCTGAAACTACTGGCAGAAGTTCTTAGCAATAAGTAGGAAAGATGTTATATTTTCAGGGGGAACCATTCTATTAATTTGCCATTAAGCTCAGATTTTTTCCCATTTTGTTATGATTTAAAAAAAAAAGAATAATTAATAGCTATTATTTTATTATGTAACATGCATTTTGATTAAAACAATCATCTGCTCAAGTCTGCTCTTGGAAAGGATTTAAACGATTATCTATAATGCAATTTCCACAATATATTCACAGAAATAGCATAGCTCTAAGGCCATTGGTCTATGCTTATTAATTTAGATCCATATTCTTGATTATTCAAATGTCTGTTTACTGCCTTCATGCTTGTGGGCTCATCCCAACTTAAATTAATTCATGATGTTGAAGAGACTAACAGTCATATGTATGTGTCTTTGGTATATTTTGTCTTATATGTATTCTGTATAATGTAATATATAATATAATAATGTATATAATATATGTAAATTGTTTAAAAGATTTTAAATATCATTTGATGCTTTGTCGTTCTTGATAAATAGGTCAATGACCTAAGTAAACAAGAGCTCCACATTTAGAATTGGTTAAAAAGTCCTATTTGGTTTGAAAACGATACAATCACAGAAGTATCTACTGTAAGAGTAAATAATGTATATAAATCTTGCACATTAAAATACTGATTCCTAATAATATCAAAATCAATACATTCAATTCAGGTGTGCGCATGCATGTATTTCACCCCCCAAACCCTCCAAAAAATCAATTAAGTACAGAAACTTTAAGGGATTAGATCTTCAGTCCCTAAAAAAGGACATCAAATCCCACACTGGTTCAAACTCAGCCTGGGAACACTTATTCCTGAAGGACATGGTGGATTACTATGATAAGGAACTCACATCACTCATGGATAAACATGCTCCTATCAAGTATGCCAAGGTCACACAACGCAAACCTGTACCTTGGATGAGTGATCAATAAAAGCTGGAAAGGTCTCTCAAGAGGAGGCTTGAGAGAAGAATGAACAAAAGTGGTTCTCACATTGATAAAGAACTATACAACTCTCAGAGAAATAAATACAATTCCATGCTAAAGTCATCTCAAACTGCATATTTTCCAACCTGGTGGAGGAAAACAGGCATGATCCTAAAAACTTTTTAGAGTCATAGACACAGTCATGCACAAGAAGGTCACACCAATGCCCCAATCTGACTGTGAGGTCACTCTAACCACAGATGATGTTAGAAAATTAGTGAAGAGGTCTGCAAAGAAGTCATGTGAGCTTGATCCTATCCCGACCTGGCTACTACTTGGCCTCTTAGATGACCTCTTACCAATAATTACTTCCATCATAAATAAATCACTGATGGAATCAGCAGTATCTGATAATATGAAAATAGCCATCACAACACCTCTGCTGAAGAAACTTGGCCTAGAACTAGTTGAGAAAAATTATAGACCTGTTTCCAACCGAACATACATTTCTAAACTAACAGAGAGGGCAGTAGCAGATCAATTGGTCCCTCATCTGGTAAGGAATGGTCTTACTGACAAGTTTCAGTCAGCCTAAAGGAATATCACAGCACCGAAACTGCTTTGTTAAAGGTGCAAAATGATATCTTACGTGACCTAGACAATAGGAAGTCAATTATCCTGTTGTTACTCGACCTCTATGATGCCTTTGACACCATTGACCACCAGATCCTATTTGTTAGAAACCTCCTTATATCAAATAAGATGGAAATAAATGACGGAAATGCTTATGTACTGACAGGTACAATACTGCCACTAGCAGCAGTATCCCAGACACAATTAGGGTTGGGAGCTCTGATATTGCTCCTAGTGAGTCAGTAGTGGACCTTGGCATTACCTTTGACTCTAATATGGACATAAAAGCCCAGATCAGGAAAATGTGCAAGAAAGGTTACTATCACATTAGGAACCTGGCGGCCATTAGACATCGTCTGGACGAGAAGACAGCTGTAACACTTACCCATGCCTTTGTTACCTCAATTCTAGACTATGGCAATGGCCTACTTGCTGGTCTTCCTAGATCCGACACCATGAAGTTACAATACCTTCAAAACTCTGCAGCACTCGTTGTAGGAAAAATCAGTAAATTTGATCACATTTCAGGAAAATTGCGGGTACTGCACTGGCTCCCGGTTCACGCGAGAATTAATTTTAAGATCCTTCTCTTGACCTGGAAGGCCCTAAATGTTAAGGCACCGCCTTACTTGCGTGACCTACTCCAAGTCAAACAAGTGGAACGTTGGGCCTTTTCATTTGTCGGCCCTAGACTATGGAACTCCCTGCCTAGGGATATTAGGACTAGTAACTCAGTCACCACATTTAAGAGTAGACTGAAAACTCATCTCTTCAGCGCTATGAACAGACTTGTCTGGTATCAGCGCTATACAAATTCTATTATTATTATTATTATTATTATTAAAACATGTTTGATAGTCAACGCCCTTGGACATCCAATACACTGAGGCTGATCTTCGCCTTTAAGAAGATAGCAGTGAGTCAAATGACTATGTCCAATTTTTGTACCCATTAAAACAGACTCATCTCTTCGGTTAATTCTACAAGTACCTTTGGTTTTGCCTAGAACAGGCTTAATTTCATGTAGTTTATTAGAAATAGCTTTGTTCCAGCGCAATTGCCATTTAGAACGTAAAAAACAGTAATATATTTCTTAAACTCTGTATAATGAATAAGCATATTTATTGGGCGCTTATCCAATGCTGCTTTGGCAGCTTGGTCAGCAGCCTCATTTCCAAGGATTCCAATATGATTAGGAATCCAATAAAAACAAATCCCTTTATTTTCGTCAGTACAGAGTTTATGATGCCGTTCAAGGATTTTATGCAGATCGACCCCACTAACACAGTTGGTAGATTGTAGGATCTGTGCCTTTAATGGTTGTATAAGTGGAGGACGGGAGGTGGTGGGTTCGACTCCCACTGCCGGCAGTGTTAATTTCAAACTGGTTAAAAGGCTCGAAAGTTGACCTGATATGGCCATAGTTGCTGAAAGGGTCGTAAAAACACCATTTCACACTTTTCTCAAGGATTTTATAAATAAAGGATTTTTCCAATCCTTTAATGCTTTTAATGCTTGTAAAGTCTCCACATGATCTAAAGCTAGGTATAAAGCATGAAAAGATGATTTATTTGGCAGACATTCTGAATAAATATGATTGCCCTTAACAGCTGCTGTAGCAGCCTTGTCATCATCAAATGATCCATCAATGTATATACACTGATATCCAGTGAAAACAGATTTTATTTCTTTATGTCTATTTATATAAAGGGATGGATCGGTTGAGTATTTCTTTAATTCTGACATGGCTACATTAATACTTAAAGGCTAGGGTGCATTTTGTACATCGCCTGCAGATAGCTTGGCAATTGAGGCAGATGAACTGCCTCTTGATTTAAGAAGAGATAAGCTTGCTCTTCAGTATGCTGCAAAAATTGCTGCTTGTCCAGACAATCCTGCACATGACGCTATATTCAATCCAAATTATGTCGATCTTTTTGAAAATAAACCTAATACAATACCGACTTTTAGCATTCGCATCAAAGAATCTTTACAATCTTTATATTTAAATCTGAATCAAATAGCTAAATTTCAATATCCAGAAACACCTCCATGGACCTATGAAACTTTAAATATTAATGTAGCCATGTCAGAATTAAAGAAATACTCAACTGTTCCATCCCTATAAATAAATAGATACAAGAAATAAAATCTATCTTCACAAAACATAATTTTGGAAATCTGACATGTTGACATAATTTACTACAAATTTAGGAAAAAATTTGAATAATGAACTGTGAACAGTGAATAAGTATCAAAGTTCACACACATTGTGCACTCAACCTTCAATTTCAGTGGGAAGGGGGGAGGGGGGGGACACAAATTCGATGCAACTGCATTGCCAGCCGGGGGGGGGGGGCTTTCATAGTTGGTGTTACTGGGGAAGCTGGGCTAAATAGGGTCCTTTTTGCCGACATTTTCCCAAAGACGGGTTAAGATATTTTATCATTTTCCCTAAAACAGGATACTGCTTTTCAAATCTTTGCCTAAAACAGGGGGGATCACAATCCAAATCTCCAAAGGAACATAAATGTCACCTGCTGGGACAGTAGGCCAGTGCCTATTGTTCTCAGCAAAGGTGTGGTAATTAAGCTGTCTGCTGTCTCACCATGCTCATGTGTACACAAGACATTTGACAAGGGCACAGTATCTGTTTGTACAATTATAATAATTAAGTTGTCCATTTTTATATTCTGTGTGGTATTAACAGACGATGGTTAATAGGTTTACAATTTCAGGAAGTTGAAAAGACTACAAAAAATGATTTGTGGGAAATTGCTTCCCCCAGATCATCCTAACTGAGCTTAGGTGCACACAAATTCGATGCGACTACATTGCCATCTCAGTATGAACTGCAGCTTGCCGTGGATGCAATGGGATTGATTGCATTTGGAAAGCTGTGGATGTGTACAAACGACTGGAAATGTTACAGATTTCTCGAAAGGAATGAACATATTATGAACACATAATTTCCTATTATAATTTTTAGTCTGATATTTTACGACAGCAGTGCTTTTTGTCAAATATATCACAAATGTGTTAGCCTGGACAATCTCATGCAGCGATATTTCATGGTTGTTTTTTTAACTCGGCATACTTCCTCACTGATCATGTTCAGACATTTCTTTTATATGTGTGATAAGAATTACAGACGACACCTAAAAAATCTCTTAGATTTCCAAGAATATGACGCACATATACAATGGACAATTGGCGTGTGTCCCAAAATGAGAATTAACGTTTCACAGAGAGAGTGACGAAAATGACCTGGAATGTATGCCATGGTATGGTGTGTTTCAATGGATGTTGTCTGCCTTAATTTGTGAAGGTATTACTTATTGGTCTAGTGGATGCAGTCTTTAGAAACCTAATTTATATATATATGAATACCTTCAACAGTATCATTCTGATCAAAAGTTGTGAGCTCTAAACTACTTTAAATTTATGTAAAGGTAATTCACCAATTATTTTCGGGATTTTACATGTTCTGATACAGGGCAAAATTATATTAAAATATTTTATGTCTATTATCTAATCATGCTGTAGACAGATCGCATGTCATAAATTAAATTGTAATGTAATGTCTTAATATAATGCAATTAACAGTTCTATGTTTAATGCAATGTCCATGTTATATATATACATGTAATATTGAATTAATGTCACCAAATCCCGCACTTTAACATTAACACTGCCCTAACACGGTTAATTATTACATTTGTAACCCATAGCTGATTCATAGCATCTCTATAATAGCCCACAGTGTTAATAATAATAATAAAAAAAAAATAATAATAATAAATATTTGTATAGCGCTATAATGCATTGGGTATAAGTGCGTTTTAAGTTTAGATTTGAAGACAGCAGCTGTGATAGGTATTCAGGTGCCTTGCCATTTTGTACCTTCCACGTCAGTAGTGCAATCTTGAAATCTATTCTGGTCTCTACCAGCAGCCAATGCAATTCCATTAGTTTTCCAGAATTAAGATTTTGCATATTTTGCAACTTCGCTATTTCACATTTAGGCAACCTGCCGAGTTAAGAATTACCATAATCAAGAGTTGAAGTGAAAAATGTATGTGGCTAAGTGTTAACTTTTTTTTTCATCCAAGCAATGTCTAATTTGTGACATGTTTCTAACAGGAAAATAACCATTTTTGCCTATTTTCTTAATTTGTTGTATCATTGTAAGTTCCCTATCAAAAATAACTTCAAGGTCCTCGACTTTGTGAGATCTTTGTCTCACACACCAAAATTCCAGATGGGATTCCATCATTTTTAAAATTTGAGTTTTTTCTACATATTAATAATTGTTTCTTGCCATCATTAATTTTATTTTATTGTTGAGTAAAAATCTTTCAACACTCATAATACATTTCTCCATTTCTGAGCATGATAATTTTGAATTTTATTGTTTTTGAATTTTTTTGATTTTGGGTCCAGAGAGATGTAGAGCTGAGTATCATCTGCATATTAGTGGGGTTTCAGGCCATACTGTTCATTTTTTCCGAAAGATGTTCCATATATGTTGTAAATAGCCCCAGGATTGAATCCTATGGGACTCCATGATTAATATTCATATTTGCAGATCTCTTACCATCAATAATGAGGCATTGCTTCCTGTAAGACAGATATGACATAAACCACCTAAGAGCATTTCCCTTAACACCACACTTTTTTCAAGTCTATTTAATAATATTTTTGGTCAATATTGTCAAAAGCCACAGAGAGGTGTTGTAGAACTAGCATTACCGTTTTACTGTTCATTAGTATATCATTTTAAACTTTAAGCAATGTACTCTCGGTACTGTGGAATTCCTTGTACGCTGACTGAAACATGCTTTGAATTTAATTTGCTATGAGATGGTTGACATACTGTTTAGCTACCACCTCTCAATGGGCTTAGAAAAATAAGCTAAATTCGATACCGGCCTATAATTATGTTTTAGCAACTCCAGACCAAGTTTTTTAATCAGTGGTCTAATAATAGCTAGTTTGAAAGAATCTGGCATATTACCAAGCAAAATTGATTTGTTTATAATTGCTGTTATTATGGGCAATAGTGGGCCAATGCATTCAGTAGGTAGCCAAGTGGGAATTGGATCCAATTCGTATGACTTCTTGTGCTGCTTCTTTTGCTGATTTTTTAACATCAGTCTCATCAAGTGGGGTGAAGTTCTCTAAGCATTTAGTAAATTTAGGTGTTCTATAATATTAAGATTTTCTCCCTTATTTCCCATTTCTTTCCCCAAACAGTCAATTTTATTCAAGAAAAAATTATTCTATTTATTTTTTTTTTGTATTTGATATTGTATAACCGCATGTGGGCCTGGGGTTAGAATGGTCCTCTGATTTTTTTATTCTCTGCTTTTTTTGACAGTTCATAAGAGGCGAACAAAAAAAATAACCATGGCGCCCTGTTTGCCGTGAGGTGCGACATGTAAGGGGAGTATATGGAGTTCTGCAGGTTGAGCACTGGATTGGTTTGGCAGTAATACCAGTCCAGTTGCAACACACCTGTTTGAACCCAAATATTCAGGACTTTAGGGCCCAATATAGTCCAACCGGCTTGTGGAATTTAGCTCCACACATATTTCCAATTTATCAAAATATTATTAGCTTAACAGATTAGCTTAACAGATGTGTGGAGATTGACTGCTGAAACAGGTCAATCTGGGGTACATTTGATGTATTCCTGAGTATATTGTCTAATGTAGCAGAGTTTTATACGTGTGTGCTGATGGCTCTGTCCATCCTTTCTAAGGACTCTAAAGTCCTTAGAAAGGATGGACACAGGTGATCCTCCTGAAATGAATTTTATTCCTGTGCACTCAAAGCATAATCGTAAACGTAACAAGTGATTATGCTAAATCATATATTTTTTCTCATTGTTCTTAATATGGCTATCAGCAATATAATACAATGGAAGAGGATTTGAGGCAAACAGGCCAGATCTGGAATTAGCCCAAAATATAATGCATCTGTTTTTTGTTTACAGGAAACTAATTTTACAGAAAACTCAACAACATTTAAGGGATATGTACCTGATATTAAAGTCAATAGATGCAAGGGACTGACCACATGGCAGAGTTTCTATTGTTTCTTTTGTTAAATCCTGCATGTCTCAAAGCAAAGTAACTTTATAACTATATTTGCCACCAAGTGAACCAATTAATATTACAGATTTAAATAACTTAATAACTCAGCTGCCACAACCATATATCCTAGTTGGTGACTTTAATGCTCACAACTATATTCAGGGTAGCAGAAATAATACAGATGCTCCGACATATTCTCCGACACTCTCAATTTATTTTTAGATTATTCCTGGGAAGTAGAGGAAGATCAATGGGGTTGTGATCATTACCCCCAATATTTTAAATAACCATTTTCCTTCACCAAACAAACAAATCCCCAAGTGGAAATTTCATAAAGCTGTTGGAGCAAAATTTCAAACATCATGTTTTAATAAAATTACTAATAACTACAATGTAGATGATCCTCTTCAGGCTTCTACGGATACATTGTATGATATTGCTGATGGGTGTATACCCAAATCAAAGCCAAATTCTAAAATTGAAGAAAAACCCTGGTTTAATGATGAGTGCAATAAAGCTGTCAATGAGCACAAAAAATCTCTGAAAAAATTAAATCGACAGCCAACTCAATATAATTTGCACCAGTTTTGAGTAAAAAGAATTATATTATTAAAATAAGCAAAAGAAAAAGTTGGAAGGATTATGTTTCCAAGCTAAATACAAGTACATTGATTAAAAAATGCTGGGATATCAACCTGGGGATATGGTGGGTAAAGATTATTGGGAAGGGAGGTGGAGCATGGATCAAATATCTAAATCATAATGGGCAATTAATTACAAATCCCACCGAAATAGGTAACACAACAGGTCACACAATTTCCAAGAATTCCTCATCCAACAATTATTTCAACAACAAAAAAAAAGAAAAAAAAAATAGAAAAGAAAGAAACCAACTAAATTTTATATCTCATAACTTGGAACAATATAATAAATCATTTACAATAGAAGATTTGAAACTTGCTTTGGAGAAATCTCATGATACCGCTCCTGGGCCTGATCAAATTCACTAACAAATCTTTAAACACCTCACTGGTCATCTTTTAGATATTTTTAATATCATTTGGGAAAGTGGTGATTTTCCTCCTTCATGGAGTAAAGCTACTATTTTTCCCATTCCTAAGCCTGGCAAAGACTCATCAGATTCAAATAATTATGGTTCCATTGCTTTAACAAGTTGTATTTGTAAAACAATGGAACGAATGATGAATGAGCACTTAGTTTGGTTTTTAGAAACTGTGGCTTATATTTCAGTTGCAGAGAGTGGCTTTAAAAAAACTAATATTGACCATCTGGTATGTTTAGAAACATTTATACGAGAGGGTTTTATAAAAGGCGAGCATGTGGTTAGTTTTTTTATTTAGAGAAGACAAAATTTCAAATAGACAATTCAGGGTCCGAGTTGGTTCAACACTTTCTGATGCGTTTCATCAGGAAATGGGTGTATATTATTTGTAACCCTGTTTATTATAAAAATCAACAGCATAGTTAACTGTGTGAGTCCTGGAACAGATTGTTCATTATTTGTTGATGATTTTAATCTATGTTACAGGTTCACAAGCATGCATGCTATAGAAAGACAGCTCCGACAACATCTTAATGAATGGGCTGATAAGAGTGTATGCACTGCAAACTCTGATACCTGTTGTTGAATAAAGCAAGTTTCTTGGACTTATTTTTGACAAGAAATTTATACCTCACATTAAATATGTTAAAAAGAAATGCCAGAAGGCATTAGATTTATTACGGATTCTTTAATTCTGACATGGCTACATTAATACTTAAAGGCTATGGTGCATTTTGTACATCGCCTGCAGATAGCTTGGCAGTTGAGGCAGATGAACTGCCTCTTGATTTAAGAAGAGAAAAGCTTGCCCTTCAGTATGCTGCAAAAAATGCTGCTTGCCCAGACAATCCTGCACATTATGCTATATTCAATCCAAATTATGTCGATCTTTTTTAAATAAACCAAATACAATACCGACTTTTGGCATTCGCATCAAAGAATCTTTGCAATCTTTAAATATAAATCCAAATCAAATATCTAAATTTCAATATCCAGAAACACCTCCATGGACCTATGTGATTTTAAATATTAATGTAGCCATGTCAGAATTAAAGAAATACTCAACAGGTCCATCCCTTTATGTAAATAGATATATTTTTTTGTTTGTTTGGGGTTTTACATCACTTTCCACATTATTTCAGTCATTTCATGATGAGACCTACTTGTAGCATATATAGTGCTGCCTCACTGAATTGTCATGTTGCAGGTTCCTGACACAGATTTACAAGGACAACGGGTTAACCCTTTTGGCACAGGCCTCAGCTCATATGGGAAATTGTATCATGAGTTCAATCTCGGCATGGCCGGGGTTCGAACCTACGACCTTTGGATCACCACAGAGGAACTGGTGCTAATAAGCTGGCGCTCTAACCAACTGCGCCAAGGCCCGTGGCCCCCTAAATATATATAAAGAAATAAAATCTATCTTCACTGGATATCAGTGTATATACACTGATGGATCATTTGATGATGACAAGGCTGCTGCAGCTGCTGTTAGGGACAATTATATTTATTCAGAATGTCTGCCAAATAAATCATCTATTTATTCTGTGGAGACTTCTCCATATCAAACATTTTAAATATTTTCTGATTCTTTGTCTTGTTTACAAGCATTGAAAGCAAAGGATTGGAAAAATCCTTTTATTTACAATAGCCTTGAACGACATCATAAACTCTGTACTGAGGAAAATAAAGAGATTCGTTTTTATTGGATTCCCAGTCTTATTGGAATCCTTGGAAATAAGGCTGCTGACCAAGCTGCCAAAGCAGCAGTGCCTAGTAAATATGCTTATTCCTTACACCGAGTTTAAGAAACATATTACTGTTTTTTTGCATTCCAAGTGGCAATTGCAGTGAACAAAGCTGTTTTAATCAATTATATGAAATTTTAAGCCTGTTCTAGTGAAAACTAAAGGTGCTTGTAGAATTAACTGAAGAGAAGAGTCTGTTTTAACTCATATAAGAATAGGACATAGTCATTTGACTCGTTGCTATCTTCTTGAAGGCAAAGATCAGTCTCGGTGTATTGGATGTCAAAGAGCTATGACTGTTAAACGTAATTTAATTTAATGTATCGATTTTGATATAATTAGGACTGAATATTTTAATGTGCAAGATTTATATTCGTTATTTGATACTGTTGATACTTCTGTGACAGTATCGTTTTTAAACCAAATAGGGCTTTATGACCAATTTATAATCAATTTTGTTTACCTAGGTCATTGACCTATTTATCAAGAACCACGAAACATCAAATGGTATTTAAATCTTTTAAAATGAATTTATTTATACAAATTTATTATGTTTACAACTGATATATTGAAAGGAATTTTTTGATATTTTGTGCTGGGAAGATTATTTACATATATTGACTTTAGAAATCATATATCTAGTCAAAACGTTTAAGCCACGGTCTCACAATTCTCCCTATCTGCTCTCCCATATACGCTGCATTTTTAGAGCGCTGCGATCGTATTTGACCCAATTCTTTGCACACGGCACATCCGGGAACAGCGGCGACAGCCTATTTAGGGCATTGTCGCCTCTGCCTTTCATCTTTCCATCGTTGTTTTTCTCAGTTTTGGCTTCGTAATGTTGACATAACTTACGGAAATTGCAATAAACTTATATAAAGATTACACAACAAACACGCTTTAGTGCTGACATTAGCGTGTCAATGTACGATGTCAGTCTGAAATTTCCCTCCCATCTTGAAGCAAGGCAGGCGGAAGTTTACAACGCAACATCTTTCCCGTCATGCACTGCTCTCTCGCGCCAATTTCGTCATTTTTTCACGGACCAGCTAAAAATCCGGGAGAGCAGATAGCGAGAATAGCGGACAGGTAAAGCGGATGAAAGCGGAGTGGAAATTTTGCTCTTCGTAATGAGTTCTGAAGTCTACGTAACTCAAACGCTTTCTCTGTATCTCCTTCTTAAGTCATGTGTTTAGAGTCGGAGCAGTATGTACATGTTAGCCTGAGTCCATCTTCGTCCGCAAAACTTTTTCAACATGTTGGAAATTTTGTGCGGAAGAGATGCAGATGGCCAGTTCACACTGATTCATTTACACATACTGATTGCATCTGGAATGCGAACGCTTTCTTCGTATCTCCTCCTGAATGTGTCCTGACGCATCCTGAATGTGTCCTGACTGTGTCCGCTGATATTCACTGAATTCTGCATTTATGCGAACAAGGTACGGAGAAAACACGAATAGATACAGAGAATACACGCACAATGAACAGAGTTAGTCAGAATTCGGCTCATTCCCAAGGGACCCGTCAATACATCTGGAAGAACTTCCTGTTCATTTTGACTGGTCGCCAATCAATGGTAAACAATAAATTTCATACAGAATGCCAATTAAAAAGTGATGATATTAGTGTCACTTTGTTTCAAAACCAGTAGCATTTGGCCCCCAAAATGTAATAGATGTATTTAAAAAGTAATCAGGCATAATTATGTGTATTTTAGGGACAATGGTGTGAATATTTTTTGCTAAATATGTACATGAATAGGAGAGCATATTTGACAGCTTGATAATTGAGTGAAAACAATTTCAGAATTCTTCACATTAATAGCTTGCTGAGTAATTAATGTGTATGGAGATTAAAATGTCCTTCATACTTTGCATAATAATTATATATGGGTGTCAGAATATTGAAAGATATGATAAATACTTATAAAGTTAAAGACATGTCAAAGATCTCAGTTGATCTACAATTGTAGACCTATACAGGCCTTGGGTGATAGATTTGAAATTGTTATGAATATAATTCTATAACCAACTATTTGTACATGAATTTTAACTTTTTATTAATGTGTAGGTTTAATGCTATCAAAACATCTTCGAAAAAAAAAAAACAAAAACAAAAAAAAAACTTCCTACCAAGGACAGATACAATTAAAAATTAATAGTCATCAGATTTATTTTTAGTTAATGGAACTGGCTCTGACACAGATTTTCTTTGCGTAAATTGGGCAGAAAATGGAGTATTTTTTCTCAATGTATTGGAAGTTTCCTATTGGTGTTATTTTATTGACAAAAGGGCATATCTTTATCATGAACTCATATCAAAAGTAAGTCAAACTTCTTTCAAAGGACAGATGTGAAAGGCTTTAAAATAAATCACAAGAATTCTTTTTATATTGACATAAAGTTTCAAATTAAATTCAATATTGCTAGAAGAGAAACAAATTAGTGTTAAAAAAATATAATTATACAATAAGAAGACATCAAATAGAAACTTCTGATGGTGTGATATACCTCATTGTTATGGGTGAGTCAATCATGTTACTGATATGAGCAGATCTTGCCAATGTGGTAAGTTGTTGAGCTCATAATGAATAAATATAATTTACACTAAGAGTCAAATGAATCATAATGAATAAATATAATTTACACTAAGAGTCAAATGCAGTTCAAAGAGAAGCTGTGATTCATCATTCAGGCAGTGGGAGGTATCCACTGCACATCAAAGGATAGGTGTGACAAACTGAACAAGCCAAATTATAAATATTCTTTATAAGTTCCTTCTAGATAAGCCAAATGTTCAATTATAGTTAGCCTTAACAGAAATCCATTCCCATTATAATTAAATCCTGCAATGAATTGAATACTGTACTGAAGAAGTAATTTTGACAGCCCACTTTAAAGATTGTTTTAACTCTCAATTTTGAATGTCATATAATGATTGAAGGAACATTGTTGATAAGAAACCTGCAGAAAATGTCATAACAGTATCGGATGTGAAATTCTTCCTTTGAAATCATGTTATTTGAGCCAAAAGCCAGAGGAATTACACACATCTTATTGAGTGGAGGCCATCTTGGATTAACAGGAAGTTCTTTCAATTGCAATGCATGCTGGACTTGGTCAGAGACCGAATAAGATGCAAACAGAAAACGAACATCCGTATTGGTCAGCTTCTCATTTGTGTTCTGTCTGCAATATATCCGTCTTGTCCATATATATCCGTATTTGTATGCTTTCTGTGCATGTTTTCTCCTGAATACTTTTATTCTGTATAAGTGTTCATCCACGCTGTTCGCTTTGGTCTTTTTTTCGACTTGTGCGTATCTCATTTGTTCATTCAAACCCACAAAAGTGAACAAAAAGCGAAAATAAAGCGAACATGAAATTTTCCACTCCAAAATTCTCCGCAACTCATCCGCTAAGCCTGTTCGCTACAGTGAGACCAAGCCTTTATTTTTATTTTTTTTACCATTTTTAAGCACTGAATAACCTTAATGGTTGATGTGCCTCTAAGCAACCATTCATTCCACCACATACGTACCCGGTATATATATGTTTTATATATACTATCCAATGATGTCTACGTCTTGATTTTGAAACTGATCAAAATCTTGCTTCAAAATAAATACTGGAGTCCAAAAATCTCCAACTGTCCTACTCGAATAGTGCTCTTTCTATTCCAGCCTCAGATTTACGTAGGATCATTGCAATACACTTTAATTTTATTTCCTAGAAAGCAGAGCTCCTAGAATAAAAACATCCATTCCTCCCGCGCATGCGCACAAAATAGGTAAAACGAACCGTAAGTTTGTTTGTTTGTTGGAGGTTTTATTTACCTTTAAATTTATTTCAGTCATTTCATGATGAGAGCTACATGTAGCAAATATAGTGCTGTCTCACTGAATTGTCATGTCACAGGTCCTTGATATGACAACCCACCCGGTCACAAATTTAACGGGTTAACCCTTTGGCACGGGCCTCACCTCATATGTGAAATTGTATCACGAATTCAATTTCGGCATCACCGGGGATCGAACCCACAACCTTTGGATCACCACAGAGGAACTGGTGCTAATAAGCTGGAACTGCGCCACGGCCTAAACAGAAAGCTTAACATAACTTTAGTTTAGTACATATATTGGCCACACATATTTGGCACATATTTGGCTTGTGTCTTTGTAACTCACAAAGTTTAGGCTTACCAGTGCCAGGTTATATATTGCAGAACTGGATGAGACGTTTGCCTCCCTGATGACCATTGGAATCCAGGCGAACACCAGGAAAACCTACAGTTCCGCCTAGGCCCAATATAAATGGTTTAGCAATATATTCGGTTTGGTTGAAATCCCTGCAACAGAGTAAACTATATATACTCAGGTATATTGCACATATCAGCAACAATCCAGGTTAGAGAAGTACATCGCTCACACCAAATACTGTGTACGTCTATTTAGCTGCAATTTGTTCATTGCATATCACCTGTGGCTATGACCCTCCACCTCAACACACAAAGGAATCTAATGGTGCAACGGGCCATGCTTCCTCAGGGCCCCTCCACGGCCCATCCACTAGCTAGTTAAAAAGAAATCTATTCATTACAACATAATATGTAAATTACGTTTCTTGTACCCTAGCCGGTCTACCATCAAACTTCACATAGCAACAGATAAATCTGTGTTCAATCTCACAGGAATATCTGTTAGAGTTCATTGTTATTTATGTTATTTATTTATATATACATGTAAATGGTGCCAGGTAGTAGATTATTTTGAAACATATGAAAATAAATATTACAGATTTTTATGGATATAAAAATATCATACAAAGCATGTAGAAGCATTAAACGACATAAGATCAACAACGATACAGTGAACAATGCCGGGGGGGGGGGGGGGGGGTACTCTCATAGTCAGCGTTACCGGGGAAGCTGGGCTAAATAGGGTCCTTTTCGCTGATATTTTCCCTAAGACGGGTTAAGATATTTTATCATTTTCCCTAAAACAAGGTACTGTTTTTCAAATTTCTCCCTAAAACAGGGATCACAATCCCCTTTTCCAAATCTCCTCCTTCTACATCATCCCTAAACGAGGGTATCAAAAATTCAGCTAGTCCTAAATCAGGGTACCAAATTTCAGCTAGTCCTAAATGAAGGTACCAATAGGATAGAATATTTCCCTAAATCAGGCTCTGGGGTTTTCAGTTCCATCCCAGCCTCCGCGGGTTAAAATCATGAGAGTAAAAAACAAAGCTTGTCAATGCTAATTTCCCTATACCAGAGGCTCTTCACGCTCATACTGAACAACCCAGGTAACCGATGAAATGGAAGACACCGTTTCACCATTTCTGCTTAGCATAAATCCAGGGAGCTGAGCGCTGCTTGCCTGTCCACAACAAAACCTACACACGCACCCTGTACTTTTCATTTTGCCCATTTTTTCCTTCTGTGAATTCTCGAATCGTTTTCCGCAACTGGCCGTTACAAGTTATCGCCTTTCAATGTAGTCGCTGCTTTTGAAATTAGATTTTTGGAAAATTAGTATGATATATAGTTTATATTTCCTGTATAACAATGAAGACAATTCACTATGAAATGATATGAAGACAAAAACAAAACAATGAGAAAAAATCACAAGGATTCTCAAGTGAGATGACACGTATTGAACAGAAAACATCATGCCTTTACTCGATGTAAAGGTGATGTTAGTATTCGTGAGTTGGATAATGGTTCGGACGTTATCGAATGCTAAAAGGACACAATGTAAGTATTTTAACTGCCTTTCATCAATGCTATTTGTTGACAGAATGATAGGTCAAGTAATGAAGGCTTCGTTAATTAAAAAATCCCCCTTCCTTTTTGGACTTTTATGTGAACCCTTGATCCATTCTGAAAATAGTATATAAAGAAAAGGTGGCATTTGTATACCACTGATTCCAGACAATGCTAATGGCGGTTAATAGAAACAGGCCGGGATTCGAACTGGGAATCCCTGGATCTCAAGGAGAATACTCTACCAATTGAGCTATTTTGACTAATTGATTATTATTATTGAGTAAATGTACGTAGTAAATAGAAGCTAAGACATAGTCAAGGAAATCTCGCTCATTTTAGCACTCAACTTGGAATAAATTGCAACAGAATTTTCTGCATTAGGAAAAAAATCAATTGATTAAAAATCAACAGAGGGGTCTTGTGAATTAGATTCTGTTCCTACCTGGCTTCTAATGGCAAATAGCATCAGGGTTATTTTCCAATCTGCGAACAAACCTACTTATAGTGCAAAATCATATAGTAATGAACATTGAAAAGAGCAAAACTGTAACATACACAGCTAGAGTGATTTAAATCACATTTATCAGACATAAGACAATGTGTAAACTTAATTGACATATCTCTGAGCAAAGATTATGAATATGGTGTGCCTCGTGGACTCAGCGCTTGAATCCCTCGCAGAAATCTCAATAAATATGACTGAAGTATCACGTATTAAGAATGTTAAAAAGTTATAAGTGGATAACAAAATGAAGATAAATGATGGGTGAGATGAAATACTAATTTACGGGAAACGTTTGCACTTCAAAAATAAAACGAAACTATGACATAAAAACAAAAAAGGCGAAGACCACGAGAGCGTATCGTTAGTCAGCAATGTTTATACAGGAAAATAACCCGAATCAGTGGCAATCCAAACGGACATAACATGGCTAATTCAATATAAAGTGTACTAATTTGTAGTGAATAATACTCCTGTTTTATCTACCACTGCAGTCATGTCATCCCAGACCCCTGTACCTTGAACTCCGGAACAAATATCTTCTATGTATAAATGAACACCCTCCCTCACGAGGATTCATCGGACAGTCCTCCTCTGGACTAAACTACATATGTCCTTGTAGGATTGCAGCCGCTGCAGTTTTATTCTCATAGTTTAAACCAACCGTTAGATATATTAGAAATGTTTATAAAGAATAAATTTCATCTTATAATCTTAATTTTAAAGAATGAAAAAAAATCAATGAACTATTAGCTTGAGTGCTGAAAAGTTTCTTTAGTTTGCTTAAACAAAGATTACTACATATTCAGAGATAATGTAAAATGACAACTGAATATGTTTATGTAAAACATAATTTGGTTAAGGTATGATGTTTTTATACAAAGGCCAACTTGAGTGGGTACAGTGGAAAGGATCAAGACAGGAGCTGTTTGGTAAAACTGCTGGAACAAATGTAGAATTTAAATGTAGGGCTTCTGGAAGGCCCAAACCAAAGGTTGAATGGTTCAGGAATCGAAAACCATTTGAGCACCGCCAAATTGGACAGGTGGGAATTTATTATATTATTTTGCGCATTGCCTCTATATAAAAAGAGATGTATCATGAAAGTGAAAATAAATATTTCTTAATCCATGTTTGCTTCAACCTAATGACATATTAATATTATTTTTTTAAATTGAACGTATATGTTTATTTTTTATTTTTTCAAAAGATATTATACCAGAAATGGATATCCCTAACAACATAATCTAATAATGCGCTAAAAAACAACCGATTCTCTTATCAGCTCATTAATGCAGGAAATATTTTTAAACGTTAAATATCTCCAGATTAACTTCACAAAGAAGTGGGCAATGTCAATGTCTATGCTGACCAAATATGACAGTGGAAACTACACGTGTAAAGTGTCCAACAGATGCGGCGTGATCGAATGGACTCACATCCTTAGTGTACAGGGTATGTTCAGTATCACGTTGGTCATATTCATTTCTACGGAATTACATATTCACTACATTCACACACACACACACACACACACACACACAAACACACACACACACATATGTATACACATACATATGTACACACACATACATATACCTGTATAAACATGATTTCATCTCTCAAATCAAGACCAAATGTACCTTCATTATACTTAAGCATTACATTCTAACTATGTACTTTCATACAAAAAAAATTCAAGGGGAACATAATATTATCCAAAAATCATTCCCTTTTTTAGTAATGATTAACAATCGTAAAATACACATTTCGTTTTCTACAATGTAAAAAAAGATAGCATTTGATAATTGATGATGATTTAATGTTTGTTGTTTTCAGAAATATATCCACACCCACCAATTATTGAAAGACGGCCCCAAAATCAGACAGTGGTCATTGGTGAAAACGTCATGTATGGATGTCACATCATCAGCGATCCATATTATCTTCAGTGGCTTAAACTAATCAAAATCAACGGAACCTACAAATCCCAAGATGGAAAACCCAACATTAGAATTGTTGAGGTTGACATTTTAATTTGTTTCATCAAAATTAATAATATTTCTAGGACATCACTTTAGGTTTCTCTATTTGTCAAGATAACATTTGATGTTATTCACACCATAAGATATTTGATCCAAAATTACTGTTAATAGTACGTTAATATGTTCGACTCTCTATATAATTCATTGTAAAATTCAGAATCTTCACCATATCGTATCTTTACAAACTAAATTCAACATCCATCTTATCTTCCTTTATTGTTGTGCTCTCCATTAATTTAGTATTACTTTCATTAATGCACATTATGAAGAAAACCTCTACATGGCAAGACGTCCCATTTCAATTTCCCGCACAATTGTTTGATTGATTATTAACCAATAACGATGTTCTTCATGTTTTCACTTACGGGCTTTCAGGATGGAGTACAACATGAGAATGTTGCCTTAATTCTGTTTTATATGGCCAAAATCTCTTAAACACGAAATCATTGAGACATCTAACAATGAATAAATTAAGCGACAATGCCACTGAATTTCCAAATGGCGGACAACATATTTCGCTTCTATATCGAGTTCTATATCTACGTAGGATGGGACATCTAACAATCTCTGATTACCGTTTAATTACATTTTGTATATGTTTTATATATTTGCAGTCTGATAGTAATGATGATCAAGACGGAGGTGTTTTAGTGTTGAAGAATGTCACCCAAGAAGATAGTGGGTGGTATACGTGTCTGGTAGGGAACTCTCTTGGATACAACTATCGCAGTGCTTATCTTAATGTCATCCCAGGTATGGACTCCTCATCATTGCTCTGAATCTTACTTTCGTTTTCAGTGGAAATCTGGATATATCAAATCTTTTGAATCTCTCACAGCTTATGTTATTGATTGAATGTGTAGTGGAATACATGAAAACACTTAAGCTAAGCTCATTTGACCTGACATATGACTGAGACAATATCGTTATCATTTATGATTTAACTTTGGAATATATGGTGAAGTGATCATAGGGAATCTGAAAAGCTGATATAGTATATATGTCAAAAGGAACTAAAAGATGAAACGATAAATCTCAAACCTGGTTAAGAATATTCTAATCCACGTATAAAGCTGTTAAATTTCCGTTTTGTTCCTTTTAATTCATGCATAAAGCTGTTAAATTTACTTTTTATAAAGTATAAAGTATATATTTCTATATTCTGTATCATCTGATCATTCAACCCATTGTTTCAAAACATATCCTGGCCTTAATATTTCTGCCAAAATCTAAAGCCACTTGAATGAAAATCAGAAATGTGTATTATCCTGTTAAGGATCTTAAATCCTCTGCTTTGTGGGCTGTGGCAAAGCTTTGTATCACTTTGCATCATTTTCCAAATAATATGAACAAATGAGCATCAGGAAGGAAAAATGTAAACGTTCTCAAGGCATGATAATGTCACATATGGGATATTCCACCACACAATTACAGACTTATTCTTATTTCCTTCACGAAAGAAATATTATAAGGTAATGCTTTGCTACCATAGAAGAAATGGGTTATATCTTTTGAATTATAAGTTACACATTACTATATTATTATTTCAAGCATTCCATGGACAGAAATGGGGTGCAATATTTTTCATGCCCTTAGTTTATTGACAATAATACCATAAATACATATAGGGCTGAGAGAATAAAAATATAGATAATTACAAGATAATAATAGATAATACTTAGTAAATTAATAAATACACAAACACACACCAGGATAAATTAGGCAACCAAATGAAAATGCAAGGTTTTCTCAAGGAATTAACACCAACAATTCATACTTTCGGAAGCAGTAGTCTGTTATGAACTCATTTCATAACCTGCTTCCCATGGAACTAAAGGATCTGAAAATGTGTTTTGTTCTGGTACTTTCTTTGTACCAGCAACGGCTGATTACATAAATCATATGTTACATTGTGTGTTTTTAACCATGTCACATATATATAAATTGTGATTTACAGCTGCTCATACATTGAAACACTTCAATTACTATATTTGGTGAATCCTATTTACAAGAAACCTATGACTGGCTGCTTTGATTAACAAATCCTCATAACTCGATTCAAAATCCTTACAGCCCTTATTATATAAGTGTTCTAAATTTCTCTGTCTTAGTGACATTCCCCTTGCCACAAGATATCCACACTAATGGACAGTAGTTGAGGTTTGACTGGACAAATAATATATACATAGCCATTTTACTATCCATCTCAGGTTTCTAGCAAAGTCTCATGGTTGCATTTACCTGCCTTAGTTGCATCATTTACTTTCAATTCTTGATAGTCTATATGATGGTATGACAGGGTGTCATCATCTGCATAATTATACATCTTGCAGTTTTTTTTTACAAAGCAATATATATATCATTTACAAATATATTGGACAACAACGGAAATAAAACTAATCCTTGGCTCAATGTAAACCAATTACTATCATGTCTTGTCACTAGATTGCTTTATGTATCCCGTAGATTATTTATGTATTATCTATTTATCCCATAAAATCGCAGGGTTTGTACAATCCAGCAGAATTTCATGTTGCTTGTTTAATATGCAGACCTTTATCTTTGCCTATTTAGAACATCAAGCAGATAGCAACTATACAGGATTTCTGATTGTGCTCATCTGTAGCAGCCTGGCATCTTTGATACTGATCATCATACTTGCAGCATGTCTCATGCATAAGTGTGGGGAATCCATTGATTCAACTCAACCAAAAAGGAAAAGGGTGCTCATAATGAAGTCAAATACCCTACGCACATGCTCCCATACATCAACCAGCTGTAATGGCAATGGGGTAAGACGGATGCCTCACGTCAGGATAGAAGGAGGCCGTAACCGCCTGTCCTCAGACCTTACCTGCTATTCTGAGTATATCATACCACTGGATAAGGGGTGGGAGATAGAAAGAAACAAGTAAGACATGTACATTTTATTTGTTTATGGAAAATATATCTGTATTTTTTTTTTATCACTTTCGATTATTTTCGTATTTATTACCTTCAATTACTTTCTTATGATCTATAAACAGAGTTATGAATATATCATTATTGAATTTCATTATTGAAATAAAAAATGCTTTTGTTACTTCATGAAATATGAAATCAAACCAGCTGAGTTTTACAGATTAACTCTCCTAGATCAGTGTGGAGAAGGGGCATTTGGAGTGGTATTGAAGGGGGTAGCTATTGATATCGGCAACAAAAAGGGTCACACACCAATTGCAGTTAAAATGCTAAAAGGTATATCATCTTTTATAATACTTGAGGAACCTGAAGGCAACTGCCAGCTTCTCTTAGTAACCACCATGTAAATTCGTAATAGTATAATAGTTCAAAGTTCAGTTGTGCAACATCATTTCTGACCAAAGAGAGCAACACATGAATTTCCCAGTGCGGTTCATATCACACATGAGTACTAATTATAGAGAAATAGCTATTTGAACTCAGTAACACATAAAATAAACTACAGTGTAATTTCTAATCTTTGGATTATTGAATTGTTTATATTGTAACATTTTAACATTAACAGATATCATATTGGTTCATTCTCGAAGCGATAATGTCAAGACAAGATTTCGAGATAAACCAAGAAAAATAAATATATAGATATGAATCATAATAGCAAAAGGTTCCATTTTAATTTTGCTTAATTCAAATAATCATACACCAGATGACGCCACTGATCGTGAGCTGGCAGACCTTGTTCAGGAGATGGAGGTGATGAAGATAATAGGGCGTAATATCAACATCATCAACCTGCTCGGCTGCTGCACCCAGCAAGGTGAGTGAAGCTAAGAACCGGTCAAATATATTATAATGGTATGTTTACTCTTATTCGCTGTCAAACGTACTCAATGTTTGGCTTAAGTGAGCAATACAAATTACTTTTCTAAATATTTGTTACAATTAAGATGACATTTTTATATCTGAGAGGTGTCAAAGTGTAAAGGTGAGAAAAATCCAGAATATAGCTGAGAAAAAAAATACATCCATGAAACAAATGATCTCGAGATGTTTCTCCATAGACCTCATTCCATGAAAATAATGGATATATGAACTGTAAAAATAAAATGTAGTTTATCTTTAAGTATCATTTATTCAAACGAAACAATAATTGGAATAGTCATTTTTATTATTGAAAGTTTGAATGATTTGGTCAGAAATTGTATTTTGATTGAGTTGGAGGTTATGCTTTGCTAGGTCCATTATACGTGATAGTGGAGTACGCAGCACATGGGAATTTGCGTGACTTCCTGCAAGGCATGCGACCTACAAACTTCAGCTATGAGAGGTCCCCTCCAAACCCTGGCTTCACAAACCAATCTAACCTTTATCCTCTGACATACAAGGGTTTAGTGTCATTTGCATATCAAGTGGCAAGTGGTATGGAGTATCTGTCGTCTAAAATGGTAAACATCCGGTACTTTATATTCACATGGTCACTCATGACTTAATATGCAGAAGATGTGAATGAAGATGTTTAAGATGAAAACGTGTTTTTTAATTTTAATTTAATTTTATATATATATATAAGTTTAATTAAATTAAAATTAAAAAAACACACTTTTGGTATAAAGAAAACACTTGATAACAAGTTTTTAAAAATATAAATAAAGACCTACTTTACTAACGTCACCATTCTGGCAATTGCCATTCCATATTTGTATACAGAAAATCATAATATTGATATTAACAACGTCTTAAATGGTGATTTCAATAAACATTACCAATCGCACATTTTGTATTTTTGCATACCTTTAATTATATCATGTATCAAAGAAACTTTCCAATTTCAGTGTATACACAGGGACCTGGCAGCAAGAAATGTACTGGTTGCTGGAGATTTTATCCTTAAGATAGCTGACTTTGGGCATACGAGGAATATCACAAATGATTACTACAGAAAAACTACAGACGTAAGTATTGGTGTTAAACTTCAATACAGATAAACAACATTATTTTATCAAAACGTTTTATACCATTTTTTGTTATCTCACTTCTTCTCGATTCTGTATGTACTTAATCAGATGATGTAGTTGATACAGATGTAATGTTTAATGTTTGAAGGGACGTTTACCCGTAAAGTGGATGGCCCCAGAAGCCTTGCTAGATAAAAAGTATACTACTCAAAGTGATGTGTAAGTATTGCCACTTTAAAATTATATGTGGTTCTGTTGAATCTTGTTTTTACATTTAAGAAAACTTTTAATATATTGGTAATTTTCTTGTACTTGTCTTTTTAGTTGGTCGTTTGGGATATTATCATGGGAGATATTCACTCTGGGTGGTAATCCCTATCCTTCTGTCCCGGTGGAAAAATTATTTGGCCTGTTACAGGAAGGTCATCGGATGGACAAACCTCCCTACAGTACACTGGAGATGTACAGTATCATGCTGGAATGCTGGAATGCCAACCCCGGGCAGCGACCCTCGTTCTCCTCACTCGTGCTGGACCTCCGTAAAATCCTCAACCTCAATGCAGATGAAGTAGCTATAATTACTTTAGCAAAGAATCTACTTGAACAAAACGTCATATTCAACATAATAACTATTAAATGCATTTTATTTGATGTATGCATCAACTGAAAGTGAGCCAGATTGTTTGAAGTCACTTGTTTAATTTTGCAGGACTACCTGGATCTACAACTGTTTGAGACACCAGTAAGTGTGGGTACATCGAGCAGTCTACCGTCCTCTGCCAGTATGAAGAATACCTGTTGCCCACGTTCTGGAGCAGAAACAACACAGTCACCACTGGAGATATCTCATAAACTAAATTAAATACCCTCAACTTCTGAGTAGATGTGTGCAATATATTTTAATAGACGATGCTTGTTATTTGACTTCATTATTATTGCGGACGACTCCACTCTCGAACACCCTTTAAAGCATTAAAGACTGTCGGAAACATATTCTCAGAAAAAAAAGGAAATTGTAATAGGGACTGTAACAGGGACTGGCTTTTGAAATAAAAAGTTTAGAACTACAGGAATCTTAAATTAAACCTAAACTCCTCATTTACTATTCACTTATATTTCGTGAAATACGTTTCAAATATACAAGTTTAAAGATTTAAGATGTGTTGATAGAACATGTGATTTTCTAAAGATTTCTGTGACAAAACTGAGAACATTTATTTTATGTTCAACTGACAAGTTGTTATAATTCAACTTAATAAGGTCAAAATGTATCATAAGACATATAACTTATTGGTTATAAGAATTTTTTTCAATTTCCCGGCAAGCAAGTTCAATGGTAGAAAAAAGACACGCGAACTTGATTCAATACCTTCATAGCCTCTCTGTGACCTCTTAGAAGAGCTGTTGCCCCTCATCATATCCATTATAAGTAAATCACTGGTAGATGCATTTGCACCAGCAAAAAGATAGGTCTTGAATTAATTGAGAAAAAAATACAGGCCAGTGTCGAACTTGATCATCAGATATCGCGTTCTGGACCGGAGACTACGTGTCAAGTAACTGGTTATGCCCTCAGCTGAATTAAAGGGATTAACACCGATTTTGAAAAAAAACGTTTAAAATTCACATATTGGTGATGAATGATGTCTATTTTGTTGTCTTTTTTCTATTTTATTGATGCATCCCCATGTTTGCCTATTAATTCTATTTTAACAAGACCCTAATCTATTGCCCCTTTATGAAAGCACACTTCTTTCTTGACGTCATTTTTATGTGGAGTGTGACCATAGAGGCACTGAAAGGTAAAATGACGTCATAAGAGTATGGCAATATGCTTATGACGTCATCAAAGTTATTGTCCTTTGAATAGTGCCAGAATTACGTCAAACAGTGCTACCCTGCTTTGAGCCTCAATTGAGGTCAAACAAAGTTCACGCTACCCGTGTTTACCCGTCACGTGCAGCTTATGGCTCTGACAGACCTTTGCTGGGAGTGCAACTCTTATGTCTTATAGTAACTTATATTATTACTCTATTATAACTTTAATTTGTCATGATGTTCATATGTCACTTTATACAAAAAATCCTTTAATTCCAAAGAACTTTGAAATCTTGAAATAAGTTGAAAATTTTGACTTTTTCCCTTTTTGAAGGTTAGCCATATTGTGTATAAGAATGTAAAATATCAGAAAGATTAAGCAAAATTTTGATCAATCAGATTAGTCCCAAATTTCATCTAGTTTATGAAAAGGCTTACCTGCTCTCAATATATTTGTGTATAAATGCCGAATCTGCAGGCTACAACACTCACATTTTAACAGCTGACATGGAAATAACCTTCCTTTGACTTGAAATGATGTCATATTACTAATCACTGAATGGAGGACAAGTTCTGCTGAATTTGGCGGGAATCAGCTTTGGTAAAATGGCGGATCCAGAAATGTATGTTGAAGGGGGTTCCACATTTAAACAAATTTCACATTTATATCATTTGGTATATCTTCTTATTTACATGATTTTCTATAAGATTTTTGAACACAAATGGGCCAGAAACATATTAAACACTACCACAGAAAAAGACTGGTAATAACCCCATATTGACAAATGTAAGACCCTGGACCTGCCGTTGATGCCTTTCACGCAATGTTCTTGTGTGACGTCACACTCAAACAGGCCACTTGGTGTTGAACGCGCCAAGTAGCAAACGCGTCACATGCCGAATGCAACAAGCCGTTCAGGCCTTTTGGGATGCTTTTAATGTGATCATATGATATATTCAGGTCACATATATAGAGCCAATATGTTTGTTTCAAAATATCAGTCTCCATTGTTGTATAGATTGTTACAACAGCAGGGACTTTTCACTACTATGTAACAATTTTGAGTGATTGGGCCAACTTCACATTGACCTACCTTATTTTGTCAAAATTTGTGATGCAATAAAAGACACATGCAGGACACAACATAAATAAAACAAGGTGTGTTATATTGATTTTATCAAAGCTTTCACACATTATTTTACATTAGTTATAAGCACATACATGTGTAGAATAACTGTTGTTTCCAAGATTTATATATTTTTGGTATAACTCAATGAAATTGAAAGAATTCCAAAGGGGATAATTTCTGTAAGAAAATATTCAAAATGAAGAAATTTTAGTCTGTATTGTCAGAGCATATCATAATTTATAAGCAGTAAACAAATTAATTTTTGTTATCAGCCTCTCAAATGTGAGCATAATTATATCTAGATTGTAATGTGGTACTAAAAATTACAAGGAAATGTGTGTGTTCACAGTATGGAAAAAACTTTGTTGACATGGAAGGGCCACTTTACACAGTATCTAGGAAGTTATGATAGAGAAATTTCCTGGCTTTCTTTTGTTTCTTTTGGTGGTAAAATTAACTAAATCGGATAATTAGTTCAAAAGTTATGAGCAAAAACTTGAGAGAGCAACTTTTCTGTATGAATAATTTTTCAATAGCTCTAATAATCAGTTTGGGTGTTGTTCATATTGTGATTTATTATATTGTCAATTTCTCATAAAGATTCAATAAATCACATTGCACAAATATATTAGATTATTATGAGCATCAAATATTATTATTAACAGGAAATACTTTTGTTATTAATCATTATATATTTATTTAACATATTTGAAATCCCCTTATTAGCCAATGAGCCCCCTAAAAAGTAGTTCCAAGATAGGGCCTCTTTTAGGGACAAATACTAAATATTTTGAAAAAAAAAAACCTTTGAAAGATGGAGGCGAACCCTTAAATCATACTTTGGAGTATAATGACTGGAGTTGTGACAAAGGTGCAAATGCATAACCGACAATCCATTGCCTCTCATGACGCCAACATGCAAACCTGAAGGATATGGCGTTATTCAACTTTGTGACAATTTCTACTCACTATAGAAAGTACTTAGACCTGGACATATTGCAAGTGAAATGTTTTATTTTTCCCAATGATCATGATGATATACATTTTATGTCTTGATTCCTGTTCTATAACGTTTTAGAAACGCCCATGTCAAGACAGAAGTGCTAATGAAATGTATCCCCACTGTCAGACATGACATTTGCTCAGTGAAAATTGTTGAAACTGACATCACAGACAATGAGACTGTGGAATCACCTTGGTATTACCATTGACGCAAACACGAATTTGAAGGCACACATTCGAAAAATGTGCAAAAAGAGACATTACCGTATCAGAAACATACCTGCTATTAAACAGTGTCTAGACAACAAGATGGCTGAAACCTTGATACATGCCTTTGTGACATATACGCTCGATTACGTCAATGACCTTCAGCTGATATTAAAACACCCTGCAATTCCTAAAAAACTCTGCAGCAAATGTAGTGGGAAAAATAAGAAAACCTGAGCATATTTATAAAAAAATAATGGAACTGCATTCGTAAATTGAAAAAAATGATTTGGACTTGATGTAAATGTTATGGATAGCGCACAGAAATATAACTCCGTCTTTTACAAATCTTTAGTTGCACTTTTGGGACATATCCTATGGGTTATCTACATACATCCTTTAGTTGTTAGTTATATTTAGTTATATATATATATATATATATATATATATATATATATATATATATATAGAGCTTTAGTTTGCATTTCTATTTCAATATCGAATTAACTTTTGACACCACTTACAAAGGCAAACATTCAGAGCAGATATTATCTACCAAATATACCATGATGCATAGACTAGATGTATATACAAACATCTTGCGCTACATGAATCATATCATCAGGGAGTTAGACACATGACAAAACCAAGTCTTTGACTGCATGGCGTCAGGGCTGGAATGGCAGCAAACACCCAGCCATCGTTTATATATCCCCCTGGGTGAGACCCCCTGATGACATATGTGAGGAATTGGCCAGGCTGACCCTTGGCTCTCCTTGAAACTCTTGCTAACATTCTTAGTATATACATAAAAGTTGTCCTTAACCTATGTTCTAATAAATCCACTATTGGTTCACTTATCAGAGCTTCGCCTTCAATATATTTATTGTAATCGTGTACGAAACGATTCAGAGAATGTATATTCAAAGCTATCATGGCTGATTTTACCTAGCAGGGGTTTGCATTATTATATTCCAATTGGATTTCATAGTGTATTTTCAAGTCCTACTCGGAGTGGCCTTAATGCTTAAACATAAAAGCGCATAGGTGACCATAACGTGCGCCTTGAGGCACGAGAAGGGCTTCTGAAGTGTCAATTTAATTATAATAATTTGATACAAACTGTTTTCACGTTAAAAAGACTTACATAAATAAAAGGTCTATCCTTTTTGGATGTTGAAAGGTTATGGCTATACTTTGAGCACTTTCAATGTTTTAGAATGATTAGATAAACAATGTTACTTACAAAATTCTTGTATTCTGCAAGCTGTGACACACATGTGCATCATATTTTTCCAAACTAATACAGCTATCAACTGTTTAAACTGTTTCTAAGACTGCAAACAAATAAAACATGTTGTTGGACAGAAGATGTTTATAAAATGCTTTATTATTTCATACTTTCATCTTCAGATTTAGAAAATGAATAAGACTAATGAGAATTATACTTATACATTTAGCCACTAATCAAAAACAAATTTATAGAAACAAAACATTTTAATATTTTGGCACCACATTAGGTATCTGTACAGGATGTGGATTTAAAAAAAATAGATGTTCCTGTGACATATAGGCATTTATGTTTGTAATTATGTAAAAAATTGTTTCTAAAAACCGAGGGGAAGTCAGTCTTGCCACGAAATTTGAGTTAATCTTCAACTGTCACATCAGTTGTCACATCATTTCAGAAAATATGACACCTTCAAATAAAAACTTTTTTTTTCACAAAGCTACTCATATGAAAGATGCAATTGTCAACAAAGTGATATATTAGTAACATTTATTGAGCAAAAAAAAACAAACAAATACAAAACAAACAAGAAACAACAAAAGAAAAACAACAAAAAACCTGCAATAAATTAAAAATGCAAATGTACACATTATTTTTTTTGTTAAAATAAATCTATTATGTGTGCACCTGATTTCCTTTCATAAAAGATGGTTGTACACTGTTTATTTGCTGATAATTATAATGTCAGTTGTATTTTTACATTTGTAATGGTATTTAGATATGGTGTAAAAAGAATTGTAATATATTCAGCCTTTTTATGGCTAATATAACATTGTGACAGCTCATTTTACAGGTCTTTCATTCTCCTCAATTTTGGTGGAGTGAGATGACCTGGTAATGAGCATCTTTGATTCATGCTGAATGCAAGAATGAGGTATAAGAACATGAAGATCTTTACATATGCAAGTGATTTTAAAGTTATTGAGGTACTGGAAAGTAACTTCCACTAACACTTAGAAATCATATGAGGCATCTGAGCATCCATGAGATCATGAGCTGTAGTTGGCAACATAGAAGTTATTTGAGCTCATATGCATTTGAGTAATGACATGTTTCAGCCAATTGGAGTCATTGAACAATTTATTTTGTGTGTATTTGTGTGTGTGTGTTACTTCTTTTTGTATGTTTGTTTTGTTTGTCTCCTCTGATGAAACTGTGTTATATATAAGGTACTGGGTTTGTTTATATATGAGGCATCTGAGCATCTATGGTATTATGAGTTTTAGTTAGCAACATAGAAGTTATTTTAGCCATATGCATTTGCGTAATGACAAGTTTCAACCAACTGGAGTCATTGAACAAATTATTTTCACATTTTACAAATTTTTTTTTCTGTGCAGTGCTGCCACCACATGGAAAACTATTCCCCACAGAGGAGATCCCAACCAGGGGTAAATTCATATCATGTATGAACATCAAGTCAATGTTTTTGGCATTCCAAACTGCAATCTCAAACATGTGAAGGGCTAGAAAAATAGTAGTACTAGGGGTCTTTTTTTTAATAAAGTTAGTCTCATCAGTGGTATTTTTATAGACATATTGTTTCTTGCTTGTATACCTTTTTTCCTTTCCGGTTGGACAAGTTAATAGACAGGTTGTCCACAATGAGTGGACTAGTCTTTCTGGTCATTTCATTGGCATTGGTCACAGGGTATCTCTGCCTTCTCTGGGGGTTGTTCCTTCATATATAACAGTGTATAAGGTATAATTTAAGGAGAATTTGGGATGAATTCCATGCTCTATATTATTTTATGGGACCAGAATATTTTTTATTCAATATTTGCATATTAATCATTATAATGCATAAGGAACAACTATTACTAATTATATTTATTCTTAGCTTTTAGACTTGCATGTCTTGAAATGTTCAAGAAATATTGTTTCTGAGTTCATGCAGCCATTGACAGATCCTTTGAACTTTTGCTTGTAAGTTATATAAGGTTGCATAATATTAGGGGCACTGGGGGGAAGTGGATTGACAAGGGAATGACCCTTTGATATTTTGGGGTGCTAAGTAATTGTAACTAAGTAGAGCAGTGATCCTTATCAATTACACAGCACTCTACAGTCTCTTTATTGTTGCTACTGACCTAGATCTGAACCAGCGTTAAAACTAACCTCTGACATAGATGCTGTTGGTATTGAGTGCTGTATAATCTTTAAAAGGAATTATCTAATCAGCAGCGTAGTGTGTCCCCCCTCCATGGACACTTGATGTACAATGAAGCCAATAACAATCCTGGAAGAAATGACAGTATGTGTGTTGTTATGCCAGGCTCACAGTAGACCACGTTTGGTATTTCTATCCAGGCCACTGGCATAGGGACAGGGCAGGGGTCTTGATAATTAATAGTCTCTATGATTTAGATCGGGGAGCAGAATGCAAGTGCACTTAACAAACTACAGCGCAGAGGAAAAGACCTACTTCATTGGTCAGATATCAACCAGTGCAATGTATATAGTATTAAAGCATTCATGAAATCACAGAGGTCACAGGCAATTTTACAGAACTTTGGGTTACTCAAATTATGTGTCAATGAAAATGTGATACAAGCAAGCTATCTCACTAAAATCATCCAAAATACACTGACGATGGTTATTTTGTTTTACTGAAAATGCCAAGTACTGTCTGTACTCACTTGGCCACAAGGTGGTCTCATTTATACAAGCATTTGTCCTCTATTTTGGTCTGTCAGGGTGTTAGGTCTGTACCAACAGCGTAATAAACAAACAGGCTTCTTTTGTGGGCCAAATCACTCCACTGTCTCAATCTAAAGGTGCCCCATTGTTTGCAAAACTTAACTAAGCAGGTGTTTGTACTTGATCACTGGTCATCTAAACAATGTTTGTTGACAAAGTGTCCAATGGATGATTTGGATTTTAGCAGAAGATTAATCTACTTTCAAATGGCACAGGGGAAATTTGTAGGGGAAATTTGATGGGTAAAAATATTTGATCGCAAAGTTTGGGTTATAAACATTAATATTATGCAAGGAAAGAGTGCTTGAAAATCTCATTTCATGAATGCTTTAAGGAATCTGACTGAATCCATGTATACACCTCAGATTATTACAGTACTGATTGTGACATTTGTCACAAGGTATCTAGTTTTTTTAATGATGTTGTGTCAGCAATATCTGTATCCCCTCAAATCTATATTGCAAAGGAGGTTGAAATGCAACTAAAATGATTGTTTTTAATTTGACATTTGTCACTGGCGCCACATGATTGGGTTTATCGAGTTAGTCTTGGTTATGCCATTTGTCCTTGATTTAGCCAGTGAGTGTTGGTGGTGGAACATACCAGACACCGACCTCTGCCTGTTGAAAACTCGGTGGGACTGGCTAAAATGGAGGTACTGGCAATATGTTTTCGTTGACATCGTATAAGCTGATACCAATCGTGTATATATAAATAGAGCAGCTCCCAAACAGTAAGATAATAATAATTATCAATAATATGAATAGGAATGATAAAGTCATTAATTAATTCAAACACGGCACCCGCTACATCGATTGGCTTGATCTTGGGCTCATTAGGAAGAAAAAGATGATATATTAAGAAAGGTCGAAGGGACATAGCATACATTTCTTTTATTATTAGTCAAAATAGCAAAAAACTGGTATTTCAAGCAGTGCAGAGGGAGGAGCTTACCAAAAGTTAACGTTAGGGGGAACAGTGTCTTCTAAAGTTCTTTTTTCCCGCCAAAAAAAGTCATTTGAACCACAAAAAATGACATAGGGCAAGATAATTGCTTTGTATGAAAATAACTACAAAACGGATTTCAGCCTTTAATGTATCAAATGCTTCGGGATTGATTTTTCTTTTGATTTGATTTTTAATTTGTTTTTAAAATTTTACCATTTTTAATCATTTTAGATTTAAAGTTGAAGCAAAAATCAGAAAAAGATGTTTTTTTGTAACAATTAAAGAAGGGATAGAGCTTACTTGAAAAACATTTTTGGGAATAACTACACTAACAATCTGCAGAACTAAGACATTGATCTTTAGCTAGAATGATGTTATTTAGTTTAAATAGACAGAATTTTAAAAGACGTCTTATAATTCAAGTAATTTGTGTTTTTGTAAATAAAATGATTCAAATAAATGTAAATTTTTGACATCATTTGGTAATTTTTGACTTGAATTTGAAGAAAGTTAGATATCTCAAAATAAAGACAATTAATCAAAATTCCCTCTATTTAACCTAATTAGAATAATATTTGGAATAAACCTGTTCTTAAAATTTGGTAATTAAAATTGCAAAACTTCTCAATTTTGTTATAAAAAGCGTGGGTAATTTTGAGAAATATGATATTTTGTATACTTTCTTTTTTGTATCACTGGGCAGTGATGAGGTCGAATGCAGCAGCTACTGGCTATTGGATTAGTCATATAAGATTACTAAATGATGTTTCCATATGTAGGGCTAACAACCGCCCATTTCGCGCATTTTGGTCTTTGTCAATAAATAAATAAACTGACCTAACATGAATAGTTATCAATATGTGTGCTATAGTGGGGTATATACATCAGTATGACTTGTCATTACTTTATCTTATAAAGGGATGTGCGTATGTTCTATCCTGACAAGATTAACAAGTCAGAGTCACGTCTTTGCGCAAACGATATGAACAACCATAGCCTTCGCGCACTCTTCACTTTTCAATACTGAAAGACGAAAATAAATAAATCGTACATCAGACTTACATATTTGAAGAGAAGAGCTTAAAAGCTAAATTTTGAGTTGTCAATGAAGGTTATCGGTCAAGAATTGACAGAATATCACCTATGTTTATCTTTTTGTGAGAAGCTGGGCCTCATGCACGTGCACATTGTGACGCAATCGGGGTCAATGGGTGCAATTTTCGTAACAATTTAGTTTTACCATTCATATAAACATTTCTATGTCAAAAAGTCCATTGTCCCATCGGTTTTATATACACAATACAATTTTATAATTATCAGCCAATCCTATGGTTGCGCGAATCCTATGGTTGTTAGCTCTATATAAAAACATTGATCTTTTTTCAACAGAAATATGTTATCTATTTAGTTAGCTTTGATGGGTTATAATGGTGCACTATTTCATGTAGTTGAAGGAGCAATGACGTCATAATGGTGCTTTGGTTATTTATCAATGAAATAGTGACGTCTTACTTGTTGGGGGCCACGGGCCGTGGCGCAGTTGGTTAGGGCGCCAGCTTATTAGCACCAGTTCCGCTGTGGTGATCCAAAGGTCGTGGGTTCGAACCCCGGCCGTGCCGGGATTGAACTCATGATACAATTTCCCACATGAGCTGAGGCCTGTGCCAAAGGGTTAACCCGTTGTCCTTGTAAATCTGTGACCGGGTGGGTTGTCATGTCAAGGACCTGCGACATGACAATTCAGTGAAGCAGCACTATATCTGCTACAAGTAGGTCTCATCACGAAATAACTGAAATAATGTTGAAAGTGATGTAAAACCCCAAACAAACAAACAAACAAACAAAACAAAACTTACTTGTTGGTATCTTAGCAACCATCAACAACACATTTCATACACCTGTGATCCTCTGCATGAAGCGTCCCTGCTCCCCCTAACGTTAACAACAGTATTGTACATGATCATATTAACATAATTTATGATGTTACCATGACGTCATTATGTCTGACATCACTATGACAACACTTTCCTGTCTGACGTCACTATGATGACACTTTGCTGTATGACGTCATCATGTTTATCTTACTTGCAATGTCAATATGATCTTTCTACTCCAATTATTGACAAAGGTATGGTCTTTTGTATATAAAATATTCAGTTGAAAGAAGTGTGCATCTCGTAGCCTCACGCAACTGTGTTTACCTTGCTCGCAACGTCAAGACGTCTTCAATGCAGGTTAAATCATCTTTCTACTCCAAGTATTGATGAAACTGTGGTCTTTTGTATGTGTAATATTTATTTGAAAGAATTGTGCATCTCGTAGCTTCACGCAACTGTTTTTACCTTGCTCGCAACGTCAAGACGTCTTCATTTGAAGTTAAATCATCTTTCTACTCCAATTATTGACGAAACTGTGGTCTTTTGTATATAAAATATTCAGTTGAAAGAATTGTGCATCTCACGCAACAGTGTCTACCTTGCTTGCAACGTTAATACTTCTTTCTCTTTTCACTCCAATTATTGACAAATCTATGGTTTACATTAATTTGCACCTCTGCCATTTCATATTATTGTCGATTCACTTGTAATAATAATAATAATAATAATAATAATAATAATAATAATAATAATAATAATAATAATAATAATAATAATAATAATAATAATAATAATAATAATAATAATAATAATAATAATAATAATAATAATAATAATAATAATAATAATAATAATAATAATAATAATAATAATAATAATAATAATAATAATAATAATAATAATAATAATAATAATAATACTAATAATACTAATAATAATAATAATAATAATAATAATAATAATAATAATAATAATAATAATAATAATAATAATAATAATAATAATAATAATAATAATAATAATAATAATAATAATAATAATAATAATAATAATAATAATAATAATAATAATAATAATAATAATCATAATAATAATAATAATAATAATAATAATAATAATAATAATAATAATTATAATAATTATAATAATTATAATAATAATAATTATAATTATAATAATTATAATAATAATAATTATAATTATAATAATAATAACAATAATATGAAAAGGAATGATAGAGTCATTAATTAACTCATACGCAGCATCTGCTGCACCAATCAGCTTGATCTTGGGCTCATTTGAAAGAAAAAGTTGAGATATTAAGAAAGGCGGAAGGGACATAGCATACATTCCTTTTATTATTAGTCAAAATAGCCAAAAACTAGTATTTCAAGCAGTACAGAGGGAGAAACTTACATAAAGGTAACAGCAGTATTTTACATGATCACATCAACATAATTTATGATGTTACAATGACGTCACTATGTTGACACTTGTCTGATGTCACTATGACAACATTTGCCTGTCTGACGTCACTATGATGACACATTTCTGTATGACGTCATCATGTTTATCTTACTTGCAATGTCAAGAAGACTTCACTTCAGGTTAAATGATCTTTCTCCTCCAATTATCATGAATTATTGACGAAACTGTGGTCATTTGTTTATACGATATTCAGTGGAAAGAAATGTGCATCTCGTAGCCTCACGCACCTGTGTTTACCTTGCTCGCAATGTCAAGAAGACTTCACCCCAGGTTAAATCATCTTTCTACTCCAAGTATTGATGAAACTGTGATCATTTGTACATACGATGTGCAGTGGAAAGAAACTATTTCACTTTGTCAATATATGGTCACTATTTCATTACGATGTTTCTTTTCATATTATTGTTGGTTCACTTGTAAAAATAATAATAATAGTAATAATAATAATAATGATAATGATGATGATGATGATGATGATGATGATGATGACGATGACGATGACGATGACGATGACGATGACGATAACAATAACAATAACAATAACAATAACAATAACAATAACAATAACAATAACAATAGCAATAATAATAATAATAATAATAATAATAATAATAATCAAACTAGATCTGCTCTTGAGGGTAGCCAGAGTGTTCCACACAGCCTGTTTCAGTAGTCCTACAATCTGTATGTTGGACATATGTTATAGAGTAGTGTTTAGGCATAAATTCAGACATAGCCTGGCAACAAATAAAAATTGACCTAGGTTGACCTTTATTCTGAACAAATGGATAATTACAACATTGGTGCATTCGTTTGCCATACAACGATAGTTTGATAATAACCACATGACATGGATATAAGGCAATACCAATAAAGAATTTACATATTTATCTTTTACATATTTATCTATAACAGATTGTGCTATTCATATTGCTCTCCAGGGATGCGGTTAGAGGCTACATTCTGCCAGAGTGTGTCGCAAACAGTACTGCCTGCCAAAATGGAATGTGGAGACAATCTAGCAGGCAATAAAGAGAACTCGTGTTTAGCATTTAACGTTACAGCAGCCCACGGTGGAGGCAAGACTTGGGCAGACTGGCATTAGCATAATGGTTTTCTATGGCCGGCGTGGCTGGGGCTCACTCCCAACCCTAGCATGTAGACAAAACTACAAAATGGCCTGCATTGGACAATTTATGATGTGTAGGTTCTATGTGGGAGCCATTCATTGTTATGTAGTTTGCATTAGGTAATAGCCAATTGATGTAACATCTTAAGGTCTCCGATAATACATACATACTTAATTTGATGTGCATGATCCCATCACAGTCTATAGTTTATACTTCAATGGATTTTTCCCAGAATGTTTATACATATATATATACCTTTGAGTGAAAAATGAGGCAGGGTGAGTTTACCGATCGTGCCTGCGTCTCCGAGTTGGTATGTGGTAGTGGGGTGTGGGCTACCAAACGCTGCCTGCCTGCGCGTATTGATCCCACCCTCCACAGCCCCCCCCCCATCTTCCTCCTAGCCTGCGCTTCACCGACCTGCTCACTCGCCTGCCTGCGTGTCCGGGTGGCCACTCGTCCGTCGTGTAGATCGTAGGTTGGTGCATGTGCACACATTGATCACTGACCCTGACCAGGCATTCATGCAGCGACAGCCCCGCCACCAGCACCAGCCCTCCAACTCACCTCTCCGGCCCGTCTAGCCACCCAGCACGGACTACCTTGTGTCTGACACTCCCACAGGCTGGCAGCCTTCATACCACACTCCCAGACATGGTAAGTACGCAGGCTATACCTTTATTTCGGCACTCGTGAGACACACGGAGTGGGTTAATATGAAAAGAGATGCAGGCTAGAGTCTGCACGCATCCCAGGCCACATTGACACCCCCTATTTACATAGCTGCGGGGGGGGGGGGGGGGGTAGGCATCTATCAATCTCAGGACGCAGGCAGTTTTATCTTGTGGGCATTCTCTTGTACAAATACATTGGTAAGAATGCCACCTTGTGAGGACACAGCTATAAGAATATCTTTTCCATATATACAGCTTCAACCCTAATCACATTATCATAATCTGCACAATACACATGTTGGCCTTATTCATTCCATCCTCGTCCAAGCCCACACACCATTGCCTTCTTCTTTGGAGCTGATCTCTTATGCAGTCCAACATTTGAGTAGAATCAATATCAATATGATGACATGCTCATGCCTGCTGACCAGCTGACTGGGATAGCATTAGACAATATGATGAAGTAAGATGCGGCCAGGGTCAGGTGAATTGCTTCACAGTGACCACAGCGTGATCCCAACAATGCTTAAGCTGCCATGGCCTCCACACAAATTACAAGGCAGTTGCATCGTGGAAGCTTCTCCGTGCCTCCATCGGAGTGTACAGAAATAGGGCGCTGTACATCTATACACATCAATGTGTATTAGGAACGTCCCATAAATGATGCCATAATACAATGCAGATTGAGTCCGCTGTAAACTGGTCAGGACATTACAAAGTAACTATTTTATCCTGCTCAGTACGATTTAGCACAAAGAGGATTAGGGATATCTGGTAGTGTGAATCACAAATCTACAGATAGATTAATATGGGCCAATACATCCTTTATGCTTGGAGTTATTCACACTACCACTAAATATATAAGAACATATAAATTCATATAAATTCATATAAATTCATATAAATTCATATAAATTCATATAAATTCATATATTTATATATATATATATATATATATATATATATATATATATATATATATATATATATATATATATATATATATATATATATATATATATATATATATATATATATATATATATATTTGATAATGAAATTTAATAGAAATGGTAATCCATAATTCTCTAGGTCAGCAAATCTGATGGTAACAACTGCAGCTGTGACAATTATGTACTAAATCGAGAGAGCTCTTCAATGGTAACCTGCCTTTACATTTACAAAATATCAATATCATGATCATTTCAATAACCATTGCCGCTCCAAGATTATGTTTTGTCATTTGTCAGTGCCTTAAGTATTTTGTCATTCTTGGCGTACTTTATCGAAGTAGACATTTGAATGCGGACTATCTATGAGGACAAGCACATCTAAACTTGTGACCAGCACTTTCAGGAGTATAGACAGTATTGTCTCAGTGCCAACCCATAAGTACTATACTAATGCGCATACAAAATTATAGATTTTATTTTGGTCGATGTATTGTTACTGAATGATGCAGACTATAATATAATGCATGCAGATACAGAAATGTACAATGTATAGGCGTCAGTGAACGGTGGAAATGGAGGGGTTAAAGTCATGGTGCAGAATGGAGGGGTTAAGGTCATGGTGCAGAATGGAGGGGTTAAGGGCAGACTGGGCTTGATGCAGAAGTGAACGAGAGAGGGGTTGTGTGTAATAGGGAGGTACATGGAAGACAATGATAAAGGGTGAATGAACAATGGTCAAGCATGGAGCCATGATATTCCGCACCTATTCGACGTATACATCGGGATCATCCGCATATAATAGTGGCTGTATGCAGCATCAATATTGGGAGGTTGCCACTGGTCCAAATGGGCATGGTAACAGCGATACACATTCAGCCCAAGATGGGGTATTATTTATATTGGTTTACACCAGGTAAATGTGACTGTATTAGAGATCAATGGCTGCATGGGATGTTTGTATGTGCACGTAATTCCCACCAGATCGATCTATTTTCGTCTCTGGGGTTGTACATCAAGCATTGCAATACCCTTACAAATCAACCATTTGTTATCTTTAAGTAAATGTTAATTGATAGAAGGATGTTTCTCTATATTATTTATGTTTTCCCATCTTGTTGGATTGATGATCGTGCTTATTAACGATCGATTTTCATGCACAACGAGATCGAATAGTTCTGATCTGTCTATCAAATTAACATGTGTTGATCCAACGCGTTTATTCTGTTACGGGGAAATATTTGATAAGATTTGATAAGATCAATATTGATATCAATATCGACTAGTGACATAGGTAACCTGTGGCTGTGATATTATGGTGCATGATAGAGGGGATATGGCATGCTCTGTAGGTGAGGTATATGGGCCGTTTGCATGCTGGCCGAGTCATAGGGGCCCTGGTAATATAGCATGGAGAGGGCCGGCACCAGCAGGAAGTCAGTGCTGACTGATAGCTCATTGCCCTGCAACCAGTCTCTACAAACTCCACCATATGCTTGTTCCACTTTCATGATAACTTGCCACAAAATCCTTACTGATAGCGTAAGTTTCCATGACAATTCCTCATTTATAAATTAAATGTGTTGGTCATTCTAAGAGTATCAATTACCACTTTGTGTTTGCAACACTGTGGACCAGCTGTCCCATCCTGTGTATTATTAAATATCCATACACAGTAATGCATGTTTTAATCCTGCATAACAGTTCCATCAATATTGGCATCACTTCACAAACCAAGACTTAAAACCATCTCATTATGCTAATTTCACTATGTGACTCGTAAGTATAAAGTAACAATAAGATCACACCGGCGTGTCCAATTTTAATATCAACTTACACATGATGCTAACTGTTACTAATATATTATATATTATTAGTAGAAAATACAATTAGACAACAGCATATCCAGAAATCACCCATATCATATCGTACCTAAATTAGATTCACATAATTTGTTCTGTGTGGATCACTCTGTGAATACATGTATATCAGTAAATGCATTTGGTTATTTTATGCACATGTTATACTGCGCCATCAAGGTCTTTCAGAATAGTTTATTTATGAAAGATGGCGATATACCCCACGCATTGACGGATCTGATGTTAGCGTTATCGATGTGCATTAAACGTCATCAGTTTGTGTGTGTTTATGGCAGTTTAACATAAAACATCTCAAAGTTCACACACACAGGCTTTAAACAGAAAAACTATTTTAAATAATAAATATCTATAAATCCTGGAATAAGTGAACATTAAAAAATATTGATACTTTTTATGATAAGTCTACCATATAAATGTGCGTCAAACATGGTTTTTAACTGCACATTATTATTTCTTTTTTGAAAAAACTTTCTTGTAACTATATTCGCAAATTTTGAAATATATTTGGACATTTTGAAGGAACGGTATTACCTTTGGTAAGAAAAATATTACGTTTTGCAATGAATTCCTATGCTTTGTAATACATTACTTTTTTAAAAAAAATATCTTTACCTTTTGCAATATACAAATTAATTTAAAATTCCTCCACACGATTATATATAACTCGCAAATACATAATCACCTTGTCATAACATTTTGGTTAATTTGATTTTGAGAAGTTACACTTATACTCTAGATCGACCCATGATAATAAATTTTATGCTTTGTAATAATTTAAAATTCCTCCACACGATTATATATAACTCCCAAATACATAATCACCTTATCATAACATTTTGGTTAATTTGATTTTGAGAAGTTACACTCATATACTAGATCGACCCATGATCCATATAAGTGGTAAAATATATGTAATCCAGAAGACAGAGTAGTTTAGACGCACGTGGACTGTTATACTGTGTAGTCAATGTGTTGACCCAGAGATATGCATACATAATGACACTGCTTACTCTCTGCGGTTAATGGAAAATGACTCACAATTATAAGAACATTTCACCTCATCATAATACCTATCGTTATGATCCATTACTCAGACTAGTTCGCAGGAATACCCAGACAAATCTGAATTGAGATAGCTCTTTCACTTTCCTAGATCTTTACACTGCCTATCAGATTTCCTTTTCAAAGACGACAGGCAAAACAATTTTATTTTCTATGATAAAGTTGTTTAATATATGTTTATATCTTAATAACAATATGGGTCATGCAAAAATGATCTCCATTATAGTTTGCTAATTGGTTAAGGTGCGGTATATTCTTGCATCATATCTTTATGTTAACTTGGTTAATATGGAATCTACCCCGGATGTTATAGCATAGAATCAGATCATTCTCCTCCGAGATCTCTCCCTGCCTGCCTCATCTATCTTTATTCTCTGCAGTTTTATTAGATTAGTACTTTTTACAGCTTTGAAGCGCCCTACTTTCCAGATTGTTAAATAATGTGTTTATTATTTGATAGAGTATCTAAATAAAATAACGATTGTCGTGTCTTCTACAAACACATGTACAATTCGCTTTTTTAACTATTTTTGGTTGTATATGAAATATAATCGAAAAAAATTCTTTTCTTTGATTTGATACTTTAAGAATCAATCCCTATTCATAAGTCAAAAACTAACAAATCTGACAATCACGGGACTTAATTACCAGTGCTCTCCCTGTGTTGGGTGAAAGTGATTGTGTTAACATATACAACAGTTCATAGCACATACACTATCTTTAGCGGGGATGGGTGTAGAAAATGACAGTGGTGGTAAATATGGTGCAATGTTCAATATTGTGCTAATAATGTAGAAGAGCTCAGCAGATGAGCGTCGGGTCACGTCGGGCGACGGCAGTCTGTCATATAATTGAGGAAATAAAGGGAGCGCGATAAGATTTGGTTGCATTAGGCGGCAGTGGTGTGTGCGGTCAGTGAAGGCAGTGAGAGCTGCACACTCAGCTAGTATGGTTGGCATGCAGGTAGAGAGTGAGCTTACAGCCACCCGCCCTTAGCCTGCGTAGCTGCCTCACATCCTACCATTTAGCAACCTGCAGGCTGTATTTTCTCTGACAACACACCAAGCAACATGTGGTAGCGCAATGGTTGCCGCGGCCTCCCCCGCCTGCCAGCCTTGTAGTACACGCTGGGGCCATCAGAATGCTGGCACGGCCACAACAAGCCACCATTCTGTATTAAACACTGCTGCAGACCCTGCCAGACCTGCCCAAATTGCACAACAATAGCCACCACTAGAACACAGTCAGGCCACACCGAGGGCACAACCCGACACACATGAGACTCGTACAGACCATTCATGACCGGCTGAGAATACCAAGAGAAAACACACCTCTACCAAATTAGCATTTTATCACTAACAATAGCCGGAATAATGAGACGGTTTTCTTTGGTTGATTGGCTTTAAGTCAGCATCAGGAGTGAAAAGCTGGGCAACATGGGAAGAAGTGGTGGTTTGAGACACGTGTTAAGTGAGACCTTCTGGCACAACATCCATTCCTGTGCTGTAAATAGAAAACATATACAGTACATTAATGTAACAAGTTTCTATTTCTCGCGTGCACCTCTCAAGAATGTAGGTCTTTTTAATAGATCTTCTTCTCAAATATCTTTGAAAGATATAAAATATCAAGCACAGTCTTAGTTGCCAAATTTCTTCTTAGTGAGCAAAACTCATAGCAAAAACTGATATTTAATCATATGTACCAGAGATGTCAATATTGAAAACTGTTCATCGCATGCATCAAAACCAACATTTCGGCCTATGTTTGTACAAAATACCGAATATCACATCAATATATATATATATATATATATATATATATATATATATATATATATATATATATATATATATGTTGATGCTTCATATATATATGTTGATGCTTCACTGGTTAAGTAGTGAGTCTGTCTATGATAATCAGCTTGTGGGATAAATTAACCCTAATTTAAGGCGGGGATGGTGGCAGCCCCATGGTTTCTTATTGGGAATGCCATCACAGGCAATATGCTTGTGATAATAAGGTACTTTACTCCTGAGATAACGGAGAGTTGGTTGTCCTAAGATCCAGATAATTCTGGAGAGGGTTAATGCAGAGATGAGTAACCGGAAACACCATGCAGGACATGGACCTTAATGTGTGCACGAGGATCTGAGAAGCCACAACTGTCAATGTGTTCACCACCTGTCGCCCGGCAACGCTTTGCCCAACTGCCTCTACAAGCCCTTGACCATTCAATGATAGTGCTCGGGGCACCACCATCCTTATGGAAAATTCGTGATCTAAATACTTCAGGAATCTGTAATGCACCGGGAATACACTTTTGTATGTTAATTTCATGGTTGTCAAATATTCAATAAAATGTATGTGTTATAAATGCACGCCAGTTTTGAAATAATAGGTGCCGAATAAGTAGCCTGATTTCAAAGCCATGGCGGATGCGAGTTCATGAATCGATACCAATTATATTACTTGTAATTGTGTCTGTCATATGTTGTCAAGGCATATACAGCTGATAGTGTGACATTTACAGTACATTATGTTATTGTGTGTAGCTAGAGTTACAAATAGATCCCAGTATACCTATTACCGTGTACCTATTACCGATTCCGGATATTATACAATAAACCCTGACGAAATATCTACAACGCCAATCCAGCACCAACACCTTCAGTGATTTGCCATTTGGCTTTGTACTTTGTTTTCGAGGTGAATAAAATCAGAAATATTCATTATTCAAAACAGAAATATTCATTATTCTCTTTTACTTAAAAATTTCACCATGATTTAAACGTGATATGATGTTATATATATGGATATTGGAATATTTTACAATAACAAGAATAGATATGTAAATTCTATCGTTGCCCTATGGTAATTAAATTACATTGGCCCTGCAAATAGATGGATCCCAGTCTCACCCATTCAATTTGGTGCTGAAAAGTGTGACCGGAAGTGAATCATTACTGGTCTCGCTTGCGATCTGAACCCTACAACTCAGTCTTAATTGATTAATTCAAAACCACTCTGTTTTAACAGATTCGTCGACGTCCAAAGATGCCCTATTCTAAACTCGATCAAGTTTTGTTTAGAGCATTTTTCTGAAATCGTCAGAAATTGTGTGGCATAGTTAAAAATGCCACATTTCTATGATCTCCACATGTTGCCATCACGAGCTCATTGCATGGCATAGCCACCAGGTGATAGATTATTATGCAAAATTACCATTTTGTTGCTTAGTCTGTCAACTAATCTCATTATCGTTAGCGTTATCCATAAATTCAAATAGTTGTTTGTCTATCAAATGTATAATCGAGGATATGTCCAATGATTAACAGATATTGATATTAAGTAAGAGGCACACCTAAAGCTATGAAACATTTGGCGAAATGCCGATTAAAATATGCTTCTGAAATGAAGCATTGTGATAAGCAAAACATCTACTAGAAAATCACAACAGAAAATGGTATTTCTTCATTTAAGTATGAATCAATTGATGTAATAAAATTCTTGTAATATGGCTAGCTCATTTATCAAAGATATGCAGAACTCTACAGATAATTTCCTTGGTATAACATAACATATTCAGACATCTATACTTGAAAAGGATGAAAATGACAATTAAGCCTCATTATGAAAAAGTATGGCATTGCTTAAAAACCTATTAGAATCTGCAAGCTCATTTCAACAGTATAGTTAACAAACACAAACTTGGTTAAATATTTGAAGACGGGATGTTTTTCATGTTAGTTATCAGATATGAAGAGCGACAATATTAAGAACTGCCTGTATGTATCTCAGAGAGATGGTTCACGAGATATGATAAATAGGACCCCTGGTGATCATTTGAGCTTGATGATGCCCCACGGCATGTACAAGGGACGCCTGTCATCCATTGTTTTGTGCATACTCTGCGCGGTAAATATATGCAGATGTTATGGATGGGCAATCTCTGATCGAGGAGGGGGCTTCAACAGTGATGGACAACCATGTGATATACAGGGAATATTTAATAGTGTATCATACCTTTGTTATAGCTTCGTGTTTTTGCCCCATGCTCTGTAAATGCACGTAACTACTATTTCTACAAAGTATAGGAATGCGGAGCATGGCGTGTATGTTACAATAGAGAAACTACCACATTTAGAAAGACACTTAACCAGTTTACCAGCTTAACATTTTCAACTATATCTGTAATGGAAATATGTCTGATATAAATATGTATGACCCACGAGGACCATATCATAGTTAAACATGATAATAATTACTTAAACATGACCATACGTGATTAGTATAACAGATGGATAACATTAGAATATCTATAATTGAAATACAGATTAAAATAATTTATATGTATGCATCGTAGAAGGGTTTTCCATCATCATACTACTTGCTATGTAATGTTACTTTACATGTGATGTTCCATTTGGGGAGAAACCCCACTGCCCGTATATTATCGCATGTTCAGGTTTTCGTTGTCAAATATATCGCATAATTAATGTAGTGGAAAAAATAACGCCTTCTATTGTAAAAGTTTTTAAACCCTTCTTAGCATTAAGTGAATAGAAGACATCATTGTGTTCTTGGTGTGAAACCACAGCATTATACGTCTGTATGAGAATTGTGGACGGCAAGTTGTAATACGGTGAAAGTTGACCGCAGTTTCTTTATAGAGATTTCGACAGATACCAATGCAAAGTTGGCCTAATGGTATACAAACAGCTCACTCTTTGGCTACATGTATTGATCAGATGGAATATACCAGAGGTCCTCTCTGGCCTGCTGATTTTGCCCTAGCTCTGTGCTCTTTTCTCTCTACATGCGAACTTCTGTTATCATGTCCAACATGTTCAATATGACCACATCATGTGAAGGAGTTTACTCCTGAAGCCATCTGTTGAATTATGCGTGTCAGCCACCAAACCAGAAAGCATTAACGCCTACATATACCGGATCAATATCAATTCCCACATTCCATGCAAAGAGACTTATGCAAGGACTAATACAAAAAGATAGAACACGATTATCAATCATAGTTTCTGCGAAGTGAATTTAGGTATAGGTATTGGATCATTTCATTGGAAATATGATAAAGATTGTTTGGGTTTTGTTCAAATACTTAAAAAGGATTTTGATGTATTAGCAACAAAATATTCATTTGAGATGTGAAAAATATTATGTGAGGAAGAAAGAAGTTGACATCAGAGTCTTGAAGAATTATATGTATTATAAAATGATTGCACAGGTCAAAGATAAACCATATTTTGATCATTTCGATCAAAAACAGATTGTATTTCTTTAATCTGAGTTTCCGTTAATTTTAGATTTGTCAGTCCACTTTTAAATCAAGAATCGTGCTGGTGGCATTCATATATGCCTTTTAATCGTTAATGTATAAAAACAATCATCACCAATCGTTCCTCAAAGTCGACAGAGTTGTTGTTAATGAATATGATAAAGAAACTAGTTGAAGGAATATGGATATAACCAAAAGAGATGACATATTGAAAGCAAACAAACGTAGACAGTCATATGTGTGATAGAGATGTCAGACTATGCCAACAATGGAATATAAATATTAAGTACCATTAGTTGATTCCCTATATTGGCCCTTTTGTAAACAGTAGCACTGTTTACCATACCATGATAGCCAGTCTGGCTGGTCATATTTGCGCACATAAGGCCACTATTTCTTCATTGTTTTACGTTGTTTGCTAAATTTTCAATTTTGTTCAAAGGAAAAAAGAAGATTTTTGACCTCCACAATCTCAAGCTCCCATCTGTTAGATTTCGATTAAAATATAATCATGATAACAATCTCACGCACAACTATATCATTTAGGAAACAAGATTTTCAAGATAGGATATGATGAAAAAGAAAGAAAGAATCATTATTTGGGCAACATGGCAACGAGGATATACTGCAGATATATTCTATAAACCTTGCCTCTTGTTTAGTGGGTCTTGTGCTGCACACAACTAATTCCACAAATGGTGCAAAAAGCATAGAGGCCACGATGGCGCTATGAGGGAGATGGATGGTTGTGTCGATATTGCGTCCTCCCCTGAACCGTCCTCCTGTTTCGAGGCTACACATCCCATTTACACTTGCTAAACATCTCTTGTACAGGGTACACACACCTACATATATCAATGTATTACCTTAACACACACACCTCACACCAACATGCATCAATGTATTGCCTTAACACACACACCTCACACCAACATACATCAATGTACTACCTTAACACACATACCTCACACCAACATACATCAATGTATTGCCTTAACACACACTCCTCACACCAACATACATCAATGTATTACCTTAACACACACACACCTCACACCAACATACATCAATGTATTTAATTACCACACACTCCTCACACCAACATACATCAATGTATTACCTTAACACACACACACCTCATACCAACATACATCAATGTATTGCCTTAACACACACACATCACACCAACATACATCAATGTACTACCTTAACAGACACACACCTCACACCAACATACATCAATGTATTGCCTTAACACACACACCTCACACCAACATACATCAATGTATTACCTTAACACACACACCTCACACCAACATACATCAATGTATTGCCTTGACACACACACCTCACACCAACATACATCAATGTTTTGCCTTGATACACACACCTCACACCAACATACATCAATGTATTGCCTTGACACACACACCTCACACCAACATACATCAATGTATTGCCTTGACACACACACCTCACACCAACATACATCAATGTATTGCCTTGACACACACACCTCACACCAACATACATCAATGTATTGCCTTGACACACACACCTCACACCAACATACATCAATGTACTACCTTAACACACACACACCTCACACCAACATACATCAATGTATTGCCTTAACACACACACACACCTCACACCAACATACATCAATGTATTACCTTAACACACACACCTCACACCAACATACATCAATGTACTACCTTAACACACACACCTCACACCAACATACATCAATGTATTGCCTTAACACACACACACACCTCACACCAACATACATCAATGTATTGCCTTAACACACACACCTCACACCAACATACATCAATGTACTACCTTAACACACACACCTCACACCAACATACACCAATGTATTTAATTACCACACACTTCTCACACCAACATACATCAATGTATTACCTTAACACACACACACCTCATACCAACATACATCAATGTATTGCCTTAACACACACACCTCACACCAACATACATCAATGTACTACCTTAACACACACACCTCATATCAACATACATCAATGTACTACCTTAACACACACACCTCACACCAACATACATCAATGTATTGCCTTAACACACACACCTCATACCAACATACATCAATGTACTACCTTAACACACACACCTCATACCAACATACATCAATGTATTTCTTTACCACACACTCCTCACACCAACATACATCAATGTATTACCTTAACACACACACTCCTCACACCAACATACATCAATGTATTACCTTAACACACACACACACTCCTCACACCAAAATTCATCAATGTATTGCCTTAACACACACACCTCACACCAACATACATCAATGTATTTCTTTACCACAAACTTCCCACACCGATCTTCATCAATGCATTATCTTATCACCAAACCTGTACTTGCATTATAATGACCATATCGTTAACATCTCACACACAAACCTACATCAATACGGTCCCTGAGATGACAGTAGCCAATGGGTTGATTAGGGAAATGCCTTACCAAAGCGATGATACTGCACTCAATTGACACATCTGGAGTACAGACCCTCATGTTACATTCAATACTAGTTCACCAAATGTTGGCCGGTGTACCTCATCTCATTTATGTCAAATTTGACCGAGTGAGTGAATTCCAAATGCCACACCTACTCCTACTTACCTTTAAAGTAGCCAATAGGTAATGTGTCCAAAAAGGTTAGTCACGTGTGTTGACATGGTCAAGCGATGACATTGATATGGTTGAACAGTGAGTACAACAAAATAAGCCTACAAAGTAAGATACGGACTGTCCATTAATCATTCAGGGGTATGGATGAAAACATAAAAATCTCGGTTTTTCGCCTCATGGTCTAGGTCAATCTCAATGAATGTTTTTTCACCAAGGTTCTTTTTTACAATGGTTTAGACGATAATGAAGGGCTGCCAGAAGTAGTATACGACTCTACCTTGCTATGTATTATATCCCCGAATTTGACTTGCCTTAAACCTAATTATCATGAAACACACCTCTAACATGCGTGTACATCACACAAACCTAATTTGTCATTTGGAAAAATATTGAATTAATATTTTTATTTTGTTAATTCCATTAAAACCAATCTTGATTTTATGGTGATCAGTATTAACACCTAACTTCAATCTCTTTATCATTTATAATTACACATAAATTAAGTTTAGAACCTGGCCTTCTGTGCGAGAGATTAGAAGAAAAAACACATCTCGTTGAATAAATATAAAATGGGATGAATCCAGTGGTAAAATAATTGATGGGCCATATATGGCATCTGTAGCATATCAGATGAGAATTCATTAGGTTGAGTAATTATTGGATGAATCCTTGTCAGACAGTTTGCTGATTGCAGGGGTTGGTGTAATGTTATTGGCATCAGTTAAGCCGGCCCCTCGCAGAACGAGGAGAACTAGGCCTAATATTCAGGCTGAAACTTAGGGTTAACTCTGTGTGCTATTTGATGTTAAAGGGCCCCAGGAGGTGTTTATGAAGGGTACATTTGTTATGCCAGTCTGGTGATATATCTACTCTGCATTACATCAGTAGTAATGCTAATCGTTTAAGCTCCTTATTGCCTCTACTGTTCATTGCCCAATATTTGCAGCATTTGAAATATAGAACTCCGCGTCCAATCATGCATATGAGACATGCTCACCAAAATGTCATCCAGTAAGAATTGACAAACCTCAGGTCACGACGTGTGGCCAGTTGGCTGGGACACTAATCACCAATTACAAAGTAGAATCATTATGAAAATTCATTTATTCTTTCACCAGTCATTGCATAGCCTGATTCTTATGAATAGTTTTAACTTGTCGCTGATCTTGAACGCACATCTTTACTATTGACAGCAGGGACTAACATGAGAGAGAAGTCCTGGTTTCGAAATATTTATTGTTCATATTTGTGTTCATAAGATAGATTTACGTTAGGTTGATAATGAGTTTCGAAACAGCAACGCAAATACACCTATACTATTTTTGAAAATGCCAAATATTCCTAATTTTTATTCTTCATTTTCAATTTATCCGTGAGCATTTTTGGATTTAACATATATCAAATGAAAATAAGAATCATCATGCTTGTAATAATTTAAGAAAAATAGACAAGGGTCATTTCAGAATATAGGGAAAATCGGTCTTTTTCAAGAGATGCAAAATATGTGTGAAAATAAATGTTCTGAAAAAGCCTTATAACTTGTTCCCATTTTCAGGATGGGCATACATCAATACAGGTGAGAAAGAGCTATTTTCTAACGACCTCCGTTATATGGCTACCTAAGTGCATCACAGTCAGTTAATAAAGGTTTTCTTTTACAAAAGCTTTTACTTGAAAAATATTATGAAGAATTTAACACTCTCAGTCATCAGACCTTGCCTCTTGCATGTTTGGTAAGCTGTCATGTGGAATAAGGTCGATTTGAGTTGACACCAAACAAATTTGACATTACATAGAAGAGCAAATGCTAACAGCTCACTTGCCCTGGAAAGCATACTGGATAACGTCCATACAACAAGACAATCTGTTATGGTTGTAAGATTATCACGCTCAATTGATTCATTATAAAAGCGCTGTAAAATAGCTCCAAAAGAAATATATAGTTAGATTCTTACAGATGTGTACCTTGTGCAGCTCGCTAGGCAGAGCACTATTATACCCACCTCTCCAGACATTAATTTTGCAAAGCATATATTGAGGCCCAATTTAGGGGTATAAAAGGGCTTGCTGGGAATGTATGTAACCAAAGTGTCAGGTCTAAAAAGAGAACTCAATGCAGCCTATGACCTCCGTTCGTTGTTCTAATTTGAATATCAATTGATACCCACCTTTGTTTCGACATTCACTGGCTTTGGTCTGCTGAGGTTTGTTTTGAAATGAGATATATGCTTCTCTCTCTATATGATAGTACAGTCGAGAGACATGGGTATGGTTAAGATGTGGGTGGAGAACAAGCCAAATGAAGATTATTTTTTTGTAACAAATAACATGGTAACATAGACAATGGGAAAGCCAAGCAATGTATCTATGTTTATTCAAAACATCCCAAATTTTATTTGACATTTGTAGATTGTAAACTTTCTAATGAAGAAATGTATAACTCAGGAGAATCATTTGTGTTGTTGTACTTAAAATTATATATCACTTCAATACATTATTTTTGCTTACAAATCAATGTCTGCTGTCGCCAAACAGATAACGTTAACGTCGACCATGTTGCTGGTCGAGGACATCTAGAGATCAAGTAAACAGAGAATAAGACACATTGATAAGCAGTATGTAGATTTGTCTTTTGAAAGGTTTTAGACGAGGAATATGTAATATGTTTCTCACTATTTTTCTGTATTCATCATAGTATTTCTACATCAATAGGTTTACTCTGCAAAACGAGTTGTCATCCCATGGAGAATACATAACTGCACTAATGTAGCTGGATCATTCCTGCTGTGACACCAGCCCATATATACTCTGACAGGGCTGGTTCTGAAAGATGCCGATTACCCAGTTGCCAATGCAATTAAAGCAAGGGTAGGATTATTCCAATCAGGCCTTTGGATATAGCTGTAATTCCTAAGCGTCATAGCTTGTCTCTCAGTATTTTCTAAAGTGATTTTTGTCTTTGTAGCTGCAGATTTCAATGTGATATTTTTTATTTTTTTAAAATTATTTCTTCATGCATAGCCCTTTTCATTAAAACCAGCACCAAAGTTCCCCCTTCTTTTGGCTAGTGCATCCATTTTTGAGTCTTAAATGAGTTTGCTACTGTGACTGTTCTTTATTTTAAATGTCAGTCATAATTCTAGCAGTGTTATTTGCTCTGATTGGATTCTATTCGAGGTGGTGTTCTGCAAAGAGTCTTATGTTTGCATGTTTTAGTTCCTCTCAAATAGCCTTGATACAGACCTAAATACTTATTAATCCTAGTATAGTTCCTTGTGGATAGGAGGTGCGGTTATAAATGTGACATATGATGCATGTGATTTTTCTTATTTTTTTACATTTGTCTGGAATTGAATGAGAGGCACATTATAACTGGTATAGTCCTTTCTTGGCCTACTACGCTCATACTTTCCCTGTCAGCATTCCTATTAATAGCTAAATGTCTTCAACCAAATTGCCCTAAAGCTTTTAAGGTTTGAATTAAATGCATAATGCAACAAAATACCCGACATATTCATTGATTCTCATGATGTCACAAGTGTGGAAGGGCTGCAGCTCGTGATAGGCTTTTCCTTATTTAAAGGTCATTTTATGTTCTGACTTAAGGTGGTGGTTTAGCGATTGTCCTTGTTACCATTTTCTATCAATTTTTTTTTAAAGAACCTTTCTTTTAATGATTTATTCATCTTTGAGGCCACGGGCCGTGGCGCAGTTGGTTAGAGCGCCAGCTTATTAGCACCAGTTCCTCTGTGGTGATCCAAAGGTCGTGGGTTCGAACCCCGGCCGTGCCGAGATTGAACTCATGATACATTTTCCCATATGAGCTGAGGCCCGTGCCTAAAGGGTTAACCCGTTGTCCTTGTAAATCTGTGACTGGGCGGGTTGTCATGTCAAGGACCTGCGACATGACAATTCAGTGAGGCAGCACTATATCTGCTACAAGCAGGTCTCATCACGAAATGACTGAAATAATGTTGAAAGTGATGTAAAGCCCCAAACAAACAAACAAACAATTATTCATCTTTGATGTAACGGTTAATATATGTTATTTGTACATATATCTATCAACTGCCATACATATTGCCATGCAATACAAGGAAATTGAAATAATTATTTGGCATTTGAAATTAGAAATCTTTACCGTGAAAATTTGAAGTAAACATAAATTATTTTTTTGTCTTATATATGTTTTTTGAAGAATGGCAGAAGATGGTGTTATTATTTATATTATTAACATAATATTTCCTACCCCCAATAACACAACTTCCCTCTGATATCAGTCCCTGTTGTCAATTGTCAAAGGTGCATTCTTGATTCGCTGCAAGTTATATCTATTCATAAAATTCAGACTGTGCACTAATTGATGAATGATCACATGAATAATCATACAGATTTTGTTTGACCTCAGTCTCAGTCAGGCAACTGAGCACAGGCCTGAGGTTGGTCAATTTTAATTGGATGATATTTTGGTGAGCATGACTCACACGCATGGATGGAAGTGGAAAGCTACAAATATTGGACGTTCACAGGAGAGGTAGATTGAATAACAGGCATTACTACCTATGTTACGTAGTGTACCACAACCATTGATCAACCTGAACGTGAACATGATAATCAAGTGTATATATTTCTCACATCTTTGTGTCCATGTTTGTAAGCATGTACCATGTGAATAACCGTAAATATAAATCAGTGGTACTCAGTGCTAACAGATGCATCTCACTAAAATGTCAGCAATGTCAGCAATGAAGAGAAGAGCATCAATAAGTTGGTATTAACCATGGAGAGTGAGACCATAAAGCATTTGGTTAGCATGGCCCAATAGTGGTGTTATCCATGGCGACTGACTTGCTCACTACCTGAGTCACAGCTCCATGAGGAGTGCATGACCGTGCGGGACACAATGGCCTTGTATGTGGTCGATATTCATTCACTACATTTGCAAATAAGTGGTCTGCCTGAAAATAGGAATTTGTTCAGTGGTTGGTGTTGGGCGACGGACTGATGCACATCCAGGGGCTCATCACCGACATGTATACCAGAACCCCAACTCACATTCCCCACTGAATTATACAGTGAAGTCAGGGCTCCACAGAAAATGTGTGATATCCACGACGTATGCATGATGTGATCTGAGAGAAGTTCATCGATACATCGTATGCATATCAATGCAGGGCCCATAGATATATGATTCTATCGTCGTGTCCCATATGCTGTGACTGCCAAGTCTGCCCGTTGTTGTGTTTTAGAGTGATATCCTTTTTAGGAGCAATATCATTTTCATATGAAGCGGTTGATCATTTTCATATGAAGCGGTAATAGTGACAGTTTTTTGTGTGTAGATTTCACTGCTACCAGACTATGCCTGATCACAGTATTTGACCGGGATTCGGACCGGGATTCGAATCGCCAATGCCAGGGTCTAGAACCAGGACAGGAAGGTCTCAAGGCTAACACTCAACCAATTGAGTCTTTCCGTACAGATGAATATTGAAATGCCAATGTGAATGGCAACCAATTCTTTTTCCAACATATCTGTCTATTCCATTGATTTTGTTTGGGGCATTTGATATATATGTTTAAATAATAAGCTGGTTCCAGTCCACGCTGTACCCATCCCAGTGCAGGTTGAAGGATAACTTGTCTGCTCATCATGTTCTGTAAATATGATAATCATTAGCCCAAAGAGCTTGATAAATACAATTACAATTGACCACTTATGTTGGCACCGCGGTTTGCCATATATATAAGAGGACAGTGACTCCCCTGGAGGCAAGATATGGATGTGAACCTGGCTACCAGGCTCTCAGAGCAGAGGCCACACAGTTGGATGCACTTATTTTCTGCTTGACTATTTGTACATATCATATTTGCATATATTGATATCCATATTTTAGACAGTACTCATGGAAGCACATTGAATAATTGTAATGCAGTTTGCCATCAATGTGTAAATGCATCTCTATTCACCTATCGAGTCAGAAGTATGATATAACATTCAGTTTATTGATAACTGGTAAAATGATAATGCCATTGTCTCACTCACCACATACCCTCATTCTATATGTATATCTAATATATATTGGTATCTCTAAATTTGTGTCCTAAATTTGTATAACATGCAATTTTGAACTGACCTTATAAATGTGCTTAGCCTAAGCATTGAGGTAACGATAACTAAGATACTTTTAGTTTGTCCCCAGTTTGTGTACAAGAAGTGCACAGCTACATTGAAATCAATGACAAAAGACGGTGACTGGCAATCGGTAAATTGATTGACTTTATAGAAATAATTTGTCAGATATGCTACAACAATTTATAATAAAAGGCTTTGCTATTTTTATTTCCAAATGATTATTAATACATGCTATTATTATTTCTATTTCAAGACGGAGTGCCAAAATAAGTCGGTGATCCAGATGAAAGATTTAACAGAAAACCAGCTGGAGGGTAAGTCTTGATGTCTTTTTGCTCTTTCAGACTTCACAAAACTGGTTAATATAACAGTTGTCTAACATCTCAGTTGGCATTTGTCTAAGTAATAACCTGGGACAGGCCCACTGCAGACATGTGGTACGACTGTCTGCCTTGTATAGGCGTGTCAAGGTGAAAGAAGGGAATTTATTTCTAAAAACAAATCATGCACATCTGAGCCCAAGATGGAGATCAAGAGGAGGTAAGTACACTTTGCTGATCAGATGTAGACACAGTACAATGTAAAGTGTGAATGTAATTACATATTGATAGAATGGTAAGCCACACACGAGAATTACCGCCATTGCATCCACCGGAGAGGAATTCCCTGAATATATTACTTTTCTTGAGCACAGATATTAAGAAGATTCATGAGTGAATTGTCGATAGACATGAGAAAGAACTCTCCCATTATAGGCGATACGTTATTGGATCGTTGGTAGGAATCGAAAAGACATTAAAATGATGGCAGATTACGCTTTTGTAGACTGCATTGGGAACATCAATTACAGTGTTTAGAATTATTCTGGGGGAGTTAATTGGAGACGTCATATACCAAGAACATCCGTGAAATATATTATGAAAATATGTATATATATATAAGTATATAAAAAATACATTCTACAAATAATGATATAAACTACTCAACATTATAGATAATAGAGGAGTGTGATCGATATATATATATATATATATATATATATATATATATATATATATATATATATATATATATATATATATATATATATATATATATATATATATATATATATATATATATATATATATATATATATATATGCATATATATATATATATATGCATATATATATATATATGCAGTATATATATATATGCAGTATATATATATATGCAGTATATATATATGCAGTATATATATATATATATATATATATATATATATATATGGGCTCAGCCAAGGGGAAGTGAACATTAACATGAAAAAGTGAAACTCAAAATATGTGCTTCTTTTAAATTGTACCTTATAAACTAAAAACTGTAGTTTCTGAAACTGTTTTATTTTTTTCTCTACCCTTATTGGTTGCGAAATAATCACAATTTGTTTAAGACCCTATTTTGTTGGCTCATTTTGCTGTCTGTCGTCGTTTTTCTATCAATTTAGAAAATAGGGTGTATTTTATTAGAAATCACATGCAAAGTAGTGGAAATGGGACTTGAATAAAGTTGAGATGCTATGTTATCATGATTTAAAGTCAAATTTTTGGCACACAAGTCTAAAGATGTTTTGGGGGAAAAACTTTAAAATATGAATTTGTCCCTCCGTTACATGTCCCTCCGTTACAAAAAATATTGAAATTTTTGCCTCATGCTGTAATGCATATCACAAGGAATGTGAAACTTTCTAGAAGTAAGGTGCTTATAGTGAAGTATCATAACCTTCTGTATGCTTTATTAAACTCATTTAATTTTTGGTTGATTTTAAATGAAGAAAACCTGTCCCTCCGTTACTAGTAACGGAGGGACAAATGTTCAGGTTCATGCAAGTTGTTATTATTTCAGTTGTTTGCCAGAAATTTTTATTTCTTAAAGTGTTTTATGTCAAGTGGAAATGGACACAAACAATTTATTTGGTTAGACATGTATTGGTTGGCTAATATGTGGTCTGTCACCTGAGAGACAATAGACACTTCATGTTTATACTCATGTATCAATCAACATGGTCATTGATACATAATTCTATTTCCCTGTCTCCATACTCATGTATTATAAACACTGGTTTTCAATACTGTCTGAGTTTATGGCAAAAAAAATCATATTTGCTTGCATTGGTACTTTAGTCAGAGGAAGAAAGCCACCAGCTGACCTGCACTGGGTACACAAGCTGTCCCATCAGAGACAACACAATTGCTGTTTGATAGGTGTGATTCCTTGTGACACTATGTAACCGTTTGATCTTGTCAAAGTGTCTAATTTACCTAACAAATCCATTCTTAGGGATAATGCAGTGTTCCTGGCTTACAGTTAGGATAACACAAGACTAAGAACATGATGATGCAATGGAATGAGTTGTGTGTGTCATCCTTATGATGACCAAAATGACCATGGTCAAAATGACCATGATACAAAGTGGACCGCTGGACCAAGTGCATGTGCATTTCATTTGATAGCTATATATTCCCTCCTCTTATCTAAAACCTGAACATAGCTGCCAATCTTAATCTTATTCAGCTACTTTCTGCCGTCATTATACCTCATGTCCGTCATATCTTTCTGTTAATATTTTCACTTTTCTCTCAGGCCTGGACATTAGCATAACCTTTAAAGCTTGGCGTCCATTTTAAGTCTCAGTCTTCAAAAACATAAATAGTATGCATTTCTAAGCATTGTTAAACTCATATTTTCTCCAACTTGTAGATAATTTACATTTGTGGATAATTCAGATTCATAAAATGTCCAAATTCTGTCTAATGTGGCAGTTCAGTACCACGGTCACCTTTGTCACATGGTTATTTTGACCATAATCCATCCTTAGTACCCAGTTGTCATTTGTGGTGTGTATTTGGTCTTTGTTACTTATGTTATTTCATTTAATTTATTCTGTAAATTTATTCTGTCAAGTTCATAAATATTTAGCACCTAAATAGTACATGTACAGTTTGCTACAGAAGTTACTTGTTGACAAGATTACAGCTGAACATTTGTGTCCCTCCGTTACTATTTTCTGTTGTCCCTCCGTTACGACAATATTTCTTTAATAAATAAAACAGTGTTAAGGTAATAAACTTGATATTTTGGTATTTACTACTTAGGTATGTGTAGATGATATATGATATAGTGATTTTTAAGAATATTCATAAGAACTTTATGTTAAGCACATTTTGCTACATGACTCCAAAGCTGCTGTTCAAAAGTGTCCCTCCGTTACAGAAAACATATATTGATACCATACATAAACTGTTACAGTATGATCCTCAATACTTTGGCATATTGTAATGTTCAGTGGGCTTTGTCAAAAACAATAATTAAGTATTTCTAATAATTTTGTATTTCTGGAATAAATGCATTTATGTTATGCTGTTCAGTGATGCTGTCCCTCCGTTACCGCTTGGCCGAGCCCATATATATATATATATATATATATATATATATATATATATATATATATATATATATTACATGTGTATATATATATGTGAGTATATAAAAGGCATACCTTTGGCAAACAGATATATTTCTAAATATATACATGCCTTTTGGTACACTTGTTCTACACTTCTATATCTATGCAGTGCAGTAGCCAGGGTAAGAATGGATCCTTTCTATGATATGTGAATTAAACCCCGGATGTGCTGCATCATGCTAAGCCAGCAATGGCCCTGCAGGTTGTCACACTAACATGACTCAGCCCACTGTAGGCAGACAGGCAGTTTTCCTGCAGGCAGCTGGGTACTATTGTAGTTCCGGGTGCACGGTGCTGAAACCTGTCCTGCACCTTTGTCTGAATCTGTCGCACTATTGATTTCACAAAACACTGGGCCACCAGACGACAGCCTTGGTGCATTGCCTTGCTCACAGAGCCACCTATAAAATAGATTGGACAAATTTCATCTTCAACGTCAATGAATTATAGTGTAAATGTATAAGCTAATTGTATCTAAAATTTACACTGCATTGTGGTTATGGATTTGAAGTATTACATTTTTATATCATTATAAAGACCCTTTGCGTTGTGAAAATTTGATATGCCACACACTGTGTATCAGCCCAGAGATTGAACCCTTTTCGACACACACTTTCACATTACATAATGGTTTCATAACTTCAGTAAATTGTATGAATAGGTGTATATTGCTTATTGTTTCAGACTATCGGTCAGCTTTTGATATGTTTGACAAGGATGGCAATGGCGCCATCTCTCAGGAAGAACTGGGAGAGGTCATGACCCAGTTAGGTTTCACACCTACAGATGAGGAACTCAGGGACATTATCAATGAACATGACTCGGATAGTAAGTATTACAATTCAAGATTTGTTTACATTATTTATAGCAATCTCGATGCAACTGTTTGAATACATGTGACAGCTACATGTCTCTTATGGCTATTTGTAGAGAGTGGGCAGATAGAGTTCGAAGAATTCTGTTCAGTGATGATCCAACACATAACTGAAAATGAAGAAAATGCTAACGAGACACTGAAAGCTGCATTTGACACATTTGATAAAGACAAAAGTGGCAAGATCTCAGCAGACGAACTCAGACAGGTCATGACCTTACTGGGCGAGAATCTCACAGACGACGAGATTAAAGAGATGATCCGAGAAGCTGATATGGATGGTGATGGACAGATAAATTATGAAGGTAATGCTACATACGCAACTAATGATAAAAATCCAAGTGAAAGTTTTTTAATGCAAAGAAACTGATCGCATTTTTATTTAATTACTTTTAAATTGTTTCTATAGGTTAAGAAAAGAAATTGGTTTTTGGATGCATTTGATTTATATCAAATTTAGTCTGGAATAATGTTATAATCTTTATTGTAGAGTTTGTATCGATGATGGTGAAATAATAAACGCAGCTCAGACACGCAAATAGTGTTCTCATCCTGATTGTGGTGCTGCGCTACAAGGCATCATTGTCTTTAGATTGGGAGTGTGACATCATCATTTTGTGTGCACTCAAGTGACATTGTCATTTTGTGCGCATGTGGAGTGTGACATAATGACAGCAGCGAGAGAAAGCAGGTTCCGAGTGGAGGCGCATGCGTACACAATTCTGTAATATAGGGTCCTGGCAGGCCCATGGAGGGTTTCAGTGGCTCATTATTATGTCTCAGCTCATTACCAACAAACAACATTGAACCCTTACAGATTACTTGCCACAAATACATTTGTATTTCAAACGTGATCTATACTCCGCCCTTATTAACATTTCATACTGGACATTTGACCCACTTAGGTATTGTCTTGAGTATTTTAAGTTTGCTGTAGTGTTGTAATAGTTTTATTACGTTTGAGCAGTTTGATGGATGTACCAATTGATCTCTACATGTACCTGAGGGTGCTTAGTTGGTTTGTTGGATGTTGGACATGAGCTGGGACATACAACCATCACCACTGGGGCAGCGAATAACCTACTTGCTGACTTATTCTGTGATCGAAATTATTGTTGCTTGATTTATTTTGAGGTTCGTAGCCAAGTTGCCAAGATCTTGTAATTTTTGTACCGATTAACTGTTGCAAATTTGACAAAAATGCAATAATGACATTGCAAAGCTGAGATAAGTACGTGTTTTTTTCTCTTAAGGTAGTGTACTTTTAAACATTTCTTGGTGGCCTGGTTTGGAAATTCACCGACCTCATTGTGAACGTGGTCTTCATTGTCACCCAGCAGTCTAGCAGCGTGTAATTAATTATAAAATGGAGGAGAGTAGTTACTAGGACACCACTAGAATTCCTATTGTTTGCTTACTGTGAACCTTTCAATCAGCCATTATACTCTCAATAATATCACTGTGTCAATTATCACCAGGCCTATAAATGTACATTCCACATAGCTATCAACCCACAAAGCATTATATAAGTAATGTTTGAGTACTTAAGTATTTTTTTTAAAAACAATATCACAATTATACAAATTATAATCCATGAGATACAACAAGTAGGGTATGGGCTTCAAATTTATTAACAAAATCATGAACATTCCATGTAGATATTTCCAGATAGATATTGGGACTGTGTTGTTACGATGAGATAATGCTGAACACTGCAGTCTATTGTGGTGACCTTCATAAGTGGTCCCCATGGTCCACGTATGTGCAGCCACTCGTTGATACAATTTACCCAGAATGAGCCTGATTCAAACATATTAGGGTGGTCTTGGGTAGTTTTAATAGTCTTGAAATACTGATAGTATAAACCTGCTTGTTATTTTGAACCTGATGTGTTTGAACCAGAGCATTATAAGATAATCATAACCAGTTGAGACCCAAAACAATTCTCCAAAATAATATAATTCATTTTATTTCAATAAGAAATCTTCCTATATACACTTGAAAGCGTTTATGAATTACAGGATATGTGTGAAGTAGTGCTGTCTTGTAGCCTAGTGGTTTGATGTTGCTCACCACCATCATTTTAATATTTACATCACTTAATAGGTCTTTCATTTTAAGTGTTGTGAATAATGGTTGTTTAACTATATTAATGCTGTATATTTGTCTGTACTAAATATATTTCTTAAAAGGCCAATATCAAATACGTATAAGAAACTTAAAGAAATTATCACAAGGGATGACTGAGTAAAAACCTTGTCTATATTAATGGAATCTAGGTTAAATCAACAGAAGAAGGATAATGTTTTAAAAACAATAGAAAGCACCACAGGAATAAGGTTATTCCTTCAAAGTAATGAGTTCCCCTTGCCTTTCCATTGCCATTGTTTCTTTTGTTTGTGGCAATACGGTAGTTGTAAATCTTTATGCCTATTGGTTTGTGCCAAAAATACCTGTAAAATATGCCAAAGAATAATATGCAATTATATATACAATTATGCAAGTGAATGAGGAAGACGAGGATTATATATGATTTGTCAAATATAAATACTGTGCAAAGATGCTCATCTGGAAAGCAATTTAGGAGAAATGTATGCATAATAATAATAATGAATTTACTTCTTTGGATTATTTTACCCTGTTAATGTGTTATAGATAAGTATCCTACAGTAAAGGTTTAAGTAATATCTTAACTTGTACATATTACATGTGAGGAAAAGTGGTTCAATCTTTATTTCAACAAAATGGCTCTATTGTGGTTGACAATCTTACAAGCTTTTGTCTTCCCAGTCCATTTTAATGTCGACGTTTGTGTATTTGAATATGCACCGTGGCTGTGTTGGTAAAGTTAGTTGTGCTCTACAAGTGTTGTTTGTGGAAAGTGAATGAGAAGCAAATAAATATGAAAAGACTGTTAACCGTTTGGATTGAACCACTCCTCATTAATCTGAACAGACATGGCATATAGCATCTGTCTTTATATCTGGTTACAGGGGTTCATTTTATTCGGTTAATATTCATCTGTGGTGTTATTGTAATGACTTATTGTTAGATATTGTATAATATATATATATAAATATAAATATATATACATATATCCTTCTCTTGTAGATAGAGATCAGACACATGTATTGTGCACTTTGATCATCGTCATGTCTCAACTGGTTATCATTATATTTCCTAAATTTAAACTTCCATTTTATTCACTTTGCATTTTACAAATTTATAATTATCTCAGAGATATACATGTATAACCATACAAGTGACAAAACTTGAATTAATTTTGTCTAATCATTTAAGTATCTTTCATTGTTTATATGTATATGTGTATATATATATATGCATATATAGAGATATATATATATATATATATATATATATATATATATATATATATATATATATATATATATATATATATATATATATATATATATATATATATATATATATATATATATATATATATATATATATATATATATATATATATATATATATATATATATATATAATTATGTATACATGTATATATATTTACACACACACAAGAATAATATGTAGTTGCAAAATACTGCAGTTAGGATTAGTGATGAGATCGACCTTGGTGTAAACTTGTGAAGCTATAACTGATAAAGCGAACCATGCATGTTGCATGGACTGATTGAGTTGGTGCTAACGATAAACCACTTGCAAAAACAGGCAAAAGTTGTTAACATCAAAGTTGAACAGTTGAGCTTATGTGAGACAGTGTGCGTAAAACAATTGGACACGGATGAAAATGGGCATATCAGCTGGGATAATAGATATACCATCAATAACCTGTAACAATGAAACAGCTGCAATATAACAGCAAGTATCATTAACTACTTGACAGGTGAGATGTGAAACTTGTGTAAACTAGAAGACAGCAGATTTAGTTTAGCTAATATTAACCACGCACGAGGCAGCTGGAGAATTAAAGCTTATGCCAACTATGAAACAGCTGAGATAGCTGGAATTGTAAAGCTGGCATTAGCCACGAGGCAGCTAGAATATAAACTAAAGTAAAAGCTGTCACGAAATCACAATATATTGAACGTCTGAGAATCATAACAAAACACCTGGCACACAGAGCATGCAGTTGATAAGAATGAAAGAAATGCACTTTGTCGCAGTCCTGAATATCACTGTAGATGGCGCACAAACATCCTGTAGATTAACTGATTTAGCCTATGCAGATAACGATGGACCAACGGAATTTTATTATATTTTGTTACAATATACACCAACGCACAACCCAATCTGAGCACCTGTTTTGTTGATCTGTAATTCCTATTTACTGCTTGGAGGGCAGATGTTCTGTTTTATATGATATATGAAATTTTAACACTGTAAATACCAACTTACTTGGGTTATTTTGTTGTACATTAACTACAGTTGAGATTAAAGCCTGTTGAAATTAGGATTTGAGGAAGGTTGTCAATACTGCTTGTCTGGCAGAAACAGAACGTTAAAGTTGTAAATAGGGTCATTGCACATAATCGACCAATACATCGGAATAAGTTACTTCTGTTTATTATGTATGTATAGCAACAGATCAATGTACACATTCCCATTACTCTCATATTGAATTACTACACTGTACACACCCCACAATAATACATGTCACCTAATATTTCTCACTGGCATAACCATGAGTTCATATAATACTACTTCCTGCATGGGATCAAGAATCTACATCAATGGCAGTTATAGGACCATCATATTAATTGTCTTTAACTTCTCTAATATTGGCCATTACATCTACAACAAATCGAAACATTTACTAATATTTGCCTTGTAATTAAGATAATCCACTCCTTTAATTCTTTTTGATTTATTAATATCAACATCTTTCCTCTGTCCAATATCTATTTAGGAATTCTTAAACATGTTGTCTGAGATTTGTCTTAAACCCAAAACGCAAAAGAAATTTATTTAGATGTCATAAAGCAGATGCTGTGCGAAGTAAACATAATCCTTATATATCTTCATGTAATATATATGAATATATATATATATATATATCTATATGTTAGGTAATATATCTAGGACCCATGCCTTAGTGTTCATCTAGAATCCCCAAGTAATACGATATCGCTAAATATGAACTTTTATTTTGTTGAAATTTGACCGATCATGACAAGTTCTGTGAAAATGATGAAATATGCCTTCCATAAACACACTCATTCTTGATAAAATTTGATGTGACATTTGCACGGATATCCAAATAAGATATTTACTGTGATGTCTATTTTCTGATATAATCTCTAATCCAATGTACATTCAATTATCATACTTGTATTGTTAATCATACTTGTATTGATGCATATTTCAAGCTGATTCTGAATTTGAAAAAGGCTTCATTATAGACCTTATAAAGAATATGATATTTTATATTCAATACTTTGATTTTTCCATCGACTCAGAGAATAATAGAGGACAGTTTCCGTATTCCCCTTTCCTATCACATACCAGGATCTTTGAATATTTTTTAACATAACAATTTGGTTTATTTTCCATAATGAGGTTATTTTTCACTCCATCTGGTGTCATATAATGTTCGTGCAAAAAAAATGAAAGGTTGTTTATTTATTGTAGGAGGGAAACAATAACCTATTACATTAAACATGAATATTAGAATTAGAAAATCCACATTAGGTCTGAAAAATGTCAACAAATAGCTAGCAAAATATCAACATCAAAATGTTACACGCAGGGAAATGAATTGAAACTTCATGTAGTATAGTCCATGATTTATATTAAAGTGGCTGGCTGCTAACTGAACAACTGATAAGAGGACAAAACTGTTTTTGAAATTGTGAACCACATTTGGTGGACAAACCAAAAAACAAATGCAAAACACTTAGTCTATTACTATTATTCTGTGATATATGTTGAATGAAAATGTAGATATGTTCCTCATAGTTATTCGTTATATTGTTAAAAATAATCAAGATCTTTCAGAACAAATAAAAAGATATTTCTGTGAGTTGTGGGGAAAAGAATATATTACGCTTATTCATGGTCTAAAACTCTGTGTAAAAGAACATCGATTTTCACATATTTCTTGGAACAACAGTAATATATCTGAATGTCAAAAATGTGTGTTAAAGGATACAACCAAAGTTATGCAGGAAACATAATGTACTAACAGACAATCTATCATTAAATTAACCTGTGTGATATCCTCTTGCCGACAGTGGCTGGATACTTACACATGTGTAATGTGGAGGGGTGGGGTGGCGATTTTTCCTAAACTCTATATGTTACTCTCATTATTGAAAATGTGTATAATGGCTTATATCAGATTTAGATCTTTCTTGGTGATGGTGTAATGTATAACATAACATTAACTCGCACATTGGTAAATACTTAATGGTGAATTTGTTGTCTGCAGGAAAACAATATTTTCTACAGAATTAACTCCAGGTAACATTTCAATTCAACACATATTTCGGAGGAATAGCTATGAATATGTAATTTCTTCACATTATTTCATACACACATATAAATGTAATTGTGGAAAACATTCAAATGTTTGCCGCAATTTTACTCGGAAACAAAGATCCTCTCTGAATCAATCATGTAAAAACATATTGATCACTACTATTGTATCCCTACATTATTGTAATATACAGTATACATTGACTATATACAGATTTCTCTGAAGATTTCGAAATAAATTTTGATTGAATTTTAAAATAATTGTGTTTATTCATTAAAAGATAAGGTATGACTTGGGGTAAGATTTATTATTTTCATACTCAGGTTTTATATTTGGCCCGCTCTGTAATGATGTCGCCAATGCTCGCTATGAGAGCCCCCGCCAGTATTTCTGCCACCTCAAACAAGAAAATATTTTGTAAAAAATAAATAATACTGTGCTTTACGATGTTACCTACACACTCATACATAAGGTAGTTTTTTCAAAAAATGTATCACATCTTTTTTTTAATCATAAACATTTTATAGAATAAAATTTTATAAAAATTCTTATTCGCCTCCCAAATTCGGCTACCATGTGCCCACAAATTGATGACATTTGTTTGGTATAATTTTGAAAAGTTTATTATTAACAGTATGCTAATATCGCGATCTGTGATAAATGTGTTATTCTGACAGATCCAGATGGCATAGTGTAAAAAAGAACAATATTTATACAATGTGCAAAGACTGCAAACTATTCCTTGCACTGTTTGTAGACACCATGATCTCTAATATTCTGAATGGCCTGCCTTTGTGCACAACATATGTGTAAGATATCCATGAATAAGAGTGTGTCTTATTAAATATGGCCTAATGGGATATATTGTTGCTATGTTGTCCATTCAATACTTTCTTTCTCTATCTATTTATCATTATAAGTCAGATAATTTTCAGATACATGAGAGATAACCGTCCTTATTCCCTGCCAGTGAACATATCAAAGATGTTCTTCATGAATCGAAAGGCTTCATAATTTAAAAAAAATTAAATATATACCAATATAGTTTCAATGCACAACAAAATATATTAATTATGGCCGGTAATTATTCTATTTCACGTCGCTTATTTGCTCATTTGAGGTTACATGTACATAGTGCCATGCCAGAACTGTGGACAGGAATGTTTCTATTACAAAGATGCATTTGCTGTTTTAATTGCTCCCAGGTAGAGAGGCATCCACCAATTTTTCCCCATAGATTGGCAGGAAACGATGAACTCTGGGTAGCCATGGTTACTGTTTCCCCTGCAGACCACTCACGCTTTCCTGGGTTACTACAGCAAGAATTTTAACACATCCTCACACCAAAAATGGCCTTATTTATGTATGTATGTATGTATGTATGCATGTATGTATGAATGTATGTATGTATGTATGTATGTATGTATGTATGTATGTATGTATGTATGTATGCATGTATGCATGTATGTATGTATGTATGTATGTATGTATGTATGTGTGTATGTGTGTATGTGTGTATGTGTGTATGTGTGTATGTGTGTATGTGTGTATGTGTGTATGTGTGTATGTGTGTATGTGTGTATGTATGTGTGTGTGTGTGTGTGTGTGTGTGTGTGTGTGTGTGTGTGTAATGATACGGACTATATTATAACAAATTGCATATATAGCAATCAGAGACGACGATGGTGCGTGTATCTGAGATTTCTGCTTACATGTCATTCAGTGATGCATTTGATTTGTGTTCTCGCATAGATTTACGTAAATGAAGCCGCATTCGATTTATACTCTTGCGTAGCAAGTTTGGGATGGTGGCACTCCGAACCTTGCACATTTCATTCTTTCAGCAGTTTGCAAATCCGCCCGGAAACAAAGATCGCTTGCATCACATTAGATTTTCATAATCAAACGCATCTTTAGCAGACGACGTTTGAGATTTACGTAAAAGATGCCTCATTCGATTCATACTCTCGTGTAGCAAATTTGGGATGGTGGTGATCCGAACCGTGCACATTTCCTTCTTTTAGCAGTGCGCAAATCCGCTCGGAAACATCACCTACATCACATTTGATTTTGAATGGAGAAATATAAATATCTTTTAAAAAAAGACTTTCTTCTTATAGATATAATTATATGTTGATTAATAATAAAGTCACAAAATGAAAGTAATCTCATATACAAAGTTTAAAAGGTATGGGAATGGCAAAGTTTATATAAAATGGAATACAGTCACATTACAAATTATACCTCGTTTTATGATGTGATCCTAAGGATGAATATCTGTCGGTTAGGCCCCAAGTGTTTATACCTACATGCTTATTTATGTTGTATGACAAAAACTTACCTAATTCAATGTAATGGTCAAACAGTATCACATTTCCAACTATACCATTTAATAATGATACATGTCAATATTTATCAAGAATATCAGTATTTATATAAACCATATATATATTATTGTATTGAAACATCAAATAGGTGTTGATATTGTTGTCTTAACACAACTTTGATGGCAAACATAAAGAGAAATTATACTCATTCCTATAAGCTTGTCGAAGCCTGATGCTGTTTTGATTGAAGCAGAATAGTTGACAGATTGTCACGACTGTATTTGGTATGTTAGAGCAGTACCTGCAGCACCTGCAGCACCTGCAAGTTTTACAATAATATTGGCTTGGTCATACTCTCAATGATCCCATGCCATCCCATCCCTCCATCCCATGTCTCAAATATAATCAGGTAAAACAGAACAATGTTATTGGCTTGGTTATACTCTCAATGATAGGTAGATACAGAGCAGAACTGACGCTGCTAACTTTTACATTTTATCTGAGCCATATTGAATAAGATTTTATGAGACAAAAAATACTATGGTTCAGAGGTTCCCCTAACAATGTTATCCAGAGAGTGATTTGCCACAGACAATATAACCAGTTTGAAAGTAAAGAAGAATTTGCAACATTTTGCAGAATATACACATGTATACAGGGTAGACAAATCTTGGATAATGTAGAATGATATATACTCAGACATTATGGGAAGATATACCACAGAGAATATTCCCTGTAAGATATAGTCAAAGGTAATGATATCGAGAATATATTATACATTGTTATACATGACAGAAGAAAGGCAACAGAGAATAAGCCCTGTTAGATAGTATGGAAAGAAATGCATCAGAGAATATCCCTAGTTAAACAGTGCAGAAAATATTCCCAGTTACACAAGATATGCTACAGAGGATATACCTAGATAGCCACCAAAGAGAAATGTGCCACAGAGAATACCCTCAGTCAGAATGTGTGGAAAGATATACAACAGAAAATATAGTTTGACTGTGAAAAAGGCCACAGAGAATATCCACAGTTTGACAGTATGAAAAAGGGCCACAGAGAATATCCACAGTTTGACAGTAAGTTAAAAGGCCACAGAGAATATCCACATTTTGACAATGAGAACAAAGGCCACAGAAAATATCCACAGTTTGACAGTGAGAAAAAAGGCCAAGGAGAATATCCCTAGTTTGACAGTGTGAAAAAGGCCACAGAGAATATCCACGGTTTGACAGTGATAAAAAGGCCACAGGGAATATCCACAGTTTGACAGTGAGAAAAAAAAGGCCAAAGTGAATATCTCCAGTTTGACAGGGAGAAAAAGAAAAAAGGCCACAGAAAATACCCATAGTTTGCCAGTGAGAAAAAAAGGCCAAAGAGAATATCCACAATTTGGCCACACAGAATATCTAGATAGACAATTTTGAACTTATACTACAGAATGTTTCATTTTTGTATAATGCAGAAGGTTTAAACTTTATAAAATAGGAATTTAACCAAACATTATAATTGGAATAGATTAAATAGATTTTGCATTGCTAATAAATGTTTACTTCACTGTTGTAATTGGAAAATGTAAAACAATAAAAGAAATAAAAGAATAAAAGAACTTCCAGAATGATACTATCAAGACATGTACCGAATAATTAAATTCTGTTAATCTTTGGGCACACAATGATATATTGAATAAATTTTATATTGTAGTAGGGCATTTATGTTGTCAAATTGGAGCTCATGCAAGGCAATATTGGTCTTGTTTGCATTGTTTGCATGTATTTTGGATTTATGTTAATGTCAGTGCAGGGAGACGCATTGGGAGCTATCCCATGATAAAGGCATGTGTACTGTGTGTTAGAATATGATATGTAGGAGTGTGCATAGTAGGTACAAGCAGGAGGAGCAAGCAATGGGGATGAGCCAGCCTTCATGTTTCCCGCAGCCACGTGGTGTGGTGCCGTGCAGGCTATGAGGCTGCCTACTGCCGCTGCAGGCTTGTCTCCAGAGGTACAGTCAACGCGGCAAAATTCTGCCAAAACCCCTGCCTACCTCGCCAGCCTTGTGTCAGTCATTGCGCATGCGCGTAGAGCCCTATCTACCTCCTGCATTATCTGCAGTAAAGACAGCATCACATACGGCGTGTCCATAGACTAACAGTGGAGTCCTCCCACATCCCCAAAATACACCATGGTAAGTAGCTCTAGTATACATGTACACCACATGAGTAAATAGATGTTCTCTTTTCATGCATTACTAATGTAATATGGTAGATATGTTATAAGCAGTAGGTGATTGCAGAGCGGAGAAGCGCGTGGCTGCCTGCCGAGGGGGGATAGGGCCTGAAGGTACTAAACACATGGAATAAGACACTCTGATATCAGAGTAAACTGCCAACATATAAAGGCAATAAAACACAGTACCATATAGACTGAGCAGGTCAGACAGGTGAGCATATAAGGGAGGCCTACCTAAGTGACCCTGGGAGACCTACGGGTCAGTCAGTGGAGGATTGGGTGCTTTCACCCCACACCCGTCTGCACTACACGTTAGCATAATGCAGCAAAACCCATCCTTACCTTGCTTGTATCGATTGCCCAAAACTCCTCCCCGGCTACGGCACAGCCCTACTGGGCACGCCAATGCAGTAACTACTCCCCATATTTCGGCACACGTCAAATAATTAATGTGCTGAGGCTACCCTTGTTTTGTTGGTGCATATGCTTTATCACGATAAAGCAAGGCGATTGCCTGCGTACCCGGCTATCCATCCCCAGCACTGTCCATCTCTCCTCCTCGTACATCCAGGGTATTACTACCTTATATGAAATATTTCTAACCTCTCTGACATTAAGGTAATATGGACTGAAACGTGCCTTGCTTTTCCTACCTATTTCCCCCATTGTTTGAGCATTCTATCAGCATTCTATCAGATTAAGGCCACAAAGAGGTCTTTGCATAATATCACGGACAGATGGACATCTTATTAGCCCATCGCCAAGTCATTATTCAGTAGAATACTGTTTATACAATAGCCCTGCTGCCACCTAATCATATAGACACCCATTTATCCTTGGGGCATCGCGACTGCATCTTTTATTTTCCAATAGACAAAGCCTATTGTAGTGTATTGACTATATGACCCCATAGGGCCTTCCTGTATTACATGCATATGGACATTATCGTGAAAAATAGATAATCATTGGAAATCTTATCAATGAATTATGCCTTTATTTGTAACGTTAATCAGGAAAGACATGGTGATCAACAGGCAGACTACACATTTTTTCTAATATGCCTTTGAATAACTTGGAGCTAGTAGTTCTCTGTGGTTAAAGTATATTAGTACTAATAAATATGATCTATCAATCTATCATTATCCCTCCTGGGATAGATGTTTAACGTAGAAATATTATGCTAATGCCGAAGAGAGTATTCAGGTTCACCTAGCTTTATGGGGTTATCAGGTTTATTATTACTTTTTATTTAAGCACAATTTATTCTACATGTAAAACTTTTATATGTAAATATTTGGTGTAGATCCTATTTCGGGAAGATACGCTGCATATCAGGGATCTTGACATATTACACATCATGCTTTTTCCTCCTTTGGTGGACCATTCCTCAGATGTAGCAATCACACATCGAGCTGAGACATGTTCTGCCTGACATGACAATTGATGAATTGCTCCTCCATGTTTCAATAAAGCAATGTTATTATTATGAGAAAAAAGTAATAATGAATAGCAATCAATCTTGTAATAATGGATGCACGATTGCCCCTGTATCTCACTTGTCTCCCATCTGAGGATGAAGAATTCCTGTATTCAGTCTCAAATATTATTTCACCACCTCAGAGGTGTTATGCACATATACATACATGCTCACCAATAACAATGGTCGGGAAAGAGATCAAACGTAGAATGGAAACCTTATAAGTTTATATCTATTTTTATTTTATATTCTCATAGTGATATACATGACAATATAATCATTAAAAAGTTAAATATAGAAGGGATTCAAACAATGTCTTTTTATATATCGTTCACTATGGAATGAATCTCATTGAAGAAAGAGCCATAAGCCTATTTATCGCATTTCTGTGATATTGTGAATATGTCCACTAAATGTACAATTTACCGAACACTGTTCAAATCTAGAACATAACCTTATAGACCTATATTCATGACTGATCAAATAATTAAGTGAGGTTTGATGACACCTGTTACAAATACCTTGCTGTGAGTTATTGGCAACACTCCAAGAATCGGGCAAAATTAATTGTGCTCTGTCATGGAAGAATTATGTCATAAGCAATATTAATGCGTCATGTAATTATATTTAACATTGACTCAAACCAACATGTCAAGAGGCATGAACTCATCAATTAACTATGCAGGAAATGTGGCAAATTAATTCTTATATGTATTATATAATGCATTTAGCATAAAAAGTATTTACTTAATGGTATGTTGACCTTGAGTAACCTTGGGTGGGCAAAGTATAATATAACGTAAATGATATGTTAAGAAGCCTCGCTCATTTATTTTAATACCTACAAATATATGAAAGAATATAAAGATATTTGTTTTCAAGTTTATTATGGTCATTATATATTTCTGATGAAAATGTTACTTAAAATTTTCTTATATGATATTGATATGATTTGTAAAATTGACAATTATATTGACCCCTACTTGTACAGGCTGAGCAAAAGACTGAAACTGAAAATATGGTATGTCGATTTTTAGCGTTGAGTTTCCATACTTTGCATCGCAAATTATAGTTTTACAGCTTTATTTTAATAATGTTTTCAAAGTAAAGCATTGATAATTACACAATTATCAATGATTATCATAGATATTTTTAGAATTCGCTATTAAATTTAATGTATATCACTAACACCACATACACATAAATATAACTTTCAATTATATATCTTGAATATATATTATATAACTTGTATGTGATGTTTTATATTTTATATATATAAACCTATTTTGATATATACATACTTTCATCGGTCCATCTTTTTTAACCGGAATTTTGAATTGACTTTTACTTATTATATATAAGTCACATAACACTGAATGAAAACTAATTTCTTTGATATTATGGCACATATTTTCCACCATATGATTATCATTTCAGACCAAATTCTGATACATTATTGCAACCAAGTAATAAACATACACACAAGTACTTTCCTCTTCATTTAATAATGTTTCTACGATGTTTTATATTTATATCTCATAGCATTATGCGGCATATACATATTGCTTTCCTTTTTAAATATTAATCCAGCATTACTGATTGCAACTTTTATATTCAATAAAAATAATACAAATTGAGAGAAATAACGTTTAAAGACTACGTCGTATGTTTGTGCATGGCTTGCCTCAGGATTATTTCACAGCATACTTTTTTTATTAAAATTTTCATTATTGACATGTATTTTAATTTAGAACATAATCAATGGTCTGTATTATTGGTCTGTATTAAAGGTATCACTGAGAGGTAATATATCCTTACTTTGAGATGATGAGTCCTAAATGAAAATGAACAGCATTGCTATTATTACACGTACTTCACACGAAGTGTGGGATATGATAATAATGTTGTGCTTTCAATATTAGTTATGCCACCAATTTCCCCATTGTGGTATTAGCTTTTGGGACTAGGTGATACACGGTTGTGAATACTTTAGAGGGCCATCAGCGACATGTGGCTGCACGATGTACATTGTGCAACATGCTACTCAGGCGCTGCTAATGCCTTCACTATTCATGCATTTTAATTCACAAGGTCAATGCTGTAAAGCCAAGTGGATAGGCATTTATTGTTTGGCGGGGCAGGACCTGTGAGCAGGCACAGCATATTGGACGTTTGGATATATAGTGCACTTGCTTGGTGCCATAACTATATGATTGTGTGGAGGGTGAAGGCGACTCTCATCCTGCATAGCCATACTGGGAGAAGGGATGTGCATGTGGTGGCAGGGGCGACGTGGCAGATCCCTGTCTGGGACTGGGGGTTTAAGATGAAGCAATCAGCCTCCCCCCACCTCCCCCGATATGACCAGAACGCCGGCCCATTGTGCTGGGACAGCCAGCCTCGCTTTCACCCGGAGTCTGCGCCAATTTATCAAATATGGCCGACAACATGGTTGTCCTACAACCACGAGTAATGGCTCATGCAAAACCTCGCCAATCACACAACTCGGTCTATTATGTTGTGGTTGTTCTTCCATAGTCAAATAAAGGAAGAGAAAATAGCAATAATGGAAATCAAACCCATATCTTGAAACGAATTTATCATTGACTTTGTGTTATACTCTATAATCAATGTTATGTCTTACTCGATTAAAAATGTTTCCCACAAACATATTGCATCAAAAAAGTAAAATAAGATGCACAATTATAACAACGAGTGCAAAGGAAGCCTCATTTGAGAACTGGACACAGAAATTGGAGTGGTCAGACTCTATGCTCTCTCCAATAAAAGAATACATAAAAGTGACAGGTGGTCCATTACTTAATTACTGAATACTGACAATAACGTATACAATAATAAAGTTACGTTGGGCAACTATTCATGTTCAGCTGCGGGCTCAGAATACTCCAGGGGAAACGGCGCCATGCTACCCATCCTAAAATGTTAGATCGTGCTTTGCAAAGAGGCTAACAGACCTCCAATAGGGCAACATTAGGAGAAGCAATGTTAATCTAAGGAAGAAAATATCTCATACAGGATTAAATTTGATTTGTGTTATGCTTAAATATAAAGTGTGATACACATGTGATATGAGGAGAGGTCATCTTACTGACATGTATGATACTGCTCCAAGTTGGCAGCAAGAGACCTGCTTCTCACTCTATATGCATACAGCTAGCTCAGTGTAGACTCTCTGCAAACATGGGCCATGGACCTCATTTACTTTAATCACCCACTCGTACATTTTAATTATTAAAGGCAGCCCTTGATGAGTATAGGTGGGACCCAGGCATCCCTGAGGAAAACCCGCATATTTTAGGAAATTGATGCTGTCACTTGTTGATTGGTCCATATAACAATGCCTAAGCGTATTAACGGAAACTCATATTATTACGTTCTGGATTTCCCAATTATTTGATACCAAAAATATTTATAACTAATCAAAAAGACAGGCATGATGGTTTCTCTGTAGCTGCTGATATACTAATTTTATGTTTTTGTAATGTCAAAATTATCTTAAAATATAGTTATGTACAATTATAGCTATTCTTATGTATTTTATGATTTTTTTGCAGGTGGATAAACTAACGGAAGAACAGGTGGAAGGTATGTCGAAAATGATATTATATCTGTCTTTTTCGAGTCATCACATTTGTTTTGTTACTTCTCTGTTACCAAAGAAACTGTTTATGATGTCATGGATACAATTGTGACACCATGAAAGACTCCATATTACATATCCGAAGCTAAAAAAATAGTTGGGTTTTGTGAGTTCACAACTTATATTACTGGTATAGGCTTTAAAATCAGGTCACTGTTTATCATGCATTTGGAGCTATTAGTTGTCTTAATTCTGAAATATATGACAGTAAGATATGCTGGAAGAACCCTGAAGAATTGCAGCATACGCCCAAATCTAATTTCCGGAACCCAAACCTCCACGTACTTTTATTGTCTTGCTTTCTTATGCTCTATTTGTATTGTAACCCATATAAATAAATTCAAACACAGGATAAAAGAATTTTGAGCCACATACTTTTCTAATCACAACATGAAATTTGTAATAAACATAACTCTATAAATAAATGGAAATTATGTATAATACACATGAAACAAATGGTCTCATTATTAGAAGGAAAATGGTGTTTTTACGACCCTTTCAGCAACTATGGCCATATCAGGTCGACTTTCGAGCCTTTTAACCAGTGTGAAAGTAACACTGCCGGAAGTGGGAGTCGAACCCACCACCTTCCGTCCTCCACTTATATAACCATTAAAGGCACTATGAGTGCCATTATGAGTGTCAAACCATTATGAGTGTCAAAAAATGTGGCCAAAGTCAAAGGTTTTTGTTCAAAAGAGGTAAAAAAATATCATGTTTTTCCATTTTAAAATGATTGATTCATGATATATTTCATATCCTGTCATCATAATCATTTATAGCAATAAAGAAAACCAAGATAATTTGCACTCTTCATATCTGCCAAATAGTGGCCATTCACATAATGTCAAGGTTGACCCAGTGCAATGATCAGATGAAATGGACAAGCATCTGAGAAGGTGTGGAAGAGTCTAACTTGCTTGTGAGTGATATCAACTATTTTAGGGGTGATAGGTTATGATATATAAATAACATGTTCTCAGTGTGTTTAAGAAATAATACAAGATTCAAAGATTCAAAGATTCAAGATTCAAAACATCTTTATTAAAGTGACAAGAAGTAGACATATTCAACAAGACATTTACAGTTTAAACATACTTCCCAGCCAAGAGGCTTATTTGTCACTATACACACTTAATAATATAATTCAGGGTACTACAAGAGCAGGCAACATTAATTGTACATTTTTTGTCTTCTGTGCATGAAGGCATTATATGCAAATTTTGATACCAGTATTTGACAGGACTCCATTAAGTACATAAACTTTTCTCTATCTTGTAAATCATTAAAACCAGGATATTTATCACAAACTTTAGTGTACAAATTTAGCCTAGCATCACAAAAATGGACATCTACAGATAAAGTGGAATTCATCTTCAATTTCATTGCTAGTACATAGTTCACAAATTCTATCTTCTAGTCTAATATTGTTATAACGGCCAGTCTCTACTTTCAAGGGAAGAATACCACATCTGAGTTTAGCTAAAACTGAGCGTTCACATTTTGGAAGATAGCTATTTATATATTTTTCCACCTCAGTATTTCTCTTAAAATTTTCTCTTAAAATTTACATATGTTCTCAGTTTAGGATACATTCATTATAACAACGATTAGCATCAATAAGAAAAATTTTACTTTTGGCTAGATTTAAATCACATGTACTCCTGTGATCGTATATCTCACTCATATCAACTGAATGGAAAATAGCCCGGAGCTCAGATGACCAGTTATTATACAAACTTGCCTGAGAGTAGTCCCACTCAAATATTTTCTTAGTTAATCTAGACATATTAACAAGCCTATTCCAATATCTTAACATATTAATCCACCTCAAACTCTGCATATGACACCATCCAACCTCAGCCCTAAGTGCAGGTATAGGAATAAATCTATGAACTCCTAGATAAAAACGAATAGCTCTCTCTTGTATAGAATCAGGTATACGGAAATTCTTGTACCCCCAAATTTCAGAACTGTAGTCTAGTATGGGTAGGACACCAGAATTAAACATTTTTTTCGTATGTAATAAAACCTATATCAGATAAATGTTTACTCTTCGCTATAACTGCACCCAGGGCTCTCCCAGCTGACTCAGCTAGAATCTTTGCTGTTATGTCAAATTCAAGATGTTCATTAAGTACAATTCCTAAATATTTATATTGTTCAACAGTATCAAGTACACTGTCTCCCAGTTTAAATTGTTGGTTAGTTACAGGTATACGCTTATTTCGAAAGTGTACGATATTTGTCTTCGTCTTGTTAACAGCCATTTTCCATTTACTACACCAAACATACAAATTGTCAAGCATATACTGTAAATCATCTTCACAATCAGCGAGTAAAACAATATCGTCAGCATATAACAGTATTGAGACAAGAAAATCATTTATTTTAATACCCTTATCAAGGTTTTTTATATCAGATGCAAGATCATTGATAAACAAACTAAACAAAGTTGTAGACAAGACATCACCTTGTCTAACACCTGATTTACATAAAAAAGGGTTAGTCTCAAAACCATTAATTCTTACACTAGCAGTTGTGTCAGTATACATCATCTTAATGGCATTGTAAATTTTACCATCAATACAATTTTGTAATACAATTTTGTAATACACTGACACCCCCTCATGAATGCCAGATATCTTAGCTAACGCCTAAATATCAGACAGTTATTCAGGGGACAGTGTATTATTATCTCATATGTATTGGGGTTCACTCCTTGAAATGATCTCATATTACACCAATATAGAAATGTGGGCATTATTTTGAAGAGTTTTAGTTCTTGTTAATGACAGAGTTCATATAATGAACTCTATAATGATCCTAGGGTTGAAGATTCGAGTTCTGGCTGTGCCAGAATTGCACTTAACAACTTCTCATATGAGCTAAGTCACATGCTTTAAGGGATAAGGCAGTACTATATTTACTTTAGATAGATCTTATCAGGATATAACTGAAAATGTAACCCCCATGCACACATATTTGGCATGTTTGGTTTGACCTTTTGGTATAATGTAATATAAAATTGAGTACAGGACTGAGATCACAGTAAGGTGGCAATCAGTTGACATGACCTGCAAACAACACTCAGTGTGGAATCAGATCAGCATATTATTAATTCAAATCTACAATGTTCAATATTCAAAGTGTAGATTACTCTGCTTAGCACAGCCTGTTTAATAGAAGGCTCTGCATGGTTTTGTCATTTTTTTGTAAATGAGTTTCATATTCCACTTACCTACCTTTCTGTCAGCCAAAATGTCACAGGGGTGAAGGTCTTGCAGTCCCTGTTAGGTTTATTCTTATCTTAAATTCATTTTATGTTCTTACTTATCCATTTGAACAATTTAGAATAAGAAAAAGTTCAATGTCCCAGATGGCTTTAAAATGTTTGCAAAGCAGAATGGGTGAACCAGTTTACTTCTATTCATGTGCACCTGAACATAAAATCATGTCTAGCAAAAGTACATCTTAAACCTTCCCCCTGTTATAGGTAATGCGACCCAAGGTCAATCACATGTGTTTTATCCTAAGTCAGGCCAATTTCAATATGTTTACTTCAATAAAGGGTCTTCCCAACATTTCTTCAATCCCTCCTGAATCATTAATGGTCCACCTTTAGACATACAGACTAAACAACTTTATGGCTGTGGATGCTTGTTTTAGTTATGAAAGAGGAGTCCACCAACTGCATGCACTCAACCTAAATACTAATTGTATACTAATGCGCAGACGCCACGTCCACACGTAAAAGGCAATACTCGGAGCTGTAGTATATGACACACGATGCAGAGTACCACAGGCAGTAAACACATGACTAGCCTCTCAGAACACCTGTTTCAAGGATTTAAATTCTGTTGTAGGAAAAAAGGATTTTCTCAGTAAAGATACATATGAATGATTGAATGAATGAATGAATCTATCAATCAATGGTTGCAAAATTGTCTCAGTACAAATATAACCTTATGATTAAAGGTGTATGAGAGAAAGATAAAACGTTTTCAACCATCTTTTAAATATTACTGTTATTCAGGATTTTACCCTCTAAACCTATAGTAACCTGTGGTAATTTTGAATTTTTGACGGTCCTCTAACTGCTCTTTTTGTAGAGCAAATTATGCGATTAAAACTGTGTTTGACCTCTGAAATTATGTCGCTATAATCGAAGTGTATGTTTTCTTAAAGAGCATATATTTCCTACTTTGCATTGCATCAGTTGTTTTGCTAGTCGTTCAGTTGTATCACTACCTGTTCCGTCATTGCCCCTGTAATTGATGCTATTAGAAATTTGGTATTCCTCGAATCATAAGTACTCTTTCGCTCACCAAAATATCACCCAAACCAAATTGGCTGACATGAGATTATAACTAGGGATCAGGTATCTGACCCATAAACTGACCAATCAGTTCAGCTCAAAAAACAAAATAAAATAAATATCAATAGTCATTATTCTTCACTGATAAGTTCTCAGCCAGATATTTATGAATAGTAATGACTTGTGGCAGATCCTGTGCACACCTTATCTTTGGTGTCAGGGACTGAGATGAGAGAGAAGTCATGCAATATTTCCATACCATGGTGTTTCAAATTTTACATTTTCAAATTCAGCATGTGTTACCCGTATGTGTGAGTTATATAAACCACTGTTACATCAACCTTTGTATGAGCACCACCAAAACCATTGTATATGGAATTAAAAAGAAATGGTTAGCAAATATTCCAATGAGTCTATTTTTTGACACATGTAACCTGAGGAAAGGCCATATTTACAAGGTATCTAAATATAGAGTTGTCCTCACATCAGGGTTCATCAACAGATGGTACAGACGTAGCCGTTCACCTCTGCCCGGCCAAATACCACCTCCTCTGTCTAACTTCATTGGGAGCAATTCAAACGCCTTGTGTACATTGTGGCTGAATGACCAGAGCAGTTGATGTGAAGGAGAAGCCTGAAGATTGAGTGGACATTGAGAATATGATGTACGTACACAGGATATGCTTGCAGTCAGGCATTATTGTTGCTTCATGGCCATAAAGAACAGCTACCCTCCACTTTATAATTACCCTCCACTCTGTAGTTACCTTCCGCCCTAAAGTTACCCTCAACATTATAGTTACCCTCCACACGATGGCTACCCTCCACACAACAGTTAACCTCCACACAAATCAGCTGCACCATTTGTATTCAGATTCACTGAAAACAACGTATATATAAACGGTTAAATCATAACAGGCGGTCTACTATCAAATTACAGGAAACGCATGAAGCGCATGCGCCTATTTGTAATTAGACGTACATGCCACGCGTACTTTTTGTGATATTAGATGATAGATTTTCCATCTGAGTTGACCTGTTCTATTACAATATTTAAGTCGGTATAACATTATAAATATTACAATCTTATCTTAAATAAATTAGTGAAAGTATTTTTTTTCCGTTAAGAACGTTTCGATCTTCATTCTTGATGGACCGACTTCTTTTCATGCCCTCAAGATGATCACATGCCAAACACAGCTGGGCACTTTAAAAGTATTCAAGAACCTGTTGCAATCATTTGGGTATTATTGTCTTTTTGGAGAACTGAGATTTATCAAGTTCATATTATTTATTTGGAATTCAATTATATTCCAAATGAAAAACATGCATCTCTTCAAAGAAACAATCCTTGTTTGAATTTGATGATGTTTTGTTCGCATTTATAACCTTTTCAACACTATTTCGGTTGTATTTTGTCAGAGAGAAGCATGCCACTGGGACCCAATGTCCCGCTCCTTTTAAAGAATGGGAAACAACTCAGTATTCGGTATCCACCTTTTGTGACTATGCAGAATGACGTATTACTCGTCCCAACTGGAATTCAAACTCCGGACCTTCACCTTGAGAGACAAACATCACCTTAAGAGACAAACATTAGCCACGTTCCATCCCTCAAGCGTACAATGCCTTTAATGTACAGCTTTTCTTAAAATTAACAGTCCCCTGCACTTTAGGCACAATAGATGTTCATGGTTCGGGGAATGAATGTCTGAAAAGGGTAGTGTTAAACGCGGAAAATAAATCCAACAATAACAACAGTAACAAAAAACATAGACACAAGTGCACGCACAGATTGGGGGCAGGTCCCCAGGAGTGGATGTGTGCAATATCTAAGGTAAATGTTAAATTGTTCTGGCTGTATGGCACACACAAGTCTGTATGGTGCACACAAGTCAAGTTGGCAACATGGTTGCCATGACAACATAACTTGACTGATCACAGGCATTATCTAATCAGATCAGGGAAAGGTACCCAGGAGTGCATGTGTGCTATATCTAATCTAAGTGTAAAACGGTTGTGGCTGTATTGTGCACACAAGTCATTTACCATGATGGTCGCGCAGCAAAAAAAATTGACCGATCACAATAATAACCAGATTGGGGAAAGGTCCCTAGGAGGGCATGTTTGCACTATCTAAGCTAAATATCAAACCGTTCTGGCTGTATCATGCACACAAGCCAAGTTGGCGACAAGGTTGTCATGGGAACAGAAATTGACCAATCACAGCTCGGAGGAAAGTCTCCAGGAGTGTGTGTGTGCAATATCTAAGGTCCAACCGTTGTGGCTGTATTATGCACACAAGTAATTTACCACGGATGCACGCATGCACGCATGCACGCACGGATGCAGCTCAATTTTATGTCCCCGCTTTTTGCGTTGCGAAGAATGCAGGATTATTGTTTGTTTGGGGTTTTACATCACTTTCAACATTATTTCAGTTATTTCGTGATGAGACCTACTTGTAGCAGATATAGTGCTGCCTCACTGAATTGTCATGTCGCAGGTCCTTGACATGACAACCCACCCGGTCACAGATTTACAAGGACAACGGGTTAACCCTTTAGGCACGGACCTCAGCTCATGTGGGAAATTGTGTCATGAGTTCAATCTCGGCACAGCCGGGGTTCGAACCCACGACCTTTGGATCACCACAGAGGAACTGGTGCTAATAAGCTGGCACCCTAACCAACTGCGCCACGGCCCATGGCCTCGGCCTGTGGCATGCAGGATTATAAAAATGGAGAGTAAGAACGTTTTACTCCTGGAATATTCTTGTATATATGCAGGCGAGATGTTCCGGTTCAGTTATTTCTTCCACGTGGTGGGACGTCCATACTCTCTGCAAGTTTTTCCTGTCCCGCACCCTGGAAACAACTCTGATACGTCTGTGTACATAGACAAGCAAATTCAACACCGAACTGCCATCAGGTTGATTTCCTGGGCTCATACACATTTTCAAATAACTATGATATTGAAGCTTTAATAATGTTACTGGAGAAGCTGTATTATGTTAAGATGGCAAGGGGTGGGGCATATGAGGAACATTTCGTGGATTCGTAGGAGAGCCACAGGTGTGTGAGGCATTCACAATGCTCACTTCCTTCTCACAGGTGGCAGCACAGGCTGGAGATGCTGCAGTTGCCCTTTCGGCTGGTTGTACTCGCTGAGTTCTCAAGTAGGATGTTTGGCCGATATTTATAGTAGTGTAAGCCTGTCTGGGGGTTGTCACCTCTTGTGTAATTGTGGTTGAGTCAGCTAATCAGCTTATGTGAACACGTGGCACGTTTGCTGGGACAGCCACTTCATCGCATTCAGCCGGTGGCCAGCCTCACTGGAGAGACTTGTAAAACACTCTCAATACACTGTGCATGAACGAGACTTTGCCTTCCAGATATGAAAAGGTGAGAAAAAGGATGAAATGAAAATTATCTTAAGCCCTAATTTGAGCCACTATAGGGTCACTCATTGCTTACACCTTGTAGATATTTTTTGTGTGATATATTTCTGAGACCGACCTTTTCCTTTTAAATTTACAAATTTTCATTGCTTTAAGATTTGGCCTGCTCAGGCAAAAACAAAATAGTTATCAGTACCGCATTGATTATAGCGATAATCATGTTGAAAATAGAATTAATGGGCAAGAAATCCTCTTTTCAAAGAACATCAACCTAGCCATCCGATGAAAAATTTATTATTTTCCAAGCCTTATATTTAGAAATATGATTATTATTGTAATCAAATTTAGAGAACAAAATTTGGGCAGACATTAATCGAAGGGATCGCGAATAAAACTTGAAATCCAATCTGTAAACTATTGAAGGCAAAAATAAATGTTTGAAAAAAGGATGGCACCGAAGCCAGATCCAGAATTAGAACAACTAGCTTATGTTATCATATAGTAGATAAGACATTTAACTTCCAGGCTCCAGACCATGGATTAAATGTGTTTAAATGTTCATCATTTCTTATGGGTAGCCATTGAAACGAAATGATGATTCATAAATTTGATTTCTTCACAACAATATGTATCCCATAAATGCTTTCCACCATACTGAAAATATAAAATTAAAGTTAAAGGTGAATTTCATTGGGCACTTGTATATGGTTAAATGAATCAAAGAATCGTGTTAAGCACAAAATGTTTTATCTGAATTTACAAACTTATTTCTAATTAAATGTTGAAAAACCATAATATCGATGTCTATTAATTAATTCAATTTGCTTTTATATAATAATAATAATAATAATGATGATGATGATGATGATGATGATGATGATGATGATGATGATAATTATAATAATAATAATAATAATAATAATAATAATAATAATAATAATAATAATAATAATAATAATAATAATAATAATAATAATAATAATAATAATAATAATAATAATAATAATAATAATAATAATAATAATAATAATAATAATAATAATAATAATAATAATAATAATAATAATAATAATATTAAAAAAATTGTATTGAGCGCTGATACCAGGCGAGCGCTATCTACCCACTAAATATGATTGAGTTTCAAATGTGATGATATGCCTAACTATTGTTACTACCATGGTTACTATGGATACTAATACTATTAAAAAGAGAATATACGAGGCTATCAAATTAAAACATATTGTGATATTTCGTGAATGAACAATAATATAACAGATGAAATTAAGTCATTGGTATATAAAACATCGAAGGAGTGTTTACAGTTTCCCTATGTTTTATCAAATAAATATATTTTTCCATAAATGTTGAAAAGGTTTATAGGATACCATGGCAACAACTTTTACTATACCATTGTATACCTCCCAACGCAAACTATGCGCTATGAACAGACCTGGTCTGGTATAGCGCTATATAAATCATTTATTATTATTTATTATTATACCCCACCTGGATTCTGGAAGCTTCATACTATTATTGATAACTCTAAGCCAGAAGTTCTCAATAACGAATGGTATTCTGAGACTTACAATTTAAAAGCTGCATTGTATTCTGAGATTTACACTTTAAATAATGCAACGAAATGAATCTGAGATTAATACATTAAATAATGTTTAGTATTCTGAGATTAATATTTTAAATAATGCTTAGTATCCTGAAATAAATGCTTTTAATAATGCATGAGAATCTAAGATTAATGCTTATCTAAATGACCAATATATAGAATTCTGCCTCTTATACTTTGAATTATGCATGATAATTTGAGTCTAATATTAGTGTTTCAAATAAGCCGAATGCTTGAGTGGTATATAGTATTTCTGACACTAACGTTTTAAATGATACATTGTATTATTGCAGATATACATTGAATAATATATTGTATGGTGGCAGAAATGATACATTGTATTGTGGCAAAAATACATTAAATGATACATTGTATTTTGTGGCAGAAATTCTTGCTATGATACATTAGATTGTGGCAGAAATGCTTGAAATGATACATTAGATTGTGGCAGAAATACTTTAAATGATACATTGTGTTGTGGAACTATAATGCTGTTAGTGTTGCATGTAAACTCATGGTATTTATTATTCTAAGACTATTCTGGGACAACAATTCATGATCTTCTACTGGTAAATTTCTTTTAAAGAAATTGAACTGTATTATCAAAATATGAAGGTAAATTCAGGATCCATTTTAAATATTTGCAGTTATACACTAGTATTAACATAATTTCCGAATTTTATTCATAGGTGTGCTCTGGACTTTGTGGCACATTCCTCGTGAACATATGTCTTTTGTCTATTTGTCTGGTCAAAGCCAGCGAACGCTGGACCAAAAAGACGAAAATTCCCCATTTCAAAGTAACAAGCATCCAGAGACGTCACATTAACAAGACATAACCTTTGACCGTATCCATGGAAACTGGCTTCCGTTGGCGAGCAAGATGGCGGGTCGTTACCGTCTGGCTGGTGGTCACTTAGAGAAGACAACTCACAGGAAATGACCCTAAAGGCCGTCACACTACTGGTCACTTCAAATAGGTCAAAGAAAGACTGTCATCTCAACACTTAATGTTGACGATTTCTTTAAAAAGTGGGGCTCCACATGTAACACGGAAGACAAAAAAAAACAATATCAAACACAAAAAAGTAAAGTAAGAAGACAAAGAAAAAACACAAAAACTGTTATCACCATAATGATTGTTAATCAAATTCCGTGTTATAGTTTTGTAGACATAATTGATGTCATTGCTAACTCTTTTTAGGCACACTATTACGTCAAACGGTATTAATCACTACAAGTGAACACACTTTTACATCATTACCGACTACTTTCTATGGGCCCAAACACTCCACAATGGCATCAGTTGTTCAATCCACTGAAAGATTTCCAAAAGATAAAGACAATGCTAATGATTCTTTCACGCACCGATGGACGAAGACGTTATTATGTTGCTGAACTTTCAGTTTTGAAAGTTACTACGTCATCACTTGCACACACTACCTTTTTTGTTTTGCTTTTTGTTTTTGTTGTTTTGTTTTTTTACATCACTATCAACATCATTTCAGTCATTTCGTGATGAGACCTACTTGTAGCAGATACAGTGCTGCCTCACTGGATTGTCATGTCGACCATCCACCTAGTCACATATTTTCAAGGACAACGGGTAAACCCTTTAGGCACGGGCCTCAGCTCATATTGGAAATTGTATCATGAGTTCAATCTCGGCCGGAGATCGAACTTACGATCTTTGGATCATCACAGAGGAGCTGGCTCTCTAACCAACTGCGCCACGGCCTGAGGTCCACCTTTTTTGTTCAAATGACAAAGGATAATGTTCATGCACAGTAGCGCCTGTGCAAATTAGAGAGTCTTATTCATGGTCTAAGATGAACACTCCACAATATAATCATTTAAACCACAAAGACGAAATCCCAAATTGTACAGCATCAGTAGTAATGACAGACATTGGCCTATAAGGTCTTTACTACATGGGGTAAAAAACCTTTTTCGTCTATATTTCTAGAATATTGACCTTAAAGTGACTATTGAATGACCTTTCAAATGAAACGCCTATTTTTGCGGATTTTACTACAGATGTTTGTATCCAATGATCTGCATATTTCAAGTAAGAGCTCATAGAATCCTTATTCATCAAAATCCGTTCATAATTAACAATATTAGAGAAAGTTATATATTTTGAGGAAAAATGAGCAATTTTGAAATACTGTCTTTCATAACAGCTTATATGTGATGAATTTACGAGAATACACATTATACTGCATATAAAAGCTTTAAAACCGAAGGAAAACTGAAAATAAAGTCTGTCAATTTCAAGATTTATTAACTTGCTAAATATGATTTTTTTAAAAATAGCTTGACAAAGATGAAAAGGATTCTGAGCCTAATGGAAAATAGATTGATCCCGTGAAAATACATCTTAATAGCTAAGAACTCAGACCAATAGTTTCAAATGAGAGGATCAAAGTTGGTGGACAAACAAAATGACAGAAGATATCTTCCCTCACTACAGACGTTTTGCTCGCCACAGCAGAAAACGATTACAAACTCTCACACTATCAGAAATTTCCAATCAAATGGACCTAATTTGAAATAGAAACAAATCTCGTGACAACAAATGTTTAAATGTAGACACAAATGGATCAACTCATTTAATAGCTGATATCTTTCTGCAATCTTTCACATGTTTATTATTTTCTGCAATATGGGGAAGATACTTATATCATTTCATGAATATAAATATATAAAACTCGCCCTTTTGACGCCTTTTAATGCAGGGTAAAAGCGACGCCTGGTGCACAATGCAAAGGTTTTGAACAGAAATACATGATTTGATTTATTCAGTTTGTCTTGAATATATATATATATATATATATATATATATATATATATATATATATATATATATATATATATATATATATATATATATATATAGTAGCATCTGTGAATGAAAAATAAATTTTCCTTAATGTTCTTGTCTTTCATGTTTCATTTCCTTTATATTTCAGAATTTAAGGAAGCGTTTGCGCTTTTTGACAAAGATGGGGATGGCTGTATAACAACCAAAGAGCTAGGCACTGTGATGAGGTCGCTCGGACAAAACCCAACAGAATCAGAACTCCAAGATATGATCAATGAAGTAGATGCTGATGGTAAGCCCTGCCCTCTAGCGGACCATGTGTAAACCTTCCTTGTGATTTATACAAGGCTCACTCGGCATTTGCATGCCGATTATTCAATTGAAGATTTTGGCCAGCAGCAGCAATTTTCGTTACAATTTATAAATGGACCGTTATGTATTTCTGATGTAGTCGTACTTCTTGACACATTTGAGCAAAAGGAAAGGAAAGTTAAATTCTAATGAATTTGGTTTTATATAATAATTTGATTTGAATTGAAATATTATATTTTCAGTATGAAGTGTCTAAAATGCAGGGTACACTATCTCTTCTCTATAATTTATATATTATGTACCTTTAATATTTATCAATAAATAAATTGTGTCAGTGTCCTTACTGATCAAGATGCTAACAGACATTTCATGGAGGCATGGTAAGGAATAAAAAATGTTTTCTTCCTGTTCACGTTAAAATGAAAATTTAGCAAGTGTACAAGTCTTAACAGAAAGTTCCATGTGGTAAAATGCCTTAAGCGGTAATGTTGACTTGAGGGTGATTTCTGGTACCCGGATGTTGCTTGCAGGCAATGGGACCATAGATTTTAACGAGTTTCTGACGATGATGGCTAAGAAGCAGATGCACCAGGAGGACAGTGAGGAGGAGCTCCGGGAGGCCTTCAAGGTGTTTGACAAGGACGGCAATGGCTTCATCTCAGCGGCGGAACTCCGGCACGTCATGACCAACCTGGGCGAGAAGCTCACCGACGAAGAGGTTGAGGAAATGATCAGAGAGGCGGATATAGACGGGGACGGCCAAGTCAACTATGATGGTAAGAAATCTTCTGGTACATCATGCGATGGACTGCTTCTACATATTTCAGTGAATATAAATTTCCTGCCTTTCCAGTTATTTTGTAAATTACAATTGACAATGCTGTCATTCCTTCAATCGTTTCAGATAAAAGATATTTCCTATTCTAAAGTGACGTAAACTTTCAAAAATGGCTTCAAAACAATTATGACAATTATTGAACTAATTTGGTGATGATGTTCCACTCTATTTTTGTATCATTGCTCAATATGATTCTCGGAATATCAGTAATAAAAATCAACACTTTAATCCACAGCAACAGAAATAACAACTTCATATATGCCAAATATTATATGAGATTATATTAAAATAATTAGATAATTGGAAAAGCAAGTTTTCCTCATGATCACAAATGAATAAACCAGACATCATATGAGAAAGTTTGATTGTTTTTTATATATCAAAATGGCCTGTGACAGCCTCTTCCCTGTACCGTAGGCAACGCACATTCATCAGAGCAACGTGTGCAATATCTTCTGCTCAATAGGGATTTTTGTGTGATATTCCTTCTATTGATCAGATTTATTGATCACATTCATGTATATGTATATTACACATAATAGATATTGATGCTGGAAATTCTAACTAGACATATTTTGTATTTTCAGAATTTGTAAAGATGATGCTTAGCAAGTGAGCTTGGTGGTTGGCCGCGAGATGGCACCACGGATATGCAAGCACGACGCATGCCCGCCACAGGCCTGACTTGCCGAGATCTGCCTTCTTCATCATCCATTTACAAACAAGACTTAGACCCTTTTCTTCTGTACTTATAATTAATTGCTTTATTACCTCAAATATGCAATTGAAATTCCACTAATACCTTATAGTATTATCACCCCTGGATTTTGAAGCAAGCTACAGCGGCATCACAAATATGGACAATAACAGATAACAGTCATATTGGCACATTGACATTTGTATATGACATTCATGTCCAGTTTGAGATTATCGTTTTCCATTTTTTTCCTATTATACAAAGACTTAATCATTCCATTAAGATTTACCGTTATTTCAACAACAGATGCTTCCACTGTTGATTAACCTATATACATATTATATATATATTTGTTGACTTTGATACATATTGATATGGGTAAATTACCTCTTTGGACTTGATGACATGGCTATAATCTGAGATTGGAGAAGTAAGAATTATTGTTTATCTATTTATTGTTTCACTAATGAAAGAAGACCAACTGCTGAGTTGTCATTTTGTACATTTTGTAAATATGGCATAATCTAGAGAGATTGATTTGATCACAATTGAGTTACTTTGTTGTTTTAGTGGTATGCATCTGATGAGTTATATTAGGAGTTTACCCTCCGTTCCGGCACTCGCTTCCACAGCCAGTGGCCATTTAAGCATGGCAGTATTTTACCAGTCAGGGATTGGTTGATTTTGCCTATCACAGAGGCGGGGTGTCAGTATGCGTCGTCTATACTTTGTATATATACACTGTTTATCAACTCACATCATCTGTCTCCTTATGACGTTATCGTGCCATGTGACTTAACATGATGATCACATGATTGCATTTCTACACCAAATACTAAAGTTGCTCATTCCCACCTTTTACTAAAAAAACACTTTTTCATACATTATATGATCTATAAAATATGTTATATATTATTATACTCAATGATCAGTTATTAACTGTAGAGTGGAGGAAGAATTATTATTAGAAGGTTAATATGGTAAGAGAAAAGTGGTACTTAGATTGATTAAAAATGATAAGTAGGAGATATAGGTCAATAGGTTATGGCCTTAGCTATTTAGTTTGAGGTCATGGAATACTTTTTCAGAGGATACATTTGTTTCCATATTTTGAAATTGATTACATGTATAATTAGTGAGTTGTAAATAAACTACATTCAAAAGATAAATGCTTTGTTTTGAATTTGTATGCAATTTCCTTTTTGAAAATTATATCTATTTCTCCAGCCCCCCCCCCTAATTATCAAATGGCCTGGCCGTAAATCTCGCCTAATGTCGTCTGCTGAGTAGATTCGCAAACTGAACAAATCGAATGCGATTTCATTTACGTAAATCAACGTTAGAGTACGAATGGAATGCATCACAGAATGACCTGTACACAGAATTCTCTGACGTATACGCACCAGCCCTCGTCGTCTTTGATCACTATATATGCATTATAATATTATTATGATATAGTCTATATTATTACATATATTTATTATTGCTATAAAAGTTGCAAATAAAAAAGACGAATATAAAAGAAAAATTTCCAATAATCTGTTTAGAAATACGACAAAGTATATTAGATCTTTGGACGTCATGGCCATATTCCTCCCCTCACAGTAATGAGAGGTATAATTAAGATGAAGCACGAAGTATGAATAAATCAATCACAAATGACCGGACATCTAGCGTAAGAAACATTCCAAATACTACATTTTGTGATGTACATTGATGTTGCCCTGTGCTGTCATCTAGTGGCGGCTTGTTCTCATGTGAACAGCAACAATATCTGCATTGATTCTTAACAATTACAAAAAGCAGTTTTAACCGTATTCTATAAAACTATAAAAAGGTAATGCTTAAAGCTTTTTATCTACTAGCTGCCATATCTTTCACTTAATTATTAGTATTTGATAAAAAGAAATTATTATCAAGAAATGTCTTACTGTTTCAAACCACAATATCAGTATTAAACCCCAATATGAATATTGTTTTAAATACAAATTTGTCAAATCCACAAAAGATACTTTCCTCGGTAATCTGGTATGTTACATTTCGCAAAAATCTGACACCTGAAAGTCCCAACTTCAGACCTTCAAATGATAATTTAACATTGAATCTTTTGTGTTAAAAGTCTCATAGAAATTGCAATTTTGCCAGGAGGTTTCAATGGATTGATTTGGCTAACAGACGCCTGATTGTCCACCCTTACAAGCCACAATATAAAAGTCACATTTTGTATACATGTACAGTCAGTAATTCGTACTTAAAGGTAAACACAATAACCATGGTCAGCGTATTTGGGTTTGTTTCAATGAGAGAGATTGCTTGTATCACAGTTTCGTGGCCACATATCATACCCCACCATACCTATACATACCAGGCCATGGGCCATGGCACAGTTGGTTAGAGCACCAGCTTATTATCACCAGTTCCTCTGTGGTGATCCAAAGGTCGTGGGTTCGATCCCTGGCCATGACGAGATTGAATGATACAATTCACATACGAACTGAGGCCCATGCCAAAGGGTTAACACTTTGTCTTTGTAAATCTGTGAACGGGTGGGTTGCCATGTAATGTCAAGGACCTGCAACATGACAATTCAGTGAGGCAGCACTATATCTGCTACAAGTAGGTATCATCACAAAATGATGTTGAAATAATGTTGAAAGTGATGTAAACCCTCAAACAAACAAAACAAACAAACCTCAACATACCTCAAACCTCTGTAAAATTGCAGCCTTGCCTGAAAAATGAATACAGGATTTATATAGCTATTTTATTACATCTAATAAGATATGATAAACCTCAGTGCCTGTTGGCTGCTAAAATAAAGCTTATATTAGGTGTGGTCTCCTAAATCTGTTATTCAACTGCCTTTACCTACAGAGCCTGGCAAAAGCCCAAGATCTGCCTAAATGCCTAACATGGTACTAATTATGATATGTTTTTGTATTCAACTTTTAGAGCAATATTAAATATATGTAATAATTGAGACTATATTCTAACAAATGGCATATATAGTGATTACAAATGACGGGGGCTTGTGTGCATACGTCAAAGATTTCTGTGTGCATGCCATTCAGTTTGCACTCTCGCATAGATTTATGTAAATGAAGCCGCGTTTGATTTGTACTCTCAAATCTGCTTGGAAACAAAGGTCGCCTACATCACATTAGATTTTCATAATCAAACGCTTCTTCGGCAGATCACATTTGGTGAGATTTACAGCAAGATTTTGATACTTGCTTACAAATTCTCTTTAAAAAAACTTTCTTGTTACATCTGCCATATGTCTTTGTGTTGATCTGGCTCTTAACACTAAACCTGCAATTATACGCCTTTTATGCAAAAGTTACCTAGCTATTAATGGAACTTCACATTGCAAAGATTTGCCAAGTTAAAGTTCTATCATCAGATCTTTATGATGAATATTCAGTTCACCTCACATTTGGTAATTCTGTTATTACTTTCTTAAAAACCAAAGTTAAAAGTGAGTTTAATATGTAAATTGCATTTTCAAGTTCTCATATGCAAGACGGTTCTTTCTCTGTAAAAAAATTACAATCTGAAGGCCATAGAAAGTAATGTAATACATAATCAATATTTAATTCACATCTGAATAAGTCACACAACCGCTTTTTGACTATCCCTCTTGAATGATCTGATATGTAACGCTCGGTTTGGGATTATGCCAAATAACGGGATATTGAAATATATATTTGATTTATCTAAACACTTGATGCCAAACACACACACATACATACACAAATTTAAGGTTTGTATTATATTCACATATATATGGAATGTAAATACATTGCCTAACATATTTAACTTTAAACCTTTTTTCAACTATTCTTTGAAAACAACAAATGTTGTAAACATCTCAGAGTATAATAAATATTCGATTTTATGTGGGCTTTTTCAATTCTTGATATATTGCATTTCATTTCTTTTTATTCTATATTTTTCCTCCAACCACTCATAATTTGTATGATATCTATACAATTTGAGGAGTGGTTAAACATCCCAAATGTTGGACCCACATAATACCTCAGTCACATTTGCGCCGATTTCACTAAAGATGCACGGCCGATGGGTATTTTCTTTTACAAAATTGGCAGGCAATTCCGATTGCCAAGCGGGCACCGCGCGATCATCTTTCAGACGTTGGACGGGTCATTGGAACTTTTAGCTGCAACATAAAAGTTGCCGGCGTTTCCCCGATGTCTTATCAGCAAATATTACAAAGTACACGGCAGGGTCCCGGCAGGGTCCCGGCAGTGTCTCGCAGGCACATCGGCAGATTATCTTAGGGCTGCCGGTGGCATTGTGCGGTGAAAATAGGATTTTTTTTATTTCATGTCAAATGAGACAGACATCTTTAGGATATCCTACAGACGTCTGTCAATGAGACAGATGTCTTTAGGATATCCTGCAGACGTCCGTGGCATCTCACTTTCTCAACCAGTATTCGGCCTTCTTGATTTTTGAGTGAACTCATTGAGTACATATCAACATATTAGCAACACATATCAACACATTAGCCTATGAAACTAACATCCTACAACATCACTTCTCCAGAAAAATATGCACCACTCCAGTCACTGGCTTTCTTTGTTTTATTACAATTTTCTGTTTTATGAGTTCGAGTTAAATATATAAAATGTGTCTGGGAATTATATGACACACCCAATATTCAATGTAAAAAATTACATGCTAACCTTGTATACCTACCTGCAGAGAATCACCTAACAATGGTGTCTTAGATTTAAATGAGACATGAGTTACAGATATCTACTTGAGCTATTTGCATTACTTTTGATATCATGTTAGACAAACATATTTTTGGAACATTTTAGTCTATAAATCTAACGTAGGCTGCAGTATGAAATTACTGAATATATCCCTTAATAAAACGACTTATAAAGATGACTGAGAAGCACACCACTATATCTACTACAAGTAGGTCTCATCATGAAATGACTGAAATAATGTTGAAAGTGATGTAAAAACCCCAAAAAACTAACAAATCAACATGGCTCAGTGGGTAAGATGTCTGTCTCCCATACTTAAGGTCTGGGATTCAATTCCTGGTTGGGACAATTATTTTTTTCATGCTGAAAATGAAATTTTTATTTTGAAGTTTTATCTTAGCAATATGCACATCAGAATGTATAGAATCGAAATATTTATTGTACTGGCAGAAATTATGAAAATAACAATGACTTTATACAAAACATCTTCATATTGGGATCTTATTTCCGCACTATGAAAGTCAAAACATATAATATTTTTTTGCAAATGGAGAAAATACAATTTACAATAAATTAAGTTAAAGACTTGTATGAAAGAAGATATATTTGATGTCATAAAGTTCTGTTTATTACAAGCAAAATATTATATTTTGAGCAATGACATGCAAGCAAAGATGCTGTGACTTAATGGAGTTAATTTCAATTTCATGCAATGCTGTGACCCCAAAGTTTATACAAAGTTGACATAGGGTGATACGTGGCTCAGTGGTTAAGATATCTGTCTTCTATGCTTAAGATCTGGGGTTTGAATCCCGGTTGGGAAAAGTAGTACTACCTGTGTAATGCAGGGAAAACAATATTCAAGATCTTCAAAATGTGGAATTGTCAATATTTGACCATGTCAGTCATGATGAAACTTCAACAGGCACATGTCACTTGTATGTGTATTTCTCTGTTTTCCAGTGAGATCAGCAAACAATGGATGTACTCACATGTGCAAAATTCACCTCTTGGGAATGGTGTCAATGCTTCCAAAATAGGTCTCTAGTTCACAGTTGTTTAAACAATGTTAACAATATAGAACTAGAATTTCTATATTAAAAAAAATCGAAAATTGCAATCATTACTTTAGTTGTCATATAAAACCACAATTTGAATGACGAAATGTGTAGTAATAATGCTCAGATGTGTATGAAGTGGTTTGCACTCTATTTCAGACATATGAAAGTGACTACACACCCCACGATTCTGAGTACTAATCTCAGTAAGCAAGTGTTCTCAGCAGCACGCCAACTCATATTTTTAATGTAACCTTATGATATAAGGTATATTAAGTGTGGGAGCCGGTAGAGGGGGTATATAATTGTTTTTTCTCAGCTGGGTATTGTTGTTCCTTAGCAACGGTATAGGGCCACATGGTGGACGCTACTTTTGGCGGGCAATATCTACAACGCCATTCAGTTCCTGGCCCTCGTAGTTGCCCACCATCCCACCCTATAGTAGCTATATTTTTCCTAAACAAGCGTATGAGATGTTCAGGGGATAGGGATATAACCATGTATTTCACACCTATCCACTCATATCTATGTTAATTAAGTGATAATGTGTGTATTAATGTATTGTGTATGTTATCATCTTACATAAAATCTTAATTGGCGCATGTATATGTATTATGTAAGCTGCAACGCTAGGAGGCTAACGCCTCGGTTGTCCACCAGAGGGCATGTACAATTTTTGAATATATGTAAGTATGTATATGTTAGGTTATACCTCAGTCACATTTGCGCCGATTTCAGTAAAGATGCCCGGCCGATGTGTTTTTTTTACAAAATCGGCAGGCAGTTCAGATTGCCGTGCGGGCACCGGGAGATCATCGGCCACAATTGGGCATCCTTAAGACGTCGGGCGGGTCATCGGGAACTTTTAGCTGGAACATAAAAGTTGCCGGTGTTTCCCCAATGTCTTATCAGTAAATATCATCTTAAAGTACACGGCAGGGTCCCGGCAGTGTCCCGCAGGCACATCGGCAGATTATCTTACGGCTGCCGGTGGCATCGTGCGGTGAAAATAGGATTGTTTTTATTTCATGTGTTCACAGGCCATCGTCAGATGATCCACCGGGCTCCTTACGGTCTCATATAGACGTCTTTAGGATGTCTTTCAGACGTCTGTCAAATGATATAGACGTCTTTAGGATATCCTGCAGACGTCTGTCACATGATACAGACGTCTTTAAGATGTCCTTCAGACGTCTGTGTCATTTTCTTGCGGGTGCCGTGCGGTGGCCTTTCATAATGTGACCACAGCTAGGGCATATCTCAGATTGTTGCTGATAAACTCCCCGGTGCAAATGTGACTGAGGCATTAGTTGGTTGTGGTAGATTTATTGGAAATAAATCAAATGTGTGCAAACTATCATGAGTGTCTCCCTATTTAATCTTTACTGCTGGTACCCTGTCCTGAGACTTTCCTCTTTTTGTCAGGTATGTTGGCTTAAGGGGAAAACGCATAATGTAGTAGAACCTTTCACACAGTCCAGGACTTCTTGTAGATTAGTTTTAAGCATTCGTGAAATGAATGCTGAAGCCATTTTGGTTCGGGCATTTTTGGATTATGTCTTAGCGGTTAAGCATTATTATAAATTGTGTTTATATGAAATAAGTAATTGTTTTTTTTATTAGTTTTGGACCTAACAATTGCAACACACATTGCTCAGCGCCATTAAGGAAACAATTAATTGATAAAAAAACACTTCATCTGCTTCTCACTGACATGCAGTGACAATGGAGGTGGCCATAAGTAAACAATGACAACAATCTTCATAATTCTACTCATGCTCGTAACATAATTTTAAATGCCACAACAAAATGACTTGCAACACCGTACTACTCAGTTGAACAAAAACCGCCATTTTAAACCTCCAAATCCTAGTGTTTTCTGTTTCGCTCAAATCATTCAGAAATCTTTCTTTAAGTGAATGACAAATGGCGTCGTAAAAACGTACAAGAGCATTAAACAGTTCTATTATTCAAAAAAACGGTTGAGTAATGAAATGTCATTACGCCTGTGTGTAATGTTGGCGTGGTTAAACAAATCATTGAGGAGGTCAGTGATGTGTATGTCTCAGTGTAATTCAACTGGACAGGTATAACTCAATGCAGATCAACCCTGCTACTTTCAACTGATGATGGGAGGGGATGGAACGTGGCTCAGTTGGTAAGACGCAGGTCTTCCATGCTCGAGGTCGGGGTTCGAATTCCGGTACTTTGGTCATGTTGCATGGTCGAGAAAGCTAGATATCTGTTACCGAGATGTATCCTTTCCAGCCAGTACTCCGTTTCTGGTTATCAAAGGCTGTGATTTATGCCATAATGTTTATGTGATGATGCGGAGTAATGATTCCGAGGCACTCTTCGAAAATAATAGGGCATTTAGTCCCAATGACAGGTTTCTATCTGACCTGATATAGCCTAAATAGTGCTGAAACGGTCGTTGATACAAACAAATCAAATCAGTTGATGGTGAAAAACGAAACCATATTTATTCCGTAGTGCAAATATATTGAATCAAATGTACAAACCTTGACCCTATTTTCGCCATGCTGCATCGATCCTTTTTGTTCGGGTGCAATTTGAGTTTGAATATTTTCGTTTTACCAACACTGAGCACAAATCGTGATGTTTATTCTCTTAAAAGATAAAAAACAACCATTGAGAGGAAATTCTGGAACGAGTGTAGGGATTAAAAGGTTTAATAGGGGAGAGCGTCGATTGTGGGACGATCAATTTTAAAATCATTTGTGACAGCTCAAGCCAAGTTCTAAACACAGTCAACCAACATGGCCACCGAAAATCTGGGCGAACATTGCATCAACATTTCTTCAGGGCCAAACCATATGATAGATAGTAACAACTTTGCTAGTTTTCAAAACATATTTTGTAGATTGACTAATTCGAAAAGGCAGATATTTACATACTTTATATATTGACTAAATGGGACACAGATTTTGAGTCTCCTCTATTAAAACATATATCTTTTACTTAGTAGAGCTGTCTTTTTTCTTATCTCTGAACACATGCAATGCAGGGAAAATTCAGTAATACCTATGTCATCATTTTTATAATAAGTTGTCATTGAAAGGCATACAATATATAGTACTTCACATACATAGGACATGCCCGTTTGAGTCTTATCTTTAACAATTATAGCCAACAAACTTGTTTTACATTCAATATGTTTGATAAATTGTTGTTTGATAAATGTTGTTTGATAAATGTTGTGAATTTAGAGCACTGACTAAGCCCTGAATAAGTCCCATACTTTTGCTATGCCTCCTATTAGTCTTAATGCGTCTACATAACTGAGAGAAAAGAAATAGAAATATTTACAACAAATAACAATATTCAATAATGATATAATACAACACAACAGCTAACATAAATTAAATCACTGTATAGAACTTGATAATAAGAAGGAAAACAATTCTGAATACTGTGTGTTTGTTTGTTTGGGGTTTTACATCACTTTCAACATTATTTCAGTCATTTTGTGATGGGATCTACTTGTAGCAGATATAGTGCTGCCTCACTGAATTGTCATGTCGCAGGTCCTTGACATGACAACCCACCAGGTCACAGATTTACAAGGACAACGGGTTAACCCTTTTGGCACGGGCCTCAGCTCATATGGGAAATTGAATCATGAGTTCAATATCGGCATGGCCGGGGATCGAACCCACGACCTTTGGATCACCACAGAGGAACTGGTGCTAGTAAGCTAGCGCTCTAACCAACTGCGCCACGGCCCGTGGCTTGAATACTGTGTGCTCTAGTTGATAAATATCTTATGGGTCTATCTGGCATATAATTATTTTAGTTCAGAACACAATTCCATAAGTTGGTCACCAAGAACATTTTGTCCATTCCATCTGTTAGGCATACCTGCCCCTAGCTGGCCGATATTGTAGCAACACTCCTAATATCCATCATGGGGAGAAGCCTCTGCCAACCTCCGGGTACCAGTGGCGAGCAGCTTATTTTTTAATGTTGTTTTCATTCTGCATAAATTTCAGCGTCAAAGCTTGCTTCAATATAGTTGGAGCCACTTTTTTGTCTGAGTTAAATTGTTCACCCGTGTCTGCTTTTGCACAATGGACTGCATAATCTTTTCTGTGGAATGACGATCCTCGAACTGAAGAGCTTTCTTGGACATCAAGTACTGCTCTGTGCGATTGCACTGTACTGCTTGCCCCATGAATTTACACATATAATGATTGGGAAATATTGACTCTCGCCTCCGGAACCACACTGTCTCATAATTGGATTTTGTTGCTAAAATTCAGGATGAATAAATGCACTGAGACAGCTTATCAATGTTTTCCGCTGTGTTAGTGCTGCCATCTATATTAAGTTTGTCCATGACAAGACTGACCTTTTTAAACCAAGGGTCTTTGAGGGCAGCAAAGAAGCTAAGAAGTAGTGTATTCCTTCTGGCTTCAATTTCTGGCTGGAAATCTTCGCTAAGCACAATATTACTCCCCTTCAGGTTCATCTTGCTCCTCTTCCATGCTTTATCCCTGTTTTTCAAGTGCAGGAACTTAACAATAATGGGGCATGGCTGGCGATGGGTCACACTTTTTGGCCACATTTTGTGACACTTTTCTATGTCTGTGCTGTCTATTTTGACACCTAATTGCAAATTCTCAGGACAGTTTCTTTTGTTCTCATATCTGGCTCTGTTTCTTGTTCAGAAACTCCATAAAATTTCAGTTTGGACTTCCTCCAGTAACACTCCTGTCTAATTCTGGCTTCATGCTCTGAGTTCAGCTGTTGCTTAGTTATCTTCAAGCTGAGATCTCAAAACCTGTATGTCAATCTTATTCGAAGTAGCAATAGGTTTTGTTTCCTCACCTGTGCCCAAAGCATGATCCACAATATTTTTCAAATATATATTGTCTTGTTTAATAGTATCCCATCCATACCCTAGGAGCAAGGCCACGGGCCGTGGCGCAGTTTTTTCGAGCGCCAGCTTATTAGCACCAGTTCCTCTGTGGTGATCTAAAGGTCGTGGGTTTGAATCCCAGCCATGCCGAGATTGAACTCATGATACAGTTTCCCATATGAGCTGAGGCCCGTGCCAAAAGGGTTATCCCGTTGTCCTTGTAAATCTGTGACCGGATGGGTTGTCATGTCAAGGACCTGCGACATGACATTTCAGTGAGGCAGCACTATATCTGCTACAAGTAGGTCTCATCACGAAATGACTGAAATAATGTTGAAAGTGATGTAAAGCCCCAAACAAACAAACAAACAAACCCTAGGAGCACTTCATGCAGCATGTTTTTCAAGGCAGCCATGTTTCCCAGACCAGTGTTGTCCATTTCACCAAGCTGGTCTGGTGAGAGTTCTGACCTGAGCCTTTTGTTACCCTTGTCCTCAATAACTGCCATTCAATGTGCTTTCTAAATGTACAGTAACAGTTTATAGCTCATCTGAACCACTTTTTGTTCCACGCTAGACTCTAGGTATACATGAAATAGGGTTTGAAAGTTTCCAATCTGGACAGTTGACAGTTGCGTGGCCTTAACCTTGACCTTGGCATAAATATACATCATTTTTAAATATATTGTGAAATTACTGATAGGGCATCTTCATAGAAACCAATAAACTATATAAATTCAATTCAGTCTTGTGTCTTCAGCCAGTAGGACATTGTCAATGGCTTTTAGCAGACAAGAATAAATAAGGTTTACATTTTGAGTTAAAAGCATTAATGTGAATAAAAGTATTGATTTTCTAAAAAGGAAGCCGTGGTCTCATAATTGTAACTATCTAAGATAATATGGCTTTAATCCTATATTTTGATAATAATAATAATAATAATAATAATAATAACAAATTTCTATAGCGCTATATCAGACAATGTCTGCTCATGGCGCTTGCAAATATAATGTTCAGTGAACAAGTGGGTTTTTAGATGCTTTTTAAAGCAATCTACAGTCCTACAATTTTTCACAGTTAGGGGCAGGGCATTCCTTATTTTTGGGGCGTATGCCGCAAATGCCCTATCACCATATGTTTTAAGGTTAGTTTTGGGAATTAAATATTCATTTTTTGTCGCTGATCTGAGATTTTTTTCGCTGCTTTTGATTTTTAAAAGATCAGATAGATATTTTGGGGCAAAACCATTTTGTATTTTCCATGTAATGAGCGCAATTTTAAAATCTATTCTAGCTTCGACCGGCAGCCAGTGCAAATCCATCAATTTTTTTGTGATATGATCATGTTTTTTTAATTTCCCCACAAGTCTGGCTGCCGCATTCTGGAGTTTTTGAAGTTTTGCCAATTCACATTTTGGCATTCCTGCCAGTAGAGAGTTACCATAATCAAGTGTAGAAGTAATAAACGCATGTGCCAGCGTATTCGAGGTTTTATCATCTATGCAGCCTCTAATTCTTGCCAAATTTTTAATATGATAATAACCATTTTTGCAGATCTCCTTAATTTGTGTTTTCATGGAAAGCTCATCATCCAATATGATCCCCAGATCCCTCACATTTTTGGATCTATGTATTTCAGACATACCAACTTTGATTTTTTCAGGAATGTTTTTATTTTTTATGTCCATTTTTTTACCACATAATAACATTTCTGTTTTTCCGTCATTTAATTTCATTTTATTTTTTAGCAGAAATTTTTTTATTTCATCAATGCATTTTTTTAATGTTATTTTTCACCAAATGACCCACAAATTGTTTGCCAACAGCTCTCTCAATTAATTTTGACAGATAGGCTAGATTAGATACTGGTCTATAATTCTTTTTAATCAGCTCAAGACCTAATTTTTTAATTAGAGGTCTGATTATGGCCTCCTTAAGACTATCAGGCATATTACCCAAAGTAATCGATTTATTTATTATTTCAGTGATTAGAGGTAACAGATTTTCCTTGCATTCATTCAGTAGCCATGTAGGGATAGGATCTAACTCACAGGACTTCTTTGCAGCCTCATTTAAAAGTTTTCGTACTTCTTCTTGTTTCAGTGGTGTGAAATTATTTAGTCTGGTTTTAAATTTTGGCTCCTCGACTATTGGATCATTATCCTTACAGTTTACATCCATATCCTGTCTTAGGTCAATAATTTTTTGTAGAAAAAAATTATTAAATTCGGCGGCCAATTCCATCTTGTCATCATGTTTTGGGAAAGGTGTCTCTTCTTTTGTGTGCAAGAGTTTATTCAGGATTCTATATAGTTTTTTCGGATCAGATTTATTTGTGTCTACTTTTTCAGAAAAATATTCACATTTAGCTTTTTTCATCATATCATTGTATTTGTTGCGCTGTATTTGAAACTGTATTTTATCTGACTCCAATCTAGACTTATTATGCTTCCTCTCCAATTTTCTCCTTTTCCTTTTTTCATCGCGCAGTTTATCAGATATCCATGGAGCCGGTTTCCTAATACTAATGGTTCTTTGTACTAATGGTGTGTGTTTGTCAAGAACTTCAGTTAGTTTATTGTATTTGCCTAATAGTTCATCTAGATCATTGTCATCGTATGATTTCTCATGTCCAAACTTCTTATTTACATCATTTAAAAAACCCTGAATATTCATCTTTTAAAATTTCTATAAGTAATTTTTTTCTTTTTGTTAGATTTTATTTGCAGGTTCAATTTTACCTTAATTATACTGTGATCAGATAGTTTTTCATCCACCAAATGATATTCAATGATATTGCTATGTATATTTGATATCAATAGGTCAAGGGTATTCCCTAAAATGTGTGTAGGTTCATGTATATGGTTCTCTAGATTATAAGAGTCTAGGATATCATTAAATTTAATTACATTTGGTCTTTCAGGTTTATTAAGATGAAAATTATAGTCACCAATAAAAATCACCTCATGATTATATGTACTGTAAAAAGATAATATTTCAGAAGATTCTTCAAAAAACTGAGTGTATGTATATTTATTCTTGTCCGAAGGTTCCGGTCTGTATATGGTGATAACAGTGCAAGTTTTAGTATTAGTTTTGATTTTTATTTCCATTAGTTCAAAAGTAGTTATACTGTGCCTATGTTCTATTTTTTTAATATCAATTTCATTTTTGTAGATTGCAGCCAAACCCCCGCCGGATCTCATAGGACGAGGGCGGCCACGGGCCGTGGCGCAGTTGGTTAGGGCGCCAGCTTATTAGCACCAGTTCCTCTGTGGTGATCCAAAGGTCGTGGGTTCGAACCCCGGCCGTGCCGAGATTGAACTCATGACACAATTTCCCACATGAGCTGAGGCCCGTGCCTAAAGGGTTAACCCGTTGTCCTTGTAAATCTGTGACCGGGTGGGTTGTCATGTCAAAGACCTGCGACATGACAATTCAGTGAGGCAGCACTATATCTGCTACAAGTAGGTCTCATCACGAAATAACTGAAATAACGTTGAAAGTGATGTAAAACCCCAAACAAACAAACAAACAAGGACGAGGGCACATGTTCAATTTCATAATTATTTTTCCTTAACTCAGCTAATATCGTTTTTTTATTTGTATCATTAATCCAGGTCTCAGTGATAAAGAAGATATCAATTTCATTTTTATATATATATTGATTTACATGATCAGTCTTATTTCCAACACTTTGTGCATTTGATACAGCAATAAGTATATTATCTTTTGCTTTCTTTTCAGATCTTGCTTTCTTATTTGCATCGTAACGTGAAGGCATTAATGTGAAACCGGGGTCACGTACCACGTGGTCGTCTGGGTCAGTAGACGTCACATGATCAACTGAGTTCAACCAGGTCATTCTCTGAGTGGGGTCTGTGTGCCGGCCAATTGTAGACGTGCAGGGCGGGGCATCGGCTGTATCGATTGAATGCGAAACTGACATGTTTCAACCCGATTGTGCCCGCATATATCCACCATTTTCCATGTTTATACCTTTTTTTAGGTTAGAATCGTATAACACATCATTACCAGTTTGAGAGAAGGCTAATTTTTTAGTTTTGTCTCGTGGTAGAGCACACCGTATCGGATAAACTTTTGAGTGGGCGGGGTCAAAATGGTCTTGTGCTTTAGGTCCCCTCACTGATAGGCCAGCATCTGCACTGCGATTAATGAAGCTCGTTCGATTCCTGTGTTTAATGTGATTGACATTAAGTTGGTCCCTATGTCTTTTAATATGAGGGGTATTGTTTACATTGACCATGCTCGTTTCGTCACCGTCACAACAAAGATTCACATTTAAATGGGAATCATAATAATGGTTCATTCTTTTAAATTTATAATTTTCAGTTTCATAATCTGATTCCATGATAATTTTATCATTGTGCATTATAGTATTTTGTGAGTGATGTAGAGAAACTAATAGATTAGGCATTTTTCCATCTATGCATAAGTAGTTAAAACATTCTTCTTTAAGGAAACAACCAAATAATTTTTGAAGAAAAATATTAAAGATATATTTTCGCATCTTTATGCCTACTTTCAATTTTATGCTAAATTGCCATATATTTGTGCATTTACAAAATAAGTCAGAGAAAATACATGTTATTTCATTTACAAAGTTCTTTATTTCAGTTGACAGAAGGCTCATTTCACATAATTTGTACAGATTATTCAAGAAAATGTTCTCCAGTTCATTGCTCAATTTTGATTTAACACACTTATTGTAAACACACATTTTTGTTTTCTTTCTCCACTCACTGAGTAAAAGTCAGAACCTTTTTGTTTTTCTAGACGAGATCAATCTCATAGGACTCCTGGGGGGTCCCTGACGTGAGTCCCTTTCTCTACTGGGACCAGCTATGGCATCAGAGTGAAGGTACTGGCATTTGTACCTGTTCCTGCACTTGCCTTGTGCATGATAAACACATAACTCCTTCTGAGGTGTCGGTTCAATCCTCAGTGTCCTCAGGATTTTCCTCATCTCCACGAGGGCCCTTGCAATACCTAGAAGGTACCTACTATCTTCATCCGTTCAATCCTTCCTTCCAGCTTCTCCATGTGAGTGTTTGATGCAATGGACATTTGTCTAATTGTCCATCCACCTGCTCCAATTAATTTGCCAGATGTCTTGAAAGGGAGGACAGTTGTTACAGTCTCTTCCTTATAGTCTTCATCATTGAAATCAATCAGTCCCAGCCCGGTTACAGTCGGATCTTCTGTAGCTGGGTCATCTACAGCTTGGACACAGCCCACCAGGAACTCCTCATTTGGTCCCCAGAATTCAGTGATTCTACTGGAAAATTCATTGGTGGGGAGAAGGAATTTACTGACTCCTGAAATCCATTCCCTGGCTGCAGCCTGTTTCAAGGTGTGATTTGAGGTGGAGGTCACCGCCTCTGATGTAGGGAGTGATGACACCTCATCAGGTGTGATGATTATCTTCAGCTGCCCTGTTTCGTGATGATGGCTCAGATCTTCAATGTTTATGTTGTACATGGTGTGGGCATTTACTACTTTGAGATCACAGTCTATTGAAATAGGTGTCAAATGACACACATATACTTGACAAGTAGAGGCTTTACATATGTTGTAAACACCTCTCTTTATCTTCGCCAGTAGTTTGTCACTCGGCACGCAGTCAAGGATGTCCTTAAGGCCTAGACAAATCATGATTGCCGAGAAATCCTTGAGTTTTTTATTGTAGTCAGGGCTCTTGCTCCTATCCATGAGTTGGGAGATATCTTGTATCTCTTCTTCCACTACCCACTCAAATCTCTGATCATCCTTGGGGAAAAGTGTCCTGAATTCAGGATCAGCAATAAAAAGCGCTGTGGGAGCGCTTTTTTGGCCGTTGGCGCTGGATTTGTAGCACGACTTGCATTCCCCTCTGCCATCGCCCTGACTTTACGAAGATTCTCCTTGTTTTTGGCCTCCAGCTTGGAAATGGCCACATTGTTCCTTTTTATAGTTGTGTTTAATTCTTCAATCTTTTCATTAGATCTATTGTTTTTTATAGTCTCATACTTAATTTGAACATTCAAAGTATTAACTTTCTTCTCCAACTCACGTTTTTCATCATGTAATTTTTTCCTTTCCTTAATCGCAGTGTCCCTTTCAGTTACGATCTTTTCCAGTTCCTTTTCCAAACTTGTTATTCTTTCTTGCTTTTTCTCATCATCACTCTTGAGCTTGTTGCATCCTGTCGATTTTTCAGTAAGGAGTGCCATAAGCTCGTCCATGCTATGAGCTATTTCATCGTCAGCTTTTGATCCAGATGGAACTGGCGACACGTTCACAGAGGGCGCCACATTTTTCTTCCCTCCAGGGGAGGCAGATGCACCACCAATCATGCTGACAGTGTGGACACCATCATCGCCATCAGAGGTAAGACGTACAGTGTCCGCAGCATCCTCCTCCTCCATGGCCTCAGCCCAGTCAATTGGTGTGTGCGGGGAGGACTTGGAGGAAATCCTCCTTTTTTTGCCTGCACGCTTAGTTCCTTTTGATGCCATCTGCAATGAGAGTATATGGTTAGATTTACACATTTTATCTTGAGCAGAAACATTATTTTTATTGTTATTATATATCTTTTTTCCTTTACTCTTGTTGTAGATGCTAACCATGTCAGAGTCTATGTTGCATTCTGGCTCAAACGTACTTTCTGATCTGGGAAAACCCTCCCACCAGATTTTGTAATATCTAATTTTTTCTTTCCTATTCCAGAAATCATCAATTATTCTCCTAACTTTGTAAATTTTTCCTGTTGACATTTTATCCCTTAGTTCAGATACAATTTGTATGAAATTTTTTTATTTTTTCTATTTGTATAGATATGCTCTGTATAATACCAAGAATATTGCTTGGCCAGATTTTGTTTAGGTTTTAGTGTTTGCACTGTTTTGTATCAAGAGAATAGCTTGATCAGTGATTTGTATCAAGAGAATAGCTTGATCAGATTTTGATTTGTTTTCACTATATATAGCCAAGATAATAGCTTGGTCACAGTAAAATATATCCCTTTGTCTTTTCTAAGATATCTTAAAATACTTCACGCTCCGTATATACCAAGAGTTTTGCTTGGCCAGAGTTTCTATGAGAGTACCTGTATTTTGCTCCGTATATACCAAGAGTTTAGCTTGGCCAGAGGTTAGTTTATCAATACCGATACCGGTTTGTACCGTTTTTCACACACGTGCGGTGGTCACACAGACGAATTTTTATATTGATCGTAATTATATATGTTTTATATAAATGCGATCTTACCGTTATTCTTTCTTGATTTTTGAAGCAGTATGCAGTAGATCGCAATAGCTAGACGCTGAACTGGCTCGTATCGCAGAGAATTACAGTTTTCACAGAAAATCGGTTATCCAGATTTTAGTCCACAAATATTTTGCTTCCTAATACACTGAGGGTCAAAGCCGCACTGAGGTTAATTCGAAAACCTAGCCGTTACCTGTTTGACACCAGTGACATCAGTGAGCTGTTATTAATGAGTTGCGTTAGATCGATTTCAAGTCAGCGAGTCGAGTCAATAAGATAAACTCTAGTTCAAGTTAATATGATAAACTCCAGTTTTGTTTTCTTCCTTCACAGATTGTCAATAAAGCACAAACAATTTAACACTCAGCGCTACCATTAAAAAAGTCCCAAGACTTTAACTGATTATGATCGCAAGCATGCGTCGAGGTGGTCAGTCGTGTTTTGTATAAGGTCCGCTAAACCTGATCAAAACCCGATTAAATAAAGTCGAATCGAAGCTCAAAACTATAAAATTTAGCGTTCAAATCGACGATCATTACTACCCGACTAGTGCGAAAGATTTTGGAGTACTGAACTTACGATTTTTGGCGATTTCTTTCATGTTTTTCTCTTCTGGGTCTGACATGATATATCCGCCATTTGCAATTATTAATGTCTAATAACAATGTATGATGATTACATATCAACATAAGATCCTTTGCTTTGCAGAGACATCCCTCAGTAATCATGAATTATAACTATCAATAGTTCAGGCATTAGAACTATCCACAGCTCAGGCAATGTCAAATTCCTGGATATTACACTACATTACACACTTTCATTACACTACAACCAGAGGTATGTCATATGTTATTAAAAGACCAGAACAGATATAGGAAATTTATTGCATCTTTTGGAATTAGTTTATAATTATCTTCTTGATTTGAAATAGGATTCTATGGCTACTTCCTGCCATGAGTTCCCTGGACTTCAAGTCTAGGGATGACTTAATGCTGCGGGAGCGAAGCTACGAGCTCCTTTACTGTTACTCATTCAATATTGTACCATTGATTAAAACATTATCTTCCCCACATAATTTGTAAGGCCATTAGTTAATTTGACAGAAAATGCACCCACACGACTAAATAATCGACTTATGTTTTTGTTAATTCATTGTCTCCAAACACGTGAATTGGCAAAATGTCATGCAAATCACTTTGTCCCACTTCTGAAACGGTCCATAAATATTGCAAAGTAGTTGGCTTACTAACTAGAAATAAAAGAGGCAGTGGTGGTGGGCATATGACTGTTAATTTGGTTAATATCTTTGGGTATGAGGACGGCTGAGGGGAGTAAATAGCTCTGTTTCCGTTATGTTGACAGATATGTGTATTGGGGGCCAGGGATAGATGCCATAAAGTCAGCATGACCTCTGCTCCCCCTCGTGTCATATACTGGGAGTAGCTCACATTCAAGGCTACATTAATTTCAAGCTCATACCGTTTTTCCTCCCAAGTGACCAAGAATTCAATTTAAGACTTTTCAATCTGCACCATGATGATGAAGGACATTCTGAATTGATTGCTGACTATTTGCCTGTCTGGGTTTTGAGAGACAATGATTTCTAACAGGAATATCTAACCTTTGAAATTTACACTGTCACAATAATTGCCACAACATTCCTTTGGTTTTGCATTCGGGGAATATTTGGATTGTTATTGGAAATACGTTTGTTTATTATTTGATACGTTATTCAAAAGTCCAAATAAGGAAAGGTGAAAAATATAAGTTCAATAGTATGCATTCGTTATTGCTTCCAAAAGCTTGCATTTACAGTAAATCAAAAAGAGAGTTTCAGTGTCACATTTAAAAGAAATAATATGTGTTCTTTTCTCCAAACCCCAACTAATAAAATGCTAAAAAGAAATATACAAAACAATACAAGCATAAAATCTGTATCTGCTTACATTGAATTACTATAGTCCCAAATATGGATGATATATTTTTCATGAAGTTCTTCGATTATGTAATTAGCCAGCCATGGTTTAATTCATAAGCAGAAAATACCAAACTACCAAGCGACAAGGGAATTTTAAATAGTATATGATACATGTAAATAACTCAATTTTGCGCCTGTTTAATAATTGCCGCAACTTATACTCGATCAAGATTACTTCACAGTATGAGACATATGAAAGGTTGCAGTCAATATCTTCATCATTCCTGAAGACAAATACATATTTCAAAATATGCTGTACAATCTCAAGGATACATACAAGTAAAATATAGTTTGTTTGTTGCTATTCATGAGAGACCGACAGAAGTAAATTGACAAAACAGATCCAGCAAAACCGTCTAGATTCTATTCGGGCGTGTTAATTAGAATTTGAACCATTTTGCTCATGGATATGCAGGATTATATTACAATCTGTGACAGCGAGATATTGACATTGAAGAGTATAACTTTACCATATTCTGAAAGTGTTATATTACTTTGTGGTTTGTATATATGACACATTGTATGCGATGAATATCATCTGATACTTATCATTAATCAGTATATTCTAGATAGTGGCAGAGACTTCATTTTGTGAAAATAAAGGGGGATGGGTTAACTGGTCTTCACAGTAAGACTTCTCACAATAAGATGAAGGGCTGTGGTGTGACATCTATGGCTATTTCCTACCATGAATGGTATTGGTACAGCACTGGAGAATTGTACATCCTGGTCACATACGGCAAGACGTAATTAGAGGAGGGATGTGGCTTGGGATGGGGAACTGCTGCATATTCTGTGTCGGGCTGTTAGCTTCAAGTGGTAGACTTTCTATAGCATAAATCAGGCGGACTTATACCCCCGATCGATACGGACGTATTGCCCCCACCATCGCTCACATCCACGGGGTAATGGCACACATTATAACCCGCCGGAGAATCCTGTCTGGCATTTAAGGCTCACATTTTTCCTGCCTAATACACTCTGTGTAGCTCATGCAGCCTCTCCCGAAATTCATCAAATGGTGCAATTCATTTATATCATATGCTGATCACTATTTAAAGGCATACTTCATTCTGCAAGAGTACCTTCCAATATATCATACTGCAGCTTTCTCAAATGCCAATGTTTCGTTCTGATCGTTGTTTTAGCAATACAAATAATCCATGTGTTTATATTTCTTTGTATATCATTTGATGGAGATATTTTTCAAGTTTTTGCGATACTTCATTCTTGAACTGTGTATTGATTTGACATGGTGGGGGCATGGTGTATGCCATTACTATATGATTTCCTGAGGTGCAAGGCAGCCATCCGGGGCTTCGGGGAAGTGCCAGGATGATCGGCGTGACATTTCGTATCCTCTACCTGCGCGCCCCACTGGGACTAGTCAAAGTTCACAGACAAACAGGAAACTGAATTGAATGCATCAATAGAATAGCTCTCTGATATGACACAAAGAATCATTGCTGGTTTCAATCTCGAAGTCTTGGGGTACTTCACAATGTATAAACACTGTTACTTTTCTCATTGTGATACCTCTGGATAAAATATTTTTTTATAGTCTTGCATAACAACCACAACAAATACTAAATATGCGAATGAGAAGGTCCATGAAACTATGGACATTAAAAAACAAGTTGGAAGCCAACATTTATTTACGAAAATATAATTATTTTTATACGAAATTATATATCTATTTATTCATCAAGCTGTCCACCAAAAATAATGTTGAATATGAATATAAACCAGACTCAATAAAATCACCATGGAAAAAGATGGTCATGATGGGTCCTCAATTGTGGGATGATTTGTTTGTTTGTTTAGGGTTTTACATCACTTTCAACGTTATTTCAGTCATTTCGTGATGAGACCTACTTGTAGCAGATATAGTGCTGCCTCACTGAATTGTCATGTCGCAGTTCCTTGACATGACAACCCACCCGGTCAGAGATTTACAAGGACAACGCGTTAACCCTTTGGCACAGGCCTCATATGGGAAATTGTATCATGAGTTCAATCTCGCCATGGCCGGGGATCAAACCCACGACCTTTGGATCACCACAGAGGAACTGGTGCTAATAAGCTGGCGCTCTAACCAATTGCGCCACGGCCGTAGCCTTGCGGTATGATAATATGACTCATACAATATTGATACAATCGGAACCACATGAATGTGAAAGCAAGAATATTGATATAATCCTTGAACTTATCAGCCGGAAGGTTAAAACAGTGCTATAATCAGTAAGCATATATGTAGGTTGGTAGGTATCTGTGAAATGGCAAAATATTGATATAACCAGTCGCCATATTTGTGAAATGGTAGGAGTATTTGTATAACCAGTCGCCATATCTGTGAGATGGTAGGAGTATTGGTATAACCAGTCGCCATATCTGTGAGATGGTAGGAGTATTTGTATAACCAGTCGCCATATCTGTGAGATGGTAGGAGTATTGGTATAACCAGTCGCCATATCTGTGAGATGGTAAGCATATCAATGTAATGAGTGGATGATGTCTAGAATCAGGGCTCTGGGTATGCACCATTCATATATGATTCATGTTCGTGGTTGTGATTAGTGGCAAACGTTTGCTTCTGGATGATGAACAGACCAATGCTAGATCGTGTAACACCTGATTTATTCATCCTGAAAATGAAGACTCCCCTTATTCTTTAGTTTGCAGAACTAGTTTTGTTTTATTGAATGATATTTTAGTTCATCCAATTAGAAAACACAAAGTTGTGTTCAATTCACAAATACAAGAGGAATATTGAAAAATTCTTCGATTTTACTAGTAATTCTCAAAAACGATTAACCGTCTAAGGTTTGGGCCAGTAAAGTGTAATACTCGCAAATAGGAAAAGATCATAAGATATGCTGCACTGAACACGTTATATTTTTGTTTTAGATCTTTACCCTGCAACTTGATGTAGAACTTTGTCTTGCAAATTATTCTTATTTTAATAAAACAACATTTTCTTGAAACGATACTAAATTCCGTTTTCATTTTTTTGAAAATATGTTGGACAAAATGATTTATTTTGACAGGTCTTGTATGACAAGTTATTTGTATGATAAAAAAGAACAGGTGTACAGTTTTATGGATCATATTATGTCTATCTAATGTCTGTAAAATAGTAATATTACTTTGTCTGTCAAATAGTAATATTACTATTCAATACAGCGATATATTTTAGACTGGAATTGAAGCATTAAGCGATGATTCACCGTCAGCTTGACAGATTATCCTTTGTAACAGAGTGTTTAATACGATTATTGATATTTTTTAAAACCAAACATATCATATTTTCACCATAAGACGTCAAATATACTATTTCTTCAATAATTGTGACAGTGTTAGGGACAATTAAGACCGATTTAGTTAAAAACATAACAATTTTGTTCTATTTCCATGAAAAGTGAATAGCTCAAGATAAATTTAACATGCAGAACACAGTGGCATAAGAGTTATGTCAAGTGCAAACATAATAGACGTTGTATTCTTTACGCTCACGTCTTAGAGTGGGAGACCTATTGATGTTTTGTGGCAAGTCTATGTCACCTGATACAGAGCTTTGTGCAATAAGCCGGCTTCATTTCACATATCAGGCACAGTATGCTGGCGTTCTCAACAGCATATAAATCAGTGTTGCTATGCTCTGTGGTCCTCGGACATGGTCTCTAAGATGGCTGAAGAGAAGCGAGAGCCTGATATTGATGTACCGCGTCAAGCGCTACCTCAGCCCGGCTAGGTGATTTCACCACGATTCTATAAGGTCACAGCGGTTATGTGTCCTAGTTTGAGTTCAGTGGTAGGCTTTACTACCCGCAGGTTGCAGAAAGATGTTATTTATCTGATGGGCAGAAGGAAAAAGGAGGTTTTAATACCTGCAGGACATAACAAAAGGACGCTATCTGACTTTCATTAAAAGTATCTATCACCTTCTCGATAGCTTGCGTGTGTTATGTCAGCCCAACTGCATTTCTAATCATCTCAAAATTACAATATTGACATTAACAAGACTCTTATAACTCCTATATCATAAAAAATATCTAGTAACCTACCATTGGACATCAGGCATGAGTATCTATTATTCCTTATTCCTTAATACCCTATATTGTAATGGTACTAATAATTCCAATTATTCGTATTTAGTCTTGCATAATACCATAGATTTTTTATGTTTGTTATTATTTTTATTTTTTTATGATTTCTTTTATCAGGATTCCTTAAGTAAGAACATTTTCTCATATTTAAGATATTTTTGACAATGTCTCAATAAACTTTATTTGACCTCAATGATTAAAATACTTTTCACACATCAGCATTTGTGAGAGTGATAATTAGTTTCAATGTGAAAGACAAACGGTAATTGGTATGGTGGTTTATATGGCAGTTTTCCAAAGCCTTGTGCATGTTTGGTGTTAGAGCACATCCTTGGAGAACAACCCAGCTGTGGCCAGACACTGTGTCTATGGTCGCGCTTACAGGCAGCAGCTGGGAAGCAACCAGACATACATTTAGGTGCATTTACACAGTAGACGAGTTAGAGTAAATGAATAGACCCCGCTTGTGTTGTCTTTCTCTTTTCTTTGCAATTTGCAAGCATTCATTCCGTGTTCCTGAGTAATGCCTTATGATATGGTAATAACAATGCAGTTTCATATTTTTCATTTTGACCTCATCATGTTACCCTTGGTAGATATATATATATATATATATATATATATATATATATATATATATATATATATATATATATATATATATATATATATATATATATATATATATATATATATATATTGTGAGGACTATTGTGTTGTGAGGATTAATGTTAAGAAATATATAATAAAGAAGACTATATAGTCGTTGATCTCTGGTTTCCATGGAGATGAAACAGGTATGCGTCAGTTATTTTTGTATTTGTTGGTATGCACGCAATATAACCTGAAATCACTGGCACATAAATAAGGTCTCTTGTATATTTTCATATAGTTATGTTTTGCACTATATCATCTAAGTTGTCATCACCTGGGTTAACTCTAGATAAATGAAGACACCATAACTCTTGCTCTACAATACATGCCGTGCAATATTTGATGCTTTATGCGTCTTATTCTTGTGATGTATCCCCTTCTGGTTTCTCTACCTCCATATATTGTCCGCCCATGCCGCCAACCACCCTCTCTCTTTACATGCCTCAGTGGTTGGTGCTTTGCATTGTATTGCACCTACATTCCTCGTCCATGGCCTAGCGAAGCCTGACTTTCTCTACATGTGTAGACCTGATAAGGCGCTTCAAACAGCCCCCTCACCCAGCTAACACAACAACCCGTATCCAGTCAAGAGTGGGCTGGGTGATTGTAGAATGCCTTTGTGAGTTTACATATCTGGTGGGCTCTGACGTTCCAGCCCCCACCCCGCCACTGATCTACAGCCACCTGAATTAACCACCATCCTTCATACTGATACACGATCTGCTCAAACACACAACATGAGTAAGAAGAAATTTGAGGTATGTATTGATATATATATTTAAACTTCCATTTTGTTTTCCATTGTATATCTCACTCACTTACAGGATAACATGACAACATATCAGGGGTAATTTTACCGTTGAATTTTTGTTTCTTATATCATTACCATGATAATTATATCAGTCATAATGTTGTAATATCAGTATGCACGAAATTAATATTTGATGGATATTAGTATCTCATACAAGGATTAAAACCCAAATAGTTTTAACTTTAAAATTGATTTTACATTTTGAATAGCATGATGGATTATTGTGCTCCGTTTTATACGCATATCAACTGCTGTGTGATTAAGTTCCACTTCTGCTGAAAATAGCAGCACTTTCAACCACCATGCACGTATAAAATATTAATGGATTGACCCCATTTTCCTTTCAAACACAATAGTCTTTGCTAAAACCTGTGACCAACTTATACCGCAAATGAAACAACCTGCTGCAGTTGCCCGCTAGTCAATTCTAGCCCATCCCTGTCAGCAAAGACTGTCATAATATGTCATCCATTAAAATGGAATAGTCGGTACTTTTTGTCCCACGTGAAAACTGTTGTACAAATGTAAGAAAATAGATTTCTTACTGATGATGCGTTATAATTTCAAATTCTGTTATGTTTATCTCTTGTAAGAATCTAAATAATTTAGTCAGAGATTTTGTTCAATATTTGATAATTATATTTTAAATTCTGAAAGGTTTCATGAAATCATTGGCTTTCTCATTTAATCCTAGCTACAATCAGCACCTTGAGTGTGTGGTGTGCTGTGAGAGAGGTCGGTACATGTAGATGCATGAGATGAAGGTGTTATCCACTATATGTACAAGAGAGCTTTACTACACGGAGAGTGGATGGTATCAGAGTAACTCTCTCGAGGTCATGTGATCATGATATTTCTGGTACATGTCCAGATGAAGGATATTTCGCAAAAGAGCATGATTTTTTTAATGCAGGAATATTGTTCAAGAGCTGATATCATAGATCTACCAAATTATCATGAAGAATAAGCGAGTTAGCTCACTACATCATAGCACTGTGAACGCTGTGTAGGGGGTACATATTACATGATTCCGGAACATATGCAAAATTACTTCACAAAATGTTTTAATCCCAAATCTATTGCTTTGAAATTAAATCATCAGCACGCCCTGATAAGGTTTCAGTTAAGACGCATTAGGGTCGCGGGAGGAGCACAGTTGTGCAATGCAAACCCTCCGCTGCACTTTGCACACAACGCCTGTACTGAGTTCTGTGTTGAGTCTGTTCTAACGTCCGTTGCGATATCATTGATGTGAGAACGCCATGAAAACTTCAAACTGGATGGTATGGGAAGGCCATAGGTGTTAATGAGAGTGCTATGAGAATTCGAGCGGAGGGTAACTGCAAGGTCGTTGAAGGTGGGTAGAGGAAACTGACTTTTTGAGCATGGACAAATAGCTGGCACACCAGCATGCTCTGATGTCACAAAAGGGGCTCAGTACAGGTCACACGAGCAGCATAAAGTAAGCACTATCAGCGTAAAGCGAGCACCATCAGTTTTGTTTGTTTGACATCACTTTCAACATTATTTCAGTCATTTCGTGATGAGACCTATTTGGAGCAGATAGTACTGCCTCACCCGAATTGTCATGTCGCAGGTCCTTGATATGACAACCCACCTGGTCACAGATTTACAAGGACAATGGGTTAACCATTTAGACACAGGCTTAAACTCATGTGTGAAATTGTATCATGATTTCAATCTCGACATAGCCAGGGTTCGAGCCCATGACGTTTGGATCACCACAGAGGAGTTATGCTAATAAGCTGGCACTCTAACCAACTGCGCCATGGCCTGTGGCCCTGTCCAAAGCAAGCACCATCAGCCCAAAGCACGCACCATCAGCCCAAAGCACGCACCATCAGCCCAAAGCAAGCACCATCAGCCCAAAGCAAGCACCATCAGCCCAAAGCAAGCACCATCAGCCCAACGCACGCCGCACCATCAGCCCAAAGCAAGCACCATCAGCCCAAAGCACGCACCATCAGCCCAAAGCACGCACCATCAGCCCAAAGCAAGCACCATCAGTCCAAAGAGAGCACCGTCAGTGCAAAGCAAGCACCATCAGCCCAAAGCACGCACCATCAGCCCAAAGCACGCACCATCAGCCCAAAGCAAGCACCATCAGTCCAAAGCGAGCACCGTCAGTGCAAAGCAAGCACCATCAGCCCAAAGCAAGCACCATCAGCCCAAAGCACGCACCATCAGCCCAAAGCAAGCACCATCAGTCCAAAGCGAGCACCGTCAGTGCAAAGCAAGCACCATCAGCCAAAAGCACGCACCATCAGCCCAAAGCACGCACCATCAGCCCAAAGCAAGCACCATCAGTCCAAAGCGAGCACCGTCAGTGCAAAGCAAGCACCATCAGCCCAAAGCAAGCACCATCAGCCCAAAGCAAGCACCATCAGCCCAAAGCACGCACCATCAGCCCAAAGCACGCACCATCAGCCCAAAGCAAGCACCATCAGTCCAAAGAGAGCACCGTCAGTGCAAAGCAAGCACCATCAGCCCAAAGCACGCACCATCAGCCCAAAGCACGCACCATCAGCCCAAAGCAAGCACCATCAGTCCAAAGCGAGCACCGTCAGTGCAAAGCAAGCACCATCAGCCCAAAGCAAGCACCATCAGCCCAAAGCAAGCACCATCAGCCCAAAGCAAGCACCATCAGCCCAAAGCACGCACCATCAGCCCAAAGCACGCACCATCAGCCCAAAGCAAGCACCATCAGCCCAAAGCAAGCACAGTCACCACAAAGCGAGCACCGCCAGTCCAAAGCAGGCGCTGCCAGCTCTCTGCAACCATCTTGAGCAATGTGAGGGGGAGGGGCGTCACGCCAGGTCTTCGTCGATACTGCATCCAAAAATTCTTGAGAGGCAGAGGCTGGATAAAATGCTTGAACGAACTTTAAACTGGATAATATTAGAAGGGCGTCGCTGCAGTGAGAGCAGTGTGGCAGCATTATGAGCGCCGTGGGAACACTGTCAGCGCCTTTGGTGCTTAACAAAAACTCTGTTCTTCGTTTGTAAACAATTTCAACCAGATATCCTGTGAAAGCTGATGCAGCCCTCGTATGACAAGTTATATATCACACTAGCACAGCTTTAATATGTAAGGAACTTAAAGTTCAAATGACACAAAAGGCAAATGTGAATGCCTGTGTATTTTGAAAATCACCAAAGACATAATAATATTTTGTACCAAAAAAAAATCAAAATTTTCTAGAAGCTAGTGTTTCAATTTTGCTCTGATTAGATTGACGCCTTTTGTATTCAAGTGCTATGGACCCACGCCCTTTAAGTGTTTGATTCATGTGATGGTATGGACAGGGGAAGTATATAGTTGTTGGTTTGAGTGTAACATGGTGCCATTGCGTGACAGTGATGATGTAGATACAGACGGTGTACATGGCTGTGATGGGTGCGCCGAGCCCGCTTGCCTGCCTGACTGCCTGCGTACCCGCCTGCCTGCCTGACTGCCTGCCTGTGATTCTGTAGGCTGCTGGGTCCGTTATACCCTACATAGGCGCAGATATTGCTGGCCCAGAACGGACGGAAATGTTACGGAGCCGTGTAAGTGGTGGTGTTGTGTGAACCCTGTTGTGGGAAATATTGGTGTTGTATGTGGAATGCGCGTACCTGCAGCCTTGCCTGTGGACCCAGTCATGGTTTAACTGCCGCACTCAGCACCAGACCAGTCCGTGAGCTTCTCACACAGCCAGAGCCCAGCCGAGACCAGCCAGTTGACGCGTGACGAGTGATCCATGTGGGAGAGTGCAGCTAGGTGTGTCACACCTACATAGATAGTAGTACACACCTCCCTTCATATAAGCATCGATCAGAGCAATAGCAGCATCATCCTCTCGGGACATAGCTGTGTGTCTCTGTACCCATTCAAGCAGCGGTTCTCCCCGTAGCATACCCCAACATGGAGGCACCGCTACCACCGCCTCCACAACAACAGAAGGCCAACGACGTAAGTATTCAACCCTAATCGCATTACTGTTTCCTAAGAAGGCTCTGAGTGTCTCAGAGCGGATATAGCGTACTATTGCAGCTGTGTTTATGTATGGCAGGCGGGCTGCAGGCCGAGTGGCCCTGTGCCAACCCCATCAACACGATGTGCATGTATTCATGCTGGGCCGGGGCACACATCCAAGCGGGAGACTGTTGTGTTTTGTAGCCAAGCTTGTATTGATGGCTCAAGCTTTGCCCCTACACAACAAATAGCTGCCATATTCTTCGTCTATTGTTCCAGCCACAATTATTTGATGGCTATATGCCTGCTCCTAGGACCGAATCGCTACACCGGACTGTGAAATGAACTTCCTTCCATCAGGAGAATCTATCCCACATCCAAATGCCATTAATTATTTATGTGAATGTTCAGTCATCGTTCTCGTCCATTTTGCAATCTGGATATATTATTTACTTTGACCCGCCATTGCTTACTATGAGTTTCTATTGCTTGACTCACTATTAGTGTTTTCAGTTTCAGTTGTGGAGACACATGTGAACAAAATAATTCTACATGAATCTTGTGGTGAAATATACATGCCTTTCAATTCTTTAAATGTGTCCATTACTAAAATGAGCAAGACACGGTCTAGAGCATCTCGGCAGAGTTGAATTTTACTGCAGCCCTCATACAGATATCAAATATTGCATCTAGTTTGCCCAACCCTTCCATTAGCACTTTGTTTAGAAGCAATCTTTTATGCGGCATTATGCTAAGGACATTCAACCCGCCAGTGAAACTAGAAGGACTCAGACAGCCTGGTTTATAAGCACTTCAAGCCTTACATTTTTCATCATGTCGTAAATGTTACAGTTGTTTCTCTCTATAGTTTATGCTGCTTTGCTTTTAATGGTGTCCCCGGCGGCTTGTGGGGGGGGGGGGGGGAGACACCGGGAATGCAAGCCGCGGGAACACGCAGTTCATCGCATTACAGCAGCTAGCCTCTATATCGCAAAGACAGAAATGGTTATGATAGCAACTTCAAGATCACAAGGGCGATATCTATCATCATCCATCATATCAAAACAATGTCATGAAGGAAAATACAGTTTACTTGGCATATAATACAATCTACTTGATATAGTGTATTGAGATGGAGAAATCCTAACCTTTGACGTGATATTTTAAGTGTGCTAGGACTAAATATTGAGATATACCATATGAACTCATCCGCTTTAATATCACATTTAATGTTGAATAAGTTCAAGAGTATCCCTTTCACGAAAAAACAAATATAATTTCTCTAAAAACAGACATTTGTCCGCTGTTCTAAATATTGAAAGATAACAGCGCTCCAAACAACATGATTGATTTGTGTCTCATTTTTTCGTGGTTAGGGCTCAACAAGTAATTAGTGTTGGTGAAGCAGGCACATGTGACTGGAAAAAATTACCCTGGCCTGAACCAATCATAAGGGACGGACAACAATTAGGTGCTAGTTTGTGTCACATTGCAATTGGCCTCTTGCAATGCGCTGTATAAGCAAGGTCAGCGATGTATCAGCAGATTTTTGACAGAGCTGCTCAAATGACACCAAACGATGCCAACCACACCATGAATGTCCTATCCTGCATGAATGATTTATCATAAACCCAACATGACAACATGTATCAAATACTGGTTGCAATGGGAGGCTAGAATCTCGTTGCCTTCATAATCATGTTTATTATGTCCATTTAATGCGAGATGAAGTTGAGACCCCTTAGCGTTTATGGCCATGACTTACCGGAATGTGTGTACCTATGATGCAGTAGCAAAGACAATCAGTGTAATGTACTATGATGAATGGATTCAAGAAAAGTCATATGCTGAGGATGTCAGTGATGAGGCTATGATGATGTCTACATTCCATTCACCAAGGAACTTTTATATTTACTCTACGACGGATGCATAGTGAAAACAATATATATATATGTATATATATATATATTTGAGTGTGTTTTTGTGTATAAATAAACAGAAATGGGACTCTCTATGTTACTAAAATGGGTAATATGCTTTCAGTTGTATTCAACATGTAAATTATCTGATTTACAATTTCATATCAATATCAATTTTGAACATTTGGGCCATTGTGGCGCTTGCTCTTCCGTTCTACGATGATATACATTTGTGCTTGACATTCACTTGCATGGGCGGCAGCTGTTCAACTTTAATTCGCTCATAATAACCTCAGTTAATGGGCCTTGCCAGTTATCCAAGCAAATGAAGATCGTCTTGATTTGTGATCACCCGGAAATGCAATAAAGATGTCAGATGCAGATTCGGTTGTCATGGCTTCTTGTGTTGCAAGGCCTCAATCAGTAACGAGACTGTTTCTCCGGGGTCATACATTGACACTCCAAGTGTCCACCTCTCAAGATTAACACCATGGCTTAATGTTTAGAAGGACATGAACATTCTCTTATCCTGTATAATGCAAATCTGTTAATTGGTAATTTACAATATAATACCATCATCCAGAAATTATCACGTTAAGGCTGTAATTATGTGAATATCAAGGCACCAATTAGTAGGCCATCACAAAGGCAGCATTCCGATATTGCTCAGGAAACAATTACATTTCTCAATGTTTGTACATATGCATTTGTTCACATTAGAAGTCATCCGTTCGGACGTTTTTGTTCACAAGGCTGAATGGAGGTTGACAATGTGACTGATTTATCTTAAGGAAATAACACGCCATGGAAAATATATAATTGTGAATATCCTTTGAAGAACAGATAACAAAAAATATATTTAAAAATAGTCTAAAAGCAATTAAACATATAATGTAAATAAAACACCAAACTGCTTTGTGAAAGTGATATTTCAACATGTCCCTGGGAAAGAAATATTTTTATCTGTGTCATGCTAGAAAGAGATAATAAGCTTTCATCACAAGAATCTAGGCAGAGAGAACACGAACATCAATTTTGTGTCTTATTTATAGTGACATATCATGTTGCCAATAAGATCTGCCACAAGTGCTTATATTACCATAGTGGTTGTGTAATATATCCTTGGCCAAATATTAATTTGATTTTCTACCTGAAATTCAAATAAGATGTGAATCAATATCTGATGTTATATTGGGATATTACGTTGCTTTCGGATAGTTTGTCCTCAACAACACGGACCCTTTGTTTTCATCGCAAACAGAAGGGCACTCTAACCGCCAAGCACTTTTTTCAACATGAAAGACTTCACCAAACAGCATATGATTACGGCCACCACCATATAAAATCCATCAATTACAATATTAAAGTTTACAGGCCAGTTAAAGATAAAGCATGTATGATAGTCCACCACCTAATATCATATTCCCTTTAATTGTGGAAAACATAATTATTCCTGAATCGTTTCAGCCAGGGCAGTGTACAGACACCATTCCTCAGAGAGATTTCATTTCATAAAGAATCTGCCTTTTTGGTAAAGCTCAAAAGACGTTTATCTACAAATAGCCTTCTCTTTATTTTTTATTCCTCTGTCATATCTTTTTTTCTATGTGTAGAAATGTTGTGATATACCGACAATCGTCATCTCTTTTGGTTATGTGATGTGTTGAGCTGTGCCATGATTAAGAACTTGGAGTCTCCAATGACGAGGTTGTTATGAAATCGCCACAATTTATCTGTATTTTATATTTGTCTTGTCGTTGTATTTTGCAATAAAGCAGTGAGTTGCTATGGCATTGTTTCATAGTGTATTGACTTTGTCGTTCTGACTGTTGGTGAAGGGTGCTGCTCGAGAGGCCACAAATCTACTGACAATGAGCTAAAGTGCTTGCCACGATGACACAGCAAACTAGCTCTGTTTAATTGGGGACAGACAGAAAAGGTCTCCACGAGCACTGCATCTTTGATATAATTCCACATCACTATGTGAACAAAGAATCAGCTTGTATTTGATTATAATTGGTTTTAAATCACGTTTTATTATTGGCTGTGTGTCATAGTCATGATGTAATGCTAATTTAAACATATTATGACTTGCTACATGACCATACCAATTAGCATTCCATGTTCTACGGCTTTGCCCTCTACATCAACGTCCATCCCCTAAGGGGTCGTACATTTTCCTCGCAATGGTTCGACTGAACCGCAAACGCCGTGAAGCATCACGGGATAATATGCGGCAACGCGATGACTAATGTAGTGAAGTCTCGTTATATAATGTAATGCAAATTATTACGTTATTCACAGCCTGAAGGGCCGACAATGTCTATACACATGTTTGTACATAAACACTTCCTCGTCATACAATGATAAGCTTGATCGAAAGCAATGCACTAATCTGTTAATTGAATTAATTGCTGTTGCTCACTAAACCTCCTGCCATACATAGGCATTACACGAGTAACAAACTATAAATGTGTTTTGTCAAAATGAAAAAGATTGTATGCATGCAATATAGCATTATGTATTGTTCTAGCAATGCACACATTCATCATTATTTGGCGATGTGTAATTTAGAACTTTGTTTTGCAGAATCGCAGAGTCATTTGCCTTAAAGAAATCATTTGCCTTAAAGAAATCAAAAATATTTTCAACCTCCATTTATCATTCTCAAAATGTTAGTATTGTGCTTGAAATGGTTAATAAATACTTTAAGGTCATTAACATACTGTGAGTGCATATATGAACATTATGCGTATACTACAAAATAATATCCTAAATTGCTGGAGTTACTGCCACAAGTAGGACATGTTACATAATTGAGGTTAAATTGAACACAAATCACACTGTTTTTCACTCCAGCACAAAATTAGCTTATGAATTTTAAATTAATCAACCTACATTGAGTAATGTCCAACGATATAAGAGGCTAAAATGAATGTTTCCAAACCAAACTTACCATAGAATATTTCTGTATTAAGTAACTAGGTAACTAAGTAACTGATTTGCCATAAAGAAATCATATTTTCAACCTCCATTCATTTTCAACCACCATTTATCATAACGATATATCTATTTAAGTATAGGAACACATCACAATACAGATGAAAATGGTGAAAGACATTTTGGGACAATCGTGGCTGACCTTTAAGACTAGCACCAAGGTCATCTGATCACGTGCCGTTAATGATGATTAGCCTTTGGGATGTACAGTAACTAGAAAAGCTGTTGCCATGAGAAACCAAAATACTGGTCCAGTTTGATACCATTTGCCTGATATTGGTATATGACATTTGTGAATATCTGTGCCATTTGTTGCTAATTATCATATTTCTATTTGCGAAGTTATTTTTGAAAATATCTATAAACAGCCATATTTTACAAGCACGTTTTCACCATGAAAAGATATTCAAGTCAAAATGATACACAACTGCCAGTATTGTGTGGGATACATTCGATTGCTAATGTTTTCCATTCCGTAAAGCATCATCACTGTATGTTGTCATACTAATATGACCAGTGCACTGTCCCGGTAGTGTCTGGAACTGCTCTGTGGCATGCATTTGTCAGGTGGGACGTCCCCAGCATATATCACTCTATGTTTGTACATGTCGGTTGTTGCATGTTGGATATACAATGTTTACCTGTGTCTATGTGGTAACATGGCCTTCTCATTTCATTGCATTGGGATTGCATTTGTGCCATCCATTTCCACTTGGGAGCTTGTGGTTTGTCACTGCATGTTTGGAACCATCATAGAAAGACTGGCATCGATATGGCGATTTATATGGTGAGTGATAACATTTTAATATGGTATTTCACACAGTGCGGACATTTGCAAGAGGTGGCGTCCCGTTTAATTCATTAGCAAAGAAAAAACACGATGTTTATATGCAGGTTTGATGAAGCATAATCGTCTCCTGAGCCAACAACACCTGAGACCAAAGTCTATTCATACTGCCAGAGCATTATTGTTTGCTTCAAAGCAAGGCATACCTGGATATGGCCACAGCTTACAGCTGACAGTGGGTGCGGAGCTCACCTGCACCATTGTGCAGGGTGACAGATCTCATCTCTCGTCCTCACCATGACCGGCCTGCATGCAGTGTGCAGGGTGACAGATCTCCCCTCTCGTCCTCACCATAACCGACCTGCATGCAGTGTGCAGGGTGACAGATCTCCCCTCTCGTCCTCGTCATGACCGACCTGCACGCAGTGTGCATGGTGACAGATCTCCCCTCTCGTCCTCACCATGACCGACCTGCACGCAGTGTGCATGGTGACAGATCTCCCCTCTCGTCCTCACCATGACCGACCTGCACGCAGTGTGCATGGTGACAGATCTCCCCTCTCGTCCTCACCATGACCGACCTGCACGCAGTGTGGAGGGTGACAGATCTTCCCTCTCGTCCTCACCATAACCGACCTGCATGCAGTGTGGAGGATGACAGATCTTCCCTCTCGTCCTCACCATAACCGACCTGCATGCAGTGTGCAAGGTGATAGATCTCCCCTCTCGTCCTCACCATGACCGGCCTGCATGCAGTGTGCAGGGTGACAGATCTCCCCTCTCGTCCTCACCATGACCGACCTGCACGCAGTGTGGAGGGTGACAGATCTCCCCTCTCGTCCTCACCATAACCGACCTGCATGCAGTGTGCAGGGTGACAGATCTCCCCTCTCGTCCTCGTCATGACCGACCTGCACGCAGTGTGCATGGTGACAGATCTCCCCTCTCGTCCTCACCATGACCGACCTGCACGCAGTGTGCATGGTGACAGATCTCCCCTCTCGTCCTCACCATGACCGACCTGCACGCAGTGTGCATGGTGACAGATCTCCCCTCTCGTCCTCACCATGACCGACCTGCACGCAGTGTGGAGGGTGACAGATCTCCCCTCTCGTCCTCACCATGACCGACCTGCACGCAGTGTGCATGGTGACAGATCTCCCCTCTCGTCCTCACCATAACCGACCTGCATGCAGTGTGCATGGTGACAGATCTCCCCTCTCGTCCTCACCATGACCGACCTGCACGCAGTGTGGAGGGTGACAGATCTCCCCTCTCGTCCTCACCATGACCGACCTGCGCGCAGTGTGGAGGGTGACAGATCTCCCCTCTCGTCCTCACCATAACCGACCTGCATGCAGTGTGCAGGGTGACAGATCTCCCCTCGCGTCCTAACCATGACCGACCTGCACGCAGTGTGGAGGGTGACAGATCTCCCCTCTCGTCCTCACCATAACCGACCTGCATGCAATGTGCAGGGTGACAGATCTCCCCTCTCGTCCTCGTCATGACCGACCTGCACGCAGTGTGCATGGTGACAGATCTCCCCTCTCGTCCTCACCATGACCGACCTGCACGCAGTGTGGAGGGTGACAGATCTTCCCTCTCGTCCTCACCATAACCGACCTGCATGCAGTGTGGAGGATGACAGATCTCCCCTCTCGTCCTCGTCATGACCGACCTGCATGCAGTGTGCAAGGTAACAGATCTCCCCTCTCCTCCTCACCATAACCGACCTGCACGCAGTGTGCATGGTGACAGATCTCCCCTCTCGTCCTCGTCATGACCGACCTGCACGCAGTGTGGAGGGTGACAGATCTCCCCTCTCGTCCTCGTCATGACCGACCTGCACGCAGTGTGCATGGTGACAGATCTCCCCTCTCGTCCTCACCATAACCGACCTGCATGCAGTGTGCAGGGTGACAGATCTCCCCTCTCGTCCTCACCATGACCGACCTGCGCGCAGTGTGGAGGGTGACAGATCTCCCCTCTCGTCCTCGTCATGACCGACCTGCACGCAGTGTGGAGGGTGACAGATCTCCCCTCTCGTCCTCACCATAACCGACCTGCATGCAGTGTGCAGGGTGACAGATCTCCCCTCTCGTCCTCACCATGACCGACCTGCACGCAGTGTGGAGGGTGACAGATCTCCCCTCTCGTCCTCACCATGACCGACCTGCACGCAGTGTGGAGGGTGACAGATCTCCCCTCTCGTCCTCACCATGACCGACCTGCGCGCAGTGTGGAGGGTGACAGATCTCCCCTCTCGTCCTCGTCATGACCGACCTGCACGCAGTGTGGAGGGTGACAGATCTCCCCTCTCGTCCTCACCATAACCGACCTGCATGCAGTGTGGAGGGTGACAGATCTCCCCTCTCGTCCTCACCATAACCGACCTGCATGCAGTGTGGAGGATGACAGATCTCCCCTCTCGTCCTCACCATAACCGACCTGCACGCAGTGTGCATGATGACAGATCTCCCCTCTCGTCCTCACCATAACCGACCTGCATGCAGTGTGCAGGGTGACAGATCTCCCCTCTCGTCCTCGTCATGACCGACCTGCACGCAGTGTGCATGGTGACAGATCTCCCCTCTCGTCCTCACCATGACCGACCTGCACGCAGTGTGCATGGTGACAGATCTCCCCTCTCGTCCTCACCATGACCGACCTGCACGCAGTGTGCATGGTGACAGATCTCCCCTCTCGTCCTCACCATAACCGACCTGCATGCAGTGTGCAGGGTGACAGATCTCCCCTCTCGTCCTCACCATGACCGACCTGCACGCAGTGTGCATGGTGACAGATCTCCCCTCTCGTCCTCGTCATGACCGACCTGCACGCAGTGTGCATGGTGACAGATCTCCCCTCTCGTCCTCACCATGACCGACCTGCACGCAGTGTGCATGGTGACAGATCTCCCCTCTCGTCCTCACCATGACCGGCCTGCATGCAGTGTGCAGGGTGACAGATCTCCCCTCTCGTCCTCACCATGACCGACCTGCACGCAGTGTGCATGGTGACAGATCTCCCCTCTCGTCCTCACCATGACCGACCTGCACGCAGTGTGCATGGTGACAGATCTCCCCTCTCGTCCTCACCATGACCGACCTACACGCAGTGTGCAGGGTGACAGATCTTCCCTCTCGTCCTCACCATAACCGACCTGCACGCAGTGTGCATGGTGACAGATCTCCCCTCTCGTCCTCACCATGACCGATATTGGGGTTGGGGGAAATCGAATAGTGGTCTACATTCATACATTTAAATCCTGCGTGCACACAGCGTTTCATTGAACATGGTTTCAGTTTTAGGAATCATATGCTTTTTATAGGCATATTCTTTTGGCTGTCTGCGGACCCAATTTTTAGAAGGTGATATTAACAGAATGAATACCATCTTTGTCATTGTGGCATCTGTGTCACTATAGCATGAATGATATCGCACGCACTATTTCTGATCTTTAGACCAGCCCGTGCTCAGGGAGGGGTTGGGTTGGATCAGTTTCCGGAAACCACCCTCCCCTCTACACCACCATAATAGAAAACACATGCTCATCCAATTTATACATCTTGAGAAATGGTAATGATTCGAGAGTTTATGTATCTATTTAAGGTTTTCACATTAATTTGATACCCCTTCTTCTTCAAAGTGGAATATGGGCCAGACGTATACATACATATTCGACTGAAAATTGACCGATTATTTAATGCTAGTATTCAATTTATTATTTTTTTTCCAAATATATGTTTGAATCCAAAAGGCAATAATCATAGATACACATTTTCGCTTAGCATCGACCTTAGTACACAGGCCTTTTGTTTGGCAACACGCCATATGTATTCGTACCACATATTGTCAGACAGACAGTATTGCATGGTCTTGTTTGAGAGAAGAGTAAAACATCCGTTATTCTGGCTGCAGGGTTATGTGCTCAAAGTATCACGTGACCTATGGCAGAACATGCATCATGTGATCTATAAACCAATAAACTCCTTATCCATCAGTGCCCTCAGAGAGATATGGACGTTATATTTTTGCCATGATTTGTGTAACACACTTGATTGATGATATCATGCTCACACCAAAACTTGAGAATAAAAGGAAAAAACAAAGGGCCTGAAGGTCACCGTGAATTATGTGCATTTGAAATTGAAACCCTAATACGGGAATTGAATATGCTCTGCGGACCATCCCGCAGACGTCGACGATGCTGCCCATAATATTGGAATATTGACAAGGCGCATACTTACATAGAATTCGATGTTTCCATTGATTTATTATAGAAGCAGAAATGTTTAAAATGGTGAATATACAATGGATAAATGATAGAAATGAAATATTCACATGGGTCATTTGTGAGCCTGGTTTCAAATACAAGGTCAATGGCATGCTTGAAGACAGGTCATTTGTGGGTCTGGCATCAAACAAAGGGTCAATAGCATGCTAGGGGATAGGTCATTTGATAGCCTGGCATCAAGCAGAAGGTAAATGGCATGCTGGGGGGCAGGTCATTTGATAGCCTGGCGTCAAGCAGAGGATAAATGACATGCTAGGGGACAGGTCATTTGATAGCCTGGCATCAAGCAGAAGGTAAATAGCATGCTAGGGACAGGTCACTTGATAGCCTGGCATCAAACAGAAGATAAATGGCATGCTAGGGGACAGGTCATTTGATAGCCTGGCGTCAAGCAGAGTATAAATAGCATGCTGGGGGGGGGGGGCAGGTCATTTGATAGCCTGGTGTCAAGCAGAGGATAAATGGCATGCTAGGGGACAGGTCATTTGATAGCCTGGCATCAAGCAGAAGGTAAATAGCATGCTAGGGACAGGTCATTTGAGAGCCTGGCATCAAACAGAAGATAAATGGCATGCTAGGGGACAGGTCATTTGAGAGCCTGGCGTCAAGCAGAGTATAAATAGCATGCTAGGGACAGGTCATTTGATAGCCTGGCATCAAGCAGAAGATAAATAGCATGCTAGGGACAGGTCATTTGATAGCCTGGCATCAAGCAGAAGGTAAATAGCATGCTAGGGACAGGTCATTTGATAGCCTGGCATCAAGCAGAAGATAAATAGCATGCTAGGGACAGGTCATTTGATAGCCTGGCATCAAGCAGAAGATAAATATCATGCTAGGGGCAGGTCATTTGATAGCCTGGTGTCAAGCAGAGGATAAATGGCATGCTAGGGGACAGACCATTTGATAGCCTGGCATCAAGCAGAAGATAAATGGCATGCTAGGGGACAGTCATTTGATAGCCTGGCATCAAGCAGAAGGTAAATAGCATGCTAGGGACAGGTCATTTGATAGCCTGGCATCAAACAGAAGATAAATGGCATGCTAGGGCACAGGTCATTTGAGAGCCTGGCGTCAAGCAGAGTATAAATAGCATGCTAGGGACAGGTCATTTGATAGCCTGGCATCAAGCAGAAGATAAATAGCATGCTAGGGACAGGTCATTTGATAGCCTGGCATCAAGCAGAAGATAAATGGCATGCTAGGGACAGGTCATTGATAGCCTGGCATCAAGCAGACGATAAATGGCATGCTAGGGGACAGGTCATTTGATAGCCTGGCATCAAGCAGAAGATAAATGGCATGCTAGGGGACAGGTCATTTGATAGCCTGGCGTCAAGCAGAGGATAAATGGCATGCTGGGGGGGCAGGTCATTTGATAGCCTGGCGTCAAGCAGAGGATAAATGGCATGCTAGGGGACAGACCATTTGATAGCCTGGCATCAAGCAGAAGATAAATGGCATGCTGGGGGGCAGGTCATTTGATAGCCTGGTGTCAAGCAGAGGATAAATGGCATGCTAGGGGACAGGTCATTTGATAGCCTGGCATCAAGCAGAAGGTAAATAGCATGCTAGGGACAGGTCATTTGAGAGCCTGGCATCAAACAGAAGATAAATGGCATGCTAGGGGACAGGTCATTTGAGAGCCTGGCGTCAAGCAGAGTATAAATAGCATGCTAGGGACAGGTCATTTGATAGCCTGGCATCAAGCAGAAGATAAATAGCATGCTAGGGACAGGTCATTTGATAGCCTGGCATCAAGCAGAAGATAAATATCATGCTAGGGGCAGGTCATGTGATAGCCTGGTGTCAAGCAGAGGATAAATGGCATGCTAGGGGACAGGTCATTTGATAGCCTGGCATCAAGCAGAAGATAAATGGCATGCTAGGGGACAGTCATTTGATAGCCTGGCATCAAGCAGAAGGTAAATAGCATGCTAGGGACAGGTCATTTGATAGCCTGGCATCAAACAGAAGATAAATGGCATGCTAGGGCACAGGTCATTTGAGAGCCTGGCGTCAAGCAGAGTATAAATAGCATGCTAGGGACAGGTCATTTGATAGCCTGGCATCAAGCAGAAGATAAATAGCATGCTAGGGACAGGTCATTTGATAGCCTGGCATCAAGCAGAAGATAAATGGCATGCTAGGGACAGGTCATTGATAGCCTGGCATCAAGCAGACGATAAATGGCATGCTAGGGGACAGGTCATTTGATAGCCTGGCATCAAGCAGAAGATAAATGGCATGCTAGGGGACAGGTCATTTGATAGCCTGGCGTCAAGCAGAGGATAAATGGCATGCTGGGGGGGCAGGTCATTTGATAGCCTGGCGTCAAGCAGAGGATAAATGGCATGCTAGGGGACAGACCATTTGATAGCCTGGCATCAAGCAGAAGATAAATGGCATGCTGGGGGGCAGGTCATTTGATAGCCTGGTGTCAAGCAGAGGATAAATGGCATGCTAGGGGACAGGTCATTTGATAGCCTGGCATCAAGCAGAAGGTAAATAGCATGCTAGGGACAGGTCATTTGAGAGCCTGGCATCAAACAGAAGATAAATGGCATGCTAGGGGACAGGTCATTTGAGAGCCTGGCGTCAAGCAGAGTATAAATAGCATGCTAGGGACAGGTCATTTGATAGCCTGGCATCAAGCAGAAGATAAATAGCATGCTAGGGACAGGTCATTTGATAGCCTGGCATCAAGCAGAAGATAAATATCATGCTAGGGGCAGGTCATGTGATAGCCTGGTGTCAAGCAGAGGATAAATGGCATGCTAGGGGACAGGTCATTTGATAGCCTGGCATCAAGCAGAAGATAAATGGCATGCTAGGGGACAGTCATTTGATAGCCTGGCATCAAGCAGAAGGTAAATAGCATGCTAGGGGACAGGTCATTTGATAGCCTGGCATCAAACAGAAGATAAATGGCATGCTAGGGCACAGGTCATTTGAGAGCCTGGCGTCAAGCAGAGTATAAATAGCATGCTAGGGACAGGTCATTTGATAGCCTGGCATCAAGCAGAAGATAAATAGCATGCTAGGGACAGGTCATTTGATAGCCTGGCATCAAGCAGAAGATAAATAGCATGCTAGGGACAGGTCATTTGATAGCCTGGCATCAAGCAGAAGATAAATGGCATGCTAGGGACAGGTCATTGATAGCCTGGCATCAAGCAGACGATAAATGGCATGCTAGGGGACAGGTCATTTGATAGCCTGGCATCAAGCAGAAGATAAATGGCATGCTAGGGGACAGGTCATTTGATAGCCTGGCATCAAGCAGAAGGTAAATAGCATGCTGGGGGACAGGTCATTTGATAGCCTGGCATCAAGTAGAAGGTAAATGGCATGCTGGGGGACAGGCCACGTCATTAACTATGTTGGATGGCCAGAGTGGTGAAACCTGCATGAGTCCCATGTGGGCATTATTCCCTCTGTCCAAACTATCACTGAGGTGTTTAGCCTTTATGCCAATGCAATCTAAAGGTATATTCTGTCCGATTCCAGCACTCTCTAAACAGTGACACATCTATGCATTCTCTGTGACGGTTCCATCTGTAAGCACAAATCATAATATATCATATCAACTGAGTTATATATAAATATATTTCTAGCATGATACATGTAAAATTTCGAAATACCATATATATATTTATTCTCATAGAGTAGTCTATTTATCCTCATGGAGTAGTCTTTATATCCTTACCCATATTATATTCATTATAGTCATTATATTCAGTTTACATCTTGTTTACAAGACATTATCAAAAGGCAAGACAAGCAATAAAAAGATATATACTTGGAGGGTCGGCAGTTTATGTGCTTAATATTGTTTGACTTCATATTACCATCATTGGGATGCCTCAATACCGTATCATGAGCTCTGAAAGGGCTCATAGAGGGAAGTTCCCAGACGATGAGAGCAAACCAGATGATTGCTGTGCCCGGCATTCCTTAATGATGGCAATCAGTTGCCCACTGACCCGTCAATGACACAATGTCAACACAACTGTTCAAGTTTCTTGTTTACCACCAAGATATTACCTTTAGCATAATTGATTTGTTGTCATGACAAAAGTTTATTTTTAGCATTTTAGCACTAACGGGAGTGGGTTTGCCATGTAATACAGTGCATATTGCAAATAGCGTCATTATATCATATAAATCAAAATGTGAACATAATTAATTTATAGATTGAATATTTGGTTATTTTCCTTTTCGTTTAAATGGGCAAATTCTTTACAATCTGAATGAATTGGATATGCAAAATATAATTCAAGTACCATCTGTATCATGTGATGTGTATAAACATAGAAAAAATCATCGAAGATAGCTTAATTTACATTAGCGAACGACCAGAAATGTGTTCACTCCTAGTCCCATTTTAAAATTTGATTTTGTAATGGATTAAGAAAGAATGTGTGCGTTGAAATAGGTATATTAATGAAAGAAAATTCCCTTTGGGCACGAAATAATCTCGGCGCATGCGCTGTTAGTTGGCCTCTCCCCTTCAACTTCACCATGATCTTCGCCTTGATCTTCAGGAGGCGGCCAGTTCGACTCCACGACAACATTACATGATTGGCCTAAATGTGATTTTGAGTCATATTTCAACCAAATTTCTTGTTTCATTGCTTTCACAGCTTTAATACCACAATCAAAATGATTTCGCCACCATCACAATATGTATTATTGCAGTAGCAACTTTACCCTATTCAACGTTTTAGCCTCCCTGGCCTCTTCTTTACACTGATTCACCCCGAACTCAGGTATGTTCTCTTGTGGGAAAACACTTCATCATGATATTTTATTCCAGTTTAAGAACGGGGATTAAAAGGTTGAATAGGGCGAAACACCTTTTGTATTACCTTGAATATTGTGATACCTGGAGGCAAAGCTGTGAAAGTATAGAACATGGCGTAATGTTGGTTGAATGTGGCATTAAAATATCTTAAGGGCCTAATACGTTATGTAAAATGTGGTTATTATACCCAAAGACATCGGCAAAATAGACTTGAAATCCACTGTTTCTAGAAACACCACGCACTGCCCATCATATTGAAGTTTCCCCAGTAATTAAACTTGACTTCCGGCGATTGACTGTTGCAGTTCTGATCCATGTCATCGTCTTTCCCAGTCATAATATCTATAATTGCAAATCCGTGAGCTTTCTGTAGCGTTTTTTCTCCAGTTTTTTACCCGATATTAAACCTGACAACGTGAAATGGCATTTAGGAGAGTCCAAGTGATGACGTCATGGAAACGCAAAGGGAGAATCTTCATATGACGTCAGAACGACCACAACGTTGTTGAGCTTCAGATCGTTGCTGTCACTCCCGTGAATAAACTGACCCACTTTCACCTGATTGCGCAAACTCGTAAACAATGGCGAAACGATGCTGAGATTAAGAAAAAACAAAGAAATATTTTCAAACAGGGCTGACATCTTAAGTTGATTTAAACAGTACATAATTCTTTGATTGTTAGTTGCCGGAAGTCGAGTTCTAGCATAGTCGTGAGTTAAATTGGGTGGGCAGTGCATGGTATTTCTAAAATCCAAAGATTTCTAGTCCATTTTAACGATGTCTTTGGGTATAGGTTAGATTTAAATTGCAATATTGAAACTGTCATTGGACCGTACGGAATGGTTTAGGCAATGAAAAGCTTATAAGTTAGAATACAGGATTCAGATAATTTTATTATAAATAGGATTCAGAGAATTTATTAAGTTAGGATTCAGACTTGAAAGGGATAAAGATACGTTTATTTTTGGGAAGAAAAACTATCCTTATCCTTATAAAAATTGATTGGAGAGGGAAAAGGAAAACATCTTCAGGGTTTCATTTAGAAATGGTAAGAATTGGAATACTAGATTAAATTTTTGTTTAATGTTACTTACGAGTAGAACAAAGTTTACCAAAAAGTTAAATTATAATATGATAAGGAATTGTGATAAGCTTGAAGATACACAAATAAGAATATTACATATAATGCATTAACTAATTACGCCAGAATTAAATGTGACAATTTAAGAGGAATAAAGATAAATTGAGAAAAATAAAGAGGAAATGAGATTGATAAAGAGGAATTGAGAAAAGTAAAGAGGAATTAAGAAAAGTAAAGAGGAATCAATAATACCCCTAAACAAGGAAAAATGATGAAATGTGATAGAGGGTGAATTATATTTTTAAAAATGTTATCCGAATAATTAGACAAACTCATCGAAATCTGCCTGGTGGTGTGAACTGTCGTATCAGAAAATTTTGTTCTTTACCTATTTTGCTCAAGATATGAAGGTTGGGCAATTCGTCCACAAATGACAACTCTATGGAAGAGGCTGATGGCTGCTGGTGTATTCAGTATTCTGAGACATGGTTATAAAGCTAGTGATAAGACAAACTTGAAGGGACAGCTTTCAGAAGCAATGGATGAGCTGATTGGTCGCTGATGGTAGGTCATGGCCTGGCTTGGTGGTGCAAGTCTGTCAGGATTCAACATGGTTGCATTGCCACCCGCAAGATCATGACTTGTCACGTGATAGGGCGACGAGTGCGCATGCTCTCAAGTAGAGGTTAGCCTCGTTTTGACCATATACTTACCCCAGTCAAGCATATGATTGGTATAAGATAGGTCTCCTAGTGTGGCCTTATGGCCTGGTGCCATCATTCCGTCTGAGAGATGCCCAGGCCAAGTTGAAGCGCACATGATGGAAACATCACCAAATATGGTCAGGTTTTGCCAATATCTCCGTCCGCAATCCCTCCCCCAGAGCATATATCTGTAAAGTCACATTGCTATACATTTTGGGACACCTTAATATCAATCTGTGGGATGAAAATTCTTACCATTTCCGAGCATTCGGATGTGATATCGACAATACCAGTCATTAACAGCTAATTGTATAAGACACATTGTATAAGCTGGTAAATATAAGTGCTCGTCAACGTGTAATCATGCATTGTGTTCATACGTGCAGCATATAATTATAAAACAATTGTTAAAGTTGCAAATATTTCACGAACTGTACTTACATGATTTTATGAATACACGGTTGGCATATTTAGAGACCATGTCTGAATTTACTTTAACCAGGCATGCCTAAAGCTGCTGCTTATGTCCAAGATGTCCAAGATCAGAAAAAGTTGTTGTGCCTTTGTCCAACATTGATCCTTATTAAGTTTTGTCCAATATATAAAGACGTCAAGTTCAGATAGCGATTTTCCAAAATAAAGCGGAGCCTGCCTCTGATACGCCGACTCCCAAACCTTGAGCCAGAATGCGTTTATCTCAACAAACTTTGAGTCCAGTTGTGATCTTTCTTGATGGGATATTTTTTCCAAGAAGCAAAAGTTTAGGAAACTTATCACAACTCCTGCAGCGTGGTCCGCTCTGTGCCTGAATTTAAATTGGAGTGTCATATGTAGAAGATGAAAGGCTTGAGTACGTGGCAGTGGGTGGCATGAAGGTATGGGATGTCTCTTACCAGTGCCATCTGTGCCTCAAAGTGTTCTGGTCTAAATCATACCACTTTGTTTCACACGTACCGGACGCTAAATTTATTCCAAATCTATTCAACAAATCCAGCGCCTTTGTGTTCATTCCACAAAAACCATGCCAAGGACTCACATTAACTCAAACTGATAGTTGTGAAACATTTCACACAGGACAGAGAATGCAGTTACGATGAAGCGAGCGAGGAGCCTCATTCTGCGGGACAGGCCTACATGACTGCACGCACTGGGGGATTGTGCATCAGAATGCAGAGGTCTTTACTCAGACCCAGTGTTGAGCTGTGATAAGGGCGTCATGTGGGATTGGGACTTAGTTGAGTAATAAATACGATATGCGAAGCGGGGCTTGGTGATGTGGACAGAGGTCTGCATGTGTAGATCTGCCATATGATCACGTAACCCGTCATACCGGTCGGCATCCTCCCGGGACGTGCCATCTATACCCGCATTACCACACACATGTCTATATTCCTTACCACTGATATGCTCTTCAAAGGGACACACAAAAATAGGCGAAATTAAATAGTAAATAGCGTGTGGACGTATGGGAGTATCTCTTGTGTGGTGGCTTAGCTCGTACCTTGTTATAAGCACAAACACAATAGCTACGGTCTTGGAGCGAGCCTTATTTTCCGTGTCTGCGGACCGAGCCCGACTTGTCACAATACTTTGAGGGACTGATCTGAGGTGGGACGATCGCTCTCCCGGCTGTCACCTACATCACCGCGTCCAAGACTCCCGTCAACTTCATACACCTCTATTGAACACAGACAAGTTTTTGAAAAAGGTCATCATGTCCTCAGAGGGGGCACGGGGATCTAAGGCTCAAGGATGGGTCCAGAGTTTTATTTCTAATACAGATATTGTTTGGTGCGCTAAAAGTATTGCCAAGGGCCTGAAGAAAAATATAAAGGGTGAACAAGATACCGAAATTCGCAGCAGTCACGTGGTGAGTCTCAGCCACAAGTCTCAGGATGATGTGTATCCTTGGACGCTGAAAACATCTTTCATAAAGGTTTGAACATTATCAATGATTTTACAATGAGATACAATGTTTGTGATATTAAGAGCTTGGTTCTTTATTGCAGAGTTATCATGTGGAGAAGCTTACAGACGAGCAGATTTCAGGTAAGATATTTTACACTAGTCAAATGCATGGTGTGCTTCTGAATAATGTATAGGAACATTTTCATATTTTGATAAATAAATGCATTATAACGGTGCTAAATTTATTTAAGATTATAAAGGAATATAATCTCTATTTTCATTGAAATTGAAAAAGCAGTGACAATATTTTTTACTGAAATAGACTTCTGTTTTCTATTTGCCAAATCACATCGATATAAATGTTGAGCAATATTTTTATTACACTTTTTCAAATAAAATGAACAAAATCAGAGATATTTATGTTAGATAAGAAAACTATTTGTGTGTGGCTTTTCTAAGTAAAAGAGTATCCAGAAGCGAATGAAACATTTCAAAGAAGTTGAAAAAAGTATGTTAATGAAAATTATGATATTTATGTAACATATGGCAGTCAAGGTTTGATCGCCAAAAGACTATGTAAAAGTCCAAATCCAGGTTTTTTGGAATTGTTTGCTGGAATGAGTGCATTATAACAAAAAGGCAAATGTTAGTGTCCAATATATGAACATGCTTGAGGAATCAACTACTTAAAGTAAACAGTCCTGACTCTCAATATAATTATATATGACTGGGGATAACACAGGTATGGCACTACGGAAATATGAAGGTTTGATGTAGACATGTCAATAAATTGGTGTTGAGTTTGGAGTGGTATTGGTGCTTCATTTCACCGCGCATGCTTCAGCATCTGTTGTTTTTGCCAACACGTGGGTTCTCTTTGTCAAAACATGTGTTATTATACACGTCACCATCATACTTCCTCTTTTAATTGATATGAATATATTGCCTAAACCGCAAGTTTTACACATCAAGTTGAGACTGAGAAACAGTTCTCAGAGGATAAAATGGCTAGGCCCTCCCCTACTCCTCAAGGTAAGCACTAAGACACATATATGATTATATCACAAATAAGCAAGAAAATACGAAGTAAATTATGATTTTAGTGGTAACACAAAGCACATGTTCGGATGACCGCTTGATTTCAAGTAGAATAGCCCGGCGAACTAACGGCAGAAAGGTATTATTTTCATAATTATTTTCACAGAAAGGATTTCGATTCGATTTATTTGAATATTTGAACTTACCTTTTTGATAAAGGACCGTTTAACGTTTCGATTCTAAAGTGTTAAGGATAAATGTCTTTTCATTGTGTTGCTATTACTTTGCGCACAAACGTCATATGAGCAGAGGCTTAGAAGATTATGAGATTTAAGCCGTACTCTTTATGAAGAATGAGTCTTGAACCTTAATTTCCTTAATTCATCCTCTGAAAATGTAAACTGTTATTTTCAGCATGAAATGCAATAATTATCAAATACATTGTTGGTAAAACAATATTTACTTTGCTACATATCACTCGTCCACTTGAATCAATAGCAATAAAGAGTTCAAACGGATCATATTTACATAGACGCATCTGCCGATGGCTCGAGTATCTGACCTCTCCTCTACTAAGTGTGTTTGCACTATCCACCACTTCGGCAATAAGGGCTTGTGCGCTTTCACAAGGAGAAGTCTCTCAGTTCTATTTGGTGTGATAGCTCTTCAAAAACCTCCGGTAACCTCCGGCTTAAGTGAAGTAATTCTATTCATATATAATATAATATTATATATATATATAAAGGGATTATTTTAAATATATAAAAAGGGATTATTTTGCATGATAGTAAACATCTGTAGGATCTTTATATTTTCAAAAACCAAATATCTAAAAAGATTTCTCCACTGGTATGCCTTCATACCTGAATATGGTGAGTATTGGACGGCATTGTTATGCGGCCTCACTGTACTAGCTAAGTCTAACAATGCTGCACCCTGTCACACTGACTGGGCGTCTGGCAGCTCTGGTACCATCCTCTACTGTAAATGCTTCCAACCTGACAGCCCCAGAGTGCTCTGGCATTTCCGGCCAATGTTATACTGTCCAACATAAATTCCAATCTCAATGCTGGACCCATAATTCCAAACCACAGGCACAACCTTCAGAATTGACCCTTCCTCGTGCAGTATTTTCTCTACATATATACAGTTAGCCTGTTTGTATCACTGTACTTTCATAACGGTCAGGCTGTCACGCATATTATTTCATCTTTCTATATGAATACTGCACCATGCTCAGCCGGTCTCGCGCATTAGGTTATATTCCTATTTACAGTATTTTGTCAGCAACCAGTCTATTTTGATAATGTATTTCACTGACTAATACTTTTTACACATATATTTTCCATTTTGCCCAATGATCGCACTCTCATTAAAAAATCAACCATATTGATCATGGTCATGCAACAATGTAAAAAGAGGTGATATATGGATATGCCCTGACATTTCTTGTAAATGTATATGAATGGTAAATAAATATAATCATAAGCTGCATTATAAACAAATCATAATAACCTCTACGAGAAGCTATATGCTCTCTATACTTTAACCATGGTGAAAAATCGGGTTCAGCCTCTCAGGTCCTGTGTCCTTTTGATGGACTGTAGATTAAAAATCTAGCCCTTTGATGTACTGTAGATTAAAAATCGAGAACACATCAAAAGGTGTTAATGGGGAAAGTCTCCCTGAAAAGTATCCATTGACAAGAGCGAAACTCATACCGTTATATTTTCTTGCATGGATATTCAATTTCCAATAATAACATGAGACTTTTTACAGACATGAATATATCAGCCGATTGCGGTGCTATATTCAGGTGGGAGTTAAGTATAAACATCTCCTAATGCAATCTGTGGGTCGAAGTCAAGGTAAAGCGGTATAAAACATCTCCTAATGCTATCTGCAGTAGGCAGCAACCGGTGTGTGCACCCCTTCAGGGCCGCTGCCACACCCTGATAATATTGTAGGTTGGTGCAATCATCGCCTTTCCACCTCAATGGGTCCTTATCACTTTATTGGACGCTTTCCGGTCTAACACTAGACGTCAGTTCTAAATATATTGCATATCTGCTCGGATTCACGCAGTTGGACGGCTGTATCTCAGGTACTAATAGTCCTTTTTAAAAACTAGGTCGCAAAACAGATTTTGATATTCCTCAGGCAAGTCAGGTAATGTTCTGATATTCCTGATGTTCTGATCGTAATGATTCTAAAAACTAGGTCACAAAAACAGATTTTGATATTCTTCAGGCAAATCAGGCAATGTTCTGATATTCCTAATGTTCTGATCGTAATGATTCCTTAGTTATACATAACTTGCTAAAAGCCACCAGATGGAACAATATTCCCAAAATATAAATAGCTTTACATTTCTCTGTGTTGTACATTACCTGATGAAAACCACAATGATATAGAACAATTATTTCAATGGAACACGTCAGGTCTTGTTGGGAGGAGGAGTACACTGCTCGCTGTCTACATCGTTCAAATGCCAACATTTGTCTTGTTGATAATTATAAATTACCGCTTTTGTTTTGATCTATAGCCATATTATATTACAGAATTTCGTGAGGCATTCCAGCTGTTCGATAAAGATGGAAATGGATACATATCGACCAAGGAGCTGGGTATGGTGATGAGATCACTTGGGCAGAACCCAACCGAAGGTGAACTAATGGATATGATCAACGAGGTGGATATTGACGGTAGGTGGTACATCCAAGAGTAATGGAACTAATGGAGAGAAAGTGGATATTGACAGTAAGTGGTACATCCAAGAGTAGGGGGACTAATGGATAGAAGAAAGGGGATTAATGGCGAGGAAGTGGATATTGACAGTAGGTGGTACATCCAAGAGAAAGGGGATTAATGGAGAGAAAATGGATATTGACAATAAGTGGTACATCCAAGAGTAGGGGGACTAATGGATAGAAGAAAGGGGATTAATGGCGAGGAAGTGGATATTGACAGTAGGTGGTACATCCAAGAGAAAGGGGATTAATGGAGAGAAAATGGATATTGACAATAAGTGGTACATCCAAGAGTAGGGGGACTAATGAATAGGAGGTGGATATTGACGGTAGGTGGTACATCCAAGAGAAAGGGCCTGAAGGATGTATGGGTTGTATGGTATCGGTTTGCCTTGCAAAACAATAATGTTAATTGACAATATAGTATTGCGTTATAATACAGAATTTTTAAATTGTTGCATAATATTTTGTAAATGGCTAAAAGGTAAAAAGCAGTTTGGATACCACTAAGTTTTCTCTTAACCTTATATATAATATATATGTTCCTTTACCTTTGCGCTGTATGTAGAGTACGGACAGAAACGTAAGGGAGCCTTCAATCAGGGGTCACATTTGTGCCATAGTCTGCTTGGATACATGTAGGGTGTGTTGTGTACTGTTTCACACCAATTCATTTATAAAAAAGCAGTGTTCGAAATAAGGATGATATCTTATTTGATTAAACGTGTTAGGTGTTTATTGAAAACATTTTGCAATTGAAAATATTTTTTTTTATTAGAAAGCTACCTTATACAAATAAGAATAACAAATGATACAAAAGAAAATGATTTGACTTCCATCCCATTCGCCAGCGATTGGTATTACCAAATAATATGTCTCCAATAAGAGAGTTTTAGTACTTTGAAATTGTACTTTGATGTTTTGAATCAGTCAGTTAAGTTACCAGTCATTTGGTACATAATCGTATACTTTATTTGAAGTTAAATTTTCAACTTTCACAAGTTGCTTTTTATTCATTTCACTACACCAAATTTGATGGAGATAACATATGAAGTATGTTTCATGGCTCAGAATATTTTCTACCAATACGACAAAGAAAGTGAAGCGTGCAATAATTCCAGTACGCCATTAATTGCCCAAGAGATTTAAATGCCTCTTCGTGACAAGCATCCAAAATATATATTTCTACCACTGCTATTGAAAGCTTGTGCTGTTGTTGATTGAATAGTAAACCGTTTGGCATTTGGACATGATGGTGAAATCCTCATGTACTTTGTATATTCGTCAGCGAGTGTGATGGTGGTCTCTGGCACCAAGCTACACTGCCACCACAATGTCCAAGGCCATCCTTTGAGACACTGTTATGACTTCAGTCTGAGCTAGTGTCAATGCTAGCTGTCAGCCAAACTGTCATAACCAAAGTCTCCTCTGATGGCCCGACAAGGCAGACGTCATCACTGGACGCAATCATGGTATATCAATTACTAGTGTAATATTTGATAAATTTCTGTCAGAGGTGTGTGTGGCACATGCATATATTTCACAAACACAGTATCTCATACTTGAAGATAGAGAATGATATCGTAGATTTTGCACTTCATAATTAAGATAGAAATATCTCTAGGTAAATAAGTAGGGACACTGGCATAATGGAGTGATACAGAGGAGCATGAGTACTGGCATGGGATAATCACATATCTGTGGCAGATACACACATCATTGGGAGGGGTATGCATCAAACATTTATGTATAGATAGATTCACAGGTATGCCGTTGTTAGGATTGTAATTCACCACTTATCATGTATCACCCTGCTTTTATAGAATTCACTGATGGATGAGTTTAGCAAGACCTTTATGCTCACATTTCTCAGAATTGATGTGTTCAAGACATTGGTGATGCCGACAACATACACCACAGAAAGATTATGTGGTACCCAATATATCTTGATCTCTGTATAAATGATTGTAACTAATATGTCACGTTATATTTCCAAGGACAGCTACCTCCTTTTTGTAATATAATTCTTCTTTCATAATAAAAAAAAGTATCCATGGTTCTTTCCATTTATTATCTCCTAAATAATAAATTGATTCACATTCTTAATCTTTCTCTTTATTAAACACTCTCTGATTGCCTGTTATGTACAATAAATCTCCCTTTTCTATATTCATTACATTATCTATATATTTGTCTTTGTCATTCATAGATTATTTTAAGATGACTATTTTTGTTCATTTAATTTTGTTCTCCTCTAGTTTGCATGCCTTTACCTTTAGTATTTCCCTCACTCTCCACCAAATCGTTACCTATGTGGAAAGAAGGAAACAAATGATTATGATGAAATATTCCTTACCAAATTCCTCAAATGTGAACAGTACTTCCTGACAGGAACTTTTTATAACACTTTTTCAGTAAATTATCTCAATATGAATGAAATTTATAAAAATTGTTATTATTTAGGCAAAAATTCAATACTATTAATCAAACCGAGCAAACCAGTCGTAATTTTATAGTATCTCTTTTACAATGCATTCATCGCTTATACAATAATAAATTACACTTTAAATACGAAAACTGAAAACAACTAAAATCCTGTCCTGAGTACTGTCAATGCTAAACATAAGGTGCTTTGAAATGGACCAAAGGAGGAAGTTTGATGTATATTTGATAGTCATTTGTATCATTTGACTGCGTAGGCAGCGGTACAGTGGACTTCGCCGAGTTCCTCAACATGATGGCTAAGAAGATGCAGAACACAGATAGTGAGGAGGAGATCCGCGAAGCCTTCCGGGTGTTTGACGCTGAGCGCAACGGCTACATCAGCACCGAGGAGATGAGGTGACCATTCACACAAGGGGTGTCGTGTAGTCTACTTGCCCTCAGGCATGGCCCCTCTTCCACCTTTCCTCTTTACACCCGCATCGTGTATAAAGTATATCTATATCAATATATGCTCGCGATAAACTATATCTAAAAAATAGGACTCATGTATAATCTTTCAAATTTTAGCCATCTGACTGCACTTGACATGATTTAATCATTCACATATTTAATCATTCATATAATTACACAAGTATCCAGTATATTATGATAATTAAGATAATTGCAAATGTATTGAATGTTCAAAAACACAATTACATAATTGCACTCACAAAGTGTGCATCATTAATCAGCTTGTAGTTAAGAAATCCTATTAACATCTATCTTATATTTGCCTGAAGACTCTCAGTTACATCTTGTAAAATGCATCCATTTCATCTCACCTGTGAAATCTTTTTGATATCAATTTTCAATTTCAGTCGTTTATTGAATAGGGTCCTGAGATGCATTTATCGAAATGGCTAGAAAACATAAAACAGATTTTATATTTAATGCCAATTTATGACTTACATGCACACTACACCCGAATCAGATAATCAAAAGATAATTATTTCACAAAAGAATAATATATGAAATGCTCCTCAAGGTTAAATTAACCCTTTGGTTCGACCAGCGTCATTTATATTAAGTTTTTATTTTGCCATATCTAAATTTGATAATTTGATAATAACCAGATACTGCGAATGAGGAAACATTAAAATGTTTAAATTGATAGTGGGCATGAGGAATCGTGGGGGAAGAGCCGTGCAACCTGTAAACTGTGGCCTGAATAAGACCTATATCTTTCTCCTCCGCATTGTGCCCTCTCTCACCAGAGGGCACTGAAGTCTGTGTGGTTGCCACTTCTTGCGCTTCATTGCTCGGTCTACACAAATGAGAAAAACTAGTCCAGGTGTAGACCAGTAAATATCTACCTTCTCTTTTGGTGTATACCCAAATGTGTAGTTATAAGAGGGATAATACACGTAATTGTTGACATTTATTTTTGTATGAAAGTAGTGTTGTGCCTTTCGTCGTCTAGTCATAATAGTTTGGTGTATTGCCTTGATAGTAACGCTGTTGTCATGTCTAGTTTCTCATTACATGGGATAGTTTTCTCATATTTCAAATAAAAAAGATTTGTTTTCGCATTCATATTATAAACGAGATGAAAATGGTAGGTAAAATATTTACAACAAGATTTCTATTTCATAATGATATTTAAAAGCCACATAGAATTCTGAATTTATAGTTCTTGATGTCATGGTATTAAGATTTTATTTTAGCTTTTGTGTGAAGTCAATATGGTTATGGTGGCTATTACACAATGAATGAATTTAATGTTCTTAAATGATCAAATATCATTGTCATGTTGTGCATTATATGATTCCATGTTCTGTGTTATAATATTCTGACTAATGGTATGGTTGTTATTTACGTGTCAGAAACACAACAATAACTTGCCACAGTGTTTGATGTCTCATTTAACATTTACATATTAATCTGTATGGGATGATTTAGGTTTGTCATGAGGAATATTGGAGAGAAACTTACAGAAGAAGAAATAGAAGAGATGATCAAGGAGGCAGATCAGGACAATGATGGGCAGATATCTTACCTTGGTAAGTTAACATTCTGGAGGATATAACCACTTGGCCACAGAATGACGCCTTCCCCCTGGAAAGAAAGCTCATTGAATAGTGTTATATCTGGGGAGCATTCAGGGGCATTGTTTGGAGGCCATCAATTGTGATTCTGGTGAAAAAGTTGTAAAAGGACTTATACCAATGTGGTTGCAAATTGACTAAAGTCAATAGAGTTGAAAATAGGTTGTAAAGTCTCTCGCAATATCATAGCGTCTAACACGTAATGGTATCAGTTACAGTATCAACCCATTCTGCCAAAAACAGAAGATGTTCTGAATGAATTGTTTTTTCATAAACAATTACATCCTTGATAAGAATTTCTGGGCCTGTTCTTTCGGTGACAATCGAAATTATTCAAGAAATGCATGCAGATAGTCAGTCGAGATTGGACAGTGTGACAAATTATTGAACACGGGCTTCAATCGCCGCCATGTCCAACATAGATTTTAACTGTTGATACACCTTAGTCAATATTATGAGACATACTATGAGATGAGCATCTCATCTTAAATGATGAACAGTTTACATACATGATTCAGAACGTATTACAATTACCATTAAAGTGGGTTTTTATATCTTGGATAGGTAAATTCTCCAAAGGCCGTTGAAAATGGTACAACACAGAGACATTAAATCAGCATTATATATCTGTGTAAATGATAGCATCATGGTTTGTAATAGCGATTGCTCATACCAAAGAAAGTGTGGCTTGAATGACGGTATACATCATGTGCAAATTGATTATTGTTCAGAGATACCCACATAATCCATCATCTTCCTGTCACACATGAAGTTATAAATTCAATTATCAATGTTGGTAAGTACTGAACGGTTTCCAGTTTCAATACAGTAGGATTACTACTACATTACAAGGAGAGACTTCAGCCCATCGGCCAAATATATCTTTACGTCTGTACTTTCTATAATTTTTTATTTTTTTTCAAATATCAATATTACCCTTGCTGATGGATTCAGCAAAAATTCAAAAAGATTGTATCATATGAAGCCCAAAATTGTACTTTGTTAATATGAAGCATAAACTGTGAAAATTATATATCATACGATGAATATTGTGTTCGATGCTCCATGAGTGTATCATGTGTGATGAATTGACAGGCATTAAACTAAAAACTCAATAGTATTTGTAACTTTTGATATTATATCAAATCATTTCCATATTGATTCATGCCTAATTTACAACCCAGTCCCATTGTCCTTTTCACTGTTCTCTCAAACGACCACACACAAGTGCGAATTTCTAATATCGGCCAACTGTGGTGATAAACAAGAGCTTTATATTGGAAATTTCAGTCTCTAATTGCCTCTCAATCAAGACTTGGACAATATTAATGGCATTTAGCAAATATGCCAGATAGCATCACAGATGGTGAAGCTTCAAATGCCTGGCACCAATCGTATATTGCACAGGGTTATCTATCAACACCTGTTTTCAAACAATTTGTCAATATTGATTTTATCTCAATTCATATCGAATTACTCTCGTCACTTTTATAATTTAGAATCTCACAATGTATTTATTCAATATCACAGCTGTTTTTTTAACACTTTTAACAAGAAAAGAGCCAAGACGATGTTTAAAATGTTATAACCATCAGAGATAATTTTATTTTTAAATACCTTTGGTGTTTTTGGGACAAACCATAAACGATACATGATAGCAAACATATAGAAGGAAGTAAATATAACAAATCAAAAGTACGAATGTTTAAAGGTTACTTTGTCATCTGATATATTTTTTTTATAATCTAAGCCATAAAATAAACCTGGCGATAGCAATATAATTGTGTTAAATATCCATCTTTTAACAAAATATTAAAATTCAATCAATCTGTCAACATATTTTGGACACGATAAAGTTCAAAGTATTCGCCATTTTGGACAGAATGATTACAGAGAAGATGACAGGCATATTTTTTTCAGATTTCTTGCATTGATCCAATTGATCACTATATGAAAGCATTATAAAATATAAGGTATCCATATAATTTCAGAGTTTGCGGGCATGATGATGGTGAACAAGGTGGGATGACTGGTCTTGGCCGTATTTCTGTGGTTGTTGTCCATCGTCAGGCCCGCTCAATTTACACGTGTGCTGTGGCCATAAAAGCAGCACCTGGGCCCACACAGGTGCTGACGTTAGTGCTTGCTGTCCCAGCACCTCCATATCGACGGAACTGCCAATATACTATGTACATTCCATGCCGCACTTATTACTATTATAACACGCAGCAGCCTCCATTTTATTGGTTGATGGCGACAAAAAGGTTCCCATCCAGAGGAGGAAGGACAACTTCTTCAATTTGCTTGTCCATTTTCAATATTTAACTTGTATATAATATTACAATTGCTCATTATATTTACTCTTTTACTTATTATACTACACACTTTAAACTTTTCATGCAATGAGCTATGATGAGTAGTATATATATATAATAATATAATGGTGTATGATATGCTGCTAAATGCTAGCTCAGGGAGAGCCCCTACACATGCTCAGTGACAGACTTACAGGGAGCTTACCCACCGCCATACATTGTGATTGCAACCACAGCCCTGCTCCTACAAAAGGATGCACACTCTATCCATGACAGCAGCATGGGGTGATGCACAGATGCAATCTCAAACAGGAAACAACGAAACAACTTGCCTCCTTGCATCCAGGGATTTATAAGATAATGCACGTTCATGCTTATCCATTTTTGCTCAAATTTTAAATGTTTTATTTCACTTCAAACTGTGCTGTGGCTTTTTGTGGCAGCGAATTAAGTCCACTTCTGTAGAGTATATAGTGAGTAGCTTGAGAGGGAAGCTGATCTACCAGATGGCCCCCTGTCGGCCTCGTCTATGCAAAATCTTCCTCCACGTGGAAGATCCAAGTCAGTCTATTATGTCTGCTATGCAGCACCATTATTTCACCCGCAAGAGAATCCTACAATGTCATGTGCTTCCCCCAGAATACAAGCAGGCGTCCCCAGTCAGCTACGCGTTTCGAGGGTATGATGTGGTATGCGGAGGGAAATCAACCAAGATTGCTTTATGTTTATGAATGTCCTTTCTCTACTTCAGACGGTGATAAAGAATGACTACAGATATCTTAAATGACAAATGTTTCTTGATTCCTTATTTACCATACATTTTTACACTTATTATTATTATTCCCATCATGAATTATATCACTTACATATATGCATAAGGTCTATATTTAAATGTGATCAATTCAAACTTCTCATTTTTTCAATTTGTTAATAAAATGTTATGTATATATTAATACGTGGCTTTGTCTTCTTTGGCGTTTTGCTTATCTATACAAAAAGCTATTAGCATGATGCTGTGAAATATCAAATATTGTTTTACTTCTACGATAACATTCCACATTCTGGTCACTTTCCACGTTCTTAAAAGGGAAACAGTGAACACAAGCCTTGTACATCTCTAACAAATATTTAGAACTGATTGACTGATGAAATCAGCCAGTTTTACCAACGTCAACACAGGTGACCTTTGAGGCATAATATGTCTTATACGGAAGGGCTATGTTCTCTTGTTATAAGAGTCTAACTTGATATATAAAATATATTTTATATAAATGGTGAGTACAGTACTGCGGATAACATCACCGTACATTTGTTGTATGCTACACATGTACATCGGACGGACTGTAGACTTTCATTCTGTCTGTTGGCTAAACGTGGTCGTCAGTATGCACCGTCAGGTCACTGAAGTGTTGTGGGCAAGTCTGTGACATGTTTACGTATGAGGGATCACAAGACTTCCTTTTCCCCTGGAGACCACTACAGTCACAATCACACACACGCACACACACGCACACACACGCGCACACACACATACACACACACACATACACACACACACATACACACACACACGCACACACACACACACACACACACACACACACACACACACACACACACACACACACACACACTTGCACGCCAGATCAACGTCACTGCCAATTCAGTTGCCTATTGCTCTGGGACGTGAACAAATTCCACGAAATCCTCAATATGTTCCCCTTCACCTTGCGCATTCTTAGTCACGTAATACAAGTTGATAACATCAGTCGCTTACAAAAGAAATGGAAATAGATACTATAATGCCATAGAGAAAAAATGTAGATTGACCAATAATATTGAGATTAATTTTCAATAGAGTAATCGGTTAAGAAAAAAACTGCCTTAAGATTCTAAAATACTACAAGACTGGTAATTTCAATCATATAACTATTCATCCAATGTCCGTTCAAGTTGATTATGATAGCGTTTAATTATGCTGAACATGTTCATAACCATCAAAATTAGAAAATGTAATGAGATCGGGCTAAAATATCAGGTATTTATTTCATCTTGTTATTATAGCAATTTGAACAACAACAAAAATTATGTGTTTCAATATATTGGCATGGTGGATGTGTATTTTCGAGAAAAAAATGAAAATTGGCATGAATTTACTATTTACGGTAATCTGAGCCCAAACAGGCAATCCGATCTGAGTGCAAACTTGAGATATTAAATTCACTAACTAAACATGATCAACGTCTGAGATCCTATCCAGAACAATTCTTGACTTTTCATCTTTAATCGCATCTGTTTTATTTTGTTGATTCATATCATGCTTCACAACTGATTATTAAAGGCCGCCATTGATTTATCAATATGTCTATGTGATACTGCAAGAATGCCACTCTTCAATAGGAACAGGGCATTGAATCCCAGTGGAAAGCTTCTTTCTAACCAAATATTACCTCATACGATTTATAATGCGAAATGCATCAGTCAGTTATACATTCAATGTTTAGTTCTGTGCCCATTTTCTCGTAAAAATACATTATTACAAACATTGATATGCTTGGCCGAAATTTCCAAATAAAATGAGTATGTTCACATAGTACCTATAAATGACCAACATTGAACCCGTTTCAGGGAGACCCTCAGAGGGTTATCTTTGATTTATTATGAGGCCATATTAACATTATGTAACCTTTTTAACATTGTTTGACCATACACTTACATAATGTCATAATGAAAAAGCAACAAAGTGGTCAATAATTGAGTCAGAAAAAAAATCCACGATGAAAAGCTGATATTGCCCTGTTAATATCATTCGCTTGTTTGCTTACCATATTTAAGAAATTGGTTTAAGTTAATGGTTTAACCCTTTGATTGGAAAAAATGGATATTTCCTATTGATATTGATAATAAGGGAGTGGGGAGTAATGAAGACGCATTCACAAGTGCAACAACACAAATCATCGCACATTATTTAGAGAAATGACTCTAAAATGGAGTAAAACACCTTCATGCCACTTTTGTCTTTATATGATCGTAAGGCTGCTATAATTAACTTTATTTCCTTTAAAATATTATACTTTCTATTAGGAATGATTATTTCAATGGTTATATTAATTGTGTGTATTTTAATGCTGAATATATCATCTATCTATACATGAATATAATGATGAATGATATGATAGTTGACTGAGTTACAGCCCCCTCCATCATGGAAAAAGAAGCTTACAACACTGACGTGGATAGTCAGTGGGTAGGACTTCTATGAATTATTTTTGTTTTTGTTTTTGAATTATAATTCGTTCATACACCAAATTAAATGTTTTTTAAAAAGATGATTAAATGAATTTCAACTAACCCATCAGTTTTTTTTGTTCAATTTAAATTTTGTCTTGTCTGTTGTAATTTTTATTTTGTTTGTTGTAATTTTTATTTTGTTTATTTTAAATTTTTATTTTGTTTATTTTAAATTTTGTTTTGTTTGTTGTAAGTTTTGTTTTGTTTGTTATTTTTCCCCATCCGTGTTACATGTGGAGCACCACTTTTTCTTCTTTTAGGAAAGGGAAGTGTACAAAAAGGGTGCAATTCTGAACGCTAACCAGTCCCTGTGTGGACCCTCACAGCATAAAAAATGTTCACAAGAGAAGGTATTTGTTGGAAAATAGATTGGCCTGACAAGTGGAAATTAGATGAGGGTTTCTCTTTTCCTTAACCCCCTGAATGATTAATGGTTACCTCCTAACAAAGTAATGAATCCAGATTCAAATCTAGAACAAACATACACTAAGTAAAACGACGTCGACCTTGAAATATTTTCAAACCACGGTTTTATTGCACATTGACTATTTATTGAGGCAAGTGCCCTTCTGTGATTAAAGTGGAAAGTACACGATATGTAAGGAATGCAATTATTTCAAAAACAGTCTATTTAGATAATCTTTATTATATTCTCTGTGTAACACAAACGCCCAAGACTGCTTTGTATATATGCCTCCTTAAGTAGCAACTTCAACCAACCTCGGGTCAAAATGGCCATTTCTGAAGAGCCCTAATGACTGCTTCTAACAAGATAAACATTCCAGTACCTGACTGTTTTTCACCCCTTGAAGGTCCATATAAGCATTCAAATAGTGTTGTGATTGAACCAATGTTCACACAGGTTGGATTTCCCTGTGATATTATATTAGTCCCACCCACTCAGGTCAGTTAGGCAAGGTTATTAATGAATGGGGCCCGGAGAGATATGGAGGCGAATGTCTATTGTTCTCCGCGAGATGTGTGATCATTTAACTGCCTGCTGTCCTACCATTGTCTCCAAACATGCACCTACACCTTTCCAAGCATTTTGTGGGCTCTTATTTTGTCAAAGGTGGTAATTCCATGAATATCTAAGTTGGGGTAGTGTAGGCTCGTCAGCCTGGTCACTTTAGCAATCCCCTGCTAACAGGGTGTGGAGTGAGCTTTGTTAAAAGAGTACAAAATCCAACAACATTCCTGGAGTATATAAAACCTCTCAAAATATTTTGTATATCCATTCGTACCCATTACTTGACGACATCGCTGTATTTCCATTTTTTTACATGGAACACAACGAAAGTGTAACTTGCTGCCAAAATATAGCATATACCTATTTCACTAAGCTTTTTGTATTCCCCTAAAATTATTTACATTTTTATATTCATAGTTTCACGCCCTCGTGCCAGGAAAAATCTAAATATTTTAATTTCACTGGATTATAAGGTTCATAAGGGATGTTAACAACAAGGGTTTCCTTGGTCAAATAACATTATTCTTTTTACATGGTATCATAAACCAATGTACAATTTAATTGCCAAAATAATCTTTATTAGTTGATAATATAACAGTGTTAGTTTTTGAGAACTGGTGGAGTTATTTGATGCTTTGTTATAGATTGATTATCATTTAAGAGTTATTGCTGTGTATGGATGAATTATTTCCCTCCATAACAAGACTTTCATGTCAGTCCCCGCCGTCAATGTGTGCGCTCAGGCTTGGCTGAAAGTCATCAATATTCAGCCGACTGACATTATACCGATATAATAATGCATTAATACCTATGTAATGTATCACAGATAGTTTAATATTTACTCATGTCATTTATATACAGAATGTTTGTAATAGGTTAAAGGAGTTTCCAAAATCTGGATACACTTGACCTCAACGATTTAAAATTTATTAAGTCATAAAATTCATTAATAAAACGTTTTGAGTTTGAGAAGATAAAATCTGTTTGGACAGATTCCAGACAATTCTTTTACTTTCTCCAAACAAAAGGCATTCTTTTAAAATCAGATGTCCAAAAGTTAATTTAGAAATATACATCATAAGCCATAAGTGATCTCGTGGAATTGTCTCGGAATTAGACAAACGAGTGTCATCTGTTGGATTCAAAATATATATCCTCCATTACATCCTCGCTCTTGCTTTTCGTCCACTAGGCGACTTCTTTGTTAAAGTCGATTAACCAAACAAATTAACATGTGTTGAGTTGCGAAAAAGATAGGAAATTTTTGATAGATCAACTTGAATACTTATGAATTGCAATCAATTCAATATAGGGAACATAATTGAAATTATCAGTATTTCTTGGCTATATCCTTTTCCTTTGGCTAGATCCTTATGTTTTGAGTCATACAAATAGATATATGTGGAAGTTGCGTCGCCTATTTTGGATGATGTGTCATCCCTTTCCTGTGAAATAACATGGTTTGTCTTGAAATTCACACAAAAAAATCCGATTTTTCATAAATTACTAATAGTAAATACATCCATTATTTAGAAGAGGTGTCAAAATTCAGAAATAAACCTCAAATCTTAAAAAATTTATAATTTAGAAAACTTTAACTTTCTGAACATTTTAAATTTAGATTTCCCGACATTCTAATAATGATCGAGAAAAATATGGAGTTCCCGTTCTTATTTTTTAATTATTCACATTTGTAAAATATAAATGACATATCATTATATCTTTATATCTTTAATAAATAAAAAGATAAGCGACCCAAATTATTTTTGTTCTTTTTCATTGTCAGACACGTTTTCAAACATTCAATATCAAAACGTTTAGAATGTCGTGAATTCTTGTATTTTTTATGATTATAAATCTCGGATCAGAAATATTCAATTTCCAAAGTTTTGGTAGGGATTTAAATTCCATCACTAGAGGGCATGACTGTCCCTAAGGCATTCAAATTCAAATAACCTTCAAAGAAAAATGGTTATTTATGGTAAAATGATTGTAGCACCAGGTGTCAGCACTAAGGGGAAATGTAACAGCAAAATGGCTTTGCGATATTAAAACTCAAAATCCTCATTTGTTTTTTTACAATATCTATAAATTAATTCATCAATATAAATGATATCATATGAAAAATATATTTATTATGATATTGTGTATACTGCACGATTTCGTCATAGTGTTCAACATGACATGTATGCAATACATCACAAATACACAAAGATACAAGTAAGTAAGTAAGTAAGTAAATTTTTATTAAAGTGACATGTGTACATTTTAGTTCAATATAATATATCAGCATATGCATTCAACATCAAAGTATTCCTTGAACTAAGTTACACCCAGCCCGAATTGGGCTTATAAGTCACTATAAGCTACATATAATAGTCATAATAAGTGTGCTGTTTGTTAGTTGTACAATGTATGACGTCTCTTAATAAATGATTTATAAATATATTCAGCCGTATCTTTAACAAAATCAGGACTCATAAGAATTCTAATTTGTTCTTGCTCATTAATAAAAGAGAAATTTACTCCATTATTTATCAATTTGAGTATCAAAGATGATCTATATTCACTATAAAATGTGCAGTGTAACAAAAAATGGAATTCATTCTCTAATACACCTTCATCACAAAATTCACATAGTCTATATTCCAAGGGAGTATCTGTATATCTGCCTGTTTCAATTGCTAATGGCAGAATACCACATCTCATCTGTGCCAGTAATGATCTTTGATTTCTATCTTGTACTTTATATAAATAGGATTCAGTTTCAAATTCATCTTTAAATTGAAAATAGGTTCTTAGCTTAGGCATATTTGAAATCTGTGTTTTCCAGACTTCTTTCCAATTATCAATCAACATATTTTTTGCTTGATTCAAATTTAACAATGTTGTATCATCAAATATATCATTTAGATCAATTTCACTCAAAATCCTAGATATTTCATTACTCCAGTTTCTCTTATTCAGTTGTTTATCCCACATAAATATCTGTTTAGTCAATCTACTCTCATCCATTAGTATTAATCTATTCCAGTATCTTAACATTTCTACCTTATGTCGTACTTCTGGGCAAATCCATCCCATATCACCAATAATTGCATGGTTAGGGGCAAATCTGTGTACACCTAAAAAGTATCGTATTGCCCTATTTTGAACAACTTGTGCTCTAGAATTATTTTGGTAACCCCAGATCCCAGCACAATAATCCATTATCGGTATTACTCCAGAATTATACATAGTAGTATATGTCTTATAGCCTAAACCTTTAATTGAACTAAATTTATTTTGAACAGACCCCAATGCTCTTCCTGCAGAATTAGCTAAAACTGATGCAGTTACATCAAAGTCTAAATACTGATCCATAATTATACCCAAGTATTTATATTGTTCAACAGCATCTATGTTATCTGCCCCATACCTGAATTCATATTCTGTTTTTGGTAACCCTTTACATCTGAAATGGACAATCTTTGTTTTTTTAACATTAACTTTCATCCTCCATTTTTTACACCAGGAATATAATGTTGAAATCATAACTTGTAAATCTTGCTCTGATTCTGCGACAAGTGCCAAATCATCTGCATACAATAGTATACTTAGTAGTAAATTTTGTCCAAATTTGACCCCAAGGCCTGTATCTTTAATGTCAGTAGCCAAATCATTCAAGAAAAGTCCAAATAGAGTAGGAGATAGGGGATCACCTTGTCTGACACCAAATTCTGAGCAAAAATTACCCGACACAAGCTCATTCACGTTTACACATGCCATTGGACTTGCATATATTGATTTCAATGTACTATATAATTTACCACCAAACCCCATTCTTCTTAATTTGTAAAATAATAGATTCCTGTCTACTCTATCAAAAGCTTTCTCCAGATCCACAAATGCTACATATGTGGCTAGTTTTTTGTTTTTCCTGTTTCTCATAATTGATGTAAGAGAAAACACATGATCAGCACATGACCTTTTTGGTCTGAATCCATTCTGTTCATCTACAAATAGATTATTATTTTCAGCTGTCATTATTATTCTATTATTTATAACTGATGAATAAAGTTTATATACTGTTGAAAGCAAACTAATACCTCTATATTGCATTGGTAATCTAGCATCAATCATACCACCTTTTGGTATAGGCTTTATCATTGCCAGATTCCAGGCACTGGGTACAATACCATAATCAAATATTTTATTGAATAACATCATCAAAATTGAATCTGACTTTCTATTTTTAAATATTTCATATGGTAAATTATCAATTCCAATTGCTTTGTTTAGTTTTGTGTTTAGTACAACCTTTCTTATTTCAGCCTCAGTTATAGGATAATCTAAGTTAAAATTTACAGGAGCATTATTCTCAATGTTTGGCAATTCGTTCATACATTCATTATAGAAGTCATCATCAAATGTACCTTCATCTGCTGTAAAAGAATACAGTTTCTCAAACTCATTTTGCCATTTGTTCAAAACATACTCAGGATTAGTGATGATTTCATCATTCTCACCATAAACTTCCATTGGAATATTTAGCTTTTTACTAGGTCCTAGCCTTTTGATTGTTTTCCAGAATTCTTTTGGGTCAGATGTGTTAATTTCTTCCAAATGTATAATTTTCTCCCTATTATAATGCCTTTCTGTCCTTCTGTATTCTCTATCAAAATCTTTTTGTGCTGTTCTAAATGCATGATAATGAAATTTTCGCTGTCTTCCTTGTGACTTTAGAAATAATTTTTCATTCTCACATAATTTCTCCCACAATAACTTCAGGTCATCATTCCAAAATGGCTTTCTACACCTATACAGCTTTTTTCTGGCTCTTGGAAAAACATTTTTCTTATGTAGCCAAGCATTCATTTCATTATGATACATTGTACAAAAATCATCATATAATATATCTACATTTAATTGCTCAGCTCTAATATTTTCAATTTTCTCTATTAATAATAATAAATTTGATCTACCTTCTTCTGTGTCAAGAAAGGTATCAGGCATGGACTTCACATTATATCTTTGATAATATACATGCTCTTGTTTCAAATTACCTGTGTATCCCTTATTTACACAATTACCTGACCCAGCTAGTGAATCATCATTTCTATCTAAATAACTGCGGGTACTTATCTCTAACAATAAAACAGAATGATCAGGAATCTTATTTCTAAGGGTGGCATCATCAAAATTCATACAATATTTATTTATCATTTCCTTGGCAGTATATACTTTGAAATCAAGGCAATACTCAAAGGAATTAATAGGTGCAATGAAATAGTCTACAACAGATGTCCCGTTCCATTTAATACATGTCCAATTATCATTTTCAGGCTTAAATCTACCATTACATACACACATTTTTGTATCATTCAAAAATTCTAATAATGCTTTTCCATGATTATTCTTATCCTGATCTAATATTACCCTTTCTTTAACATTGTCAATATCCATAACATAATCATTATCTCTTCCAATTCTACTGTTAAAGTCGCCAGTAATATATACAGTATCACAATTTTCAAGTTGATATACAATTTCCAACATTTTGTTATAGAAATTTGAAGCATCTCTACCCCAATTAGATCTTTCAGGGGGTAAATAACAACTGATTAATACAAATGTATATTCTGTTCTTTTGTTTTTAAATTCTAAGGCTATTATTCCATTGTGATCTTTATATATAACATCAATACAATAAAATGTAAATAGATAATTCTTAACTAAGATACATAAGCCACCATATTGTTTCTTTGCTCTTCTATTATTAATGTTCCTATTGCATGGATAGCATGTATATCCCTCCAACTCTATTTCATTTCCATTTTTTAAATGTGTCTCTACAATGGTACAAATATCAGCATTCTCTCCTAGTATCACTTCACTTCTCAAATGTTTATTCTCTGTTGTCCATCCATTAATGTTCCATGTAAATAATGATATGTTACATGAATCGGACTGAGTGTAATAGTCCTAACTGTCTTTCTTTACTATTTTCCCACTACCTGTAATTTTCATTTGATCCCCATTAGGGATCATGTTGAGAATTGTCCGAAAGTTCAAGTCCATTAGCCTGTCCAAGTGTGGTCTGGAGGTCCGTACTGTATATGGCATATCATGTACACCTCAAATAAAAATAGTCATGTGTGTATTGTAAACTTATGATTACATGCGATTATCGCCCATAATGAAACTGTGCTATAAGTAGTGAGGAGAGCACTGAGCAAATGAAAAAGATGTAACTTTAGAAAATGGAAGAGAATGACATGGGAGATTGCAGACTGCAGTGTACATCAAGCTTACATTCCAGGCTCTGACATGTAGTGTGTGCCAGCGCTCCACCCAATAAACCGCTCCCACCGAGACAAACAGTTATTATTTAGATGGTAAAGATACATTCAGGAATGTTTTTTTTTTGAGACAGACGACGAATGTCATGATATTATTTTATTTTTTTTGGGGGGGGATCTGATCAAGCTATTAAAGACAGATTTTTTCTACTTGGGTAATAAATAGAAGACTTCAGCTACATTGACCTGAGCTTTGTTCATATGAAAGCTCATCATGGCGCAAAAAAAAAATTCTTACACAATATTTTTGCAAACAAACAGGATTGCAACAAAAGTTACAGTTTTTTTGCATTTAGCAAAGTTATGACTACCCAGCTTTACTAGGCCTCTTCAATATAGGTGTAATATACAGAGCCCGATGCAAAGGAGAGTAAGTTATAACATGTGTTCTGAAAATCGAAAATTGTTGATGTGTTTTTTTTCCTTAAATGAATATAACTATGAAACACTGTAAGAATAGTAGGAATAGTCATGAAGAATGAGTGCCCCATAGTGGCAGAGGAAAAAATAACCAAAAATACTGTATTTGTGGGAATTGGTACATTTACAGTGTTTACAAACCACATTCTTTATCAAGCGCATTAATGACATTAATCAGTATTTTAACACTACAGTATTTGAATTACAAGGAATGGTTACAAGTATATTCCTTTCAGAATAGTATTTTGTCCTCATTTTCCTTGATGATAGTCACGATGAGAAATGACGAAGACAAGCAAATTAGTTCTGCAGATTACACAACAGGAGTTGGCTTGTTTATAACTGTGTTGATTTCATTTCATTGGGAAGTAAATTCACTGTAACCCAACAGAAACAAATTTTCTCATTTTCATTTGTATAATTTGGAAATAAAAAGGAAGTTTGGCAATCATATATGTGAAGAGAGTTGAAACAATTAATATTTGTATAATGGTCAAGTGTGTACTCTACCTCTGTTTTTCTTTTAATGTTTTTGATAAAAATAGAATATCTCTTCATTGGATCACAGAAAATATTGTTAAGATCATTTTTACAACGTTCTTTGGAAATCCACTTTAATATGGTACCACAATCTGCAGAACTTTTCCCTTTTGACATGATTAAAGAAATCTTTGAGCAGTGACATATTACTACGTCATGTTTTATGTGTCACAAACACATGAAGCTCTCAATATTTCAAAGAAATTTCCATTGTGATTGGTTTCCTGTAATTTTTTGAAAACGTTCTATTTTGGCATAACCAAAAATGTATTTCCCTCAGAAAATGTTCCACTAGAGGACGCTCACCGCCAATATCCGCGAATCCCCTTAGGTTCAAAGGTGGAAATCAAACAATTATGACGATATTAGAGATACATATTCGAAACTTCATAGCCCCAACTTAATGATAAAAATATAAATGTAACTCAAAGATAAACAAAGCATATATCGACTACCCCTTTTAATTTTGTGTAATTTGTGTGACAGGTGGGCATCACTTTGACAGACGATTTTGTCATGAGATATGACAAAATAATGCAGTGTGTCATTTGCTAACATCGGAAAAAAACTATGATGTATATAAATAGTCCAAATATATTCAAATACATACTATCTGATATTGTTTCTCATTTTTTTAAATGCTCTAGTGGTTTGTACGTTGAACTCAAATACATCTGGTGTATATGTAGTATATGTGTGAACAGTAGACAGTCTTTGAATTATATACCCCATGTAAGCAATATCAAGTGCAAATCTAAAATACACTGATAATTCATTTGGTGTTCTTGTGTCCACTAGCTAATTCATGGTTAATGTCTTGATTATATGAGATATCACATATAAACCTAGAATACAACAATGGTGTATTTTTGGATTTTATTACTGCTTTGTTCCTGCCCCAAATATATATATATATATAAAATATATATATAAAATATATATATATATATATATATATATATATATATATATATATATATATATATATATATATATATATATATATATATATATATATATATATATATATCTACCAAGGGTAACATGATGAGGTCAAAATGAAAAATATGAAACTGCATTGTTATTACCATATCATAAGGCATTACTCAGGAACACAGAATGAATGCTTGCAAATTGCAAAGAAAAGAGAAAGACAACACAAGCGGGGTCTATTCATTTACTCTAACTATATATATATATTTCACATTAATTTTCCTAAATACATATATATATATGAACAGACTTGTCTGGTATCAGCGCTATACAAATTTTATTATTATTATCATTATTATTATTATATATATATATATATATATATATATATATATATATATATATATATATATATATATATATATATTTCACATTAATTTTCCTAAATACAACTTTATATATGTAAAATGCTATTTGTTTATTTTCTTTATAAGTGCATTTTGTGTATTTATGGACTAAATAATGATACAGCATATGCACACTCGGTTCACTTTTTTCCTAGCAATCCGCATGTGTATTTCATTGTCTGCTAAAATTGTTGATCAGTTATTTACCATTACTCAATGAAATGGAGTAAAGCGGTATAATAAATAAGGGTAAGACGCTATGCTAGGATAGATGAATATGGAGAATGAAATCGTAGAAGATTGAAACGGATTTTCCACTATCCCTTGAATGATTATTGATACATCCCTATCGATTATTGATCATGTTTTAATGCAGGCATGTGTTGTCACTTTCTGCTGCTAAGCCATAAATGTTTCAGGCTGAAATGAGTAAAAATATATGTCATGGTTCACCATCTATGAATTTACAGAGTTCAACCTCAAAATTGTTGTTTTATGTTAAATTTGGGAAAGAAATTCATCTTTCGTAAAAATGTATATTGAATGAAAATAAGAGAATCCACAGCATTCTGAAAATGTTTATATAACATCTTACCCAACATGTCTGACAATGATGATATAAAACAATAAAAACAAGGGGGTGCCGTGCTAATTTTTTAGTTTTCAAATTTTCATCGGTCAGGTGGGGAATAAAATAACAGTTAATTAACTCAAAACATTGCGCGGTGGCCCCATGCTTTTTACCATCATATATTGTTCAATATATCTTTATATCTTTGATAAAATTATTTAATTTAAAAATCTAAAATTTTTAGGTTTATTTCTGAGAAATCTAAGACGGTGACCTATATTTTTGTATATATCAGAATAACATACATTGGTATGGTTCTAACCTAAAATTTTGGCCTTGTTAGGATAATTAACATGAATGCATTAATATATGATTGCAACTGGGTGGGGTTACCCTACCCTTCTGGGCAACCCTGTCATTTAACTAATAGCTATAAGCACAGCTCTGTGACTAAGTCCTGTTCTACTAAGATACACAGTAAGCCTAACCATTGACACAGACAGCATGCTTTCATCGTGAAACTGTTCTCAGAACCCTGACCCAACCCCGACGCACCTGCACCTGACACGCGGGATAGTGCTAATCAATACACCAGAGCGTCCCGGCTTAGGTTTGCTCCAAGTGCCGACTGTCATATATTGATTTGTTCCCTCCCAGCATCTGACCACAGCCTCCCCTAAATAACAATATACCTTATCATTTCTGTTGCAAAATGAATGTCACTTTGTTAAGTCCGCTCGTTAATTTGCAGATATGAACAACATTTAGGAATGTAATTAAAATTGATTCATATTTGAGATCTGATGAGGCACTCTCTACATTTAGCAGCAATCATCATTAATGAATGTATCTTCATTAAAGTTATTATTGTTGGTCAAACAATTCCATAAACAAGTATTCATTACACGTTTGACAGGTTTTAAAGTGCTAAATTGACGATAGCCAAAATACTAATTGTTTGGCCATCGTCATTTTGGTCCAGAGCTTTGGGCCAATCGCATTTAAATGAATAAGCTGAATTTCAGTGAACTCTGAACAGGTGGGTTTCATAGGTTTTTAGGCCATGTGTTTGTTAACTTATTGCAAATATGATGACATTGTCAAATACGTGATTATAGACATTTAGTAGGCGATGACTCAGTGACATAATTGATGACATAGTGTTCTTCAATCACCAATCGGCAAAGCCCAGATAGGTGATCTGGAGGGGTTTGTCGAACGTCCATGGTCTCTACCAACTCCAACCAAAGAAAAGTTAGGTGGAGTTGATTGAGCTCTAGTGAAGTAAAAATTCGCCAGCTGCAAAAACTTTGGTAAACCCGTTTAAACGTCAAAATTGAACCCGTTTCAACTGCCGTTAAAACGGGTTTGATTCAATTTTTGCAGCTGGCGATTATTATCAAGTATTTATATTTTCTTTATTTAATGTTATCCAAAAAATAATCAAGCTTTTTTGTGAGATTTTAGACATAATCATACATAAAATATGAATTATCACTTAAACAGTTGGGTATTTAAAAAATCACATCTGAACGAGATTAAAACCAAAAAGCAAAAATCTCAGACCTCTCCAGATCACCTATCTGGGCTTTGCCGATGGGTGATTGGAGAACACTATTGATGACAAATATCTAATTCTCGTTGAGATCACACTTCTCGCGGTGCTCGTTGTCACCGAGTCCCAACATGGGCGGATTAACAAATGAATATATAACAAGTAATAATGAAATACGTGAAATGAAAAGTTGTGTACTTGGGCCTAAAGTGTTCGAATTTCATAGGAAAACATTTTGGAACCCAATATATCTAATATACAATGACATGTTACAATTGTCCTGTTATCTGATATATAGTAATGAACATAATGTTTGTCTTTTTTAAATCACGTTCAAATATCTTTTTACTGCCTTTGGTATCACTTACCTTTCATCTTAATCAAAACAATCAGAATCAGAATTAATTAACCGAAATTCATTAAAGTTGATATTTAACATCTACAGATATTCACAGGGGCAGAGGTCTTGTTACATATTGGTAAACATCCTGTTCAACCGATTGAACTTTTCATTGATTGGCACAATCAGCAGCTTCATTCAAGCTAATAACGTGCTTTGGCTTAACAAACGTAGGTTCATTGACTTGGTCTGATTCATATGAATAAATGAACAAGAACTACTTCATTGATGGAAGAAATCTAATTATCCCTGCATAAAGAAAGAATAAAATAAACGAAATACAGAAAACGAAACAGGAAATTCAAAAGTCCAAGTTAAGCATTTAACTACCTCTGTCTTCATAGCATTACATGTGTTTTCATCAACAATCTGGAATACAATTCTCAATCAGAGTCAAACAAGCTTTCAATCATTATCCTGATAGAAGTGATTTCACATTCATTTGAATTACCAGAAAATATACATGAAATAGTTTGTGTATCCTGGAGTACCCTACTCTGCATTACATAGGTAGTATTTAATTACTACATCTGATACCATTCTATATTTTGAATTCCTCACGTTATAAATACTTGCCTTGCTCACAATAACATTCATGAAATGAGGTTTTCAAGCACTTTTCCTTTGCATAATATAAATGTTTATACCCCAAACTTTGCAATCAAAAGTTATTACCCATCATATTTCCTCTACATAAATTTCTGTGCCATTTGAAAGTGGATAAGTCATCTGCTAAAATCCAAATCATCCATTGGACACTTTGTCAACAAACGTTGCTTAGCTGACCAGTGATTTAGTGCGAAAACCTATTGATATGCAAATTAATGTGTGGCAGAAACCCGGACCACGTGACAATGACAATGCCAACTTCATATCCTGGATTATCCGCTACTTTATATCAGAAGTAATGCTAGTCGTTTAACCTTCTCACTACCTTTCCCATCGTTGTCCTTTTTGACGTCGTTCGAAATTTGAAACTTCATGTCCAGTCATGCATGTGAGTCACGCCCTCCAAAATATTGTACAATCATAATTAACCAATCTCAGGCCATAACTTGTAATCAGTTGGATGAACGAGACACAAACCAATAAGAATCTGTATGAATGGTCATTAATTCATTCACCAAATGGCCAGAATTTCACAAATAGTCATGACTTCCTGTGTGTATCTTTTTATCATAAGCGGCAGGGAATGATATGATAGAGAAGTCCTGTTCTATAGGCTACCTGGGCCCCTTTCCTTTCTGACAGGGACTGTCTCTATCTGGAGGGAGTATAGTTTAAAGGGTCGGTTAATGTCTTCAGGGTCAAATGCCCCTGGAGGAGATTTCATCAGTTTTGAGCAGTTACAGAGCTATTTGTTCTACATAAGGATTGAGAAAATGTTTCTCTGTCAGCTGCTTATCCATTTAAATTACAAAGACATTGATTTCTTATTTAAATATTGGGCCACCAGAATATCTGTTATGGGTGCCAGGTATTGAACTGATTGTGAAAATATTCATAATTGGCTGGATTATAAGGATTCAACTACATTCAACTGCAGGGGAAGAATATTGCTCCCCTTGCAAATGATCTCCCTAGTTACATGTATCAAAGAAAGGTTGCAAGTTTATGTGTGTGAAGCTCGCAGGTGCACTTAAAGTTGAATTTATCAGGCTGTGTATTGAACCTTTCTGAACCTTTCTACCATTCTATCTGTCTCCTGAGGCACGTTACTTGAAGGCAAACCAAAGCTAGTCAAAATTTGGACCAATCATTGCTTTGTTTGTTTTTGGGGTTTTACATCACTTTCAACATTATTTTAATCATTTCGTGATGAGACCTACTTGTAGCAGATATAGTGCTGCCTCACTGAATTGTCATGTCGCAGGTCCTTGACATGACAACCCACCCGGTCACAGATTTACAAGGACAACGGGTTAACGCTTTGGCACGGTCCTCAGCTCATATGGGAAATTGTATCATGAGTTCAATCCCGGCACGGCCGGGGTTCGAACCCATGACCTTTGGATCACCACAGAGGAACTGGTGCTAATAAGCTGGCGCTCTAACCAACTGCGGCACGGGCCGTGGCCCTGACCAATCATTGCACAGCTGGGATCTATGAATTTGGATGAATTTTGCCAGTCCTGATCGCAAATTGAAGTAATGACGGTCGGCGCAAATTTGAGTGATTCGAGAGTCAAGAAAACCGATTTTGCACTGGACAGGACAGAGCTCTTATTCTATTGCCTGTATGCAGTTGTAGGGACAGATTGCATTCAATAATTCATTCTATGCTGAATGTTGTTTATATCAGAACGTCCCATTTGTACTAGATTCAGTGAAGCATAGAAACGTACGGAGAGCTAGTAGCCAAGAGTATTGCTCACAAACTGAGGTATATGTAGATCCCTGATTTTATCGCCCTTTTCTCATTTACACTTGTCTTACCTCGCACAAGCTGCGTTCCTGACCAGTATAATCACGTAGCTTGAAGGGGGGCATTGCCACAGTATTGCGTTTAAAGGTGGGTTCCCATATAATTGATGAAATACCATAGTGACCAACTAAGACAACAGCTTCACTCAAGTAGCTGATGAGTTGTGACGGAAAAGGATCGGCCAATCCAAAGCGAGGACATAATGACATAGCAATCTGGCTTCCTGTAGAATATTAGCAATTCATAATCTTGAAAGATGTTCTCAACCAAGATGAGCTGAGCTTTATTTCTCTGTTGTTCAAGCATATTGAATCTATTAATAGTTTGCTGGATTGTGCTCCTGGTCGTTACATATATCTTGACTGTAATCCCTGGTGCAATGGTGTAGATGATAAAACAGCGTCGTTGAGAGGTAAGAATTGTCCTTTCTTGTGAAGGTCTCGGTGAGGAAGAGCTGTGGTCCGCAGCAGGCTACAGCGGACAGTGTCACCTCACAGGTTAGTCGTAGCTATATAGCCAGAAGAGGGTTTTGTGATATAACCGTTAATTCCAATGTGATACAGGGGTTGACATTTTGGAATCGTATTGTGAATAAGTTCCCTCCCTTGAGATTTTGCGATGAAAAACAGCTTATGTGATTTCATAATTAAATATCATAAGACACCAATGATACATTACACCTGAATATTGGTGTTATATTTGGACATAAACAATTATTATCATATTGATTAGCCTGGACTAATTTTTCCAGTGTGCTTTAAACTGATACATTTTGCTGTTTTAAATAACACAGATAAAAAGCAAGGTACAGAAGGTACATAGGCAATATTCCAAGGCAGGGTGGTCGTGAGCAGGCACAAACAGATTGCAGAGGTCAAAGTTCACTCCGCCAGGGAACACAGGAGGTCTGCTGGACCACCACAATACATACTACAAGAGACGGTCATCTGTCATCCAGAGGGCGGGCAGCAACAGCGATGGAGGTAGGTTTAATATTGTGTGTATGAATATTTGAGAGGTATTCAGCGGCAGAATTGGCACCCACACCTGCCCGTGCATATCTATGCCATTCTTAGCGCCTCAGAGCTACTCTCCTATGCTGCCTGAGCACTTGTATGCTATGCAGGCTCATGGGGCCGCTTTATTCATCCCCGGCATTGACAGTATAACTTATCAGATATAAGGACCTAACAATAGAATAGACTTTGCTATCTGTCATAAAGACAGACTGAAAAGTGAAGCGGGGTAGGCACACAGAAGGGCGCTCAGTACGTAGCCTGCGTAGCTGTCTAGTGTGTGCAAGGCAACCAGTCCGAGGCCGGCGAAGCAGGCAAGGAGACAGTGAGACAGCACCGCCATATTAAGCAGCAGCCTCAATACATTTCACACAACACTATATGAGAACAGGTACAGCTCCAGATACACAGGGTGCCCGTTCAGTGACCAGTGGAGCCAACATCGTCCTCTAATATGGCAGGGGTAGCCATGGTAAGTAGCCGGCGTGTCGGTTTCTTATTGAGTAGCCTTCGTGTTTAGCATCATCAGGCTTATACCACCTATCATCAGCGTCGTTAAGTGATTTGTATGCGGATGTGAGCGATTAGGACTCCCAGCGTGAGGGAGGCACTTTGACAGGTAAACAGCGAGACAGAGAGGAGGGAAGGGTGGGTTGCATGCATGCCAAGCCCTGGACAAGGATGGTGCTGTACCACAATGGGGCAGGGGTACGTGTAGAAGAAGATAATTTCTTGTGAACGTGTCCCACCATTACCCTCGCTTAGTCATTCGTTATTCCATAGGCGCCATTCTGTAGTGTCACCTTTAATAGCGCCATGCTACATTATATCTACCAATATGTCCTCTTATAAAGTGACTCGACAATATATCTGCTAACCTCGACATACATGCATTTTACATCGTCCACACATTTCACGGTATCTGATCCAAGAATTACTGAATGCATTGTGGATGTTTGAATGACGAAGTCATCAAGCCATCAAACAAAATATAAAAAATAGTTCCATGTTTGGCTAATGAATAATGCTAAACATGTTCAATTGTTGGCACTCTTTCTGTAAGGCTACGAACTTACAAAGACTTAACTATCATCATCGTTAGTGGTGCAGGATTAATGCTAATGACCTGTGGGTCTCAGATCTGAGGGAGCCCTCTTGCCCTCAACGCCCGTCATTACTTGATATGTACCGATATGTGGTGCTCCTGACTTTCATGACAGAGTCCACATCAACCATGATTATGAACATTAAGGTATTGTCAATTCCGATTTCATACATTCTTTTTAATAAGTAATAACACAATGAGTGCACTGTTTGACTGGTATACCATCCATTATGAACCTTATTTATGCTGTGAGGGTCCATAATGGAGGGGACTGAACCTCACCCCAAGGCAGTGTTTTCTGTGACAGCGAACAGGTTTCACATTATGAATATATAGGCCTGATATATGAATATATAGGCCTGATATGTAAATATAAAGGCCCACAGCATAAATATGAAGGCCTGATATATAAGCGATGGAAGAAACTTGATATGTCTCTATTGATAGTTTACCAAGGATATTATTACACTTGAATATGCTGAGTTTAGATGTATATATCTTTTCATATTTACCAAAAAATTATCCTTAATCCATGAACGCACTATTTGGGCAATATACATTTACCTAAGTAGTTAATATTTCACATTTATGTCCCATATGTACGATGTATGGGGCCATTAGGTTTAAACATATAGGAATAGAGTAATTATTGGCGAACACAGGAACCTTTTAGTGGTCATGCGCGTGGAAGGTGTAGGATATCACCTGTCCGTCCGTGAATAGCGGCGGTATTTGTCAAGGATATGTGAATGACCCATGAACAGTAGGCAGCGTTTGTCAGCAGTCAGCCTGTGATGTATGGCGGATGGCATTGAGCAGGAATTGACAGTAAATGCATCCTCGACGACCCCGACTCATTTGTATGTGTGCTCAGCCTGTCAGGGGTCAATAGCAGACATTTTATGACATCTTCTAAATGTGTCTCGGCCATGTTCCACTTGTAAAAAAGGATTACAATTCTAGTTGTACATGAATCATTAGTTATTATCGACATGTAGTTTGGGTTATTGGTATGCTCCTTTATAAACAGTTCTTTGTCCGTTAAACCGTCTCATGTTTGGTAAAAACTGTAACAATACTGTGATACAAAGTTAAGATGTCCAGAATATTCAAAATATATATTTCTATTCGCATGAACACTTATTATTAGACCTTATGTGTTTGAGAATTAAAAGTCAAAGTGAAAATGTGTCCAAATATATATATTACATGAACTATTTTTATTTTGTTTCAGGCCGATCAACTGACTGATGAACAAATAACAGGTAAGAATACATTAAAAACTAGTCAACCCAAACCACTCGATCTGGTTTATATTTTTCTGTTTGGGCTTATGAATGGTAGCGAGGCTATACATTGAGGGAATGCCGTGCCTCATGCACATGTCCCTCCTGTGATATGAACACTACACACGGAGTGGATCAATTGAATCTATATCGCTAACCGTCCCATTTAACGTAGATGAGGCTCCCAATAACTATGCCAGCCTTGACCTTTCAGTGAGGACCAATAAAGGAATGAATGAAACAATCAACACCCATCCATATCGATCCCAAAATGCTTTGTAAACGTAATACATGGTGCAATATTAACTATTGTTAATATCATTAATCTACTTATAGGCTATGAAATGATGAGTATGGTCATAATAGTAATTATAAGTCATTGTGACCAACTAGGGTGCACTCTGCGCGGATAGATGGGCCATTAAGTATGACAAGTATCACTATACTATACTTGCTTAATTGGAGGTCACTGACACCAATCTCCCTGGATGGTTAGACAGGTTTTCCTCAGCATCACTGGTCTTCTTTAATAGATTAGTTGTTTTTTCAGAGTTCGTTCGATGAGAATAACTCATCAGTCGATCACATCTTTCACATCAGCTACATTTCACCATGTTCACCTGAAATATTCTTTTGAGATCACATTTCACCATGTATATATATATATGATAGTAAATTGGTAACATTTGTATCAACTTATCACCGCGTGCATATCATGTTAGGTTGGTAACCACTTGTCATCATGCATAATGAGGCTGGTTTCTTATTTATGCACGTCTCTCTGATCATAGTTCAGATTATATATAATGATTATAAACACTGCACCTTGCACTAAGCCAAAAGTAAAAGCATTCATAAATTCACAATGAATATCTGACAGATCAGCAAAGCATTCAGTATTCCATGTATAGCATAGGTTGTGCATATGGGAATCACCAGGCAAGGTTTACATGTTAAATATTAGATCTATGTTTTATGTTCCACACGCTCACATGTATCTATGGTGGTGCAAGATATAATTATCAATATTGCGGTATGAGGTCTGAAGTCAACATATCATACATATTTGGAAACAAATTATTTATACCAAAGCTCAAATGAATGTAAAGTTGCCGACACTCAATTGACAGCGGTGAATACAAATCATCTATTTCCAAATTTTGTGTAAATATCCAAATCGATCTTGTTATGACTTTAAAAAAAGAACTTGCCATAAATTGAATGCCATTTATTAAAAAGATATATTTCAAATTTCTATCACTCAAATTTCTCTCACTCAAACCAGTTCACAAAGAATAATGCATTGCAGCATTGAATTTTGAATAGATATGTATTGTTATCCTGAGGTTTAATAAGTTTAATGGACATGGACATCACTACATGAATATTTGGTCAAATGTCTGCTGTAAAGACATGTGGTAAAATAATCACATTTTACTAAAACTGTTTTCACTGATCATTTCATTACAACTATTCTGGGCACATGAGACTTTTTTATTATTGAAAATGGGTGGAGAGGCAATGGGGAAAATCATTTGCCATCCTGGACTAATATTGGTGTTGTCTAGAGATGAATACATGTACAGTGTGGTTCTGAATCAAGTTACCCCAGTTAATATAACCATATCCTTTATATGCCTTTATTTGTGTGACAAAACAGATTTTCAAATATGAATTAATTTAGGAAGAGAACGTTCTTTTACATGAACTGATCCCTCAGTTTGTGATAAACCTTTATTTATAAACACATTTTTATGACAAAAATCTATAGCTCTATTTATAATAAATGCATTGTTTGTAATTGATACTGAAAGTCTTCATACAAAGTGCCCATCTAAATGACAAGTCCCCTCAAGACCAAAAATCAATAAAAGCTAATTAGATTACACTGCAGTCAAGTATGGCGCTTGACAATAAATTCAAAGTCGCCTCCATTGCAGCATCATAACCGTGTGTGCACCGTGCCACATATTAATGCTGCCAATTAAAACAATATATCGCACTAAATATAAAGAGGCCATATATTGATATTGTCAGATGAAAACATTCGATTATCTTTTTATTGTAGAATCAACTATGATGTACGACCTTATTGATAATATATATATATTATTGATTTTCATGTTAAGCTCGTCTCTTTTATGGGATATATATATAAATCCGATATATCAATTAAATCATTAAAAATAAGAATTGACATTGCATATTTTCGCCACAAGATATGCTCTATACAAATATTTCATTAGTTGTATAAAGATCGTTCATGAATTATATCTACTGAAAGTCAACGTTGTAAACAGACAGTTGATTTATTCATTGAGTCATTTCCCGAGCGTTAAAAGTGCGAGTTTGTTCCGAATCGATTGTTTTAGAGGACTACATATATTGCATGCACAGTGATATCCCTCTGCTTGCAAGTTCTCATATTCCAGCTTGTTTTGCCACTCTCTGCGGCTTTTATTGATTAAAATTATGCCAACTCACTATTTATTTAAGAATCACATTAAAAGTTAATTGGGAAACAAAATTTACCGATTTAATCGTACTAAATGTGTATCTGATATACTTTCACGATTTTAAATGCTTTAAAGACTATCGTATTGTGAAATTACTTATCGTTTATTATCTTGTAGAGTTTAAGGAAGCATTTAGCCTTTTTGACAAAGACGGAGATGGAACAATTACAGCCAAGGAACTGGGCACTGTAATGAGAGGTCTTGGACAGAACCCTACCGAGGAGGAGATCAACAAAATGATTGCCGAGGTAGACACAGACGGTAAGTACACACACACAAACACACACACACACACATATATATTATTCGAAGTTGAAAATCCATTTTTAGATCTTGAAATCGTCTTTGTAACCTCCATGTGAAACTCCAGTGTGGAGATTTCATCTTTGTTTTCTGTATAAAGGTGTCATATTTATAGTTTTGTGAAAAGACAATTCAATTCTCATGCATATGAGTAGTTTCTCTTATGCAAAAAGACGTCGTTGATCTATAAACAAAAATATGTGGTTTTGTGACATACATAGAAATAGTATGTCAAATATACGATTATGGCCCAGGCTACAGAACAACCGATTTTAATAATGATTTTAATGTCTATTAACAGCAATGGTCCATTGTGTATATATTTGAATTTGTTGCCTGAGTTACAAATATCATGTTCAGGATGACACTATCTAACCCAAGTTTATATGCGTGTCCAGGGAGTGGTTCGATAGAATTTCAAGAGTTCCTGTTACTGGTTGCTAACAAGCTGCGTATGGACAGCATAGAGGATGAGTTGAGGGATGCATTCAGGGTGTTCGACAAGGACAATGATGGCGTCATGACGTCACACGAGTTACGTGAGGTCATGCTGACGTTAGGGGACGCCATGACGAGAGAAGATGTGGATGAAATGATAAACGAGGCAGACTCTAATGGAGACGGAAATGTGGATTACGAAGGTAGTTACACTCATGTATATACTCGGATACCTTCACAAATTGCTTATCTTCAGTTTCGTACAATATCATTACTTTTTTAAGTAAGATATTTGTTTCGATTTGATTTACTAAGGAACAAAATAACAAATCTTAAAATACGTAAGTGGTTCGATACTGTGGTAAGTGTAAAAGCTACTGACATGGGAATTATGAATTTATTTAATGTATGAGTTATGGTAAAAAATTTGCCATTATATCTTTGTAATAATTAAAAGTAATTAGTCTTGATATTCCATTTCATTTATAGATTAGTTTTTCACTTTGACCTTAGATTTTATTTACGACGCAGTTCATTAATATAATTAAACTGTACTTTAAAAGTCGGATACAAAACATTTTCAACAAGTTGCACAAAAGTCATTAGTTTCGAATTAAACGAAAATAGAAATTTTCTTTTTCAGAATTCCTGAAACAGTGGATGAAGTGTATGTGATGAGAAATACGAAGATAAGAGAGGAAGACTTAACGCTCTGAATGCTCTGCCTCCCAAACCACGTGGCTTCCCATCTGATGGAATATTTGCTCACATTTCCTGTATTTTCTTAAGCGGACAGGAACCGGAAGGGTTATTTCTGGATGTGACTTCTGTACCACGAGGTTTCTTATTGATCCTCTGAGGCTGATCTTAGGAGCAGACCAAGGATGGGCAAATGTCGATCCCATCTCGCTGCGGTCCACAGTCACGTCAATATATTTGCAGATGACGACATCACTGCCCTCTGCTGGATTTGTTAGGGCGCATGGTTGTTTGACTCTAGAACAAAAAAAACTGAGGAAATTTGAATATAACTAAACTCGTTATCGGAAACAATGTTTGTTCATTTTATTATAGTATTTGTGGCATATCAATCATTCGCTGATCAATAATGTTCATGACATTATATGGTAATATTTCATACCAGTATAATTTACACAAATGTTACCTATTCAAAAACAAAGTTGTACTCTTCTGTTTCACTCTTTTATATCTGGTCACTCATACATATATGAATAGTCTGTGTATGAACCAGTCCTGATAACAAGTCAGAATACTTAGTAATCTCAAAGAAAGGAGTCATAAATCATATGTTGGCCAACTCCTTCCAATTTCAGAATAGAATAATATAAGCATCTACTCTTTATGCAAAACCAAACTGAATTATGCAATGTATACATTTTATTCACCAGTACAAAATGTTGAGATCCGAAGTTTTGAAGCATTTGATATTCGTCATGATAGAGAACTCACTGTCCAGCGCAAGGTGAACAATGTAGGTCGGAGTGCTTTTGACATTCATATGTTGAACACGACTTCCAATACTGAGCTCCGTTTTCTTACAAGGCAAAAGTTTGTGGGCAGTTTCACATTAATTGTTTCGGCATTGTGCCAAAATATCCGAGAAGCATTTGTCTTGGTTTACTAGATGTAAATATTTTATTTGAAATTATGAAGCGCACCTTTAAAAAATGATTGCCTTTTCTGTGATTTGCTTATAGAGAATGCGTTTTTGTTATGATTTGAGAAAATTGGTTGGCTTTGCTGTAACTTTCTGTATTCATTTTGCTCTATTTAGTGACCCACATCTTCAAGTTTCACTATTTTTCGAATTAAATTAACATCCACAAATAGAGAATTGAATATTCTAAACTTTGTGTGAATCTTCAAATAATCGTATCGCATCAAAAGGAGTCAAATAGCTTCTTGGTGGAAGAGGCGAAGGGGGGCGGGGCTGTTAAATAAGTACTCCAATTATCAAACGATTCCAAAATACACTACATCATTTAATTTGTGAACATAACATCATTAGCTACACAAAATTTGAAAATCCAAAGATTCCAGGTACCCCAGACCCCTGTACCTAACTGCCATCAATGAATAGGTCAATGTCCGCCTATTCGTTCAGATTCATTCAGATTCGTTCAGAGTCTATGATGTGTTTGTTTCAGTAGAAATTTATACAAACGGCTCGCGGTTTTCTCTTCTTGATCCACACAGTGCAAAAGGAAATGAACATTTTGGCAGATAACAAACACGATCTATTGTAGTTAAACAATCTCCAATTATAAGATTCCGAATTTTGAAATGTGTATATATATTCTCCAATGCAATATATCACAAATACAGGAAAACATTTGCACAAAATAATATTTTGATACAAATTTACATACCATTAAACACATAAATCATGTACGTCATGGAATATTGTAAAAAATAAACCCTGATCCTTTCCAGATATCGTAATATCTGTACTCTATGTTAATGATATCTCCACAGCAATACATTACATTGTTATTATTTTGCTCAACACTTTTACATTATATTATCAACGATGAATGTACATGTATATTGTTCTTACATATTCAACACATATTCGACTAATGCACTGTTTATATCTCAGGTCTCAAGGGCCTTTGGTGCCTTTTTTATTTGAACACTCTACAAGGCCATAGAAAAAAGCTTACTGTTTCATGAACTATAACAGGCCATTTATTTATTGACATCGTGATATTCTTTTTCAACGAATAAAGGTATTCACTTAAATAGGTGAATAGTTTGGGTGGTAAATGGTTTTGTAAAAGTGATGAAGCCAGATGAAACCAATAAAGTGTTTCCAAATATATTCCTGATGCAGTATTTTTCGATGGCCTAACTTACACTATGTAGTCAGTTTTCGATATTCATATTCTGGATAAAACTTATAAAATAATGAGCACAATGTGAAGCAAAAAACGATAAGAATAGCGTAGGGTTTATGTAATTGTTTATCACTCCACTTGGTGTTGATTATTGCTTATATGTTTTTTATACTGTGCTATAACATTCTTCAAAATTCAACTGTATATTGATATTAGTAGTAGTCGTCGAGTGGGAAAGTGCAGACATCAGCCGTGTCGCCAAGACTCTACCGCACTCTGCTGCGACAGGCCGGAACTCGCTATAACATTTTACAAAACGAGATTTGTCTCCATCTACGGCGCTCACATTCAATCTATAGCGCTCTCATTACATCTCCGGCGCTCTCTTTACATCTACGGCGCTCTCACATCATCTTCGTCGCCCACACTCCATTTACGGCGCTCTCACTCCATCTACGGTGCTCCAGCACTCACAATGTGACCATGGCGTTCCCCAGCAGAACGACGCGTTTTGGAAAACATTAGTTTCAATAGCCTTTGGACGTCATAGGTAAATAGCATGAATTTTTGGTCATAATTTTGGGCCTAACTTGAACATTCGCCATGCAAATATGCGAAATGAGTCTGAAACCAGCAGTTATAGCACAGTATATGTACCTTCTCAATTCCACAATATTGAAGGATCTCTGCTTGTTAGTTTACAACTCTTTATATCCTATCTGTTAGACAATTTTACTTCATCTTGTCAAATGCTCACTATCAGTAAAAACATATTCTCATTTCAGAGATTTTGACAACTGTGGTTGATATATGGTGAAATGTTTTAAGAAAAATGTTTTTCACCTAACGACAAACTGTATTTGCAATTGATCTTATACTGTAAAAATTGATATATACTGCAAACACAATGTTATTTTTTTCATTCTAATAAATGTTTCTGTTTTCATTGATGGTTATGTTGTCATTGACCTACGTTTCATACTTGCTTTTTATTAAAGTTGGGCGTACACAATTCCAAATATTTATAATAATAATGATGATGATGATGATGATGATGATGATGATGATGATGATGATGATGATGATGATGATGATGATGATGATGATGATGACGATGACGATGACGATGACGATGACGATGACGATGACGATGACGATGACGATGACAATGACAAAAATAATATATGTATCCAGGTGTATCCTGATCAGATAATTAGCAAACCACCACTTTGTGTAGGGGTAGCCCCATGAGATAGGGACCATCGGCGTGAGGCCTGGTATTGGAAAGAGGAGGCGGCCTCAGTAATGACACTGCTGGTTGAAAATTGTTATTTAAATAAGTTGACCTCATTATTTAATTAGTTATTAAAGTCCTGACATGGAGAGATTAACAAGGATAGGTTGTTTACAGCAAAGCATTGTTGATTTCATCTGATTGTATCCCTCCATAGTAGAACTTTACATTAAACTTTCAAGAAGAATCATGTCTCAGAAGAAATATAGTCTGGGCTCTGGGCTCTATAAATACAGATAAGCTGTCAAAGCTGATCAAAGCTTTTGATCATTGCATGATTAATCTAATTTTTTAAAGGTGTACGTATGTTCACCCCTTAATTACCAAGCCAGAAGACATGCCACGTGAAATCCACATAGTTTTCTGATTAGATTCTTGGAAACTTGCGAATAACCAGATAATCATGTTTTTCGGACATCATATTTCATTTGAAAAGGAGAATTTCTGTTTTAATATGTCATGGGGTGAGACGTGAATTTCAAGTCTCAGTTCATGACGTGATAAAGACGTGATATATTACCCCCTTAATAATCAAATCTCAAGAATTTAATATGGAGTCATAGGGGCGGCCAATGAAAAAGCAGCGGTTTTCATGTGGCCATTGCTCTAGAATTGAATGGTTGGATCACGTCAGTGACCTTTATAGTCTGATCACTTTTGCTAAAGTGAAACAGAAAGGGAAGCAAAAACAAATGACCTTATTATATTACACACCACGATTTAATTATAAATTTATACAATTCTTATGGCAGCGAAAGCTGCCTCACATAAGATCTAATTAAAACCTTTATATATATATGTCAGACTACAATTCATCAATTTTCACCACAGTTATCTTCGAGTTTAACCACAGTAAAATACAACACTTGTTTATAATTTATCAAAGATTATTCATAACCATTAATTGTACACCAATTTACTTACATTTCCTTGATTTAAGCCCCCCATTTTAATTTCCATTTAATACATTAATCCCACCTAATTTAACTCTATCAATTTCATTCAACTATTTCTTGCAACCATCATTAATTCCAACCTAACTTAAAGCATTCATGAAATGAGGTTTTCAAGCACATTTTCCTTGCATAATATAAATGTTTATACTCCAAACTTTGCAATCACACGTTATTACCCATAATTTTCCCCTACATATATGTCTGTGCCATTTGAAAGTGGACAAGTCTAGTGCTAAAATCCAAATCATCCATTAGACACGTCAACAAACTTTATTCAGCTGACCAGTGATTTTGTGCAAATACCTGCTTAGTAAAGCCTTTCTAACAGTGGGGCACCCTAAATTGGGACAATGGAGTGATTTGGCTTACAGAGCCCTGTTTGTTCATCAATGTTTGTCCAATAGTACAGGCCTAACACCCTGACAGACCACAATAGAGGTCACATGATTGTATACATGTAGCCACCTGGTGGTCAACGGAGTACAGGCAGTACTTGGCATTTTCAGCAAACACAGTAACCATGGTCAGTGTATTTGATTTTAGTGAGATAGCTTAATTGTATCACAGTTTCATGGCCACATATCATTTAAGCATACCCCAAACCTCTGTAAAATTGCCTGTGACCTTTGTGGTTTCACGAATGCTTTATGGACTCTTTATCAACTTACCTAACCTAGCCTAACTTAACCCAATCTTTTTGACCCAGTAATAGGTCTATCTCTTAGCAATCTGGTGGTGGAAAGCTTTCCCCCAAGGCAGACCTGCAAGATCTACCCTCCAGAATTTTGCGACGTAATTTGCCTTCATAATAATCTACGCAATTCTATTCCTTTATATACTGATCGAAATTGCAACAGTACGGAAAAAAAGACAAGTTTCATCGTTGAAGTCATGTGTAGCAGTCTACACGTACTTTTGATTCAGACAGAAGGAATTTGACACAAGAGAAACCTTACATAAAACGTAATCACTCCAGTGTTAGTGCCCTGTTCTTTCCATTCTACATGTTGTTCTTTGTGTAAACTATTTCTTCAAATAAGCTAATTCCAGCACAGTTTATCAAACGAGAAATCAAATCTATAAAAGTCTGCACTGGTCATTTATTGCATTGTTATTAGGTTATTGGTATGTGGTGCCCCCTGTCGCGAAAATATAATCGATCTGTTACATTATTAACGCAGATCGCGGCGAGCCAACAAAGAAACGTGCAGAGCCTAGTTATGTTGATATAGAAGACTGCCTTCAAAACACAAAGCTGATTATCTAAAAGGTACAATTTAGTTATTGTATGGGAATTAGTATGGTGTACAAGTAAATGTTGCACGGTATTTACTTAATAGGTTATTTTGGGCTGACTCAAATGCGGTGACATATTTTATTTCATATGTTCATGCAAATATCTTCTCCTTCCTTGAAATTTTGCTACTCCATAATTTTCCATATTGAGCATTTCCATCATTATGTGAAACAAAATTGTCAATATATTTATCAAATCGTACACAATGTTATAATTAAGCTTAAAATTGTACACGTACTTGTCTAATTGACTCATACAATATGTATATAATCAATGAAAATATTATCATTTTACGATTCGCCATTACAATCTCTGCATTATAACCTGTCTCTGTATTGATTGTATATTTGATTTCTTCAAATCTCCCATAAATATTTGGAATTGATTAAAATGCAATTTTACCGCTGACATTTTTCTTATCAGTGTCCTGTCAGTACCGGTACCCAATCTGCGTTGCTATGGCGCCAGCAGAAAGCCCGTCGGTCACGTGATAATGCGACAGGTCCGTGCCAGCTGGTTTCCCATGTATTAATACTAATAGTATTATGACAGAGGGTTTATGAATCTGTGTATAATATTTTGATTTCATTGGATATATTTTCACGAGGGGCCACATAGACATCATGGTAAGTAAAACATTTTTAATCTTGAAGTTGATAGTCTCATACTACTTCTATTAGACATGATTTTAGAATGATTTTATATGTGTGAAATATGAAGATCATACTCTCCAGGTTGTTCCAGTTGACTTATATTCTGAAGATCTCGTCTTTAGCTTTAACAGGATTTGAACCATTTTGTGTTTGTGTTTAAGTTTAGTTTCTAGCTTATTATACACGTATTCACCCTTCGCCAAATACTTATATTGAACACAAAATATTGATGTCACTCAAGATTATTAACAATTTATTCTTAAATGCGAACATAAACACACACATAGGCCACTTACAAAGGCACAATAACTAAGTAACACACAGATAGGTTAGGATTTTTATATGAGATTTACTCTCCATCAATATTTTGATCAAAACGTGATAATATTTAGAGATCAAATCACACGTTACAATGCACAAGCTAGTTTTTTTCATTAGTCAGGATTTGATTAAACATTAATGTTTTGATATTAATTTTGTTTTTGCATAAGACCGGATTTTCATTGTTTCAGGGAGAACCATTAACGCAGGAACAAATAGCTGGTAAGTCGCCATGAAATTTAGGTGCATGAACTAATATCTCATATTTCCATTGCACGTGAATGATACATAATCAATATTGAAAAACGTTAACACAAGAATTATATGCTTATATCTAATCGAAGCATATCGATTATTTTAAATAATTATCACAAAGACGTATTACTTATTTATTAAGCACAAAATATAATGGAAAGCAGAATTCTAAACCCCAGGCGAGTTCGATAGGGACTGTGGTAATTTTGGCTGGATCCACCTCTAAGCTATGTGTATGGTTGGGTCATTAAAGTAATATCATTCTCCAAGTAGTTACCACGATCGGAGGAGTTCAATAACAATATGTTGCTACTCCTTTACACGTCTCTGTCCATATATGCAGAGAAGTTTAAATATCTCTGATATATGTCTTCGTCCTTGACATCTGTCCATTGATCCTTCTGTCAATTAAATTATAATATAAAAAGTTCGATATTGTTTATTGGATAACGTTTGGAAAGGTGAATGATTTTTTCCATATTAGTCTCACGTGTCACTCTATTGAAGAGTATGGATGATTTCACTTTTGAACGTTTAGCTGATGGGTGACCGCCATAAATTTTAAGACCATTCATGCCGATGTCTTTAAAACACTGTGTATTGGATTACTTTTGTGAATTTCATTTTTTCACCTTAAAAATGATCTGGATGATTAAAACAGGCTTAAATGCTTCTCTGCAATTGCAATTATATTTCATATCTTGTATATCGTATGGCATGCAATAATAGTTTCATGACTGCATTTACCATTGTCCTTGCACAATTAGATATTTAAAGTAGTTGACATGAGGAAAATCATTTTTGTTAGGGCGCCTGAGTTTGATTCACTAAAATGGTCGACACCTGGCTGAACCAAATAACTACAAATGTCATAGGGTGGTTAATATGATATTTTGTAACTTATGTTTATTCTTTTCTTATGTTTCCAATTTGTTGTATCCACACTAGTTCGGAGATAAATATATCTTTAAAGATAGTTAAACCAGATTTTTTTTACATGAAATAAAGATTAAGAAATGAAAATCGCATACAGGATATATGCACACAGAATTGATGCCTCTTTTTAAACATTTTACATTTTCTTCTAACTGAGAATGTTTATTTTACTAAACAGAGGTGCAGGAAGCATTTTCTTTGTTTGATAAGGATGGGGATGGTTGTGTATCAAGCAAGGACCTGGGGCCTGTACTCAGATCTACAGGCCGCAACCCGGCAGAGGCAGAAATAAATGCCCTCATCGACGAGTTTGATGCCGAAGGTAAGAAATTTTCCATAAGAAATCAACAAATGTGATCCACCAGGTGGCACCACAATAGCGGTCCACCGTGGTTTTTGATGTGCATGAGCCATGTCATTTATGGTGTCATAGATTAACTGTCAAATTTTAACAGATAACAATAGCATGCCCATACATGTCGGAAGTTTCTGATAATGAATATAGCGTCATGTATTTTTTTTTCAATTTAATTAATTTTATTCTTTCAAATTTTCATGAAATGTATTTTTCCTTTTACTTATTTATTACTTTCCAACATTAAATGCTGTTTAATTTCATCAAGATGTTCTTCGCAAAAATCATGTGAAGAGATTACTTATTTTGTATCCCATACTAAAAGGAAATTCAAAAGCACGAAAACATTATTCAATTAATTTTCATGTTTTGTTATTGAAATAGTAAGCTTGATTAGAATTTTCGAACAATCCAACCATGATACAGATATTCCAAGCTTCGTTTTGCATGGGAAATGTGTACATGTTAATTGACAACTATTGACGATGTTGTGTAACTGTAGGGACCGGAGCGATAGAGTTCTCTGACTTCCTGGCTATGCTTGGCAAGGTGAAGTGTTCCGGAGACACAGAGGATGACCTGGAGGAAGCCTTCCGGGTGTTTGACAAGGAAGGGAATGGTCAGATCGGCGCCGCTGAACTGAGACACATCATGACCAACCTGGGAGAGAAGCTCACCGAGGAACAAGTAGATGATATGTTATCATGTGCCAGCGTCGACACGCAGGGAGATATCAACTACAAAGGTAAAACAAAAAACAAAATCCATTCATTCACCAACCACTAGATTGAAATTAATAGTTAAGAATCAATATATGAAATAAATGTGGATAAATAGCTGGATTCCCTAGATTATATGAAAGGAAGATAACAAAGAGAATAAACCCAAGAATATATGTATCTATGTTAGTGATGAAAAAAGCGCCATGATCATTAATGGTTTGTTCAGAGATATTAAATGTCCCTGGTTTGTTGCACTACAAGTTATTCAAAGAAGTAATTATTTCCTGCAAACTCAGCATATCTTTTCTTTTTCCTTGTAGATTTTATAAGGTATATGCTATCGGAGTAGTTCCTGTTGCTGTCTCCAATATTTATATCATCACACATACAACTCATTATCAGCAAGGTTCATTTTTTCATCATGTTTATTTATATATCACGATACATTAGTTTAATCATCATATTGTATTGTTATAATAAAGTTTATCCATTTGTATATATAAAAAATAAGTTTTGCATTTCTTTTGTGAAATCAATTTGTTGCTGAATTACAATATATCAAGTGAATTCTCTCATAATACAGGAAATGCAATATTTGCTATCGTTATAGAAGTGTACATGTCCAAGATGTCAACGCAAAGATCGTATAAATTATGTCTATAACCTATATTTTGATTATCTAAGCAGTTTTCTTAGACAATAGAAAAATCAAACCCCACATTGGCTCCGCATTGAGTTCAAGAACCTGCCTCCTTGTCAAACTTTGGTTGGCCAAAGGACTATATTTTTGGCGCTTAGTCTTAATTTACAGTGCTAATTTACCTTTCTTGCCTCTGTACGTTAAGTAACCATATGTCTATTCTTTGTGGATATGACCCCTGTCAAGGTCATCTGAAGGCCATTCTATTACCATATAAGAAGTGATGCCTCAGATTTCTAATATAGGAAATGTTCCCCTGATTCAGTATTACTCCCCCATGGTGCACCCTACCACAGTATCAAAGTACATTTTAGCAAAGTACATTTTAGATATGCTGACTAGGTCAGAACATGTGGCTCTGCAGTAAAGGGGAATCTTTCTGTCATGTCTGTCCGTTAACTTTGATCTTGTCTGAATCCACTGGTTGGAGTTCTTAGCTATTTTTAAGTAAAGTGTCGTATATTCAGATGAGCAAATTTAAATAAATAAATTTAATAGCCAATGATGAGTTATCAAAAATGCATACAGATGTTCGACCTACATGTACATTGAAATATAAGGACACCTGGAACATCCACTGCCTCATTCTTGTAATCTCAACACAGTTTTAGCTTGCAACGTTCAGAAAAGGGAAGGTGGTGGTAATTGATTGGTTGCCATATTGGATTGAAAATAACAACTCTAAAAAATTTAAGGAACTTTCTTGAGCAGACATTTCATCATTGAAGAGTAAATAAATGTTTAATTTCTTGTAAGGAAACCTCTGCTACCTCTGCTTCTATCGTCTGGGAAAGGATTTAAATGATCATTTATGATGCAATTTGTAGCCATCAAGAAAATGGTCACAAATAATACAAAAAAAAAACCAATGATCGGCATAGCCCTAAGACCATTGTGTTTTTAAACGAATTATCAACCAGGCTTTGTAATTTTAATACACTACAGAAGTTTATAATCTTTAGGAATAACTTCCTCAATAGCTGATGAAAGGTTACACATTATCTATTTTTGCCTGCTTTTATATGGTTTTGCGCATGTTTAGTGTCATAAAAGACCTTAATTTGGAAAGCATTATTAGGTATTGTTGTGGGGATGATATGGTTTACACTTTTAAACAATTTTACACTTTTAAACTCATATTATGTGAAGAATAGATGTTTAGACGTGTAAGTTCACGCCCTGTGACGGACCTGCAACGTATTGTTTATCAACAAAACCGCCACCTGACACAGAATATGATAATTCATACGTTTGATGCTATCTGCGAGTTATTAAAAAAACTATAAGCTTCTTTATATTTTTTTATGTATATATATATATATATATATATATATATATATATATATATATATATATATATATATATATGTACGTATGTATGTAAGTATGAATATTGATATGGCAACCACTCAAGAGCATTCACAACGCATTGCCACAGCCAAGAATTTGAACTATATTTTGTGTTTCCGGAGGAAGATGCAAAAGATTCAATTATAATGTAGAAAACATTTTCATGGGATAATATTAAAGGAAATGCGGATCTTAATGGATGTTTTATATTTGTTCATGTTCAATACTTAAATATATGGTCGTTGACAAAGAAATATAGAAGTGCAAAACGATGAAATGCAATACATCAAACTGTTCAGGTATGGCATTGGCCAAGCCGGGCAGTAAATATAGGGTTGAAATCCAGATATCTGGAGTCATTGACATTCCAATGACTCTCGAACTTTCGAGGTCAGGAAAACGCATTTATCTTGTATCCTGGTATCAGTAACAAACGGGAAACAATGTACAGCCAAATTGCATCATGTCTGTGGAACTTCTGTGATATGACCCATCACCCTGTAAGTAAATACCTATTCCATTATTACGATCTGGAAATAATTCATAGAAGAACAAAATGTTGAAACAAAGCACTGTCAATGCGAGAGACGTTTAATTACAAATAAATAACAATGGTTTTGAACTGATTAGCTGGCACGTGTAATTCATTGAAAACAATACATATTTTCACCATTTCATAACTAATTCACATTTTCTGTTGGCTTTGACCCATTAACGAAATATTCAAAATCTAATTGACCGTTATTTAACGTAATTAGAGAAAAATATACATTGTGTCAAGGAAAACGATACTAAATAAAAGATGCTTCACTTAAAGTTTAGTGAAACTGCACAGGATGATGAAAAGCCGAGGAACCGAGCCTTCCCATGGGACGACACCATTAAGCTGGTAGGTGCACTGACGCATACCTGGTATTGGGCAAGATGAATCGTGTTTCTCAATGCCTCCTTGAATATTTTCTAAGTCAGAAAAAGAAATTCTAGTCGAAGCCATAATTCCTTTTAATGTAAAATTACTACTCTAGGGACGCGTATCTCAGTATTACCCAAACACCTTCCTCTTTAACAAATTGATGAGATAAAGATATTTTGTTTTGGCCAGAAGTATCCGGTGACAAATCATTTTTTATGAAATAATTAACCACGTTCATTTGTCATTTTCCTGTATAGTCCAATCTAGTCTTGGTTCCAACATGATAAACGATGCCATTTATAATCATACTCATCGTGTTTTGCATTAAAAAATCAACAATGATCTAAGGTATTAAATTAATGTGAAAAAATATTGAAAACACTAACAACGAGGGAGAGAATTTTTGTTCATTCACTTCCCATCGAATTATCAACTGTCAACACCAACGTGAATCGAATGATTACAACCCCCATAGAGGTAATATACCAAGAATTCTTACCTATCCTCAATGTTGAAATGGATCACTCTGTACCGTATAAGAGTCATGCAAGACATTTTTCCTCAGGATTTTCCACCGGGGAAAAAAGACCTTCAACTCATTGAACCATGTAGCTATTCTGACATAATCATTCTTGACGGAGTCAGACAATAGACATGGACAGTAGAGAGAATACAATAAACAGACCCGGCTAACTGAAATAGACAACAGACACAGAATGTTCTCCCGGTGAAAGGTTGGTCATAAATACATTTTTTTTAATATCTCAAGAAAACAATTACATAAAAATATAAACAGAAATAGCTATTGGTCTTTGCATGGACATGGACAAGACACCTACTTATTGAATTTAATATTAACGTCGGGTAAGTTGATCAAGAGACCAACCTTGAGCACGTATTTGTTTAGCAGGTAATATAATGTCAGGCCGAAATAGCTTAATCTACAGACCAAATAATCAGTAGTTCGAATCCCTGCCTGTCGCTTGTGTGTCCTACTTATATACTATACAAATTATATTCACTCCATTTAAAAGCTTGAATATTGTTACTTCTACTGGAACATTTTGCATGGAATTAAGGAATATTTTGCGGGAAATTATATGACTTTCAGTCGTCAATATAAAATGTAATGCTATCCGAGAACCATAAATCCAATACTAGAAGGCAAAGGAGGATCCGGTTTGCACATATTGGTACTCATTGGGAGGAAGGCAAAAGAAAAAGGCCCTTAAGAAGGACAATAAGTCTGTGCTCTGTGGTTTGGCCTGTATGGTCATTTGGCACCAGAAGCGCGGACATTTAAGGTCGCTGATAACATCTATATTGCTCGCATTACTGTGTTAGACACGTCGTTTTTTAAACTTATCTGGCTAGATCTTCACCTGATATTTTCCATAGTATTATGTGTCATTATAATCACCCTGCACTCAGGAAACACCGATCATGTGATGGGCCTCAGATATGACATCACATTGTCAACTGTCCAATGAGCACAGCTTGTTTGTTGTTTCATTGACTAGTTCCTGCTTCCTGACAGGAGTCAATGTTCTGCGCTGTAAATGTTAGGTGTAGCACTACATTATCAAATGCAGCAAGCCTGCAGATGCCACGCCCACCGACAGTCTGATATAAAACTGCCTTCAGCCTACGTCACTTCATTCATAGCAAAGCTCGGTGTTGTCTGTAGAAACGCTTCTGTTAACATAATCTCTCATATATCGCAACTAAAACAGCATACAATCTGGACAAACTCATCATGAGGATATTCCATAGAAAAAGAACTCCGACACTTAATCAAATGAGAAAGACTGCCCTAACCATGGGATCATTTATTCCATTGCAGGTGGAACAGCTCACCGAAGAACAAATCGCAGGTGAGTCCAAAAATAATTCAAAGTTTTCAATCTTAGATGATCAGGTCAAGAAGGGAAAGAAACTATTTGATTTATAGTAACCAATTACATTGTACACAGTTTTGAGATCCACAAAATTGCTTTATCGTCTCAAACATGTTGTGCTCTCATCTGAAGTTATTACTATCGAGAGTGGGCAAGAAATACACATATCGCCTTAAATGAAATGATTCCGCCCACACTGAAATGATAGCCTTTGTTCCAGAAGCGATAAAGGTCTCTAATGTTGACCAAAGGGGGACTTTGATTTACATCCGATCTTAGGTTATTTTCTGATTAATCACCGTATCTATGGAAAAATAACACAATATCTTTTGTTTTTTGTTTTCAAGGAACAGCTTTGCGATCTTTTCATGTTCACATAATCATGCTGAGTCAGCCTGAATGTCACAGTTACATAACGTTGTAATTAGCGTTGTCATTAATTGTGGCAAATAAATCTATACAAATACATCCCACGCCTAAATATTATGATGTCCTGAGACCAAAGCGTGCCCTTTATGTTTGCCGTGGCCAGGTCTGTTAATGCTTCCTAGGGGAGAGATTTGTTATCTTAAGCTCAATTATCTCCTTGACAAAGCCTAACAATGAAATGCAGATTGGAGAACATCACAACATCAGGCCATATTGACTTGTGAAAAGGCTCTTGTGCGGGGATATACATCCATATGATAAGGACCGACTCAAATAAACTTGATATAAAGTTCTCTTTGTTGGGATTGAAGCAACATATCTCTGCGACCAGCTTCAAAGCTAGCATCCTAGGAAATATGAAAGCTCCAAATGAATGTTAACACAGACTCATTAAAGTAAAATATATATATATATTTGGAGCAGAAACAAAGCAAAAATAAAATCCAAAAATTAAAAATGTAAATATGCATAGAATATCAATTCCACAATTCCATAGAATATCAATGTGCCTTGAGGACTTATATTACGGGAGGTATATACTGAAGAGGTGAAATTGAGTGAGCAACCACTTATCGTATTAAAATTTCCCTGAATTAATGAGAAAAAAAATATTAGAATTTGTCAATTGCAGTTTCCCGTTGATACTCCCTTGCCTGAGATTGATTTTACCTGTAAAAATAACATGGATTATTTAATATTTATGTTATGAAAATGTTTTGTATTCTTTTTCCTTTTATAATGTTGAGCATGCATGAGATATAATGATTGGTTTTCTTTGTTTTAGAATTTGGCGAGGCCTTTACATTGTTTGATAAGAATGGTGATGGGGTCATCACAACAAAAGAACTTGGCGAAGTAATGAGAACACTCGGAGAAAACCCAACAGAAACAGAACTTGTACACATTATCAACGAGGTCGATGTTGATGGTGAGCACTCTAAATCTACCAAGAAATTAATTTATCAGGAGTTCCCATTAAACATTAGTAAAGCAAGCCCACAATTATGTATAGCTCTAATATCAATAATGATAAGTTAGACCCAATGATGTTAAGTACATTTTTTCCATTCAGTATAATTAATGAAGTATCATCTTCAACCTCTCAGACAGCATCTTTGAATGGAGCAAGAAGTGATCAATATTTACAACCAAAAAGACATTAAACAGATGTGTTATTGGTATGTTTTCGAAAGAATAGACATGCTGAATTCTTGCCTGTAGCTCACGGTTTTTGTCTAGTCAGCAAAATGACAACTTTGACATCATCCAGTACATCATTCAACAGCAGTAATGCTTTACCTCCAAAACGACCTATTATCAGAGTTAGAACAGAGCGGCTGGATATGGTGATGGAAATTTGAACCGATGTTGAAATAAAAATTTGAGTCTAGATTTTAAAGATAAAAAAATAAGATAACGAACATGTAAATATCACGAGGAGCACTGTGTTAGGCACGAGGCAAGACTTGCGGGCAATGCTTAAAAGTGACTTTTGTCATATGAGGTTAGGGACCTTGAGTTATTGGCAGCAATATGCTTGCTGGTACAGGACTACCCTTGAGTAGCACTCAGTGTTATTAGCTGCAACCTGCGGTGTCATTTTGTCAAGTGCAGATACATTAGGTTCAGCACACAGGAGGATGTAAACACCTGACGATACCAACGGTCAACTAATGGCTATGTGTAATCTGGGAATTCCCAATGACCTCTCCACTAGGTGGCCTCATACAAGGACCTCTCCACTATGTGGTCCCAGACAAGGACCTCTCCCCTCATGCCAATGTCACTCTGGCCCAGTGCGCATGTCTCACTCGCTCTGATTGACGCCGTCCATATCAGACACATGTATGGCGCTCTAAGAACTGTTATATATTTGTAAAATGGTCCAATGTATCTAACAATGTCAATGCTATGTCTTTACAGGAAGTGGGACCATTGATTTTGGAGAATTTCTACATCTAATGGCACGCAAATCATTAGAATCTGATTTGGAGACGGAGATCCGGCAGGCATTCCGGGTGTTTGACAAGGACGGCAATGGCTTCATCTCAGCGGCGGAACTCCGGCACGTGATGACCAACCTGGGCGAGAAGCTCACCGACGAAGAGGTGGATGAGATGATGAAAGAGGCTGACATTGACGGAGACGGCCAGGTCAATTATGAAGGTATCACATCTGCCTTGTCCATCTTCTTTATCAAATCATTTGCAATGTTCCATTCTTGGAAACCAACGTCACGATTTCTCGCCATGAATATTGCCTTATCAGGTCATTATATACTAAAGTTGAACAAAATAAAATGGCCAAGATCATGTATCACATATCGAGCAATGTGTTATAACCGAGAATGCCTCCAATATATTTAATATGACCATGCATGAGCACTGCGTACACCCAGCAATTATTAAAACATAATTGCTTATTTGTTTCCACCAATTAACCATTACTACTATACTAACTATCAGTTATTTGAAACTTCCGAAAATATAATAATTAAGGTCTAATTTGACCATAATTATTTGAGCATTACCTCAAATTGTCATCACACAAAATTATTTCTTAAATTAATATCAAAAATCGAATGACAGTGTACTTTCAATATAAAGTAACAAATTAAAAGTCAACATTTTGTGACAAACATCTACAATGCATTTACAAATTCAAAGACAATATAAATGCAAATATGTTCAATAAAGGTATTGTTGGTCTGTATCTTGCTGACCTTATATTGATATTTTATGTCCATTAATTCTTTGTGACTCGGAGCCACATATCCTGAGCATGTTAATCTGCTTGTATTTGACTTGTCTCAAACCGTAGACACTCTCAATGTGGACGACTATGCACTGACCTGGTACACATATCTTTCTTATAAGGACTGTATTTGTCCGAACCAATAGACAGTCACAATGAGCCTACCAATGGACAGTCACAATGGGAAAATATATCTCCCAGTCACGTCACACAATCAAAGCAATAATGAAGAACAAGGCATAGTCGTGACATCGCATAAAATGGGGTCATGGCAAACAGCCACAGCTAATACTCTGATCCTCACACATAAACCAAGCTGTTTCTTGATCTTAGACCTTTTTCAGCGATGATTAGGATTTGCGATAGAAATATGTTTGTGCACTTAATGGTAAAACTACTTTATGATTTAACCAAATTCTATATTTTTTTTATAATCTTAATCATGTCTGCAACAGATATTTTTTGTTAAAATATCAAGAATTCCATATTGCCCTTTGGTCATCTGATCATGAATAAATGAATAAACATACACGTTCAACTGAAGCAATTTGCCAATAATTCTACTTTTCATCAATTTGTAAATTCCTTAATTAATTTCGTTCTTTCTAAGAGTTCAAATCCAAATTATTACATTTTAGCCTTTCTCCGACTTCAACATATCTACATAAATCTCAATCTATTTTTGCAGAATTTGCCAAGATGATGACAAACTGATCCCAGCAGGGCCTTTAGAATTGAATAACAAGGTGCCAACAACAAGGTGTCTATCACAAGGTGTCTACTACACGATGTCTACTACAAGATGTTTACTACACGATGTCTACTACACGATGTTTACTACACGATGTCTACTACAAGAAGTGCACAACAAGGTTTCTACTACAAGGTGCCGTCAACAAAGTACCTTCAACAAGGTGTCTACAACAAGGTGTCTACAACAAGATGTCTACAACAAGGTGTCTACAACAAGATGTCTACAACAAGGTGTCTACAACAAGGTGTCTACAACAAGATGTCTACAACAAGGTGTCTACAACAAGATGTCTACAACAAGGTGTCTACAACAAGATGTCTACAACAAGGTGTCTACAACAAGATGTCTACAACAAGGTGTCTACAACAAGGTGTCTACAACAAGGTGTCTACAACAAGATGTCTACAACAAGGTGTCTACAACAAGGTTCCTACCAAATTAAAGGGTCTACAAAAAGGGTCTACAACAAGGTGCAACACTCAGTTAAGAGTGTTGGCCTTTCACTGTACCACTGAGACCAGTCTTCCAAAGAGGAATACCATCATATATTGACAGTTCAAAGATATGAGAGCTTGTTCTGATCACATGTGGCAATGTCCGACGAGTATGTTGATGTCAAATGTGAACCGTTCAAATACTATACTTTAAAGGTTTTTATTTGTTAAATATTTGCAATAAAATGTACAAGATTTCAGTAATATTGTTTGTATATTATGTATCATCTATTGGATAATTATGAATGTATTCACCGACTGTGTATTTGTGTAAATGTCGTCCAGATAGTCACCAGGAATACTTTGTTGTCAATTATGTCAATCAGGAATACTTTGTTGTTAATTATGTAAATCACGAATATTTTATTGTCAATTATGTAAATGAATCTTAAGATAAATGTGATTTTTTAATGATTCTACTCATATATATGTGGTTGGGCGTTTTCTTTGTATTTTATATTGTTTTGTAATTTATCGTTAACGTACCTGATTATATCAAAGTGTTATTATTTTTTTATGTGAGTTTAAAAGTGTTTTATTTCATTGGTAACCTATACTTATTATATAAATGTTACGTATGTTCGTGATTATTGCCAAGCTGGGTCAAATTAATATATTCTCTTACATTTTATAACGTTTTTATATCTTCTCAAATCTAGATGAATAAATCATCATGAGACTTGTAATAATTTATCATATTTTGAATATATGTGGCGAAAAGCTATTGGGTCTTGATTAATAATGTGAAATGAGCAATTAAACACCTGACAAAGTGAGTAGACTGTAAAACTGGTTTCAGTTAAACCTGTGCGTGTCGAAAACGTAATGGTGATTTTTTATATATTTATCTGATGAGTATCTTCAATGAAGATCACTGTTAGTGTGCTAGTCTAGTATAAAGGTGACATTCATATGAAAAACCAAACCTAGTCATTTATTTTCATATGCAGCCACCTGAGATAGACCTTTTACACACAAAATCTTTGGTGCAGAGTCCAAGTAATGGATCAACAGTATTGTTAAGATAATGGTACCAAGAGAAATAAAGGTTAATGGATCTTGCATGTTTCTAAAATGTACTTACCTTCAGAATGAGCTGGTCTCGGTTGGTAAATACATATAGACAAAAATCCATCCTTTACAGGTATTGAGCTTGTAAGAACTGATATATTGTAAAGCATGGCACTGCCATTCTATTATATATAAATGCTATTATATAAATGCTATATGTAAGATATGTGAGCAATTTACCTTCCATTTGACCTCAATTTCTAAAAAATATTTTGATTGAGAGATAGTTCAACCTTTGCACGATTATAACATTCTTTGTTATTACTGTGAGGAAATATAAAGTAGTCTTCCATGTTTTGGGAACATTTATACAATCCTGTATGCCATTTAAGAAAAAGCTTAAATCTTAACTTCATTCAGTTTGATTCAATTGAGCACCTTGATAGTCCATTCTCACACTGTCTCGAACATGTTGATACAGCTCTGATTGAAAATGGTGAGTGAGAACTACTTTATACACATGAAAAAAATCTATTGATAATGTATATATTTCATGCCAAATGAAAATAAAATTTAAACCGAATAAATAATCACTTGTGTTAATATCATTAGCTACGCCAAAAAGTTTGATGAGTATTCTTAAAGAAGGAAATAATGGTGCTGATAACGTTTAAAATTTAACCCCACTGTCCAATATTGATCAGGAATCAGCTTCAGCAAAACACCATATAACCTTCCTTGAGAGCATGCCTTAAGAAAATATCCCTGATGCATTCACATTAAATCAATTGTGGTTATGGGAGCCATACTGCTAGAGCATTGAACATGTGAATGATGGCTGAAAGTTACCATTAAATTGTTTTATTGGCAATACCTTATCTGGAAAAATCGCCTTTATCTCTTTATGGAAATATGAGGACTATATCTTTAAAATAACCCGCCATTTGATCATTCTTTAAAGTGACATAAATGAGTAAAAACACCGGGACTATTCCCGAATAGATACAGGTAGGTCTTCTATTTGTAGGAAATGATGATAATATCTCAAGAACACCTCACAAGGTCCGCCCTTTGTATAAACATAAGGTCCATATCTGGAGAAAACTACACATCCCCCCCATTGTGGAAATATGCGGACCATATCTGAACTACACCCAAAACTGAGATACATAAAAGATTCTGAATGATATGGATGTGAGCATAGAAAGATTTAACTTCAATTGGTCGATCACATCAGGCAAGTTAGAAATGTCCCCACGCAAATAAATATGAGCATTTACAGATCACCTATTAAAAAATCAAGATACAAAGAATGAATATATATGCCAGCGCTATGAACAGACTTTGTCTGGTATCAGCGCTATACAAAATTTATTATTATTATTATATATATATATATATATATATATATATATATATATATATATATATATATATATATATATATATATATATATATATATATTTGAGATATGATTTGCAATATTGGTCCTTTGGGGGCGGCTATTCACGACCCAACTGAAGCAGTTGATTTGTCAAGCACCCACACATTTTTTTAAATGTCATTGTGCCATTGTGGTAATAGTTTTACACTTAATCGAGGCATATGAAAGGAAAACCTTCGCATCACAAACGCCAGTAAACATATGTCAATATTAAACCAAACAAACTGATACTGCCTATCGCAATCATTGCCATTATTGTCTGCTTTGTGGCGTTTCTCTTTGTTTCCATTTCCTGCCAGGTTCTCCCACTGATTGGGACAGATTCAGGCTGCCACTCTCCGGAAGCATAAGTGCGTTTTTGTCGTGATTACTACGAGATGGGCCAGCAACTGCTGCTCTGCATGGAGCAACCTAGCAACCGTGATGACGTCATCAGTCTCCATCAAACAAGCCTGCCTCAGCAAGTTGTATCACCTTGCTTTTCTCATCTCTGACAAAGTCAATGTCTACCTGTGTAAGCATTGCCTTTTAAGGAAGTTATTAGGATTGGCTGAACTAATTTTATCTCTCTCCTACGCAATTCTTAGCTCCAAATAACTCAGATTCAAATATATAAAAAGATTGTAAAAGTGCACAATGTATAGTCAAGCTGTTGATATTAACTGTTTATATTTATATCTCAGCTTAAAATAGACAATTTTATATTTCAATATGAATCAGTGAATTTTATTATAACAGCGCACTCATCTTGACCGGAAGAACTCCAAATGTTTGTTTTTCAATATGATTTGAGATATAAGTTGTGAAGAACCACGTTGGATAAAGTTTAATTAGTTTACATTGTAATTATACAAGTAATTCTTTATATTAAGATTTTTATGTCTAAACATGCAACGAAATCTGCGTGGGAAGAAAAGTAAATTATCTTCATCAACATACAGTACGAAGACAAAAATATCTACATATATGTAATCATGATTCAACTTTTGACATTGATAGATATTCTCCGACAGGTGGATCAAGCCAAAGTGAATGAAATGATAGTGACACCAATTTGTACATGTAACTCTAGATTGTATAAATGGTGTGTCATTTGACAGTTATGTAATACACGTTTCCTGGTATATCTATGACATTTAGGCAAAGGCAAATGTGGCGGCCATTGAGGACAATCTCCCACGCAAAGTATACTTATATTTTTCATACTTCAGCAATACAGTATTGATAAAAGTAGTTCATGCTGAATGGGCGATCACAGGCAAAACTATCAATGTCTTGTGATTTCTTGACGCATTTTAAAGCTTATTTAATTCATATAGATTTCAACAAAGGTACACAATGAAAGCTTCAGACACAAGACATTACACAAGACAGTACTTCAGCCCAATGTTACATGAAGGCATTAATCTCAAGTCCAGACATCAGGAAGGTAAAATTAAATGTGTCAGAAAAAATAATAAATACATGAATTACACACCATTGAATATAACATATATTAATATTATTATTATAATTTTATAATTATAATAATTATTGTAATTATAATTATAATAATAATAATAATAATAATAATAATAATAATAATAATAATAATAATAATAATAATAATAATAGTAATAATAATAATAATAATAATAATAATAATAATAATAATAATAATAATAATAATAATAATAATTGAATATCTTTATGTTTGAATGTTATGTTTGAATGTTTTTATAATAATAATAATAATAATAATTATAATAATAATAATAATAATAATAATAATAATAATAATATTAATAATAATAATAATAATAATAATAATAATAATTATTATTATTATTATTATTATTATTATTATTATTATTATTATTATTATTATTATTATTATTATTATTATTATTATTATTATTATTACGTACCTAAGGTACACATATACATGCAATTACAATGATAAAACAATACACACCATTAAAAACATTCAAACATAAAGATATTCAATTGTTAAAAGACAATCATCACAGTTTAAATCAGAAGGAATTAGGCCATACCACCATGCATACCAGCTGAAAAAGTAGAAAAAACTTATATTAACATATTACCCTACTCACCAAATATATGATTTAGCAACTATTTTATATATGGAAAGTTAACAGGTTTAATAGTTTTATTTGTGTACTTTACAATGTTTTGATAGGGCAGATGAAGCGAGAGAGGTTTCCTAAAATACAGTATAAAATGGTTTTGCATTTTGTGTATCATATCGTGATGTGGCCAGAAACACATCTCTTCGATGTCAATGTGACACGCCATCTGAAGATTGCAACGGTGGGTGGTGGCAAAAAATATTGTGGTAATGCTATTATGTTTAATACAAATACAAACTATCCATTGTGAAATGTGATTCCAAAATATTTAAAAAAAATCTGAATCCATATATTTAGTCGAAGGTAAGCGAAGATGAAGCTGTACAATAAACATATTCAGCAATACAGGCCAGGTGAGTGAGCGGCTTAGCTGATCAAGGAAAAACTGACTGCTCCCTCTCGCTGCATGAGGCCGGGACATAAATAGAGCGAATCTGCCGAGCCTCACACAGCCCACACACAGGAGAACACACCCAAAATCATGGTAGGTATATCATTTCCTTGTATTGCGATTTCTACACCAAAATTATATGCACCTAAAACCACTATTTCCTTTAGCTTATGGTATATCATGTGTATGGGTTTTTTTCTAATGACGATTCTAAAGGCTTTGTTGAGAGGAAGATCAAAGAAAGCAGTGAATACATTTATACAGGTATACTGGCACACCTGGCGATAATAGCCATATTTGAATACCATTAATGTTCAGGCGAGTCCGGCTGCATTCCCCAGACAAAAAATAGTTGACACACCTGAACAGTGCATATATCATACACTTGCTTCTAATATATTCCATATTGGTACTTGTGAGTTATTTTGTTTGCGTGTTGGCCTCATTCAACACATTTAGCACTCAAATGGCAGTGTTCCTTTTTCTAATTCATCTTAAAACAAGTAATTACATCCAGCTCTGGCATCATTCGGTATCTTTTATCAAGAATCCAATAGATTTTAAAGATTTATGCTGTGGAAAAATAGGATTATTTTATGCTATCACAATAGTGTAATTTGTTTGTAGCATGGTAAGTTTTGTGTAATTGATATGTTTGGAGTTGTGAAATTGGATATATTATAAGATTGGTTTAATCAATGATCCGAATGCTTGATGACGTGCTAAACTTCACCAAAATACCAGGCTCGGTACCTCAGTACTGTTGATTTCATTAAAAGATTGATTGATTCGTACTGAGGTTAAGAAATCACAAGATATAAAAAAACTAAAATGATAGAAGTCATTAACTATTTCTCTCAAGTTTAATTCCTGGCTCAATTATACATTCTTTGAAATGTGGGTTACAAATTCCTTTCGAGAGATGCCAATCACAGTTAATTTTAATTTATGTTTTAGACTTGCCCACCAGAGTTAATTAAAGGTAGGTGAACCTTCATCTAAATACTTATCAGAATATTATTTTAGTTCATTACAAATCCTGTTTCTTTATAAGTTTTATAAATCAAAATTACATGTTAATATTCTATTAAACATAGTGACATCAGATTGGGTTGCAAACATGAATATGCTCAGCCCATAAATTTCACTCAAACAAACATTTTAGGTTAATATGTGATAATCTGATGGCATGTAGAAAGTTTCTGGTTTGTGTGATGTTACAGATTTGGAGGATGCATTTTTCCTGTTCTCTTATGATGACAGTAAAAAGGTGAGATCAAAAGAGTTGGGACCAGTCATCCGCTCAGTTGGACTAAACCCCACCGAAGAGGAACTTAAGGGCATCATGGCAAAATGTGATGCTCAGGGTAAACTTATCCATCTTCACTTGATCAGAATCCATTATCATTTTCTGATAACGTTTCAAATAATTACAATAAATGATCCAACATAGTTTTCATGATAGAATGATAGACAGCAACCAAAGAAAGCTAAAAAAAACAAAAACATTTTCTTGCCTCAGTGCAAAATAGGAAAAATTCAGATGGAAAGCTTATTCTCATATGATTTTACAGGAGGAAACATTGATGTTAATGGTCTGACCAAAATCCTGGGCGGCATGTTAAAACAGCTGAAGACCACTCCTGAAGAACTTACAGATGCTCTCCTTGTTTTTGACAAGTTTGGGAACCGTACAATATCAGTAGCTGACTTAATGCATGCATTGACATGCCTTGGAGAGCGCCTGCCTCGTGAAATCGTGGACAAGATGGTACGAGAGGTTGATGCTGATGGAGAAGGACAAGTTAGCATTGATGGTTAGTTTCCATCCTGGTAGCTTACTTACATATTGCTTTACTTGCAAGGGAACAATAACATATACTTTCTTTCCGATATAATAAATATTGTAAAAATATTGCAAAAGATATTTCTGTTAGTAACTGTTACTTAATATATGATGTTATTCATTACTTATTTGAATGTTGATGTCTCAGTATTTGTTTGTCTATATTGTAGAAGTTTCCCGTCTATTGCTGGCCAAGTAGACATCTTCCATCCCATTCATCAACTATACATCTCATTTACATGAACACATCATTAAATGGTCTTGGGAACAAAATACATACTGATGTATAGACTGTTAAAATAATATTTGTATCTTGTAATTATACTACCAGTTAAATTCAGTAAATGTTGTCTCATATTAAAAAATCACCAACAATTTTAGACAGGGATGATTCACTTTTTTTATTTATTTTTTATGTGTCATCATAGTTAACACTCAAATTTTGATATTGGTGTTATGCTTATTAGATCTGGATGTTTCATGTTCTTCAGAGAAAATGATGCATATACAAATACAGCATTTTGAATAGAATCAATCAAGATATCATTATAACAATTTACATTGTTTCACTAATTTGGTTGTCTCATTAGCATCAATAAGTCATTAAGAGTTACATTTTGTATATGGTGATATTTGAAGCAACTGTTAAGTATGTGAGCATTAATAAAATTAATGAAAACTGCTCAATTGTCGATTATGTTATTTTGAAAACAATATATTCCAATCCGCCGTGATACTTTTATTCCTGGAGATTCAGATTTTGTTTTAAGATATATTTCTTTAAAGTAGCAATAGTAAATTTATATGGGTAACAATATATTATTGTTGCCTTTGATCTCTGAAACTTCGGGTTGGAGTTAGCTGTAAGTTGTATTGACAGGGAACCAATGATATCGATGTTCCATCAGGTGCAGAATCTGTTCCATTTTGTTATGATTTTTTTCAAAAATCTAATATCTATCAAATTGTCAGCTAGGATGCCATTTTGAATAACATTACAAATCGTATAGCCAATGAGAACTGAGATAACATGTTGGACTCAAATTAAATATGTAAAATGCTTTTTGATTGGTGAAAATTATCTGCTCAAGTCTGCACTGAAAGAGGATTTAAATGATCATTTGTGAAACAATTTCCAGAAAATGTTCAATGACATTCCAAAAAAAAGCAATGATCAGCATATCTCTAAACTATGCTGATCATGCACCTGCTGGGACTATTGTGGTTTGCTGAAAGTGTCAAGTACTATGCTGTACTCCTGAACTCTTTGTTATGGACCGTAAGGCCTACATCAATAGACAAACACTAATTGACAAACCAGCTGAAGAACCGGCCTGTCTGAGCGAAAACACCCCACTGTCCCAAACTGAAGGTGCCTATTTGTTTGCAAGCTTTACTTGGCAGGTGTTTTCAATAGATTACTGGTCAGCTGAGCAAAGTTTGTTGAAAAAATGTTCAATCCATGATTCACATTAAAGCAGAAAATGACACAGAAATTTATATAGACATAAGATGACATTTGAAAGGTTATGTTAAGAAAACGTGCTTTAAAATCTGAATTCATGAAAGTTGAAAGACTATGTATCCGCCACAATGTATGATTATCACCAAAGAATAGGTATCTCTGATCCCAAGCAAATCAAACTGGTTTTGACTTCGTATTTTACAAAACAGAGAAACACTTCCCTGTCTGCCCATTTTTTGTGAAGAGGAAGGTAAGGATTAGAAGAAAAGACATTTTTCCTGGTCTAAACAAAAACTGGAAACCAGTGAGGGTTGTATGATAAATGTGCATTTTGAATAGTTTCGGCCATTTTGTATCACATGTGATGAGGACTTTTTTAAATCGGCAATTGTGAGGGCCCAATGCAACTCGGGGGTTGGTGATTTCCTTTTTCTGAACTATCCAAGTCGTTCTATAACTTGTGAAGGTATAATTTTTCATTATATATGAGAAGAAATACAATTAAAAAAAAATTGTTACTTGAACACAACATTCAAACTGCCAAACCCAAAATTTTCGTCAAGCCTATACAGCAAGGGATAGATTGTAAATAAACGCATTGTGAGTTGCTATCTGACTGAAAATCAAGCATTACATAACCCATGAATATGGTCCACATGAAACCAGACTGTGGGATGGGTTTGGGCAAAAAAGTTAAGGCCATGGGGATCTTATAGCTAACCCGGCCTGAACATGCCTTTTCTTAATAAATGGTATGGTTCATTGTTACGTCGTGAAGTTATAAATATCGAATTCAAAGCCTTCCCCTGTCAGATTGGTATGATCCCGGGGGTTTGGTATTCATATATACAGACATGTTAATTCTGTCTGGAAGCATGATATTCGAATAAGTGACCAGTGAACACGTCAAATCGAAGACATTATCAGACCTGTTGGGCAACTAGAGTATATAGACAACGATTGTAAATGTATTATGTACATTGATATAAATAAATTCAAAATGATGAAAATATGATATATTTTTTAAAATATATTTGAAAATGACAACAATCTGTAGAGGTTCTTCAAGACCTTCACCTTGTTGGGACCTGTTCCTGTTCTCAGGAGAAACCTTCCGACAAAAGTCACGCACGTGTTGTGTTAAGCGACAGCATTTTCTCAGCAAATATCACAAGAAGAAAAAACATAAATGCGTTTTTTGCGATATCTTAACAACGAATATACCTACAGAAATAACTTGAACAGTTATGATAATAATAATGATAATAAATATTTGTATAGCGCTATTTCAGACTATGTCTGCTCATGGCGCTTTTGCAGATTATGTTTCGTGTATAAATAGGTTTGTTTTTATTTAAAAACTACTTTGTCTATAACAATTTTTCACTTCTAGGGGCAGGGCATTCCAGGTCTTTGGCGCATATGATTCAAAAGCCATGTCACAATACGTTTTCAATTTAGTTCTATAGCTTGTAGGATAATGATGCTCCAAGATTCAATATATTCTTGGAGCATCATTATCTATAGACCTAAGGGATCTTATCTCACTCTTAGGTATCAGTAACTGTGAACGTTATTCAGGTGCATTGCCATTGTGTACCTTCAAAGTCAGCAAGGCTATCTTAAAATCTATCCTAACCTGCACTGGCAGCCAGTGCAAGTCCATCAATTTTCCTGTTATGTGGTCATTTTTCATCACTTGATTTTCCCCCACTACTCTGGCTGCAGCATTCTGCATTTTTTGCAATTTAGATATTCCACATTGTGATCAAAGATTACACCTGAATCTCTGACATTGTTAGATCTTGATATGTTAGATTCCCCAACCATAATTTCAGATGGAATTTCTCCATTTTTGAAGTACTGAGCCCTGGAGAACACCAAAATCAATATCCAAATTTTCTGATCTTTTCCCATTAATAAAAAGAGTGTTTTCTATTTGACAGGTGGGGGCCCAAAACAAACTACCCCGGTCCCCACCTGCATTAGAGCACCGGCCTTATGGTTTTAATGTCTTGGTGTTGTGTACAACATTTTGTTGTTTAGTAATACACTCGTATAATAGAATATTTAAGTCAGATATGAAATACATACATGTACAAGCGATGCTCACCTTATAGCGGTGTCCAACAGGCAGCGGTTTCCAACATTGGAATAATATGAAATTCATTTCGAAATTCTTTAATGAAGATCTGTGACCAACTACTTATTAATGTGCGTGCATTTTTTCTTCAGAATGTTTTTTCATTACTTTTCACAATTGTTATTTTCATATAATTTTTTTCATGTTTGCTTGCTCCTAGAGTTATTTGGTAGAAATACCGAATATGATTTTAAAATGTGAGATACAAAAAAATGCAATATTATTCTAATATAGTGAAGTTCAATCTTTGAGTTATGGTACAGTAAGACTCTTGGAAACCACTTGTCACATTAAATTTATAAAATTCCTTGTCCTGAAATATTGAATTATTACAATTTCTTTGTTTGAATTTGAAAGTAAAAACAAAGAAAAAGATTATTTTTTTGTTGGAAACTACTCTGTGACCTGTATGGTTTTACTATGATAATCGAGTATAAAAATACTAACTGCTCCCTCCTATGTGGGTCGAGGGTGAGAGGTTAGGTGATTAGCATAACAACAGCCTGGCTGTGACCAGCAAGCCAGGTAAAACAGGTCAGCCACTGGGCGTTGTGACAGGAGAACACCTTGTACAAACATAGCAAACATGGCACATGTAAGTATATATCGACTATTACTTTATTATTTAATATATCAGCTGGTTTGTGAATTATATGATCATATATTTAGTTTGTTTGAAGCCAGTAAGTCCCATAGTTAAAGCCCCCTGTTTGTGTATATACTCGTGTCCTGTCAGCGCTGTAATGATCAGGAAATGCTTTAACGCTGTATGCCAGATGCGGTTTGCCAGATACGGTGCATCAACCCTCATTCACCCTCAGAGTTTTGTTGAGCCCCGGATGTACGATATAGATTTTTTTAAATGCGAAAATGAACTAATCTGTTTTGATTATTCACTGAATACTGGCTTGGACAAGATTGTCTCCGACACTGGACATTTCCCCACCAGATGGCAGCAGAAGATCTTCCTTAAATGTCGTAAATGTTGTGCTGACTTCAATATTGTGCTGAACACAAACAATCTAGTTTTGTTTTGTTTTGTTTTGTAGGCTGTGAAATTAGACAAAGGGATGATAAATGGTAAGGAGACACATTATATATACATGTATCTAAAATGGTGTACATATAAGTAATATGTTCAAGATCTTATTTTTATAAGTACAATTAATAGATTGAATGCTTTCATGCATAGCCATTACATCAAATGATAATAGGGCATATATTATATATTCTATGTAAAACTGATTGCCTTTGAAAACATGCAGACACAATTGTCGTTATATTTTGAAATATTTTTGATATGTTATGCCAAGTTTGTAAACTTGCTCAACACATTTTTTACAGATTTAGAAGACGTCTTTCGTGTACATGATTATGCTAAAGAAGGGGCAATCTTCTCAAGGGACATAAGGACAGTGATTCGGTCAGTGAGAGGCCTCAAACCATCAGAGGCAGAAATTGAGGAGATGGTTGAAATGGTCGATAACTCTGGTAGATATCTTTAAATAAGCATCACAGTCCGATCTTTATATATAGTAATAGTATATCTGACGAAGAATCAGATCTCTTTGTCTGAAATACCACAAACATAATTTGTCCACTTTTAGGTGGTCGAGTTGATTTAAAGAGTCTTGTGAAGATGATCACATCAACGGTCACAAATCCTAACCCGGACACCCCCGAGGCGATGGCAGAGATGTTTGTCACATACGACACGGACGGCAGAGGCTATATCAGCGTGCAGCACATGAAACATGTCCTTACAAGTGTAGGACAGAAACTGACTGAACAAGAAGCCGATGAGTTACTCAAAATTAGCAATTCTGTGGAGCGGGGGGCTGTCAATTATCGCAAGTTTGTGAATGTGATCTGTAAGTAGTCGAAATAGGAAATGTTCACTGATCTTTCAATTGAGTCAATGTTTTTTTTACTTTTATAAAATGGAGATTGTTCTCAGACTATATCACAAATTATCATGGATTATAACGCCAGGCACTTACCAGAGAAATATTTTCTAACTTGAGCAGGTATGCAACTGTATCTTGTTTGAATTTTTTTCTGCTACAAGTTTGATATTAAATTAAGGGGCCATGTTCGTATTGTATACTGAGGTCAGTTTTACATTTTGATCAATAACTAATCATTAGTTTGAAGGAAATGCTAGAAATATGGAAGATTTGAGGTTTGGTTATATTCTAATTTCTCTTCCACAGATTGTATATTTTATATTTAATGACTAATGTACCAAACCCTAAAACCTCCATATTATTTATATATAAAGATATTGGGAAAAATATGTATTCGACAACATAGTTATCTATTTTATCTTTAAATATCAAGAGTACATAACATAACTCCAGGATCTGATATACATCACAGACCAACAATATATAATGTATTAATTGCAATAAATATATACTTAATACAGAATATAATTTCATTTTAAGATCAAATAAGTTAACATGTTTAGCTTTAATATTGTCATTTTGAGAATCTGTATAAAATAAAATAATAAAACATTCAAAGTTTATATTCCATTGATTGGAACTTGATAATTAATAAGGCAAGATTATCCCCCAGTACAGATATCATGTCCATCAATATATTTTGTTCTCATTCTTTCTAATATTCGGTAGCACCATATTTGTGGAGGAGGGGCAGCATTAGAATTACTCTTCAGCGTCCCTCATAAACAGCTGCAAAATCTGGAAAATAAAATTGAAAAGAAATTTTAAAATAAAAAAAAGTTTTATGTGAGAATTTTATAATCAAAGGGTTAGACACTTTCTTAAATAACTTCCAGACCTTAAACAAGTGGGCTGAAAAGATCATGTGGAAAAATTTGCCCCTGATTTTATTTTGACTTCTAAGTATAACGATATCCTCTTCTACTCCGATAATCAGTGTCCTGTATAAAGACCCTATATAACATTATTGAAGACCATATATAACTTAATTGAAGACCATATATAACATTAATGAAGACCCTATATAACATTATGGAGACGCACTTTTGCTGAAAAATAAATAAAACCTCAAATCAAGAATAATCAATGATGTGATGTCAGTGTTTTTCTTGAACCTGAACTCAACTTGTTTCTGCCTGATAACCCGATAGTCAGACATACGAGAAGAGTTACTAGGTACAATACTATCCTCAGACATCATGGTTTATAACATTACAACCACCAAATGTTTATCTAAGCTTCTTTAACTTCATAAACTGCTTGTCGATATCTCCAAGAGCTGCTTCAATTTTGACGTGATGAAAACTCGATTTTATTCAGGAAATAGAGTCTTATGAGATGAGTATCAGATTATAAATTAAAGATACTGAATAATGTTTGACCAAACTGCACTGTTGACTCCAAGCCTAATTAGATATATGATATTTATAAGATGGTAAAATGATAGTTCGATAAAGATGGCCGTGCCATACACAAAGTTGTGTACAAAAAATTGGCAATTCTTGTCTAACCAAAGTAGGACAATCAAGGTGGTGTTGTTAAAACGGGTTCGACTCGGCCGTTTAAATGGATCTGACTCGGTTCGTGCAGCAGGCAACTGACATCACTGATCAATAGAGAGTACTGTGATTGGTTCATTTGTCACTTAAATATAAAACAGGGAAACCCCAAACAACATCCAATAAACCGTGCTAAAATTATGACATATTTCCAGTTGGTGACCCAATTAAAGCCAAAAACCTGAATAAAACTATAAAGACTATAACTCGCTAATAGTTTGTACTTTCAATATGTTGAGAAAAAAAGAAAATAAGGGTCGTCATCTAAGTTTTTTCAAGTATCAATCCCTGGCTTGTGTGTTCCAAACTGCTTCTGTTAATCATGTAAACATAACACCTTCCATATATGAAATATCTGATAGGCACACACGCATATATGCACACACAATTATGTACGCACACGCACATAAAGGCATATGCGTCAAATCACACTCACATGAGAACCCACCCCACACCCCCAATACCGAAAGGCTGAAAATTATTCAAAGGCAATTATATAATGATTCATATTATGTAGTTAACTGGGGAGAGAACACTTTCCTTCAAAAGTGATATGATTGTTTCCCTGTTTGTCAGCCTGTCTGACCATCTCAGCAATCTCTTCCTGATTCAGGTCACTGTTTAAACCCTCCATTAACCCGGTCAGGTCATCCACCGTAATATGACCCTTGTTCTTCTGGTCAAATACCTGCAAAATCACATGTGTTCATATTCTATGGTTTTCATAACTGACAGAATAATACATTGATGATCCATCAAAAATAAAGTCCGGTATAGCACCATAATCTGCAGATGAATATTAATATTACAGCTGATATTACCATGTACACTAGTGTCATTTAAACTGTGTAAAATCTCTGCAGTATTTGTAAGCAGCTGCCATGAGTATTATTTAGGAATTATTTTGTTATATCTTTTCACTTACACACTATTCATATTATGCATTGCAAATCGCAGTCTGAATCAACCTGTTATAATGTGTCTGCATTGTTAGTTACATTGTCACACTTTTCATAATTCATTGTATGATTATCTGGTGGATAGAGTGTAACTATCCTATTGCCACCAGGCCTTTCTCCCATACCTCACTAGAGGTCTCTCTGAGAATAAATATTTTGTATTTGTATTTGTATTGTATAAATATTTTGTTATTATTATATTTATTATTATTTTTATATTAAAGATGTAAGTAAATATATAAAAAGCACAGGAATATATAGCTCACTAACATGCTTGCCCGTACTAAAAACATAAGCGGAACTTGATTAAGAAAAATGAATATATTCATCAGGATATGAAGCATGTGTGCCACTTCATGTGGGAATATCACTTACTTTGAATGCACATCTGAGCTCATCGTGCGTCTCTTGTTCCTCTATCCTTGTTGACATCATTGCAACAAACTCATCAAACTCTATTGTGCCATTACCTGATGAAAGAATATCTTGATTACTTCGTTCCGTTTTGTATAGTCTTTATAATTCTATTTTTTTAACTGGTTCATCAATTAACAGGTTCTTTATATACATTTGATGCTGAACACGTAAACAATTATCGAATAAACATAAGATTCACTTTTAAAAAGGGGGATGTAGTGAGGAGAATCGTGCCCGAGCAACCTTGATAGGAATTGCACTTTGTCTCATGTATAATGAATCCAGGTATGTTCCAAAAAATGGGCTTCAGAATCGGAATTTATCAGAACCGTTCCAAAATAAAGGTCTTTGCAATTGATAGCCTTCATAAATACGGTCAGTGGCACTATTACCACCAATGCTACAAGCTCTGCGCAGCACAGATATCTATTTGTTTTAAAGTCATTGTAATAAAGGGATCTGGACACTTCAAATGTTCCTATGATAAATATCTCTCTCTGATTCAAAGAAATTGCCCCAAAAGATATGTAAATATGAGTCCTCGCTCTTTTCATTCATGAAGGATAATGTATTATTCTAAAGATGAAATATGACTGCCATTAAAATATATTAAGAGAAACAAATCATATGGGATGAACCCACGTTATGTCTGCACAATCTGGGCAAGACGGGAAGGTTAAGGCCAACGCATTGAAACTACCCATATCCAATATCTGCATCAGTGTTAAAAACAAAATAAAAAAACAAAACAAAAAAAACAACAACGGGACTACCACTGAAAAAATTACATGATTTTTATACGCAATTCTAAAAACAATGAAGAAAATGGAGAGCGGCCATAGTGGGATGACCTGTTGAGGACTTACCATCGTCATCTACGGCGTTGATAAGGTCCTGGACTTCGGCCTCAGTTGGGTTCTGTCCGAGAGACCTCATCACCCTGAACAGTTTGCGAGTTGTGATGGTCCCGTCACCCACATTATCAAATACATCGAATGCTTCCTGCAGATCTGGAACAACAAAAAACACTACAATATATGGCCTAACTACACATGTTATAATGATATGAAAGACTATACTAATACATGAGAAGGAAGAATTGATAAAGGATAGGTCAGCTGATTGAATCGCGGTCTAATGCAGCTGTCCTCTTCACTCCCAATATTACACTAATGCTAAACCCTTGATTGGCAATGTAAACAACACCCTTATATATCTCTATGTTGACTTTAATATCCACTTATACATGTTATTGGATCCGAAAATATTCTAAACATAACTTGGACATGGATCTTATCTGAATATTACCGAGCCAGTATGGAGGATTAAATTATACTTATATCTTACCTGACATTTGTTGCTCGGATAATTCTCCATTTGATCCAGAGTTGCTGTTCCTGTCAGAGTTAGCTTCACTCTAAAAGCAGTTTTAATGGTTAACATATTTGTCTACATGCATTCAAGTATGTTATGATAGTCAACATAATGTACACAACAGTCAAATTAAATATGCAGAAGACTTAACGAAGCTCTGCCAAACCAGAACCTTACAAGATTGATATATGTATTCCCAATTATGTTGACAAGGTTAAAGCATGTGGGTTACATTTCAGATATTGAAAGCTGTTGTTCATGACACAAACTATGCATTTTTGTTTAGCTTTTTTAATTATAAACAACATAATAAGTCAAAATTAATTTTAAAAAATAAATAAAAGTAAGTGTAATTTGGATATATAAAATACAAATAATTTTGGTCTGAAGATTGTGATATCCATATATTTTGCAAATTAGAATGTATCAGGGTACAAATTAGACTGTATTAGGGTACTAAGCAGGTAGGTACTAACCTTTTGCAATGTGCTACAGTATTGGCAGTGTTACTTACAGAGAACAATATTTCCGTATAAAATACAAAGCTTTTTTGGAGTTAAACAGTTTTTATATTTAAAATAATCCTATAAAGTTATCAAATTTTCAGAACTAATGGGGTCACTGATTATCTGTTTTTGTGTTTTCATAATGTGAACATTAAGTACAAATATTTTGTTAGGTAAAAATATCTTTGGGCAATAGATTTGATAAAAAATAAACACAAGGTCTTCTGATATATTTTGGTATAGTCCCACATTTTGTATTCCAAATAATACTGCGAGGTAAGTGGACATTCAACGCTGTTCCTATCCATATATAGAGTGTGATAAAGGGCAAAACTATAATGTATTTTTTTACCATAAAAATGTCAACAAGAGATGTGAAGATCATCCTTGATTTGTTACGTAAATATTCTTTTTGTACACCAGCCCGTATGGTTGTCTATTTTCAGTTATATATATATTATGGCCTTGTCTCAGAATGCTATGAGTATATGTTACTAGTATTCTCTATATCTTTGTATAGTGAGGAATAAGGTAACAACTTACCATGATACTGCCGACCCCGCACCTTATAGCGACTCTATATATCCCTATTTCTCTCCTATCACTTTGTATTATAGGTCCACATTGCCGTTACTCCTGTGAAATGTAAGACATTTTGTGCACACAAGGAAATAAGTAATTCCCAGGAGGCAATATGTAACAAATAGGAGCTAATCTCCAGAGTGTTCTTGTGAACTTATATTTACAGTTGTGTTGTGTGGAGAAGAGATCAATGATCAATAAATATTAACATGCGTTAAGTCAGCTTGTCACGCGTCACATCCCATAACCTGAAGCAAATAGTAATGTTTCCATTGATCCTCCACAGATTGCTTCCACTCATACGAGCAAGGACAATCGTCGGAAGCAGTAGGACAGGGCCATAAATCCATTCCTTATTTCCTATCAAGCAAATAAGATGTTACAGATAAGCAGATTACGGCGATTAAGAACTCAGGTTGTTCCAGACACACACACGCATGTCGCCCCAGGATGTGAATTAGTAAGCAAGCTGATCTCTAATCGCATCCAAGATTTCATTATCATCAAGGATGGACCAATGATCATTCCAGGCGGGGAGTGGCGGTGGAGGAAGACGGAACAACATGAGGGGAAAAATTCACATCTGTAAAAAAAATGTTTAGAGCGTAAAATTTCGAGAGATGATTGAGTATCAAGCTTATAGAAGTCAATTTTAGAGGAGAAAAATGCAATCATGAACAATATTTCCCCTCGCTTCGCTCATCACATCAGTTCTTAAGACACCAGCAATAAATACATTACAGCATAATCTTTAAGCCAACATTCAATACATTCCGTTTTTTTATTTATTTATATTAGCAAGAAGTTCAGCTCGATTACTTAATATCTATCATTGGGAAAAAAAACATTCAGTTCTTAAGACACCAGCAATAAATACATTACAGCATAATCTTTAAGCCAACATTCAATACATTCCAAACAGTTTTTTAATTATTTATATTAGCAAGAAGTTCAGCTCGATTACTTAATATCTATCATTGGGGAAAAAAACATTCAGCTCCTTGCAAACATTTTTTTTGCAAGATGTTCAGTTTGATTTATTTACTTAAAATTGATTACTGAGTGTTCATACACTCTTGGTAGACATGTCTAGATTACTTATAGGCCTTCAATATGCGAATATAAAATCCGATGGAATAGCCCTTTTTCTATGATAAATTCAATATATTCAATATACTGACTGATACAATTTGTGAACACTCTAATCTCTGAAGACAAGCACTCACGCAGGTGATTCTCAATTTAATAGTTCCTTTGAAAATAGGAAAATTTGTAATTGGGTCAAAATAACATTATGAAAGAAAAATGTCTAGAACTCTGACAATTGTGGCAGTTCTCATTGTATTAAGAATGACCAGTGCAATATAAATTGAGTATCACATGAAAAGCTCTCCCTTGTTCGCAGTGTTCAATTTCACCAAGGGCTTTTACTTTACGTCCTGCAAAAATGCATTACATTTACGAATATCTTGTGGTTCATCTTGTTCATGCTGTGCTATCCAAGATCAGAACAAATGCTCACATGCTGTGCTCACACCAAAGAGATCACTTCTTGTTAATGGTGCCAATGCCTCTATATTAGTTCTCTAGTTACTTACCTGTTTTAACGGTAGAACTAAGTAATGTTGAAAGTGATGTAAAAACAAACAAAGCAAAACGTGTTTTGAGACTTGAGTAGAAAGGCAATGTTGGGGCTATGAAGTCACACATCGTTACATTGCTCTGGACCTGTACTAAATATTACATTCAAAAATGCTATATATTACATTCAAAAATGTTATAGCAAAAATGCTATAAGCAGTCTATTGCAGACCGATAAAATTATTATCATTATTTGAATACTTTTTTTCTTCTTTTGTTAACATGTGTCTAAGTACCAAAAATATTCTTCACAGTATCAAAATTATCTTCACAATTATTAAAATGATAAAGTATGGTATAATCTGATATTTGTTTTTCTTCATGAAATACACCAAGTAACATAACATTTTAGATCTCAATTCCCATGCTTTGTCCAAAAAGTTAGCTACTTGTTTCCATTCATTTCGTAATAAGTATCGAAATTATTCATTGTCATTTAAATTACAAAACAATGGATGCGTAACTTTAACATTATCATATATCTCCTTGCTTATATCATTATATTCAGGGTGTTTACAGTGCATAAGCTGTTCATTCCTGAGATTCTGGTTGGGACAAAACTAATTATAATATCTTTCATTTGCATCAATACCCTTAAATCTTCCTTCGTGTATGCTCTTAGTTTTAGTTTTAACATGCATTCCTGGCACCACTTACTTTCTGATGCATCATTAGGTTTCGACAAAATACCTCAATATCAATGTATTCTGTCACACACATTCTTAATATCATTTGACAAGCTATCTTTACAAAGTGATATATCATTCAAAAATATGTTTTGCCAGTCTGCTCTCATCCATCTTAACTAATCTCTCCCAGTATTGAGCCATTTTAACAAATCTACCAGGGGCCCACCACTACCAACTTCGTTAAAAATTGAGATAGAGATGTGAAACTTGGGCAGAGTATGTTATAGAATGTTGTGAACAACATATCACTCAGCTAAAAAAGATTTTTCCAATATGCATTTTTAGTATTTTCTAGAAGGAAATATTTTAAAAAATACCAGCCAGCTACACTTTGAGAGTTTGGCTGTCAGCTGCTATTTTTTACCGGCTGTTAAACTTACCAGCTCAGAATTTGTATGGAATTAACAGCTGTTAACTTTGTTCGTGGATGTTTGTCAAGGCCAAATTTCTTTTAACATCTGGTAATGAGCCAATTTCTTTAATAAATAATTAAATGTTAAAAACATATAATTACAGTAGAAATATCAATTGGCTTGAACAATCTTTGTCAAATAGTGTTCATACAATATAATTTATTTTTTATTTTGTGGTTTTAAATGGTGCAATTGCCAGTTGGTGTTAAAATCTCAATACTTTACCAGCCAGCCCATTAAATTCATCAGTCTGTCAACTGGGCCATTTTGAAATGTCAAATGTATTTTGAGCCAGCTGATTCAAACAAAAAAAAAGTTCCCAGCTGGAAAACATACCAGCTGGAAATGAAATGCATTAGTTACAAGCTTCCAGCCAGAAAAGTGTGCATATTGGCTCTTTTTGCATATCATATAGTGGTGGGCCCCTGATCTACGATCTTAACACTTTGCAAATTGCCACCCATGTCACCAGTCAGTGCCAGTAAGGGAGTTTTAATATGTACTCGAAGGTACTCCTAAGTATTTATATTTCTCAACTGTTTCTAGAACAGTATTCCCATTAGTACAATTATATTGACTCCTCTTTTGTCTTACTTTTCTTTGTCTTATCATTAAGTATCAGACGTCTACATTTAAGACACCACTGATGTACTGTATCTAGCATTTCTAGCAGATTTGTCTCACTTTCAGCCATCAAAACAATGTCATCAACAAATATAGGTAAGGAGAGAAGTATAGATAACGAGATATTACCCATTTTGATACTTTGGCTTTAGTTGTTCATATCAGTAACCAAGTCATTCACATATAATCCAAACAATGTTAGTGATAAAGAATCTCCCTGTTCGACAACAATAGTAGTATCAAACCATTCGTCATATGACTCATTTATCTTAATCCTAGCAACTGGATTTGAATACTGTGCTTTAATAGCATTATACATACGGCCATCAATGTTATTAAGAAGTAGTTTATAAAATAATAAATCATGATCAACCCAGTCAAAAGCTTTTTGCGTGTCTATGAAGCAAGTGTAAGTTGGTTTATTACATGCTATTCTGTTACGCATACCATATGTTAAAGAGAAAATATGATCTGTACATGATCTGTCCTTACAAAATCCATTTTGCTCTTCAGTACATATATATTAAGCTCCTCACAATATGAAACAATTTTTTACCCTTACAGAACTGGTGCAATTGTTGCTTTCAACCACATAGATGGAATCATGCCATATTTATAAAATAGTTTATAAAATTAAATATCAACACACATATTCATGTTTTCTTCAAAACTGCATTAGGAATCTTATCAAAACCAGATGCTTTATGACTCTTAAGGTTTTGTGTCACTTTGGAAACCTCACCATATGATAGCTCAGCATTAAACAAAGAGTTAAAAAATGTTTGATAATTCATCTTTGATAATTGCCCTGCAAGATCATGGACAAGACTGGGGGTTCAATATAGACTAAATAACATCTGAAAAGATATATACAACTTGACATACCAGCCAGCCACACTATTGATGGTTTTTGAAGACTGTCACTGTATCAATCCCTTGACATACGAGCCAGCCACAATATTGTTGGTTTTTGAAGACTGTCACTGTATCAATCCCTTGACATACCAGCCAGCCACAATATTGTTGGTTTTTGAAGACTGTCACTGTATCAATCCCTTGACATACGAGCCAGCCACACTATTGTTGGTTTTTGAAGACTGTCACTGTATCAATCCCTTGACATACCAGCCAGCCACACTATTGTTGGTTTTTGAAGACTGTCACTGTATCAATCCCTTGACATAATAATAATAATAATAATAATAATAACGATTTATATAGCGCTATATCAGACTGGGTCTGCTCTAAGCGCTTCATTAAGATAGTGCTTTTTAAATAAAAAAGTCTTGAGTTTTTTCTTAAAGGTTTCTACAGTTTTACAATTTTTCACTTCAAGGGGCAGGGCATTCCAGATCCTAGGCGCATATACCATGAAAGCCCTGTCACCATAGGATTTCATATTAGTTATAGGTATTATGTATTCATTCTTATCATTAGATCGCAGTCCCATGCCCAACTGTTTATATTCTAATAAATCTGACAAATATTTTGGGGCAAAGCCATTTTGCACCTTCCATGTTAATAGAGCTATTTTGAAATCAATTCTAGCCTTCACAGGCAACCAATGAAGTTCTATTAGTTTCTGCGTGATATGATCTCTCTTTTTGAGTTTCCCCACTACCCTGGCTGCAGCGTTCTGTAATTTTTGTAGTTTAGCTAATTCACATCCTGGTAGCCCAGCCAGAAGAGCATTTCCATAGTCAAGGGTAGAGGTGACAAAAGCATGGGCAAGGGTGTTGGCGGTTTTTTCATCTAGACAATTTCTTACCCTAGATAAATTTTTTACATGGAAGAACCCATTTTTACACATTTTTTTGATTTGTGATTTCATTGATAGTTCTTGATCTAGAATAACCCCTAGATCCTTGACAGCATTTGATCTAGGAATTTTAGTTTCCCCTACTTGAATTTCTTCTGGTACATTTTTCTTTCTAAAATCACAGCTTTTACCACATAAAAGCATTTCTGTTTTTCCATCATTTAACTTCATCTTATTTTCTATTAAAAATTTTTTAACCTCTATAATACACCTTTCCATCTCTATGCAAGACCTATTTCTAGTTTCTTCAGTTTTAGGATCAATAGTGATGTACAGTTGTGTATCATCAGCATAGATATGATGTTTAAGATCATAATTACCAATGATATCTGATAAAGGCTCCATATATGCAGTGAAAAGTAAAGGGCCCAAAACCGAGCCTTGCGGGACACCATATTTAATGTTTAGGTTTTCAGATCTTTTACCATCAATTGTGACACATTGTTTTCTATTAGATAAGTATGATCTAAACCATTTAAGAGCAGTTCCTGTGATCCCACATCTTTTTTCCAATCTATTCAATAATATCTCATGATCGATAGTGTCAAAGGCTGCTGATAAGTCCAGCAGTACCAGCATTACCGTTTTACCACTATCAATATCCATTAATATGTCATTCTGAACTTTAAGCAGTGCAGTTTCAGTACTGTGGAATTCCTTGTATGCTGATTGAAATAGCCCTTGAATTTCATTTCTAACCAAATGACCTACAAACTGTGTAGCCACAGCCCTTTCTATTAGTTTTGATAAATAGGCCAGGTTAGAGACTGGTCTATAATTTTTCTTTATCAGTTCAAGGCCCAATTTCTTAATTAAGGGTCTAATAATAGCCATCTTTAGGTCATCAGGTACATTTCCCAATGATATCGACTTATTTATGATAGCCTTAATTAAGGGCAATAAACTTCCCAAACATTCATTGAGTAGCCATGTTGGAATGGGATCTAATTCACATGACTTCTTTGCGGATTCTTTAATTATTTTTCTGACATCAGAGTCACTTAATAATGCAAACTTTTCTAACTGTGTACTGAATTTGACTTCCTCAGTTTGTTGTTCTATAATTTTGTCATTTTTGTCCATAGATTCCCTGAGGTTAGTAATTTTTTCAAGGAAAAAATTATTAAATTCAGCGGCTAACTCCTTCTTGTCATTGTGTCTGGGGAATGGAGAGTCCTCTTTAGTGTGTAATAATTTATTTAATATTCTAAATAATTTTTTTGGATCAGATTTATTTGAATTTATTATTCCCGAATAATAGTCGTTTTTCGAGTTCTTAATGATATTATTATATATGTTCCTCTGTATTTTAAATTGTATCTTATCTGAGGAGAGGCCAGTTTTATCATGTCTCCTTTCAAGTCTTCTTTTCTTTCTTTTTTCAGACTTTACATCATCAGATAACCATGGAGCCGGTTTCCTAATATTTATGGTTCTCTCCACATTCGGAGCATGTTTGTCAAGTACCATTGTCAATTTGTTATATTTATCAAGTAATTTATTTAGATCTGCATCTTGATAAGATTGACTGTCGTTGAACATCTCCTCAATGTCACTTTTAAATTTATCTATGTTCATTTTTTTGTAATTTCTATATGTTATAGTTTTTTTGTTATTGGCTTTAGTCTGCAGATTTAAGGTAAGCCGTAAGATATTGTGATCAGATATTTTTTCATCAACTATATGTTCCTTAATTACATTACTATGTATGCCTGTTATTAATAGGTCAAGCGTATTTCCCATAATATGAGTTGGTTCTGTCACATGATTATGTAGATTATATAGATCTAGGACTTCATTGAATTTTATTACATTAGTCCTCTCAGGTCTATTCATGTGAAAGTTATAGTCCCCTACTAATATAACTTCATGTGTATATGTGCTATAATAAGACAGTAATTCACTAAATTCTTCAAAAAATTCTGTGTAAGTATATTTGTTCTTATCCGAAGGCTCAGGTCTGTATATTGTGATAATAGTGCATATTTTATTTTTAATTTTAATATTTGTTTCCATCATTTCCATTGTCGATAATTTATGTGTGTGATTAATTTTCTTTATGTCTATTTCAGGTCTATAGATGATCGCCAGACCCCCACCAGACCTTAGGACACGTGGTACATGTTCAATATCATAATTGTTATTTTTAATTTCGCCTCTAATGATTTGTTCATTCATTTCATTAATCCAAGTTTCAGTTACGAAAAAAAGATCAACATTATTTTCATTTATATATAAATTTATCAGTTCCGTCTTGTTTCCAAGACTTTGAACATTGGCTGTTGCAATTATTAGATCTTTGTTCAATTTAATATGTTTATCATATTTAAGTTTGCGTTTTGTATGTCTATTCGTTTTGTTATTAATTAAGTTTCTATTAGAGTTTGTTATATTGATTTTTCCCAGAGCATTAAGATAACCCTCAGTGGTGAATCCGGTCACTGACCCTGTGACGTCATTATGTATGGAATCTCTCAGACCCCCAGCAGAGCGGCCAATCAGATCGAAGGAGGGCGGAGCCAACGTTCGATCGCTTCGAGACTTCGCCCTAGAATTAACAATATAAGGACTGTGTTCATTATGACAAGAGTTATGTGTTACAATTTTGTCAATGTCAGAAAGATATTCAAATCGATTTGAGAGCGATATACCATTTACAGGCATAGCAGGACTGGATCTACTTCCACGGACCATCCTACGATAGGCGTGTCTATTTAAACCACGTGACCCAATTGAGGCATCTGATTGGATAGCGTTTTTTCTTATGTAAAGTCTATTAGAGGTACGATTAAGATACTTTCCATTAAGAGTGTCCGATTGGGGAATCCCTTCAGTCCTGACTATGCGTTTAGTATTAATATACTTTCTTTCAATTTTTTGTGAAGATGTGTTTCTAATATATGCTTTATATTGTTGGATATTACTGTGTGAATTATCACTATTCTTTAAGATTTGCGCATAACTATTTTTATTTAATGTTTGACTGCGGGGACATGAGGTATTGATATTACTTTGTAAAAAGAAAACATTATTCAAGTCCGTATTAAAATTTATTTTCATGCATTTCTTGGTAAAATCATCATGCATCATAAAATCATTCACATGCACATTGTTATTCAAACATTCCACATTCACATTCTCGTTGATGCAATGATTTTCCACATCATTCACAGTATTGGAGTTTAAAGAGTTTTTAGACAACTTAAACATTTTTCCTGTCATTTGACAATCCTCATTTCTTATAATACAATCATTATTTCTTCTAATCATATATTTGCTCTTAAAGCCAATATTAGATAAGTAGAACACGTCACCTTGTATAGTGTTTGTGTTAGAAATATTTAAAGATTTTCCAATAATATTTGGATGAACATAATTAATATGCTGCAGCTTGTTATTCCTGTTATTAAGGTTTCTAATATACCCCATGTCCCCCATACCCCATCATTTTGCAATCTTTCGTTTTTTAATATTGTGCATGAACCTACATTTGTCACCAAACCTACATTCCCCTTGAGTTTCAAAATTTTGGCAAGGAACATATTTATTGTCGGTAGGTTTTTGAATATTGTAGGTGTTGTAGATATCATAACCTGCCAGCACCGTATCCACCCCATCCAAAGCATTCATAATATTTGTAGGTGTTCCTGAAATTAATACCCCTTGAGATTCATCTTTTCCTTCATATAAGGACTTCCAAGACATCTTTTGTATAGTAGTAGAGCTCATTAATTGAATTGATTTTACTGTCGCACCAAGTTTGCCCATAACCAGACCCATTTTTTCATTAGGAACTTCCCTCATGACATGTACATAATTTTGAGCAAGTGACCACATTAAATCTTTTTGGGTGTCAGTAGGAATTGTTTTACAAACTTTAGAGGTAGATACTTTCGAGGTCGAGGGTTCAGAGGTTTCAATTTGTGATTTTTTCTCTTCTGGAAAATTTTTTAGATCAATCGACATATCAACATCTATTTTACTTATAATCTCATTGTAAAAAATATTTGCTCCCCCTTCACTAAGTTTATGTGTTGCTCCCTGTACGTAATCATTTCTTAAGTATTTGTCGAAAACATCCCTTGTGTTCACAAAAATTACATTTTTGATTTTTCTTTTCATTTTTAGACTATTCATTAAGATGGCTTGGCACCCATGGTGTGAACCGAATGGTGGAGGGGTACAAAGAAGAATTTTAGCATGGGTGTATTTCGAAAGTGTCTCAACAATATTTTCAATAGTTTTGCAGATTGCTAACATATTGAAATTCATAATGATATCACAAGCTCCCAACATTAATATTATAACATTGAAATCCCTAAGCCTTGAAAAGGTTTCCCTATTGTCAAAGGCCTTTTTGAAATCAAAAACAGAATCTGCTTCAAAAGCTGGCACTAAATCAAAATCCTTATCTTTGTTTACCTCAGCGATGCACCTGCTGTTATCCTGCTCTGCCACTATCAGCACTTTGGGCTTTAGTGGAGGAGCAGGAGGAGCAGGTGGAGCATCCACTGCAATCAAATTCTGATATTTAGACAAATCTTCATTGGTATTGCGTTCAAATGTGAGTTTCTCATATAATCTAGCAATCTCAATGTCCTTGGCTTCTGAATCTAACTTTACTTCTGCGAGTTTGTTCCTTAAGAATTCTATCTGTGGTTGACATTCTTTTGAGCAATTTTCCTTAACTAGCAATAATTCATCAATCAATGCTTTTTTCTCAACATTTTCTTCTTTAGCCTCATCAAGAATTATGTTCTTATTAGCAATGTCAATGTTCTTACTAGCAATGTCATTTTTTAAGATGTCTAGTTCATTTTTCAGAGATTCAACGTCATTTCGCAGCTTTTCATTCATTTTAGTCAGCGACATAGACTTTTTGGGCGCAGTCCCCTTCGTTTGCTTGGTCTGGCCTGTGCTCACATCAAGGGCAGGTGTATCGCCTTCATGCCCAACTTCCATGCCTTCATGTACGTCATTCGTTGCCATTATGATCTGTAAATTGTATACAATCGGAAAGGTACTATATAATCTATAATTTATATTTAAGATCAGTTTATTCAGTATTTATATTGACTTGAGTGTATCTTGTTCAGTTTCAGATTGGATAATATAACTATTCAGAGACTCAATATCAGTAGTTGTGCAATGCTGGTAGTGACACTAATCCTGCTTAGTGTCAGATATTTAAAGGTGGTATTTATATATGGATCAATGTAGCTAATTTAAGAAGTCAATGTATTTCAAAAATTGTATCAATATATTTCAGAAATTAAGAATTAAGAATGTGCGCAATATTTCAAATACAAGATAGGTAGTATTCCCCGCACGAGAAATACTAAATTCGAAATCTACCTTTTATATCTGAAATAATGTGCAGATGATAATAATTTCTATAAGCAAGTTAAGACAGCACCTATTAACTGATTGTCAGTATTCCCCGCACGAGAAATACTGTTCGAATTAATCAGTAACAGATAACTATTTTTCAGATTATGATATTCTGTGGTTATGGTAATTATGACTGATAATATGAATTCTGAGACAGAAAGTTGTACTTACAGTGATCTGTGTGGAAAATTGAGACTACGCCAATTCCCTTGACGATGCCTCGCATAAAAGTATATATTGCAATATATTAAAATCCTCTGTTAAAAGCAGTCAACTTGTGTTAGGTTAAAATCAATTTAAAAGCACGTAGACATTCACGGTGTTCGGCCGGTCAAGGGTGGTGTTAGCAGCAGAGGCGTAGTGTGACACTCTGGACAACTACACCTATTTAAATAGTAAAAGTTAAGCCGTGTCAGCTGAATAGTTCAGCTCAGGTTTGCGATTCAGATATGTTTTTTGACCCTGGTTGGTGTATTTATGTCCAGCTCAGAGCCTTCAGCATGCAGTTTAGGCTTCTTATTTATATATATATATACACATATATATATATATAGGTATATGTTTATTTGTGCGCGTATATATAGATAACTTATCGATTGAGAGTCTCACACTTTTGGACGTGGGAGGAAAATCGCTATATTAAAGTTCGTTATGTAATGTGATTATTCTATTTCGCAGTTATTTGTTTCTCCTGTTTTCAATATTAAGAACGCGACTCTTAAACCGCAGCGCTCAATACGTACCCGGTATATATACGTCTATATATACTATCCAGCGTAGAAGATGACTTGTTTTGTATATCGGAAAAAAACACTTTTAACACAATATACTAAGCTCCAAATTTTCTGTAATAGTCCGTATGTGTTGAATGTGTGTGATCTGTGTATGGATTGTACGATAAATCGTGGGATCGTATATGAATGATTGATTTTATTTTCTTTAAGGTGGGAGCCTTAAGAAAAAGCGTCCATTCCTCCCGCGCCTGCGCACATATACAACCAGCCAGCCACACTATTGTTGGTTTTTGAAGACTGTCACTGTATCAATCCCTTGACATACCAGCCAGCCACACTATTGTTGGTTTTTGAAGACTGTCACTGTATCAATCCCTTGACATACCAGCCAGCCACACTATTGTTGGTTTTTGAAGACTGTCACTGTATCAATCCCTTGACATACGAGCCAGCCACACTATTGTTGGTTTTTGAAGACTGTCACTGTATCAATCCCTTGACATAGCAGCCAGCCACACTATTGTTGGTTTTTGAAGACTGTCACTGTATCAATCCCTTGACATATGAACGGTAGAGGAGAATATATAGGTTTCTCTGGCAAATTTACTTTTTTTCTTAAATATTAAATAAACTGCAGTCAGGAAAATGAATGAAGGTTTTCCCTTCTCATACAACTGTCAACACAGATGGTAAACTGTGGTCCTGTTTTAATGCAAAGCCAATTTTAATGTGTTAAACATCAAGGCATTGAATGTCATAAACTGTGGGTTTTAAGAAAAGGAAGCTAGACTATGTTAATATAAAAAAACAAATCTAATATCTAATATCTGATTTGGATCAAATTCCTCTGTATTCTGTATGTTAGTGCTTATCCTAATACATGAACAGAAAATGCATTCATGACGACTTTTTACATTTTATTATTTTCCTTTGAAATTATGTACAAATTGCCATATATAGAATTGCACAATTACAATCATTATCATGTAGACATATTCTTAATTATAAAAATATAAATGATCAATTAAGTAAAACAGTGTTTGTATTATTGTCATAGCTGATGCCCATGGTGAGGTATTTAGGCCAGCATAGGATTTCAGACAGCGACATGTAAGATTATGGCAGCTAAGATTAAGTTCTTGATCGATTAAGCCATAAAATATTCTGTTGTGAGTGGACTTCAAAGTCCAGACCGAAGCATACCAAGAAGGAAAAATCATCTGTTCAAAATCATTACCTGCAAAGCAATGCTATTTCAAGACTGGTTTGTTCATAAATGTACAAGATTTTATTAAATAAATCATTATTTCATGAAGGTAAATAAACTGCTTTCATAGCTATATTCCCAACTGTTAAATACCAAACCAATACAATCCACAATTATAATTTTGTAGATCATTTGCAGGATGCCAGAAACATTTAAAAAGATCTGATACCCATATACATGTAGGACTTTAAATTTTTGTTTTGGCCTTGAGTCTAATAGTAAAATAATATACAGGTAATCAGACAATATATATCATGTATATTCATTATATATATATATATATATATATATCTAACAAGCACCAATTTAGTGAATTAATTATATTCATATCTTATATTCCACACATTCGGAAATTTATTCAGATTAAACCATTTTACCACTTATATTATTGCTGTTACATCATTCTATTTCTAAAATGTTGAATTGGCATTATCTTGTAAATTTACACTTCCTTCAATCATATATAATTATTTGTACCCCACTCTGCAACATCACAAAATACAACCATACTTTTACACTCTTTTTGGGAACTATATAGCACTGAATAAAAAGTTCATTTTAATCATGGAATAATGATTAGACCGGCTAATACGACATATGATGGTGGTTATAATAACAAGTGGTAACTACCCGGAAGACTTAGATCCACATAATGTACTCAAATCATATTCTCTCTTCTAAATCTCTTCTGACACTTGATGGGAGTGGGCCTGCTCTCAAGCAGTGCAGACGTGCCAAGCCTGAGCTCCTGATTAACACCTTCAAATCTTTGTTTAAGTTGAAGACAACACCATCGTTGGATAAGTATATATAAACGTATATATACCAGGTGCGTATAACATTAAATTAAATATACAAAGCAAAAGTCTAATAGTGAATATAATACTGAATATAATATTTCTTGGTAAGAAATATTGAGTGAACAGTGAAAACAATTTTGAAACATAAGACCCACATCATTTGACAGGTTAATCCGGGGTGTCAGTGCACAAAGCTTGGCCTGCCAGACAATAGCTCTACCTCAAACAGTTCTGGCCCAAGTAAGCCTACCTTGAGCAAATTAACAGTGGCACTAAGAACCCCTATAGTTGGTGGCAACTTATTCTTGCTTTTGATTTTCTCCATATAGAAAATTGAAACTATTCAGTTAAATTCCTCCACATAGGAATTATTTTCTAGTCTTGATTCTCTCCATATAGAGAATTATTATTCCATTTGAAAAAGAAAATCACAGAATTATAGAAGCTAACATATAAAAGATAGAACTCTAAATTGGTATTTCTCGTGCGGGGAATACTATCTATCTTATTTTTTGAAGACACACAATTGTTGAGAACATATCTTGAATTTATTCTAAGGCTAATATTATTTGTATAAGACAGAGCTCTAAATTAGTATTTCTCGTGCGGGAGGTACTATCTGTCTTACTACACTGATAATTTTGTTCTTGATACATATATAAGATAGAACTCTAAATTGGTATTTCTCGTGCGGGGAATACTATCTATCTTATTTTTTTGAAGACACACAATTGTAGAGAACATATCTTGAATTTATTCTAAGGCTAATATTATTTGTATAAGACGGAGCTCTAAATTAGTATTTCTCGTGCGGGAGGTACTATCTGTCTTACTACACTGATAATTTTGTTCTTGATACATATATAAGATAGAACTCTAAATTGGTATTTCTCGTGCGGGGAATACTATCTATCTTATTTTTCAAAAAGAAACTTAAAACATTTTTATATAGAAAGCACTATCTTAATGAAGCGCTTTGAGCAGACTTGGTCTGATATAGCGCTATATAAATCGTTATTATTATATTATTATATTAAATCATTCATCTCATTGCAATGCATAACCAACAAACATATAAACAGAGAAACACTTAGGAGCACATAGTATTCCACTATTGCCTATGTGCAAGATAAAGCAAGGCTATGCATGAAATCATTCAATCTATTAATTGTACTTCATAAAATAAGATATTGAACATATTACTTATTTGTACACCATTTTAGATACAGGGAGGTGCAGAATCATTGAAAAACAGGACAGTTGGTTTTTGATATGAATACAACATTCGGGGAGTGTTTACACCAGATACAAGCCCCATGAGCACAGTAGGGAGGGCAAGGATCTGTACCTTAATTATGTAAATGGAGTGTGGAAGGTGGTAGGTTCGAATCCCATTGCTGCAGTGTTACATTCATACAGGTTAAAATTGGCTTGAGAGTCAACCTGATGTGGCTATTGTGGCTGAAAGGGTCGTAAAACATTATTTCACAATATCCACACCAGATCAATCCAAACAATGAGTTCTTCATATAATGTTAAGTTGTGTAACTGACAACAATGTCTGAGATCTGATGCAACCTTCTGCATCCAAATATTCTTCAAGAATGTTGGGATATATTGCTGTCAGTTGTTCTTAAAACCTATCTATATGTAACATTATCAAAATAATGGCATAGGTAATACACTTAAAAATATTGAACAAATGTTTTCTCTCTCAAATAATTTTACTTCTCAAGAATTATTGCAGAGATAAAACTGTTCAAAACTAAGGAGCTGTTTTATCTGGTCAGACTAAGAGAGCAACTGGGTATGTTTCAAGACAGTGCTACATAGTGACAATAAAGGTAATGATTTACAAGGTGTCTTGTTCACTAATGATAAGCTCTGCCGGTGATATGAATGGCTTGTGATGCTGCATCTCTGCCTCTATTTATATAAGCTCCACATAGTTGGAGGGGAACATTCCATGGGAACCATCTGGTCCTGTTCCTGTCCACCAACCATCGTCTATCTGATCTATGTTGGTAATAATGTCGTCTGGGTCAAAGGTTATCTCTGTATCATCAGCTGCAATCACATAAAACAATACAGATAGTACAAATAATTCATATTTATCATAGGGCCAGCTTGGAAGAGCTTACAATATTTGATTATTAGAACTAAAAAGACATTATTGAGCCAAGGTTAATTGAAAGTAAAGAATTATGACATATTAAAGGGGCAGTTCCTAATAATTGGGTTGTACCCCAAACCATGTGTTTTTTTTTGTCATAAAAACATTCATTTGGTTGCCAGTAGTCATCTCACAAATTTCAAGTGTATCTTGTAAACGTTGTGATGATCAAATTTCACTTCAAAGGTTGGATCATGACATATCTCCGAAGTCAGTCCGGAATTTTATTACCCCCTGTCACATGGGGTGGTGACGTAGAGAGTGTAACATTTTGGGAAAACCCCTAGCCCAGCATCATGGAGTCGGAGGGAGATTTTACAGATAGTGATTGTTCAACAAGTGTTTCTGACATAATAGAGGTCCAAAGTTTATGTGGATCATCTGAGGATGAAAGAAGTGGGTCTGAGCCACCTTCAGACTGCTTTATTGAGCTGGGTAAAGTTCAGGGATGGCAATTTGACCCCCCACGACAAACAAGACTAGTAGCCCGCAAATGTGATTGAGAAGAGTCTGACAGTGGGGATGATCTTCAACAAATCAAAATAGTATGTTATGATAGCAGATAGTATGTTATGACACAACATACCACAATGCGCCAATTAACAATTATCAAAACAAAACAAGAACCTTGGCCATGCGATTTATCTTATCTTATTTTTCAGTCATTTGTATGGACCACAAAGTATATACTCAAAGTTTAAAATCTTGAAAATACTTGCATATCACAAACATGTACATATAAAATAAGACTTAAGAGAGGTTTTAAAATCAAGGACTATTTTCTTTAAATTTGACAATATTTTGGTAAATGTTTTCCTGGGGACAACACATTGAATCATTGAGGTATCTACATTCACCTTTTATTTCAGCACCCTGACCTAGTATGCTAGTGTCACTTGATCATGGTATCAGTAGTGGAGACTTGTCTAGAACTTCTTTCCTCTGTTTTGTGGATTGTGAAATGACCTCTGTTCAGCTAATCTAATCATCACTAGGTTTGGGATGTGGTCTAATAAGAATTACGGTTCATTTTAGCCTAGGGAACCTCTGGTAATCATTGTTTCAGGCCCAACTGTTACCATATTCTGACTCAAGAACAAAATGGTCTCTTCACAGATAACCCTGGCTGTGTTTCAAACCTGCGTATTTTGTGTATTTCAAACTTTTGTTGCCACAATTTTGGGGGAATTGAAAACATTGATCCCCTGTCAATTACTTTTGTTGCAAATATTTATAACACACAATTCCCCTGACATTGAGGGCAGCTTATTTTGAGTACATGTTGAGGGTCCAGCTTCACCCACCATTGTGAGACCCAGTTTCCCGGGATAAGGAGTTACACCCGTGATGTATAATCTCTGAAGTTTTATTACCCTCCCGAACCCGACCTTTCTTTCCAGGACAGCCTGCTGCCACAACAAAGATCCACTTTGTAAATAAACAGTTGGCTAGATTAATGTAGGATGTGTGTGGTATGATATCTTATTACCATATATTTCATTACATGTTAAAAGAAAATAAGGTTAGATTATTAGGAACTGCCCCCTTAATCAATATATAATACATAAAATGCCCCCTTTCCCAACCCCACAACCCCAAAAATAATATGTTGAAATCATATGCTATAGTGTTTTTCTTCGACTAAATATGTGGCTTAATGAAGATGAAAACACACTGGTTACAAACATGTAAATGTAAACTAACCCCAAACAAAAAGAAGTCCCTAAAAATGACAGAGTGGATGCTATATGCTTGTCTGAGATAACAATGTTGGTACATACCAGCTTGGTAATCGTATACAGCTCGTGCACACATCCCCTTGTCTGACGTGAGTGTAGCTGAACTCTGCTCTTCCTGGAAATCTTGGTTCTCATAAATATCATCCTCCTCATAAGCTTGTGGTTCGGGCTCTGTGGGAGATGCAATGACTGCCTGCACCCCAGGTCCTGCATCTTCATCTGCAGTTAAATGAGGCACAGAATATAATTAATGATCACTGCAGTAATTTTATGAAAAAAGGAGGTACTGCACACTTTGAAGAAGATTTCACGTATAATAGCTATCCAGAATTCTGCTGAATGACAACAGTTACCTGGCGTCTTATATTTTATAGAATTGAATATCACTAATTAATTTAATCTGAAGCAACTGCTCAGTGTATATACCATTAACCCATATATAACAGAAAGATATCATAAAATAAATTTACTCTTTTATTTGTTAAAGTCAGCCATACCTTCCCATGTATCCTCCTCTTCCTGTTCATCATCAGAGGTTTGTCTCGGGGGCAGGGCATCGGCTAGCAGATTGCGTGTCCCAGGCACAGCGGGAGGTGATAACGGAGCAGCCTGTGTGACTGGTTCTGGGGAGGGAGGTCTATAGGCCTGCTGGGTGGCTTCTGGCTGTGGGTCTGGTACTCTGGGAGGCTTAGAAGGCACTGCAGCTGGTGCTTCCTCTTCTTCCGGTGAACCAGTAGGCAGCTGGATTGGTTGTTTGCGACCGGTGAATTGTTTTGGCTCATCCTCTGGCATAAAACCATGCTTCAATTTCCTAAAAAAATCCCAATGATTTCATCGTTTGAAATTTTGAATATCAGATTTTTCTTAAATTAAATTGTTCCTTCAAACTAACCTCATATCATATCTCACAACTACATTTACCAACCTTGGAGGTGGGGGAGCTGATGCTGGTTCTGAAATAGGCTCATCAAATTGTGATGTAGGTTTCTGCTCAAAAACATTTTTAGGGTGGCTCTCTCTTCTTGAGACCAGTGACTGTGCTTCCTGCATTTACAGAATTTGACATTCAATTACAGTTACAGTAAAATAAAAAAGGCTATAATTTAAGTGGCATTTTGGAAAGCAAGTGAGTCCCTCCTTCCAAAGCAAAGCACCACGCAAGTCTTGTGGTACTAGCTTTAATCGCACAGATGATATCACATTCACAATGTTCTTAGAGTAAGGGATGGACAGTCATCAGTAATCAAAAGCTTTATGCCCTCCTCTACGAAAAAGAAAACATAATCAATTATCTGATTTTAAATCTCAATACTTTGACAGTATTATATTTCCTTCGCCTTTTCATTTTGTATGACCTCATATAAAACAATAATTAAATTATCTTGTTTTTGGAATCAAATGGTAAATTCTATTTTGATGCATTCTACAAGATTTCAAAATGTATAACTCACAGCTTGTCTCTCTTTCCTCATTCTTTCAGCCCTTTTCTTTCTCTCGTCTTCATCTTCCATAGATTCACGCTGGATTTCTTCCTGCAAAGACATAGAATTTTTAATTCTATTTCTGTATTTTTTTCTTTTTATGGGAGAGGAACCCAACTATTATCACAATATTTTCCACATCACATGAGACTATTTCTCTGCCAATATATCTCTGATCTTTGTATAAGATGATCATTGTTCTGATCTCTGTAACTTACCATACTTTTCTCATTTCTGTTTACTTCATTAGCTTTCTCCTCAGACCGTTTCATGTCTATCACTTTCTTCATTCTATCACTTTCTCTTCTTTCCCGGTCTCTAGCTTCATCTTCCTATAATATTATTGAACATACTTGAAATGACTATAAAAATAAGGATGAACTTTGTATTGTATCCTGTCAATAAATTTGGTTCATGTAAACATAATCGTTTATGGGATAATTTGATTAAATTGATGCATGGAAGGATGAACAACAAACTCCTATGAATAGATTTTCCTGAGGGTTATAGAAGATGGCTACTATTAATAACTGATAAATTAGAAATAAAAAAAAACTCCTTACTTCTCTTTGTCGTCGTTCCTGGTCTAATTTTACTTTCTCAGCCACAGATCTTTTTCCTTCTTCTTCTATTCTTTTTCTTTCCTGCTCCTATTTGCAACAAAATAATTATGCATTCAAGCATTTGCAAATTTATTTATCGAGGAATACAACTTTTTTCAATATTGAAACTTGGAATATGAAAGTACTTACTGCAGTTTCTTCCCAAAACTTATCCCTTGCCTTTACATTGATGGCTGCCTGGGGCTGTATTCTTTTGTAAACTGATCCCTAAAATAGGTTGTCAGCATAAAATTACAACTAAACAAATATAAATCCTGAATGATGTTAAACAATAAATAATGTGTATTAGAAAGGAGAATATATTGGGAACGTTATGAATATAAAGTAAGTTAGAAGGCTGAAATGATGACATTTATGCTGACCACTAATTAATGGGCCTCATAAAAGTTTTAAAAAAGACTTACCACAGGTCCTGCCTCAGGCATTGGTTTGGCTTTTTCTTTATGGACACTATAGTTAGATCCTGATGATTTGGCAACCAACTTTTTTATCACATCTTCATCAATGTCATCCTCTACTCTAGCATTAATAGTTACATGAGCACCCTAGAATTTCAACAAAATATCTGTTAGATAGAAATAAAACAATCCAAACTTTGTAGAAGTGCAATTCCATTAGCTTTCCGTTATATGGTCACTTTTTGATTTTACCTACAACGCTGGCTGCAGCATTCTGCATTTGTTTGCAGTTAGGCTATTTCACATGTTGGTATCCATGCCAGTAGGGAATTAATCTTGTGTTGATGTAATTAATCTTGTGTTGGTGTAATAAATGCATGTGCTAGAGTGTTAGCTGTCTTTTCATCAATACAGTTCCCAATTTGTGATAGATTTATTACATGAAAAAAACCATTTTTCACCTTTTTTTTAATTTGTGGTTTCATGGTAAGTTCCTGATCAAGAATAACACCCAGATCTTTGATTTTGTTAGATCTTGAGATATTTGCCTCACCAACCATAATCTCAGTTTTTTTCTAGTTTTTTCCACATGTTAATTATCATTTCAGTTTTATCATCATTTATCTTCATTTTACAAACATAGCAGAAAAGAGTCTATTTCATCAAAGAGATATCTTACTCTGAAAAATGACCGCACATCATTGAAATGGCTGGCACAGGAACCTTTCCTTATTTCTGGGCAGGCTTCACCTTGCTAAAAGAAAATAAAATCAATCCTTTAATTGGATAATATTTCTTTGGATAAAATACATGTGAGTCACAGTATCATCTATAAGATATAAATTGACCTCAAAAACAATCATAAGTGATTCATGAAGAATATGAGTTGGAATGCCTTTAGATATCTCAGTTTGAATCCCTATCAATGCAACACCAAATTGATTTAGTAAATTTCTTATTTTTTTCAGAGTATACATTTTGAATAAAAGGTAAAATATGAATAAAGAATAACTTTCAAGTTGTGCAAATAAGTTACTCTAAGTAACTTACCCAATTAATCAGCACAAATTTGGATAAATCCGTATTTGGGTCAATGATGCGGAGATAAGCATACATGACCTTGGAGGAACTGAGTTCTTCTACCATTTCATCATGATCATCTAAAAAACAGGTGATTATCATAATAATTCATGGTTCATTCTTTGTCATTGATTTATTTAATCTTGAATTTCACTACAGATTGAAAACCAATGATATATTTCCTACCTCCCATTTCCACCAACTTCAAAATATTTGTTTTTCCTTCATAACCAAATACAGCCCTGCAATTAAATCAAAATCAAATACAATGGATAATATTGTACATTTACTTTTGGAACCATTTTATGGACAGAATATTCACTCACAATAATTTACTACAGACTCAATTTGATGCAATAATTAATGCTCAAGTATGTGTACGCTACATTTTGCAATCACTGATATTTTCACTTCTCCTTGTTTTGGGCTTGATGATTGAGGATTTAAATCAATTCAATGCATTGTCACTGTATTTTTCTACCAATTCATAAGTTTGATGGCTACCTTAGAGCTATTTTTGCTAGTTGGCGGCTCTTTTGCATGAATATTTCACAATTACGGCAGTCATTTTTGGGACCAAAATAAAGTAAAATCTACAAAATACATATATAACTGTCTTCCTCTTGTTCTCATGACTTCAGACATATATAAATCATTTTTGTAAGTGTATTATTAGCCGAGAGATTAATATGAAATCTTTAGAACCATCATTGACATCTTATATCGTTCACAGTTACGGCAGTCATTTTCGGGGCCAAAACGAAGTAAAATCTACAAAATATATATATAACTGTCTTCCTCTTGTTCTCACGATTTCAGACGTATAAAAATCGATTCTGTACAAAAATTATGAGCCGAGATATGGATATGAAATATTTAAAACTACTGGTTGTCACAATTACGGCAGTCATTTTCGGAAAAATATTAGTCATATGTGAAAAATATCTTACTTATAAATGTGAAAAATTTCTTACATATGTGAAAAATATTTTACTTATGTGATAAATATCTTACTTATGTGATAAATATCTAACTTATCTGTCAATAAGATTTTTTTTTTGCAGAATATTATTGTCAACTGGGAAGACATCAAAGACTGCATGGGCCGAGTTGTGGAAACAATGACAGAATAACCTTTGATCACAGATTTGGCCTTACATCACAAGGACTGTGAAGGTGGCTTGGCTTTAGGGGTGGCTTCAACAGATTCTGTATTGGGGTGGCTTCAACAATTTTACATATGTTTGCAATTTGTCTTTGGGTTGGCTTCTGGAACTATCCAAACATTCAATGTATCTTAGGGGTGGCTTCACCACTGAACACAAAGGGCATTTCGTGCCCTTTGATCTTAACCATAGTAGGTCTACAATTAAAAAATAAACAATTAAGAGTTAAGAATTTCTTTTTATTGATAAGGTAAAATATTTTAAAGATGTGATCATAGTTTTAAATATTTCACATTAATATTTCTGCTAATAATACACGTACAGAATCGATTCGATAGATTTTATTTTGTTTTGGCCCCGAAAATGACTGCCGTAATTGTACATGATATATAACAATATGTCAATTTGAAGAATTATTTTTTTCAAACGTAGAAAGTATAAAGAATAATGACTTTATACAGAAAACAAAGATAAAATCTTCATATTGGGCTTCTATTTGAGCGATATGCACATCAGAACAGATAGAATTGAATTATTTTTTCAAATGTAGAAAGTATAAAGAATAATGACTTTTCACAGAAAACAAAGGCAAAATCTTCATACTGGCCTTCTATTTGAGCGATATGCACATCAGAAAATACAGAATTGAACTGTTATTTTGCACACAAAGAATATATAAAAAAGATAATGACTTTAAAGATGAAATCGTTAGATTTGGGTTCATTTACTCTGTACTATTTCAATGGCTGACAGAGATTTGTTTTCAACGCAAATTGGGGTTGCCAGGGCGTGAAAGCCCTGTTTGTGTGAAAGTGCCCGTATGACTGCCCCCTCCTATGACTGTCCCCTCCTATATAGCAACATAAGTCACTCGCAGTCTCTCTGCTGCTATAAATTTTGAACACTATTGTTCTAACATTTGATGATTCAGTTTCATGTATGACTCATGTATGAAAACTCTTTCCTCCTCAGGCTCCTGCAGACAACCCTCATCTTCAGAGCGTTAATGACATACTTAACAAACAGGATGCTTATCTGTGAACAACTCTTGGACATATTTGCAGAAAAAGTGGGTTAATATGGTTTTTTTTCAATGACATACAGAATAATAACAGTTTTCTGGGGGAGTGTGTTCATTTTTAAAACCTGGAATTAAAGCAGGAAGTGCGATGGGCGCGACCGGTGTCCGCCACAGGCAACTTAACAACCGGGCGAAATGATTGCATATTCCATATTAATATTGTCTATGTACTTTCAAAGCAATACTGACCATGTTTTGGAACTGTTTGTGTTGCTAACTTCTTTGTGAGCTTTTAAAAGCTCTTCTTTATTCTTCGAGAAGTCGATGCGCGACATCTTGTTATACACCGATTGCAGAAAACGTCATCAATTTTGGTGTAGTATAAGGGTCAAGGTCTCAAAGGACACATTCGAGTGCACGTTGCCCGATATCGGAAGACAAACTACTTCCGCGATTGGTCAATAACAACGCCCTCTGGTGGTTATGCAAACTCCGCCAGAGAGTCATTTGGTGACCAACAAGTTTCGGATTACGGATTTGCAGTTCCAGATCATATGGCCCATGAATGTATCACACCATGACATAAAGTTTTTCTTTGTATACACGATCAAGGCATATATTAATATGCAATAACACATGGCTAATAAGAATCTTCCCAGCTAACCATTTTACATTTGTATTCAACGTTGTGAGCATGTTGAGTTCTGGTGCTTAGCACATTGAAACCTGACGTTGTGTGGATGTAGATCTGTGAACACCAACAACATACTGGCTCATTAATTAGGTTAGTAATTAGGTCAAATTGCCAATGGTTGAAAACAAAGCTCTAATACTTATATTTATCAGGACTATTTTTACATTTATTGCAAGGCACTTGTCAAGAAATAAAGTCCCAGGAAGCAGGTGGGTTAACTAGGTTACAACTTGGTCAATTATTCAAAATTACGTGGTTGAATGTATTACAATTCTAATTACTAACATTTTCAAAGTACTTGATTGACACAAGCTGAATTACACCATGTGTCATAATCAGAATGTAATTACCATGAGAGTAGCTAATCAAATTGTGTAATTTAGAATAACACGCCCTTACAATTAAAATGAATGTTGGATATTACAATACACACCTTTCTGAGCTTTGCCAGTTTGGGCAGCAGCTGCTGTTAAATGAATACAATTCATTAATTAAGTATGTTTAAGCCCTCTGATACTTCATGTTTCAGATATACATATGTAAACTACATATCAGTGACCACAAGACTAAACTGGCAGGGTAAAGCATCCTAAACTTTATCATCATATTTAGCTTAGAATTCAACAGTTTACTCCTGATTACGTATGCTATGAGTAAACTGTCATATACATCTTTAGTTTACTTCTGGTTATATATGATAAAAATAAACTTTTGTGTAATGTGTAAGTATACTCCTGTTTATCAACTTTGTGTGTAAACATGTCTATACCTTTTAAGTTTACTCAGAAGTTCTGCTTGTGAATGACATAAGCTAACATTCATATACAGCATACGTTTAACACTGTTTATGCACTGTCTACATATACATCTCTAAACTTAATATGTTTACCTTTGTATACTGCATACGTTTAGTCTTGTTTATGAACTGTGAATGTAAACATTTTTATACTTTCTAAGTTTACTTATGGTTATATATGATGTAAGTAAACCTACATATACTGTATGTTTACTTGCACTGTAGATAATTGAAGCATGATATGCACGTTGCCACTCCTTAAAAATTGAAATGGTGAACCAGTGGGGGATTGTTATCTGGTAATAATTAAGAAAAGTGTTTCCTGCCACAAACCCCTTGTGTAAACATGAAGTTTATAACATTCTTCATGCTTTGAATATATGTATCGGGCACTCTTAATTGTAGGGCAAACATGTGTAAGCAGGAGCTTTATTGTGTCACCTGAGCAAAACAAGGTTTCTGTTCAGATCTCTTAGATATCTCTTATTTCATGATTGGCATGATGTTTAGATACTGATAGGACTTTTCAGATTGAAAAAATGTTCACTACAAGCCAAGATATTAGCAAATCTTGGATAGTAAGTGAGAAAAAGAGTATAAAATGTCTAAATCGCGCCTGACGTTTTTTTACACTTTTATGGTACTATATAGCAATCAGATCTATTTGATATCTCTTATTTTATGATTGTTATGATGTTTAGATACTGATAGGACTTTTCAGATTGAAAAAATGTTCACTACAAGCCAAGATATTAGCAAATTTTGGATAGTAAGTGACAAAAAGAGTATAAAATGTCTAAATCGCGCCTGACGTTTTTTACACTGTTATGGTACTATATAACATCCAGATCTCTTATATATCTCTTATTTCATGATTGTTATGTTGTTTAGATACTGAAAGGACTTTTTAGAGTGGACATATATGCACTAGAAACAAAAATATTGACAAATCTTGGATTGTATGTCAGGGAAAAGTGAAAAATATCCGTCTTTTAGCCTTGCACCATAAGTTTTAATCACCAGACCCTCTGGCCTATAGGTCCTGGTGTGGGTTTCTCATCTATGGGCCCTCATCCCTGTTTTGAAATCTTCAAATGTGAATTAGTAGCAGGCCTTTTGGAAATTGGGTCAGCAACAATTTGCCCTGACCCCACTTGATACCCCATGGAGACTGTCACCATGACAACCAAGGTTAATCAAGTGCTCATCCCAGCCACATCCAGCAGCTATTTATATTTTGTGATCAAGTGAGACAGCACAGGGATGCAGTGAAATGAATTGAACTTAAATCTGATGAGATTCTAGATAATTCTTGATCATCACTATACTTGGCAAATTTGTAGTGATGTTTTGAAGACGGTTAAAGTGAGAATCCTAGACCAATTATAAAATCGTTATGATAGTGTACTGGCTTGCTCAACAGGAGTTAATTAATTCTTAGAGTAATATAGCTCGAGGTGACAAGTTAGAGAGGTTGGAAAAATACCCCACAGAGAACAGAGGGAGCCGCTGACCACAACACAGGGATAACACCTGATCAGAGATAACGTTGTGTCCAAGCTTGGTTGCTGCCTAAGATTATCCCTGCTTCCCAAACTTTTGACTATTACTCTAAGATTAATTGCCCCTTAGTGCAGTGACCTAGAAGAACTAATGGGGGGTGACAGGCTTGGTGGCGGGAAAACAGCTATTCTTCCTTTGTGTCCCGGGCTGTTAGGACACGTTTACAAAATGTTTACACAGGATGCTAACCACCATCCAGCAAGAGGCTGACACATGTAATACAAGCCTCACTCTGTTACAGGTTTTTGCAAAGGAAAAACATTTAAACTGTTATTTTGGATATTTGGATTTTTCAGACTTTATTCTAACCCAGATGCCATCTACTTGGAATTTTCAGCATCATAATTTGGACAATGTTTGAACAAAGAGACATCCATTCAGGATAAATGCACTATAATCTACCAGTATTTTATTTCATTTCAGGGCTGCTTGTTTCCAGGCAAGGTCAATAACCTTTTACCAAGCTACCAGGCTGGGCACCATTCATATCAGGATACTGATAAAACACATCACATGCAAATGAAAGAAATGTCCCTTTCATTTTTTTTTTCTTTCGGGACTAAACAAGGTCGATGACCTTTTACCAGTTATCAATGACCTTTTCACCTACCTTTCAAGGATATATATGTACTAAAATCATTCCTGTTCTTTACGATTTCAGGACTGTTTGTTTCCAGGAAAGCCAATAATTGATAAAAATAGAAGGTCAATGACCTTCCAGGTAAGGTCAATTATTAATAAAAAGGGAAGGTCAATGACCTTTTAACAGTTTTTGTACTGTTTTCAGAAGGGAGCCAGTGACTGTTTTCAGAAGGGAGCCAGTGACAAAATAAAGATGCATATTAAGCAAGGACAAACTCACTATTATAATACTTCAAGTGACCCTTTCATTTTTTGTTTCTTTTCAGCACAAATTTATCACAAGCAAGGTCAATGACCTTTTACAAGACTTTGCATGGTCTGTTCTTACAAGAGGTTTGATATGAAACCCCAGATAGTTCTGAGGTGTCAATTACTGTTTCTTTCAGAAGAGTTTATTAATAAGTAAGGTCGATGACCTTTTCTTATAAGGGATGGGATTAGGATGGTTGTATACCATTAGGAAATATAGAAATGAATTTTTTTATACTTTTTATACATTTTAGGCAAGGGCAATGACCGTTTGTCAAGCAAAATGCCAATAGCGTTTTGCCAGACAAGGTCAATGACCTTTCACCAGTCTGGAATATTCTAACAGAGCCTGATAGAAAATATTGTATGTGTACCAATTAGAGATAAAATAACTTAATATCCCATGCATTTTATTCACTTTCAGGAAAGCTTCTTTTCAGACAGGAACCAGTCCGTCTTAAAATTAGAAAAAGGGCCTAATATAAAAGGTCAACAAATATAACCTTCGATATGCATATTTTCAGGATAGCTGGCTTGTTTATCAGTTTTAACTATGTTGTTTGTCAATAATAAATTTAAAATGTTATATTTGTGGTACATTTTTGGGGTAATTATATATTGTGCTGGTAAATAAACTGACATTTATAATTCAGGAAAGGTCTTTTAAAGGTAGAATAAACTTACATAGACAGTGGAAGATAGGTCCTGTAAACATCACATAAACTGGCATATTCTGTGGGGATAAGTCTTGTATATGTCAAATAAACTGGCATAAACAGCGGGGGAAAGGTCCTGTAAATATCATATAACTGACATATACAGTCGGAGATAGGTCCTGTATATATCATATAAACTGGCATATACAAAGGAGGATAGGTCCTGAAAATATCATTTTAACTGGTATATACAACGGAGGATAGGGTCCGTAAATATCATATAAACAGTATAATTAAGCCCTGTATACATCACTTAAACTGACATATTCAGTGGAGGATAGCTCTTCTATATATCATATAAACTGATATATACGTTGAAGGATAGGTCATATAACCTTACACAAACAGTGGCGTGTATGTTAGTTAGGCAATGTTCTCCATATATACTGTTCAAGTTTATGAGTGTTTATCTGTTTAAACATGTATATCAGTTGAATGTATAGCCATCAAATATCAGCTATCAGTAAAATGTTTATCGAAGTAAACAAGCTTATCCAAGCATAAACAGGAGAGTAAATTTTAAGTAAGTTAGTATATATACTGCTGTCAGTTTTTCTTAAGTGTGGCACTGTATTGGTGTATTTTCCTGGTGCTTTATATTAAATTTTATAAACAGTGTGCTTATATGAGGATATTCGCACAGTGTTACCCTTTTGAAAAGTACGCTTTAGACAAATAAAGTTATTGCCATGGGAAAATAAATGAACATCAGCCCATGTTGGGCAATCAGTACTGATTGCTTTCAATTATTTATAGACCATCAAGAAATGTAATTAATAATGGAAATCGTGCAAAATGCAGGACAATTAGTACTAATTAATTTTGAATAGTTGCATACCAGCTGCAAGAAATTAAAGGTTGGTTTAAAGAATCATTAATGAGACTAATGAGACAATTCATAAATGTGCTATGAAAAGGTCTTTCACTTGTTCCAGTTAATGAACATGTATGATTATCCAATTGCGAAAATGTTACACTATATAAAGGTTGATTGTGATGAGTGCTCACATGACTGTGAAGTTTTGATGTTCACATCACCTCCTTGTGCCATCTAAAATGTTACAAGCTTCATGATCATCAACTACTTTATGGTAAGAAATACTTTATATTTTTTTTTATTTAACATAGGGTGTGGATAAACACTGATTTTTGATGTTTTGATAATAACATTTGATGATAGTATTTAGTCAAATAAGTTCAAGAATGACAAACAAAATTCAAATATATTCTACTTGAATATCATCAGGACTGGTCTATGTTTTCTATAGTGTAAATCTGATAATGGCATGTGTTCTATTCAATGTAGGATAAAACAAAACAAAACAGTTGTCTTTAGCAATAGTATAAAAAACAACAGACCACCCAAGGCCTTATCTAGACAGCGAGAAGTTGATTCATTTGTAAATGACCAAGGTTTATTTGTCATCATTTGTTTCTGTAGTAGCAGCTACAAAGAATACTCTGTCACCCATCGATTTAGAGCTTTCATGAAATCACAAAGGTCAAAGGTGACACAAATAAGCAATGAAATCAATCACAAAGGACATGATTATGGCATTTAACCCCATAACAGCACTCTGGTGGACGCTTTCCTGCAGCTTTCATGCTATTTGCCGCTGAGGTCTTTCTGTTGCGACCATTGGTTAGCTTTGCTTCCTTCTCAGGTTCATATTCTCCAAGGTTGACATATTGGATGCTGAAATCTATGAAGCTTTCTGTTTAGGCACTAGCACCACTGGACCATGGATATTGCTTGATTTCAATCATGGTTTGGTTATTTATGCTTCTTAAGGTATCCTTTTGCCTCCCCAAGCTTACAGATATAAATATCTGATCTTAAGAACAATCTGCATTAATTGACATAATGTGGTTTCCTTAACTGTTTTCTTTAATATTCATAAACTATTCTTGTTAGTAAGAGCGCCTTTCTTTATTCTATTTGTAGATTCTAACCATTTTCAAAATGACAGAGAGGAAAATGAACAGAAAAAGACACATTCTTCTCCTTCTGAACATATGGTTCATTATATGTGGTAAGTTGTTGAAGTTGATGGGCCAATGTTTAGTTAAAAAAAAAACCGACCAGAGCAATATTTCAGGTTACAATGGTTTGAATTTATGAAATTATATCAAATTGTTAAATAGCCTGAAAAATTTAATACAAAAGTAACACTCTTATGAGTATCTTGATGAGATTGAAGTTTATTTCTAATGGAAAATGTTTTTAAAAAACTAAATGAAAGAAAAAACTCTGGTCAAAATTTTACCAAAAATTTCATTTAAAAATAAAGCAATCACTTCAAATGTTAAAATCACTTCAAATGTTACAGTGATAAATGCTACTATTTATCTAATAGCTAACAAATAGGCCTTAAAAGGATTTGTAATTGTGTATTCCTGAAGAACATAGGAAACCTATTAACACTTTAGATGATGTTGGAGGTACCAGCAATACTGGCACTTTTAAAATCATCTTGTTCTTTTATTACATAGAGCTCAGCATAATGATCCTTTACACATGTTTATCTCACTATATTTGCATCTAACTATTTGATGATTGCTATATTGTACCCAAATATCAGTCAAACTGAAAATTTATTGGGACCAGTGTGAACATATCCATTCCAAATATAAAACATAACTTGCATAAACTTCCATATAATGAAACATGCTTCAGCATGAGGCAGGTTTACCTCCCAACTTGCACTATAGAGCTTGCAATAAAGAGGTAAAAGAAAATATTTCCGAAGTGGGACCTAAATAATTTAGTTGTTTATATAATACTATAATAGTGCTAGTGGCATCATAGAGCTTAAAGGGGGAGTTCCTAATAATTGGGTTGTACCCCAAACCATGTGTTTTTTTGTCATAAAATCATTCATTTGGTTGCCAGTAGTCATCTCACAAATTTCAAGTGTATCTTGTAAACGTTGTGATGATCAAATTTCACTTCAAAGTTTGGATCATGACATATCTCCGAAGTCAGTCCGGAATTTTATTACCCCCTGTCACGTGGGGTGGTGACGTAGAGAGTGTAACATTTTGGGAAAACCCCTAGCCCAGCATCATGGAGTCGGAGGGAGATTTTACAGATAGTGATTGTTCAACAAGTGTTTCTGACATAATAGAGGTCCAAAGTTTATGTGGATCATCTGAGGATGAAAGAAGTGGGTCTGAGCCACCTTCAGGTAGCTTTATTGAGCAGGGTAAAGTTCAGGGATGGCAATTTGACCCCCCACAACAAACAAGACTCGTAGCCTGCAAACTGTGATTGAGAAGAGTCTGACAGTGGGGATGATCTTCAACAAATCAAAATAGTATATGTTATGATAGCAGATAGTATGTTATGACACAACATATCACACTGTGCCAATTAACAATTATGAAAACAAAACACGAACCTTGGCCATGCGATTTAACTTATCTTATTTTTCAGTCATTTGTATGGACCACAAAGTATATACTCAAAGTTTAAAATCTTGAAAAGACTTGCATATCACAAACATGTTCATATAGAATAATAGTTAAAAGAGGTTTTAAAATTAAGGACCATTTTCTTTAAATTTGACAATATTTTGGTAAATGTTTTCCTGGGGACAGCACATTGAATCACTGAGGTATCTACATTCACCTCTCATTTCAGCACCCTGACACCCACTATGCTAGTGTTTCTGACACTGCCACTTGATCATGGCATCAGTAGTGGAGACTTGTCTTGAACTTCTTTCCTCTATTTTGTGGATTGTGAAATGACCTCTGTTCAGCTAATCTAATCATCACTAGGTTTGTGATGTGGTCTAATAAGAATTACAGTTCATTTTAGCCTAGGGAACCTCTGGTAGTCATTGTTTCAGGCCCAACTGTTACCATATTCTGACTCAAGAACAAAATATTCTCTTCATAGATAACCCTGGTTGTGTTTCAAACCTGCGTATTTTGTGTATTTCAAACTTTTGTTGCCACAATTTTTGGGAAATTGAAAACATTGATCCCTTGTCAATTACTTTTGTCGCAAATATTTATGACACACAATTCCCCTGACAATGAGAGCAGCTTATTTTGAGTACATGTTGAGGGGCCAGCTTCACCCACCATTGTGAGACCCAGTTTCCCGGGATAAGGAGTTACACCCGTGACGTATAATCTCCGAAGTTTTATTACCCTCCCGAACCCGACCTTTCTTTCCAGGACAGCCTGCTGCCACAACAAAGATCCACTTTGTAAATAAACAGTTGGCCAGATTAATGTAGGATGTGTGTGATATGATATCTTATTATATTTCATTACATGTTAAAAAAAAATAAGGTTAGATTATTAGGAACTCCCCCTTTAAGCTAACAGTGCCATGATAGAGCCTATGCTAGATTATGGTATCCGGGAGCCCATTTTACATTATGTTAGTTGTGTGATAGAGTCTTATCCAAACATCTGAGAAGTTGCATGAGAGAACCTATTATATAATATGCTAATGGAATGACGTGATAAAGTCTATTTTGAAAAAATGCATCATAAATGTTGCATGCAAAAGCCTATATTACAAATTATGTTAACTCTAGTGGCATGTTAGAGCCAATCAAAAACATATGAAAAGTGGACTGAGAGAACCTATTGCACATTATGCTTGTACTAGTGACATGATAGTGTATACGTAGAAAAAACATTCAAAGGTAGTGGGAGAGAGCCATATTAATGTGCTCTCACTCAAACCACTTTTTGATATTAAGGATGTATATGCACTATCACACCATTTGTATTAGCATATTGTGTAATAGACTCTCCCATTCCACTTTTGCGATGTTGTTTTTCTTTTAAGATAGGCTCTATCATGCTACAACCATTAGTAAAATGTTCAATAGACTCTCTCTCTCCGACACTTTTTACATATCTGATTGAATAGGTTCTATCATGCAACTAGCATTAGTGTATGCAACTAGCATTAGTGTAATCATTTTCAGATGGTTTTTTTAAAGATATGAGTTCTATCATGTCAATATTTATATGTATATCCAGCACAGACACTGCCGGGAGTGTTACTTTCACAACTGGTCAAAAGTTGATCTGATATGGCCATAGTTGCTGAAAAGGTTGTAAAAGCACTATTTCATTTTTTTCTATCATACATGATTGGAATTTCAATTAACAATCTAATGATTAGGAGTGATATTGAGTGGGTGTAGTATTAAATCACTCTATTGAGCCAGTGGAAATAATATTGAATCACTCTATTAAGCTAGTGGGAGTAATATTGAATCACTCTATTAAGCTATTTTTTAAAAAGCCATTCCTGGAGTTGTGTGCAAGAACATTTCTCATTCATTGACACTGAATTAGATATGAATTGCTTCTTTATTTAGGAGGAGAATTTGCACCAGAAATCACAGCGAGAGATGAAAATTTCCAATCCAAAATGAACACAGCAGAGATCAGCACACAAGAAATACTCAACACATCAGGAAACACCTATGAAGATTTAAATTTGGGAGACCAACAATCTCCCCAATCAATCGATGATTGTGACTTTTTAGGTTGGGTTCAACAAATGACTGCTCCAGCCCCACCACAATTAGGTGCGTTCCCTCAACTCCCCTCATTAGGTATGCCTCTGCCTCAGGCCCCAGGATTGGGTGTGGTCCCTCAACTCCCCTCATTAGATATGCCTCTGCCTCAGGCCCCTGGATTGGGTGTGGTCCCTCAACTCCCATCATTAGATATGCCTCTGCCTCAGGCCCCTGGATTGGGTGTGGTCCCTCAACTCCCCTCATTAGATATGCCTCTGCCTCAGGCTCCAGGATTGGGTGTGGTCCCTCAACTCCCCTCATTAGATATGCCTCTGCCTCAGGCTCCAGGATTGGGTGTGGTCCCTCAACTCCCCTCATTAAGTATGCCTCTGCCTCAAGCACCAGTATTGACAAATCAAACTTCGATTTTCCATAACAATAGCTTTGATGTCTTCCAAACATTACATAATATAAGCTCTGAATATCCTCAAACCTTCTCACTTGACCAAAGCTCCCAAACTGCTAGTTATGATTATTTCCAAAGCACTCCAAACCATATCAATGACTTTTCCCAGGCCTCATCGAAATTGGGCATGGAATATAATGAGGATAATGATTCATATTTTTCTGATTCTTATACATTTAGTCCCTCAACTCAACCAAACCATGTCCATTCTAATATTGAATATGGGAGTAAAATATTTGATCAATGTGTTCCATATTGTAATGTTCTAAAACCTACAATACCATTGACAACTAGCTGTCTTAATTCATGTGGTAGTGAGGTCAAAGGTGAATTCTCATGTGTCTGTAACCCTTCATGTATAATTGCTGGTGATTGCTGTCTTGATTATGAAATGCAATGTGTTCAAAATCAGACAAACTCAGATCTAGAAAGTTTAATAATGGCACGGATAAAGGCTAGGGAGGCAAATCATGTGGGACAGTCCATGGCATGCACCAAACTTAACATGCCTATTTGGATCATTCAGGAAGAGAGGGAAATTAATTATTTGCTTATGGTTTCAAAATGTCCTGTGAGTTACCCTGTAAACACACTTCTAAGCTTTTGTGAACAGGTAGGGGACATATTAAGTGATATTCCTATAATCATTGAAGGAATTATATATAGAAATAAATATTGTGCTCAATGTCATGGCCTGATAGTCACTAATACCACACAGCACATTCCATTCTCATATGAATGTCAAGATACTGAATCAGATATTTCATTTTTGATAGCAAAATACGGGTATGCTGGATTTATGAACCATGCATCCAAAAATTGTTCTCTGAAGTTCAAATTATCAACATATGGACATTTTTATAAACATATATTTCGATATATCTGCAATCAAAATGAAAGCCCTTTCTATAAGTTTTCATGCAGCATTAATTCTACTATTGAACATAATCTCTGCAGATTTGGGTATTACATGGCTGTTCAGGTAAATGTACCTTTTCCTGATAATTCAATAATTTACAAAAATCCCCACTGTGCTGCATGCAACTCAGAAGAAGGTAAATTGGTTTGCCATGAACATATATCATTGCATCCTCCAGCATTTCTTCCTGGATATTCAGTGTTACTTGACGTTAGCAGTGGGGATCCCCTTTCTGTTAGTTACAAATATTCAAAGATTTGTCAAAAAGAAGAAGTTTCTGACATGAGATCTGGTGAATGTATCCAGTTGCCATGCATCCCTCCATATTTTGGTGTGAATGGTACATGTATTGCTGTGAACGAGAAAGAGCCAGAAGAGAAATCTGTTTATACATGGATTTTGGGTTCTGAATGCAAAATATCTTGTTTGAACAGTGATTTCTCCAAACTAGAAGATGATTTAGCACTATATGTTGATGTTCATTCATTTGATATCATACAATGTTTCAGTTTAGATGCCGAAAATGAAACAGAATCAGTTATAGAGATGTGTAATAATACTGAGGCCAGGGCTGAGTTAGTTGTCGTGATAATATTTTCGGTGCCAGATAATGTAACATATCCTAGTGAAGCACTGAAAATGACAAATACATATTCATGGTCATCATATCCAAACATTTTAGAAAACAATTTTCTAAATTTGATTACAAAATCAACACCATTAGATAATTTTTTCCATGCATACCTGTTTAATTTTGATATTTATGAATTCAACCCTTGTCATAATGGTGAAAAGGTTAGAATAAAACCACAAATAAGGTTAGTTGAATTAGAGACAGTAAAACAAAACACTGATCATAAATATGTTGAATCATCTGTAAAACTTCTCTTCAACAATGAGTTATATCACCTGCATGATTTAAAGTATAAGTTTGGCACTGGCACTAAATATTCTCAAATCATGTATAACTTGGTCTGGGTGGATATATGTGTCAGGAAATTTTCCACTTGTTCTCTTGTAATATTTAATGCCAGTTCATTCCAAATTGAAAGCATGTATGAAAATACAATTAAGATTGAAGGGGTTGTGTTCAACCCATCCGATTATGCAAACATGAATGATGGTAGCGTGGTTGTCTGTGAGGACACTCTTGCAATTCGAATGCATTCATATGTTGAGCCAACAGATTTGAGTATTTTCAGCATTGTTGGAACTGTGGCTCAATTACTGTCCTGCTTTTCCTTAGCTTTCACACTGATTACCTACATTTCCCTTCCACATTTGAGAAATATTTCTGGTCAGTGTGTTATGAATATGTGTGCATCCCTCCTTGGGGCTCAGATCTGTCTATTGGGTAGTGATCTTTTGGTCAACCACTTTACACTATGTAAAGCTATGGCTATGTTTCAGCATTATCTGTGGCTTGTTTCATTTGCCTGGAGTAGTATGCTTTCATGGGATATTTTACAATCTTTTAGAATGATTAGAAGCCAAAGAAACATTTTCCACTATTGTGTGTTTGCTTGGGGACTACCGTTTTGTCTAATTTTATTATATGCTGGCATCAGTGAGACTTTACATGTTGGAGTTCTCTATGGTGATGCTAAGGTATGCTGGCTAAAAGGAACAGTCTCTATCTTGATCGGACTTGGTATCCCTGTAGCCTTATATTTAATTATCAATATGTGTCTCTTTGCTATATCTGCTTTTAGAATTGTTCAGGCTGAGCACAATGCTAAAAGTTTGAAAATAGGGAGACCGACTGCCTGGTATATCATCTTAAACATTAAGATATCCAGTTTAATGGGGTTCACTTGGTTGTTTGGTGTGCTAGCTATGCTCACAAATGCCTCTGCACTGTGGTATACTTTCAATATCACAAATGGTTTGCAGGGCATTGCAATTGGATTTGTATTTGCATTGAAGCCAAGTGTTACTAAGTTATTATCTAGGTGTAATTCAAAATAAGTCTTTCAGAGAATACTGTAACAGTTAATCTTTTTTTTAATGATATAATTCCGGAATTTTAATTTGAGTTATTTATCACTTTTGAGTAAATTTTGACACCTTTTTGAATTTAGAAGGAAAATACTGCAATTATACATTCAACTTTTTCAAATGAGCTGAATATATGGAATACTGTACAGTGTATTAATTAATTTTTGTCATTTACTGATACTAACGACTATCAACTATAGAATGGCTATTAAAAAAACAAGCAAAAAAAGAAAAACACAAAAGAAACAGCCTATCATATAATTGTAAATAAAAACATATTTCTTTTTACACAAAGATTACTTTCAAAACCCTTCTGATCATACAAGTGCATGAATTTGGCAGTTTAAAATCAAAATACAAGGTTAGGTCCAGTTTGCTTTGATATGTTCGCAAATAATGAAAGATATTTTATAAATGTGAATTACAGTTCAACCCATGTTATGGATTTTATTTGTCTCAAAATAAAGAATTAAAGTATTGTTTTATTTTTCAGTTTAAAAATTGAAGTATTGTAATGAGAAGGTATATGATCTCAAGGGTGTCTAGCTATTTTGCTTGATTGTTTGTTTATCAAAAAAACATTTTTGGTGTTTAGTATCTAAAATAAATCAATGTAATGGATTTGATATGTCTCAAAATAAAGAATTAAAGTGTTGTTCTATTCAATTTAAAAATAGATGTCTTGTAATGAGAAAACATATGATGTCAAGGGTGTCTAGCTATTTTGCTTGATTGTTTGTTTACCAATAAAAATATTTTTGGTGTTTAGTATCTAAAATAAATCAATGCAATGGATTTGATATGTCTCAAAATAAAGAATTAAAGTATTGTTCTATTTATTCAGTTTAAAAATAGATAATGAGAAAACATATGATCTCAAGGGTGTCTAGCTATTTTGCCTGTTTGACATTTGTTTAGCAAAGAAACATATTTTTGTGCTAAGTATCTAAAATAAATCATGCACTTATCTCAAATGAACTTTACTCAATTTCCTTATTTGATGATGTATTATGTCACAATGAACCTTTTAACATTAATTCTAATCATTTTCAGTTCTTCTTCCAATCATGTTTGCCAATTGATAAGGATTCCATTTTTAAAATACCAAACAGATTAATGTACAAAAAAAATTATAATTTCCAGATTTTTAATTTCTTTCTTATGTTTGACCTCTTAATTCATCCCCTTCTGATAATTGCTTAATTAGTGAAAAATTCTGGAAGGTACTAGGGACCCTATAGATGAATCCCTATAAAGGACAACACCATTGAAACATCTCTCATAATTATTTTTAATTGCAGATTATATATTATTGTTTTTTATTCAACTTTATTTTTTCAGCTTTAAATTTATTTTTTTTGCATTGTGATTTTTTGTGGCAATATATATATATCCTCTGGTAGTAATCCCTGAGAATTTGAAAAGAATTGAAGCACCTTAGGTACAGTCCCTTTTCAGCCACCTCATCCCAGTTAAAGCTAATGGAGCAACACAATAGATAGTATTGAGTATTCTACTGTGAATAACCTATATAACCAGATGTTTCAAGTCAGGCCACAACGGTATTTTTACGACCTTTTTAGCAATTAGAGTTATATCTGGTCAATTTTCGAGCCTTTTAACCAGCGTGAATGTAACACTACCGGCAATGGGAGTCAAACCCACCACTTCCCATACTCCACTTATCTAACCGTCAAAGGCACAGATCCCACGCTCTACTAACTGTGCTGGTTGGGCCAGTTCAATTATGGTGAAATGAGGGTTGTCTTAATTTTTTATGAAATATGATGATGTGCTTCATCTGATTCAGACTAGAGAATTAAAATTGGACAGTTCTGATCTTTTTCAAAATATTTGGCAGCCATATGGACTATTGAGTATTGATTTAGTGACTGCATCTGGAACATTCTAACTGGCAGTGAACCTGACGCAATTCTCAGTTAAATTTCTACATTTCTACTATTATTTCACACGTGGTATGCGATTTTCGATTTGTATTTTTTTCAATGATTTATAACATTTACAATCAATCATTTTTATCAATAATTTATAACATTTATATGTTTACAATATTTATTAAAAATTAACAATTTGTAGGCATTTCCAATATGTTTTCACAAACATTACACAAAACCAATGATCATCAAGGCTCCAGGACCATTTACCTAATAGTATGTTAATATAATAAAATGAAACATTGTATTATAATCTTTGTCAGTTATTTGAAAAAAAACTCTTATGATATTTTCCATGATTTTAATTGAATCCATGTAATTCAGTCTCTTGACCATTTACGGCGACCCATTCTCATGTATATATTTTATCTGTGTTTACAATATTAGATATTTCCTGTTGTAAGGGTTTTTCCCTTTAGTCTTGCCATGAGTGACTTACTGTTTCATATGTTAGTTTCTTAATCAATCTCCCATTAACTAGGTAGGTGGTTGCGTGCCATGCTGAAATACCTGCATTTATATGGCCTTAATGTTTAACAGGTTGCGGTAAAACACCGCATCCGCACGACAAATCACTTTCAGGGTCGTTGTCGTGTGGCACCTTCATGCCGCGTGTACGTTAGTTAACCCCCTCCATGCCAGGCCTCTATGTTTTAACCTACCATTGTATTAGGTATCGTGTATTTTATATTGACTGTTGTGTATACTTATATTTGTATGTTTTAGAATTACTCTGTTACGGTGTAAGATGACCTTGTCTGTATATTTACCAAAAGCCATCTGTATTCATTGTATGACTGACAGCAACTTAATTCCTATGTCACACTTTTACACTGATTAATGCTTTTCTTACTACCTTATGCCCAGGTGTGAAATTTTTGTTCTGTACTCACACCTAGTGTTCTATGATCACATAATCACTTACACATCAGCGAGAATGAGTGACATAGTGCATGTAACAGGTTTATAGCAGTGGGAGGAGCGGACGTCCAGAAAGCACCCTGCAGAGCACTTTCAGCGACATGTAATATTGGCCTTCCATTCACCAAATCAACCACACAGAATGCCATTTTTTTCAAAAATTATCAAAAAAATAGTATTTAAAGGAAATGGGCATGAACTTATCCAAATAGTAAAAGGGGTCATAGGCCATTTTAATGATTGGCCACTTTTAGTGATGTGTTTCATAGACATATTCATAAAAGGATTTCACTAACTTCCTGATATTGTTGAAAAAATTAAATACATGAATTTTTTTAGAAATACATCAGCTACTAAATGTTATAACCCAATTGACTCTACATTCAATATATTTTTTATTATATTTTTTTCAATAATTTCTATTCATACTTAATTTTCTCATATTTTTCAGGGAATATTTCTTCTTTTTTAGGTATTATTATGATAAGAGCAACTTATTGCTGATTATTTTCTGAAATGAGATTAATATTTGATTTATCTAATACCTCTAAAATAAATGTGAGGTCAAATTAAAGTCCGTCAATTTGTCACTTTTGTAACCCTACCGATTTAAGCTATTTTTAATCATTTTAGCTTCATAATAAATCTTGAAATTGACAGACTTTTTTTTCAATTTCTTTTTAGTATTAATGTGTTTTTCTCTGCAGTATTCTATATATTTTCATAAACCCCCAATAAGTTGGCATTTTTATTTTATTTAAAAAAAACTTAAGTATTATGGTATTTTCCTCTGTTTTCCCTTATAGATTGACCACAAAACTATAAATTGCTCTCAAATTGTTAATTATGAACAGATTTTGACGAATAAGGACTCTACGAGCTTGTATTTGAAAGATGTAGATGATAGGATAATAAAACATGTAGATAATTTCATGGAAATAGGCTTTCTATTTTCAAGGTCATTGAAAGGTCACTTCAAGGTCACTGGCAATATTTGATCAAAATAGCCTAAGAAGGTTGACATTCGATCACATATCATTTGTAGATGTATATTGAGTAGTAAAAAAGTTATATCCCTATGTCTGCCATTTCTAGTGATGTTATCAATATTTCACCATGATATTATATGTTCTCTCCATTTCTAGATCATGGTACCAATGATTCAGTTAATTGATGGTTTCATATGGCTCCGGTATCATTTTGGATTGCCCTGAGCCATGTTTTTCCCCCTGCTAGAGCATTCTGATATGGATTGGATTCCATTTCTTCAAATGGCTAGTTCCTTTCCCTTCCTTTACCTGTTTTGTCTGAGTGCCTGTCCTGTGCCTCCCGACAGGTGCTGCTTATGATTCTTATGTAACCCTGCCTCCATCTTGTGGCTGTGATGGTTCCTCCCTTACGACAAAAACAATTGGAGAGTGCAATCACCTCTATACAGAGCCTATTCAGTATATGTCTTGCTGTTTTGTCAGCAGTGCCATTGCTCTGCCTCCCGACAGTCCTTCGGGAGTGTCCTAGACCAATATTAACTAATTGTGCTTCTCTATGAAGGACAGCATAGCCTTTTACATGAATTTATTTTTCATTGATTGCTATTTTTATCTACATGACATTTGGTGACGGAGACTTCCTATCTTTGTGCTTTCGCTTGTCAACAGAATTGATAAGCTCGACTAACATTTAACCACATGCTTTCCAGCTGATCATTGTTCCATGTCCTTGGTGTCATGTGACCTCCACGCGTTGGGCATGTTTCCCAACTTCTTTGGCTTTAGCCGTACGTCAGCCAGATATGTCCCATTTTTGTCCTCCTTTGACTTGCTTGATGAGTCGATCCAATATATCGTTTGGATTTCATCCACCAGATGTTAGATAGGTCTTGCATCCCCCATGAATAAGGGAATCCGATACTCCTTCATCATTATGTCAAGATCAGATCCGTCTCTTCTGGTTGTTTTTCCCAGTTATGTACTTGTAATGTACTTGTGATTGTTGGTGTAGTTGGTCGCATATGGACCACTTCCATAGGTGCCCTCACAATATGTTTTACACTATTTGGCTGTTCACCAAATGGGTAATATTTAGCCTGATTTGTTCGTTGTGTATGTCTTCTTTACCTACGGGTTTACTCGCACATCACCACATCAGAGTTAGTGTTATTTCAATCAGATTCCATGCTGTTTTCCCTCACACTACAGTTAATTGTCCATAGACCTTATCTCGTGGTCTTGCATTTCCATAAGTTACCTAGTCAGTGATATATATGTATTTCATACTTTAGAACATGGATGTTCAATAACGTCGTTTTGATCTTTTATTTCTCCCTTTTTGCCCCCATTGCTGTCCTCTACTTTCCTATTATAGTATTAGTCATGTCACATCTCATTATATCCACCATACAACACTTCATTGTTTTGATTTGCATGCTGCATGTACCAATGTTTACATGAACATTGTAGGTTGTGTTACATTTGTTCAACTACAGTGTATTGTTTGCAAAAATATGTCTGTGGACATACCAGGTCATAAAATGGTCTATGTATCAAGTCTAGCTGATATGTTGTTATGTAACTGTTCTGATGTAAATAACCCTGTTAGGCTTGTGGGTCACACATTGATATATATTTTGGACTATTATGATATGTGGCATGTTAATTACCCTAATATGGATTACAATCTTACACTATGATTGGAGCAAATAACAGACAAAGCCACCTGAATATACAAGTATTTTCCTTTAATGTTAGGGGTCTTAGAGAGGTGGTTAAGCGTAAAATGGTTTTTAACTTTCTCAAACAGACAATCAACAGAGCAATCATTCTTTTACAAGAAACACATAGCTCACCTGAGGTAGAGAAGGATTGGTCTGATGAATGGGGTGGGGATATGTATTTTTCACATGGATCTTCAAACAGTGGTGGTGTTGCAACATTGATTTCACCAGGGTTAGATATAACTTGTAATGAGGAACAATGTAATGATTCAGGTAGATCTTTATATCTCACCACTAAGTTTGATGAAAATGATGAACCTATGTTACTTGTAAATATATATGCTCCTACAAGAGACAAACTTGATTGGCAACTGAACTTTCTTGATAAATTGAAATAAAATATTGCCACAATAAATAATTCACATTTATTGATAGGGGGTGATTTCAATACTGTTTTTTGTCCAGACATGGATAAAGAAGGGGGTGATATGATTAATTGTGTAAATAAGTACACTAATGAGTTGTTAAGTTTTATGGAAGCAAATGAACTTCAAGATGTTATCCGCATGATGTATCCTGACAAAAAGTTGTTCACTAGAGTTCAGAGAAAGCCAAGGTTATTTTCTAGAATTGATCACTGGTTGCTATCTGCACATACATGCAATTATATTTCATCAGCCTCTGTCCTCCCAGGCATAAAATCAGACCATAGTGTAATTGAAATTTCTCTTGGTAAAAGTAATGTTTGTGGACATGGTTACTGGAAATTTAATGCAAATCTGTTGCATGATTCTGATTATGTTAAGAATGTGAAAGAGCTTTTTACTCACCTTAAAAAAGATACTGAATATATAGAGGATAAATGGCTCAAGTAGGATTATATCAAATGTGCAGTCAGAGGGTTAACATTATCACATTCATTTGTTGTTAATAAGAAAAAGAAGGAATATAAAAATAATATTTACAAAGAATATGACAGATGTTTTAAACTATATCAACAGACATATATGATGAAGACATATTTCTAGAATATGAAACAGTTAAGAATAAAGTGGAGGCTTTGGAAAGAGAAGAAGCCAATGGTGCCATAATCAGGTCAAAGGCCAGGTGGACAGAGGCTGGTGAAAGAAACACCAAATACTTTCTGAATTTAGAAAAAAGAAATGCCATAAATTAAAACATTGTAAAGTTGACAGCTGACAATGATTCTGTCATAGAGGACACAGATAAGATAATGAAAATGTGTGAAAACTTCTACAAAACATTATATAGTGAGCCCCCATCTGAGCAGAATGATGACGCAGACATTGTAACATTAAACAGTTTTTTCCCAGTAGAACATAATGTGTTGAGTGATCAAGAGAGAGACTCACGTGAAGGTTTGATTACAATGCAGGAATGTGAAAAGTCTATCAAAAGCATGAAAAATGGTAAATTGTAGGATATAGATTACACACCCAGAGACTCTTGGAAATATATAGACATTCATAGACAATCACGAACGATATTGATGGTTGGTGAGTCGCCATAACCACCACTCTGATCACGTGCAGACGGACGAGCCCATGTTGGATACGCAGGCAAGACGAGTCCATCTGATGACGCGTGAGGAAGCCACTTAGGCAAGCCCCCACAGATGACGCGGAGTGACCCCTTAAAAGAGGCGCGCAACCGTTGGATCCTCAGTCGGAGAAGCCGAGACGACCGCGACCGCTTGCTTGCCACAGAAGATCCACGACTCTCAGTATCGTGACTGCATAGACTTGGGTGTTTTGTGTATAGATAGGATCTCATAAGTATCATGCATTTGGGTAGTTTACATGCCTCGCTCATTGCCATGCCGGCCTAGCCAGACAAGGAGGAATCACAGCACCGAATAAAGGTAAATATTGTGTCGTGTATATCCTGTGTCTGCAGTCCTTATTGCCTGTCACCTTCATGAGGGTATATAGGGTAGCTAGGATCCGTGCCCGAACTCACAGCCAGCGAGTTAGTGAGCTATGCTTGTTGTACAGTACAGTACAGTACAGTAGAGCAGATTAGAGTATCTATCTATTGGTAGAGTATTGATCCCCTGTCCACGTCCCCCAACGACGGATACTCTTCATTTAGTGGGTAACAAAATCTCCAGGCTCTGATGGATTTACCATAGAATTCTATAATTTTTTTCTGGATTGACATAAAACACTTTTTGTTAGACAGTATTAATTATGCATACAAAAAAGATGAATTATCTTTTGATCAAAGACGAGGCATCATTTCACCTATCCCAAAAAAAGGGAAAAGTCGTTTACTTCTTAAAAATTGGCGACCAATTTCACTTTTGAACACAGACTATAAAATATTGACAAAATGCCTAGCTCATAGATTACAGGATGTTTTGCCCACAATAATCGATTCTGATCAAACTGGTTATATTAGAGGAAGGTATATAGGAGAAAATATTAGGACAATTTTAATTGATTTCACAAGTTTAAGAGATATGCCTGGTATTATCCTTTTAATAGACTTGAAAAGGCCTTTGACACCATTCGATAGTCTTTTTTACTCAAAAGTATGAAATATTTTAACTTTGGTGATAGTTTTATTCATTGGATAAAGGCCATATACAATAATATTGAAAGTGTGGTTATTAATAATGGTCATTTTTCCAACAAATTTTCATTGACAAGAGGAATCAGGCAAGGATGCCCAATTTCTCTGTATTTGTTTATAATAGCTGCTGAAATCATGTCTATCTCATTAAGAAACAACCAATCAATCAGAGGCATAATGGTCGATGAGACAGAGATAAAGCTGTCACAACTGGCTGATGACACAACTATTTTTGTATCAGACATAAATTCAATGGAAAATACACTAACATGTTTACAAACATTTTATCAACTATCAGGATTGAAATTGAATTTAGATAAAACCATCGCTGTAGGTATTGGTTCTTTGAAAGGCTTTAAGCCAGACAAAACATTTGGTGTAGCATGGACAGATGGTCCCATTTCAACTCTTGGTGTTGCAATAAGTAGTGACCTAGATATTGTCCATGAAACATCTTTTGTTCCATGTTTACGAAATGCTGTTAATGTTCTCAATATATGGAAACAAAGAAAACTGTCACTGAAAGGAAGGGTTGCTATTTTGAAGGCATTGATTACACCAAAATTTCTATATCCTGCTTCTAATTTGCCAGTGACTACTTCCTTTATTGCAAATGTTGAGGACATTATCACAGACTTTATATGGGATGGTGGACGGCCAAAAATTAAGAAAAATGTTGTAATTCAGGATATAAAAGATGGTGGTATTAAGGTACCAGATTTTCTTAGCATCGTTAAGGCCAACAGAATAATGTGGGTAAAAAGGGCATTAGAAAGTAATGGAAAATGGAAGTCAGTATTACTGTGCTTGTTGAAACCTTTGTCGATTGAACATTTCACCTATTCTAATTCACCTGATGAAGTGATAGATAATATCCAGATACCCTTTTATAATCAAATGTTTCTATTCTGGAATCAACTGAAACCGGAACCAGACAATGCTTTGCAGTTTAAGAATGAGATACTTTGGTCCAATAGATATATTACTGGACCAATAGAAATCAAAACAGGGTAAAAAAGTGCAAAAAAAGGAGTAAAAACCTCAAATCTTTACTGTGGTCTGATTTTTACAAATGTAGTATTATCAGAGTGGGTGATTTGTTTAGTGATAAGAATGAACTTATTGATTATACCCAATTTGTAGACAGATATAATGTAAAATGTGATATATTAAGATTTTATAAATTAAGGAAGGCAATTCCAACTGAATGGGTGGAAGCTATATCACTGTTACCACATAATGCTTTAGTCCCACCCTTTTCGTCACTGCAAATCAATCTTAGACACACCAGTACAGATTTAATTAATATAAAAGCAAAACATATATATTGTGCATTTGTAAAAGAAAAAGTAGAAAAGCCAACTGCCTTGCATAAATGGGAGGTTACCTATGGTACTGAGGATGACTGGAAAACTATACTTTATCTGCCATATTCATGTACAAGAGACACAAGGTTACAGGCATTCCAATATAGAATACTACACAGAATTTTACCGTGTAGAAAATGGTTATACACATTGACTGTCATCGATTCTGATTTATGTAATACATGCGATGCTATTGATGATATTGAACATTTTCTGTTCTCATGTTCAACAACAGGAGTGTTTTGGGGCCATTTGGAGAGATGGTGGAATAGAGTGTCACAATGTAAGGTCAAACTGACTCTGAAACACATCATATTTGGAAAAAAAAAACATTATAAACAAAAAATATGCTTTTTTGCCTTTTTGGGCATACTGAAACATAAATTAGTAATTGAAGAAAATATACATAAAATGAATGGTACATTTCATATTTTTGAGAAAAAAAATGGCAAGCTATTTACAATGAAATTTAAACTGCACAGTCACTTTTCACCAACTCTCCATACCAACATGGGTTCAACATCTTCATATCAATCATAAATCTCCTTATCATCTTTTCTATCTGTCATCCTACATCATTTTACATGTGTACATATCTTCTTTTTTATAATGTAAAAAGCCAATAAACATACTAAAAAAAAAATTAGTCATGGACAGTCTATATGTTAGGTTACCTGAAATACACATACTGCATGACGTGTACTCCCCTTAAGAGAAATCAAGCACTTTCTCAACCAACATTCGGCCATCTTGATTTCTGTTATGAGTGAACTCATTGAGTACATATTAACACATTAACTCCCTATGAAATCAACATCCTACCGGACTACTTTCCATAAGATTTCTCCAGAAAAATGTGCACCACTCCAGTAACTGATTTTCTTTGGCTAATTTCAATTCTCTGTTTTATGTGTTCGAGTTAAATATATAAAATGTGTATGGACATTATATGACACACCTCATATTCAATATAAATTATTACATGCAAGCCTTATATACCTACCTACAGAGAATCAACTAGAAAATGGTTAGATTTAAATGAGAGATTAGTTAAAGATATCTGTTTCTTTTTATCGATTTGCATTACTATTGATATCATCTAAGACAAACATATTTTTGGAAAATAACTTGATCAAGTGATAAAGATGTTGACTATTTGTGTGATTTACCAGTGAGAAGGTCAAATCATACTAATCAACATGGCTCAGTGGGTAAGACGTCTGTCTCCCATGCTAAAGGTCTGGGGTTCGATTCCCACCGGGAACAATATAATTTTTTTTACTCATGCTGAAACTGAAATCTTCATTTTGAAGTTTTATTTTTGCAACATGCACATCAGAACATATAGAATTGAAACATTTTTTATTTTGATAGAAATTATAAAAAATAATGACGATACAATAAACAAAGGTGAAATCTTCATGTTATGGTCTTTTTAGAGCAGAATGAAAGACAGAACACATAAAATGTGTTTTTTCTTTTGTTTTTTCTTTTGTTTTTTCTTTTGTTTTTTCTTTTGTTTTTTCTTTTGTTTTTTCTTTTGTTTTTTCTTTTGTTTTTTCTTTTGTTTTTTCTTTTGTTTTTTCTTTTGTTTTTTCTTTTGTTTTTTCTTTTGTTTTTTCTTTTGTTTTTTCTTTTGTTTTTTCTTTTGTTTTTTCTTTTGTTTTCGACAGTACTGACACAGGGTGATACATGGCTCAGTGGTTAAGATGTCTGTCTTCTATGCTAAAGGTCCAGGGTTCGAATCCTGGTTGGGAAAAGTATTATTTTCATGCTGAAGGTGAAATCTTAATATTGGGGTTTGAGTGATATGTACTTCAGGAAACATAAATTGATTTGTCTATTGCAAATGCAGAAGAATATAAAATAATAGAAATGATTTGATACCCCCCAAAAATGAAATCTTTATATTGGAGTTCTTATTGAGCAATTTGCATATCAGAAGAATATAATTTTTATTATTTTATTTTGCAAACATAGACAATATGAATAATACTGACTTTATATAGTATATATATATATTTTATTATAACCTCCAAGCCTGGAGAGCACATTATATATACATACAATGTTAAATATATAAGAATATGGCATGCACACAATACAAACAAATTACAACACATTAAAATCACTGAGCATTATTTATATAGGCTCCTTTTCTTCTGAATCATGGAGTGGACTCCTTTGGCCACTATACTGGCCAGTTCTGTCCAATTGTCCTGAGAATATGTCTCTGGCGAAAGTAGGAACTTCCACTTATCACTCATACCCATAATCATGTAATTGTCACTCTGTGCATGCATTGACACTTCATTGAGCAATTCAATCCGTTCTGCCTCTAAGGCTGAGCACTCACAGAGAAAATGCTCCACACTGTCTCTGATATTTGCCGTGCATACTTCACATATATTTCCTTTTATAAACTGATCATTGTTATGAAACCGCACACACCCTCCAGTTATCACAAGTATGACAAAATGGCAACATTGCCTCAGGTCAGTCTTAGCATCTGCCAACTTCCACCACACACTCATTGTTATTTGTGATATTACACTTCTATAAAAGCTCAGGGAACGATATAGGTGTACACTCATGCCCCATTCTCTTGTTTCTTTGCACATTACTTGTCGAGATACTAATCTCTTCCACTGGCCCTTAGAAGGAACCATATTGGTGTCAATCATGCCATCCACCACATTTATGAGGTCATATTTTCTACATGTTTCATATAACATAACCATTGATCCTGTGGTGTTACAAGAGTGATCATATCTATGCATCATAACCCTGAACATAAATATCTGTTTGTATATATTACTCATGGGAAAGGACAGTATAGACTAGAGCATCATCATCCTCTTCCGATCAATATGGCCATGTGATGATACCCACCCGAGCAATGCAAGCACTGATACATCAGACACAAAAACGGGCAGACCCTGTATACTTTTGGCCATTTGATGGTGTGCTTTTTCGAATTTACACAAAGAAGCCAAGCTGACCTCCCATACCTCAGTCCCGTACAACATGGTGCTCATTCCAATGGACCAGTAGAGTTGTGAAGCCACTATGGGGTTGAGGACAGAACCAGAACTGGTAAGGCTCTGCATAGCTGCCGTAGCCCTTTTACATTTCAATATTTGGTCTTCCACAAATGCAGTTTCATTTCCCATTACAACACCCATGTGCTTGCCTGTCTCTGCCAGTATAATGACATCTCTGCCTAAGACAAATGGGGTATGCTTTGGGATATTACATCCAAATTCCATTCCTACTGTTTTGGTAACATTAAACCGGTAACGCCATTTCAAGCTATGCTGATATGCTATGTCGAGATTTCTCTGCATACATGGTGGCAGAAAGTGAACAAATATAAATCTTCATACTGGGGTAATATTTGAGCAATATGCATGTCAGAACATATAGAATTGAATGTTTTTTTTGCCAACATAGAAAATATAAAAAATAGTAATTACATGCAGAAAACAAATATGAAATCTTCATATTCCAGTTTTATTTCAGTTTAGAAAAAAACGAATTATAAGATGGATCCAATTTCAAGAATTTATCATAGACTTCGAGTAAGTTGATCAAGAGGCCAACCTTGAGCATCTCTGAATAAATCCAGTGCGATGCAATAGTTCCCAATGTTTCAGGATTATTATGTGTCTCACAGGTCTGATGATATGCTTTGACCTTTTCTCTTGGCAGGATTGCTCACTCAACATTTCACCTGGGTCCACATTTAAAAATAAACATGGACTGTACCTATCTAAGGTGTTGTTACAATTCATCAACACTTAAAACAACATACCTGCAAACAATGCTCATTCTTAAATACATTCAATCAGATTGGTATATTATATATTCCAAAACAATTTTCAAGATCTTCAAAATGTGTAGTTGTCAATATTTGACCATATCAGTAACTGACAGGATGGAAATCAACAGGTCACATGTCACCTGTATGTGCATTTCTCTGTTGTCCAGTGAGATCAGCCAACAATGCATGTACTCATATGTGCAAAGATCACCTCTTGGAAATGGTGTAGATACCTCTAAAATAGTTCTCTAGTATATAGGATATGGATTACCCATCTATAGACATTTATAGATATTTATATACAAGTATAGACAATCATGATATCTGGCAGAGATCAGAGAGTTCACCAAGTGCAAACGTGAGGCCAACAAGTGCAAGCTAATGAGATGTGTTGCCGGGCTGTCATTGCTAGGAGCATCAAGACAGGAAGGATGACTCAAGGATCCAACCCGGAACTGCGGAAGAGGTTGCAGAGAGGCCAGCAGGTGAAGGCTCATTAGTATGCACACGGATTCCTTTATAACAGCCCAGAAATCCCTACTCGAGGAGCAGAATCCACTTGCCTAGGAGATCCACAACACTTAGCTTCATGGAGGACTTCATTTAGTTATCAGTATTAGGATATTTCATATATCACGCTCTTACCATGCCTTCCCTAGCCAGACTGTAGTGTATACGAGCACCAAATAAAGACGACTATTGTGCATTGTATATGCTGAGTCTGCAGTCCTTCTTATCTCCCAGCAGATAGGTAGAGTTAGGCAGCTAGGTTAGGCCCCAGCTCACTTAGCCAGCGAGTAGATCATATATCCCCGGAGTCTCTTCCCATTCATAAGTAACAATATGTAGTTTTCATATAAAGTTTCTGTAAAGATGAAAAAAAATTGAGAGAAATGAAACATTAAAACTATTTTTGCCAGTCATTTTCTCTGGAAACAAATAATCATTCAGAACTACAGCAGAAATGTCCAATTGTTTACAGTTTGAATTCATTTTATCTTTAATACTTATGATTGAACAAACCAAGAAAAGATGTCCAAAAGTTAACAAATGAAGTCAGGTCAACTTAACATTCAGCATCAAAGGGTCGACTATTTTCCAGCTTATCACATATATTACGGATTGGCAGTTCCAGATCATATGCCCCATGAATGTATCACACCATGACATTAAGTTTTTCTTTGTATACACAATCAAGAAATATATTAATATGCAATAACACATGGCTAATTAGAATTTTCCCAGCTAACCATTTTACATTTTTATTCAACGTTGTGAGCATGTTGTGTTCTGGTGCTTAGCACATTGAAACCTGAAGTTGTGTGGATGTAGATCTGTGAACACCAGATAACATACTGCCAGAGACCCCAATATCTCTGATACTGCATAGAAAAATGCTTTAATGTCGTAGATGTACAAAAGATGAAAATTGACAGACTTTAAATTGATCCAATGCAATTTTTTAATGTTTCATACAAATAAAATATAAGTGTAATTTCATAAAATAAACCCTAATGAGTTGATCTAATCATAAGCTGCCACAGAGTCAACTGTGACAAGGACCTTTTGAAGCAGGACCTCTTGGTGATAGTGTGGAGCACAAGTCTTGGAAGGACGTTTGTTAATTGGACTCAATATACAAAGTATACAAAATAGACAAAATGCTGCAACAGCAAGAGATAGCTGCATAAATAAGAGATAGCTGCATAAATAAGAGATAGCTGCATAAATACGAGATATAGTAAAAGACAGCTACAACAATGAAAGATAGACAGCTGCATCATTGAGAGATACATACACAAGTGGGAGATTGTTACAGCAGTAAGGGATAGCTGCACAAGTGAGGGATAGTTACAACAGTAAGAGACAGCTGCATAATTGAGAAATAGCTGCAGAAGGGAGAAACAGTTGCATAAGTGAGAGATAGTTACAACAATGAGAGACAGTAACAACAGAGAGATAGCTGCACATGTGAGAGATAGCTGCACAAGTGAGAGACAGCTGCATAGGTGAGACAGCTGCACAGTTTAGAGATAGTTACAGTAAGTGAGAGACAGCTGCATAGGTGAGAGATAGTTACAGTAAATGAGAGATAGATTGCTGCAACAGTGAGATATAGCTGCACAAGTGAGAGATATTTACAGCAGCGAGAGATAGTTGGACAAGGGAGAGATAGTTACATCAATGAGAGATAGCTGCATAAGTGAAAGATAGCTGCAGAAGGGAGAGACAGCTGCATAGGTGAGATATAGTTACAACAATGAGAAACAGTAACAACAGAGAGATAGCTGCACATATGAGAGATAGCTGCACATGTGAGAGACAGCTCAATAAGTGAGAGATAGCTTCACAAGTGAGAGACAGCTGCATAGATGAGAGATAGTTACAAACAATATGCAACAGTTACAACAATGAGAGATAAATAGCTGCATCAGTGAGAGATAGTTGTACAAGTGAGAGATAATTACAACAGTGAGAGACAGCTGCACATGTGAGAGATAGTTACAGTAAGAGACAGTTACAACAATGAGAGATAGACAGCTGAATCAGTGAGAGATAGCTGCATAAGTGAGAGATATTTACAGCAGTGAGAGGGAGCTGCACAGGTGAGAGATAGTTACAGCAGTGAGAGATAGCTGCATAAGTGAGAGATAGTTACAGCAGTGAGAGATAGCTGCACAAGTGAGGGATAGCTGCACAAGTGAGAGATAGTTACAGCAGTGAGAGAGAGCTGCACAAGTGAAAGATAGCTACAACAGTCAAGGGCTCACCATCTATCTGATTTGCAAAATATCTGATATTCACCCATATGTGCCCTAGCTGGCAAGTAAAGTTATCGCTTAGCCCCTAGCTGGGAGATTTTGCCAGCTGGCAGTTTAAATCTTTCATTTATCTGCCTGGTGAAATATGTTCATGGTGATAAATCGATGGACATATCTAGCTGGTACAATCTCATTTGTAGAAAATAGATCACTGATGTAACAGAAGTAATACTCCTGAATTTCATTAAAATATTGCTGAATCAAAATATTTTCACGGATATCTGTACATAATATTATATAATGCTCAACACTGAAGTACTTGCATAATATTGTTGCTGGTAAATGGCTTTATTTAAATGGCTGTTGTTCAGTCAAATTCATTTTTAGTAAGTATAGTTTTCTATAACATTCTTTTAAATTTCAAATATTATGTCCTAAAATGTCTAGAAATAATATAAATAAAAAACCATGGGATCACCAGGCATTGGACTTTGCAAAATGCCATGACAAATTGGTTAGTATATACCAGCTGGTAAAAAAGATAAAGTTGTCACAATTCTCATCTACCGGTAACTATGATTAAACAGCTGGCAGATTTTATGACACAAGCTAGCTAGCTGGCAGAATAATTTCCCGGTACCTGGTGAAAGACAACAAAAATAAATATAAAATTATTTTTGCCAGTTAATTTTTAAAATCATTTAAAAAGGTCTCCTTTTCACAAGAGGCCAATTACAAACATGAAATGTGAAAATCCCAAATATTATTGGTGGTGAGCCCCTGAACAGTGAGAGACAGCATCCTTTCCCAGCCGAAGGCACTTGTTACATACATATACAAAATTAAAAAAAAAAAAGTTGCAGTGCGAGGTATTGACTGCAATGAAATTTGCCACTGATAAGAGTGTGTGATCTCGCTGTTGCGTTTTTACCTTGCCCTCTGGTGGACGCTAGACCAGTCTCCACTTCAGTTTTATTTTGCAAGTTTATGCGATGTTTTCGTAATATGTACGTTAGGAATAGAGTTGTTTTCACTCAATTTTTATCAGAATTATGTTAGATATGAAATATTACCCACAATATGCCTATTTTTCTGTATCAGAGCTTTGTTTTCAACATAGGCAATTTGATCTAATTAATGACCTAATTATTGAGGTCCCACAAGGTTTTGTACAAAGGGGCCTACATGGGTGAAATACAGATATTTTAGCCAGCACGATTGTGAGAAACAATGTGAGATAGTGAGATTGCTACAACAGCAAGAAATAGCTGCATAAATAAGAGATAGCTGCATAATTAAGAGATAGCTTCATGAATAAGAGATAGCTGCACAAATAAGAGATAGCTGCATATATAAGAGATAGCTGCATAAATAAGAGATTGCCATAACAGCGAGAGATAGCTGCATAAATAAGAGATAGCTGCATAAACAAGAGATAGCTGCATATATAAGAGATAGCTGCACAAATAAGAGATAGCTGCATAAATAAGAGATAGCTGCATAAACAAGATTGCTACAGCAGCAAGAGATAGCTGTATAAATAAGAGATAGCTGCATAAATAAGAGATAGCTGCATAAATAAGAGATAGCTGCATAAATAAGAAATAGTTGCATAAATAAGAGATAGCTGCATAAATAAGAGATAGCTGTATCAATAAAAATAGCTGCATAACTGAGAGATAGCTGCATTGAGACATGAAAAGCTGCACAAAGTGAGAGATAGTTACAACAAGTGAGAAATAGTTACAATAGTTGCAATATTGAGAGATAGCTGCAACAATGAGACAGGTACAACAGGGAGAGATAGCTGCATAAATGAGAGACAGCTACACAAGTGAGATGCCTGCAAAGTGAGATATTTACAGCAGTGAGAGATAGTTAGAGCAGTGATCATGAGAGATAGCTGCACAAATGAGAAACAATTACATAGGTGAGACAGCTGCACATGTAAGAAACAGCTGCATCAGTGAGATAGTTGAGACAGCTGCATAAGTGAGAGATAATTACAACAGCGAGAGACAGTTACAGCAGAGATAAATAGCTGCACAAATGAGAGACAGCTGCATAAGTGAGAGATAGCTGCATATGTGAGAGACAGCTGCATCAGTGAGAGATAGTTGTACAAGGGAGAGACAGCTGCATAGGTGAGAGATAGTTATAAAAGTGAGACAGTTATAACACAGATAGATAACTGTACAAGTGAGAGATAGTTACAACAGTGAGAGATAACTGAAAAGTGAGAGATAGTTACAACAGTGAGAGATATCTGCACAAGTGATGGGTAATTACAGCAGAGATAGATAGCTGCACAAATGAGAAACAGCTGCATAAGTGAGAGATAGCTGCACATGTAAGAGACAGCTGCATCAGTGAGATAGCTGTACAAGGGAGAGACGACTGCATAAGTGAGAGATAATTACAACAGCGAGAGACAGTTACAGCAGAGATAGATAGCTGCACAAGTGAGAGACAGCTGCATAAGTGAGAGATAGCTGCATATGTGATAGACAGCTGCATCAGTGAGATAGTTGTACAAGGGAGAGACATTTGCATAGGTGAGAGATAGTTACAAACGTGAGACAGTTATAAAACAGATAACTGAACAAGTGAGAGACAGCTGCATAAATGAGATAACTGCAAAGTGAGAGATAGTTACAACAGTGAGAGATAGCGCTAGCTGCACAAGTGAGGGGTAGTTACAGCAGAGATAGATAGCTTTGAAACTTCCAGATCATGTCAAAATGAAATCAGCTCCTACAAGGAAAAACCATGGAAACCGCTATATTGAAATGGCAACAAGCTGTGACCCTTATAAATACAGCTACTTTCCAAGAACAGTGACAGACTGGAATAACCTTCCCCCTCATTTAACTACATTGGAAACAGATAGCTCGGCATCCTTCAGAAACTCCCTTGCCAGAGTATAAAGGCTGGCAACAAGCAGCTGGTGTGTACCAGCTGCACCCCTTAGTGCAATTTTGCACTCTCGGCGGGATGCCAATTGGTTTTGCCGAGTAAACTTATAGATGTAGATGTAGATGTAGAGCTGCACAAGTGAGAAACAGCTGCGAGAGACAGCTTCATCATAGCTGTACAAGGGAGAGACAGCTGCATAAGTGAGAGATAGTTACAACAGAGAGAGACAGCATCCTTTCTCAGCCGAAGGTACTTGTACCTGAGTAAAATATACCTAGATGTCGCTCGGGTACATTTGGTCCTGTAAATAAAATCGAATGTGACCCTAAATACACATATAGTGATGACGTACAAATATTTACCACAGACCCAGAACATAAACACAAAATGACGGATGGAGATAATGTGACAGGACACGAGCTTAGTCCTAAACAGATAATCACTTTTATTTGGAACACAGCCCGGGAACAAGTCATCCACTTGGCCTTCTAGATATACAGTAAGGTACACATATAAATCAATACCCACGTCAAACATGAGTGACATAGACAGAATGAAAACTTCTGAACAGACATGAGGGAAAACACCAAACCAGATTCTCTTCAGTCTTTGTTCCAAAAAATGTCAAACAAAAATACGTTCTTATTTCTGCAGTCTTAGTTGGTATCGGAGCCGAGAATATGTGAGGCACTGAACAGTATTTTTGGGGCCCCCATAGGGTTTTAGGATTATTGGATTTTTGGCTTAAAAAAGAGGGATTATTGGATTTTTGGGGTGAAATATCTGGGATTTTTGGATTTTGAGGAAAGTGTTTAGGATCATCAACTGGTGGCCAGAGTGTGTTGGAGCCCTCACAAGGGAGAAGTGTCTATGTCAAAAAAGGTTCTGTTGTAGTTATTAACACAATCAAACATGTGCATATATGTAAACTGAGGCAAGATATGCTTGAGAAGGGAAAATGTACAGGGGAAATCTACTTGCAGAGCCCACTTGAGCCCACAGAGTTCTCAAATCAAAAACAATGTGTCATAGATAGAGAAAATGTCATCACTGTTTTAGATGATACTAACTATGAATATGTTCCAAAGGATGATATAATTGTTCTGAATGAGGAGGTTTTGATCAATCTTTTGGACCTGATAAAGGATCAGGGTGATACGGAGACACCCAATGAGCAGCAAGAGTTAATTAGTGAGGAATTATCTCAGTTGTCATTTACTAGTGACACAAGGGCCACTAGGCCTAAAAGAGTTTCAAAAAAAAGGAAAGACACAGATTACTTTTTTTACTAATTTTGAATATGTTCAAAAGGATTGGGTGTCTCCGTATCACTATAACAGTGAGATTACTGTTAATTTCAAACTCTGTGGGCTCAAGTGGACTCTGCAAGTACATTTTGTAATGTGGCATGACCTGTGTGAAACACTAAATATCATGTTATATCATGCATGTTATGTAATTCATTGCCAAATAAATTTGTACTAAATGTAAACATATTTTAGGATTTTTTGTTTTATACTTTTGGATTTTTAGATTTGAGGGGAAAAATATTTAAGGATTTTTGGCTACAAAAGATAAGGATTTTTGGATTTTTAGGTAAAAAAAGGGGGATTATTGGGTTTTTCATACCCCCCCTATGGGGGCCCCATTTTTTTCTGCCAGAAATAGCTCACACTTTTTGAGTCTTTCATTTCCCTACATAGAGACGGGGCCGCGGGGAGTGAAGCTCTGTCAAATTCTGTCATATCAAGTAAAAAAAAAACTGTTGTTTTCAGTAATGACAGATTAACTACTTCTCTTTTTATTTCATATTGATTTTTTTTCCAATAAATAGTCAGGGTCTGATTATACAGCATTTAACATGCAGCATATTTGGGCTTTATTAATGCATTTACCTAAACACCTTTGTGCCAGAGCTTGCAACATTAACCCCTAACGGACCATAGAGAACCGCATTAGCTTCCAGCCAGCTCTCACAGCACGTGGACCACTGCACGTGCAGGGATATCGATGCGTATGCAAATATGATGATATATCAAGAGAGGAAACAAAAATCTATGCATTTCCTGACCATCCGAGGCAGATGATGTTGTAAACTGTGCAAACGATTGCTTTCCCTCCAAATGTGTATCTAGCCATCTTCTAAAATGAATTAACTTGTGGTCTGTGATTTTAATGTTCCAAAAATATATCAGGAATGTTACTTTATATTGTTCCAAAGTCAGAGGTATGGCATCAAAAAAAATTCAGATCACTTTGGTGCCCGGAAGTAATTGGTAGCTGAAGGAGTTATATAACGTCACAATACATTTTCACGTGAGGTCATTCATAACATTACTGAAGGCTTTGCACCAACCAATCAGCATTTAGCACTCACGAGAATCTGTTTACTTCCGGGCACAAAAGTGATCTGAATTTTCTGCAGACAAGAAAGTTGACAAAAACATGGAATATATTTAATATTTTGGAATATTTTTCTCTGGAATTGTTTTATCTTGGTATTCTGTATCTGCCGTCCAAAGCACACCATTCATAATGCTCTGTATGCTCTACGGTGAGAAATTCCTGAAAAACTTGTTTCATCTCTTGAAGTATATCATATTTACACCTTGTGCACGTGTCAACCCTTGACATGACGTCATCGACCAGCACGTGCAGTGAGCTGCAAGTAAACAATACACGCACACGTTGAAAACTGATGCGGTTCTCTATGTAACGGACAGGAAGGACGGCAACGTCCTCCACCGGTAACGGACGGGAAGGACGTTGACGTCCCCATTGTTCTGGCTTGATGACGTAATTTGTAACATTCTGAAGGACTGCAACTTCTTACAATGTAATCATGATAATGACATCAGACTGCCTTTAATCATGTACTTTTGACCCCAGCAATTCATTATGCATATTGAATTACCATGGTTATAAATTTTATTAATTTAATATGTAGATACACTAGTCCAGACAAAAATTGGATTGTCCTGCCAACCAACAAAATTGAGATAGCCTAGTCCCTTAGGGGTTAAACTATTTTTATCTTCTGGATATGGACTAAGGCTAAGCCACTAAAATTTGTTAATTTGCTCAGGTCAAGGAAAAAAAGATCACCAGGCCACTCAGCACAAATATTCTCCAGAAATATGCTGGGTTGATCATCTTCTTTGAAACTGATTAAAAAATTCATGTCTGCAGGACCAAATTTAGATACAGTCAGATGCTATTTATTGTCTGATTTTATGTGCATTCTGGTTCAATCAACAGACACAATAATTTTTTTTATATATATTTAACCTGTTTTATTTTCAGGTGACAGACTCATTGATCTCATTTGGTGTGTCATGTATACAGAATGGAGATTCCGTCTGGACCCTACCTGGATCCTGTGCGTCAAGACATCCACATTGTCAAGTGTGTAGTGGTAGGAGATAGTGGAGTGGGAAAGACTAGACTCATCTGTGCAAGAGCTTGCAATACAAAGTACACTCTCCAGCAACTTATGCAGACCCACATTCCCACAGTATGGGCAATTGATCAGTACAGGAAGAGCAGGGAGGTTAGTGATTTAATGCCTTATATTTAAAATAGTAGATGGTACATTTGTGAGGACCTTGGGTTAATTCATTGTCCTCTATTGAACTATCTGTTTGAGTCTGAGACATATCTATCTTTCCCAAGTCAATTTACCTTTGGTCTGTCATGCTAATAATAGTTTTATGCCAATAATTTCTGAAGACATGTGGTCTCGCATATTGGAATGAAGTCATTAAGGATCATGATATGAGTGACCAGATTTCATAAAATACCAGCTGAATGTGATCAGATGCTGTCCCACATTCATTCATTCAATACCTTACTTCAGAAACATCAGTAAAACAGTTACATTTGTAGCAGTCCATATAATATCTACACCAAACAAAAATTTGATAATATTGACTGAGGGAATTTAGTGTAATAATACCTTTGTAATTTTTGAAACACAAGTAGATAATTCTTGATTTCACTGTTGCTAAAGCTGTATATAAAAATAAAACAATTTCAGTTAATGTATGCAGATTACCACCTCATGTCACTGCAGAGGACAGTTTGAACCAATTTGTTACAAAAGACATCTGATTTAGCCCATTGATGACTTTGAAAATAAAATTTCTTAAAATAGCAGGACATTACAAAAAGCAACCTCTCATTTCTAGGGATTCACATTTATAGATCGCACATTGAACCTATGGGGGAAGAAATCCCTTGATCACCTGGTCAGCAACCAGATGTGTCACAGCCTCTGCTGTTTGACTGCAGTAAGAAAATAAAAACATCAGCTGTGGCAGATATTTGCCTTCATTAATTTCATCATATTTTTTTCAGGTTTTGGAGAGATCTTGGTTTATGATTGACAATGTAAATGTGTCAATGCGTCTTTGGGATACTTTTGGATACCATGATAAAGACAGAAGATTTGCCTTTGGAAAGTAAGTAAACCTAACAAGAAAGTCCTATATATTTATATACATCAAGATTATTTTGATGAATAAACTTCAATCATTTTGTAATCATGATAACAGAATTACAGCATAACTATCAAAATAGCATGTGAGACAAATCTGACCTGTACCTCAATAATACTATGTTTTAGAGCAGATGTGATCTTAGTATGTTATTCTGTGGTGAGGCCGCGAACATTGCGGAGCGTGCTGCAGCATTGGTACCCTGAGATCCAAAATGTTTGTCCTGGAGTACCCATCATTTTATGTGGCTGCCAAATTGATCTCAGATATCTGTTTCTGGATGAGTCCTTCAGAAACATGGACAAAGGCCCTTTTTTCAGGTAATTATATAATGGATTTAAATAATTGATAAAATTATGAATAATAATATTTTAGATAACTTTCAAATCAATGTGTCTTGTGTCTTTGAAATGTGAAGAAAAAAATTGTATCATATATTTATTGGTAAGAAATGGACTGACTTTGCAGGGAGATATTGGAAGAGGATATTATAACTCCAGAGCAGGGTCGGGAAGTGGCCAAACAGATGGGTGCTGCTTACTATGAGACCAGTGTTTTAATACCATGGGGAGTAGATGAAATCTTCATGAACATCATGAGAGCTGCCCTCACCAATAAACGAGACAAGAATTTCTGGAATATTTTGGGTAATCTGAAGCGGATATCTAAGCCTATGTGCCAAGCACCGATGGAGCCACCCATGCCATCAGCACCCACTGTTACAGTCCCGCCAGTGACTCTAAACCAAGATATGGGAACCCTGCTGAACAATCAGACATTCTGTGATGTTACATTTCAGGCCCAGGGTGTGTGTATTCCTGCCCATAAAATATGCCTGATGGTGGTATGTAGTGTTTTTGAGGAATTGTTTCAGTCCAACCTAGCCAGCTCAACAGATGGCAGCACAAACAAGCCACCACCAAAACTACAGCGCACAAACAGCCGCAGTGGTGGATGTGTGCCCAGGAAGGAGCATGCAGACAGGGTATGCTTACTTGCAGATGAAGAATCAGATGCTCCACTGATTCCACCTAGGCCTGACTCCAATGGCTGCCTGCCACGGCATGTCCTCAACCACCCAGCCTTTACTTCCATACAGCTGCAGCAGTGCGATGATATCTTCACTCCTGGACACAAGGTATTTCAAACTGTCATCACCCTGGCAGACAACATAACTCCAGCCGCATTTCAGTATGTGCTCACATACCTGTACACTGGCCAGTGTAATGCCGGATATGATGCCCTTCCGGACGTGAGGCGTACAGCAGACCTGATCGGGGTGCGAGATCTAGTCTGCATCACCACCAACCTTCTCAATAATGAGGCCTATCTAAATGTGGACATAGAGAAATGCTTCCACACTCAACGCATCCAAAAACTCAGGGACCTTGCCATCAAGCGCTCAATTTTAGCAGGTAAGGATTTCATGGATCTTCTCGTCAAACCATATGTTTTCACATAGGCTAACCATACTCACCCAATCTGCCTGGATGCTCTCTTTATGGTTTCAGAGTTACTGCCATATGTAGAGTAAACTGTCTTGGATGCTATTCTTTCCATCTTAAATATATATGCACCACATAATAGTTTGATCTTACCCTGCTTCACATTGCTCTTTTTTAACAATTTTTTCTGTTCCAGATGTGACATTTGAGGTGGATGATGGTTCTGTGCCGGCACATAAGGCCCTGCTGATGGCCGGCTGTGACGTCATGCTTGGCATGTTCAGCTATAACTTCAAGGAAAGAGAAGCGAAAGTGATATCCTTCCCAGGTGTGTCTTGTGCCACGTTCAGAGCCTTGCAGGAGCACCTATATACAGGATTGTCTCCCCCACTAGATGATGTGGACTGCTTGGAACTCATTGAACTCGCCAACCGATTGTGTTTGCAGAGACTCATATCTATGACTGAAAAATATGTAGTTGAGGAGTTATCTCTGGCTGATTCAGCTGGCAAAGATGTGATAGAAGATGTTCTAATGCTAGTGGAATCTGCTCAGGTTGGTAAGCTTTTAGAACCACCCTCTATGCCCAGCCTTATAGGGGGTAGAACTTGCTCATTTCGACTGGAAAAAATCTGCATGTTAAGACCTTAAATGTGCATGATAGTATCTATCTGTCAGAGTGGATGCTAACACATTATCTGTCAGTGTCCCATCTTGTGATTATGATATAATCTTTCCCAGTGAGTAGTATATATTCTGTCCCAGTTGGTAGGATATATTCTGTCCCAATGAGTAGGATAAGTTTGTCTCAATGAGTAGGAAAGATTCTGTCCCAATCTATTTTCAGCATCCAAAATTTATTCTGTTATTGGATAAATATTTTAGTTGAAACATGAAAGCATTGATGATTGATATTTTATTTGATACATGCATGAACCAAAGACAAACTTTAAATATGACAAGGTTCTAATTAAGTTTTTTGATACATTTGTTGATTTTAGATTCTATTATTGTAAGATAATTTTTACAGTCCAGTGGCTCAGAAGAAAAGAACGGTTTCAAATATTATTATCATTTGTACTATTTGAATTATAAAATATATAGGGGGGGGGGGGGGGTAGGTATATTTACTTGCCCAATTTGGGTATTTCCTCACACAAGAGGTTCCAACCAACATGCCTGTGAGCTGAGATGTCTTAAAGCTGTTCTGAATATAATTAGATAATGAATATCTGCTTTGAATGTGAACAATAAACATGAAGATGCTAGTTATGAGTGATATGGTTGTTTGTTGTAGCTACACAATGCCAGGCAGTTGTCCAGCTGGTGCCTGTGGTTCCTGTCATGCCATTATACAGAGCTGTACCGCAAGTATCTCAAGCACCTCCAGCTGCTCAAACCAGACAACCAGATACACCTGAGCAAACACAGATGGCCTCCTTCATGGTAAATCTCACATAGCTCTTAATGTCATAAAATACTCTTCATCTCATCAGAAGAGGACTAAAAACAATAGTGTTTTGTTTTTAAGATGTTAGATAACAAATTGAGATTTAATGTGTTTGTGTGTGTGAAGAACTTGATAAAAGACAGAAGTATTCTTTAACACTATTTTACTGCCTGCAATACTGCAAGGTGCAAAAAATACATTTGTCATGAAAGCAACAGCTGAGAAGCAAAACATGAACTTGGTATTTTGTTTTGCAGGTATGACAAGGAATTAGAGCACTACGAGCGCTGCTTGCTGGACATGGAGCGTGAACGTGCCCTAAGACCCTATGCCAGGAGAGGCAGCGATGACTGCACAGACAGTGGCTGTCTTGGTTTCTGTGGCCGTAACCGTCGCAGGTCTCCACACCATACCATGGACTGAGCTTGCTTTGACCCCTACACTAAACCATGGACTGAGCTTGCTTTGACACCTACACTATACCATGGACTGAGCTTGCTTTGACCCCTACACTATAACATGTACTGAGCCTAGGCATGACCCCTATACTATACCATGGACTGAACCTTGTCTTGACCCTCTACCATAGATCAAGTCCTGGCTTGACCCCCTGCACTTTACCATGGACTGAGCCTTGGCTTGACCCCCTATACTTTACCATGGGCTGAGCCTTGGCTTGACCCCCTGCACTTTACCATGGACTGAGCCTTGGCTTGACCCCCTGCACTTTACCATGGACTGAGCCTTGGCTTGACCCCCTGCACTTTACCATGGACTGAGCCTTGGCATGACCCCCTGCACTTTACCATGGACTGAGCCTTGGCTTGACCCCCTGCACTTTACCATGGACTGAGCCTTGGCTTGACCCCCTGCACTTTACCATGGACTGAGCCTTGGCTTGACCCCCTGCACTTTACCATGGACTGAGCCTTGGCATGACCCCCTGCACTTTACCATAGACTAAGCCTTGGCTTGACCCCCTATCCTTTACCATGGACTGAGCCTTGGCATGACCCCCTGCACTTTACCATGACCCCTGACACCATATCATAGACTGAGCTTTGGCATGAAGCTGACACAATGTACACCATATCATAGACTGAGCCTTGGACTTCATCTTGGCATGACCCTCAACATCACAGTATGAATCGACAATAGCTTGACCCTATGTGTCACACACTGGACTGCGCCCTTGTGTGATGCCTAAAATGACCCCATGTATCATACCACAGACTAAGCTTTGGCAAGACCCCCCAACACAATGTTCACCATGTTATCAACTGAGCCTTGGCTTTACCTTACACCATACAAAGGAAGAAAGCCTTCCCCACATAATGTACACCATGCATTTGTCAGAATGATATGGACTGACTGTATGCAACATACCTTTATGGCACAAAACATTTGCAATGTCCATAACACCATGCCATGAACATAAACAGAGCTTATGTTACTTCACCATAACAACAACTGAACCTTCAACAAGTCCATCAATGCACTGGCAAGAGTCATATACTGGGTACCCATACCATTATACCCTGGACCAAACCTTAATGAGGTTCATTGAGGCTGAATGCAGCATAGAAACCCGGCCAGATATCAACCAATTTTGCACAGTGGCCAGTGTGTTGTCCACATAAAACTTGACATGCATCACATGTTTTCAACATGAGGAGGTCAATGTGATAAGATAATCACTCATTGTGAGCTGATCTTTTCTTTGTAATGACATTTTGGTCTTCATTTCATCTCTGTCAGTTCTCAAGGAAACCAGCAAAAGAGCCTCCTGTGTTGGATAATATGTTTTCAATTAGGCTTTTCTATGGGATATTACAATAGTAAATATGTTAAAAGGCTCAATATAAAGTGAAAGGCAAGTTTTGTATGTTGATATATACATATATATTTGTATCAAAGGTAAAAGATCCAAATTAAGAACATTTTGTTTACTAACGTTAACATATGCAGCAAATTCAGCACAGAAGCGGGATAAATACTTTATGAAAAAAGGTTATTTGATACTTTTCCTTAATTTAATCATTTATGCAAGTGGACCAAATACTAGTAGTCAAGTAAGCAACTTCTTGTTTTGGTGTCATAACAGTCCATGCCCACACCCTGCAAGGGAACACCCTGCGAGGGAATACCCTGCGAGGGAATACCCTGCGAGGGAATCCCCTGCGAGGGAATACCCTGTGAGGGAAAACCATGCGAGGAAATACCCTGTGAGGGAACACCCTGCGAAGGAATACCCTGTGAGGGAACACCCTGCAAGGGAACACCCTGTAAGGGAATACCCTGCGAGGGAATACCCTGTGAGGGAACACCCTGCGAGGAAATACCCTGTGAGGGAAAACCCTGCAAGGGATTACCCTGCGCGGGAATACCCTGTGAGGGAATACCCTGTGAGGGAATACCCTGCGAGGGAACACCCTGCCAACTCAGGTCCTCATTCAGTTAGCATCCACTAACCCGAATGGTGCCAGAAACATGACCTGTGCCTCAACCATTGCCATTGACTTAGATGACTCATAAACAAATCAGATATCAACAGTTTATGTTCAGGATAGAGATTTCTCTTTTCATCAGGCATTTTACAAAATTTCATTATTACATCATCTATCACACGAGAAAGTGATTGAAATTATTTGTTTTTTCATACTGTAAATCAGAAATTTGATTTGTTCACACTCTGTTATAGAAACCGCAGTCACAAGCTGTTTACATGTACCATTAATTGTCAGCATGAATTCACACAGTCGACCATCTTAGATCATCTGAGATCTTCTTGGATGTACATTTTCAGTAGACTTTGTGATGAGTCAGTGTATTGTTGTAAAGTAGGTAATGGAAGCAAGTGTATATTTGTATTGTACATCAGATCATGTTTAGTGGTGTTAGCTTGAATCGCTGTGCAAACATCAGATATTTTCCTGTACCTGGTGACATGGAAAAAGTATAATGATTTACGAATATTTGAAATAAAACTCTTTCTACTTTGTTTAATACAGTCCCCATTTGATAATTATGAGTTTACCAATTGCAACATTTTGATCCTTATATTCCTTAACAGGTGTGACGCATACCCATACTCAGGGGTGGGAGAGCTCTGAACCAATCTGTGCAGTAACTCTGAACCAATCTGGTTAAATCGCGTCATTCTGGTCGCTCACAACTGATCTGGGCGGTAAATGACGTCATTCTGGGCGCTCGCAACAATCTGTACACTAAATCGCAGCCAATCTGAGTGGTATTTGACCGTTGTTGTATGGTGGACAATGGCTAGACTGAAAAAGTTGCGTTCTTTAATCTTTATATAACGACTATCATTCACAAATGTTAAAGAAAATAACTTGCTCATCAGTTACATATATAAGTATATGATCATCTGAAATTGATTTTTAACGAGATTATTGTCACATTTTAACACAGGAATGTGCCCCAGTTTAAGACTGCATAAAGAAGAGTAATTCCCGACTTGGGGGCACAAATATAAACGTAAAAACGTTATAGAGTTAGCATTACATTTACATTATTATTAACATGACACTGTTTTACACTCAACTGTAGCAAAATTTGTTATATTTTGTGATGATTATTATGTGATTTTGATGCTTTTTATGAGATATAAAAAGTCGTTTTATTACAGAACCGCCCACATTGGTTCAGAATTGGTTCAGAACAATGGTATGACGTCATACCACCCAGATATGTTTAGAGTACCGCCCAGATTGGTTCAGAGCTCTCCCACCCCTGATACTTCATTCTATATTTTAAAATTAAAAATGAGAATATATTAGGATATAATGTGATATATAATTATGTATTTAATTTATTGAATGACTTGTTTAAACCTGATATTTTTAAGTGCATTTTAAATCAAGTGAACTCTTAGTATTAGAATCTAGAGGACAGATTGCCCTCACGGACTATGCAAGCATTCAATACTGGTTAATATTGGGACTAAAAGGGACCCCAATTATCTGTTCCGTGTATAATTGGATCCGTTCAAATACTCTGCCAGCCTACTAGTCTATTCCATACTTCTGTCACAGTTGCTTTATGAAGCAAATTGCATGCAATGCCGCTCGCTATACAAGGGCGTGCTTTGAGCTTAAAAACAAGTGATGTGAACAATATTAAATGTTGTCTCAATGTCACCATAATCAAATGAAGATAAATGTGGCTTTATGATGATGATGACATATTTAGATCCAGACATTCTGTTTTTGACATTGAAGGAATCGTTGAAATTGGTGGCAGATTATTTGTATGATATTTACTGTGCAATTATCATGTATCAATGTCAAATAATGGACAAATGACAAATCATGAAGACATTTTGTTTTGATCCCTTGTACCATGACTATTTTTATGTGCGAAATATTGTCAAAATATATTTGGAAATGCCACTATTTTGACTTTATATATATATATATATAAATACATATATTACTCAGACACTTCTGGATTATTTACTAGAGATTAATATATATTTGTAGAAACAAGATTGGTGATGGAACAAAGCATTTTATAGGATTATTAATTACATGTATATCATAGGAGCTGTGCATCATTTTATGTCATTGGGTAAGATATGCATTAAAATGTACCTTTGATATGCGAAATGTATACAAAAAGTGTATTGCAATACTACATTTACTTAAAATGTGCTCGTTTTGTACCAATAACTGTGAACAAATAAAAAGGGAGTCATTTTATTCACATTTTAGGCCAACCATTTCAAAAATATTTTTATTTTGTAATTTAAAGATGAGTTCAAGGGAATTTAGTGTGATACATATATTGCATAATCATTGCTGATGATATGATGGTTAAATGTTAATCTAAAAATAATGCTGTTCATCTTGTTTCATTGTATTTCACATTGTGTGGTGTAATCACATATAAACTAAGTCAAACAGTGCAATGTCTCTAAGATTACCAAACACCTAATATTACCCATCTGAAAATAGAAAGGGTAGAGAGGAAAGTAGCAGATATTGTATATTAGAGAAGCATGAGTGTGGGACTTGATGAGCATGGGATGATATAAGCATTACATTAATGGCATTTGTGTTCATGTTGAACCTTAGTTTTCTATCAAGAAAGTTTTGATTGACAGATAGTTAAAACATTGTAATGATTATTAAAGACATTCATAGATCCAGGAAGAAATGATTTTCCACAAATCATTCTTGGTCGTAATGACATTTGTATCAAATATATCAACAATTTTAAGCTTCAATAATTTGGGTAAAATATGTTTACAATTAACATTTCTTTTCCCAAAGTTATATTTCCACTTGAATTAGTTATCAGTTGATATTGGAAAGCCCCAATCTGATTGTTATATGATCTTATCATCATCCCACACTCGTGAAGTCCTGTGCTTACAATGTCGAGTTTTCATTGATAAAAACCAGTAAGGTTGATTGCTACCATACCAAACCTTCCTTATGCAGTGAGGGTCCATACAGGGAGGGAACTGAAGCCCTGTCAGTAGGTAAGGGTAATATGAGCTATTTCTCCAATGTAAAGATGGCAAATGGCATTGAGGGAAATATAAAGGGAACTTGGTAATCCTAGATGGCAGTGTGGCTAATAATATAGAGGACTTTGTTCAAAAAAACTATTTGTTGCCAGATTCACCTTGACACATCTATTGGAGTAGTTTTAATAGAAAACAATGTATTGAATGAGTGAAATATGAAGCATAGCTTGATTAAAAGTATATTTTAACAAATAAGAAAGAGGAGATGTAGATTATGTATAAGGGTAAATCTCTGATACATAGTGGGCATATATTGTGGAGCTTTGTTTAATAAGAATGGCATGTTTGTGAGATTTTTGATAAAAAAAAGTGTGCATTTAATGTTGAAAATAGATATCAAGTCAAACCAATATGCTATAGTTTGTATCTGACAAAAAAAAACATTGTGTCCACCATACAGGTCACACGGTGCTTGTGATGCAAATGTTCAGAAATCACTGTCGTAGCTGCCCCTCCAAAATAGAATGTGTTAAATTTGTGTAAGAAACCTAGCGCTTACATATTTGGGAAATCAAATTAATAGGCGAAGAATATGTTTACCTTATTGCAATAATTTAATTTTATCATTGAAATTTCAGAGGTTTTATGACTTGATCCAAGTGAAATTTGTAATATCAAATGAAGCAGTTATTGTCAAGCCAAATCCTTCTAGTTTAAATAATCTAAACACAAATATTGCCCCTTTTTTAAATAGGGCTTACCGGTACCTTATAATATCAAATAAATATATCTGGTGAGGCTGGCTAATTGTATCCAAGTATATGTGCTCTTGTTTTTTTTTTTTAAACATGTCTGTTTTGCAGCAGCTGCGACAGGATTTATTTACATTTATGTGACAGATTTATTATTGTTACAGTTGTTTTGGAGATTATGTGTTGAGTGGAAAGTAAAGTGAACAAAAAACGAGCAGGGAAGCAATTGCTCAACCTACTCTAAAACTCTCTTATGGACACCAATGAAATATTCCTGTATGTCCTGTGTAATGGATCATACACCAAACTGTTCACGGTCCTCAGGAAACTATGTTATCTTATATGGAAATCAGTTTCTGTATATGCTGGGCTTGGTGTGTTCAATTATGAAGCAGTGTGATAGATTCTTCTATGACTAAAATATCTCCACTGTTTCATAAGTTAGAATGATAGTGCAGGGAAAGTAATTCTTGATACATAATCCCTTCAAGGACTGTAAAATTTGTATAATTTTTGACAAGCTTTTGATATGTGTCATGTAACCATTTGATATCATAGTGTGACACTGCTTCATTTTATATGATGAATAAACTACTGTAGAAGTTGCCATAAGATGAAATAAACAAAGATGTTTGCTTGCCACATATCTGTCAAATTTAGTGATAGCTCAATATAAAATATTGTCTGGGTGCTATGTGAAAATGGAATAAATGTGATTATTTTTGTAGTATTATTATATACCGTGCTTCCTTCTGGCACAAATAAAGGTTCAGATATGTTCATCTACAACTGACTTTGTTATGAATTACACTGGCATATAAAGAATTATTGTCTAAATATGGTAATTTAAAAAAGCATTATTTGTTATTTGATATCTGTCAAGAGTCAAAACTATCAGATATTTTAAAAGGACAGTATATAATATTTTTACAGTACTAAATCCCCTCATTGACACTAGTCTTTCAAGATCATCATCTTTGCCAAATATAAAGCACCTCCTTCCTATAGTAGACACTAATTAAATATGGACCACCTGGTAATAGATTCTGAGAAATCCTCCAGCTATATTAAAACATAGGCATCAGAGATGCATCAACCCTCAGCCCTGGTAACTCATTGCACAACATTCGCTCCACACAATATTTGTGAACAAATTTTTCATGAAGCTGCCATTATTTGTTCTTAAGTTATTGCAATGACGTGGATTTGACATGATTGTCCCTGTGACCTTGAAAAGTAGGTGAAGGTCATGTTCCATCAAGAGAAGTCTGAGGTCTTCACCAGATGCTTATGTGTGTCAAGTCTCATAAAGCTGCCATCATTCGTTCTCGAATTATAGCAAGGATGATTTCACATAATTGTACCTGTGACCTTGAAAAGTAGGTGAAGGTCATGTTCCATACAAAAATGTCTGAGATTTTCATCAGATGCTTAATTATGCGTGTCAAGTTTCATGAAGCTGCCATCATTTGTTCTCGAGTTATCGCGATGACAAGGATGATTTCACATAATTGTCCCTGTGACCTTCAAAAGTAGGTGAAGGTCATGTTTCACAGAAAAAAATCTGAGGTCTTCACCAGATGCTTATGTGTGTCAAATCTCATAAAGCTGCCATCATTTGTTCTTGAGTTATTGCGATTCTTGGGATTTCACATAATTGTCCCCGTGACCTTGAAAAATAGGTCAATGTCGCCATCCACCGAACTAGTCAGAGGTTTTCAACAGATGCTTATGGGTGTAAAGTTTCATGAAGCTGCCATCATTTGTTCTTGAGTTATCACGATGACAAGGATGATTTCACATAATTGTCCCTGTGACCTTGAAAAGTAGGTGAAGGTCATGTTTCATAGAAAAAATTCTGAGGTCTTCACCAGATGCTTGTGTGTGTCAAATCTCATAAAGCTGCCATCATTTGTTCTTGAGTTATTGCGATTCTTGGGATTTCACATAATTGTCCCCGTGACCTTGAAAAATAGGTCAATGTCGCCGTCCACCGAACTAGTCAGAGGTTTTCAACAGATGCTTATGGGTGTAAAGTTTCATGAAGCTGCCATCATTTGTTCTTGAGTTATCACGATGACAAGGATGATTTCACATAATTGTCCCTGTGACCTTCAAAAGTAGGTGAAGGTCATGTTTCATAGAAAAAATTCTGAGGTCTTCACCAGATGCTTGTGTGTGTCAAATCTAATAAAGCTGCCATCATTCGTTCTTGAGTTATTGCGATTCTTGGGATTTCACATAATTGTCCCTGACCTTGAAAAATAGGTCAAGGTCGCCGTCCATCGAACTCGTCCGAGGTTTTCACCAGATGCTTTTGTGTGTCAAGTTTCATGAAGCTGCCATCATTTGTTCTTGAGTTATCGCGATGACAAGGATGATTTCACATAATTGTCCATGTGACCTTGAAAAGTAGGTGAAGGTCATGTTTTATAGAAACAATTCTGAGGTCTTCACCAGATGCTTATGGGTGTCAAATCTCATAAAGCTGCCATCATTCGTTCTTGAGTTATTGTGATTCTTGGGATTTCACATAATTGTCCCTGTGACCTTGAAAAATAGGTCAAGGTCGCCGTCCATCGAACTCGTCCGAGGTTTTTACCAGATGCATATGTGTGTCAAGTTTCATGAAGCTGCCATCATTTGTTCTTGAGTTATCGAGATGACAAGGATGTTCGCTATAGACATACAGACATACCCACGCCAGGAGTACTGCAATACCCTCAGCCTGATTACATCAGGGGCTGAGGGTAAAAATGGATGTGCTCCAACTTGAAAATTAGCATGTATGACCTCCAAAATTGGTGAAGGTCACTCATCCTCATATTAATCCATCCTCAAATTTATCAAAGTCCTTCGAAAGAGTATGTCTAATAAGATTCCCAAAAAAGTTTTCCAATGGTCTTAGATCTATTTTGATAATCCTTTCCCAGGGCCAACTTGAACAGACAATACCGGTACCTTCTGCCAATCAAAATGCATGTTACACACTGAATTCTACAAGACCTTTCATTATCACAATTCTCATTGAATGGAGATATTTGTCATGTTATTCAAAATGGCAGCCTATTTGCCAACTCAGTCATAAATACTGCATTTTTTACGAAAAAAAATCACAATTTTTTTTAAAAATCCAAGCCTCATGGAAATAAGAATTACCGGTAGTCCCCTGACTTTCTTTTCACTGAAGGTAATAATTTTGGCTCTCATGTATAAAACATATAATGGATATATGGACAGACATGGCAGACAAGACAATAGGCCATTTGAAATGGCTGAAGTAAAAAACATTGAACTTCGCATGATTCTTTAGCTTTTTAGATTTAATCCGATAAACAAATACTCAACATTATACATGTACATATATTTATTCCATGTTTCAAATAATAAAAAGTACAATATTAGGCCATTATTCATCTACATTACATTATATTCTACTATTCCTAGTAAACCTAGCTATCGGACGGACAATATTATAAAAAATCTATTTTGTAATGTAGAGATTCTATTAAATGACAAAATGCCAATTTTAATCTGGCAATATAAATTTGTTCAGGTTTAGAAAATTTGGATGGCATTCATTAAAAGGCAAAAGGCCTATTATTGAGAACATAGCACTGACCTTGAAGAAAACTCAATTTATTCCTTCCTTGTACATTTGACTACTTTATTTTTTTTAAACTTTAATATAAACTCATAACTTAAATGATGAAATGAATTTCTTGATAGACTAATAAATGTATCACAGGTTTATATTATTTTCCACATTGGAAGAATAGGATAAGAGATTGCTAAACATCTCATCCTGTCCAATAAATCATAATCAAACATAACAATCTAACGATACAATAGAATCACTTAATTTTGCACCTCGACTCATAGTATATAATTCACAAATTTTCATAACACAATAATAAGCAGTACTGACAATATTTCAAGATTCAATTTGACTATCAAATATGGTGTACATTAATAATGTACATTTGACAATATTATATTTCTTTCTCTTAATTATTCTCAGTGCACATTGTTATTTCTCCATCTAGATTTCTTCTGAGCAAATGTCTGAGACTATTCTGCATGTTGCTCTGTCAAATCAGGAAAAAATTGTTAAAACTTAAAGGGAAATATTACACCCAAACCTATATATCAAAACTTGAAATGTCTATTGAGCAGATATATGTATAGGACTTTATCATCATATTATGTTTTTTAGCATGGGTAAACTAAAACTGCAACAAAACAATCTTAAGTGGCAAGAGAATTGTTGTTTAAGCAAGCAACAAGGCTACCAGCTACCATAATTATAAAGTGATATTCCCAGCAAAATCTGACTTTTGGGGGTCTGTCATTTTTATGACAAGTTGTAATTAAATCCATTTGTAGTATAAAAAGTACAATCAATGTTGGTCGAGTGAAGGTTCACTTTCAGCAGTGGGAGTATTAAAGTAGTGCTTGACATGGAATTTCTTAGATATTTCATATGTCATCTTTTGCAAAATGTTTATTGATCTCTTAACAGAGAAATGTATTAATGTGCAGGGATTGTGCCCAGAAAATATCAAAGTTTCTTTGTTTAAATCTTGTTGTTATTCTTTGCATACATTACAGCTGTGGTGGAACTACAACAAAAGCAGCATCAAAAATTTGTATGTGTTATGTTATAATACATTCAGAATATTACTTAATAGGTAAATAAAAAAACCAACAATAATAATAATTATAATAAAATGCTTATAGCAGCTCATAGGTAGCCAAGATCCTGGCATAGTAGTGGAATGTTTTTTTCAAGTAGAAATGTTTTAAAGAAATCCTATCAACAAGTTCATAGCCTTGTCTCTTGTTACAGATTGGTTCAATCCATCCTCTGCAGTGCCATGAGGTGGCAATCCAGGACCAGAATACATGGACTGAAATTGTTGCATTGGATTAAATTTAACACCTTAATGTGCCTGGATTATCATTTTAAGGTGCCACCTCTAATTATCCAAAACAATAACATCATAGAAATAAGAATTTAGAAAAAAAATCATTCATTAACATTAATTCGTAGTATAAAAAAGGATAAATTCTTAAATAGACTCTGCGACTCTGTATTGTATAAATATTCAATCCATGCATAAGCTATGCTACGCAAAAAAGGTAATCATATTTATAATAAATTTCATACTACGTAGCAAAAAAAAACCAAATTACTTCATCAAAATTCCTTTATCAAAATATGTATACATGTATAACTTTAAATTTCCAATTCTACATTTTAGACATTGTTTGTCATGAGAGAAAAGTAATTGGCATTTAGTTTGCTTCCGTGAAGGTTTACTCAATGTGTCAAGTACCTGTGGAGATTCATGTACCTGATTTCATTACTGTGTTAGGCCCTTAAGAGATTTTGAGACAATTTCCGACCTACTTACTGTCGCCATGTTGCGAGTGCTTTCACAGCTTGGCTAGCACTATCACAATTTATTTTGACTGTAAGAGAATAGGTGCAAATGCTTTTGCCATTATGCCCTATTCAACTTTTTTAATAACCCTATGCTGGTTCCATACTGAAGAATTTACATTCAATATTTGTTAATTTTCTCTTAAGGGAATAACATGTCATGATTGTGGAAAATTCCATGCAGACATGGACCCCTGAGCTGCTTGTACTTTCCACCAACAACTACAAATGCAGAGATAGGAGTCACATAAGGCAGATATCTCGGAGTATTGGCTCAAAAAGATTTTGTATTCATATATTTGCAATGTATAAAAGCAAAATGTAAATCTCACATCTTAAAATCTTTATGAAATATTTGTATTGATGCAGAAATAGAATAAATATATTAAAAGCTCATGTCTTTCTGCGAGCTCTTAGCAGTATAGCATGGTCCGATACATATATTATCCTGACCATAACAGTGTTATCTGCCCATCGGGATAGTCCTCCCAGCAGGACTCCAGGCTGGTTTTATATCTTCCTCATATTCATCATCATCATACTGACGCCCTTTATGAGCTGAACTTGCTCTGGCTTCCTAAAAACATCAAGGAAGTAAAATCACAAATTGTATTCATTTTCTCCAAACAAATTGCATTGTAGTGGGAAAATTAATCAAATTCAACCTTTTTTTGCATCCACTTCTCATAAGATTTGAGTGCTTCCCGATCTCTTTCCCTCTTTGCTCGTTCCTCTTCTTTTGCTATCTTTTTCTCTTTTTGAGCTTTCTCCCAGGCCTCATCCTTCAGAGTATCATCTTTTTGATTCTTCCTAGAATATTAATAGAGGCATTTTTCTTATTAAGATTTTGATTTTAATTTGTTGATGTGTCAATGTCTCATATTAATATATACCCCGGTAAGACCAAGTTAGCTGACTGAGAAGAATGGGAGTGTGGGATTTTGATGTTAATGAAAATATCTCTTTCAGCACTAATACATTATGACATGAAAAGACAGAGAGTAAGTCATTTTTGTAACTCTGGAGGAGGCTGAAAGTACGGTAAGTTAGAATTGTTAGAACAACATTATAGCACTATTCAAAGCACACAACCTTTGATGATGTGAATAGCTTTTAGTGCATCTATGACACTTCACTAGGACATTGTGCCAATCATGGAGAGTGCCTTTTTCTGAAGTCTACACAGCATGATCATGTTTAAATAGCTTTCAGGTCACATCGTTCACCTTTCATAAATGGAAAGGGGGCTAGAATTTAAGGCATCCTTAATATCATACATATTGTCGAAAATATGTTGCTTGATACCTTTAAAGTGTGCATAATCACTGAATATTTACATCATCATCATCCCCAGTCTCAAGGTAGTCAAGGGCTAAATGCATAATCAATGAATATTTACATCATCATCATCCCCAGTCCCAAGGTAGCTAAATGATGTCAGAGATTCCTTTGAATTCTACTCACCAGCTCTCAAAAGCTTTATTGGCATATTTTTGTTTGTCTAATTCGGCTTCCTGTTTCTCCTTAATCTGTTCTTCCTCCTTCTTTTTCTTCTTTCTTGCTTGTTCTTTTAAATATACATCTTTGGACTCCTTCCACTGACGGAATGACTGTAAATGCAGGACAAATTCTTTTGTATAATGTTTGTGTGAGACATTATTTCAGTCATGGAGATATACTTGTAGCAGATATACATTTAGTGCTGCCCCAATGTTGCAGGTACTCAAGATATGACAACCCACAAAGTCAAAAATATATGAGGACAACAGATTAGCCCTTCAGGCACAGGCCTTGTCTCCTATGAGAAATTGTAATGTGAATGCAATGCTGGTACTATTGGGAATTGAACCCATGACCTATGGATCATGACAAAGCTGGTGCAATAAGCTTGGTGGGAATTTTTAGAAAATGACATTTTCTTTTCTTTACTTTATAATGTGTATAATATAACATTTCCAAAATTATGTGAATAACAATTATTTTCTCTCATTATCATCATCATTTTAAAAATCAATACTAACCATTTCAGCATCTTTTTTCTTTTCAAATTCTTTTTCCATTTCTTCCTTCTTCTTTTCTTCTTCTTTTAGTATATTTTTTCTTTTCTCTCTCAGCTTTGGCTTTTTCGCATCAAGCCATGCATTGTATGATGCCTTTGATTCAAAGAACTTTTCTTCTTTTTCCTGAAAACCAAAACAAACTTATAAATATATCTTTATGAATATAAAAAAATCATATCTTCAAAATTAAAACAATGAAAAATGTTGGACATTGATATACCATTTTCATTCATTTCCAGGTCATGTCACTAAAAATTTTCATTTTAATGTCTTACCTTCTTTTTCTTTTCCACGATCTCTTTTTGTATCCGTTTTTTCTCCTCTAAATCTTTTTTGGCCTTCTCCATCTTGGCAGCATGCCACTGGATATAGACAGAGTCTCTGATGTTCAGTGTGTTGTCAAAATTGGATATATCTGACCTGGAAGTATCGGGGGGTGTTGACAGTGGTTTTGCATACCTGGGTTGAGGCTTCACCTTGGGGGCCTTAAAATTACCATTTTTTGTTCTGAAAAAGTCACATTTGACACAAGATTAAAATTACAACATGTCCCTTGCTTGTAGATAAGAATTCTGACAAGTAGTTTCAGAGAAGATGATCAAAGTTGACGAACAGAATGACATAAAATCCCCCCCATTACTGTAGTGGCTATGCTATACATAGCTAAAAAGTCACATGACAATATTGTATTTAATTAAAGCAAAGCAATATCTAACAGTTGCAAGAATTATATACTGATTTTGAAAAATATAAAACCCATAAATTGGTGATAGATGTACAGCAATGTCTTTGAATATTTTATAACCAAGCCACCTGTCCTCCCCCCTCTCTCCCACCGAACCAAACCACCTGTCCTCCCTCCCTCTCTCCCACCGAACCAAACCACCTGTCCTCCCTCTCTCCATCCCATTAACCAAACTACTGAGCTGTTCTTCCTCAATATCAATTGCCCACTGTAGAAGAGGACAGCAAATTAGTATCTGGCTGAAATTAGTAAAGAATTTGATTTAATCAGACCATTGTTGGTTCAATATACTCAAAATCTAACCTTCTGCTGTCTTTGTTGTCTGGGTCAATATACTTCATACCCTGGTCTGTCGCATCTTTAATTTCATCAATTACAGAGTCTAAGAGGTGTTTCTCTTTTGTCTGGGCCTTGGATGATTTGGATCTACAAATCAACAATTATGTATAATACCCATGAATACTTTTTAAGATCATTTGTTCAAATGTTGCTTTAAATATTCATTTCTACACACATAAATAACATGTATATGGTACTCACTTTTTATCTTTACTTGGGTCCAAATATGTATCTTCACACCATGAACTCTCCCTGTCTTTGGCTGGGGTTCTTGATCTGGGTCGACGGCTTTCCTCAGCATCCTACCCAGAAGAGGAATACATATATATATATATATATATATATGGATTTTGTGTGATTTACTGCATCTGCATTACTTTTCTGTTCTCTCAGTAAACTTCAAGAATAAATATTTGCCCTAACATTCAAACACAAACACATAAGAACTATGGAATGGCATTGAAAGTCATCTTGCAACTCCCACGAAATAAGATTATGTATTGCAATTGGCCTCAGAATGCACTAAAATGTCTTAGTTTCCATTTTCTGTAAGGCATGCATACAAATAAGCCATTTGGTCATCTAAAAAGTGCCATGAAAAATAAAATCATTAACTTGTTTATCTCCTGAAATTTGCTTAGTTCCCAAGATATACCTATAAGTGGGTAATTGTCTCCTGATCATGTTTTTGTTAAACCATAATGTGCACTAAGAATATCATAATTCTCTAAAAAATCTCCTTCACCTAGCAGTCTTACAGTAGCACAGTCAACCCTTTAATGTATGCTCAATGAATGTTTCAAGTTGCAAACCAATAATGGAACTTACCTCCTCTTCTGTCCGCTTGCTCTTCCTCTGCTGCGGAGTAGGTCTGAATGCAGATCTTGGTCGTTCCTCTTCCTCAGAATCCTCCTCTTCTCTCTGCTTTCTAAGTGATGGACCCTGTTTGCCATATGGGCTTCTCCTTGATCGGATATCATCATTCTCATATTCCTTTTCATATTGATCTCTATCTCTTGAAAATGGACTCTTTCTATCTTTCCCTCTATCATCTACCCTGTCCTCCCTGACTCTAGCAAATGGACTTTTCCTGCCTTTCCGTTTATCATCATAATCATCATCCTCGTCTTGTCTATCCCTATCTCGTGAAAATGGACTCTTTCTTCCTTTTCTCCTGTCTTCATCATCCCTATCCCTATCATAAGGACTCTTTCTTCCTTTTCTCCTGTCTTCATCATCCCTATCCTTATCATAAGGACTCTTTCTTCCTTTTCTCCTGTCTTCATCATCCCTATCCCTATCATAAGGACTCTTTCTTCCTTTTCTCCTGTCTTCATCATCCCTATCTCTATCATAAGGACTTTTTCTCCCTTTTCTCCTGTCTTCATCATCCCTATCTCTATCATAAGGACTTTTTCTCCCTTTTATTCTGTCTTCATCGTCTCTATCTCTATCATAAGGAATTTTTCTTCCCTTTCTTCTATCTTCATCATCCCTATCATATTCTCTATCATATGGACTTTTTCTTCCCTTTCTCCTGTCATCCACATCCCTATCATAATCTTTATTATATGGACTTTTCCTTCCCTTTTTCTTGTCTTGCTCATCCCAACTATCATCTCTCTTAAAAGGACTTTTTCTTCCTTTTCTTCTTTCATCTTCATCAAAACTATCATCTCTTTTAAAGGGACTTTTTCTTCCTTTTTTCCTGTCATCTTCTTCAAAGCTATTATCTTTTTTAAAAGGACTCTTCCGTCCTTTTCGCCTATCATCTTCATCTTGACTATCATCTCTTTTATATGGGCTTTTCCTGCCTTTCTTTTGATAATCTTCATCTACTGGAGTCTTTCTGCCTTTATTGCCTATTGGAGTCTTCCTACCACGTAATTCTGTCTCAAAAGGACTCTTCCTGTCTTGAGACTTCTGTCTATCCTCACTATAACTATATTCTTCATTGGGTGTTTTCCTGCCCCTATCTTTATTTTGATATGGACTTTTCTTGCTGGGTCTATTTCTCCTTTGCAATTCATCTTCATCAGAATAATCCTCATCAAACACACCTCTGGCTTTCTGTCTTGGCTTTGGTGAAGGGCCACCTTGACTATAATATATTCATTTCAACATTATATATTTCTTATTGATTATTAATGCAATTTTAATCTATTCCTTATATATTCAAGTGTAATATTGTTCTGCTCATCCATGCTTGATGTCTTATTTTAATTGTTTAAAATTCATTTAATTCTTAATATATATCTTTCTGAAATATTATCATTTAGCTTACAAATTTGCAGATCATGAACTGAGACTTAAAACTATATAAATAAAGACTTACATTATGTTGATCAATATATTAATACACACAGGAGTTATAAATGCAAAGTAGGAAGTACAAACAAGAACAGAATACCTCATTCTGTGAGAGGGGTGTAAGGAAGGTGAGAGGTGTGAGGTATCTTGGTGTGTACCCACTTGAGATCTGCTGGTCCGTGGCCGCGGTGTCGGGCTGAGAAGTGATAGGTGTATCACATCAAACAATTTGTCATTGACAGCAGGAGCATTGTTAGAGCATGGGTTTTTTTATAACATTTAAATTTTTATTAATATGGAAACAGTGCTCCTGCTATGCAATGGAAGTAGGCAGGAGTGGAAGTTGTGGCTTAACTTACTGTGTGTACTTTTTGAAAATAATTTAAGCATAATTTTAGAGAAATCATATCATTAGTAAATGAAATTGGGATATATGTTCACAACAAACAGCTTAACATTAATGGGAACAGGTCTAGACTATATTTTGAGTTGTTGTCTGTCACTAAGATACCAAAAAGTATGATGTCACTATGTCACTACATGCTGTATTGGGCCTCATCATTGCCCAATAATACAATTTAGTTATCTTTTCAGAAGTAAACAAAATTTCCCTTTTCCCACCATTTTATGACAAAATTGAAAACATTTGCAGGTTTAATTGACAAATCTTTAGAACACTTGTCACATTAAAAACTGAAATTGTTTTACGAAGCAATCATCTTGCACTCATTATGTGGGTTCAAATGTGGGGGCCATGATTGCTTTGGTGAGAAAAAAGAACATTGGATGACACTGTTCCCCCTTATGTTAATACACTTAGTCAGAAAAATCCAAAATTATTATACACAATTAAAATTGAAGGAAGAGAATAGTCTAGTGAAGCTTATCCACATTATGCTTTCAAGATGTGATCTCAACAGAAGTATGTGTAGTGATCACCAGATACTTCACTTAAATTATGAGTAGTGTATTACCGAGGGGGTGATGATGTTTCTGACTGCGGCTGATGACTGGAGCGCCGACTACGTGGTGTGGGTCTTGGACGTTCATCTTCATCTTCCAATGAATCACGCAAATTTGGACTTTGACGACCTCTTAATCCTGCACAGAAATATTATTGATATGATTATAATTTCACTCTGACATTTTAATGACAACTTACCCAGTAAGGAATCTTGAGTATATTTGGCAATGGGTACCTGGTGATTTGCTTCGCATTTTGTTTTCTTTGTCATCATAACCTTGGCGATGATGTGGTGCCTGCCATGGTTGTCTTCCAATCTCCTCATCTTCTTCCCTTCTGTCATAACCATTTCTAAATGACAATACATCATCTTATAAAGCTTCAATTTAAAAGGATATATTTGAAAAAATACATAAACCATACAGAAAAAGTGTTATCAGCAGTGTGATACAAATATATATCCACTGCCCTTCTAAATTTTAGAATAAGGATATCTTTCAACTACAAATGCATTTAATTTTTCAAAGACACTTCAAATGGAAGATTTTCCCCATTCATAATCTGTTTTTTAGGTTAATAACTTAATAAGATACATTTGATTTGGGATATTGTCAATTTGGAATATTGTCAATTTTCCATGTAAAAAGTACATTCTCATTATAATCATGACATTTATTGCTGTTTATGTACTTGCCTTGATTTTGGGGATGGTCCCCTCATATTTGGTGCTTGCCAGGGTTTATTTGTTGGTTCTTCTTTCTTATCTTTAAAGAGGAAGTCTACTGCTGATGGCCTTCGCCCTTCTGGACCGGGAGACTTGCGATTATCACCATCAAGTGGTGACTGTCTATTATTTTGGCTGAAAGGAGACCGGCGCTGATTCCTTTCATCTTCCAATGATTTTTTCTGTCCAGGAGATGTCCAAGGCGATTTTTTACCCCCACTTAAATCTCTTGGTGATACTGGTGGCTTAGCTACTTTCCCTCCCTTGGATGTCATATTGAACTGGGATAATAGATCTGCAAAATATTAACTATCTGAATCCATATGTAAAAATAATTATCTTGCATAATCAATTATACCTGAAGATGACAAAACATTTTTATGTAAATGTGATTATCTTTTTAAACATTTATGTGTGTGTCTGTGTGTTATATTCAGCTCTGAAAAACTGACCATCGTCACTAGCCAGTCCCTCATCACTGTCTTGTTCGCTTTCTGTTATGTCTGCAGCTAGTCCTCTTGCTTTTCTGTCACGCATTTTGGCCTCCAGCTCTTCCTGAAATCTGTTCTTCACTGGTGGTGACTCTCCTCGCCGTCTAGGGGCTGGTGAATATGGGTTTGCCATCCTTCATCACTGAAATATGTGTGTAAAGCTTTTGAGAGCTTAACAAATGTATGATGTGGTGAATTTGTTTTTATGTCATCTGGATTTCTGAAAATTTTCCCTGAAATATATGTCTTTCCTAGACAATTAAGGTAAACATCATTGATAAAATGGAACAAAAAATATGAAATAAAACTTAAATGATATGTGTTGTTAAATATTCTTGTATAAAAAATATCAATTTACTTAAAGGCTTCGGGAAACCCTAAATGGGTCAGGTTTTGCTCAATATGGACACATCATTGCTCCATGAAATCTCATCTGGTGATATCTGGGCAAGACTGGATGACATTTGAGACAAACTGGTAATAAATAACATTTTTTGGTGATAAGACTAAAGATTAATTAAAATGCGCTCAGAAAGCGCAGAACAATGCCCTCCTCCTGCATACCCCTGTGGCCAGTGCCGCCTAGTGGCCAGTTTGCCCCGCACCTCAAATTCACAGAATCAGCATCCATTATGTAGAATCAAACCCCAATGTCCTGCAGCATTGAAATGAGGCCACTCCAAATACTGACACGGATGGACAGTGCTGGCCATTTCAATGTCCCTGCACAAACAAAGTTTGGCAGGGACAAAATGGCATGTGTGCTTAGGAATTAGGCGGTCATGATATAGTTAAAAATTCCAACACTCTCAAAATACCCGTCAGTATCATTTTTTGACATTTTATATCATGTGATGTATATACACTGACTTGCAATTGTATTCAAGCCAGATTTCACACTGTATTTGAGCATAGGATATTGCTTCCAAAATTTGATGAAAAACTGAAATTTATACCTTTAGTGGATTTCAACATGCACGAACAAATGTTGTGAGAAATAACATGGTGGGGGGCAAATAATGCAATAGTCCCACTCTTTCGCCTCATATAATTCAATAATCTTATTTTATGGCAAGGAATCATAAATAGAACATGGGTTAAAATCCAATAATCTAAAATAGCATATAAATTTATGAGTTCTAGAATCCAATAATCTTAAAAATTTTGTCTAAATCATCTATCATAATTAACTTTCTACCCCTATAATCCCATAATCCAAGACCCCTTGGGGAGTGGTCAGAAAATATCAGGGAAGGGGGCCGGAGTCGTTTGAGGGGAGCCATCAAAATATTTAGGACCTTAGGAGGGGGGCAATTGAAATATTTTGGACCTTGGGAGGGGGGCCATTGAAATATTTTGATATCTTCCATAAGTATTTTGCTCAACAACATATATTTCATTGGCATAACACTGTTGGATACTATTGATTAGGGGGCGGGCCTTTGAAAAAAAAATTGGCCGAAGGCTGGGGGCTGTCGAAAAAATTTTCTTCGCATATTGGGGGGCGCACAATTTTTTTCTAGAAAATCTTGAATTACCCTAGACCCTCCTAAAATACACCTATACACTAAGTTGTTTCAAAATTGAAACATGTTTACAGATTTCAGAGTGCTCACAGCCAAAGTTGACCCAATTTTCAATGTGACATTGACCTTTGACCTAGGTTGGAAAAATTCCATGCAATTTTTTGGGGGGTCTTAAGTTATACAAACATTATGTAGAATCAAACCCCAATGTTCTGGAGCATTGAAATGAGGGCCACTCTAAATACTAATGGGGATGTCGATTTTCACCTGAAAAGTAGGTCACACTGACCCAATTACATAAATTAACATTTCTGCAGCTTATACCAATTGATAATAAGTAATAATGTTTGATATATGTGTATTCTGCAAAGAATTCACAAAATCGGCATGTCGGCCATTTTGAAAAATGGCTGCTGTGGCTTCAAAATTTGGTCAGTATTATCCATCATCGAACTTAGCCTAGCCCCTCATAAAATACACCTGTACACCAACTTGTGTCAAAATTGAAACATTTCTACAGAAGATAGAGGGCTCACGGCCAAAGTTGACCCGATGGTCACTGCGACCTTGACCTTTGACCTTGGTTGGAAAAATTCCATGGAATCTTTTTTTGGGGTCTTAAATTATACAAACATTATGTAGAATCAAACTCCAATGTTCTGGAGCATTGAAATGAGGGCCACTCTAAATACTAATGGGGATGTCGATTTTCACCTGAAAAGTAGGTCACACTGACCCAATTACATAAATTAACATTTTTGCAGCTTATACCAATTGATAATAAGTAATAACGTTTGATATATGTGTATTCTGCAAAGAATTCACAAAATCGGCATGTCGGCCATTTTGAAAAATGGCTGCTGTGGCTTCAAAATTTGGTCAGTATTATCCATCATCGAACTTAGCCTAGCCCCTCATAAAATACACCTGTACACCAACGTGTGTCAAAATTGAAACATTTCTACAGAAGATAGAGTGCTCACGGCCAAAGTTGACCCGAGGTCACTGCGACCTTGACCTTTGACCTTGGTTGGAAAAATTCCATGGAATCTTTTTTTGGGGTCTTAAATTATACAAACATTATGTAGAATCAAACTCCAATGTTCTGGAGCATTGAAATGAGGGCCACTCTAAATACTAATGGGGATGTCGATTTTCACCTGAAAAGTAGGTCACACTGACCCAATTACATAAATTAACATTTTTGCAGCTTATACCAATTGATAATAAGTAATAACGTTTGATATATGTGTATTCTGCAAAGAATTCACAAAATCGGCATGTCGGCCATTTTGAAAAATGGCTGCTGTGGCTTCAAAATTTGGTCAGTATTATCCATCATCGAACTTAGCCTAGCCCCTCATAAAATACACCTGTACACCAACTTGTGTCAAAATTGAAACATTTCTACAGAAGATAGAGCACTCACGGCCAAAGTTGACCCGATGGTCACTGCGACCTTGACCTTTGATCTTGGTTGGAAAAATTCCATGGAATCTTTTTTTGGGGTCTTTAGTTTTACAAACATTATGTAGAATCAAACCCCAATGTCCTGCAGCATTGAAATGAGGGCCACTCTAAATACTAATGGGGATGTCGATTTTCACCTAAAAAGTAGGTCACACTGACCCAATTACATAAATTAACATTTTTGCAGCTTATACCAATTGATAATAAGTAATAATGTTTGATATAAGTGTATTCTCAAAAGAATTCACAAAATCGGCACGTCGACCATTTTGAAAAATGGCCGCCATGACTTCAAAATTTGGTCAGTATCTCCCATCATCGAACTTAGCCTAGCCCCTCATAAAATACACCTGTACACCAACTTGTGTCAAAATTGAAATATTTTTACAGAAGTTAGAGCGCTCACGGCCAAAGTTGACCCGATGGTCACTGCGACCTTCACCTTTGACCTAGGTCACCAAACTTTCATGGAAAATATTTACCAAACTTTCATGGAAAATATTTACTTGGACTATATTGTTGTAGGCATATATAGTATCATCCCTGTGGTCCAGCCACTTTCGAGTGTTGGCCATTCCAAATATTGTGACGGACGCACGGACACACCGATACACGGACACATGGACGGAAAAGTGATTACTATATGCCCTCCCTCGGAGGAGGAGGGCATAATTATATAAACATAAATCATATCGATTATCCATATGTTCTGACAAAATAATTTGTGGTAAAGGGCAACTGACCACAAATATGAATTCAATTGAATCTCAATTGTTGCACAAATTAGAAAGTAAGTCAAATGTAAATTATACTAATCAAACATCAAATATACATAACATATTACATATTAGCAGGGGAGAGCAGGATGACAACATAGAGCTATGAACAAGTAAGAAATACACTTTTTAACATAAAATGCAATGTTTAATGTCCTTTTCAAGGACTAATGTGAAAAATCACATAATTTGGATTTGAATTTAGCCCAAAAAGTTTAAATGATGAAGTATTGATGAATGATTCCAAGGATAATATCAATTGTGAAATCTCATTATACAAACAGATGGCTCTATAGGAATCAAACATAGATGCTTCTATAGTAATCAAACATAGATGCATATATAGCAATCAAACAAAGATGGCTCTATAGCAATCAAACATAGATGCTTCTATAGCAATCAAACATAGATGCATATATAGCAATCAAGCATAGATGGCTCTATAGCAATCAAACATAGATGCTTCTATAGCAATCAAACATAGATGCTTCTATAGCAATCAAACATAGATGCATATATAGCAATCAAACATAGATGCTTCTATAGCAATCAAACATAGATGGCTCTATAACAATCAAACATAGATGCTTCTATAGCAATCAAACATAAATGGCTCTATAGCAATCAATCATAAATGGCTCTATAGCAATCAAACACAGATGCTTCTATAGTAATCAAACATAGATGCTTCTATAGCAATCAAACGTAGATGGCTCTATATGAATCAAACATACATGCTTTTATAGCAATCAAACATAGATGCTTCTATAACAATCAAACATAGATGGCTCTATATGAATCAAACATACATGCTTTTATAGCAATCAAACATAGATGCTTCTATAACAATCAAACATGATGGCCATAAACTTGATGTGTAAAACAAAGATTATGATGAGGAGCCTAAAGCCCTAAACTGGTGTAAATTGGGGGACCTATGGCCATGATTAAATGATCATAGATGTGTCAATACATTGAAATTCATAGACAAAAAAGAAATTATCAGTAACCATGGAAACGCAAACCAACAATTTAAACTCATCTTGCAACCCCCATAAAATATGATCATTTATTGCAGTCACTGTTGATGATGTCATGGGGGATTTAATGCATGTGGAACTCAAGCTGCCATGATCTTCAAATTTCATAAAATAGGTCATAACTAAAATGTTAATACTAGTCCGTTTGACATACTTTTTACACCAAAATAACACATTTTTCATGTTCTTTCCGACACACAAAACCATTCTGCAATGGTTCTGTTTTGAGACCAAAAATCATAACATCGCTCCTTCAGCCTCTTCCTTCTTTCTTTACTTATTAGTTATGTAAGTAGGTAATTGTCCCATGATGATGTCATTCTTTTTTTTTCACCACGTGAAAAAGCTACTTTTCTCCCAAAAACATGTTTCCCTTGTGCGGTCATATTAACAGAGCCCACAGATCAATGTGCATTATACTTCTCTTTCAGACTACAAAAGTGTTCCAAAGAAGTGAAAGTTGTCCTTTAATAACTATGTGGCAAGATCAGGAGAAACTACATTTTTATTTGAATCACATATTTCACCGAAATTTGGCATACATCACTGTATACAGCCAAAACATTTGTGACAGACACTGACAGTTTGTCCAGAAGTTTAGAAAAAAAATCCCAAAACTAGTTGTTCATATTTAAAGAATATTCAATTTAATTAAGATTATGCCAAAAATGGCTGGTGTAATTCTCAAGATTTGTGATCCATCAAAAAATTGTGATCCACACAATAAACAAAAAAGAGGTCATATGTTCTAAGGATAGGATAAGTTGGTAGACATGACAGCTGACATGATGACCACCATTCTGTGTGCTGTGAGGGGAATACATTAATTGTTCAGCAACAAATGCATGCATACAATAAGTTTTTTGGAATATTACGAAGAATAGAAAGACAGTTTTGAGCATAGTGAGAAGTGCAAATGATTAGTTCAGACGTTATGTGCATTGACGTCTTATTGGCCCCACCCCCTCCCCACAAATTTGCTGCTTCTAGACTCAAACATGGTTATTTAATATGCTCAATGAAGCACTGGGGTCAAAATTTCATGATACAAGTTGTCTGACGTCATTTTCATGAGTACATTGTGAAAAATTGCAGCCCAAGAGAATGTTACAAAATGTCATTTAGCCAGAACAATGGGGATGTCAACGTCCCTCCCATCCATTACCGGTGGTGGACCATGGTCAAGCTGCTGAATTTGGATATTTTATCAATGTAAATTATCTACAAGTGTCAGCTGTCAATCTTAATCTTAATAAGCTACTTTCCGCCATAATTAGACCTCATGTGCAGCATATAATTCTGTGGATTTCACCCAGGCCCCAACATTAGAACTACCCATTCAAGTTTGCTGGCCATTTTAATCTTCCAAGCTCACATTTTCTCTAATTTACACTTGCATATAATTTACATTTATAAAATGCCAAAATTCAGCAGCTTGACCAAAATCTAATGTGGCAGTTCAACAGTGGGGTCTTATTTGTATCACGGTTATTTTGACCATAATTCATTGGTAGCAATGGAAAACTGTTCCCTTGCGAGAAAACTATTTAAATATTCATGTATTTGACACATTTCACACAGTCACTGTGACAGTGCAAACATGTTTTTGGCATATCATAATCAATCTAAAATTCTTCCTTGTATCGTGTACCACTAAACATTGGATTGACCTACAGCTAAAACGTATCCAGAGGCGAGATAAATCTAAAGTGTCGGTGATAATGACTGGTAAATGCAAACATGCTACACTGGTGAATGCAAACATGCAACACTCGCTCAATGTAAGTGAGCGATAATCAATTTCACTCAATTTCTAAGAAGGGGGTCCAATCATCGCAATAATTGATGAGAAAACAAATTAACAAATACCTTGCACTTCACTTCCGTCAGTTATTTTAGTAAATACTGGGCAAAATAGGCACGAAATGTGGGACTTTTCTATCTGGAAATCTCAGTTTACAAGAATGTTTGTTGTTTCCAACCTGGCATGTAACGAGCAATTTGATTGGGCAAGAGCCAAACTGGTCTAAACAAGTCGCGCATTGAGCGGTGGAACAGGTGCGAGAGGCATCGATGGGTTTTTAAGACCAGGAACACATAAATGTTCTTGCTAAAAGTTTGCGTCAATTCTTTGTATCTTTGTATCGAAATTGTAACAATATTCTCTTTAATGAGCCCTTTCCTTTTGACAAATAACTATAATTAACATGAAGATTAATTATTAAGAGCAGAAGCGTGCTTTTTATTATAGTTTGCTGTGATTTTAACTTTAATCCATTTTAATCCAACCCCAAAGTCATTATAAATGCATTTCATGAGCTTTCTTTGCATGGTCCCACCAGGGTCTCTCTAGTCGTTTATAAATAACTGTTGGGGTACAAAAATAAGAGATGCTGGCGCGGCTGTCAGTCACAGAAAGCAGATATAGTTGAACTTAGATACCATGATCATAGTCCACTTACAACACTGAAGGATGGGGGCCTTACTTTTCACAGGTATTAGTAGCTGCAAGTTTCTTTCATTCAAAAAACATTTAATAAACAAGTACTGGTATAAAATTATCATTATAACTTGCCTTTTTGAAATCTTACCGTTTGCAAGAATAATAGTAAATTGCACGAGGAGTTTTCGTTTGTAAACTTATTTACCCATTACTTATGTCTACGCTTAGGTAATTTTATTATTACTCATCTCTGTTCAACATGTTTAGAATGCTTTGGATGTACTAAGGACCCAAGCTGGGAAAATGATAATAATCAAGCAGGCAAATCTCAATATTGCCAAAAGAACTATGATTATAGTTTCCATGTGATTCATTCTTTTAAATTTTATTTTAAAAAATAAATAAATAAATTTTAAAAAAATAAATAACAAAAATTTTATTATATTATGATTTACTACTTATTCTTGCAGAGTTCGGAGGTTGTGCTGGAAGACCAAGGAAATTAACAGGTATTTGGGGGTCCAGAATGTTTCGGATCTATAAAATGTAAAATAATGCATGCAGGCAGGGAACCATTCATTTAATCAACTCTTCCACGTGAAAGGAGGCATTTTCATGGAATGGGCCCTTCAAGACTTTCACCTTACCCGGACGTGTTGGTATTCTCACGAGAATCCTTTATCAACGAGCGGCCATAAATGAAGGACATAGGCTATTTATACAAAAAATATAAAATTTAGTCCCAAAAAAAATTATAGAAATGTTTGACATTTGAAAATAAGATTTAAAAAATAATAAATCCTGTGACCTTGGATGACCTTGACATCACCTTGAAATATGAAAGTGCTGTTGCACACTAAAACTCTCATTTTTGAAGTCATATTATGAAAGACCTCTCCAAAACGAAACAAACAAGCCCAAGATCAAGTCTGTAGCTATAATAGAACAGATTTAATGGGCCGTTGAATTTTCAGGCCAAGGTCACAGGGATTTTCACTTTGTGAAAAATTGGCCATCAATTTGAAAGGTGTCCCATGTGGATATGTTAGCGGGATGTATAGCCCACTTTTTAAGTCATTATTGGTATAAATGCCATTGTAAAATTTTCTGCCTTTTACAAAAATATGATTTTTATGGATTTCCAGTGAAATCAGTGTGAAAATCGGGAAAATTATATATATCTTTCAAATCCAAAAGGCAGAAAATCTATGCTTTACATGCTATCAGAGTTATATTTCCAGCATAATATGGGACACTTTTCATCTTTGTAATTTTATTATTTGAAAAATTACCTTAAACTACAATGAATTTTAGCAAAATTACCCCTTGGAAATGCTATTCAAATGTATATATAGGCACCATTTCTATGGGAGATATAGTCAACTTGTACTCTTATTTGACATAATTTTACTTCTTGTAGGTATTTTTCAATAAATAAATATTTCATTAACTATTTATCAAACATTTTTTGAGAAATTTAAATTTAAGTGTGTAAAATGGTGCAAAACGTCACACTGACACCCACTACACGTGAATTTGGATCCCTACCTGTTCTAATGCCTATGTCCTAAATTTATGGTGATGGAGCACTCATTGACCTAATCATTAAACAGTTCTGAGATGTGTTAACACACGCAAAGACACAGACATCGGCACAGGCACAGGAATATAGGCATAGTTAAACAGTTTTGAACTCGTGAGAAAAAGAGGCTTTGGGAGTGGTGCATGGCTCACTCGCCGGTAGGACGTGCCTCCCATGCCAAAGCCAGGTCTGAGCAGAGATTTTATATCTCTGGTCTGAGGTTCAAATCACGGTTAAGTCGGACAAGGTTGATATTTGCTACAGAGTTATTTCTTTTTCCAGAATGTGCTTCATGATCAGTTTGTTTCATTACGTCTGTGACAATGCAACAGAAAGACCTCAGTTACTCTTCAAAAGGAGTAGGACATTGATTCCCGTTGACAGGTTCTATCTAACGTGATATAGCTAGCCAGACCATTGCTAAAATAATTGTCAGTTCAAAGAAGGCATATGCATAGGCATGGGTAGGATGTGTCTATAATTAGCGGGTTTTTTTTTTCAAAGCTGATGATTTCCAGGCTTAATCATAGATTTTAAACTTCAGTGATTTCAAACTTGGCCAAGACTGGCACAAGGCCACAGTCGACCATATGTACAATTTTGTTTTGCTTATGTTTATTATATGTTTTGAATTGAATTCCTGTATAATCTGTCAGTATACATAGCAGTTACATCATGTCGCTAAACACAGCATGGGCCAGATACATTTGAGACAAGTAGAGAATCTCGGTTTAGGAGGTTTTCTGGTTTTTAAAAAATGATAAATTGTATGATACAGCTACATGTATATGTTAACTTGAGGACTTGCGCCACAGATACGCAAGAGTATATAGATCCAATTTACGATTTTAGTGCAATTTTGCACTCTCGGTGGGATGCCAATTGGTTTTGCCGAGTAAACATATAGATGTAGATCAAGATCCAAATTTGGCGCCATTCCATCACGGTGGGTAAACGGGTATGCTGCTTTCGTACTTTCTGTTGGTTCCCATTGACGTCACTTCCTCTGTTCATCAGGCCAAAGCCAAGGACTTTCATCTTTATTTCTTTTCATTTCGTCAATAAAAGTGTGAAACATGGCATATAAAGGTAATATTTTGTACTTATTTAACCCAATGTTACTGTTCATTGATATAAGTACGAAATACATAATGGACAAGATGTCATTCGATAAATATGCCAAAGTAGTGGAGAGATATTTCGACACTGACAGATGAAACAGTAAACCATTCACTCATCACTCAGACACGACCCCCTCCAGCTAAGCTGACAGACTTATTAACACAACGACTCACAAGAGTTAAGATTTATGTTGATATCCTTCGAATTGATACATATGTTTTAGTCCAAATGAATGCTGAACTGTTGGTACTTAGAATGAAAATGGTTTACATAATTCTTGATACATATTAAAGACCAGACATGCCAATTCCATCTGCACACCTAGGCAAGTGCCAGGTCCTAGTGCAACCTTGCACTCTCAGTCTCAGTGGGATGCCATTTGGTTTTGCAAAGTAAACTTATAGATGTAGATGGAAATGCCTTGGTAATGCTTTCTCCAATCTTTCCCATAAATGACATTCTTCAAGTTCTGCTGTGTTTCAGTTTATCAATTGATTACCAATGTTTATTATGCCATTTGAATTTGTTGCCATATGCAGGTGTCAGAGAATGACCTGATGCAAATATTTTCGACAGATGTAAGTTAAAGGCTTTGAAATTGGAACTGCAGCAGTGTTGTGGTCTGCAGGTCAATTGTCGTCAGCTATACATGAAATTGTGCATTTATATCAGTCTTCCCGATAGTCACCAGACCTTCAACGGACATTCGGTCCGACAAAGTTGACATTTTCGCCGGACCGAAAGCATTTTTACCGGACCGTAAAAAAAAGAAAGAATATCATCGTGAAAAGTAAACAAGCCAGGTACAAGCTTCCCAAACGGCGATATAATTAAAATATTTGTTTTATTTTGCACATAGAAATATTCTGACACGTGTCAGCAATAGTCCGCCTTCATTTAATAAGTTTAAAGTATGCACAAGTCAGAGTAAATGCGAGTTTAACAATGCTTAAATACGCATATAAGACACGAGGTCGTCATTATGAAAACCGGAAGTGACGGGGACAGGCTCGTATTTTTGGCGCGAAAATGATTGGACGCTATTCATTCGCATTGAAAATATTAATGTATTGCGCAATGATGGATCCCTGACACTTCGTATTTACGTTTTACTTTTAAAATGACTGCCGAACATCTCGAGGGATAAATTTTGAGAAAAGTTAGAATTTTCACAAAAATACATGTCGGACATGAGGTCCGACTACGACAGAAAATATGCCGGACCGTGGCAAAAAATATCGGTCTGGACCGGCGGTCCGGCGGTTATCAGGAAGACTGTATATAGCCTTTGGGCTTTAAGGGATCATTTGGATATCAACAGATAATCACAAGACTTCTGTCTCCAGAAGATTGGGACAGGGCTGACAAGGAAACCTTTGAATTGATCAAGATGCTTAAATACTTGTAACTTTTAATAGTCCATGAAAATTGGAAAATGGAACATTTAAGACCTTTAATGTTCCTGAAAACTGAAATATAAGCTTTATTCATATCTGATTTGTCTAGTTGTTGAGTCTCAATTATAGCCCATCTATGTCTCCCAGTGGAGAAAAGCCTATGGATGGGGATTTTAGAGCTCTAAACATTTTAGCACAGATGTTTCCAAACAGAAAGTCAGCAATATTTCATATTTTGAAAAAATACTGTTAAGATACTGAGTTTTCAACACAGTTGAATGGATGTCATAATGCCTGGTTGTTTCGCTACCATTCTGTGGTCTGAAAACCCTTTCTGTAATGGCTCCCAGGATTGTCAGTTGCATCAATGTAAATGTTTGGTAACTACTTCTCAATAACTATATGATCACTCATCATGAAAGTATGCATGTATGTTGAAATATTACATTATTTGTGATAATTATCATTTTTTGATGAAAAAAAAACAATTATCAGTTAATGATACAATTATACAACTGCTACTGGTTATGAAAGGTGAAGTTGCTGTGCAAAAACCATCTTAGCACTTTTGACAGGTGCAAAACCAGACATACTACTTTTGTTATTGTGGCTAGTATTCTATATTTACAAGTTTGTGACAGGTAAAGCACCATGCAATAGATATTTCGACTTACTGATACATTTTTGAATCAATAAAAAGTACAATTTTAATTTGGTTGATATTGGTAATCATTTGACTATTTGTATTAATACTCTTAGAACCAAATTAAACAAATTGCCAAAATATCATGGTCTCAAAACATTATGTGATTGTTATTTGCTTGTTTCAGCAATGGAGCAACAGTTTCAGGATGAGTTGGATGAGGCACCATATATTGCCAAGTTGCGTACATTGTGCGCCTTTTCCTCACGGTGGCCCCATGGCCCCTCCCAGGTGATGGACTTTCTGTATCTAGGTGCTGAGGAAGATGCCACCAACGTGCGCCACCTGAGGGAGCTAGGAGTCACTCATGTTATCAACTGTGCTGCGGGCTATTGCAGTACCAACCAGGAATTTTATGGTGATATCAAATACCTTGGTTTTGATGCTGAGGATGATGACTCATATGACATGTTGCAGCATTTTAATGAAGCCTACAATTTTATTGAGGATGCACGGACTTCTGGAGGTAAAATTCTAGTACATTGCCTCATGGGAATAAACCGTAGTGGGATTATAACATGTGCCTATTGTATGCTTCACAAGAATTTAGGGCCTATATCTTCAGCTCGCTTTGTCAAGAAAGCACGCCCAATGTTATTGACCAATCAGGGATTTCAGAGGCAACTTGTATCATTTGCAAGAGAAAAAGGAATGCTTCACCAAGACAGAGACCAGTTGTGAAAGATGTACAGCAGTACTAAGCAAGCAACACGGGTATGAATTTTGCCAGCCAGGGCTCAGTTGTGGCACTCAAGAGTGTGACCAGATGAGGCCTTACAGAGAGGCGGTCTTCAGCATGATTACCAAGGATACATTTTTTGTATCTTATGTGGAAGTTGGAGTGTGATGCACTGGGGAGCACGGTCCTGGACATGAGAGCTGAATTTACTGGTGGGGAGAGAGCTCACAATGCAAGTATTGACTGGAGGAACACAGATAATTATTGCTGTTATCATAGTTAATTTCAGCCCAATGAGTAACCCCAACATTAGCTCAGTAACCTGCTATTTTAATTGTTTTAAGAGACAGCATTTTATTTTTTTGGTTGAAATATAACTTTGTTATATTTGTTTTAGGCATTCACTTAAGATGGGCTGAATCTACCCTACATATAAAGCCTGCTCAAGTTAATATTGTAAAAAGATATTGAGAAATATAGATGATTTCAAATATTATTATAACAGATGGTATATTGAAGTTCATATTTACCCCTAGTGCCTATTTAACATTATGTTTACAAGTTATTTAATATTATGTTTATATTGTTGTGTTTTAAATTTAAACTGTTGTCTTAATGACAAACTGTAGAGTAAACTTGTTAATCACTTAATTAGCTAATCAAGCTATACTTGGAACTTAAGATGGGTTACAGGGATCTGTATGTTATTGTGAATACCGTTGAGAAAGTTTTCATGTACTATTGTACTGAAATCATGAGAAGTCTTCTTCGTGACACCATGATGAGTCTTTCCAAAACCACTGCTTATGGCACAACAATTAAGTTGAAAGCTTTGTGAAGTATTTATAATATTAGAAAGTTTTTTTTCATGTCCCTCTGTTTATGGTGACATTGAGTTTATAAAACATGTTATCAGTGGGTAATATCAAAACTGCAATGAAGATAGATTAAGTACCACGTTGTGAATAACAGGGATGTCGTCGATACCCATTTTTTGTTAGCAATGATTCAATTATATCAGCTCCTGGAATGCTTTCAGAAATCAATAAAACTGGTAGAGAATTAAAATTACTTGCCAAATATAGCAGGTTACCATATTATTCAAAATCACTGATTCATCATCTGTAAATTAAAAAAAATATAAGATATTCTCAAACATCACAGTAACTCACATTTAAACATTATATAGAAGTGATTGTCTGAGTCACTGTTTAATATAAAAAAATCAAAATGGTAACTGAGAAGTAGAAAGGGCTCAAATTGATGAGAAGTCATGTTAAATCATTGTCAGAAGGAAAATAGAACAATGAGACGACATATATTTAAAATCTCAAGGGCTCAATATAATATTTTTTACGCAATCTTTGACATATTTCTGCTGTCAGTGTATGAACTTGGTGGGTATCTATGACATCTCTATTGAATACTGTTATAAATTGTTATATTAAAATATGTTAATCTATAAAATGTTATGTGACATGGTTTAATGGTATCTGCTATATTTATGAAAATATTCTCAATGCCTTATTTGATATTTGAAAGGATTATGCATTTAATTAAGAATTATAACATAGTTTGCTTTTTTGTATAAAATTATGTCTACACAATGTTACACTATGTATTAAAGTAGTGTTTATATTTAAATACCGTAAACTGTACAGAACTGAACCACATGTGCAGAACTACTTAACTCATGGGGCAGTTAAACGTGTGGAGAGTTTAATTTAAGTGTATTTGGCTATTTATTTATCATTTTGTCATGCAATATTTAGCTAATAATGTTATTAGAGCCAATATCAAAATCAAGTATAATACCAGAAAATCTTTCACTAAATTTTTATGATGAAACCTTGAAATGCATTGTGCATCAATTATAGTTTAATTCTATTGAACTCTTTAGTGGATATTATAGATACCGGTAACTATCATTTTTGGTGGGATGATACATCTTGATGAGTCGTCTAAGTAACCCAGGTGAAAATAACTGCTTCAGAGAACAGTCACATTTCAGACGATGTCTTTCATCCTGACTAATATACAGTGTCCAAGCTTGAACCTTAGTGAAAATGTCTGGCTTTTGTGGCTGTTACAGAGGCTTGTTAATTTATCTGTGCTTGAGGTTGCAGTCATACATCAGTGAACAATTTGAAGAAAATATTGAAAAGGTTTTGACTGAAGTGTGTAAAACCATAAATGGGGTACAGCAGGGTTTTTACATTTTCATTTCACTGATGACCTGTTCTGGACTTCATCCAGATGTTGACCAAGCTATGTTTATTTTGCATGGCTACTTACTATCATAGAAAAAACATAAGACATTATTAAGTTCTTCAAATCTGAGAGTCAAAAATAATAATATATTACTGCTCTCAGTTCAAATCCAACAAATTTTATATTTTATTATGAGCTAAACTATGGATAAGCCACATCCTGCCAAAAATACAATACAGTTTTTTTCTGCATAATTCCTGTTGCAAAATGGGTTGTCTTAGAGAAAAATAATATGTCTGCTCCATATTCCACACAATTAACTCTCAATATGCTTTAAGTGTATGAGTAATTATCTTGTCATTCTGCAGAGGTCAGTATTTCTTGTCTGGTTCAAAAAGATTCCTGTACTGAGAACATGACATTTATATAAATGTAAGACAAAAAAGCCCTTCAAGCTGGAACTAATTGAGTTTTGACAGGTTAGTCAGGTGTCAACTGCCAGCAAAGAACATTACTGAGTGGCTTCAATGGATGGAGCTGCCATTTTTGATTGAATGATTCATCTTGATGAGTAGAACTGTTTTCACTGATGAACTTAATGCTTCATAGGTCAGTAATGCCTCTGTAAACATACAATAAAACCATTGACATTGCATTATTTAGTGAATTATGATGGTTGTTGCAGGCAATATTAGTTAAATGATGTATCTAGATGAATAGCATAGCATTCAGGAATGAACTTCATGCCTCACTGTGTCAGCCCACCATACTGGATACAATATTGTGCATTACCAATGCTGCATTGACTGATCTCAACCTGCTAAGCTAGGTAAAAAATATAAATTATCATTTATTTAATTATCACAAAACAAAACCATCAAGTGCTGATTTAAAAAAATCAAGCTCATGTAAGCTTGCAAAATCACACGGATGGAGTTTGTTGCAAAATAAGGAAATCTTTGAACTCAAAAATCATTTCTCATATGAAAGCACCATCTGATGGTGTGAACAGAAACCATGTGCCAAAAACATGGTTTTCAGGCCTTTGGTCTATGTTTAACCTACATTGTGGCTCACCTGGGTTCATGCTACTGGTCTTTACTGGTCACAATCTGTGGTCACAACTCTAACCATGTATCGTAACTTGCATGTCATACGGTTACTTTTCTGATTCTCTTAAAATGTAATGATATTTTGTTATCAGGAAATATTCTATCCATATCCCAAATTTCGATAAATGATGCAAATATCTGTTAATGTGGTCAGACCTGCAAAAACCCTTTTTTAAGGTTATCTGATTGCCATTGTTGGTCTCTTTGATGACTGGATGAAACCACTTACTGCTCGTCATGTGGTTTCTTTGAAAATTGTGAAAACACAAGTAATAGGTGATATGCATAATGTTGACTATAAGGCTATTGCCCTGCAGATTAAAACCAGGAGGGATAAATATGAGTTAAATGTTCAAGGCAATAATGCTACTTATATCATTATGTACCACTGGAAGGTGAGATGTGTCATTTTCTACCTACCAATTAACACCATTCAGACTCTCTTGTATGCTACTATTTTTACTGCTTAGACTTGCCCATACCTTTCCATTCAAAGAGCATATTTCAAATCATTTGTTTACCTTCTGTGCATTCTATACAGTCCTAAGATGTGTTTAGTACTTTCAGTAATGGTTAATTTTAAACAAAAATATTTCAGCGTAAAAATCATGGTAAAACAGTTGCTTGTCATTTCGAAATTCCTGCTCATTTTGTCTCTACCAATTCTGGTTTCTGTAATGGTGGCAACCTCTGACACAGTGTGGCTTAGCTTTGTTTAATGCTAAATTTCTCCCACTTATGAGTAATTTACATTTATAAGATGACACTTTGGGGAATATTTGAAGAATTCTGATCTCTTCACACAAATGTGACATGACATATTTTGCAACTCTAGTTTTACACAGGGTGGGACATTTTGCAATCTGATTGTCATTTAATTTGAATTGATGCCAATATTTGAGTGACTTTCTCTTTATTATTTTGCAGTTCATGCATATAGCTTGATACATAATTCAGATTTAGCAGCGATTCAGTTGGAACAATTGGCTTATCATATTAGATTATTATGAAACAATAAAAATGTTGTTATTTAAATCTCAGACATTTTGACATACATATATATTTTGAACAGAATAATATCTGGAGTCTTACAATGATGAAAATAGATCAGAAATGTTGAAAAATATCATATCATTAAGAATTGTTGAGACATTGTTGAAATATATATGATTGGTGCTCATTCTCTTTTGATCTTATTGTGACCAATATTGCTACAACAACCATTTCAATTCATTCATGCACTGGAAGTAATTTTCTGTGCCTTCTACCTAATGATAAATCCTTTTCACACTGCATTTTACTTCCCTTTTGGAGGTATTACTATGTTAATAACAGAAATACCCCCCCCCCCCCCCAAAAAAAAAAAAAGTAGTATAAATGATTCAATCAGTTATTTCTGTGTTTTATAATTTTGTGCCATATTATGTTTATGTCATTGGAATGTTCACCCATAATAAAATTTAAATCTTTCTGCATTTTTGTGGCAATTCCCAATTTTCCACAATCTGCATATGTCACAGTTGTAAAATGGTGTCTGATATGACCATTTATGTCTTAAGCACAGTTTTTTGCACGCTCAGGCCATCAATTTTTGATAGCTCAATCCAGGAAATTATCTCCAGTGTATATTTAAATTCTTTTATAACACAAAAGACAAATATTGTGAATTACATGTCAAGAAAATATTTTAAACAATTAAAAAAACCCAGTATATTTAATGGAAATATTTTGTTGTGATTTAGTACTGTATATATGTATTGTTATTAATGTTTAATTGCTTACGATTAGTTTATGGATATAAAATGGCTGACCCAAAGCCTTTCAACTAAAATACTCAGAAAATGGAAGGTTTCATATAGAGTTAATTAAGTTGTTAGGTGCTTATAATGTTTATTTATATATTTGAGAGAGATTGATGCTTTAAAAGAAGATGTCAAAAACAGGTGAAATGTATCATCGACTTCATTTTATCATGAATATTTTATAAGATACTGTTAAATAGTTTCTTTTAGCATTTGTTTAACAAGTCATATTTCAAAACATTAACAATTTTTTTACAAATCCAATTATAACACCATTACAGATAGTTTTTTTTACCAATTTCTATCTTTACCATTTTTAAGCTCTTGTCCTGAGCATTGTGGGAGCTTTGCTATTCGGTTTCATCAGTGCATGTGCGTGTCTGTATTTTTTGTCTGTCAACAAAAACCTAACCTTTTGCAGTATCTTGTCCTCAATTTCAGTTACAGGCTCAAAATATTTACCACACATGCATTCCAGGAAATCTTTGATGACTTCAAATATGTCTTTGATCTGTTTTGGTCACAGGCTTCAAGATGTCTGCAAAAAAAAACCTTTATACCGTAAGACCTAATTTTAGTTACAGCCTCCAATTTCTACCACAAATGCACCTCAGGAAAGCTCACATGTGGTATTGTTAAATTTGACCTTGATTTATTTGATCAAAGTCACAGGCTTAAAAATGCCACCAAAAATGTTGACATTATGTTATGTCTCAACATTTATCTTGTCACAGATACTGTATGCTGCCAAGCAACAGATTGATCTAAATTTGAATCATGAGTGCTAAAAATAGCCTCACATCAGGCAAGATCTTATGATCAATTGCCACAAGTTAGGGATGTCCTTAGTAATTGAAATGTCTTGTCATTATCTTTTATATGTAGGTTGTTTATCCTATGCTGTTACATCACAGGGACTGTATTATCCAGCAATAGTGTATGCTGCTTTTATCTCACTGCCCGGTACATTTGTATATTTGATAAGTAGTCACAGATATACTACAGACGACCAACCTACTGACCCAATTTTAATCATGAGTGCTAAAATTGAGTTAAAATTGTCACAAAGTTGAATAACGTCATATTTCTCAAGTTTGCGGCTCATATGGCATTATAAGACACAATGGTTTGGCAGTAACGCACATTGCACCTTTGATCTAATGGCATCACAACTCCATTCATTGTACTCCAGGCACTGACTAAACAAGATTGCATGATAATATGTTCCTGTTCAAGGAAGATAAATTGTGTATTTGACAGTTGAAATTTCTTGTCATTACCTTACAAATGAAGGTTGCCTACTTTATGCTGTTGCCTCTGCAGGAATAATCAGTCCAGCAAGATGACATATTATTATCTCATTGCATTTTACATTTCTAGCAATTTGTGTGGGGTTTAGGGCCCATCAGTGAATCATAAGTCACAGAATGCTTGTATTTGTGATAACACAAAAAAACATAATAGGATCAGACCATGGATAATCTTACCATATTAATCCTGTATTCTATGGCTTCTTTCAGTTTAATTATCAGTTAAGTGTTAAAACACACAATATGGCACAAGATTGTGTTATTGAAAATCATCCAAAGTAATGAAATTTGAAAAGTTTAGCCCCACTTCAATGATGAAAAAATACCAATTTTCTGCATTTTGGTTTTGAAGTGTTAATAGATTCTGTTTAATAAATGTGATATTTATTTAGTTATTTATTTTTACATAATTAGTAACTGAGAGGTTTATTGTTTTACCAATATCACTCACTATGCAAATGGAAAGTACACATACTGTTAACATTGTTTGTGTATTTAGTGAATCTATTAATGAAGACATGTGCTGACATTCAGTTAATGATAAGAAAATCCTCTGGATTGACTTAGAAATTGATGAAAAAACAATCAACTTATTCAAAACAATTACGGTCTGAGAACAGGATGGGATAAATATGCACTGGTAATTTATTTGAAGTTAGTGGTGCTTGTGATATTGATTATCCACCAACATAAATTCTCATGTCCTTAGTTGAAAAAAGATTGTGTAATTGGATTTATTAGTTATTTTTAACAATTGATAATGTAAATAAGTCAATTTTAAATCATATTTTCATTTTTTTAAACTCAACACATAGTAATACAATGTTTTATGAATTTTCTCAAGTTGCATGCATTTAGAGAGACGTAAGAAGCTACATTTTAAGATGAACATCGGAAATATCCTTGGGTTGTAGTAATGACATGCATTGTGTTCATTTTAGAACAAATTGCCTGAATGCCATCTGGCGCTAATACACAAGTAGAATTTGTAAGATGTGTCTGTTTATTGATTAGCAAAGTTATTTTAGATATAATCTGTCCAATTACCCCCAAATATAGTTATGATGGCATTTACCAGTATAATATTAGATGCGATAAATAATATGATTTTTATCATCTCAAGTATTCATATATTACAGAACTTTGTAAATATTTGGACATATCTGTTTCTGAAGATATGGACATTTCGGCATTGTCACATTACTGAATATCATTCATATTGTTCATAAGATATTTGATTGAATTGACATCAATGGAAATAAAAGAACAAATTTTATCACAATAAAATTTAGAACTTCATACTTTCCAAATTTGTATTTATCATCAAAACTTTTGCAGCATTATAGAAGGCTTTTACTTAACAATCATGTAAATATTTAATTGCATGGGCATATTGTTGAAATGTTACATAATAAAAGATTTCAGACTTGTTTGAAGCATTGACTTATGTATATTTTTTGTGACATTTAAAAAAAAGGAATTTGAGTACATGTGATTGCCAAATTCAAAAGTCCACATGTCACTCTCTGGAACAGCAAGCAGGTGTTTAATGGTATGAAGCAATGATCCCATAATTTGGTGTCAAAATAGACTTGAAATCCACTGTTTCCAGAAACACCATGCACTGCCCATCACGTTGAAGTTTCCCTGCAATATGAACTTGACATCTGGTGATTAATAATGTCCCCCGTCAGCATTCTGTAACGTCTTTTCTTCAGTTTTTTACCCCTTTTATCAAACTTGGCGTGAAATGGCATTTAGAAGAGTCCAAGTCATGATGTAATGGCTATAAACAGAAAAACTTCATATGAGCTCAGAAGCACCACTGCATTGTGAGGCTTCTGATCATTGCTTTCACCTGATTGCACAAACTCGTAAACAGATGATGCTGAGATAAAAAAAAACAAAGAATTTTTTTTCTAACAAGGCATGCAACTGATATTGAATGAAAGGTTACATGATTTTTTTTTTTAAACCTGTTGCTGGAGAACAAGTTCTACCTGAGACGTTACTTAAATATGAAGTGCAGTGTGGTGTATTTCTGGAAATGAATTTCAGGTCTATTTTGACGTTGAATATGGGAATAAATGCCAGTTTCATGAATTATGAACTCAAAATGTTGTAAATACATTTTTGCCCGACATAGGGTGAATAGTACCATTTCTTCCAAAAAGGCTTTGCTCAAACCTGTGTGCAGTGACCAGCATAAGCCTGAACTACATGTAGTGCCTCAACAAGCCTGAGGTAGCCTTTAAGATAAGACTGCCCTCTTTTCATGTGCATACAAAGGGCCCCTCAGTGAATTACCCCTGTTCTGAATCCATGACAGTCTCGTGCGGGTCCAACCTAATTTTTGAATCTCAGAATTTTTTTTCTTTTATTAATTGATTTGATTTGATTTGATTTGATTTGATTTGATATGTTGGCCGCTCCACTTTTGTCTCGTGGGCACTCAGAGCCTACGCAGCGTGGCTACCCAGCTAGAGGGGAGATCCAATACGCACTATCTCCAATCTGTGAGTAGCACTCGTGCTGACCGCCCGGTGCAGGCCCCTACACTGATGAAAAGCTACCCTATCTAATTATCACCTTCTGCACTGACAACTTTCACCTCAACACTCACTCCTTCCCTTGGGGCCTACAATCCCCAGCGCGCTAAAGGGCGTCCAATATCCCTATACAGCCTGAGGCGTCCAATATCCTCGTAAGCCCTACCAATCACAACTAGAGGCTAAAAATGTCCTCCACGTGAGTACCTAGTGATCTTCAGCACCTTCATATCTACCAGCTGCCTCCTTACCAACTTTTCTAATCCCACCGAGACTACATCCTAAGTAACCGACATCCCCCACTAAACTATGACTACCACTCCTTTTCTTTCTCCGCCTGAAAAGGACCTACAAGAAATAAAATCATTAGTACCATAATCTCACCTAGACTACATCCTAGATAACCAACATCCCCCACTAACTATGACTAACATTTTTCTCACCATCCTGATCCAGACCTGCAAACCCTACAAATCACAATAACAATTAGTGGCTGCAAATAACTGGAACAAAAAATAAATATCTTCATCTCCTGAAACACCAAGGAAAAATTAAGATTTTAACACCGAGACTACATCCTAGATAACCAATATCCCCCACTAACTATGACTAACATTTTTCTCATCACCCTGTTCCAGACCTGCAAACCCTACAAATCACAATAACAATTAGTGCCTGCTAATAACTGGAACAAAATATAACTATCTTCTTCTCCTGAAAAAATAAAAATTTTAACACTCCACTTACCTTAATTTTCTTCTTTATGCCCAAATCATAAGAACAATACAGTACTACCTTATTTCTATTCATGATATATCCAAATATCAGTCAAACCATGGTGTCCAATGTCGTCTGCTATTTCCCGCATTTTTGTCTCCTTGACCTTGTCTCATCCTCATCCATTTCTTCTCAAAAAATCCTACTTATCTGTTTGTATACATATATAACAAGCATCATCCGTATCTATATATATTCCCAAAGATGTTGATGCAAAAATTCCGAATTGAAAAAGTTTTTTTATCATAACAATTGAAGAATTTAAGTTTTCAATGAATCGTCTGCTTCTTTCCCGCTCGTCGCCATCTTGCCGACATTTCAGTCTTTAATGTCAATCATTGAGGTACTGGAAGACAATTTTTTTTCTCAAATTGGAATTAGCAAAATTTTCCTTGAATGCTGAGCTTAAATGTCAAAACTATTGGTGATAGTAATATGTCACTTTCTAAAGTGAATTTAACAATATTTACTGTGATCCTCATGAAACAGATTTTCTATTTTATCAAAATCCAGTGATGAAAGTCTTCAGGGAATAACCTGAATTCAGTTTTTTTTTTTTCAGATGTGAAATTCAAAATGGTCTAAACTCAGTCTGAAACATCCAAAAATGACATTTCTGAAAGGGGGTAGGGGTATCTTCAGGTTATTTTTAAGGGTTTCAGGTTTTTTCCTGAATGCTGACTTTCATCACTGAAAATCATTAAGAGAAAAATAGAGGTAAAGTACACACATGGCCATTTCAAAAAGATAAAATTTTCACCTCTCTTCACATATCTGATTGCCAAGCTTTGTTTTATTTCCAAATTATACAAATGGAATTGAGAAAATCTGCTTCACTAGGATCACAGTGATTATTTTCGTTCATATACCAAATCAAATGTTTTTAAAAGATGAATAAAAATAATTTCAACTACCCCATCAGCTTGTAATGATTGGTTGTGTTTAAATGTATTTTGTTGTTTATAGGGAATGTATTTAGTATTTTTTTTTATATTTCCTCCTCTGCCACAAGGGGGCACTCACTGAAAAGACCCATATATGGCAGATGGACTGTCCTAATCCAAATATTTCTGGGACGGTAATTGTCTTTAGACTGGTGCCGCCCTCTGTGTATCCACACACTCGGCGGGGGACCAGTCTATTATTGTCTTTAACTATAGTGATGCGATTAGGTTTCTCCAATCACACACTGTCCACCAGAGGCAAACGCAAACTATTACGTGATAGGTTCACCAAGTCGCCCTCTGATGGAGTTTGTTCCAATCACCCATCGGCAAAGTCCTCTCTGGGCTTTGGTGATTGGAGAACACTATGATGCGATGGTGGCGACACTGACCCAAATCATCACACTGTCCACCAGAGGACACACAAACTGTAAATGATAGATATACCACATCGCCCTCTGGTGGAGTTTGCCAAATCAGGATCGATCAATGTTTCATTTGTCTGGCTCTGCCACTTTCGTTATAGAGACCAAACCAAACCAAACACAAAACAGGAGGGAAGGCTAAATTGACAAGGTTGGGCGTAGTTACTTCACCAGCGAACCTTAATCTCGATAGCCTAGAGTGTAAGAGAGAGATAGAGTAGAGAGAGCGAGCACACACACCACGCTGAGATTGCAAGCCGAGCCCGGCCAAGTCGGAGAGAGACGAGAGGCAAGGACGAGAGGCACACGGAGGGACTCGATCAGCTTGTTGAGCTCAGTCATTGATGCCTGATGATTGTCAAAATGAACCACGGTGTTCCGGCTTTGTGTCGGTTGCCAAGACAATTTTCTCGTTTTTCATTAACTCGAAATCGTGACAGACATTTTCAATACAGCACGCGATCAAGATTTCACAAGGAGCACAAAAACTGGCAAAAACCAAAAACATTGTCGTGGTTCAGTGCAGGGACAGTGGCAACTGGCTTGACAGTGACACTAATGATGGCTAAACTCAACACGAAGAAAGATGATGGGATTAACTCCACCGAGAATGGAGCACCCCACCTAGCACCCCAGTCTTCACCAGACGAGGGGGCACACAGTGACAGCTCAGATACAAAACCTCCTCCATCATCAATGGACTTTGGAACTATGCGGGCTATAACAGAAAGTAAAGACTTGTTACAAAGGATCAAGGTCAGTCCATCACGAGTAATATCAACACAAGCTTTGCCTTTGGCAAAGGTATCATCATGGCATACATCATACAAGATTATTGAACTTCAACTTATATTTGGCCTTCATAATGCCAATAACTGGAACCAAATCATAACTTCATTTGAATACAACTTAAATTTATTATTGCTCTCAGTTTAAAATGGCTTGAATTTATCGGCTGGGAAAGGATGCTGTCTCTCTGTTGTGGCTATTAATTGAATTGAATTGATATCTCTCACTTATGCAGCTGTCTCTCACTGCTATAGCTGTCTCTCACTGTTGTAATTATCTCTCACTTATGCAGCTGTCTCTCCCTTGTACAGCTATCTCACTGATGCAGCTGTCTCTTACTTGTGCAGCTATCTCACACTTATGCAGCTGTTTCTCACTTGTGCAGCTATCTATCTCTGCTGTAACTACCCCTCACTTGTGCAGCTATCTCTCACTGTTGTAACTATCTCTCACTTTGCAGTTATCTCACTTATGCAGCTGTCTCTCACTTGTTCAGTTATCTATCTGTGTTATAACTGTCTCACTTTTGTAACTATCTCTCACCTATGCAGCTGTCTCTCCCTTGTACAACTATCTCTCACTGATACAGCTGTCTCTCACTTATGTAGCTGTCTCTCACTTGTGTAGCTATCTATCTCTGCAGTAACTGTCTCTCACTGTTGTAATTAACTCTCACTTATGCAGCTGTGTCTCCCTTGTACAGCTATCTCACTGATGCAATTGTCTCTTACATGTGCAGCTATCTCTCACTTATGCAGCTGTTTCTCATTTGTGCAGCTATCTATCTCTGCTGTAACTACCCTTCACTTGTGCAGCTATCTCTCACTGTTGTAACTATCTCTCACTTTGCAGTTATCTCACTTATGCAGCTGTCTCTCACTTGTTCAGTTATCTATCTGTGTTATAACTGTCTCACTTTTGTAACTATCTCTCACCTATGCAGCTGTATCTCCCTTGTACAACTATCTCTCACTGATGCAGCTGTCTCACATATATGCAGCTATCTCTCACTTATGCAGCTGTCCCTCACTTGTGCAGCTATCTATCTCTGCTGTAACTGTCTCTCGCTGTTGTTATTATCTCTCACTTATGCAGCTGTCTCTCCCTTGTACAGCTATCTCACTGATGCAGCTGTCTCTTACATGTGCAGCTATCTCACTTATGTAACTCTCATTTCTGCAGCTATCTCTCACTGCTGTAACTATCTCTCACTGCTGTAACTATCTCTCACTGCTGTAACTATTTCTCACTTTGTAGCTGTCTCTCATTTATGCAGCTATTTCTCCCTGTTGTAACTGTCTCAATATTGCAAATATTGTAACTATTTCTCACTTGTTGTAACTATCTCACTTTTTCATGTCTCAATGCAGCTATCTCTCAATTATGCAGCTATCTCTTATTCATGCACAGCTATCTCTTATTTATACACGTAACAGCTATCTCTTTTATGCAGCTATCTCTTATTTATGCAGTTATCTCTTGTTTATGCAGCTATCTCTTATTTATACAGCTATCTCTTATTTGTGCAGCTATTTTTCATGTCTCAATACAGCTATCTCAGTTATGCAGCTATCTCTTATTTATGCAGCTATCTCTTTTTTATGCAGCTATCTCTTATTTATGCAGCTATCTCTTATTTATGCAACTATCTCTTATTTATGCAGTTATCTCTTATTTATGCAGCTATCTCTTATTTTTGCAGCTATCTCTTATTTATGCAGCTATCTCTTGCTGTTTTAGCAGTCTATCACTTGCTATCTCTCACTTGTGCAGCTATCTCTCAATCACATGATCTTGGTGGCTAAAAATATCTGCATTTCACCCATATAGGTCCCTTTGTACAAAACCTAGCAGGGCCTCAATAATTAGGTCAATAAATAGGTCAATTTAAAAGCTCTAATACAGAAATACAGGCATATTGGAGGTAATATTTCATTTCTAATGTAATTATGACAACAAATAAGTGATAATTGTGCCATTCATAATATGCTAAAAGCGCAACCCTTCACATAAACTTGCAAAAACAAAAGTGAAGTGGAGATTAGTTCAGCGTCACTTCCACCAGAGGGCAGGCTACGTGGTGACGGAACAGCGAGATCGCACACTCTTTTCAGTGGAGAATTTTATTGCAGCCCATACCTCAAACAGCAACTTTTTTTTTTTTTTTCAAATCTCGTCACCCTTCCTCTCTGATCATGTTCATGCTTTTTTTATATATGTATGTAACTAGTTGGATAACCATTTTTTCCCCAAATACACATACAGTTCACAAGGAAAGATTCATATTGTCATTTATATTTATGTCATGATTAATTCATTATCAATCATGGTATATAAAATTAAAATGATTTAATATATTTATTTTCTGTCAATTAAAAAAAAAATTATATTATGACATAATATATATATAATGACATATTTGAATCATTTCTGTAAAATGCAGAGATATTAATGTGAACTATTTAAAACTATAATTAGAATCTTATATCCTTCACAATTACAATCGTCATTTTCGGAGTCAAAACATAGTAAAATCTACAAAATACATATAATTGTCTTCCATTTGTTCTCCTGATTTCAGACATATTTGAATCATTTCTGTAAATGCATTATTAGTAGAGATATCTACCGTATATACTCGTGTATAAGACGAGGTTTTTGTAAAAAAAAAAAAAACCTAATGTTAGGGGGGTCGTCTTATACACGAGAGCAACCTGTGGACGAGGATTTACGGCCAAAAATTACGGCACTACGAGTTTTCATTACAAATATCGGACATAGCGGATCGATTTAACCGTCTTATACTCAAGTATTTACGGTAAAACGTAAATACGATGTTCATATTTTCGAAATAATGGATATTGGACGTAGCAGATTAAAATCGATCCGCTACGTCACTCCTGCTTTTTAAAATGATGACCTCGTATTGCGTAATGCATGTTAAAATGAATGGATGGTTTTGTTCTGTTCTTGACCTGCAAAGCGAATTTGTGATGATATTGGGTAAATACCTTTATTTATCATTTAAAACGCAATTAAAAGCGATCCGCTACGTCCGATATTCGTTATTTCGAAAATATGAACATCATATTTACGTTTTACCGTAAATACTTGTGTATAAGACCGTTAAGATCTTGTATTGTAAGCATATTCACGTTTCACTTTTAAAATGCCCGCCAAGCTTCAGCTGAAACTTGAATGGTAGCAGAGCCGATATCTTGAGAAAAACCAACTCGTCTTATATTAAAAAAAAAAATAACCTCAAAATAACCTAAAGTTTGGGGGTTCGTCTTATACACGAGTCATCCTATACACCAGTAAATACGGTATGTTAAATATTTTTAACTATGATTAACATCTTGTTATATCATTCACAATTCTGGTAGCCAAACATAAGATCTACAAAATACATATATGACTGTCTTCTTGTTCTCACTATTTCACACACGTCTGAAATTGTGAGAACAAGAGGAAAACAGTTATGTATGTTACAAAAATATTTCACTCCTGTTTAGGCTAAGAAAATGAGATGAGAACATGAGTCCTGAATAAAATCTTTTGCATTACAAGTGGATGCGTGTGCATTTTCGTGCATTGATCTCCTGTTAATTGGCATTCATGGATAAAGTCACATTAAAGGAGGCCAAGAGTATTGTCATTTCAACTTATTTTCTTTTTTTCATAAATTTGCAAATTTCTAATTTAAAGAGTAGAAATATTGATATTATGCACATTATTTGTCTGTGATCATAAATTGGTAAAATATTGCAATGTGTGATGACTGATATAAAAGTGGAATGATTCATCAAATTATCAACAGGTTTAAAATTAACAAATAAATTACTAAGGCAAACCTTAGTAAATAATAATTATGCTGAAAAGAAATTATCTACTGATAATCATGGCAATCTTGTTAATAGAACCATTTAGGTCCAGAGATTGTGAATGTCTTTACTTTTTGTTGATATCTTTAAGTGTTGCAAATATATATTTTGAAGATATACTCCTGCATTCCCATGCTTTGGTTTCACGGTTCCTCCCAAGTGGTGATGTCAGCAGGTGATAAAAGAGCTTTTTCACAAACTCCAGTTGTGAGAGCCTATAGGTTTCAGATTTTTATCTCAGGTAATAATACACTTATTGAAAAGAATTAAATATTTTGAAATCTTAAGAACAAGAGGAAGGCAATCATGTACATTACAAAAGGCATTCATGTGATCAAATAGAATTTGATCACATGAATGTCAATGGTGTCAAAGGCTGCGCAAAGGTCAAGTAGCAACAGGATTAATGACTTCTCATTATCTAGATCACACAGGATGTCTTTAACAAGGCAGTCTCTGTGCTATGATACTCCTTGTATGCTGATTGAAATTTGTCTGTAAGGCCATTCCATACCAGATGTGGGATCAGTTGCTGCCCTCTCTATTAGTTTAGAGATGTAAGTCAGGTTGGAAACAGGTCTGTAGTTCTTCTCAACCAGTTCTTGGCCCAGTTTCTTCAGCAAGGGCGTGATGATGGCTATTTTCATGTTTTCGGATACTGCCGAATCCATCAGTGATTCTTTTAAGATGGAAGTAATTATTGGTAAGAAGTCATCAAAGAGGTCAGGATAGAAGCCAGGTTGGGATAGGGTCCAGCTCACATGACTTTTTTGCTGACTTTTTCACGAGTTTGCGCACATCATTTATGGTCAGGGGCTTGAACCTCTCAAGCTATGCTGAACTGGGTGTAGTTCTATTGTCCGCAGTGTCACCTGGTGACGAATTTGTGCAAGGAGGTACATTGTCAATGTCCTGGCGAATTCTTTCTATTTTTTCAAGAAAGAAAGTATTGAACTTCTCAGCTTGAGTGACTTCACAGTCGGATTGGGGCATTAGTGTGCCCTTTTTCTTGTGCATGACCATATCAATGACTCTAAAAAGCTTTTTAGGGTCATGCTTGTTTTCATCCACTAGTTTAGAGAAATAGCTGGATTGTGCTGAATTCAACATAGAATTATATTTATTTCTCTGTATGTTATAGAATTCTTTATCAATGTGAAGTCCCGTTTTTATTTTTCTCTCAAGCCTCTTGAGAGACCTTTCAAGCTTTAATTGGTCATTCATCCATGGTCCAGGCTTGTGTTGAGTAACCTTGGCGTGTTTGAGAGGAGCATGTTTATCCATAAGTGATGTGAGCTCCTTGTCATAGTAATTTACCATGTCATGTAGGAATAAGTGTTGCCTGATGAGTTTGTGCTAGTTAGGGATTTGATGTTATTCTTTGGGGATTGAAGGTCCATGCCCCTAAAGTTCCTATACTTGATTGATTTTTATGGGTTTTAGGGGGTGAGATGCCTAAGTATAGCTTAATCATTTTATGATCAGATATGTGTCCAAAGCTATTTTTTTCCTTTATTCAAAGGATGAAGTGGGCAGTCCTGGAATGGTGGTTGCAGTCAGTGTTAACGGAAAGTTAGTTTGGAGTCAAGGTGAGAACATTTTTATTTATATTTAATGTATATATATCTAATGGCAATTTATTGTCAGCACATAGAATTGACATACAAACAAGAAATTCAGCATACCAGTCTATCGACTGCAGAGTTTCACCATTGAATATACATGATTTCTGATTACTTTCAATGCCTGTTTAGTAACCTACCTGTCTGTCCACCTTCTCCCTGTAACACATTTCATATCTGAAGACATATGGTTATAGGTTATTATTGGCTCTTTGTGTGACTTCATAATGATCATGTTAGATCAAGAACAGGTGTGCAACAGCAAATGGTGACATTAAATTCTCGCTATCTGCTCTCCCGGATTTTAAGCTGGTCTGTGAAAAAATGACGAAATTGGCGCGAGAGAGCAGTGCATGATAGGAAAGATGTTGCGTTGTAAACTTCCGCCCGCCTTTCTTCAAGATGGGAGGGAAATCTTACATTGACGTGTTTGTTGTGTAATCTTTATATAAGTATATTGCAATCTATGTAATTTATGAAGGCAAAACTGAGAAAAACAACGATGGAAAGATGAAAGGCAGAGGCGACAATGCCTCAAACAAGCTGTCGCCGCCGTTCCCGGATGTGCCGTGTGCAAAGAATTGGGTCAAATACGATCACAGCGCTCTAAAAATGCAGCGTATATGTAGAGCAGATAGGGAGAATTATTTATTTTTATAAAAGATGGGAAACTTGGGAAATCCTTAAATAGGACTGTTGTTTATTATATTTATAAAAGGCATGGCTTTAGAAACAGAAAAGTCACATTTAGATATATATGTGGATAATTGAACATTTGCAGACAAAAAATGCCTCTTGGAGAGGACAGGCTGGGTACAGACATGAATAACATCGCTACTTTGTGTTTACCTTGCTCGCAGCGTCAAGACGTCTTCATTGCAGGTTCAATCATTCAATGGCCAAGAATGCTGACATTTTAAAATTATTATTATTATTATTATTATTATTATTATTATTATTATTATTATTATTATTATTATTATTATTATTATTATTATTATTATAAGTTAACCGACAATAATATGAAATGCAGAGGTGCAAATTCATATAAACCATAGTTTTGTCAAAAATTGGGAGTAAATGGAGAAAGAAGTCTTGACGTTGCAAGCAAGGTAAACACAGTTGTGTGAAGCTACGAGATGCACAATTCTTTCCACTGAACATCGTATATATATGACAACAGTTTCGTCAATAATTGGTGTAGAAAGATAATTTAACCTGGAGCGAAGTCGTCTTGACGTTGCGATCAAGGTAAACACAGTTGCGTGAGACTACAAGATGCACATTTCTATCCACTGAACATCGTATATACAAATGATCACAGTTTCGTCAATAATTGGAGTAGAAAGATAATGTAACCTGGAGTGAAGTCGTCTTGACGTTGCAAGCAAGGTAAACACAGTTGCGTGAGGCTATGAGATGCACATTTCTTTCCATTGAATATCGTATAGACAAATGATCATAGTTTCCTCAATAATTGGTGTAGAAAGATGATTTAACCTGGAGTGAAGTCCTCTTGACAATGCAAGTAAAATAAAAAATGATGATGTCATACAGGAAAGTGTCATCATAGTGACGTCATACGGGAAAGTGTTATCATAGTGACATCAGACATGGAAGTGTCAACATAGTGACGTCATGGTAACATCATAAATTATGCTAATATGAACATGTAGAATACTGGTGTTACCTTTATGTAAGCTCCTCCCTCTGTTCTGCTTGAAATACCAGTTTTTGGTTATTTTGACTAATAATAAAAGGAATGTATGCTATGTCCCTTCCGCCTTTCTTAATATCTCAACTTTTTCTTTCAAATGAGCCCAAGATCAAGCCAATCGGTGCAGCGGATGACGTGTTTGAATTAATTAATGACTCTATCATTCCTATTCATATTATTGATAATTATTATTATTATTATTATTACAAGTGAACCGACAATAATATGAAATGGCAGAGTTGCAAATTAATATAGATAAACATGATGACGTCATACATGGAAGTTTCAACATAGTGACGTGGTAACATCATAAATTATGATAAAAGAAATGTATGCTGTGTCCCTTCCACCTTTCATAATATTTCATCTTTTTCTTTCCAATGAGCCCAAGATCAAGCCGATTGGTGCAGCGGATGCTGCGTATGAATTAATTAATGACTTTATCATTCCTATTCATATTATTGATAATTACTATTATTAACACTATTATTATTGTTATTAAAGGGATTAAGCACCGATTTTGAAGAAAAACGTCCAATTCACATATTGGTGATAAATGTATTTGTCTTTCATGTCAAAAACATTTTGAAAAATGCATCCCATCATTGTCTGTAAAACCTATTTGAACAAGAACCTAATATATAGGCCCCTAATGAAAGCACACTCCTTCCTTGGCGTCATTTTTATGTGGAGTGTCAACGTAGAGGCACTGAAAGGTTAAATGACGTCATAAGAGCATGGCAATATGCTTTTGACGTCAAGAAATGTATTGTCCTTTGAGTAGTACCAAAATGACGTCAAACTACTACTGAGAAAATCTTATATAGATTGTGCAACTTCTATGTCTTGTAGCAATTTTTCTTGTTGCTCGATGTCAGACTTTAATACGTCATGGTGTTCATATGTATATATACTGTTGCAAAACCAAGAAAACCAAGGATTGGTGCTTAATACCTTTAAAGTCAGCACAAGCTGACTTTATGTACTTGCTCCGTTTCCACTGCGTCCACCGCCGCATTTTGTTTTCTTCATCATTCCTTTATGCTTGGACTAGTTACTATAACAGGATAATACAATGTATGTAGGCCTGGATAATTTTTTGGTCTGAACTTTTTGTGACCTTGGGTCAAAGTAAAGGTCATGGCCAGCACAGGAGCAACTTTGCTTGTGAATGCTCTATTTTCTTACAAAATACAGCAATATTAATATAACTTGGTAGAGGGCCATGGAAAATCACAATGGAAATATTGTTGATGTTTTAAAAGCTCCATATCATTATAACCCTTAAAAGGTGGTGTAGTAATATGTCACTGCTCCAAGAATTCTTTTGTGCCAGCTTATTATATTAGCACCAGTTCCTCTGTGGTGATCCAAGGGTCGTGGGTTAAATCCCCGGCCATGCCAAGATTGAACTCACGATACAATTTCCCATGTGAGCTGTGGTTAACCCATTGTCCTTGTAAATCTGTGACCGGATGGGTTGTCATGTCAAGGACCTGCGGCATGACAATTCAGTGAGGCAGCACTATATCTGCTACAAGTAGGTCTCATCACAAAATGACAGAAATAATGTTGAAAGTGATCTAAACCCCCAACAAACAAATAACTTGGTAGATGTGATCAACATATGAGGGGTTGGGTGAGCTTGGGCTATTTTCAAGGTCACAGGAGCTGAATTTCAAAATCGGCTATTTGTGAAATTTTGCAAAACACTGACCTTGATTTTTTTTATCTGTATTTGTAGGGGTCAGAGCTTGTTACCATTTCTATAGCAATTTCCATGGTCTTGACATGTTCTGGTAGTTTCAAGGCTATTTCACTATTTATAGCCTTGTACAATTAAAGTCCTTCTCCCTGCTGGTGAATCTTATTTTAGGTCTTCACAAGATTTTTGTTACAGTGCCTCTTTCGCTCTTCCAATTGCCTGGTCAGCACTGGTCAATTTCACTGTCTGATAATCAGTTTCAGGGTAGCTTATGATCACAAAAGTATCAAAATATCATCTTTTTGCACTAATATACATGAAAAACAGTAACTTCCTGTTATGTTAATTTACCATACTTCCATAGAATTGCATATGTCCATCCATTAAAATAGGTATAACTCCCACATTTTTGCATTAGAACAAGTGCCTTCGGCTGGGAAGTGATGCTGTCCCTCACTGTTGTAGCTATCCCTCACCTGTGCAGCTGTCTCTCAATTGTGCACCTATCTCTCACCTATGCAGCCATCCCTCACCTATACAGCTATCTCTCACATGTGCAGCTGTCTCTCACTTGCGCAACTACCACGTGTGCAGCTGTCATTCAGTTGTGCAGTTGTCTCTCACTGTTGTAACTATCTCTCACCATTTGCAGCTATCTCTCACCATGTGCAGCTATCTCCCCCCATGTGCAGCTATCCCTCACCATGTGCAGCTATCTCTCACATGTGCAGCTGTCTCTCACTTGTGCGACTACCACGTGCGCAGCTGTCATTCAGTTGTGCAGTTGTCTCTCACTGTTGTAACTATCTCTCCCCATGTGCAACTATCTCTCCCCATGTGCAGCTATCTCTCAAACTGTGCAGCTATCTCTCCCCATGTGCAGCTATCTCTCCCCATGTGCAGCTATCTCTCCCCATGTGCAGCTATCTCTCCCCATGTGCAGCTATCTCTCACCATGTGCAGCTATCTCTCACCATGTGCAGCTATCTCTTACCATGTGCAGCTATCTCTCACTGTGTGCAGCTATCTCTCACTGTGTGCAGCTGTCTCTCCCCATGTGCAGCTATATCTCCCCATGTGCAGCTATCTCTCACAATGTGCAGCTGTCTCTCCCCATGTGCAGCTATCTCTTACAATGTGCAGCTATCTCTCACCATGTGCAGCTATCTCTTACAATGTGCAGCTATCTCTCACCGTGTGCAGCTGTCTCTCCCCATGTGCAGCTATATCTCCCCATGTGCAGCTATCTCTCACCATGTGCAGCTGTCTCTCCCCATGTGCAGCTATCTCTTACAATGTGCAGCTATCTCTCACCGTGTGCAGCTATCTCTCCCCATGTGCAGCTATCTCTCACCATGTGCAGCTGTCTCTCCCCATGTGCAGCTATCTCTCACCATGTTCAGCTATCTCTTACCATGTGCAGCTATCTCTCAAGCTGAGCAGCTATCTCTCACCATGTGCAGCTATCTCTCCCCATGTGCAGCTATCTCTCCCCATGTGCAGCTATCTCTCCCCATGTGCAGCTATCTCTCACCATGTGCAGCTATCTCTCACCATATGCAGCTGTCTCACCATGTGCAGCTGTCTCTCCCACAGCTATCTCTTATTTATACAGCTATCTCTTATTTATGCAGCTATCTCTTATTTATGCAGTTATCTCTTATTTATGCAGCTATGTCTTATTCATGCAGCTATCTCTTATTTATGCAGTTATCTCTTATTTGTGCAGCTACTTTTCATGTCTCAATACAGCTATCTCTCAGTTACGCAGCTATCTCTTATTTATACAGCTATCTCCCAATTATGCAGCTATCTCTTATTCATGCAGCTATCTCTTATTTATACAGCTATCTCTTATTTATGCAGCTATCTCTTATTTATGCAGTTATCTCTTATTTATGCAGCTATCTCTTATTTATGCAGCTATCTCTTATTTATGCAGCTATCTCTTATTTATGCAGTTATCTCTTATTTATGCAGCTATCTCTTATTTATGCAGCTATCTCTTATTTATACAGCTATCTCTTATTTATACAGCTATCTCCCAATTATGCAGCTATCTCTTATTCATGCAGCTATCTCTTATTTATACAGCTATCTCTTATTTATGCAGCTATCTCTTATTTATGCAGTTATCTCTTATTTATGCAGCTATCTCTTATTTATGCAGTTATCTCTTATTTATACAGCTATCTCTTATTTATGCAGTTATCTCTTATTTATGCAGCTATCTCTTATCTATACAGCTATCTCTTATTTATGCAGCTATCTCTCAGTTATGCAGCTATCTCTTATTTATGCAGCTATCTCTTATTTATGCAGTTATCTCTTATTTATACAGCTATCTCTTATTTATGCAGTTATCTCTTATTTATGCAGCTATCTCTTATTTATACAGCTATCTCTTATTTATGCAGCTATCTCTCAGTTATGCAGCTATCTCTTATTTATGCAGCTATCTCTTATTTATGCAGCTATCTCTTATTTATGCAGATATCTTTTATTTATGCAGCTATCTCTTATTTATGCAGCTATCTCTGATTTATGCAGCTATCTCTTATTTGTGCAGCTATCTCTCAGTTATGCAGCTATCTCTCAGTTATGCAGCTATCTCTTATGAAAATATCTGCATTTCACCCATATAGACCCCTTTGTACAAAACCTTGCAGGGCCTCAATAAGTAGGTCAATAAATAGGTCAATTTACCGATGGTTGAAAACAAAGCTCTAATACAGAAATATAGGCATATTGGAGGTAATTTTCATTTCTAATGTAATTCTGACAAAAAATAAATGATAACTATGCCATTCATAATATGTTAAAAGCGCAACCCTTCACATAAACTTGCAAAACAAAAGTGAAGTGGAGATTAGTTTACTGTCATTTCCACCAGAGGGCAGGCAACGTGGTGACGGAACAGCGAGATGACACACTCTTATCAGTGGCGACTTTAGTCGCGGCCAATACCTCATATAGCAACTTTTTTTTTTTTTTTTCAAATCTCGTCACCCTTCCTCTCTGATCACGTTCATGCTTTTTAGCTCTGCTGAGACTTTAGCTCGCAGAGCTTTAGGAGGGGGAAAATGTCTGTCCGTCTGTCTGTCCGTCTGTCCGTCTGTCCGTCCGTCTGTCAACATTTCTTTAAAAATCTTCTTCTCCAAAACTACCAGTACTACATCTTTCATATTTTATATAGAGGTAGATATATAGTTGAAGATTCAGATTCCTTCAAATCTTAGTGATGTCACCATTGACCTTAGTGCAGTGACCTTGAGGTCACAAATTTTGTACTGAGCATATCTCAGCAACCACTTATTACAGGATATTAAAACTTGGTATGCAGAAATGTCGTATGTTAAAGCTGTGCCTTGTCATACAATTTTAGTCATGTGACCTTTGACCTTGACACATAGACCTTAAATTCAAAATTTGTGAACATGCCACATCACAACCATCAGAAGTGAATAAAAAACACTTCATATTTGTTATATACTAACATTATGTTTAAAAATCTTCTCCTCCAAAACTACCAGTAATATTTGTTTCATATTTAATACAGAGGTAGATAGAGAGTTGAAGATTCAGATTCCTTCAAATCATAGTGATGTCACCATTGACCTTAATGCAGTGACCTTGATGTCACAAATTTTGGAAGGAGTATATCTCAGCAACTACTTATAAGAAGAAATTAAAACTTGGTATACAGAAATGTCTTAGGTCATAGCCGTGCCTCATCATACTTTCTTAGTCATGTGACCTTTGACCTTGACACAATGACCTTGAATTCAAAATTTGTGAGCATGCCACATCATAACCATTAGAAATGAATTAAATGCACTTCATATCTTTTATATACCAACACTATTTTATACAGAGCTAGATAGAGAGTTGAAGATTTAGATTCCTTCAATTCTCAGTGATGTCACCATTGACTTTAGTGCAGTGACCTTGATGTCACAAATTTTGTACTGAGCATATCTCAGCAACCACAAGAAGAAATTAAATCTGGGAATACAGGTATGTCTTATGTTAAAACTGTGCCTCGTCATACAATTTTAGTCATGTGACCTTTGACCTTGACACATTGACCTTGAATTCAAAATTTGTGAACATGCCACATCACAACCATCAGAAGTGAATAAAAAACACTTCATATCTGTTATATACTAACACTATATTTAAAAATCTTCTCCTCCAAAACTACCAGTAATATTTGTTTCATATTTAGTACAGAGGTAGATAGAGAGTTGAAGATTCAGATTCCTTTAAATCTTAGTGATGTCACCAATGACCTTAATGCAGTGACCTTGATGTCACAAATTTTGGAAGGAGTATATCTCAGCAACCACTTATAAGAAGAAATTAAAACTTGGTATACAGAAATGTCTTAGGTCATAGCCGTGCCTCATCATACTTTCTTAGTCTTGTGACCTTTGTCCTTGACACATTGACCTTGAATTCAAAATTTGTGTCACTTCATATCTGTTATATACCAACACTATGTTTTAAAATCTTCTTCTCCAAAACTGCCATTAATTTATGTTTCATATTTTATACAGAGCTAGATAGAGAGTTGAAGATTCAGATTCCTTAAATTCTCAGTGATGTCACCATTGAGCTTAGTGCAGTGACCTTGATGTCACAAATTTTGTAAGGAGAATATCTCAGCAACCACTTATAAGAAGAAATTAAAACTTGGTATACAGAAATGTCTTAGGTCATAGCCGTGCCTCATCATACTTTCTTAGTCATGTGACCTTTGACCTTGACACATTGACCTTGAATTCAAAATTTGTGAACATACCACATCATAACTATTAAAAGTGAATTAAATGCACTTCATATCTTCTATATACCAACACTATTTTATAGAGAGTTGAAGATTTAGATTCCTTCAATTCTCAGTGATGTCACCATTGACCTTAGTGCAGTGACCTTGAGGTCACAAATTTTGTACTGAGCATATCTCAGTAACCACATATTAGAGGAAATTAAAACTTGGTATGCAGAAATGTCTTATGTTAAAGCTGTACCTTGTCATACAATTTTAGTCATGTGACCTTTGACCTTGACATACTGACCTTGAATTCAAAATTTGTGAACATGCCACATCACAACCATCAGAAGTGAATAAAAAACACTTCATATCTGTTATATACTAACACTATGTTTAAAATTCTTCTCCTCCGAAAGAAACTACTAGTAATATTTGTTTCATATTTAATACAGAGGTAGATAGAGAGTTGAAGATTCAGATTCCTTCAAAACTTAGTGATGTCACCATTGACCTTAGTGCAGTGGCCCTGATGTCACAAATTTTGTGAGGAATATATCTCAGCAACCACTTATAAGAAGAAACTAAAACTTGGAATACAGAAATGTTTTATGCCATAGCCGTGCCTCGTCATACTTTCTTAGTCTTGTAACCTTTGTCCTTGACACATTGACCTTGAATTCAAAATTTGTGTCACTTCATATCTGTTGTATACCAACACTATGTTTTAAAATATTCTTCTCCAAAACTGCCATTAATTTATGTTTCATATTTTATACAGAGCTAGATAGAGAGTTGAAGTTTCAGATTCCTTAAATTCTAAGTGATGTCACCATTGAGCTTAGTGCAGTGACCTTGATGTCACAAATTTTGTAAGGAGAATATCTCAGCAACCACTTATAAGAAGAAATTAAAACTTGGTATACAGAAATGTCTTAGGTCATAGCCCTGCCTCGTAATACTTTCTTAGTCATGTGACCTTTGTCCTTGACACATTGACCTTGAATTCAAAATTTGTGTGCATGCAAAATCTCACAACCATTAAAAGTGGAGCAGACTTGAGCAGATGATGATTTTGACCAATCAAAATGCATGTTACATTTCAAATTTGGCCCCAACTTGTTATCTTGATTCTCATTGGCTATGTTATTCAAAATGGCAGCCTCCTTGACAACTTAGTGATAGCTATTAGATTTTTGAAAAAATCATGACAAAATGGAAAAAGAACTGAGTCTAGTGGAAAATAGATAGAATTAGACCTCAGAAAATACAACATCTTGCCTACTTTGGGATCTTGTATGGAAAATCATAACCTGTTTGCTTGTTGTACTTAATCACAGTTCATGTGTTTTCATTCAAGTCAGCAGAGCTATCAACCCATGGGGTTATGTTTTTATATATGTATGTAACAATTATCATGTATCCCTCTCCATGACCATGAACAACTAGCTGACCAGGAACGACTCACTCCATTTACAATTGGAAAGCACACATCATGCTAGACCATCATTTTCAGGCGAAGTATTTCATAAAGGCACTGAAAGATTTAGTATAGGATAAGGTATAGTCACATGATCATTACGCAGTATAACCATCGAGTGAAATGAGATGATTATACAAGTAATGAACAAGTGGCCATACCTTATCTGTTTTTAAAATATCGACTCACAAAGCACTGAAACTGATTTGAGTAAAGTATTGTCCTCGCCAAGCCTTGTTATTTTTAGCATCAGTGAGTTTTGTCCTATTTTGTAACCAACAACATCCATTACAAGTCCTCCAAGTTTTAAAAACCTGGCAGTGTTCCTTCCTTTGGACTGCTTCTGATCTGTCAATTTCCTTCCTGAAGGTGACTACACCCAGTATACCATAAACCAAAATCAGGGCAAACAAGAATATTGTATGCAGCCTATTTGATCTTTCCTGGGGACATTTAGATGTTTTCTTACAAATCATAGTACTAAATTCACTCTGTAATTGTGGGAGGGATGATGGTCAACATTTGCCACTCCTATGTCCTTTAAATCTGTCCTATTTTGAAAGTTCGTGACTATTTTGGAAGAAAATCTGTATCTGATAATCATGTCAGATATGTATGAATGGCCATAAAATGTGATAATTACAATTACTCCAAGAAACATCAAAGGCTGGAATAGCAAGTTAGCCATCATGTACCAGTGACCTCCTGAGATCGCGAGTAAAGGTTTACAGCTGATAGTAAGGTGTATTTCAGTAGTGCTACTTTACACTCTTGGTGGGATGCTTATGTTATTTGTATTGTTAGTTACTATTTAAAGTTAACCTGTTGATTGTGGCATTCATTGTACAAGCATGTCAATATTTGCAGGTTTAGGATATGCCGATGTAGAGAACCGGGTACTGTGCCATCCTGACACTGTGATGCGCATTGCAAGCATCAGTAAGCCTATCTCTATGGCTCTTATAGCCAAACTGTGGCAAGATGGAAAACTAAACTTGGACAAACCTGTGCAACACTATGTTCCAGCATGGCCTGAAAAAATAGTGGATGGAGAAGAGGTTTGCATGATTGCTTTTGATAAACTAACAAAAATATTCATAACTATATAAGTAACTGATAACCACTTAAATGATATCAAGTTTTAAAGCTACATCCTACCTTGTGAATGTGGGTTGCTTAACACAGACCCCACCCAAAAACTTCTGACAGTTCTTACCTCTCCACTGCAATATCACTTTTGGAAGCTAAATGGTGCAAAATCCAATGCGTTTTACCATTGGGGCCACTCAACAGGCTGCTGATTGAAGAGTCCGGCCCTTCTGCTTTGGATCCCACACATACCCCACTGATATCATACAGAAACAATATAACTTAAAACACCGTTTGAACATAATATATTCTAAATCACAACATTCCCTATTGACACTTCAGGGATCAGACAGTCAAAACCACAAGTTGGAAGCTGCATGCATTAAAAGCCATCCCACCATCGTCCTGTTGGTTTCATTATTAACGTCACTGTTGAAATTGAATCTGTTTTGGGGAGTGATAGTAAAGATGGGAAAGCCTAAATATGCCAGAGATTTGCAGAGAGTAAAGACCAAGAATGAGTTATAGTTTTTGAAAGACAAAACAATTTTATATCACACTTTTAAAGCAGAAATAAATTACTATGATCATTAAAGGATCCTGTTTTGTCAACATTAGGGGGCAATCCCTCAGGCAATGCTTGCATTTATAAACTCAAAAAAGTTCAGCTGATAGAATAAAACAGAAATCTGTTTAAAGTATGGCATCTTTTCTGTTTACAGTATGACACCCCAACTTTAAAACTTTGTTGCAGGTTTCAGTGACAACACGCCACCTAGTGTCACATCTTGGAGGAATACGTCACTATGATAAGACTTGTCAGGGGCACAGAAAAAAGAAAATGGTTCAAGTGCCAACTGCAAAGTTTGTAGTAAGTAAACTTTAAGCCTCTGATACAGAATAATTCAAGGTTCTCTGCTATCCTTCACTAAAGAAATGCTCATTTTTCCATACATATGTATTTAAACTACTTTATTTTTTTCCAGAAGTGAATATTCAAGTTTTTTACATCAACATGATCTAATCAATCCCATTTTGACCCCCTTCAGGTTGATGGAAAAGCTACAAAAGGAGAGAATGAGATAAAGAAATCAAATGATAAATCAAAAGATGTCATTAAGGCAATACAGAAGTCCAAAAATGAGAAAACAGAATTTCAAAACGAAGAATATTTTATAAGAAAACATTTCCCAAGTGTAGCTGCAGCTCTAGATGTATTCAAGAATGATCCACTATGCAGCAAGCCAGGTATACATTTTATATTTATCCTACCTCATGTTTTTGTCTAAAATAGATAGTTATCTTATGTTATTCTATTAATAATATTTGTATTTTGTCTTTTACTTGTGCACCCCTTAAGTAGTACACTATTTCATAATAAACTGATTTAAGTCTTTATCATATTTGCATTAATTATGCCAAATTAGAGTATATGTTTGCTGTGGAATACTACTATTCTATGGCATGGGGGAGTGGGTTTATATTTTTATTCTTGGGCTGTTATCCAACAACCAAGTCTAGGAGAAAGTTCATTAATGTTTTTTAAGGATTAACTTATTTGAGGAAAAATTGTGCAATGTTATATGATTATTTTGCCCGTCTGTCCTATCTTCAATATGAAATTATGAAATGTGAAATGGTGTTTGTACGACCCTTTTTGCAACATATCAAGTCAACTTTCGAGCCTTTTAGCCAGTGTGAAAGTAACATTCCCGGCAGTGGGAGTCAAACCCACCACCGCCCATCCTCCACTTATATAGCCATAAAAGACATAGATCCTACACTCTACCAACTGTACTAGTGGGGCTGGTATCTTCAAGATGAAACTATTGAAGTCCAGGATTTTGTTTATTTGGATGTCATTGCTATAACACAGAATTACCAAACTTGGTCTGAAGATGAATTTGGTCACAGATAACCTTGACTTACTCTTCAAAACAGTAAGTCATCCTTATAACCAATACCTGAAGAACTTGAGCAGGATCATCAAACCTGGTAAATAGGACCCTCAAGGACCCTTTAGAATATGTATGACCTTGACCTATTCCTCAAGGTCACAAATGCAATTAATAGAAAATCTTCCCATATAGAATAACGTAAAAGTATATTTGTCAAACTTTGCATTTAGAACTAGTAGGGATCTCATTACTCATGGGGCCCTCTTTTTTAACAAATTCAAAAGAAAATCTGAGGAAGAACTTATTGTTTTTCTGAGATTTAAAGATATAAATAGCTGAAATCAAATTCATTGCAGTGTTATAATATTGCACCATGCCATCACAAGAGTGCCCAAAACACTGCTTAAGAAGTTACAAAATGCCCCTTGTGGAATCATGATGTTCCAAAGAAGAAATGTCCAACTGGACCAAGTTTAAGAACATCAGAGATTCACCAACCCTCAGCCCTGGTAGCTTACTCTACAACCATCATTTGTTGTCCCCCGACTGGGGGACATTAAATTGAACTGCGTGCGTCCGTCCGTGGAAAATTAATTGTGTGCATGATACAGCCAGAATGGTTTGACATTTAGCTTAGATACATGTATTGTACACATGCACTCCTGGGGACCTTCCTCTTATCTGATTGGATAATGGCTGTGATTGGTCAATTTATGTTGCCATGACAACCATGCTGCCAACTTGGCTTGTGTGAATGATAGTCAGAACAGTTTGACATTTAGCTTAGATATTATATACATGCACTCTTGGGGACCTTCCTCTGATCTGATTCGATAATGGCTGTGATTGGTCAATTTGTCATGAGAAGTTGCCATGACAACCATGTAGTCAGCTTAGCTTGTGTGCATTGGTTGGTTTTTGTTGCCATGGTGACCGTCCAAAGTGTGTGGTCAATGCTCTTGTTTAAATGTTTATAGTGCTGCCCAAATAGCCTCATATGGAATAATATGTCTCTGCAAGACTCACCTGTAAATGTGGAATTGTAGAATAAATATGGTCAATAAGCATCTTATTATTTGTAGTTGGTTTTATAACTAACTGGTATAGACTATATGTATGAAAAATATATGACAACATTTAAGTCCCCCGACGCAATGATCCAGTCATTAAGCATCTGGTGCTGGTTTATTAAAGTGTCCATGTCAGTAAGCAACTGGGCTAAAGGAGAAGGTTGTGGCTTATACTTCAAGGACTGTACATTGAAAAATGCAATTTTCACAGTTGTGTTTGCATTGTGTAGGAAGGTTTATGTTGTGGGTATATACAGTTGTTGTAATCTTTTCATTTCATCCATAACATCTTTGCTTAGATATTCCATAACATCTTTGCTTATGGATAGTTTCTCTGGCTTGAAGTTCATAAGAAAAAGCTTGGATATATATTTAGCTCAACTGATAGCAACATAGTGAGCATATGGCTCAGATCTCACTTGAAAAATAACAATTTCTTCTGATCTCACTTGAAAAATAACAATTTCTTCAGATCTCACTTGAAAAATAACAATTTCTTCACATGACTCTCTTTGGGCCCTCCACACTGTTTTTACCTCTGCGGGCCTGAGAGGAAATAGTGTCCTTATTTCAATATTTTTCATGTATGTGAATTGGCGTGTTGTTGTCAATATGGGTGTCCCCATCCTGTTTATGTTGCAGTTATACATTGACCTGTGCTCCTCCCTGGTAAGAAGGCCAATCTCAGGGTCTGGGAACTATACCCATATTACACCCCGTTTGCATGTGATCCTGTCGCACCAAACTTCCTAACAGTCCAAGAAGTGTCATTAGTGAGGCCGTCCTCTGTTCGGACATTTATACTTAATTCAGCTAGTAGACACTGAGCCAAACATAACACTGAAAGCAGCTGTTTAGTTTTTTGTGGAGGAGCTGAGACACTTTTCCTAAGACAATGATTCTACGTGCGGGACTCATATCAGATACCAATGAGTCTAAGCATTTAATTTCCATTTTATCATCTTTTGCTGACATGTATCTCTGTAAGTTGTGTGCATCAACCGTCATATTTGACATACATATGTGGGGTAGGATAAATGGGTATGATGATGATGATAAAGATGTGATGATTCTTTCTGAAAGACACTCTATATCTTGAAAAGTCTGTTCTCTGAGTCTGTTTAAAAGCTGTGCAAACTCTCTGCTGTCTTACCTCATGATTTGTGCTAACTGGTACATGGAGAAATGTTTTTGTCACAAATTACTTGCAAGAGATTGTATTCCAGCTTTTTGGTGCTGAAATATCCAAATATCTCTGACTGGTTTCAACTGATGTAGGTCACCTATTGCAATGATAGACAGTCCACCAAAGTCTAAAGGGCTACCTGTAATTTCTTGCAGTCTTTTTGTGCATTTGGAAAGCATGCAAGATCCCACCATGGAAATTTCATCAGATTCCATAAACACAAATTTACTTTCGGAAATTGTGTCATCACTGTGTTAAATCTGTCTGAATCTAATGGTCCAAATTTAGATTTGGCTGGAGGTATCTATAGAGCAGAGTGAAGGTATCACCTTTCAGCAAGAAGGCACCTTTTCCTGTTGGTGCAAGCAAAAGGACTTATGGTTTGTCTGTATCTATTCCTGGCCCTTTCCTTAAATGCTTAAGTACACCTTGATATAGCAGTTTTGACAACTTGCTCCTCCAGACAATAAAAGGTACATTGTCTCATTTGATGTTTTCATGTGGTACAGAGCAGAATAGGAAATTATATTTGGCATTCATCTTTCAGTTGATGGTTTGCAAGAATAACTTCATGATTTGATATTGTCAATTTAAATCTGTTTTAAAATCATATTGGGATCCAGATTCTAATCATGGAGGGTTCAAAATGGTATCATCCTCTTTATCTTGTAATTCAACATTATGCTGACTTGGTGCCACAAGATTCCTCAAAGTCATCTTGTTCTATCAGGTGAATAGCTTCTACTTCTTCAGACTTTGGTCATATACCTCCACTAAGGTACATATAAAACTAAGTATATTAGGTTTCCAACATTGAATAAAGAATGAAAAAAAAAACTTTGCACCATCCTTAAAACATTCATGAAAAGAGGTTTTGAAGCACTTTTCTTTGCATGATATAAATGTTTATATCCCAAACTTTGTGATCCAAAGTTATTACCCCTATTATCATATTTCCCCTACATAAATTTCTGTGCCATTTGAAAGGGATGAGTCCATTGATTTGTTTTTGTATGTCCATTATTACAGAAATAACAGACCATAAAATGGAAGTTGACATATTATATCTACTATATTTACTGATAAGTGAATATCAGTTCAATGGCAGATTATTAATATCATGTTAATGAGTACCGGTATATTAGTATTATTCTAAAATGTCTTTGTAATCTTGTGGTAATAGATACAAATTCACTTTTAAAAATATCAAAGTAATCTTTCATGAATTATATAATATGCCTGTGAGTTTCATTAAAATGGACCGATATTCATTACAAAACATTTATCATGAATCTGCTTTACATTTAAGAAACACAATTATAGTAAACAATGTTGTTTGAATGTATAATAAACAAGAACCAAACAGCAATAAACATGACTATAATGTATAATGAACAGTGATTACTGCATTCATTATCGTATTATCTTTTCTTTATCTATCCTATTCTTTATCTGTACATTTGTTGTTTTTACCCTCCCCTTTCTTCTCTTCATCTATATCTGCATACTCCTTTTTTGTTGAACATATCCATCAACTTCAGAGTTATAAGTTTTTAGATCATTCTTAAGTTGTTGAATCTGCAGGTGCACCCCGGATACACTTCTGTACACAACTTAATTTTGCCTGTTTTGCTATAATTTGTAATGTAGCATGCTCATCGCATGCTTGATCAAGTGTGCTCAGGCCTGCTTGTTGCTTTTTGTGATTGAAGACAGTGTATGTTCAACATTTCTGCAGAGAATCAATACTTCAGCAACTGACCTTTCAGGCAGTATTTCTGTTCCGTGTGTTGATGCACTTGCTGAAATAAATAGAAAAAAGATATTTAAATACACAAGTAATACTTGTTTTATAATGGTGGGTGGGGGTTATATGTTGGGTGATAGGGGTGCATTTTCATGGTGATAATATGCTTGCTAAAACAAACCAAAAATATACTGAAATACAAATACCATGTATGCAAATTATGAAATAGTTAATAAATAATGTATATAGGAATGATGTATGTAATAATGATAAAAAAATTCAATATTGCTCAAAATCATCTGTCTCCATTCATAATAAATGTTGAAAAATCTCTTTACTATAAACTATATTTACTCCTGAAGGCACACTTTGTCAGTAAAGAATGTTCTACTATATTAAGACATAGAATTGTAAATTATTTTTGTGGCTCTGAAGGAAAGTCTTTGCTGTTTGGAATAATAACAGCACAAAGATGTGATTCATTATTGCCAAAGAACAAAGTAAAATGTTAGATTACTATTTAGATAAAGGAAAGTAATATACTTATATACACTTTCTTGTCACAGCCTGATTACATACATATATAAAAAAAGCATGAACGTGATCAGAGAGGAAGGGTGACGAGATTTGAAAAAAAAAAAAAAAGTAATTTGTGACAAAAACATTTCTCCACTGGTACATGGAGAAATGTTTTTGTCACAAATTACTTGCAAGAGATTGTATTCCAGCTTTTTGGTGCTGAAATATCCAAATATCTCTGACTGGTTTCAACTGATGTAGGTCACCTATTGCAATGATAGACAGTCCACCAAAGTCTAAAGGGCTACCTGTAATTTCTTGCAGTCTTTTTGTGCATTTGGAAAGCATGCAAGATCCCACCATGGAAATTTCATCAGATTCCATAAACACAAATTTACTTTCGGAAATTGTGTCATCACTGTGTTTAATCTGTCTGAATCTAATGGTCCAAATTTAGATTTGGCTGGAGGTATCTTTAGAGCAGAGTGAACGTATCACCTTTCAGCAAGAAGGCACCTTTTCCTGTTGGTGCAAGCAAAAGGACTTATGGTTTGTCTGTATCTATTCCTGGCCCTTTCCTTAAATGCTTAAGTACACCTTGATATAGCAGTTTTGACAACTTGCTCCTCCAGACAATAAAAGGTACATTGTCTCATTTGATGTTTTCACGTGGTACAGAGCAGAATAGGAAATTATATTTGGCATTCATCTTTCAGTTGATGGTTTGCAAGAATAACTTCATGATTTGATATTGTCAATTTAAATCTGTTTTAAAATCATATTGGGATCCAGATTCTAATCATGGAGGGTTCAAAATGGTATCATCCTCTTTATCTTGTAATTCAACATTATGCTGACTTGGTGCCACAAGATTCCTCAAAGTCATCTTGTTCTATCAGGTGAATAGCTTCTACTTCTTCAGACTTTGGTCATATACCTCCACTAAGGTACATATAAAACTAAGTATATTAGGTTTCCAACATTGAATAAAGAATGAAAAAAAAAACTTTGCACCATCCTTAAAACATTCATGAAAAGAGGTTTTGAAGCACTTTTCTTTGCATGATATAAATGTTTATATCCCAAACTTTGTGATCAAAAGTTATTACCCCTATTATCATATTTCCCCTACATAAATTTCTGTGCCATTTGAAAGGGATGAGTCCATTGATTTGTTTTTGTATGTCCATTATTACAGAAATAACAGACCATAAAATGGAAGTTGACATATTATATCTACTATATTTACTGATAAGTGAATATCAGTTCAATGGCAGATTATTAATATCATGTTAATGAGTACCGGTATATTAGTATTATTCTAAAATGTCTTTGTAATCTTGTGGTAATAGATACAAATTCACTTTTAAAAATATCAAAGTAATCTTTCATGAATTATATAATATGCCTGTGAGTTTCATTAAAATGGACCGATATTCATTACAAAACATTTATCATGAATCTGCTTTACATTTAAGAAACACAATTATAGTAAACAATGTTGTTTGAATGTATAATAAACAAGAACCAAACAGCAATAAACATGACTATAATGTATAATGAACAGTGATTACTGCATTCATTATCGTATTATCTTTTCTTTATCTATCCTATTCTTTATCTGTACATTTGTTGTTTTTACCCTCCCCTTTCTTCTCTTCATCTATATCTGCATACTCCTTTTTTGTTGAACATATCCATCAACTTCAGAGTTATAAGTTTTTAGATCATTCTTAAGTTGTTGAATCTGCAGGTGCACCCCGGATACACTTCTGTACACAATTTAATTTTGCCTGTTTTGCTATAATTTGTAATGTAGCATGCTCATCGCATGCTTGATCAAGTGTGCTCAGGCCTGCTTGTTGCTTTTTGTGATTGAAGACAGTGTATGTTCAACATTTCTCCAGAGAATCAATACTTCAGCAACTGACCTTTCAGGCAGTATTTCTGTTCCGTGTGTTGATGCACTTGCTGAAATAAATAGAAAAAAGATATTTAAATACACAAGTAATACTTGTTTTATAATGGTGGGTGGGGGTTATATGTTGGGTGATAGAGGTGCATTTTCATGGTGATAATATGCTTGCTAAAACAAACCGAAAATATACTGAAATACAAATACCATGTATGCAAATTATGAAATAGTTAATAAATAATGTATATAGGAATGATGTATGTAATAATGATAAAAAAATTCAATATTGCTCAAAATCATCTGTCTCCATTCATGATAAATGTTGAAAAATCTCTTTAATATAAACTATATTTACTCATGAAGGCACACGTTGTCAGTAAAGAATGTTCTACTCTATTAAGACATAGAATTGTAAATTATTTTTGTGGCTCAGAAGGAAAGTCTTTGCTGTTTGGAATAATAACAGCACAAAGATGTGATTCATTATTGCCAAAGAACAAAGTAAAATGTTAGATTACTATTTAGATAAAGGAAAGTAATATACTTATATACACTTTCTTGTCACAGCCTGATTGTTAATAAAAATAAGTGTCCATGTGGCAAACATTTGACCTAAAACTGTTCTGCATATCAAGTATGAAAATTCTTCTATGTGTTGTTGCTGAGATATGCTTTGCATGATCGCAGATTGCTCCGAACGATATGACCGCACATGCTCTGTATGATATTTGTGAGGTAAATTGGTGTATTCTCCACCTGTGGCCTTGAAAAGTAGGTGAAGGTCACCATCTATCAAACTTATCAGGGGTCTTAACCAGATGCTTATGTGTGTTAATTCTCATGAGCTGCCATCATTTGTTCTTGAGTTGTCGCAATGAAGTGGATTTGATATAATTGGCCCTGTGACCTTGAAAAGTAGGTGAAGATCTCCAGTCATTAAACTTGTTTGGGGTCTTCACCAGATGCTTATGTGTGTCAAGTCTCATGAAGCTGCCATCATTTGTTCTGGAGTTAAAGGGTGTTAATGGATTTGATATAATTGTCCCTGTGACCTTGAAAAATATAGACATACATATATGCATACAGATGACTATAAAGGTTTTTTTCCACAAGATATCATATTCTATATATGAAGCAAATTGCATAGAAACCCAAAATGACAGGTGACATTGCATAAATATGATAAAAATCAACAAAAGGAAACTGATGTGACCCAGGAGGAGAGGTCCAATTTAGTGATCAAATAAGATATCACCTGTACATGTTCTAAAAATCGGCTGATATCCGAATTCCATATCCACGTAAGCAAATATCAGTTTTCTGGTTTTTGCTCACAATTTATGATTGCTTTTGTTTCAAAACACACCTAGGGCTTGGCAGCAGCACCTCAGGTGTCTATTTTAACTTTGCGTTTGGGGACCTGAACTCTTGTAAGGTCTTTCCTCAGGAACTGTGATACATAGTTCAGAATAAATTATAATACCAAAAGGAAAGTTGTGTAATTTCTTATCAATTTGATTTTGACATTTGACCTTGGGGTTATGGGGCATTGTTCTATTTTCCTATTGAGGCTGTGTGGGATTGTGTTGCAAGGCTGTTTAGCTATTTGGTATCATATGATATTCTGTTTCAGGAAGTGAGTACCTGTACACTACCCATGGCTGGACTCTGCTTAGTGCTGTCGTAGAAGGTGCTACTCAAGAAAAATTTGATCAACTGATCAAATTATTATTTAAGGATCTCAATATGAACAAAACATATTTAGATGAAAATGATCCAATTATATACAATAGAGCAAAGTGAGTACATTACATTTCTATTTTTATGTCACAAAGAGTTTTTATTTATTTATTTATTTATTTATTTATCTATTTATTAATTTATTTATTTATAATCAAAGGAGTTTATTTATTATTTATTTATTTGTTTGTTTATTTATTTATTTATTTTTTTTTAATTTTTTTTTTTTTTTAATTTTTTAAAATTTATTTATAATCACAAGTGCCTTCGGCTGGGAAGTGATGCTGTCCCTCACTGTTGCAGCTATCCCTCACTTGTGCAGCTGTCTCTCAATTGTGCAGCTATCTCTCACCTATGCAGCCATCTCTCATCTATACAGCTATCTTTCAAATGTGCAGCTGTCTCTCACTTGTGCAACTTCCACGTGTGCAGCTGTCATTCAGTTGTGCAGTTGTCTCTCACTGTTGTAACTATCTCTCACCATGTGCAGCTATCTCTCCCCATGTGCAGCTATCTCTCCCCATGTGCAGCTATCTCTCAAACTGTGCAGCTATCTCTCCCCATGTGCAGCTATCTCTCCCCATGTGCAGCTATCTCTCAAATTGTGCAGCTATCTCTCAAATTGTGCAGCTATCTCTCAAACTGTGCAGCTATCTCTCACCATGTGCAGCTGTCTCTCAAACTGCAGCTATCTCTCCCCATGTGCAGCTATCTCTCACCATGTGCAGCTATCTCACACCATGTGCAGCTATCTCACACCATGTGAAGCTATCTCTCCCCCATGTGCAGCTATCTCTCCCCATGTGCAGCTATCTCTCCCCATGTGCAGCTGTCTCTCAACCTGTGTAGCTATCTCTACCCATCTGCAGCTATCTCTCCCCATGTACAGCTATCTCCCCATGTGCAGCTATCTCTCCCCATGTGCAGCTGTCTCTCCCCAATGTGCAGCTATCTCTCAAAATGTGCAGCTATATCTCACCATGTGCAGCTATCTCTCACCATGTGCAGCTATCTCTCACCATGTGCAGCTATCTCTCCCCATGTGCAGCTGTCTCTCAACCTGTGCAGCTATCTCTCACCATGTGCAGCTATCTCTCAACCTGTGCAGCTATCTCTCACCATGTGCAGCTATCTCTCAAACTGTGCAGCTATCTCACCATGTGCATCTATCTCTCACCATGTGCAGATATCTCTCCCCATGTGCAGCTGTCTCTCAACCTGTGCAGCTATCTCTCCCCATGTGCAGCTATCTCTCAAAATGTGCAGCTATCTCTCACCATGTGCATCTATCTCTCATCATGTGCAGCTGTCTCTCAACCTGTGCAGCTGTCTCTCAACCTGTGCAGCTGTCTCTCAACCTGTGCAGGTACAGGTATTTCTCACTGTGTGCAGCTGATAGTGTTGTTTGCATTTGACCCATGTTGGCCCCTTTGTACAAAACCTCACAGGGCCTCCATTGATTCAATAACTAGGTCAAGAATTAGGTCAAATTCCCGATGGTTAAAAACAAATCTCCAATGCAGAAATAAGGGCAATTTGTGGGTAAAATTTCATATGTGACATGATTCTGACAAAAAATAACTGAAATCTACTCGATTCCAAATATACATATTAGGCAAAACATCGCATAAACTTGCAAAATAAAACTGAAGTGGAGACTTGTCTAGCGTCCACCAGAGGGCAACGTAAAAACGCAACATCGAGATCACACGCTCTTATCAGTGGCGAATTTTACTGCAGCCAATACTTCACACAGCAATTTTTTTTTTTTTTTTCAAATCTCGCCACACTTCCTCTCTGATCACGTTCATGCTTTTTTTATATATGTATGTAAAAATGTAAAAAGAGTTTATTTATTATTTATTGATTGATTGATTGATTGAGTGGAATATGTATTTCATTCAATATTTATATATATGCAAGTTTTTTTCTTGGAAGATGTAATGAAAAAAGTGTTATGCATTTTTAGATTTTATGTTAAGAATAAGGCTGGACGTTTGATCAATGCTCGGTACGTGAACTGTTCTTACAAGTGGGCAGGAGGTGGAATGCTTTCTACAGTCGCTGATCTGGTGAGGTTTGGAGATGCTATGCTGTACAGCTACCAGCAGGACACTCAGGCACCATACAAACCAGGATACCTGGATTCGTCCACTGTCAAGGCCATGTGGACCCCAGTGGACAAAACTAAGTGTGACTGGGATGCTAATGGTTTCTATGGGATGGGGTGGGGAGTTGTTCCCGCCAAATCTTTACATCCGCATTGCTTGGATCAGAGGTTTTATGTGTCACATACAGGTGGTGCTATAGGTGGCTCTAGCGTACTGCTTGTCCTCCCCAGCACTTCCGTTCCTCATCAGCCCAAGCATGCACATGGAGTTGTTGTATCTATTGTAACAAATATGCAAGGTGTTGGACTGAACAAAACTGCATTACAAATTGCTAAAATATTTGATGCCACAATTTCAAAGGCTACATAGAAATGTATGGTATTAGTAGATTGGCGGCATAAAAAAGAAAAGAAAAGTGAGATTTATGAAATCTGCTACCCTTCCACATGTCAGGTGAAATTAGAAAGAAAAAACCCAATAGAATGTGATATTATTATTATAAAAAGTGTCCAACATGATTAAGATGAATTAGAATTTATTTGAATCATATAAAGTAGAACTTGTAATCAACTTAAGTTCCTGAGATCTATTCCATTCAGATTTTGGAATGCATCTCACATGAAATGTTTACACCAATATGTTTATGTAAAATTGCATGCCCCTAAGCAAATCTCTGACCCACATACACATCCATCTGGTGCCACAGGCACAGTTTTGATGATATAAGCTTGTCACAGATGTTTGATGAAAGTTTTGATGAATGATCCATGAGATATCGTGAAATATATGGCTAGGATTTGCAACCAAATTTGTGATATTGGTTTCTTGATGATGGTTATGATAATGGCCATTCATAAAAAACACAGTAATTATCACATTTAAATTACTCTTTGGTACTTTAAAAAATATCTTATGTAACATATCATTAACTGCCTTATGTTCAAAGATGTTCACAATAGTTTTTCAGATCTTGGAGTATAATGTGACGTTGTAACTTGTGTGTGTGACTTCATGGCAACTCATTGTTTGGAACAATGGAACACTTTACCTTTGAACCAATGTATGTTACTGCTATTTTAAAGCTATTTTCTAAGTTTACAGATTTTTTTTTTAAATTAACATTTCATAAGGAGCAGGTTTTTGAGAATCTAATGGTAAAATAATGTTTTTTATTGAATAGGCTATTCCCTACAAACCATTAAAGTTGAAGTGTACATAGACTGTAAAGTCTATATTAAATTTACCTATAGATATAGGAGGATGAGATTTTCACAGTATGAATAGTAATGTTATAAAAAATGTCTTGTTTACAAACATTTTCTCTACTCAACATATCAGATTTGTAAATTTCAATTGGTATTGCAAAAACCACAAGCCTTTTTGTTAAATAACTTTGCTGGGCAAAATGCTTTAAAATGGAATTGATGCAAACATTCACACATTTGTTATCAACATCAGCACTGAACGCTGTACACCGAATTGTGTGATATTTCAGGTAAAACATTGCATTTGTATTGAGCTCTTTGTAGGTTGGATGGGTGGTGTGGAAATCGCTAACATGAACGTTTCTAAAATGTTATAGAATCTTCTACACATGGAGTAGAGAAATAAATTTTATATCTCCATGATTAGTGAGAAAAATAGAATATTTCCCTCCCAATATGTTCAGGTCCTAATACCAGGGGCCTACCATCTATCTGATATGCAAATTATCTGATATTCACCCATATGTGCCAAGCAGCTGGCTGGGAAATTTTGCCAGCTGGCAGTTTAAATCTTTCCTTTATCTGCCTGGTACAATATGTTCATGGTGATAAATTGATGGACATATCAAGCTGGTAAAATCTCATTTGTAGAAAATAGATCAATGTAACAGATGTAATACTCCTGAATTTCATTAAAATATTCCTGAATCAAATTTTTCACAGAAAATCTATATATAATATTATATAATGCTCAACACTGAAGCACTTGCATAATATTGTTGCTGGTAAATGCCTTCATTTCTATTTATAGTTCTTCACAAGCTGGGAGTTTGCCTGTTAAATGTCTAGTACTAAATGTGCCTGAAAAAGGATAAATGAAGGCCTCACAATGTAAAATAAAGGCTAGTTGAACATATATATCATGAAAATACTTAAAATTCACTGTTTCCAAGAACACCAAGCACTGTCCATCATATTTCAGTGACGGCTCATTCCTTACATTTCATCATCAAACACAAGCCTTGTAAGAAAAAAATGTTTTTCTTGATCTCAGCATCATTTCGCCATTGTTTCCAGGTTTGTGCAATGAGGTGAAAAAGATGGGTCAGTCTAATCATAGGAGTGACAACAATCAGAAGCTCCACAACACAGTGGTTCTTCTGATGTCACATAACTTTTTGTGTCCATGATGTCATCACTTGGACTCCTGTGAATGCCATTTCATATCAAGCCAAATGTCAGATAAAAAGCTGAGGAAAAGATGCTACAGATAACACACCATTTAACCAGATCTTGAGCAGCCCCTAGTGTCAATATTACACTGCGTTCCTGAATGTACTACACTGTAGTCTTAATATGGGGCCCAGGTAGCAGCACCAGATGGGCAACATTTTTTGCTGTTGGTGTCTTCCCTTGTGTTGAATAGAATAGATGTATATTAATACATCAACATGGCCAACAAGTCCATGCCAAAATTCTGTAAAATTCGAAATAACTCCCTTGTCTTGGATCTTTACATTGAATTTGAGAGAGAAGGCTGTTGTTCATTCAAATTCATTTTTAGTAAATACAGTAATATATAACATTCTTTTAAATTTCAAATATTATGTCCCAAAAATGTCTAGAAATAATATGAACCAAAAAACCATGGGATCACCAGGCATTGGACTTTGCAAAATGCCATGACAAACTGGTTAGTATCTACCAGTTGGTAAAAAAGATAGTTGTCACAATTCTCATTTAACTATGATTAAACAGCTGGCAGATTTTATGACACAGGCTAGCTGGCTGGCAAAATAATTTCCCGGTACCTGGTGAAAGACAACAAAAACGAATATCAGATTTTTTGCTAGTTAATTTTTAAAATCATTTAAAAAGGTCTCCTTTTCACAAGAGGCCAATTACTAACATGAAATGTGAAAAAAATATTGGTGGGTTAAAAGTGTCAGATATGGAAAGCCAAGTGTCTCAATATTTGGTTGTGAAAATTCTTTTCCAAAAAGATTGATCTTTGTTCAATATGATGGAAGTATGGTCAATTTGTTAAAGAAAATGCCAATATAATCTTTTAAATAATCAGTAGGAATGTTCAATTCAGGTAATGCTGTGTTTCATTCAGAATAGCGTTTCAGACAATATGAGATCCTTCAAAATTTTGCATGTGACCACAAACTCTGAATCATTTCAGTTATATTCTGTACTGGCATTGGTATATGGGGAAATAAATTGCACAATGTTTGAAAGTTGAATGCTGGGATTTAGCCATTAACCAATAGGCAATCGTCTTATCATCACATGACTTTGATTGACAGGCCATTAAAGTGGCTCAAACCTGCTCTATCTAAGGGTGCACGCTATTGGTCAGTACATTTATATAAAGTCATCATCATCACAGATGACTCGGCGCTGTGCAGGCCTGGTCTGGCCATGTGCTTGCACTACATTGTAAGCTGCATTGTGCTGCCGGCTCTTGACTGGCTGGCCAGCCTACCTCCTAGCTTATACCGGCACCATTCATATTGTTTTATCTCACGCATATAAGATGCACACCCATGGCATTTATCCTGTGTGTCTTCACTCTTAGCTTATACCGCCACTATTTACATTATTTATATTTTACGCGTATATGATGCACACACATGGCATCTATCCCGTGTGTCATGAGTGGTTTGGGACCGCCCCCCCCCCCCCCTTGGGAAAGCAAGCACTCCTTAGATACAAAATAGACGTGCAGTGCCTGGTCTCACATTTTCACCCCTGGTATCTGTGCAGCACCGGTGGGGGGCATGGAGGGCGCTCTCTGGGGGTACTGGCGCCAGTGGAGGGTTTTTCCCTCTTTTACCACTGTAATGACTTATATATATATTACCGCCTTGGCAATATGCCCCATTGGTACACTTTCATTTAACAAATACTCTGCTACACTTTACGTTATATCACAGTATGGACAATATGTCAATTTCATCATGTCACCTTTTATTATAACTGGGGACATAGCAATAAGCTAGCAGCTCAGGCATAGTCAGTACATGTGTTCTGTTCTATGTTCTATTTTCGGCACAACATATACCACCTGTGCTTAGGTAGCACACTATGGAGGGCCACCAGATCTGGCTATGGCCCTCGTGGGTTTTAATCCCCACGAATCATCATCATCATCGTCATCATCATCATCATCATCACCATCATCATCACAGATGACTGTCAGAAATGGAGAATCAATACAGTTTGTTTTGGTCCCCACTGGAATCTTTGTTAACATTTTGCCAGGAAAATAAGCCAGAGTTTATTCAATCATCAACACGCGATGATATTCATAACCGCCTTTGATTGGCCATGGAAAATATTTCTTTAATTTTACATGAATGGCAAGACAATCAGGAGATTGTACAAGACCTCAAGCAGATGCAGATTTGTTTAGTAATCTTGATTCGTGAATGTCATGTTTCTAGCACATACAGTAGAGCCCGAAGTGTACGCTCCATTTTAACGTGATGTACTTAACCCGCTTATCGTGATGAATCTCACATGGATGTTTATCATTCCTGGTGGTGTTAATGTGACTGTCCCACATGGGACTTCACAACGCCATGAACCCCTCATAAAACTGTCAAGCCAGGTCTGCAATACCTCTACACCCTTCATTTTAGAAACCTTTAAGAAACCAGGATATTTAATTTAGACACATGTAGATTGGATCACAATGCAGGGAGAGAGGATAGGATCAAAAATTTATATGCTCTGAAATTTATATGCTCATTTTATCAAATACTGCAAACCAAATTGTGCAATATAACATTGAGGTTTATGGTGAGATTTTCAATAAGAAATGACCATTTAAATGTTAAAGTATGATTACAGTGCAGGCAAGGGGTTAATCCAACCCATGGAGGGCATGCTGTGGGAGATTGCTATCTGGGCATGTGTTGGGGGTCATAATGTTTATCTTGATATATGGCTACTTCATTTAACTGACACCTGTTCTTCCCCTTAGTTTATATATATATATATATATATATATATATATATATATATATATATATATATATATATATATATCATTGGATATAATATAATGATATTTCTGTGTACCCAGTATGTCCTGATCATTTTGATAATATTACATTTTTCAGGATTCATTTAGATATATATAAAGCATTACTTCTCACTGCAAGTTTCGTGCCATACAATATGGTGTGACATATGGTGTGCTTAGGTATCTCCACTTTCTCATTGATGAGGACATATAAGTATCATAACAAGACATAGTATTAATAAATCCCACTAGTAGTCTTGGTAATGTGATTCTTGCATACTTGCATATATGGTAGATGTAATGAATGAATGGTTTCTTTACGGCACATCGACACAATGAGGTCATTCAGTGCCAAAATAGTAAAAACAAAAACGTTATATTGACTAGAAACAAAATGTAAATATTAATACAATATGTACATAACACAAGAATTTAACAACAGCATTTATATAACACCAATCAAATATAGTAAATATGTATAATTTGTTTAAAAGACTTGATCAGTATGTTTTGCAGTTCTTGATAAATAAGTCAATGACATAAATAAACAAAAGCTCTGCCCTTAAAACTGATTATAAAGTCCTATGTGAGTTAAAAACGATACTATCACAGAAATATCTACAGTATCAAATAACGTATGGTAGATGTAATGTGTACTATATTACTGATGAGATAGATTTAGCATGACTACCATATTGATTATTTAGATGTAACATGACAATGGTATTGATGAGGAATATGACTACATGACATTTGTAGAGATATAGGTGAAGCATGACTGCAACATTGAGTAGATGAAGTATGACTGCAGTTTTAGTGAAAGTTGAAGCAGACGTTTGTATTGAGTAGATAAATGAAGGATGAGTTTTGTATTAAGAAGATCAATGAAGCATGACTACATTATTGAAGCCAGATAAAGCATGACTACAGTATTGAGATGAAATAAGACTACAATATTGAGTAAATGACACATGGCTTTTGTATTGATGATAAAGATTTAGCATGCCTATAGTAGATGGATGAAGCATGACTTTTGAATTGATGACAAATATAAAGCATGAAATGCATGAGAAAAATGAAGCATACAAGACTACAGTATTGATGACACCGATAAAGCATAACTGTTTGACATAAAGGAAACATGACTACAGTATTGAGTAGATATGTGAAGCAAGAATTTCATATTGATGACAGAGATGAAGCATGACTTTATATAGATAACATAGAGGAAGCATGACTTTAGTAGATAGATGAAGCATGACCTTTGTACTGATCACATACATAAACCATGACTTTTGTATTGAGAAGATAGATGAATCATGACTGCAGTATTGAGAAGACAGATGAAGTATGACTGCATTATTATTGACATAAATGAAGCATGACTTTTGTTTGTATTGACAAAATAGAGGAAACATGACTACAGTACATAAAGTAAAGCAAGTCTTTTGTATGACATTGATGGAGCATGACTTATGTATTGATGACATAGATGAAGCATGACTGCAGTATTGATGGATGGATGAAGCATGACTGCAGTATTGATGATATAGAGGAAGCATGATTGCTGTATTGAGTAGATAGATGAAGCACAATTTTTTATGATAAAGACGAAACATGACTGCAGTATTGATGACAGATGAAACATGACTGCAGTATTAATGGCGACAAATGGACATGACTGCAGGATTGATGAGATAGATGTCGGATGACTGCAGCATTAAGATAAAGCATGATTTTGCATTTATGACACCGATGAAGCATGACTTTTGTATTAATGAAATAGATGAAGCGTGGCCTTTGTATTGATAAAATAGATATGGCATGACTGCAGTATTGAGAAGACCAGAAGATTGATGTATTAGAATATGATACAACTTTGAAGCCTTTGTGGCATAAATGAATGTGATTATGAGCAGTAATGAGGGAAGTGTGCCATGGTCAACCCTTAATGTGTGCTGGGGCGGTGGTGTATTACTCTTGACAACATATTCTCACCATACATGAAGTACATTGATCTTTTAGTTTGACCACTTATATATCATGAAATCAAAAATGTAATATATCTCTATAAACCAAAAAAATCCATTTAGTGCATCATTAACTAAATAGCAAAAGGATATATTTCTAAGATATTACTCCAAAGAGTTTTAAAATGCGAGGCAGAGTGAATGGTGACAATCACACAAATGTATCAATGTCAGAAGCAACCCATAGAACAGCCCTGTGTAGGAAGTTTATTGTTATACCCTCTGGCTCCCGCCATGACTGATATATAACAATCGAATATCAACAGACATCCTTGTGATCAGAGAAGCAAGACTGCCCTTGTCCAAAGTTCAGATATTACTTCATTTGATAGTCAACATTCATGATAATCACAATTCAGTGATTAGATAAACAGAAAAAAAATCAAAATCTTTAAATAAATGCGCAGTGAATATTTCCAAATTACATTTTACATTCAAATAAAGACATTTGACTACTCAGAGGTCAATATCTAAAGTATCTTCCCTATAATATCACATATAAAGCTGATATTTCAGTTTGATAGCATGACCAGACATCAACTTTAACTTCTCTCAGACTCATATCACAATAAACCTGTTCTGAAGGCACAATGAAACATGAACAGCAATGTTTTATCAAAATTTCAAAAGATTTCATTGTATCATAGCATAAGTTGGTGTGCGACTTCTGAAAAATAGCATCTATGAACTGTCTTAGAGAAATAATTCAAAATCCTCAAATAACTGTACAATGAATATTTATTATTAACACTGCACATCAAACAACAGACATGTAACTATTTAGAGGTAAAGATCCTATCTATATATCTCATAATCTGTATATCTCATAATGTGTCATATAGAGCTGATATTCCAGTTTGATGCATCAATGAAATGATGCATCAATTTTCACATATCGAAGACTCATATCATGATAAGACTGTTTTAAAGGCAATGCATTTTGGTGATTTCATCTGGATACTTACTTACTTGGATACTTGGATGAGTTATCCCTCTTCGCCTTCGGGCAGGGATCTCAGAAGTCTCTTGAATGAAGACAGGGAGGTGGCATTGGCTACTTCGTCTGGAAGGCTGTTCCATGGATCGACCACTCGATGGCTGAAAAAATATTGTCTCACATTTTTATTGGCACGAGGCTTAAACAGTTTCATGCTATGTCCTCTAGTATTTCTAATTGATCTCTGGAAGTACCTACTAGAATCTGTCTTATAACAACCATGTAGCAGTTTGTAAACCTCACATAAATCTTGTTTCTGCCGCCTAGCAGCCAAACTGGGTAAATCAATCTCTGTAGTACTAAGCCTTAGACACCTCTTCTGTACCTTCTCTAATTCGGTAATATCTTTTTTTAACCAGGGGCTCCACGCAGGGGAGCAAAATTCTAACACAGATCTAACAATACTCTGGTAATATATTATAACCTTAGTCTCAGTCAAATTTGAGAAACATCTCTTTAGAAGACCAATTCTTTGATTAGCCTTTTTGATGATAGATTGAATGTGTGCACGGGGGGTGAGGTCATCAGATATTAGGACTCCCAAATCTTTCTGCTCAGACACAGGGTCAAGACATACTCCATTTAATGTGTAGATGTATCTGATACAATGTCTGATTCTCAGCACCACACATTTGGATGCATTAAAATTTAGAAGCCATGTCCTCGACCATGCGGAGAGAGCGTTCAGATCTGCCTGGAGAAGGTGGCAATCCTCAGTAGACCGGATTTGAGAATACAACTTTGTATCATCTGCAAATAGCTTAGCTATGTTGCTCACTGTCTCTGGAATGTCATTCACATAAATCAAGAATAAAATAGGTCCGAGGATGGAGCCCTGGGGGACCCCACTCACTACATTTCTCCATGATGACTTTCCATTCCTAAGTATGACTCTCTGTCTTCTACCAGCTAGGAAGGATTCTATCCACATGAGTACTTTCCCTCGGATACCGGCCCCTCTCAGCTTATGGATCGATCTCTTATGGGGCACGGTATCGAAAGCCTTAGCAAAATCGAGGTAAATTGTGTCTGTCTCTACTCCATTATCAAGGTTTTCTGTCCAGTCTGATAAACACTCAAGTAGTTGTGTCAGGCATGAACACTTTTCCTGGAAGCCATGTTGGTGACAACTGAAAAGTTTATTTTTAATAGCTAGGTCCATTATCCTGTCCTGCATTATTCTTTCCAGGAGTTTGACTATGTGACTGGTCAGGGAGACTGGTCGATAATTATTACACTTAGTCCTAGATCCTTTTTTGTGGATCGGCACTACCAGGGCGTCGCGCCAATCCTGTGGTAATTGACCAGTTTGTAGTGACTTATTATACAATATAGCCAGGGGTACATCCAGATCTAAACATTGTTGTAACACATTTGTACTAATCCCATCCGGGCCACAGGCTTTATTGTGTTTAAGTCTGTGTAACTTTTCTCTGACTGTTTCCTTTAATATCTCAAAGTCAAATAGAATGTCCTGTTCGGGTGGAGCTTGTGATTCAGGTAGGGATATCAAAATGTCAGGTTCATCTGTGAGCACAGATATAAAAAATCCATTTAACATATCTGCCTTTGTAGGGTCATCAGATATCATCTCACCATCTCTTTCTAAGCAAGATATTGTAGACGAGGATTTGGTGAAATATTTGGCATAATTATACACTCTCTTGGGATTGTCTTTCATCTGATCAAACAACTTGTCTTCATAATGGGCTTTGGCTGCAATTAGAGCACTGTCTTTTTCTTTGACTTTCTCATCAAACAGTATCTTGTCTGCATGCAGTCCTGATATTCTTTGGTTCACCCAGGCAGATCTTGAAGCTCTCTTAGCTCTTTGCACAGATTTGTACCTGGTCCAGGGGGGTTTGTTTCTTCTACCAGCTTTGATGAGTTTAGAGGGTATATATACGTCAATTAGTCTCTCATACTCCTCTTTGAATCTAACCCAGTTACTCTCCAGTGACTTTGAGCTTAAAATTCTTTCCCAATCCATATTCCTTATCTCAGTATTCAGGCCCTCATAGTCTCCCTGTGAGTAAAGGTGCACCATCCTTGGCTCTGATTGCTGTCTGATTACAGGGCATCTTAAATGTACTTCTACAGAGTCATGGTCACTGCGGGAGAAAGGAGGGCATACCCTCCAATTCTCGATATCTTCTGGAGATCCTGTAATTACGAGATCTAAGATATTTCTGCCTCTTGTAGGTTCGTCCACCATCTGAGTTAGTAGATTGTCTTGTAACGTATCCACAAAGGTATTCTCTATCTCATTTGTTGTATCCAGAGTGTCCCAATTTATGTTTCTAAAATTAAAATCACCTGCTAGCAACACTCTGGTAGAGTCCACCTTGCTGATAGAACTGTTTATCTTATGAATCATATGTAACTCGTCTCTCTCTGGCCTATAGCATCCTCCAATAATGTATGTAAAATTCGGAAAGGGAGTGATTGTGATCCAGATAATTTCTGCATCCACATCTGCATCAGGCATGTGGACACAATTAAATCTAAACAATTTTAGCCAGATTTTATCAAGACTTTAAAAATAATTATTGTGTCAGAGCATAAAATTGTGTGTGGCTACTGAGAATGACATTAGGTATCAATTTTTAGATCTTTCAGATTCAAATCACAATAAGACAGTTTTGCAGGCAGTGATTTTATCCTCGAGTATGTAGACGAAAGAAAATAATAACAGTTTCAGCTATGTTTTATCAAAATTTAAAAGAATTCAATTGTATCACAGCATAAAATGGTGTGTGACTACTGCACATTACATCTATAAGCTGTTTTAATAGAAAAATAATTCAAAATTCTCAAATAACTATGCAATGAGTATATAGTATTAACATTGCACACCAAAATATAATCATTGCAATATTTAGAGGTCAATATCTTATCCATATTTCTCATAATGTCTCATGTAGAGCTGATATTTTGCAGTTTGATAGCATGACCAGGCATCAATTTTAACATCTCTTATCACAATAGAGCTGTCCTGTAGGCAATGTATATTGGTGATTTTATCCTCAGGTATGTTGACATAATGAAATATGCACAATTTCAGCTATATTTTATCAAAATTTCACAAATATTCATTGCTTCACAGCATAAAATGATGTGCGACTACTGAATAATGGTGTCTATGAGCTCTAGCTTAATAAGGAAATAATTCAAAATCCTCAAACAACTGTGCAATGACTATCTAATATTATTACTGTACATCGAAACAAAGACATTTTACTATTCAGAGTTCAATATCTTATCCACATGTCCTATAATGTCTCATATAGAGCTGATAATTCAGTTTGAAAGCATGACCAGACATCAATTTTAACATCTCTTGGGTTCATATCACAACAAAGCAGTTCTGTAGGCAATACATTTCAGGGATTTTATCCTCAGGTATGCAGACACGATGAAATATGAAAAATTTCAGCCATATTTTATCAAAATTTCAAAAATATTCATTGCTTCACAGCATAAAATGATGTGCGACTACCGAAAAATGGTATCTATGAGCTCTGTCTTAATAACAAAATAATTCAAAATCCTCAAATAACTATGCAATGACTATCTAATATTATTACTGTACATCAAAACAAAGACATTTTACTATTCAGAGAGTTCAATATCTTATCCACATGTCCTATAATGTCTCATATAGAGCTGATATTTCAGTTTGAAAGCATGACCAGACATCAATTTTAACATCTCTTGGGCTCATATCATAATAAAGCTGTTCTGTAGGCAATGTATATTGGTGATTTAATCCTCAGGTATATAGACACAATGAAATATGAACAGTTTCAGCCATATTTTATCAAAACTTCAAAAATATTCATTGCATCACAGCATAAAATGATATGCAACCACTGAAAATGACATCAGGCATCAATTTAAAATCTTTCAAACTCATATCACAATGAGACTGTTTTGCAGGCAATGCAATATATGTTGGTAGTTTTATCTGCAGATATGTATGTATACAAAATAAGACATGTAGCTATTTGGAGGTCGAAATCCTATCTATATATCTCATAATGTCTCATATAGAGCTGATATTCCACATTGATAGTGTGACCAGGCATCAATTTTAACATCTCTCAGACAATTATAATGTGTCATATAATGCTGATATTTCAGTCTGATTGTGTGACCAGGTATCAATATCAGATTCATATCGTGATAAAATGTTTTACAGAAATGTATAAAGTGATTTCACAATCAAACATGAAGACATAATGAAATGTTAACTGTTTCAGATATTTTTAGCAAAATTGGTAGAAAATTAAATGCTGAAATTAGATTTATTAAATTGTAAGAATCTGCAAAAAGACCTTAAAATGGTGTATGATGAGTGAAATATGTGCTGCCTGGCAATTCCACTCGGAAAATGTGTCAGGTTCACAACTTTCACCCTGTGGGTTTACTCCCCTGCCACCTGTGATAAATTTACCAGCAGCCTGCCTGAATGCCACTCTTTGACCACCCATCTGTGGTCAGTGTACTATATCCACAACCTGCAACCTAACACCACATCAAAATGTGACTAAATTGTTTCCACAGTGCACCATAGCCATAATCACTTGATACAAAGATTTATCCTGTGGGACAATTTTACATACTTTCTTCATTAGTATAACATATTCTCTGCAAAGTCACATCCTTAGTGTACTGTCAAAGTCTTAGCAGTGTGACCCTCTCCTTCAGTATACAAAATAGACAAAGTAGAAACATGTCCTGGTAAAGTCTTGGAAAGACTTTCATGTTGGACCTATAGCTGGCATAATAGGGCTCAATATACAAAGTATACAAAATAGACAAAATAGAAACATCTTCTAGTCAACTGTGGCAAGGACCTTTTGAAGCAGGCCCTCGTGGAGGCGGTGTGGAGCACAAGTCTTGTTCAGAAACAAGTGTTGATTTAAAAAAATTAAGCTCGCGTAAGTTTGCAAAATCCCATGGCAAAATCCCAAGGCAAAATCCAACGAAAATCTTCTTACTCTACCATGCACTCACAAATCAGTTCTCGAACAAAAGCGACATTTGACAGTGTAAGCAGAATTATTGAGCCAAAACATGGCCACCATGGACCGATAATCGGGGTATGCTCCATAGACTTGCAGCTTAATCAGTCAAAACCTCGAACATCTAGCCCTAAAGGCAAAACAAACGCGAGCGAAAATTGACCAAAACAAAGATGCCATGTTGAGGTGCACACCCGCACACAGTACCATCAGTGATGTGTGCCCGACACTGAGAAGTGTGTGAGGTGATGAATGGCCACTGTGTGGGAGGAGTCCACTTCTCATGGTTGAGCAAGTGGGAGGAGTCTCTATCTCTTTCTGATGATACATATGTTAGGCTTGATCTGATTGGTCCTGACAGTTTGTGGAATCCTACCCACAATTCAATTTTCAAATAGTACCCATGATTCATATACCGAATGGAATTTGACTTGACTCCAACATTATATTTGGAAACCAAACATCAGTTTTTGATAGTGAATTGGTATATTCAAACCAGGAATATATCATCCAATATAGTTTTCTGAAGTATTTGCAAATCACTGGATTATATTCAATTAAGAAGGTTTTTTCAAACAATAATTGCATATTTTTGATGATAAGTGTTGGGTTATTGAAAATATAACCACTCACTAACCCACATTCCCCCTTTTCCACAATGAGAAACTAAATAAAATGAAAATAAAAAATACCAAATATTGAGACACTTTACATGCCATAGTCAGAAAGCTGAATAACATCATATTCTTTATGCTGATATGGCATTTCTGCTGATATGGCATTTCATAATAATAATAATAATAAAAAGCTTGTATAGCGCATATACCAGGCTAGGCCTGTTCATAGCGCTCCGCCCCGTAGTATCTCCTAAAAAGGAATGTTTTCAAGTTAGACTTGAAAACTGATACCGTAGGGCTCCTCCTAATATCATTTCTGCTAATATGGCATCATGAGACACAATGGTTTGGCATTAATGAACATTGCACCTTTTGGCTTCACAACTCCATTCCTTATACTCCAATTTCAGATCAATAATAAATAGACGAATATAAATATCCTAAAAGAAAGCACAAGACAAACAATGTGATAAGTATGTAGAATAACTGATACTATGTTTATAGATATATTTGTCTCAGGGTATCTTTAACTTTGTTGTAATCAATGTGTTTGGGTGAGCAGGATTACTGTAAGCAAAGTATATGACCAGGGGACCATAATATTTATCTGAAGTGTTGGGTGAAGCCATAGGAGTAAATAACTGGGATTGCATAGATATTTCATTATGGATATATTGAGATTGGTTTATGAATTTATATTTACTTGCTTACAAACACGTTCATTCTGTTTTGCGTGTGAAATATTCCCGTGCTCAAACATCAAATTTGTGAAGATTTAAAATTCACAAATAGATATAAAATAAAGTAATTTTGTTGAAAGAATTATTTTCGAAGCAAGAAAGTGTTGAGGTTACAATAGGGGGTTGAGGTTGAGGTATAGGTCAAGATAGAACATATCTCCCTAAATTATTCTATTTGAATAAATTTGTACCTGTACATGCCAATTTGATCTTCAAAATATCTCAGTTTTGTGTTGTCTTTTACAGAGTCATATATTACTCTACCCATAAATATTGAACTCAAAATTCTTTAATTGTCATCATTAATAGTAAGCAATATAACTAGATTTGCTTAGATATTATTTATTTAATGGAATGAATATATATTATATTTATTGATTTGCAGAAAAAAATAATGCATAAAATGTAAGGGATAATGATACATTATTTGTTTCACAAATGTGCATAATAAAGGAAATGGTGTTTATAGTTTGAGTTATTTTTTTATTTCTAATCATACTTTTGATATCTCAGCAGTGCTTCCATATCATACCAGCCTCAGTTGGGTGACAGAGATCCTAACCATTTAGAATGGGTATAAACAAGCAGGAAGTTATTTACTAGTTACCAGTTCATCTTAATTTTGTTTTCGTTCTGAAAATTTGACTTTGCATTACACTTTAATTTAGAATTATATGATGAAAATGTTTGGGGAATACTGCCAGGGGATATGTGTATGTAAGCATGCATACATGGATGAGGGTCTACTGCAGTGTGCACATTCTTGGTCCCCAAGGTGGAGGATCTCGGTCTTGGTACAAGAATACCTGAGCTGGAGGCAGAAGATTGAGACCTTGAGTGGCTGTGGGCTGAAGATAGACTGGCTTTCAATTGATCGCAGCGACTACCAGGCCACTGAAGGGGGAGCCTTGCAGGTTACAGATGAGTCAAGACGGGTGGCGCTTGGTTGAAACCCTCCTGAAGGCGGCCCTCAGCTGGTCCAGAGAGGTGGAGATGTAAGCGGTTACACTGCTGAGAGTGGCAGCATCATCGGCTGGTCATTCCCAGGGAGGCCCACATGGCTGGGAATCCAGTGCAGAGTGACTGAAGATCCCTTGGAGTGATGCTGCAGGGGGCTGAGGATTGAGGTCAGGAGGTTGATATCCTGTGCTGGATGTAGATTCTAGAGGGCCTGCGGGGCTGATTTGGAGTCGGTGTGGATGTCCACAGTATCAGTTTCAGAGGAGTTGGCTGCATGCCGTAAGGCGTAAAACAAACCCATGAGCTCATGAATCTTGTGAACCAGCAGGAAACCCGGCTGTCGGCCAAGGAGTGCCTGCTCTGGTGGTGGTAGGGTGCATGCTGCCGTCAGTGAAGTAGGTCCTGGCATCTCCAGGGACCCAAACTGACATTGACATGAGGGGAGCATTGAGCAGGTCTTCCTTGCTGCAGCCAGCTTTCCTAGATGGAAGGGGGATGTAACAGATGAGCCCCGGTCAGGTAGGCCAGGGACCAAGAGGAGATCAGGGTGGAATATTCCGATCATGTCCTTGTTGAGGTAGGGCCACATCTGATGGGCTGCAGTGGACCTAGGGTCTTGTGGTCACCAAAGGTCTTGATCAGGAGGCACTGGGGGGTGATGTCCCTAGGCTTGAGGAGGGTCTTGGCTGCTAAGGTCTGCTCGAGGTGGACTTCCACAGCAGTCAGGTTGGCCTCTAAGAGCAGGCAGTGGGTCTTTGTTCAGAGGGCACCAAGGACCAGTCTGTCTTAGACTATCCTACTCCAAATAAATTAGGACTATCAAGGACCACTCGTTGAAATGGGTTTGTGCAGTGGGCGAATAATGTCACTAATTATTGGAGGCCTGCTCCGATTGGGTCACGTAAATATAGGACAGGGAAACCCCAAACAATGGCCACATATTTCCAGTATTTCCGGGCATGGCATATGGGCACCTGCGACGTGGTTTACTGTCCATATATGGACAGTTATTAATGTTTAAGTCTGTCTGGTGTTCTGCAAAGTCCCAACTTTATGCTCTGCCAAGCCCCAGATCATTAGGAGTGCTGGAGCAGCATAGTCTATCAGTCTTCTCCTACATGGTGACAGACTGGAACTGCAAGTGATGGGCATTGTGCTATGATAAGCACTGTGAGTCAACCGCTCTTTGTTGAAAGTGATGTAAAACCCCAAACAAACAGCATGGTCATTTGAATGATGCACATTAAAACAAGGGGGAAGAAAATTGATTTCTATATTAAGATGATGTCATGAATTGTTCTTAGTTTTGAGCTATTGTGTTCAGAAATTTTAAAAATTGAAAGCAATTTGACTTAATGTATGAATTCTTTGACACATAGATTTCAGTGATGATCATCATTAAGGAGGTTTGTTGCATATTTTGTACAAACATAAATTTGAAAAGCCCTTAATTTTGCAAAACAATGGATTCATATAAAACGCTTGGCTTTTAAAACTTTAATGGAATCTCAGACATCAACAAAATTACTTAACTGTGTTTGCTGGATTGAAAACTTTTTGCCCAGGCCACTTTTATAGATTTAGGTTAAATTTTGGCAATTCCCATTATGTTCAATGTAAATATTTCAGGGTTAATGTACAAAATTGAAGTGGCCCGGGCAATTTTTTTTACAGCCTAACAACTAAGATTGATGCACCATAAGACCATATAATATATATAATATCTTTATTCATACGTACATAAAATGCAGTATACATTGATTTGATAAAAACGATTGTGTGAGGAAAAACAAAAAATTTACAGTTATCTAAAAACATCAACTTCAAGCAGTGGTTACATAATCAATCATTTCTTGACATTGGTCTATTGTAAAACCATCAATCCCTTGCCTCAATTCTCTCACCATATTAACTAAAAACATATCATTTTCACCAGGTGTAAAAACACTGTGATTTCCACAGAACATAGATCCAAATGACACAGACCATCTTTTACACACATAACTTACATTCTTTGCAATTATACTTCTACAATCATACTCAGACATTTTTATTAAGAAGCTAAGGTTTTCATTCTTACTCTTACTCATACATACATACATTTTGCAGAACCTTTTAAAAACAGAATCCCAGGTACATCACAACATCGGGTGAGGTATTCCGGTACCGTGTAAGCAGGCCATTGACTCTACCTATGAACCCAGCTTTTTTATGTCTAATTTCCTCTGACTCTGACAAGTTATCCATGAGATAGTTTCCCAGATGTTTGACACATGTCTTCCATTGGAGTTTACACCCATCAAGATATATATCTATCTGATCATTTAGATTTATTCTACGATCTGGACTTCTATCAAAGGCCATACACACTGTCTTTGTACCATTATATTTTACACTGTACGCTTCACCATATTCAGTGCAGATATTAATCATCTTCTGCAATCCTTTTACACTGGGACATAAGATTGTCAAATCATCAGCATAGCCTTCACACCCATAATACATATGACCTATATAGCACCCACAGCCAGACTTCTGCAGTCTGTTTATCAGTTCATCCATGTATATTGTGAACATAATTGGAGATGCAACTCCACCCTGCCGTACAACATTTATACTTGAGAAATACCTTCCATATTCCATATCCCACATTGTTCTACTTTGTTGTCTTTCATACATGTCTATGAGAAGTCTCAATGTTACAGCTGGTAGACCTCTTTTATAAAGGAGGCTGAACAATTTGTCATATCTAAGTCTATCAAATGCCTTTGAGGCGTCAATAAACGCAGCATACACCTTTGATTGTCTATTCCAGTAATAGTTTACCACTTCTTTGATTGTAAGACTACACATGGCTGTGGAATGATCAGGCTTAAAAGCAAACTGGAGGCCGGATGTGACAAGTTGACTGTCATACCGTGCCATCATACACCATTCTATTACCTTTGTTAGACAAGAACAGAGACATATTCCTCTATAATTGTCAGAGTCACATATGTTACCACGTACATCCTTTGGCAGGGACACAAGAGTTCCTGTCAACAGATCTGTAGGATTACACCCATGTACCATCATACTTGTAGCCATCAAGGACAAGTGCACAATAAATCTGTCAGGAGCATACTAGTATATCACATGGCTTGACCATAAATCACCATCTCCATCTGACTTTTTGGGCTGCAACTTTTGAATTGCTTTTCTTATTTCTTTTACATTAATAACATGTTCATCTCATCACGAAATGACTGAAATAATGTTTAAAGTGATGTAAAACCCCAAACAAACAAACAAACAAACAAAAACATGTTCATCTCCTTTATAATTGTTCAGATCATTTGCAATATCTGCTTTAACCTTATTAAAATACTCATCATCAGATGGCACTGAGTTAAACAATGTCCTGTACTTGCCTGTGAACACATTATTTATATCTTTAGGTTCTGTTTTATCATCAACATGTGGTGGTATTTTGCTTAGACCGCCCTTCAAACTTGCTAACCTCTTTCCAAAATTGTCTCTGGTTAGGGTTATCAACTATACATTCAGCCATTCTACTTTTTCTCAGGTCTTCTTCATGGCTCTTAATTACCCTTATCTTGTAATGATACTGATGCTTTGTTCTCCTCATAATCTGTGCAACAACACCCTCTCTTGGCTTACCACATGACACCCATATACTGTGCCAGAATATAGCATTTTGTTTAAGATGCTCTACCTCCTCATTCCAATATGGAATCTGTTTGGATTTGTTTTTCACTTTAGGAAAGCATTTGTCTCCATCATTTACACACACATCTATCAGACCCTTACAATATACAGACAATTCATCTTTATGGCGTTCATCTGTACAATGTACATCATTGCAAAACACTGCTTCATTTGGTACCTTCATATTAAAAAGCTTGCCACTTACACATTTTCTATATTTCTCAATATGTTCATCAGTAATTCTGTGCCATGCTGTGGCCTTCTTTGTACATGTTCTCTGTGACACTGACAGTTTCTCAACACTTATGTTAAGATGAAGCTTCAAAGCTCTATGAAGAGAAGGATTAAGGCTATTATCAACACAACTCACATCATTGACATAATTATACAACATACTAGGCAAAATAAAATGATCAATAGATGAGTAGTGACCAGCACTTTCATTGGCATATGTACAATCATAGGATGCATTGGTATGATTTTGGCAGAAATGTAACCCATGTCTGTTTGCTAATTCACTCAGGCATTTTGAATGAGCATTGTCTCTGGCTAAGTCTACATTCATGTCACCTACAACCATAAATCCATTTACATTGGCAGCAAATTTGTTACACAATGATTCAACATGGTATATCGTTTCTTCAAATTCAGCATCAAAATTGTTCTAGTTATGAGAAAAAGCGAAGCGTTTTTTGTACAAAACATTTTGAGGATTTTATGGGGGAGACGTCTGAAACAGCCAATTTTTTCCTATCATTTCCATTAGAAAATAATTCACCTTGATCTTAAAACCTTAAAACAGCTGTAAAATTGGTTCTAATTAATATAATTTCATGATTTTTGGTGTTCTGAGTTTGTGTTATCCTAGGAAATATGATCCTTAACATTTCCTGCAAAAATATGTGAAGTTTCATTGATTTTGTTGCTCAAGGTCAAACTTTTCAAATGAAAAACGTCACCTCGGGTAATAGATTACATATATAAATCAATATATGTGATAAACAGACTTAATTTGAAGATATGTAGGTTGTCCTCTATAGATGCCACTGCACGATTCAGCCGGTGGCGGAAGTCGGCGGGACAAAATGGAGGATCCGGTGATCTGCCGCTCTCGCTAGACGGCAGATGCCAATCGTGTACAGCCATTGTTATGACTGTACTGCATTCTGAGGTTAAAATGGACCTGTATCTGCTACTTGGGTTCCAGTATGTTTTAATATCCTTAAACTTAAGTACGGTTTATGAATGAAGTAATTTCTTTGGCACGAAATAGTAATAACCCTGGACTCAAAGGACGGTTAATAATGTTTGGTTGAGGTGACTGAATGTAGCCCATTTTGACGAGAGGCTCTGGCCAGCTGTCGACTTTGGTGCTATTTTATTATGACCTCCAGAATACACCAAGATCGTTGTGCTCATTGATCCATTCAGTGCCAGATGACATGGCATAAGCAAGTGGCATAGTCCAGTCAAAATATGAAATGACCCAGAACAAATTAGAACAGAAACCATTTTGGTGTTATTTGTCTCAGAATGTTACCCAGATGAACATATAAAAAGTCTACCAAAATCAACTTAGTGGAACATCACCTAATTTGCATAAATTCAAAAATGGCCGCCTCTCATTGACGTTTCACCCTATTTCATGCTTATATATAGGTTTTTTTGTATGATTAAAGGTTCCTTGAACACTGAAATAATGTCATGCCCTTGCTGTTGGTGTTAAGAAGTTATTTTAAGGCCATGATAAGGAAATAAATAGCTTATGTAGTGTTTCTTGTAATGTATTTCATACGATGCCAGCATCCTTCTGCTATGAAATACATTGTATATTCCTAACATCTTTATGGTGGAAAGAAAAAAGAGTATGCATTAATACCAGTTAGAAAAAAGGACTGTCAGAAGTGTTGCCACTTTTTGTGAACAGCATTATGAGACTTGGCCAAAACTATCAAAGCTAGAATATAATTTGTTAATAACCTACATGCTGCCAATGCTGTCAAACATCAGGCATGCAGCACTAATTTCTACACAGGCAAGTCAATTCCTCACAAATTCCAAATTTAACGAGGTGTGTGGCACCACCTTCCTTCACTACCTTTAGATGTCCATATAAATAACTTAAGCATTTAGGTAAAATAATGCTATGGCTGTGGACACAAATAACACAAAGTTCCTATTCACACATACATAATGAGGCCACGGGCCTTGGTGCAGTTGTTTAGAGCGCCAGCTTATTAGCACCAGTTCCTCTATGGTGATCCAAAGGTCGTGGCGGGATTGAACTCATGATACAATTTCCCATATGAGCTGAGGCCCCTGCCTAAAGGGTTAACCCGTTGTCCTTGTAAATCTGTGACCGGGTGGGTTGTCATGTCAAGGACCTGCGACATGACAATTCATTGAGGCAGCACTATATCTGCTACAAGTAGGTCTCATCACGAAATGACTGAAATAATGTTGAAAGTGATGTAAAACCCCAAACAAACAAACAAACACATACATAATTTGAAATATCAGTACAAATATTAGTTATTTTGTGTACTTAATTATCAAGGATCAAATCACAGATTGCATGTCAGATTCCATAAAAGTCATAATTGCAAACTTCTGGTCTTATGTATAACCAGCACCAGCCTTTAGCAACATATTCTATAAATAAATATACACTTTATAGCCCGGATGATCAAATCTATCGTCTTTAGGATTGATTATGAAATCTGCAGCTTCATAATAGATTTTATTGTAATGTTCCTGTGGGGTGCCGGGGTGATATGTAGGCCCTAATCCAGAGAGCTGGGGACCAGTTACCCCTAATACATTACATTTTTTATTCACTTTGTTCTAAAATTGATCAAATGCTGTGTCTGTCTGGTTTTTTTTTAATGTTATAATTGTTGGGCTAGCCATTCTCTGGCTTTCTGCTGCTAACACTGGTGGACTTTGACAGATTTACTAAGATTATAACTGTGTTTCAGAATGTTTTATGCCAATAAGAAACCAAAGTCATGTACACATCTAATACTCCTGTAATTCTACTGTGCATTTTAAAATCTCTAACATAATCTAAAGCCTCTTCCAGACTTCATTTAAAACTTTAAAATTCACAATGACTTTGTTCATAGTATCTGTCTTTACTGTCCATCTGGTTGGACAAAGGACCCTTATGCCACGAGAACCAGTAGTTATTGTTTCTTTTATCTTAGTAGTCACCAATCAGACCAATGATGAGTTTCAATAGGTTCTCTGGCAAAGATAGAGTTTGTCTTCAGACTACTACCTGACACTTTCGAGTCAAGAGATTTTGGGTCATCAGTTTCAAATTATGTTGAGCGATGCACTAAACCCTCTTACCACCAGCTTTGAACTTTCTATGTGGTAACCTAAGTTTGAGAAAAGGTGGGGGCTCCAGCCCCCCTGTTCCTACCCATATGTATGAGATTAAGACATTGCCACATGAATGTGAAATTTATCCAGCCTATGATCAGATGTCTTATCCTGATGCTGCATGTTAATTTCTGCCTGATTCGGTGGTCCTCTTGCTTCAGAATATCATTAAAGGAGCTGATGCTGGTGAAATCAGATGAGTAATGACATTTGATTGCAGTTTGGGGTATAAATATTTAAATTACACTGTATGGAAAAGGTGCTTGAAAACCTCATTTCATGAAAACTTTAATCATACTCTGCATAAACATGGGTTTTTATGCAGTTACAAAATATGAATATAGTGCAGCAGTTTGTGATGGTGTAGACATTCCAGATTTTTCTGATGGACACTTTGTTCAGTAAGTTTGACAATGCACTAGACTGTTCAACTGCATGTGGACGATGCAGAAGGGTCATCATCCAAAAATGGATGATGATGAAAACAATACGTCTTGTTAACCTAAGTTCAGTATTGTAATGTACACAACAGGGAAGTAATAATCAGACATATTGTATGGTAATATTTGCTGTTGGTAGTAAATTCAGCTTTTAATTTGAAGCATTCAAAGCTGCCTCCCTGTGTGTGAATGGATTCTCCCTCTTCAATATGATCACCACTAATAGTTACCTACAGCTTGCAATGATGTGCAAATTCAATTAAATTGTTAATGGGTTGTTAAACACAGTTATTTTTTAAATTCTAATTGGAAATCATTGTTTCTCTCCTTTTTGAGAACTTGTTATTGTAGAATAATATGTGTTGTAGGAGATATTACAGAAAAGGTGTAAAACAGACAGATATAATCAGAAAACAAGTAAAGTTCTAATTTTCGACTTATTCTACTTTTATTGGTCATTGTTATGAGGAAGAGTACAAAATATGGGTATTACCAATTTGAAAAGTTTCCCATTGGATTTATCATGTCCAAAAACATAAAATAGACTTTAAGATTACTCAAATATGTCAAATAGGTGCCAAGCTATATAATTTTTAAGATTTGCCCTGCCATGTGATGGCCATTTTGGATTTATGCAAATTACGCATTGTTCCACTACTTGGTAGACTTTTACTATGTTATTCTCTAGGCTCTTCTGAGACATTTTCTATCGGTTTTATTTAATTTCTGTTCTAATTTGTTCCGGGTTAGGCCATTTTTTGTCATATATTGACTGGACTAACTGTAGAACATTCCTTTACATTTTCGCACCAGTATTTTGTCCTTGTGACCGACTTCTCTCTGACCTAATTGTAGCCTAAACAGTGTTGAAAGGTCTTTAATACAAACAATTCAAGTTTGCTTCTATTTCTTAATTTGGTTGTACGTTTAAACATATTATTAAGAATATTTCTGTATCATTATTACTTGCATTTTATTTGTCATGAATAACACCATTCGTAGACCAGAACAGGTTGGCATTCATTTTCTGCAAATCAACTTTGTAATATTGTAATCCAACAAATCAATTAATTTCAAATCTAATAAAGTATTTAGAAAATATAAACAATGGCTAATATTATTTCATAAAAATATGTTTGGTTCATGGATAGAGATTGGACTGAGCTCTTCTGATAAAGGACATTCTAAAATTTAGATGCTCATAATAATCCTCAGATCATATATTGCAATGTCAATTCTAAAATTTCGTTTCTGTCACATACAACTAAAGGGATGAAAACTGAAATCACAACCTTGGATGACAAGATTTTAATCCTTGCAAGAAACTGTAGTTATAAAAGTGATGCAATTACCTCCAAACAGGAGGTACAGCAATGTGAACCAGAGTAGCCCCCTCTTATGCCAACCTCTTTGTGGCAAACCTTGCGGAAAACCTCCTCAAAAATGCCCCCATCAAAACCAGCCCTTTACTTAAGGTATATTGATGACATTTTTATGGTATTTGACCAATGAGAGGAGAAACACCTTGACTTCATTGACTACAGCAACACCTTCCGTGATAGTTCAGGTAGAATTTCTGGACACTCTAGTGAAGGTGGATACCACAGAAGGTATCATCTATACAGATCTTTACACAAAAGATACTGACACCCATAATTACCTTCATTACACCTCATCCCACCCTAAACACTGCAAAACCGGTGGCTCATTTGGGGAATTCTTGAGGATAAGAAGAAATTACAAAAACATTGAAGATTTTGATATCCATTCCCAATTGAGAAGAGAAGATTATCAACGAAGAGGATATCCACTGGATATTCTTGAACCCTTCAGACTGAGGGCCAGATACTCAACAAGAGAAAAGCTGCTAAAAATCAAAACCAAACCCAAAGAGCAGCAACTAAAAACTCCATTAGTAGTCACTTACAATGAGGCGAACCCTAATTTCCTAAGAATCCTAGGAAAATACTGGCCTCTACTACAATTGTCCACCAACAAAGATGCCTTCCCAGAGAAACCTCTGGTGGCATACAGATGCCAAAAAGATATCTCAGACAAACTTGTCAGAGCTTCTTGCAACAAAAACACAACAACAAAACCATCTGCACCAACCTGCAGAAGACCATGGAGATGCCAATTCTGTCTATCCTGGTGAAATCACAAAACTGTGAAAGTTCCCAAACTGGACAGGAATACAAAGGTCCAGAGAAATACACCTGTAACACAAGAAACCTAGTCTACCTCATAACATGCAGAACCTGCAAGAAACAGGATGTGGGGGAAACTTACAGGTCATTGAAAGAAAGAATCAATGAACATGTTGGATACATAAGGAGAAAGGAGTGTGACCAAGCAACAGGCCACCATTTCAATCAACCTGGTCATAGTATAGATAACAAGGAATACCAAGTGAGCCATTGATAGAGCATACTACACAAAAAAACAATCCTATACGACCAAACCAGGGTTTCCAAGGAACTGGAATGGATTGACAAATTGAGGATATTCAAGCCAAATGGTTTGAATGAAGAGAGGAGATAAAGAGATTATTTTCATACTTTTATGCAAACATACTATAATTGCAAAATAGATTTCAACTTAGTCAACCATCTGCCGCTAATGGCTAATGAAACACGTTCAAGCACTGAACCATACCAAAAGTTTATTTTAAACGGGTTCAAGGTACCAAAAACAGGAGAAATAGAATAGACAAATATAATACAATAGACAAATACTCCAATAACGATTTTTTGGGCGCAGTTTGAGCATTCCAACTACGCTCCACGGTCAAATCAAGCAATCAACCCTTGCAAGAGCCGACCAAATTCGATTTTCTTGCTCATGAGACAGACTCAACCAACAAACAATTGGGATGCCGAGCGACGGCGCAAGGTAACAATGCCGCCTCGACCCCAGGAACCAGCAAACAATACACAATGGTCCTTAGCAACACAAACCCACACAACATGGTGACACCATCACTGCAACACCTCTGCATTATCTGTGGCAAAGTGTACATGACAAAGAGAGCCCTGCTCCGCCATGCAAAGTCAACGCACTCAACTCTACCCAAGATATACCAGTGCAAATATTGCTGGACAGTCTACACCAGACTGGATAATTCAAGGAGGCATTTAAAACGGGACCAATTCCCTTCTAAATGAAAACAGTATACATGTATTGGAAGAAGCCGAACCCCAACACGGGATGGATACTGATAAGAGAGTTCACAGCTTCCTCAACTATGAGGTACAAAGGGAACCCACACTAAACAGTAAGTTACAAACACACCCCCCTTTTCTACAATCTTTTAATCGAGATTCTGTAAACATGCAGAACCACAGACTCTAAACACCCGAATACTTCCATTCTTTCTAGACACCGAAGAAGATGAGGGAGTGAAAGGCGAGATCGAAGAAGGAGAGGCCACTCACACCTCCCCTTCCATTGGAACACTACCCCTAAATCAAGGTGACCCCACGAGCTCCATGGACTCATTCAATATTGATGAGCTCCTAGAACTACCATGGGAGACATAAAACCCCCCGCTGAGTATACAGAAATTTTAACAGAACTGTTGAAAATCCATGGAGAGTAACCCAACTCTCCGCACAGCAAAAAATCAGAACTTACTTCAAGCAAAACAGGAACACCTGGTTAACATGTCAAACAAGAACAACCAATTTTCCACAAGAAACCAAAAGAATTTCTAAATAAAATCTTTCTTAGAAAACCATGGTTTCCATGTGTGAGTCTTTTCATCAAACATTATTGAAGTATCGTAACACCACGTTACACAACTGCACCCCAAGAAATTGACTGAAAAAACGGTTATTAACTTAACATGTGGACATCTCTATTCTGTACCATCTAATCCCAATTCAGTGTTTCAAAACGTACCTTAGCCTAACATTAGTATTTCTGCCCAAATCCAAGAGCACTTGAAAAAAGGATTGGAAAAATATGTGATCCAGTTGAGGGAATCATGGAAATTAATACTATCCGATAGAACACTATTTTAATTTAATTTATTTTAATCCTTTTCTTAGTTGGTTGTGACAATGCCTTGTAGGTCTTTGAAATGTGAGCGATTGAGCAACATGGTGCTCATAACTTGATAACTCTCTTGGAAATAATATTTGATACAACCCTCAATCATAAAAGTTTTCCTTTTTCTCGTGGAACAAAAATGTCAACTTCATAAAGGAAATAAGGAAAGGAAAAGGAAAATAAGTAAGGTTTAAAGTTGCTAAAAATGCTTTGCTGTCTTAACACTGTATGGATTATGTCTTTTGCATTTTGGAATATATTGAATTAATTTGAAACTTTAGATTCCCAGAAATGTGGTGCAAGGGTTGTCATGCCCTTAGTTTATATACAGTAATAATATATAGAGACATGGGTGAGATCAGTCTGTTACATTAGAAATGTCTGTTGAAGTATAAATGAATAATCTTACTTCGAGACATAGTCGTTCATATTGCCAGCAGATCTGTGATGTTTGATCATGAGAATCACCTGCAGTTCTTATGTAGTGCCCTCTATATTATCAAAATCATGCTCATTCCAGAGCATACACGTATGCAGCCCATTTTTACATATTAATTTTTCCTTCAAGCCTAAACAGCTCACTTTCATCAATATCTGTATAGGCCGTATGTATTTGTTTGTTTGGGGTTTACATCACTTTCAACATTATTTCAGTCATTTCGTGATGAGACCTACTTGTAACAGATATAGTGCTGCCTCAGTGAATTGTCATGTCGCAGGTCCAATGACCTTGAAAATAGAAAGCCTATTTCCACGAAATTATCTACATGTTTTATCATCCTATCATCTACATCTTTCAAATACGAGCTTGTAGAGTCCTTACTCATCAAAATCTGTTCATAATTAACAATTTGAGAGCAATTTATAGTTTTGTGGTCAATCTATAAGGGAAAACAGAGGAAAATACTATAATACTAAGTTTTTTTTTAAATAATATAAAATGAAAATGAAAATATATGGAATACTGCACAGAAAAAGACATTAATACTAAAAAGAAATTGAAAAAAAGTCCGTCAATTTCAAGATTTATTATGAAGCTAAAATGATTAAAAATAGCTTAAATCGGTAGGGTTACAAAAGTGACAAATTGACGGACTTTAATTTGACCTCTAATTTATTTTTGAGGTATAAGATAAATTAAATATTAATCTAATTTCAGAAAATAATCAGCAATAAGTTGCTCTTATCATAATAATACCTAAAAAAGAAGAAATATTCCTTGAAAAAGATGAGAAAATTAGTCATGAATAGAAATTATTGAAAAAATATATTGAATGTAGAGTCAATTGGGTTATAACATTTAGTAGCTCATGTATTTCTAAAAAAAAATCATGTATTTGATTTTTCTCAACAATATGAGGAAGTTAGTGAAATCCTTTTATGAATATGTCTATGAAACACATCACTAAAAGTGGCCAATCATTAAAATGACCCAATGGCCAATTTCTTTAAATACTATTTATTTATTTTTTTTTGATAATTTAAAAAAAATGGCATTCTGTATGGTTGATTTGGTGAATCGAAGTAGAAATCGGTCAATATTAAATGTCACTGAAAGTGCTCTGCAGTGTGGTTTCTGGACGTCCGCTGCTCCCACTGCTAAACCCGTTACATGCGCTATGTCATTCTCGCTGTCATTCTCGCTGATGCTGTCGTTGCTAGGGACATCATGGCAGGAGGGATGAGTCATGGATCCAACCCGGAACCGCGGAGAGGTCGCAGGGAGGCCAGCAAGTGCAGGCTCATTAGGATTCAGATGCGTTCCTTTATAACATGCCAGAAACCGCTACTCAGGGCGCAATGTCCGAAGCTCTCGGATCTCTGTCAGATATCATAATTGTCTATACTTGCATATACATGTCGGCCACGGGCCGTGACGCAGTTGGTTAGGGCGCCAGCTTATTAGCACCAGTTCCTCTGTGGTGATCCAAAGGTCGTGGGTTCGATCCCCGGCCGTGCCAGGATTGAACTCATGATACAATTTCCCACATGAGCTGAGGCCTGTGCCAAAGGGTTAACCCGTTGTCCTTGTAAATCTGTGACCGGGTGGGTTGTCATGTCAAGGACCTGCGACATGACAATTCAGTGAGGCAGCACTATATCTGATACAAGTAGGTCTCATCACGAAATAACTGAAATAATGTTGAAAGTGATGTAAAACCCCAAACAAACAAACAAACATATACATGTCTAGAAGATCCACGACACTCAGCCTCGTGATTGCCACTCGTATAGACTTTGGGCGCGCCAACAAGCCCGAGAGCTTTGGACAGTTATCAGTATTTGGGTACATCATATATTACGCTCTTGCCATGCCTTCCCTAGCCGGACTATAGTGTATACGAGCACCGGAATAAAGATATATTGTGCATTGTATATGCTGAGTCTGCAGTCATCCTTATCTCCCCGCAGATAGGTTTGTTAGGCAGCTAGGTTAGGCCCCAGCTCACTTAGCCAGCGAGTAGATCATAGGTTCCCTGCACATATCCCTGAAGGTACAATCCCTATGTAACGGCAGGTATTTTCGCTTCTGGTGAATATTTATTCTCTCTGAAAAGCTCTACCAGAAAGGTGAATATGCATCTTTACATACATAAATAGCATATTTAGAGATTTGTACAAACGTTCAAAAATATTTGCAAAATTCCTCTCAAATGAAATATGCAAATATATTATAATTATATATTGTGTGAAATGAAACATATTTATACATTGTAGATGGCTGACTGGAATCTATAAATTGGTTTATTTACTGAAAGATATCTTTGTGTTAAGAAAATAATGACTATTTTTTGTAAATGTAACTTTTTAAGCAGTGATACCTCACATCATATCAGACAAATATGGTATGTCCCAGTTTACAATGATAAAAATCACGGGATGTGCTCCTATCATATCACTCATCTAGGATCCTTGATCGGAGCACATTAATAGAAAGGTAATCTACACATATTAACATACCAAACTAATGTATTTTAGATTAACAATTACAGTGACACCTCAGCAAATCCTTTTTAGGGTTGTTATTTTGGATCCGCTACATTACTTCCAGTTTTGACTAACACTCTTTTTATCATATTAGAAGCCTCTTAAAGCTTTAGTTTTTAAACCCTACATCGCTGACTCTGATGGTTCTGTAGAGTTATGTTTATTCAGTTCTAAAGCGGGAACAGGGCTCTGAATAAACAATTAAATATATTTCTTCTGTCTTTGAATATTAAGGCAATAGAATCCGAGCATGAAAAAGAAAATTGTATATTTTCAATTTCAAATTCTCTTTTATATTATCTCAAATGACCATATTTGAATGTTCAATATTTTGTGGCTCCCATTTCCATTCAGTCCAGGGGTGCCAACTCTTTGCCAATTGTTTCATGCAGTGGGTTACTAACTAATGAAAGCGGTTGTTCAGACCTTAACAACTCAAGCGAAACCTCAAACCCGTTTTAACTCGCACATATACAAATACTTTTTGTTAATGATCGAAACACGTCATGTAATATGTTGCATATAATCATGCTCAAGTTATACATTATTTTGCATTTGCAAACCTCTATGAAACTTACTTTAAATTGTTTGGTGTCTATAATATGTTTTATCAAATCAGAGCAGGTAGATTTTATTTATCCAGTACAGTGCATGTTCTATCAGCCTTTTTTCATATTAAAGCCTGTATTGAAATCTCACTGTTATGGAGCAAGTAATCAAATAAAGCCTTATTTTTTCCAACCTCTGTCCTACATTGTTTCGTAGGTAAATGTCCTCCTTTATGTAATAGATAAATATTCAAATATGTTGGGACCACACGGCCTTTATGAATAGAATTTTCAATTTGGAGATAAAGCTTTCATGAAATCACACAGGTTAAAGGTAATTTTACAGAGATTGGAATAAATGATATGTGGTCATGAAACTGTGATACAAGCTAACTTTCTTGTAATCCGGGCTTATAATCTAACATGCACAGGGAATCTGAAAAGCTAAACTGTTAAATGACAGCAACTAATTTTGTATTATTGTATTATTCCATTATAACAGAACCAAATAATAATACAATCTTTCAGAATGTCTAATTTTTTTTCAACCACAATAACTTTACATCACTTTGTTGTTTGATTTTTGGAAAACGGATACCTTTTTTGATAATCATTGGCCTGTCAGCAATGATTGTCCGAAAAGGACTATCTATGTTTTTTTGTGCTTGGCACGATCATGGGAAATGTTGTCATTTCATGCGGGTTATAATTCGAATTTTTATGTGGTCAATATAGTTCCATCAACTGACCCAACAGCGATGTGTAAAACCATGTAATAGTACACATGTATGAATTTATTCCTATAACATGTTTACAAAAGAAAAGAAATAAGTGATGATTTCAAGATAAGTTCAAAAAGTTCAAGAAATTTCTAGACTATACAGACACAATCTTGCATGCATTTATGCTTAAAAATGTAATGTTTTGTCGTTTTTTGTATCTTTTATGTTCTTTTTTTTTCTCCCATCTGTGTTACATGTGAAGCAACGCTTTTTCTTATCTCAAAAGTCACATTCGAAGAACTCATAACTTTGGTGGCTCCAACCCATTTTAACTCCTAAGCTAAGACTAGGCTATCTAAATTTTGTGGATTGGCTGGACCTTGGAGTAATTATGAATGGAGGCGCAACGTCGCAAGATCAAATGGGGCATCATAGTTGCCGCCATGGCCATTGTTATGATGACGCCATATTATAGGTGCAAGATATGAAAGTTTTGACGTTATTTTTTTTCAGACCTATTTTAAGTCATCAAAACCACGAGTTAGAACTTAACATATTGCGAATGAAATGTTTCTTATTTCATACAGATTATGGGGATATAAATTTTATTTTTCTGCTCCAAGTTTAGATGATTTTATGAAGAGATATCAAATTCATATCATATTTATGAAAATAATCAGGATATCATATACTTTATTGTTCAGTGAAAAAATTACTATCAGAATATGTAATTTATAGCCCTGCCAATATATGCGCCGTTATAAATAAATTGACCTAATACATACTATGTCATCATTTAAAATCAACAAAAAATGACAATAAAAAATTGCAACAAGAATTTTATAAATGCTATATCATTAACAACATTTTGTTTTAAAAGTTTTTATAAAAAAGTAATGAACAGTGACATATTTTTTATAAACATGTATAAAAAATAAAAGGTTTGAAATATGCATTTTTCTTTTTTTCATAATATCTATTATTGAAGAAATCAGAACAGAAATGAACAGATTTATTTGAAGTAATTTTGAGTGGATGGTATTCTAAGCTTCAAAAGAGCAACTACAGTGACTGGCAGACATATCCGGACATTTTCAAGTTTTTCACTCCCGATCTTCACAAAACCCTTCAACACCTTGTAAAAACTGCTCACATCGATAGAAGATCGTCTAGAGCTAACAACCATAGGATTCGCGCAACCATAGAATTGGCTCATAATTAGAGAAATGCCTTGTATACGTAAAAGAAATGGAACATTGATTTTTTTGGCATAGGAAAGTTTATTTGAATGATATGAATAAATTGTTATGAAAATTGCACCCATTGACCTCGATTTTGTCACAATGTGCACGTGCGCAACTACCAGCTTGTTGCAAAAATATTAGTCTACAATTTGGCCTTACTCTGTGAGTTCTTGGCCGATTTACATCATTGACAACTCAAAATTGAGCTATTGAGCCCCTCTCTTCAATTACGTAAGTCAGATGATCGATATATTAATTTTCATCTTTTGGCATACAGCCGACGACAACAGAGCTGCGGACGACAACAGAGCTGCGGTTTCATTTTCAAAGCCTTTTAAGTGCGTCTGCACTCTCGAAAATATTCACACCAAGTTGTTTTCTCACACTTGTGTGTGCAAACAAAGTCAAATAGTGTGATAAACATCGGTAATCAATTGATAAACTGAACCGCAGCTCTGTTGTCGTCCGCAGGTCAGTTGTCGTCGGCTGTAGAAGAGAGGTCAGTGCGCGAAGGCTATGATCGTTTGCGCAAAGACGTGACCTTGACTTGTAAATCTTGTAAGAATTTTTCATACGATGATCACTTTGCAGGATAAAGTAATGCCAATTGTTACTAATTGATATACCCCACTATAGCACACATATAAATAACTGGTCATGTTATGTCAGATTATTTATTTATTGACAAAGACCAAAATGCGCGAAATTGATGGTTGTTAGCCCTACTTTAAAGGCATGTGAAGTAAAAATGATATCCTTTCAATATTTACAGAATTATTAGGAAATTCACGCATTCAGAAAACCTGCAGATTGTCCGAGTTTCCATTGAGTTATATGGTGATCTACTCTCCTTTGCATCGGGTTCAGTACCGTGACCGGCAACTGTCCGAAACCGGCAGATTAAACTCGGACATTTTTAACTCGGTCAAATATCGAGTAAAACTGTTCTGTACTAATTGCAGTTGAGCTGAATATAGTGCCTCACACATCATCTTGTCATTCCTATTCCTTTCAAAACGTTCAAAGTATTTATTTGTTTTCACGGCACGACTGATTGAATCACTGTCAAATGACGTCAGAAGTGGTGACGTAGCCAACTTCTCCATATAAGTCAATGGAAACTCGGACAATCTGCAGGTTTCCTGAATGCGTGGATTTCCCGATAATTCTGTATATATTGAACATGTATCAATTTTATTATACACTCATATGTAGTTTACGGTCTACTATCGATTTGAGTAGTTTTTACTCAGTTTTGAAAGATTCTGTGAAAATCAGGAGTGAAAAACATGAAAGTATCCGGATTTGTCTGCCGGTCACTGTATATAACACCCTCTCCGATTATGCGATCAGATATGTTCAAATAGGCCTGTTCCATTAGCCCCGCCCCTTGAATGTTTCCAACCACACGTGCACGACGAGATGACGTAGTTACAGCCTTTCAGTAGGACAGCACGTGCACGATATGATGACGTAACTCGAAACTCTGGCTCATTAATATTAATGAGCGCCCAAATAGTACGACATTTGGTCGCGTCGGCGCTAGGCCTATATTGAAGAGGCCTAGTAAAGCTGGATAATGGTGATCTTGGTCACGTCACCATTTCTGACGTCATTTGACAGTGATACAATCACTCATGCCGTGAAAACAAATAAACACTTTTAACGTTTTGAAAAGCAGTGGGAATACAAAAAAACATGTGAGAGACAATATTCAACTTAATTGCAATTACTACAGGTCAGTTTTAATCGATATTTGACTGAGTTACAGTGACCGGCAGCCAAATCCGGACACTTTCATGTTTTTCACTCCTCATTTTCACAGAATCTTTCAAAACTGAGTAAAAACTACTCACATCGATAGAAGACCGTTAACTACATATGAGTGTATAATAAAATTGATACATGTTCAATATGTACAGAGTTATCGGGAAATTCACGCATTCAGGAAACCTGCAGATTGTCCGAGTTTCCATTGACTTATACGGAGAAGTTGGCTACGTCACTACTTCTGACGTCATTTGACTCGATATTTGACTGACCTAAAAATGTCCGAGTTTAATCTGCCGGTTTCGGACAGTTGCCGGTCACTTTAAAAATGTCCGAGTTTAATCTGCCGGTTTCGGACAGTTGCCGGTCACTGTATTTTGAATACATGGCCAATTCAGTTTTTAAAAATATGAATCTTCAATTTTTCACTGCTCTGAAGTCGGCAACTATGATAGGATCAAAGGATTTTGAATCCATTGTGTGAAACAATGTGTTCCTATGACGCCATAGCTCAAATAACAGCCGTTGCGCCTCCATCCATACAGTGACCGGCAGTCAAATCCGGACATTTTCATGTTTTTCACTCCCGATTTTCACAAAACCTTTAAAAACTGTGTAAAAACTGCTCACATCGAAAGAAGGCCGTCTACTTTAAGGCCTGTGGAGTTTTAATGATACCCGTTCAATATTAATAGAAATAGCGTGATTTTCACGCATTCAATAAACCTGCAGATTGTCCGAGTTTCCATTGGCTGGGCTAACCAATTTTTCTCTGGACTATGTAGTGTATCTGCATACTTAATTGATAAAATATGTAACCATGGTGATTCATTATGCTTAATGAAGTGCTGGGGTCATGATCCAGTCAGTCTGACGTCATTATCATGTTTACATTGTAACATTATCATGATTACATTGTAACAAAGTTGCAACCTAAGGGAATGTTACAAAATGACGTCATTGAGCCAGAACAACAGGGACATCAACGTCCCTCCCGTCCGTTACCGGTGGTGGACGTTGCCGTCCTTTCCGTCCATTAGGGGTTAATAAGCAAACTTCCATTTTGGAAAATCTTCAGACAGGTCTGTCTTTTAACACATATACATCATCAAAGAGATGCGGTTCTCTATGGGCTGTACCTATTGTTATTATTCAGGTTTGGTGTCCCAATTTTGATAGTGTGATGTCATATCCAGGCACTTCACTGAACAAAACTTTGAGGTCATTCATCATTCATAACATTGTTCACCATGTTATGACAGTGCAAAACTAAAAAAAGGCAGACCAAAATCTGTTATCAGGAATACAAGTACAGTGACCGGCAGCCAAATCCGGACACTTTCATGTTTTTCACTCCTGATTTTCACAAAACCTTTAAAAACTGTGTAAAAACTGCTCACATCGGAAGAAGATCTTCGACTTTAATGGTCTGTGGAGTTTGAATGATACCCGACCAATATTAACAGAAATAGCGTGATTTTCATGCATTCAATAAACCTGCAGATTGTCCGAGTTTCCATCGACTTATACGGAGAAGTTGGCTATGTCACCACTTCTGATGTCATTTGATAGTGACTCAAACATTCTTGCCGTGAAAACAAATAAACACTTTTCACGTTTTGAAAGGTACAGGAATTGCAAGGTGAAGTGTGAGACCTGACTCAATTGCAATTAGTACAGCAAGGTATGCTACATGTTTGACCAAGTTAAAAATGTCCGAGTTTAATCTGCCGGTTTCGGACAGTTGCCGGTCACTGTAGTAAAAATACTTGGAGGTGTAACTCTAAAAATCCGGTCGTGTGGGAGTAAGCACCAAAATTATTTATGTTAACTATAGCTAACCTTTTTGTGAAAACACTATGAACATGTTTATGGTGCCTGAGGCTCCATAAATTTCACTCATACGAGTGTGGATATTTCTGTTCTGAGGCTCTATCATTCAATCTGATAAGACCAACGTTGTTATCAGGTCTGACCACAATGTTATCCTCCAACATCCTCACGACGTTGTTATCACGTTGTTACAAAAAATGTTGTAAGACAACACATTGAACAAGAAAGTCTGTTTTTGTAACACGGATGGTTCCTTTTTTGACAACCATTGCCTGTCAGCAATGGTTGTAACCTGCAGCACTGACTGAGAATAAAAATTGAATATAGGCTGTATCCTACAATATACGCAGAGAATGATAAACAAATATAGACTGTATCCTACAATACAGAAAAAGAATGTTACACAAATATAGGCTGTATCATACAATACAAAGAATGTTACACAAATATAGGCTGTATCCTACAATACAGACAAAGAATGTTACACAAATGTGTCCTACAATACAGACAAAGAATGTTACAGTGACCGGGAACCGTCCGAAACCGGCAGATTAAACTCAGACATTTTTAACTCAGTCAAATATCGAGTAAAACTGATCTGTAGTAATTGCAATTAAGTTGAATATTGTCTCTCACATGTTTTCTTGTATTCCCACTGCTTTTCAAAACGTTAAAAGTGTTTATTTGTTTTCACGGCATGAGTGAGTGTGTCACTGTCAAATGACGTCAGAAGTGGTGACGTGACCAAGATCACCGTATAACTCAATGTAAACTCGGACAATCTGCAGGTTTGCTGAATGCGTGAATTTCCCGATAACTCAATTTTATTATACACGCATATGTAGTTAATGATCTACTATCAATGTGAGTAGTTTTTACTCAGTTTTGAAAGATTTTGTGAAAATCAGGAGTGAAAAACATGAAAGTGTCCGGATTTGGCTGCCTGTCACTGTACACAAATATAGGCTGTATCATACAATACAGACAACGAATGTTATACAAATATAGGCTGTATTCTACAATACAGACAAAGAATGTTACACAAATATAGGCTGTATCCTACAATACAGACAAAGAATGTTACACAAATATAGGCTGTATCCTACAATACAGGCAGAGAATGTTATACAAATAAAGGCTGTATCCTACAATACAGACAAAGAATCAATAATATACAGAAATTATATACAGAAAATATATACAGAAAATATATACAGAAATAATGAATAAAAATTAGGAGAAAAGTAACTATCTGTGTTATTCTGTGATCGGTATGATCATGGGAAGTGTGTAATCATTTCCTGTGGTTTGTGATTCGGTTTTTTCTGTGGTCATTATTGTTCAAGCAACTTACGCCACTGTGGAGTGTTCGTCCGTGTGCATGCGAGATTCCAATTTGCGCAGGCGCCCAGGCGTATGAATACTTCAATAAAAGAAGTAAACAAAAGAAAAGAAGTGCGTGATGTAAAAGCAGAACGTTCAAAACGATGTCATCATCTTCGTCCATCGTTGCATAAAATTATCCCTTCAAATTAAAACATTTCAATTTTAATGGATGATTGCTTCCACTTAGAAGTACATATAGTATCAATGAAAGTGATAGAAAACAGAAACTCTCTCCCTTTCACTTTCACTATACTACGCACAGGTAAGAATTATAGATCAAAGTATGGTTGGGATCAAATCTACCATTTGGCTTGCAGATATCCTATGATTATGGACATGTGATTGAGTAGGTTATTGTCTGTTAAACGTACTTTTAATATTAATATAGGATGGAGAAGAATGCTGTCAATGAGAACGTGAGTGAGTACTATGGAAAGCTCCTTGGGGGAAGTGGAGACATACAGAGCAATGCGTGTGTCCTTGGCAGATTTAAGCTTCCCAAGCATATCAGAGATGCCACTGCACTCATACATAACAATGTCAGCAGTAGGTAAGAGTACATTTCCCAACTTATAAAACAATTTCATTTTGTTTGACCCAAAACAAGTTTATTTTCATGTAACTTGTTATAAGTGGCTTCATTCCAATCCATTGGATGAATGGTGGCTTTATGGCACATCATTATCATTTATTGCCTTTAACAAAATTATTACATTCTGACTAGATATATCATATATAAATAAACTACAATATGTAAACAATCTAAACAGCAAAGAATTTTTAACAAAATCGATTTCAATATATTAGTCACAGATATAACAATTTGCTTGACTTGCTTAAAAGACTTTAAATACAGTTTGATGTAGTGTTTTCTTAGTAGATAGGTCAATGACTTTGGTAAACAAGAGATCCAAACTTAACATTGATTTTCCTGAGTCCTATTTGGCTTAAATATCATACTGTCATCCACAGTCAAATAATGTATGTAATTCTACCACTTTAGATATTGAGTCCTTATAAGATCAAACTCGTAACGCATTCATTTAAAGCAGTCTTCTCTGTAGATATTTCTACAAATATTTTTATTAGTTTTGCGGCCATCTTTCGATTTTTCTGCCGCTTGATTGCGCTATGACTATCTTTTGAGCAAATAGGCAAATAAGTTTTCGTTTTCAAAGGAAGAACACATCTTTCGGAATTCAACAATGGACAACTCATTAGCAATTATTAAACATCACTTATTTGGATGGTTGCAGATTTGATTTTTGATAACAAATAATCTCTGGGTTATCAATTGCATCATTTGAATTACATGAAATTCCTCAATACGTGGAAAAAACAAATTTTCTTGTACAATTATTTATGTTGTCTATATTGTATTTGATAGTTAAATTGATCAGATACATCAAATAAATGTATTATAAAATGATATATTGATAGGAAATATATAGAATGAATATAATGCAATGATAAATGTTAAAGTGATTGGTTTATAGTTCCCAAGGTAATAACACAATAATTCAGCTCGTAGGCAGAAATTCAATTTCACAAAAGTAGGAAGACGAATATGTTAGAATTAAACAGAAGATCAATATTTTATCCAATGGGAAGACCGCCATGGTAAAATGATGAACAATGAAAATACTTAACTAAAAATAGCTATGGGTTGGAGAAAAAGGAAAATGAATTATTTTGCCTTCTAGATTACTGAGAAGACTTTGGGGAGAAGATACCAGACAACACAGAATTCTACTGCAGTCATGTCCATTGGGTTTTCCTTGTATGACTTCCATATAAAGAAATTAAATATCATATTATGTTGTCAAATCATAAAAATCACACAAACACACGTTATAATGCTTAACTAAAACTATTTCTGTGAGTGTGTACATACTATTACAATTATAGCAAATGAATAGATATGAGTCACTTGGCAAGTTATATTCATTTTGATACCATGTCTTTCCTATTATCGCAATTTCAGTCTGGACTACTTTACGCTATTTACTCTTATATACTTAAGAGTCCAAAAATTCATCTGTGGAATGTCAATAATGTGGAAAATATGGGTTTCATAACATAAATTTGCCATCAATGAGTTGTCAATGTGATTCTATTTATCAGTTTTCTTAATCTAACTCTTTGCTAACAGAGCACATCACAGTGGAATGCTCCCTTGTATGCACTGATTATCGAGATGCATTGTCATTCCGTGTTCATTCACATTAATATATGTGATCATGCTTAAACATTCTGCTTCTATCTGTGTTGAACCATTGTAAAACACATTACATACTTATCTAGCTGATTGCCAAGTACTCAAAGTTTTCAATGAGTAATACATTTATATATTGGACAATATCATTTTAAATGATCCTTAATATGTTTCTATTTCCCAAGATCAAATACTTCTCTAAACTATAGAACAATATACACTTTAAGAGTCCATTGTATGAAAGTTGTCAGAGGGTCATTCACTATTTAAGTTCTGTGTCCTGTAAATGAATCAGCCGTTATTGATATTGAACACCACAATACCTTATCTTTGTTTGAAATGTTACACTGATCATGAAAACAAAACATATCATGGCTATAAACGTGCCTGAATGTTAAAAAAGCAAACAACTTAAGTGCTATGCCCTCACGCCCTTATCTATAGTCACTCCATGTAAACGTGTTATGTATATAAACTTGAAGGTCATTAGAAAACTTCAATCAAGATAAATAGATGATCATATTCAATAATCCTATGAGCGTTCCTAATAAGAATCAGGGCCGGGTGGGAGGGCTCTGAACCAATCTGGGCGGTAATCGAAACATATCTGGGTGGTATGACGCCATACCATTGTTCTGAACCAATTCTGAACCAATCTGGGCGGTTCTGTTATATAACAACTTTTTTAAGCCTCACAAAAGGCATCAAAATGGTATCAAAATCAACACAAAATTTAACAAATTTCGTTACAGTTGAGTGTGTAACAGTGTCTTGTTAATAATAGTGTAAATTTTATGATAAATCTATAACATTTTTATGGTAATATTTGTTCCCCCAAGTCAGGAATTACCCCTTGTTGTGCAATCTTAAAACTGGGGCTCATTATAGTGTAAATTACAAAATTTACACTATCAAGACACTGTTACACACTCAACTGTAATAAAATTTGTTAAATTTTGTGATGATTTTGATTCGATTTTGATGCTTTTTCAGTATGAGATATAAAAACGTCGTTATATATAACGTCGTCAGAATAGGTTCAGAACTTATGTGTATGTTGGATAAAGTATCAATTGAATCACTCGCAATATCGGGGGTGGGAGAGCTCCGAGATCCAATAAGGTGCGTAATGTACCCCAAAAGGGCATTTGGCTGGTAATTAGCAAAATGCCTTGAATACAAACAATCTGCAGATCAAAGAATTGGTCAATGTTTTTATGTATTCAGATACTTTGGGTGTGGATTGATTGCACCAGATGTATTGGAGGGGATGATTGTTTTGGACCTTGGCTGTGGCGCTGGGCAAGATGTTTTTATTTTATCCAAACTGGTTGGTCAAAAAGGACATGTTACAGGCATTGACATCACAAAGGAATTGGTAAATAAAATTTGTGAATTTTTAATTTGTCGTATTGTCAGATTTGGTAAGAAGCTAGTGGATGAATTAATTTTAAAAAGTTATTAAAAAAATGGTTAATGAAATACTTTATGCATTATAAAGAAATATTTGCAAATGATGTATAATTCAAGTGCCTATAAAAACGTATTCTGCTAAAACAAATACAGATTTCAAAAATAAAATTGTAAAGAGCAATTGATCGTGGCTATTGTCTTCCGCCAATATGATTAATAAATTATTTTTTTCACTGCAGCTGAAAAGGGCTGGCTAAATTTATGTAGTTTATCTCATGCCTTGAATCAAATTAGTAGCCCTTAAATGTAGAACACCACAGAAAAGGATAAACCCTTTTTGAGATGCAGTGAAGAATCGTTTCATACATTCATTGATAAGTGTTAAATACATTTCAGTTGGATATAGCTAGAGATTATGCTGACTATCACATGGCGAAATTTGACTATGTTATTCCAAATGTTGACTTTGTTCATGGGAATATTGAGAGCATGGAAGAAGCTGGAATAAAGGGTGAAAAATATCAGATCATAGTGTGAGTATAAAAGATCGTCATCTACCAATATCTCAGAATCTGTTTCCAACTCTACCAACAATTTTGTTATTTTATTACCCCTGGCTATTTAGATAAGTGATGATAATGGGATTTTGTCATATAAGTTTATCAAAAATATGTCAATCGTTTCAATCATATTAAAAGAGCCCAATGTACAATATAACGGGAGATGTTAAATGGTAGATCGCGATACTTTATAACGTTGATAATCTGTCAGGGGAATTTTTTATAATTTTTTCGTGGAAGTTATGAACACATGGGACCATATTTGGTCATACATAAGGCATGTATGGCTAAATTTAGTCATGGATGACATTATTGCAAAAGAGACGTTCAAATTCATCTGTTTAAAGCCCATCGTAACAGGTTTGCAGTCAATTGGAACCACCAAAATTGGAAATAATCAGTATGTGAGCACAAATCCGTGAGCACAAGTCCGTGCACAAACTGAGAATCCAAGTTTTTCAAGCAAGATGGAAAAATAGGTCTGAGAACATGCGATAGAACTTCAAATTTGAGCATGAAAATAGGACCTAAGCACGTTCTTCCAGCAGGAGTACGATGAACAATTCGGGCGCAGGAGAGGCTGGGATGTCCAAGATGATGTGTGGGGCAGAACGAAATCAGACTTCAGCCCTGACACCCTTTAATTCAAGTGCTGGACATTTAGGTTTTCATTTCTCACTTTAAACAGAATCATAATCTTACTATTTAATAAACAAGAAGATTCACATTTTTACAGTAAATGATTTTAAGAGAAATCTGAACAGTTTAGTGGAATTAGATTGGGACATATGTAAGGGTAATTAGTCACATACCACTGCCCAGAATCCATTAACCTGACCTTGACACACTTCGCTCTCATCACAGGTGATATTCATGAACCTTGTGGTAAGAAAACCTGAAAAAGCTAATACTAATTTATGCTACTGTAGTTAGACATCTTGTTTTAGCAGGCATGCCTATGTTAATATTTTCATAAGAATAGACAACTTCTATGATTGGTTCTCTAAATGACTTCATGTATTGTGCGATACAGATTTCATCTAAGCTTACCATGCTTACAGGAGCCTACCGACTTCAAAGGTCTATAAACATACATAATTACATATATTTGCCCTTTTACATATCATCCTTGTTTTTTATAAATCCAAGGAGGTGATTTAATTGTAAATTTGCACATTTTGGCTTCTCAAAGAGACTGCTAGAAATAAGAGGGCAGAGGTGTCTTGACAGTTTTATGAGAAGTTGTGGAGTCCACATAAACACCACTTGGTATAATCTTGGAGTAATAATGAATAATTACTCCAAGGTATAATTAACGATGCATCACTATGAAGCGGGTGTAGTAAGTATCTCGCTGTGCACAATGGAGTGTACACTTTGGGCTCTACTGGAGATAAGTGACAGACTACAAAGGGGTATTACACATTATGATGACTCCAGAGTACTCCATAATAATCGGGCACATTTGATTGACACGATTATATTATAGTATTAATTGATATGGTAATCGGGTACATTTAATTGACATGATACATTTAATGGTTTCATATTTTTGTTTGACGCCCTTTTTAGTTTCAATGGCGTGGTGACATGATACTCCTGTGTATTTAATATTTGCATGTTCATGTATCTATCTGTATTCCGCCATTTTTCCAGATCCAACTGTGTGGTGTGCCTGACTTCTGATAAGCGCTCAGTATTTACTGAAGCTTATCGCGCTTTGGATGTAAGCTCATTTTGCTTAAACCATCCTTATTTTCTACATCACTATTACACACCATTTGTTTCACAGATTCTGTAATTATTTACACAAATACTGTTATATTTTCAGTGTGTGTTGCACAGAATGTATAGTCAATTGTATTGCTTGTATAAGGTCATTTCACATCTGATAAGAACACTGTGTATGATCTGATAAGAACACTGTGTATGATTTTACAGGATGGCGGTGAGTTGTTTTTCAGCGACATATATGCAGAGCGGGATCTTCCCGAAGAGGTGCGCAATCCCTCTGATCTGGAACTGTGGGGTGTGTGGTCACCTCTCATTTTTCATTGATAATTTATGTTAAAAAATTAATAAAGCACAATTAGTATTGGAGATAGAGTTTAGAAATGCCTTTTTTACTCCAATGTTACTTATCTTTTCTATCTGAAGGCCAGTTTACTCCCTAATCGGTTTATATGATATAGCCATGAGGTTATTAGAACTGAAGGCCATATATATAATAAGGCCATATATATAATTTAAAATTAGTACTGATACATAGGGATTGTGCCAATTCAGTTAGGTGTAGAATGATTTATTACAGAATGAAAAATAAATCTTTAGAATTGATATATTAAATTGAGGAAATAAAACATATCACGATTCTTTATTCTTAGAAATCAGTATTCATTTGAAGTTAAGCATTTCAATGAGTTCATGATTTACATATTTTCAACAATCCAGCTTTCACTTGAGAAGCGGGAAGTAATATCATAATAGATGCATCTATGTATTAATATTGCATAAAAAATTTGGATCTTTTGAAACATTTATTAGCTAACAATTTTGATGTGCTGCATTAATGGCCTCCCTCCTGTTGCAGGCGAAGGCTTCGGTGGTGCCCTCTGGTGGGAGGATATGCTGAAAATTGCTGAGGAGATTGGTTTTGGAAAACCAAGACTTGTCTCTGCTTCTCTCATGAAGTGCAAAAATCAGCGAATCAAGGATATAATTGGTATATGATGAATTTATTTATAGAAATAGAAATAGTATTTTATACAGTTTTATCATCATTTTGAATAAACAAAGAATTTGCTATTCAGTTTTATGCTTGTTGGGATTGAAATTTGTAAAAACGACCTGATTAATTACATAAACCGTAACAAGTGGTTATAAAACAGTCACAAACATTGCTTTGAAAAGAATAATAATGTATATTAAAACATAGGATTACTGAGATATTAAAACAAAATTCTTGAGGGTAACATGCAAATATCATTGCTTGGTATCAATATACAATTTAAAGAATGTTTACATTTCGTACAGATATTTGGCTGGGCATTTACGTGTGTATTTGGTTGTAGGGGACACGAGGTATGCCTCTGTGACATACCGAATGTTCAAGCTGTCAGAAAGTGCCACGGCCGGCTCTGCAACATACACTGGTGGTATCCAGGGCTCAGAAGATGAATACAAATTTGATTATATGAATATCTTCAAAGTAAGTCCATAAATATTACATAAAACATGTTTGTTTATGGATAATTACATAAAGATTCTGTGCCAAGCTTGAATGTCGGATCGTGGGCCTTTCTGTTAATAAGATGCACATTTGCACATGTATTCTTTGTTAAATAAAATGTTAAGGAAATAATTTAGGGGAAAAACCCACATTAACCCATTTTTTTCCATGCATTTGAAAAACATCATCAATTTTTACTTTTGAAGCTGAACATTTCTTTAGAATTCCTTAAGAGTAAAAACGGTTATCCATTTTGGGTTATTTGTAGAAAGGCGTCCCCAGAGATGTAGGTGCGGATGTATTGTCGATATTATCTGGCACGAGGTTCAGGAGTTACTTCCACATTCTAACCAAGCCTGATGTCAAAGTTAGCAATGCCAAGGTAACATAGAATATTAGAAAAATATTATTGCTAAAATGAATTTGAATAATATCATCATCTTATTTTCCCCATCTTAAGATATATCATGTTCAATAAGTTTATATTGAAATCGATATGGAAATGTAGACATACTATTTTCAGACAGAACAAATGGATCCTTTCAAATTGATATAGGCTGGCTTCAGAAAGGGGGTTTGAAGAGCATGGTATGGAATCCATTAGCAACAGAAATCCTGGTTCATTATCAAAGTCTTAGCTACGGAAGATACAGAACATTAGGATGCATTTCAAAACACCAAATGTTACCTTTTTATTGATATGCCACTTATTATTGTAATTACTTCAAATATTCACTTTGTACCATTACATTCCTTTTCACACTAATTTACTTCTGTGTGTTCATATTACACAAGGTATTTTAACTCTCATAAAATTTCCAAAAGCACTTTACGTGTCTGTGAGGTTTTTTACATGTAAACCGCATATCATAAGTTCCATCTGAATCATTCGAAAAAAGTATGAAATAGTTAAGACAGTTGGTAAAAGTTTTCCTAAACCACATGTGTGTGTGTGTGAATGTGTGTGTGTGTGTAAAAATGGTTATTTTCATGTTAAAAACATTACCCAAATACGAAACTGTTACCAAACATTTGCTCGTGTCACATCTATGCTAAATTATGGAAAGATTCTTTTCCAATTTGTTATGTTACTTTAAAAAAATCTAAAATTTATTACTAAGTTGTCAAAGGGGGTGGCCATCTGGAATCTGGAATGCCGTGTCCCTTCAAGTGAAAAGTTGCAAACAAATTTCAAAAGCAGGCCTAGTCTGATTTAGCGCTATATAAATCATCATAATCAAGGAATTTTGATTGGCTTATGTTGACATATGCCTCGATTATGCTTAGATATTCCAATATGACGGCAAACATCTTATTCCAAAGGTATAACCCATTACATTTCGATAGACTAATGGGAGTTCGACATCCAAGATACATTTGTCTATGTATTTATAGCTTTCTGGCTGACACTTCTGACTGATCTAAAGAACTTTAACTAATAAAAAACTGATCTAAAGAACTTTAACTAATAAAAAGAATGTTGTATTATACCTAAGGGGCGATCCATTTGATTTTTGTGGGGTGGGGTGGGACAGCAGTACTGGATGAATAAATTTTTTTTCTTTGGTAGGGTGGATGAATAATTTTTTTTTCTGGTGTGGGGTGGGTGAATAAATTTTTTTTCTGGTGTGGGGTGGGTGAATAAATTTTTTTTCTGGGATGGGGTGGGTAAATAAATTTTTAAAGATTGTTGCTTCCCCAGACTCTGATCCTTCATTTCAAGCAATCCATATAGAAGATAGAAAAACTGGAAGGAGGTGGATGAATAATTTTTTTTTCTTTGGTAGGGTGGATGAATAATTTTTTTTCTTTAGTAGGGTGAATGAATAAAAAAAAATTCTGGGATGGGGTGGGTGAATAATTTTTTTTCTCCAAAATCTCCCACCCCACCCCACAAAAATCAAATGGATCGCCCCTAATGTGTGTTTAGACATAGTTTGTAGGCATGTCTAAATGTACGTATATCCCTGACAGAGTTTGGCCCTAGGTACGGGAGCTCGCTATCCGATTCCACACGTTTTCCTAGTAACAGAGTCAAATCTTCAGTGTTTTCATTGATTATGATTTATGGGAGTACAAACTACTAATGTGTGGGTATGTATTAACATATATTTCATTCAATTATATATAACAATAATAATACTTATAGTGATATGCCAAGACAAGAAAGTCTTCTTTTTTTAAAAAAAGAATTTGTATACAGCGGGAGGCGGAAAGAATTGTATTTAATATTTCACATCAATACCTTAGCTAAATAACGTACAGAAATCATTTAAACATGTCAGATATCATGAGAACAAGCACTGAGTCCAGTTACAGCCAAATTGCATGACCTGTATCAAACGTCAAATATACACCAGAAAATCGGGACCGTCTGAAGAGGGGCCCCCATAGGGGGGGTATGAAAAACCCAATAATCCCCCTTTTTTTACCTAAAAATCCAAAAATCCTTATCTTTTGTAGCCAAAAATCCTTAAATATTTTTCCCCTCAAATCTAAAAATCCAAAAGTATAAAACAAAAAATCCTAAAATATGTTTACATTTAGTACAAATTTATTTGGCAATGAATTACATAACATGCATGATATAACATGATATTTAGTGTTTCACACAGGTCATGCCACATTACAAAATGTACTTGCAGAGTCCACTTGAGCCCACAGAGTTTGAAATTAACAGTAATCTCACTGTTATAGTGATACGGAGACACCCAATCCTTTTGAACATATTCAAAATTAGTAAAAAAAGTAATCTGTGTCTTTCCTTTTTTTTGAAACTCTTTTAGGCCTAGTGGCCCTTGTGTCACTAGTAAATGACAACTGAGATAATTCCTCACTAATTAACTCTTGCTGCTCATTGGGTGTCTCCGTATCACCCTGATCCTTTATCAGGTCCAAAAGATTGATCAAAACCTCCTCATTCAGAACAATTATATCATCCTTTGGAACATATTCATAGTTAGTATCATCTAAAACAGTGATGACATTTTCTCTATCTATGACACATTGTTTTTGATTTGAGAACTCTGTGGGCTCAAGTGGGCTCTGCAAGTAGATTTCCCCTGTACATTTTCCCTTCTCAAGCATATCTTGCCTCAGTTTACATATATGCACATGTTTGATTGTGTTAATAACTACAACAGAACCTTTTTTGACATAGACACTTCTCCCTTGTGAGGGCTCCAACACACTCTGGCCACCAGTTGATGATCCTAAACACTTTCCTCAAAATCCAAAAATCCCAGATATTTCACCCCAAAAATCCAATAATCCCTCTTTTTTAAGCCAAAAATCCAATAATCCTAAAACCCTATGGGGGCCCCTGAAGAGGGGGTGAAACAGAATTGCTCAACGTAAAAGTCTATAGGAAAGGAGAACTGTCAAATAGTATCTCCGGTTTAAAAGGTGGCTGGGGCACCAACACATATCATCTCCGTCAATTTGAATTTTAAACCTGGACATTTCTTAACCTAACTGGATCTAAAGTAACCAGGAAATCACAAACACAAAGTATATGCGTTTTGGATGATTTATAATAAAAGTTCCTTGAAAATGGTTCAAGGTTCTTATGACCTTGAGAATGGTTCAAGGACACCTTATATCAAACTCATTTTAGTCCCTGTCTCAGTGTGCTCGTTTGCTTCAAGTTACATTGGTATTGCTGTATTTAACAAGTTTCAAGCGAAGTCATTGTGATGCCTTGACCCTGACATGAAGTTCATGAAGCAAATAATATCTGTGTGCCCTTTGCAAATACATATTCAAGTTCACTGTACCAACATTTTGGTGACCTATTTAGCATTTAAAGAGGTCGCTCTGACCTAGTTACTTTGATTATTTAAAATATGAAATAAAAGTGCTATTTCGGTATAATTTGTAAACTTGAAATAGCTCAAAGTCATCTCATTTCCAACTCCTCCGAGCCAACCACAATTCAATGACCTATGCAAAGTTACATTGATGTTGCCGTATTCTTAGTCAGGAGATCATAACCAATCAACGTAACAATAATGCGCATCTTCTCGAAGACCTAGAACCAAAGTTAACAAAAAATTATCAAAACAAATATTTTTTAAAATGCACTTTAGATATTCATATAATCAATTTTTCCCATTTTGTTACCCTATTTCGTTTTGGAAATATTGACCTATTTGGCATTTAAATAATTGCGATTTTTGAAAATGGACTCCTGTGACCTTGGAAATAGCTCACACGATATCAAAATTGTTCAAGTAAGTAGATAATATCTGCCATTTCTGTGCTGGTCATGACCTTGACCATAGGTTGTAAAATGTGCACCTGAAAATTACCATGGATATTCACTTTATCTTTACATAACATCCAGGGTTAATCATCTTGTGAAGATCAGCTTTCCAATATAATATTTTGGAAATTTTGATTTATCTGAGTAGGTCACTGTGATCTAATTTTATAAAGTCATAATTATGAACAAATCTTGTTTAAACAGACAGGTAAGTGTAGTCGGAATAAAATATATGTAAAATATCACAGACGATTTTGAAAAAAACGGCCCCTGTGACCATAGCTCAAGGTCACACAACATTACACAACTCAAGCTCAAGGTCACACAACATCAAACTTCCTCATCGTAGGCCATAGTCATATTGATATTGCTGTAACGTTCATAAAATAGAGCATCCACAGGCAAAGTTGTTGCTGTTCTGGTCATGACCTTGATCTTGACCCATAAAGTTCAGCCGAAATTATTTTACGGGCCCACATATCATTATGTTATGACAACCAACCCTTATGTCCAAGCATGATTAAATAAGCTAGGAAACAAAGTGTGGGAAGGCTGTATCATAGGACGGTGATGTGTCGATGTGATGGAAACCGAGCAAGGACCTGAAGTCAGCTTGTGCTGACCTAATAAATCAATACCTTCAATAAACAAGAACACCCTTAAAATAATCATGAAGTCCTTTGTGGCTTAGATACCATGAAATATCTACAAAACAAATTATATTTTGATCTCAGCCATGTGTCTATGAGTATTATCAATTTTCACCACATTTCTATCTGTTGTTTGAAATTTAAGCAAAAAAATAGTTAGGTATATTAAAGTTTAAAGCATTGGTGAAACCTGACTTTCAAAAACATTTTCTTTACATAACATGAATGTTTATACCCTAAACAGTGCTTTTATGTAGTATTACCCAAAATATTCCCTGTTAACAACTTTCTGTGGCATTTTAAAGTTGATCAGTTGTCTGCTGAAACCTACAACAGCAATTGAACACTCTGTCAACAAGCTTTGTTTAGCTGGTCTGTGTACTCGTGTAAACACCTAATGAGTTACCAGTTGGGCACCTGTCCAGCTTGGGAAACAGGGTGGAGATGTTTTGTACAAATTTATTGCCAGGAGTATACTTCAGAACAACAAAAGATTATTTTAATATTATTTGAATCAATGAAATAACTATCATGGTTGTGACAAATATTTTATGGTTGTGACAAATATCTTATGGTTGTGAAAGATATAAAATCATTTGTGGGAAAAGTATACTATTTATTTCAAAATATCTTATGCATGTGAAAACCTTTCTGTCAAAAAGGGAAGACAGGCCAAGGTGTGGAAAAAGTGACATTAAACCCTTTGATCACTGGTTTGGCCTTAAATCACAAGGATTTGAATGGCAAAACTGTGAATGCTGATAATTGGTATCAGTGAAATTTATGATTTGACCCTCTTTGATGAAATTTGGGGTTTTTCACACCACTGAATGGGCAGACATCAAAGGCTGCGTGAATTCCCCCTTTAAAGGCTGAGCTGTATAGAATTGATTTTTTAAAACTTTTTTTTTGTTGAAACCCCCAATAATTCCAGGGTCACCCCTCAAACCTGCACCCCCAACCATGTCATCCAAAAGATTGACTGGCTCACTAGTTGAAAAGATGGAAGCAGTGGAAAGACGTGGACGATTTAGTAGATTCAAGATTGCATAATTTTTGACAAGGTAATTTTATAAATTGATGCAGCACAGACTTTTATTTCAGTTTGGTGCACATTCTCACTGTCATGACTTGAAAAGCAATAAACAACAAATAATAAATTAATATTCTACAATGAGATTGAAACATAAGATTTTTAAAAACCATCTTTATTTAAAAATTCTCTACAATTCTCTAAAAAGTTACATACTGTATATTAATTCATAAAAACTTACATGACGCATATCACAGTGCATATCAATATATAGAAATGTTCATTTTTTCTTTGTAAAGGTTGGAGGGTCTTCAGTTCTGTGATAGTTTGTATCCTGTGTAAGTATCTGATGGCCAATGACTTCTGATGCAGTTCACAACACAAGATGGGAGTGGCACACGGAGGTCTTGACCAAGAATCCCCCATATCCACCATACAAACTGCCTGTATCCTGTGTAGCGGTATTTCCTTAAAAGAAAGACAAAATGATACATGAAATAATTTAATTAAACGCTGAGAACTTAATGTAACCATCATTTGTATGACAATGATGTTGTTTCGGTGTTTATTAAAGCAGAGTATTTAATTTAAATCATATTTCAAAAATTAATTTGAATATACATTATTGGAGCAACTTCTCGTCAAAATAAAGGTCAAATATTTGTGATTTAATTATGTTTTTGAGTCTTTGTGTTTTGCTAGGTTCACAAAAGTCTGCAAAGATGTTTAGTAGCTCAAAAAATATTAGCTTCATTGTCTTTTTCTTTTCTTTTTTTATTTGAGGGGGTCAAATGATTTTGTCAACATAATTGTGGGTTTGATTTGGCCTCATACCATGGCTATACTCCCTCTTATACCGCACATAAATGAGATCTAGTAGATATCGTGCAAGGCAGATCTCACTGAAACCAGGGTGTAAGGTGATGCATTGATGCCCTTCCAACTTATCTCTCACATTTGGCTGCTCCTTACAGCAGAAGTTCTCCTCCTCACTTCCCATCACACTGCAGTGCCCACATGCACACCTTCAAATAAGAAAGCAAGAATAAGTGGTGCATTTAAACATAAAAGTAATAAATAAAAATGTTAACAACACTAGGAAGTCAAGTGACATATTCCATCTCTTGAGTGTGTACATGTTAAAAAAAGAATACCAAAAAAAGTGGCTGAAAATGTGATGCTCCATTTTTGTCAATGTACAATATGAACACAGAATTGTCAATTTCTGCAAACTCTTCTCGGACGTTTGGACTCATCGCCTCAAAAATATTCATCCGTTTTTAATATTTCTACCACCAAAAGAAAGCCAAGACTTTACTCTATTAGAATGTGAAGTGTCAACTTCCGATATTATGATTAAATATTTTTTTAAAATGGCCGAAAATGTGTTGTTCCGATTTTGTCAATGTACAATATGAACACAGAATTGTCAATTTCGGCAAAATATTTTCGGACGTTTGGACTCCTAACTTAAAAAATATTCATCCGTTTTTAATAATTCTACCACCAAAAGAAAGCCAAGACTTTACTCTATTAGCATGTGAAGTGTCATCCTCCGATATTATGATTAATTTTTTTTTTTAAATGGCCGAAAATGTGTTGTTCCGATTTTGTCAATGTACAATATGAACACATAATTGTCAATTTCGGCAAAATATTCTCGGACGTTTCGACTCATAACTTCAAAAATATTCATCCGTTTTTAATATTTCTATTACAGAGTGTTCAATTGCTGTTGTAGGTTTCAGCAGACAACTGATCAACTTTAAAATGCCACAGAAAGTTGTTAACAGGGAATATTTTGGATAATACTACATAAAAGCACTGTTTAGGGTATAAACATTCATGTTATGTAAAGAAAATGTTTTTGAAAGTCAGGTTTCACCAATTAGCATGTGAAGTGTCATCCTCCGATATTATGATTAAATATTTTTTAAAATGGCCGAAAATGTGTTGTTCCGATTTTGTCAATGTACAATATGAACACAGAATTGTCAATTTCGGCAAAATATTCTCGGACGTTTCGACTCATAACTTCAAAAATATTCATCCGTTTTTAATATTTCTACCACCAAAAGAAAGCCAAGACTTTACTCTATTGGCATGTGAAGTGTCAACTTTCGATATAATGTTTAAATATTTTTAAAAAATGGCCGAAAATGTGTTGCTCCGATTTTGAGAATGGACAAAATGTAAACAGAATTGTCAATTTCATGTAAACAGAATTGTCAATTTCTGAAAAAACTTTGTCAATTTCTATCAAGAACATAATATATTATTAGAATTACCATTCTGTTGTATCCAATCCTAGTCTTCCCTGGGTGCAAACCTCCACCTCACATCCCATATCTATGTCAAGATCTTGATTGGCAAACGTACTGCTAAAATCACTTTCATGGCAATCACGCTGTGGCTCCAGAGGCCAGATTTCTCCTTCAATCGTGGTCACAGTGGTAATTTCCATTCCTTGATTGATATACATGTAGTCTTCATCTTCACTGGACTCACTACTTGAGCTAACCCACTCTGGTCTTGACATCTTTATTTTCTTATAATAATTTGTAACACTTGGTAAACAACACCTCCTGTGACTTATGAAGCCCTCTGACAGTTCAAAGGTCAAGGTCACACAACACATTTCCGGTTTAGTACGGGCAGTGCCCAGTGGTCACAAGATATCATAATTCTCAGAGCAGATGTTATTTTGTGGATTTCAGACAGATAGCCTGTATGTATGTCAATTTTAAGATCATATATTGTTTTTAGATACTTTAAACCACTGTAAAATTGCCTGCAACTTTCCAGGTTTCACCAATGCTTTAAATCCATATTATGCTAAGAATACTAAACATTTTCAAATTATAAACCTTGTCTGCTGCTGTCTTTCATATTTTCTTAACAGGGTCACAGATCTGTCTTATTTTCAAACAATTGCTGATAGATTAGGCCAAAAATATTAATTAGCCTGATGCTGGGGTAACTTTTGAAACACTGAATTGAACATTTGATAGAACATAACAGAGATGTCCACACCTTTAAGGTCATGGAAAATCATCCAAGGTTTCAGCTTTCACCTATTCAGATACTATCAAAGAAGTATTTTTAGCATAAAAAAAGTTCGCAAATTTGGAACATTAAGATATTGCGATATATGCTCAATATCAATACATTCAATTAACATATTTTACGGTCAATGCGGTTAGGCATGCTTCTCCCACCATTCAGATATCTTCCTAAGACTCGTAGTCATCTGACATTAGCTTGCCAGTATGGTTCATATCCACCAATTTGTTAGTCCAGACACAAAGTTATCGATAGTCGATTGTTTGGAGGATTATTTAATATCCACAATTGTATAATGCCAAGTTGAGTGTATTTCCACAATACTATAATTATGTACCCATAATTGTCCTGGCATTGTACGCACTCTTTGTGACACAAAAAACAGATATGTAATATACTTACTCACTTTGCTCTATTGTATATTATTGGATCATTTTCATCTAAATATGTTTTGTTCATATTGAGATCCTTAAATAATAATTTGATCAGTTGATCAAATTTTTGTTGAGTAGCACCTTCTACGACAGCACTAAGCAGCCATGGGTAGTGTACAGGTACTCACTTCCTGAAACAGAATATGATAAGATGTCTCATCAAGTGCATTTTTACGTGTCAGATATGGGAGAGTTTTGAACTGTGCAGAACATACTAAATCTGAACTGACCCGCACATTTCTAATGCGTATAACAAAGCTGGAACATATTCACATCAATTCTAGGCCATCATCATCACGAATTCGCCATTCATTAGATATAGACTGTACTCTAACAGTACCATACGGTGAACAATGGCTAGACTTTTACTTTATTCTATACAATGGCTTGACTTTTTCTTCGTTCTCTACATATGAAGTATCAAATACAAATTCACAGACATTGCTATGTTCATCACATATATAAGTGTATCATTAACTTGAAATGATTTTATGTGTTTTTGCCCAATTTTGATTTAGAAATTTGCTTCGGTTTATGATTGCATTACGAATAATTCAGACTTGGGGGCACACAAAAATATACACTGTAAAATGTACACAATTACAATCCAGATACTATTATTTGCTGAACTATAATCAAATTTATATGCTTTTGTGATGATTCTGATGTGATTTTGACACATTTTGTGAGTCATCAAGAAGTTATACGGTTCATTCGGATTCATTCAGACTTGTGCGGGTGAGATCAGAATAATGGCTTGATGTTTCATGTTTACTTCGTTGTAACCGATATCAGTTCCCAAGCATTGGTGAAACGAGATAAACTAATATATGTCATTAAGGGAATTATATGTAATCAAATGAACATAATATCATTAGCAATTTCAAAAATAGATTATAACACAATCAAAGTCTGTCTTTTGCCAAGTAATTACAGACTAACGACACACACACACTATATATATATATATATCATTTTATCATATCATATATATATATATATATATATATATATATATATATATATATATATATATATATATATATATATATATATATATATATATATATATATATATATATATATATATATATATATATATCTATATCTATATCTATATCTATATCTATATATATATATATATATATATATATATATATATATATATATATATATATATATCGCAATAAAAAGTTTTAACTCTTTGTCACCACGGACTTTGTTGGATTACTTTTATCACCATTACACTGTATACAACTACCTTTTTACTTTGGACTATATATATATATATATATATATATATATATATATATATATATATATATATTTAGAAGCTGTTACAGATATGAGGTACTGGAGGTATTTTTGTCAGACCTCATTATGGGGTACCATCTCATACCTTATTGTGTGTGACAGGAGAGTGCCATCTGGTGTTAATAATGAAATTGTTTTACATACCTCACAAATCTAACATTCATATCAATGGCGCTAATGCCATTATCCACCACTAGGGCACTTATTACTACATGTGACACTAGATGGCAGTGATTTATATAGTTATTGCCTGGTTGTATAAATATGCTTCTCAGACATGTTTGTTCAAAAAGGCCTTGTACAGGTTACTTATGTAACTGTGACTAAGCAGCTGCACTATGAAGAGTGGGGTATTTTATATGCCTCACAGTACGTCATTGCCCCACAAGACAGGTCTGAGATTGGTAAAAACCCCATATCTGATACAATCTCTTTCTATATATATATATATATATATAAATATATATATATATATGATAAAATAATTGCCTTTTATGTCAATAACATATTCTGATAATTACGTATTTAAGTATTTATCTCAAATTAATCATGTGATTGACCAATCATTTGCTTCCATTTATATGTATCACATTAATATAAAACATCTCTGTCAATTGTTCAGACACCATTCGTAAATTTCGTACCAATAGATGCCCAGGAGAAAGTTATTTGGGAAAACTCTAAATATGAAGGTTTTGTTTATAACGATCCTTTTAGTGGCCATCGCTGCACAGGTAGGTGAAGAAAAAAATCTTTATATTGAAAGATGTTGGTAAAATTATGTGTTTCATGTTATTATTCGACATGCAAAATACTTAAACTGTGAGTCAGATGTATTTGGACGGACATTGATTGCCATTTATTTTTTAAAATAGTTATTCTGCAGTCGAAATGGACTAATCTGTATATGTTTGCTTTATCATTATGTTATAATCTGCATATCATTAATTGTTGATTCGACCGCTATAATTGACTTTTTAATCAGGTCAAATATATACGCATCTTGTTACTGCGTGCATTACGTCTAAAAAAATCATATCTAATGTATTTGGACCTAATTTGACTAGTTCATAATTACCTAAATAATGTACAGCTGATGCAAAAGGAATTATCACTTGACAAGTGAAAAATGATATATGAGAGTTGAACTGAACATATCAATGGGATGTTATTGATACTCTTTGATGTCAGTGATAATGTAGCACATAGCATTAAAATCTTTGTCTCTTCGCAGCAGATTAATATGCACTAGATCATCCATAGCTCGCCCAAAATGACACTATTGCCAATTGATTTAAACATTTTTTCCCATTTATTCAATGATTATTTGTCTTTATCATTTATTCTGAGAAAGCCATCTGTGTGCATAATGTTGACATTTAGAGACGTGGTGATCGCCTCTTCCCCCGGGCCTCTTCCCGCCATTATTTCTATGGACACTTCTTGTAATCGTCTGCTAACTTTCATTGGTCGAAATAATTGCCATTGTCTCCCACCATTGTCCCGAAATTGAAAAATTGAATAATCTTGTTTGCAGAAGAAAACATAATTAAACGAATCTGGGAACAGTTTTTTCTTATTATATTAGATATCAGAACTGTTACACTTTACAAACTCATGTGAGATGCATTGGCCATTGAATATGAATATATATATATTGGGTTTTTTATATTGATACAGGTCAATAGCAGTTCATTGAAGAAGAGAGGTTGTGAATGTCCAGCTATCACAGAGATGGCATGCGTGTAATATATTCTTACTTTGATCTTGATTCTATAACACACAAAACTACAATACATTTTCAATGCTCTAAAATAATTTTATCATGATAGGTGGTCTTCCTTATAGTGGGTTTCATCGTATTGGAGCCTGTCAGATAAACTTTGGTCATTATTTGAATGAAAACTTGTGAACAATATGAACAATTTGTTATGGTAAATTTCATCTGTTAAGCTATCATTTATGACAAAATAAAACTGTATCGCTTATTGGAAAATCATTATAATAACTTTCTTAGCAATTCATTATGATTGTTTTGTTTTGATTGATTTTGTATTCTGTATATTACAGAGACGGATCTGTGATAAATTGCTATTATGACGAATGTGTTTCCGAAGTGGACGATGCGACTAAGCAGCTGGATGAATTATGCTGGCGGAAATAATCTATTGGTAAAGAAAACCACATGGCTTTTCAAATTGAGATAAAATTGGCGTAATACATTTAGAGTGAAATAAATGATTGAACAAGCTCTCTTGTCGGTGTATACTAAATACAGTAGATCTGTAGTGATTGGGACATTTTCTGTCATTCAACTTTTCGTCCTCTCAAACTACTGGCGTGAGTTTTTTGCAATTAGTAGGAAATACGTATTTTCAGGGGACCAATTCGGTCTTTTTTTCTATATGGCTCAGATTTTTGTCCATTTTTTATGATTAGTTTTTAAAAAAATAATAGCTATCATTCGGTTGGGGCTAAATTCAAGATGTGACATGTAATTTGATTTGTCCAAGTTATCATCTGATCAAGTATGCTTTGGGAAAGGATTTAAATGATTATTGATGAAGCAATTTCCAGAAAATGTTCACAAAGCGTTCACGATCAGCATAGCTCTTAGGCCATTGGCCTATATATGGGAGGTCGGTTGGCTTTATTAACCAGCTTGGCATCAATTTTACAAAGCATTTCCTTTGGAAACCATAGGGAATCTGAAAAGCTAAGATAATGTCGAAAATTGTGTGATCAATGCAATGTCAATTCTCCCTTTACTCATATGCAACAAAAGGGATGAAAGCTTAAATCACAACCTTGGATGAGATTTTTATTCCTTGGAAAAGATTTTTATTTCATGTATAAAGTTATCAATTTTACTTTTATGACCTTGAGGTGTGGATATTTCTGATCTGTGCCATCCAACCCTTAAATTCAGTGTTTCAAAACTTAACCTAACCTTACCTTAAGTCTGCCCAAATCTGAGATCACTGATACACAAATCCAAAAAGCATGTGATCCAATAGAGGGAATGGTGGAAGTCAATAGTGTCCCATACAATATTATAATCCTGTTCTCAGTGAGGTGTGATAATGCCTTGTAGGCAATTAAACAACAGGGGGTGCAAAATTTAAGTTTCCTGGGGAATGATATTATTTACAGGGTGTTCCACCACCCAATCACCGGGTTTTTTTTCTTTACAATTTTCAACTCCAACAAAGAAATATTTTTAAAAGGCATAAGGTAAAGTTTTCACCTTTTAAAAATGCTTTGCTCTATCTTATCATTGAATGGATAATATCCTTTAAATATTAGGATGTACATTAGTATTTTTAATCTGATTTTAAACATCAGATTGACATAAAAGTGGTGCAAGAGATTTCATGCCCTTAGTTTATATATATAGTAATGCTATATATAGACACATGGCTGAGATCAAAATATTTTTATCATTTCGTTTGCAGACAGCTCATGTTAAAATCACATTTATAACGTTTTTAAGTATGATATTTACATGTTACTGTGATTTATTACGTTAATATTATTTACTATTGCAATGTCACTGTTTATTGCATGTTTGTACACTTATCATTTATCCACATAAGATTTTAGACTTTACCTTAATGGCACCGAATGACCTCAATGCGTTGATGTGTCATTAACAATTCATTCATTCATTCATTCATTCATTCATTCATTCATTCATTCATTCATTCATTCATTCATTCATTCATTCATTCATTCATTCATTCATTCATTCATTCATTCATTCATTCATTCATTCATTCATTCATTCATTCATTCATTCATTCATTCATTCATTCATTCCATCAAATTATTAGAAGCCATATTTGATAAGCCTTTATATATATATACACGTGTGGTATATATTTTAGGCTTGGTGTATCATTTTTCTCTCTCTCCACCATTTCTGATGGCTGTGTAAAAAACAATAAAGGTGAATGAAAAAGCATGCTGTTATCATTCAGTCTTGTTTTTTATCATTTCTAAACACTGTATCTCTCAGGAAAATGACATTTTGGGCGTGCTGCAGATTTCGTAGATATAGTGCTGCCTCACTGAATTGTCATGTCGCGGGTCCTTGACATGACAACCCACCCGGTCACAGATTTACAGGGACAACGGGTTAACCCTTTGAAATTGTAACATGAAATTCAATCTCGGCATGACCGGGGATCGAACCCACGACCTTTGGATCACTACAGAGGAACTTGTGATATTGTAGCGTACACTTTGGGCTCTACTGTATATGTAACTTTTTCAAATTTTCATTGTAAAATGAATCAATATTACATACATCTTTGCTAGTAAATGAATATTCATGACCCAGTTTTGAAAACAGTTCTTTAATTTCTGAGCACCAGTTATTTCTATGGAGATTATAGTCGAACAGAAATGTTCGTCTTGAAACATCCATGTTATTTAAATAATTCCACAATATTAACATTTCCCCTTGTCTTCTGATTTCACTGATTTACAAAGACAACAGGTTAGCTCATTTGTGAAATTGTATCATGATTTCAATCCAGGCACAGCCGGGGATCGGCTCATTGTTGAATCAGTCAAATTTACAATATCCCCAAATACCAGAACAATATCCCATTACTGGTGCCACCCCTGCATAATACATTTTAGGTATTAAACCCTACATTTTTTAAATATTTAAATCTAGAATTGATGCTAAAGCTCTTGGTATTAGCAGTCACGTTACTTGGAGGTCAAGATACTCATTTATATACACACCTAAGTATTTAAATTTCTTTTTGCTCATGTCGTATCTTAAATATGCTGTTTGATCTTTCAGTTCTATTACTTTACAAAGAACTACCTTTGTTTGGGCAATATCAATTTTCAATTTCCAGTTTCCACACCATTCATGAACGGAGTTAAATAGTTTCTCTAACTGGGAATGTTACAAATGTTGCAATGTAATCAGCAAATATCAATGTAAAACTTTGTCATTTATGAATAATATTTACAAGGTTGGTGACTTCTGTTGCCCTCTTTAAACAACTTATTAAAGACGTCAGTACATCTTTGGGTGTAGCGGATTTTTACAAAATTGCGTTTTATATACTTGCTCAAAGTTGGCTTCGTACTCAAAGTTTAAAACTCACTTCTAAATCTTGAAATTGTGATGGGGTTTTTATTTGAGCTATATGCATGTTAGAACACATTGAATTGAATTGCTTTTTGCCAACATGAAACAACGTGAAAAATGATAATTTTACACAGAAACAAATATGAAATCTTCATATCAATATAAGAGTAACTTCAGAATGGTTTTATATCAAATATCATCATCCTTTACAGAAAATGACATTTTTGTTGTCCCGTAGTTTTCTTTTGTTTTCTTTACTATATTGGAAAGAGGGGCGATATTCGTAGTTTCCAGTCCCATATCATGATATTTATCAAAGAAAATTTTTTTTCCTACCAAATATGAATGATATAATATGCAGTTATTATTCGTTTTTTTATCATATACAACTGCGTTATCTTTATTTTAAAGTTTAAGGACAATTATATTTTGGGTGCCTATTTGACATATATTCAAACTGTATAACATTGAAGAGCGAGATACAGAGTTTCGTCATTCATGCAGTTTTCTGTACCAAATTGTATGTATCATATCAAGAACCACCCAGGTCACAAAAAAATAAAATAAGAATGAAAACTGCCGATGTCGATGGTGGTCACGTGATCTGCAGTCACAATGAACATCGATGCGCGAGTGCGTGGAAATAATGGCCCGTAATATAAACATGCATTGAGTCTGTGCTTCAACAGAAGATTAACATTATTGAAGTAAATGTCTAGTCAAACATATCTGAGCTTCTTTGAATGAATACCAGACGCCAGAAAAAAAGAGTAGAAAGATAATCCAACTTGCAATAGCTTCGTATTGTCGGTGCGGTTCAGATAAGCCAGAGATTGTTATCAGTAGACTCTGCCCGTCAGGTAGTTTCCCTGGGTCAAGCTTACCTGTGTTCAGATGTAGGCCACAAATAAGATTACACTATTTATTATGACAGTTACTTGAACCCTTCAATCCGTTATAATACAGCTGACCTCAATCTGAAAGAACGGTCCCATCATGGCGTCTGAATATTACAACTCAGACCTAGATGTTGCCCGAAAAGGCGACAATTCCGAAAAATGGGAGAACATGAAAAAATTTATGTTCAATCCAAGAAAGGGAACTTTCTTCGGACAAGATACAATGTATTGGGGTGAGTACTGATGAAATATTCAACGAGCCTTCAAAATGCCATGTTAGTTCAAATCAATGATTATTTCTTTGGGGAACACTCACACATGATAAAACACAGTTTGACTATATTATGTGAATATATTTTGACTATATTATGTGAATATATTTTGACTATATTATTTAGATATTGCCTGCCTATGGTATGTGAATATCATTAGACTATATCATGTGAATATAGTTTGACAATGCAATGAGAATATTGTTTGATTGTGTCGTATAGAAATAACACCTGATGTATATTTTGTTTCAGTGAAAACCTTGATATTCTACTGTTTATTCTACACCAGTTTGTTGGCATTCTTTATTGTAATGTTAGCAATTGCATTGGTAGTTATGGATGAAATAAAACCGATGCAGAGAGATATGGCAAGCCCTCTCCAAAATAACCCAGGTAAGCCACCACGTCAAAATGCTTCAAACTAATGGTTTGCATTTTGTTTTGACAATATGCATTTCATTATTATTATTATTATCATTTTATTTCATACACACATAATACAAAGCACAATAAATTATGCAACATATCATTGGCATAGCATTTGTAAAAGTTAATAAATAAAAATTATGGCACTAAAATCAATCGCAGCACAAATCTGCAATAATATCCATTACTTCCATTCGGTCAAAACCGGGAATGGAAGCTGCTCCTCTCAATACATCTCTAAGTTCCTTTATCATGGCAATAGTCTGCATGTCATTCTCATTAACCTCTGTTCTCATGTGCACATCACGTGGCATTCCTGTTACATCAATATTAAAATGACTAGATAAAATTCTAATATTTTTTCCAATTATACTACGAGCATCTTCCAACATATATTGCGTTAAAAATGCTAACCTTTTATTGTCACTGTTTGCCATAGTAAATACCATTTTATAAAATCTCTTTAAAACCTGCTCCTTCACATGTGGAGTGTCTGTGAATGCTCCTAAAAACCTTGTATGAGTACAGTATGGCAGGTGAAATAACCTCCTAACACCTCTGTTCCAGGCAGTATACAATTTGTGCACATTTACATCAGATTGGTCCCAGGCTTCACTCCCATACAGATGAGAACATCTGCTGTTAAACAGCACTTGTATCACTCTGTCCTCTGCCTTTGGAAAAGTGACAATGGCATTATTCACACGACTGATCAGATCTCCTCTTTTCTTAGTAATTTCATCCACTTCCTTTAAGTCTTTCCTTATAATGTTACCTAGATGCTTCACTTTATTAACCCATGTCAGCACTTCACCACATGATGATTGTCTTGTTATTTTTGAGAAAATAATAACCAGAGGATTTCTCTGTAAAATATTCTTTCATGCAACCAAAATGTTTTTCTTCCTCATCAAGCGTGCATCTTTTTCTCTATCTAAAAGCGTTAATGATTGTTTTCCTCCCATACAAATGAAACGTTATTATTCTTACCAAAGCATGGTTATTTTATCATTATTATTTTGTCCTTCTAATCAAACAGCGACAAACGAGCATAGATATTTATCTTTCTAACCGGACATGAATATTTTATCCTCCTAACCATGCATAAATATATTGTTCTGACCAAACATGAACAATTTGAGTGAAACACCCGCCTATCCAAACATGAATGTTTTGTCCTAACCAAGCTTGAATGTTTTGTCCCTCTCACCAAGTATGGATATTCTGGCCGAGCAAGAATGATTTGTCCCTCTAACCTAGTATGAATTCTTCGATGTTTTGTCCTCTTAACAAAGCATCAATATTTTAACCAAGTATGAACGATCTGTTCTTCTGAATAAGCATGAATGTTGTGCCCTTCTAACCAAACATGGATGATTTAGTTTCAATTTTCCCTCATTACCATGCATGATTGATTGTCTTCCTCCATACCTAACATCAGTAATGTTTTCCTTCTAACCAACCATGAACGATTTTTACCTCCATACATGAATGAATTTTCCTCCTTCTAACCAAACATGAACATATTTCTCCTCCAAACAAAGAGTGAATGTTATTTTTACTTTCACAATATCATAAATCATAATGATGTTAACCTTATCATGCAGGTTTGACAATGAGACCTGCAGCAGACTTTGAGAGTACATTAATACGGTTTGAACAAGGAAAGCCCCAGAGTTATAAACCATTTGCTGATCATCTACAAACCTTTCTCGAGAGTGAGTACAACTATTCAATACTTATATATATGAATTAAGCATCCCCATATGCGCTTTATAAAGGGTGAATTCTAGAATCTGCAATATTGTTATTTTGGCTTCATTTCCATGTTTGCCTCTCTTTCCTCTTTACCTTTGCAAGCAAGCTACTCTTTGTTGGTCTGGCCTGTGTCAAGGTCAAGGTCGTCTGAAGGTAACCGTGTGACCCTTTAGGAAGGTGATTTGATATCTAAAGTGGCAATTTTTATCGAGTGATGGCTCATTGTGTCTAAATCTGGTGTTAACTCATTTTCGAAAAACCCCTTTTGCCTGGGGGCTTATATTAAGCGAAGTTTGATATGTGAATAAACAGACTTTGATTTAAGTTAAATATATGACATGTGGAAAATAAGCAAATAATCGGCCTTGGAAAGTTTCTCTTCCTTGTATTATGTAATGTAGAGGGAAACGGAAAACATCATGCTAATTGTTCTCAGAGACATCACTTGCGCTTTCTCTGTCTGTGGGTAGACCAGTGGACAGAGCCACCAATCAGGCTCAGCCTTCCCCATGGCATCTATCTGTTAGCTCTCAGTACAATATCCTGCTTGTATTCTTTTCACATCAAGTATGTCATTTTTCACCTCTCCCTTTAAAAGGGGTATGGTGTTGACAGGGAAGTATGTCTAGAGCAGAGCAGTATGTCTAAGTTATATTAATTGTAATTTCTATAATTATAGATAAAACTTGTTTGGTTACACAATCTTAAACTTTACTTCACTTAACAAATTTTTATGCTTCCCATTGATACCTATAATCAAAAATTATGAGCAAGGAGCATGCCCAAACATGTTGTAAATATACATCCTGTGTGTGGAAAATGCACAAATGTTTGTATTCTCATGACTCGCAAGTTAGGCCTGCACATCCGTCACCCTAAAGCTGTAATCCTCTTAGGCCTACAATGTGTAGCATAATTCCACATATTACCCATAAAAATCTACCGAAATAACCTATTTTGTTCAATCAACATGTACTTTGCCAATCAAAAAGCAAATACCAGACATAAAAAGGTGTGAAAAAGTAGTCAGCAGACACTTTGACCCTAAAATTACTTAGGGCCCAACATCCTAAAAATGCTAGGGACCCAACATCTTTTATATTTTTTAGCTATAAAAATATAAGAAACCTGTTTTTTTGGGTTATTACAATTGTGTAATGCAATAATACATTAATGAGGTACTGAAAGATGTCTGTCCTGTGTTTGTGTGTGTGTTTGATTGTCCAGAGATCTCTTGTTATGTAAGGTACTGGGTTTGTTTACATGAAACATCTGGGCATCTAGTTGGCAATATATAAGTTATTATAGTTTATATGCAATTAAGCATCATACCAAATGGTGTCACATAATGATTTATTTTACAAAAAACATTTTACAAAACCTTTTTCTGACCAATCTGGATTATCCAGTGATTTATTCCCAATTGACAGAATTTAAGAATGTTTTAAAATTAGATTTTAAGTGTGACTAATCCATTTACATATCATTTGATTGTAGATTACGAGACTGAGTCCCAGGTTGGTGAGAACTTTGCCAGTTGCGCGGACAATGAGGATCGACCCACCCTGGACAAGGTGTGCATATTTGAGGTGGACTTGATCAGCGGGGAGAAGTGCAACTGGCAGAGCGATTTTGGCTATGATGAGGGACAACCCTGTTTCCTTTTCAAACTCAACAGGGTAAGCAGCAGAAAGGGTATTTTGGGACTAATGTTGACAGCACTGGGGTCAGATAGGATATGTGTTGGACCTGGAAATCTGCCACTTGTGTTGATGGCAAAGTGCTAAATGCCAATCATCCTCAGCCACAAAGAAACAAAACACACGGCATGATGACCCTTCCAGGGAGGGCAGGCTGTATTAGCTTAAAGGCTAAAAATGGCTCTGGGTGATTTGGCAAGCCTCATTTGGTTTCCAAAGTATGCAAATGAAAGCTACGCTTTAACCTTTATTTTATTTTTTTAGGCTTTTAAAGGTTACCTTTAATGAAGATTTGAGAGTATATAGGAACATGCTTGAACTATTCATTATTTGGGAGGAGGAAGGGAAAGAAAAATAGGAAATAGACAATTTACATTTCTCTTTCCTCAGCAATATGTTTGTCTGGTAGAGTGCTCGCCAAGGATCATGAGCTGTACACAACTAGTGGGGAAACATTACTTTAGTCATCAAGGGCATTACTGTAGTCGGAATGAATTTAACTCTGACATAAGCCTGTCACCAAGATGTTGTATTCTTTGGTGCAGTTGGTTATACTCCAAACCTATTGGAACAAGGTCCTGTGATGATCCAATGGTCGTGGGTCTGAATCTGGGCTGCGTTATCATTGCATTTAATTAATATTTCTCATATGAACTGGGCTAATACCTGAAACGTTCTTTGTAAATCTGTTAATGGCATGGTTGTCACATCAAGTACTTGTTATATGACATTTCATAAGGCAACGCTACCTGCTACTTATAGGTTTTGTGATGATACAACTGAAATAAAATCAAAATTGATGTCAAACATTCTGAAAAACTGGTTTGCACTTTTTTGCAGATATTTGGTTATGTACCAGAGCCTTACCTGGGTGTCGAGGTGCCCCCAGAGATTGAAGCAAGGCACCATCCAAAATATGTGGGCATATCATGTGAAGGAGAGGTAAGAGAAAGATTTACAAGATACTACAATGTATTTTATGAAAGAAAAACCGCAATATATTGAGACATTTGATCAGGTCATAAGCTGGTCTGGGGGATTAACCTTACCAATTCTATTCCGTTGGCATCTATACTAATATTAGTGTGCCCCTGTGGCTAGATGTTGGTTGAGATTGTGACTGACCTGAGATTGTGACTGACATTGTTTTTATTATTTTCATAACATATCAAATATAATTATCTTTTCAGTATGCAGCAGATATTGAGAACATTGGCAACATCACATACCAGCCCCCCTCAGGTTTCCCAGCCTATTTCTATCCATTCCTCAACCAAGAAGGCTTCAGATCCCCACTTGTTATGGTCAAGTTTAATAACCCTGCTAATGGGGTTGTGATAAATGTTGTGTGCAAAGCATGGGCCAAGAACATTAAGCACAACAGAAACGATCTGGCTGGACTCTACAGATTTCAGTTACTTGTGGATTAATACCATCATCATTTATCACTAGCTGGCAAAGGCTCAGAAGAGATTCATTGTGAAGTTCTCACTTGGTAACTGTGAAAATGATATTGGATTGTACTTCATAGATCATGATGATGAAACTTTAACAGCATTATGTTAAAGACTGTATATAAAATGTTATTGCACTAAATGATCATACATCCATGCTTACAGGTGTTCCATAATTGTTCAAGCCAGTAGCTTGATCATGTAAACTACTGAAATTTCATTTAAAAAAAAATATTTATGTGTCTGTGAATTTATATGTAACACTTGACAGTGAAGTTGTGAAAGTGTTACACAGGATGCATAGTACCTAGTTAAGAATTTGTACTTTTTGTAAATATCTATCATATTAAAGTATTTCAAAACAACAATTACCTGTCATAAAATTTGTTACCACAGAGAGAGAAAGAGAAAACATTATTGTAACATTTTCGGGACAATGATTCTCTCAATATCAGGGCAAATTCACATGATAGGCCCTTGAAAGATTTGTAAACATTTCTAGACCAATTTGTACCACCCATGTATTCAAAATCTGTGGCTAACACAATACCTGTGAATGCACCTGCAAGACTACCCTATATATGACATGACATGGCAACTCAAGTCTCATTTTTCCCAGAATATTATGTCAATTTGTTGGAAGAGTTTGCATACCGCAAACTTAGTTGACTATCATACGAAATGATATGAATTTCTAAGCAAGAATCCACATGGTAGAAAAAAGTCCATTCCACTCAAGATACGGAACCAGTTGGCTACTGCTCTTGCAGTCAGTTTAGAAATAGAAGTCACATTTGAGATAGGTCTGTTGCCTTTCTAAATAAGTTCCAGAGCAAGATTTTTCAGTAGTGGGACGATTTATTTATAATTGCTGTAAAGAGTGGAAGAAGGCCCCCCAGAAGGTCACGTAGGAGCCAGGTAGCTATAGAATCCAGGTCACATGACTTTATGTAAGCCTTCTTGATCAGCTTGTGTATTTCATCAGTTGACAGAGGTGTGAGCACTTCGAGTAGAGAGGCATCATCATTGTTTACCATGCCACCTGGTGGAGAAATGGAGGGGCGTCCTCCATAGCCTGGCACATTTTATCATTTTTCCAAGAAAGAAGTCATTAAACATTTGAACTTGATATGATTTGAGTAAAGCATTATATTTGTTTCTTTGGATGAAATACAGTTCTCTATCAATGTGTGAGACTGATCTATTCATCTTTCTCTCAGGTTTCGAGACCTCTCCTTAATTTGATCATTCATCCAGGGAGCCGGTTTACGTATAGAGATATTTATAGGGAGTATGTTTATCCATTAGGGATGATAGTTTTCTATCATAATAGCCAGCCATATCTGGCAAGGATAATCCTTCCCTTACAGAAGAGTCATGGACAATGGACCTTGTGTTTTTTCTAAGCGCATCAGTGTCCATCCCTCTGAGGCCACGGGCCGTGGCACAGTTGGTTAGAGCGCCAGCTTATTAGCATCAGTTCCCCTGTGGTGATCCAAAGGTCATGGGTTCGGACCCATTGTCCTTGTTAATCTGTGACCAGGTCACGCCAGGACCTGCGACATGACAATTCAGTGAGGCAGCACTATATCTGCTACAAATAGGTCTCATCGCGAAATGACTGAAATAGTGTTAAAAGTAAAACCCCAAACAACCAAACCAATCCATTCCTTTGAACTCTTTGTACTTTGAGCGTCTTTGTAGGGTTTGGGTGGCTTAATATTTAAAATGATCCTGATCATCTTATGATCAGATACATATTTGTCCACCAGGTGGCTTTCTAGAAGGTTTGGTTGGTTTGTTCACATGAAAATTGTAGTCATCTAAAAATATGACACTAAGAGAAAAAGTCCAGTAATGAGCTGCAATTTTCGAGAGCTCATCATAGAACTCAGAGTAAATGTACCTATTCATGTTCGAGGGTTCAGGCCTATATGACCACAGAAGTGATCAATTTTCCCCGAGTCACTAGGGAGGCCTTCATGAGTTCCATAGTTGAAATAGTGGGTTTTGTTGTGACATTTAGTTGGAAAGGTATTTCACAAATGTGAATCAATCCAATACCCCCGGCATTGCATCCAACCCTGGGCAGTGACAGGAGTTTGAGGTTACTTTCCTTAATGTGACCAGTGCCCCTTTCGTCACCCTAATCATGAAGCCATGTTTCTGTGAGGAACAAGGCATTAATATTATTCTGAAAAAAATACTTTTAAAGCAACAAAGGTTTTGAAGGGATGGATCGAATATTACAGGAACCAATTAATAGGTAAGCACATGTTCTGGCTGGACATGAGGGTGCTTATTGTTTATGGCGCCCCCTATATTTAGTGCATTGCTACGTAACAAGTCTGTATAGTGGTTACCGTGTGAAACACGCTTCATTCTTTTCTGCTGAGTCCTGGATTTTGCTTCTGCTGAGTCCTGGATTTTGCAGGAACAACAATATCCATATTAAATACAGCAATTTTACAAATAATATTCAACATCGGCTCGCCAGCACCATGTGTACAGAAGAATTTGTCAAAATTAATGCAGGAAGTCGTAGATAGATTTTTTTGTTGAATCGGGAAGAAGGCTGTGTATCAATGGTAATCCAGGTACCTGTTTCTGTTCGTGTGTTTCGTATATTCAGCCTTTTCGACCTACCACCTGGCTGGCAACAGAAGAAGAAATACGTATAAGGATATCTTCTTTCTTGGGTTTGTCTACCTGATCCGGAGGATCAGGTAGACAGGTATTGTATAAACTCAATGTGCTGAAATGTTAAGTGTGATTAAGTCACAATACTCTAATTGTAATTCATGAATAACTGTAAATATCTTACAAGAAACGTTTCTTCCTCATATGGAATACACTAAGGAGACACATTGTCCCCACACAAAAATAATGGATAATATAGTGAATATCACTTTTATTATATGCTGATGATATCGTCGTTGTAACAGTCAGAAGAAAACTTTCAACATTTATGTAATGTATGTTCTTGAAACTTGGTGGACGAAATGAAGGATTGGGGTTCATGAAGGTGAATAAAGGTGAGATTGTACAATTCAGAACAAAGGTTTTTCATTTAGGTTTGGGGAAATTGTTGAATGTGTAGATAAGTAACAATATTTGGATTTTTTCTTGATGAACACCTAGATTTTAGTATCACTGCCTCTGTTTTGGCCGGGTCCGCTACCAGAGGTTTAGTTTCCATTTAAACTGAATTTAATAATTTGAAAAGTCTGTGTTTTAATACTTACGCTACATTGTATAAATTTCAGGAGTTGCACCTATTCTTGATTATTGTGCAGGAGGGTGGGGATATCATAACTTGGTAATATTGACATAGCACAAAACTGGGCCATTAGATTATATTTGTGTGTCCACAGATATGCTTCGTATTTAGCAATAAATAATGATGTTGGCTGGCAGAACAGTGGTGTAAGAGGGGAGGTGAAAATGTTATGAATGGACATTAAACCAAGAAATAAATCATGTAGGATTTTATTTAAAGGATATCAGGAAAATGGAATAGTGATATCTATAAATTATTCATGTTTATAGATATGGTAAGCATACACAATAATAGGGAAGACCTAGATCTAAGTCAAGCAAATATATCATTGCATGATATTGAAATACAGATCTGGGCAAATAAAATGAAGGAAATTCCAAAGTTGAAATATCAAAAACTTATGAGTACTGATGTGTTTGTTTGCTTGGGGTTTTACATCACTTTCCACATTATTTCAGGGCCACGCACCATGGCGCAGTTGGTAAGAGCGCCAGCTTATAAACACCAGTTCCTCTGTGGTGATCCAAAGGTCGTGCCGAGATTGAATTCATGATACAATTTCACACAGGAGCTGAGGCCTCGATGCTAAAGGGTTGACACATGACCGGGTGGGTTGTCATGTCAAGGACCTGTGACATGACAATTCAATTAGGCAGCACTATATCTGCTACAAGTAGGTCTCATCACGAAATGACTGAAATAATGATGAAAGTGATGTAAAACCCCAAACAAACAAACAAACACATGCCGTGTGGCACCCGTGAAAATGTGACCACTGCCACGGCATATCTCAGATTACCACTGATGAACTCCCCGTCGCCTGGGACCCTGTGAAGTCGGCCGATTCTTACTCCCCGGCCGGCGCCCGGTGCAAATGTGACTGGGGTATTACTAGTGGTATCTGTTTCTATGACTATGAAACAAAAGATATTTGCATCTGGTAAATAGAATGGTATTGATTGATGTTAATGTACTGAAAATTAGTCACAGTATTAGATTATTTTCAGAATATGATTTTAAAACGATTGTAAATCTTTCAAATGCACACTTTGCGGTGCGCATTTCTTGAGATCCTGGGAACCATTTAAAACGAGCTTGGTCCAATTCCTGTGAATTGTCCACAATATGGATTCAGTGGCCCGACCATCATCATTAACACCACAGAGTTGATCCTACTGGTTCCTCTACCCCATGACGGTCAAGATGGCAGGAGTCTACAGTACTATCGAAATATTGATACCAACCTGTGTAAACTTCAGAATGTCATATAGGGGAAAATGGCTAAAACTGCCGATATAACTGTTACCATGACAACGATAAAATATTTTGATTGGCTAATTTTACTCAGATCAAAAGTATGTTATGGATTCCATGTGTTTGTAAATTTTATGAATTTCAATACATAAAATACAAAAGTTATATTTTTAATAAGGTATGAAAATGATTTGGTTTACATGACAGTGATATCTCCAAATCTAAACGAACATTTATTTTTTCTTCATGAAAAACTGACCCCCAATGTGTCTTTTTCCTTAATATACTAAAATTAGACCACTATCTCTCAAAATTAGTATCTCTCTGAGATTGGCTCCCCTACTATAAAGAGATATGTCAATAATAACGACTTGAAATACCAAGCCAAAGTCATAATCAATACATATTGCGAAACAACCTAATTAATTATTAGTCATGGGTTTTTGAGCTTTGTAACATTGCCACGGACGACCACTCTTGGACTAAATCAGACAGATAAAATGTCGGTTGAAAATATTACGCTGGGTTCTGTCAACTTCAGCACTTGGGAAGATTTGCTACCAAGTTCAGAGATGTATTTCTTTCTGTTCACAAGGATGGTACAGATGTGCTTGGGGCTACCGGGAGACATAATTCTATTAATCTGCATCACCAAACTGGGGCTGCGCAGGAATCCAACGTATGTACTGATAACAAGTCTGGCTGTGGCAGATATCCTGACCCATCTAGAAGCACCTGTAGGTCTCATTTACTTTCTGTGGAATGAGTCAGCTCCCTTGTTTCACCTAACATTCGTATGTTGCATTAAAGAGATCTTTATCTTTGCATCTACGCTTGGAAATGCTTTTAGTGTGTTTTTTATTTCACTTGATCGGATTGTATCGGTGACATTTCCCGTTGGCTACATCAAAAGAATGAATTACATGGTTGCTGTAATCTTAGTTTCTTTAATATGGACAGCGATAGCAGGGGAAATGTCTGTGATGATATATTTTATCTTGTTTACTAAATGGAACGAATGCAATTTTATCGTTTACATGTCACAGACATACAGTACATTTCTGATTGGTGAATTCCTTGCTCTCTTTGGTTTGAGTATGTTGTTCTTCATCCGACTATGTTGGTTTGCATGCAAAAGAAAGTCAGCCGTGATAGCTTCAGAGTTGAGTTCTGTGTCTGAAACCATAGTTCAACAACAACACTCGCGAAGGAAGAAACATCAGAGCCAAATACTGCGGACAATGTGCATGGTGATATGTTTGTCTGTGCTCCTGTACCTTCCAGTTGTGGTCATTTTATTTAATATCAACCCAACCCGTCCATCGCAACCCTATCAGTCTCTCTACACTATCTCTTTGTTGGTGTGGTATTTTAATTCTGTTATAAATCCTTGGCTTTGTGCCTGGAAAAATCCAGATATACGTAAAACAGTTAAACACATGCTGAAACGTAGAGAGCATTAATTATACTTCACGATATCAGTCCCTTCATGTGCACCAAGGTCTTTACTATAACCTTGGAGTAATTAGTATTACTCCAAGATATAACACTGGAAGGCTACGGGCAGTGACGCAGTTGGTTAGAGCGCTAGCTTATTAGCACAAGTTCCTCTGTGACATACCGAGGTTGAACTCAATACAATTTCCCATGACATCCCACCCGGTCACAGATTTACAAGGACAACGGGTTAACCCTTCGCGCACGGGCCTCAGCTCATGTGTGAAATTGTATCACGAATTCAACCTCGCCACAGCCGGGGATCGAACCCACGACCTTTGGATCACCACAGAGGAACTGGTGCTAATCAGCTGGCACTCTAACCAACTGCGCCACGGCCCGTGACCCTTGTAAATCTGAAGCCGGGCGGGTTGTCATGTCAAGGACATGCGACATGACAATTCAGTGAGGCAGCACTATATCTGCTACAAGTAGGTCTCATCACAAAATGACTGATATCAAGATCCTCTTTTCTGCATGTGCAAAGCAGAGTTTGAACATTGTGATAATTGTGAGACAGACAATACACCAACATGGGACCAAAAACAAGGGATCAAACAAACTCCCAGAAGAAATCAGATGAAACAGCATTAGGCTCCAACACCATGTTAAAACAGATACTGCAGTTCTCACCAGGGAGCCAGAAGCCAGATGACATGGACAGTGACCGGGTTGCAAGGAAAAGTGACATACAAGAGCTACGTGAGATGATACAGGGTCTAACAACATCTATAAATGAACACAAAACCTATGTGGAACAGACGTTGGAAACAATGACTACAGGTTTGAAACAACATATTCAAACCCAGATGACTGAGATTGCCACTCACATTGATACACAGGTTGGACAGATTACATCCAGAGTTGATGACATGGAAGAAAGAGTCATACAGCTGGAAGAGGTTACCACCAGGCCTGAATATGATCCTGAAGTATCAGTTATTCTGGCAAATGTCCCTGTCACTCCCAGTGAAGATATCAAACAGGTTGCATCAGAGATCATCCGAGAGGGTCTCAGTTTGCCGGAAACAACCTGTCCCATTGTTCGGGCAGAACGACTACCACAACGTAGAGAAGGACAAGGAATGAGGACCAGCACCCGTCCCCCACTTGTCAAAGTGGAATTCAGGACCAAAGACGAGAAGTTAATGGCACTCCGAGCAAAGGCAAACCTGAAAAATTCTCAATGGAATAATGTGTACATGCGGACCTCCAGACCACACTTGGACAGGCTAATGGACTTGAACTTTCGGACAATTCTCAACATGATCCCTAATGGGGATCAAATGAAAATTACAGGTAGTGGGAAAATAGTAAAGAAAGACAGTTAGGACTATTACACTCAGTCCGATTCATGTAACATATCATTATTTACATGGAACATTAATGGATGGACAACAGAGAATAAACATTTGAGAAGTGAAGTGATACTAGGAGAGAATGCTGATATTTGTACCATTGTAGAGACACATTTAAAAAATGAAAATGAAATAGAGTTGGAGGGATATACATGCTATCCATGCAATAGGAACATTAATAATAGAAGAGCAAAGAAACAATATGGTGGCTTATGTATCTTAGTTAAGAATTATCTATTTACATTTTATTGTATTGATGTTATATATAAAGATCACAATGGAATAATAGCCTTAGAATTTAAAAACAAAAGAACAGAATATACATTTGTATTAATCAGTTGTTATTTACCCCCTGAACGATCTAATTGGGGTAGAGATGCTTCAAATTTCTATAACAAAATGTTGGAAATTGTATATCAACTTGAAAATTGTGATACTGTATATATTACTGGCGACTTTAACAGTAGAATTGGAAGAGATAATGATTATGTTATGGATATTGGGTAATATTAGATAAGGATAAGAATAATCATGGAAAAGCATTATTAGAATTTTTGAATGATACAAAAATGTGTGTATGTAATGGTAGATTTAAGCCTGAAAATGATAATTGGACATGTATTAAATGGAACGGGACATCTGTTGTAGACTATTTCATTGCACCTATTAATTCCTTTGAGTATTGCCTTGATTTCAAAGTATATACTGCCAAGGAAATGATAAATAAATATTGTATGAATTTTGATGATGCCACCCTTAGAAATAAGATTCCTGATCATTCTGTTTTATTGTTAGAGATAAGTACCCGCAGTTATTTAGATAGAAATGATGATTCACTAGCTGGGTCAGGTAATTGTGTAAATAAGGGATACACAGGTAATTTGAAACAAGAGCATGTATATTATCAAAGATATAATGTGAAGTCCATGCCTGATACCTTTCTTGACACAGAAGAAGGTAGATCAAATTTATTATTATTAATAGAGAAAATTGAAAATATTAGAGCTGAGCAATTAAATGTAGATATATTATATGATGATTTTTGTACAATGTATCATAATGAAATGAATGCTTGGCTACATAAGAAAAATGTTTTTCCAAGAGCCAGAAAAAAGCTTTATAGGTGTAGAAAGCCATTTTGGAATGATGACCTGAAGTTATTGTAGGAGAAATTATGTGAGAATGAAAAATTATTTCTAAAGTCACAAGGAAGACAGCGAAAATTTCATTATCATGCATTTAGAACAGCACAAAAAGATTTTGATAGAGAATACAGAAGGACAGAAAGGCATTATAATAGGGAGAAAATTATACATTTGGAAGAAATTAACACATCTGACCCAAAAGAATTCTGGAAAACAATCAAAAGGCTAGGACCTAGTAAAAAGCTAAATATTCCAATGGAAGTTTATGGTGAGAATGATGAAATCATCACTAATCCTGAGTATGTTTTGAACAAATGGCAAAATGAGTTTGAGAAACTGTATTCTTTTACAGCAGAAGAAGGTACATTTGATGATGACTTCTATAATGAATGTATGAACGAATTGCCAAACATTGAGAATAATGCTCCTGTAAATTTTAACTTAGATTATCCTATTACTGAGGCTGAAATAAGAAAGGTTGTACTAAACACAAAACTAAACAAAGCAATTGGAATTGATAATTTACCATATGAAATATTTAAAAATAGAAAGTCAGATTCAATTTTGATGATGTTATTCAATAAAATATTTGATTATGGTATTGTACCCAGTGCCTGGAATCTGGCAATGATAAAGCCTATACCAAAAGGTGGTATGATTGATGCTAGATTACCAATGCAATATAGAGGTATTAGTTTGCTTTCAACAGTATATAAACTCTATTCATCAGTTATAAATAATAGAATAATAATGACAGCTGAAAGTAATAATCTATTTGTAGATGAACAGAATGGATTCAGACCAAAAAGGTCATGTGCTGATCATGTGTTTTCTCTTACATCAATTATGAGAAACAGGAAAAACAAAAAACTAGCCACATATGTAGCATCTGTGGATCTGGAGAAAGCTTTTGATAGAGTAGACAGGAATCTATTATTTTACAAATTAAGAAGAATGGGGTTTGGTGGTAAATTATATAGTACATTGAAATCAATATATGCAAGTCCAATGGCATGTGTAAACGTGAATGAGCTTGTGTCGGGTAATTTTTGCTCAGAATTTGGTGTCAGACAAGGTGATCCCCTATCTCCTACTCTATTTGGATTTTTCTTGAATGATTTGGCTACTGACATTAAAGATACAGGCCTTGGGGTCAAATTTGGACAAAATTTACTACTAAGTATACTATTGTATGCAGATGATTTGGCACTTGTCGCAGAATCAGAGCAAGATTTACAAGTTATGATTTCAACATTATATTCCTGGTGTAAAAAATGGAGGATGAAAGTTAATGTTAAAAAAACAAAGATTGTCCATTTTAGATGTAAAGGGTTACCAAAAACAGAATATGAATTCAGGTATGGGGCAGATAACATAGATGCTGTTGAACAATATAAATACTTGGGTATAATTATGGATCAATATTTAGACTTTGATGTAACTGCATCAGTTTTAGCTAATTCTGCAGGAAGAGCATTGGGGTCTGTTCAAAATAAATTTAGTTCAATTAAAGGTTTAGGCTATAAGACATATACTACTATGTATAATTCTGGAGTAATACCGATAATGGATTATTGTGCTGGGATCTGGGGTTACCGAAATAATTCTAGAGCAGAAGTTGTTCAAAATAGGGCAATACGATACTTTTTAGGTGTACACAGATTTGCCCCTAACCATGCAATTATTGGTGATATGGGATGGATTTGCCCAGAAGTACGACATAAGGTAGAAATGTTAAGATACTGGAATAGATTAATACTAATGGATGACAGTAGATTGACTAAACAGATATTTATGTGGGATAAACAACTGAATAAGAGAAACTGGAGTAATGAACTATCTAGGATTTTGAGTGAAATTGATCTAAATGATATATTTGATGATACAACATTGTTAAATTTGAATCAAGCAAAAAATATGTTGATTGATAATTGGAAAGAAGTCTGGAAAACACAGATTTCAAATATGCCTAAGCTAAGAACCTATATTCAATTTAAAGATGAATTTGAAACTGAATCCTATTTATATAAAGTACAAGATAGAAATCAACGATCATTACTGGCACAGATGAGATGTGGTATTCTGCCATTAGCAATTGAAACAGGCAGATATACAGATACTCCCTTGGAATATAGACTATGTGAATTTTGTGATGAAGGTGTATTAGAGAATGAATTCCATTTTTTGTTACACTGCACATTTTATAGTGAATATAGATCATCTTTGATACTCAAATTGATAAATAATGGAGTAAATTTCTCTTTTATCAATGAGCAAGAACAAATTAGAATTCTTATGAGTCCTGATTTTGTTAAAGATACGGCTGAATATATTTATAAATCATTTATTAAGAGACGTCATACATTGTACAACTAACAAACAGCACACTTATTATGACTATTATATGTAGCTTATAGTGACTTATAAGCCCAATTCGGGCTGGGTGTAACTTAGTTCAAGGAATACTTTGATGTTGAATGCATATGCTGATATATTATATTGAACTAAAATGTACACATGTCACTTTAATAAAAATTTACTTACTTACTTACTTACTTAAAATGTTGAAAGTGAAATAAAACCTCATACAAACAAACACTGAACGATTCACAATGCCATCCACACACATTATTATCCATGAATAGTGCTTAAAATGGGGAAAATGGCTAACGATCTGGATTATTACAAGCAAAATATTGGATAATTTCAACTTTTCACAGGAGGCCACTACTCTGCAAATCTATTCTTTCACCAATTAGTTACCCTCGGGAACAGGACTTTTCTATCATACCAGTCCCTATCCCCAATGCTATAAAGTCATCAGTATTCATAAAAATGTGGCTGTGATCTGATTGGTGAGGAATGAATGCTGACTGAAATAGATTCTGTTTTGTTTGGACAGTTGTAATGATTGGTCAGTTTATAGGTCATACACCTTATCCCAAGTTATAACCAAATGTAGGTCAATCCATGCATATCTCATATCCTATTCGACTTTTCTTGTCAAATCGTTCATAACAATTGAATGTCTCAGATGGGTAAGAGGTACTTTCTCCGATTCATGTACTTTTTCCAATTTACTTTTCGCTCACATGCATCAGGCCATGTCGATTGGCACATGCATATATGTCAAGCCAAAATACATGGTAAGCTATATTTAGCTGCAATTTCGGCAAATCAATAATAATCCTTCAGCTCGGTTTATTGTATTGTTTGAGTATTTACATCACCTTCAACATTATTACAGTTTTTTATGATGAGACCTCCATTGTAGCAGATATAGTGCACTCTCGGTGGGATTTAAGACTGTCTTACGTATTTTCGCTTTGATTAATGTTGTTGTTGAGCAACTGTGAAATGTAATCTTCGCAATATAGGAATATTTGAAACAGAACAAAACATAGATGTTTGCATAATGACCTGTGATCAGTTGGCTGACCAAACAGCCCATTTTGCAGTCTAAATTATGCAGAGAAAGATGTATTTTATTTATGACAGGATGTTGATATTCCATAGTTTATCTCATAAAGAACTTTAGTTTGGAATAATTGAAACATGCACAGATATATTTTAAGGTGTACAATTTAAAACCTCACATCTGACAAAAGAGGATAGTAACAATAATTTAAACACAGAAAATAGAGGAAATGTCAAAATCAATTATATTACAGGAAATTTGGTATAAAAAGGGATAGACTGACAATAAACTGTTAAGTGTGTGACTTTCAATTTTATAATAATGAGAGAACAATTGATATATTGGAAACAATTATGCATAACAATGTATCACTTCGACATATAAAGAGGTTTTGTAACAATGAAAAATATAAATAGCCGTACATATAAGCTAATCAAGAGTTTGAAAACTTAATTTGAATTAGCCAAACCATAGGCTGGGATTTCTTCCCTTTCAATCTTTCTAGATTTAAACAATATTTGATGTTGGAAAATGTCATAAGAAAATAATAAGAGTGTATTTGTCTTCGCTGAGTGTACAAAAGTAATATCTTGGCTGATTTAGAAAATATTAAATCAAACACCCTTAGACAATAATATCTTTATTCAATTTGATTAATACAGACACCAATTGTAAGAATGGCCATATCAGCAACAATGGTCATATCAGGTGGATTTTAATCAGGGATAAAGTAACACTGCTACAAAGTGTGCTCGTGGGGCGGTCACAAGGTGCTTTGTTTGAACAGTACAAAACCACACATGTTATGCCTATAATATGTTGGTACCAGTCAGTGTAATCAAATATATTGACTCTTGATTCTTTTCAGGAACAAATTCGAATTGATTAGCATGCGTGCAGCAAATATTTGATGCTGAAAATCATTGGATACTCTGGCAAAAGGTTGGGCCATGGAGAGAATACAATGTTATCAGACCAATTCGTTTAATTTACTGATCCCTTTTTGATTTTACAGCATCATGAATGAACTGGCATTTTCAAAGGAACTGAGATACACAAGGCAAACTCGGGAAACATGTAGTTTAAGTGGCATTCTGATCTTACTTCAATATCAATACAATTCACTGATTGGACATGCTGTGGAGCAAATACTCAAAGTATGAGTATACTTAGGACAAACATTTGTTCGACCATAATGTGCAAACAGTTATTCTATAATGTAAAGTGGTGTTGTGACAGGAATAAGGATCCCCCGGAAGATTAGCATTTCTAGTACTAAAGGTCCTGGGGCTCCAAGGATTATGCAGACCATTTCAGGGACACGAGTTCCTACCACATAGGTCCGTTATATCCTTTGATATCTATACATTATACATATATGTACCTTTAGCTTCGGCTAATGTTAATGAGGAAGGCCCAAACAGTGGCCATTTTATCCATAAATCACACCGAGAAAACTATTCTTGAACTGTAATATTGAAAAATGATAATATTTAAAAAGGGTGTGTTTGGAGCCTATATATTATAAACATAACCTTTACATGTGAAGTCCATGACATTATACATGTATGCATATTAAACCCTGCGTTCATATGAGATCTTACATTCAAGCATCGATTTCATCTTAAACATATAATGAACAAATATCTTCACATTGAAATAAATCAATCCATCTTTATGAAATGTCTTATTTTCCAGGAATATTTATGATTTCGTCAGAAGGTGGCTCATCTGCAGGGTTGAATTTTGGTAAAGGTCTTGTATATCCTTCTTTTCCATATAACCAATACGTTGTCTGTGTACCCTTTCCCTGAATAAAACATATAATTTACAAGTTAAATATACAGGTCAAAAACGTAATCTATATGCGCGATATATTGGGCGATAGTTAGATCATTTAAATTCTTATTAAAATAGTGATTAAATTATATTTTTGTTTCTTATTGAACTCAATTTGTATATCTCGAGTCTGGGAATCTCTTCTGAGGTGTAATTGGTACGTGTAGTCATGTGACTTATTTCCAATAGTATGAATAGGAATAATACGATCATTAATTAATTCATATGCAGTATGCGTGGCACCAATCGGTTAGATCTTGGGCTCATTTGATAGAAAAAATGTGAAATATTGAGAAGAGTGAAAGGAACATGGCACACATTCCTTTTATGATTATTAATCTTATTTATCAAAATCATAGAGTCAAGCAGAACAGAAAGAAGGGGGAAGCATAAAAGCATCACACTCCCCACAGCACATTTCATCAAATAATCATAGAGATGATAATGTGGGACTGTGGTGTGCATGTGACCTCATTAACATAATTCATGAGGTCGTAATAGAAAGTACAGCACAAAGAAATAGTTGCATATTTGCACGTCACTCACACTCTCAATGCATACCAACTTCCTTACTGTCAATGTGTCAATTTCCAAACAACAAATAGGTCATCTCCCCACCAGGGATATATGCATGTTGATTTAATTTATTGTCCTGCAGGCCAAATTATGCAATCCAAGTTCAATTTCATGTCTCAAGCTATTTTATAAAGGATGTCTATAACAAGTGAAGTACACTTTTATTTAGTTGCTTGGAGGTGAAATCACTGATCAAACATTGATTTGAGACTCTGATGCATTTATGTGGTGGCAAATCTCAGTTTCCCATTTCTTCCTGATCTCCTATATTCTTCATATTATTGAAACTCTTTTAACACAGTCCAGAGTTTCGGGATAGTTGCAGATATAGGCAGATTTCTTAGTGTTTCCGCAATCTTCAAGGGCGCCAAGGTAAAATCTATGGTTTGACTTGAGGATAATACTTCACAGTCATTGAAAGATAAAGAAGATAAAGAGGCGCATTTTCAGAATTTTGAAATGGATCCTGTGAGACTGCACGCCAGTACAACTCCTTCAGTCTTTCAGAAAGAATCATCAATTTATAAATGTATCCACCGTACGACGCTTATAGTCAAACTGGTGACATACAGACAGTGACAAGAATATGTTTTTCAGAAAGAATCATCAATTTATAAATGTATCCTCCGTACGACGCTTAGTCAAACTGGTGACATACAGTCAGTGACAAGAATAGGTTTGCTAAGTTTGTTTTCATTTCATACGATAATGGTTTCGGCTACATTGCTTATTGCAGTTTACGCCTTATTATATCATTTCATTTTAACAATTTCAAACTGAAAGCAAAATATAGGTTTCGATTACTTAAGCGATGTCATATGAATCTATTCGATAACTCATTTCCTATTTGTATTACCTTGACAGGAATCCTTCCTCTTTTGTGAGTGAAGTATATTCTTTCTTTTTCCAAAAGCTCATATGTTGAACAACTTATTTGAATTCTCATCGCTGAAAAGAAATTATACTTGCTTTTAAATAATAAATAATGTGACATGTACAGTATAGTAGTTATTTTCACACAACAAACCAATATGGATAGTATGGTATGGTATGTTTCTCACGTTTTCCAGTTGATTCCATCCTAGACGCGGTGTTAACTGTGTCCCCGAACAGGCAAAACCTGGGCATGGTTAAGCCAACCACCCCTGAAAAACACACCAGTATGAACGGATACAGTCGGGGAAAGGACCAACACCGTAGTCATGATATTTATTTTTGATTATTCTTAAGTAGTGTATTGAGCAAGCCTTAATTCCCTTTGAACCTGTATTCTGCAAGGTTAAGAGAGGGTATAGCTCGTCATTACCCTAATCGATTTTAGATTGCAGTCTTTACCTACAGCACCAGGGTGTGATAATCTCACCTGCAGCGACTGACCCGGAGTGCAGTCCTATGCGCACCTGCAGTTGTTTCTCCGGCTTGTGTCTAATCTTGAATGTGATCACTGCACTGACAATATCCAGCGCCATGTTGGCTATCTCTGTGGCGTGGTCCTCTGTCACTGTTGGAACTCCACCCACCACCATATAAGCATCACCTATTGTCTCCACCTGGATATTAGTTTTTGTGTATGGATGATTAAATTACAAATAATAGTAATGATAAATAATATTGTTTGTTTGGGGTAAAATATTATTGTCTTTTGTGTGTGGAATTAGTGGCTTGGAAAACGTGATATAGTCATTTTAATTCGGACAAATGGAAACAACCCGTCAAAAGGATATTTGCTTGAGATGGACTGTGTATGATTGAATAGCTAAATAATATTATATACCTTGTATATATTAAACTTGGCGATAGTATCATCAAACACTGTCCAGAGGTCATTTAGGAAGTCTACAATCTCTATTGCAGAAGATGAAGAAGACATCTCAGTGAAGGAGACGATGTCGGAGAAATATATAGTGCTATTCTTGAACACCTCTGGGGAAATGGTCTTACCAGACTTCAGCGAATCGGCCACGGACCTGGGAAAAACCACTGTATCATTGATATGCTAATAAAATGTATCTGTGTTATTTTTCAAGGATCTTACTTTGGTCAACTCTGTATGACAGAGAATGTATAGTTCCCAGGTCAAGATACAAGTATTTTAATATGGCATAGTATGAAAAAGGAATGCATATTAAACAAGTCATGTTTTGATTTTCAGAAAAAAAAATTATCTGCGATGCAAATGGTAAAGAACTTATTCTAAGAAAATAATAATAAAATCAATTATGTGATAGGCACAATAAAAATGGGTTTATTTGTTTGTGGTCAATGTACTCACGGGGGCAACATTCTATAAAGTAACAAATCTGTTTTCTTCTTTTCTTCTGTCAGCTGTCGAGTTCTCTCATTCACGACCTCTTCTAAGTTATTAGCATATTTCTCAAGCATCCTAAGCATGTTGTCCATGATGTTGTATCGTCTGAAATATCAAAATATGAAATATCAAATTACTGAATAGATAACTATACATGAATAAAAACTAATATTTTTTAACAAACATGCTCAATTTGCTGATGGATTAATAAAATTGCAGATACCTAAAACATTGCTCATTGGTGAAACCAGAATTTAATTGAATGAATGTCAATGAAACATGTTTAAATGAAATGTTTGATTTAGAGACTGATTTTCAAACGCTAAACACATTTTCATCTATTCCTCATCTCAGAGTAAAGATTTACTATAAAATTCATACCATCATAACGGCGGTTGTCATTTGGGGGATAATATCAGAAATGGATTCGTGGGAATTTTCCGGGGAGCTATAGAGCATATTCTGTTTTTATATGAACATACCTTCCTTTGTTGAGAGCAGAGAAGCGTGCTTTGACGGTGGACATGTCTGGTCTGATGTGAGGATCATCTGCCCAGCAATCTCTGATTATCTCCATTAAGCGAGTATCAACCTTCTCTTGTCCACCAGGTGTCGGTAGCTCAGGGCGGAAGGGCGGTGTTTCTCCATTTCGTATTCGTCCAATCAGGTCTGCAATGAGACATTCTCTCAGTGAAATATAATATATGGAAGAGGAATGTGGAAAAGGTATATATCATTATATTAACACACTTGTAGGTACAGCTCTTGTTCTGTGATGCATGTAAAATTAATAAATTAACAATTAAAAGAGTTGTAAACTATTGTTGTCAATACATATAATACCTTATCTGACATTGGAGGAAGATTTATACACTATTGAATCTATCACTGTAAACTATGAGCACGACATTGTGTCATAGATATACTGTGTCTCGTCACTTCCAAATCTTGGTATATCTAGAAGTGCTCTCTGACAGTTTCTTGTGTAATTCGTAACATACATATTGTATCACTAGTTTTATTGTCATACACAGTAGTCTCTGAATTTTTATGACAATTAAGATTTATGACGTTTAAACATCCTGTTTAATCCATAGAAATCTGCATATATAATAATAAATATGACAATGATTTCACTTACCCTTTGGGACCATGGGTAATGCCCCAGTTGTCTCATAGGGGCCGCATCTGTATATGATCTCCTGTAGAATTATGGCAAAGCTGAAAACATCTCCTTTCTGAGTTCCATTCCTGTCAGGGTTGGGATCAATCAGGATTTCAGGAGCGGTCCACAGTAAAACTAGAAAATAACTACGTTCGTGACATATACAACAGTATACAAACAGAACAAAACTAAACATATTTCTATAATTTTGAAAGTTATGTACACTTCAGAAAACCTCAAGTGCCATTGGGCTGGATTAAATTAAAGAAATTGATATGCGTCTTTCAATATTTAACCTTTATGCCTGTCCGCATCGTCAGGATCTTCCCGGAAGTCATGAATGCCAAAGTCGGTGATCTTCAACATCCAGCGGGAGTCAATGACACAGTTTGAGGATTTAAGGCGCCCGTGAGAATGAATGGGAGACTTGTGAATATACTCCAAGCCCTGAGATAGAGAGGAAAACGTTTTTGGCAAGACGGTGTCATTTGTGCAAAATTATCTTTATATGTGTTGAATACAAATGCATTATGAAGAAAATGTCATTTGGTTCAATCTATACGTTATAATTCTATTGAAGCAGAGATATTAAAACATATTACATGTCTCTGATTGAAGGAGCAAGAGTGAAAAAGTAAGATTTTATTGGGGGTCAATCTCCGACCAAGCTTAAGGGGCTGATATTTTTGATAGAGGGGCAACATTGGGTGTCATTGCACATCAGAGGAATATAAACAATCATTCTTACCGCGATAAGATCCGCAATCAGAGAAGACTTGAACATGATATCCAGGCGTATGTTATCATTCTCCAAAATATCCTATTGTAAGAGAGAAACCGGGGAATAAGTGAAAGCTATGTAACGTAAACGAAAAAAAGGAAACAAGCGGTAGCTCTTAATTGCGTACAAAGTAGGAAACGAAACGAGATATTCATGGTGTCTCTGTAACTCTATGCAGGCCTCTGTAACTCTATGGAGGCCTCTGTCTCTCTATGAAGGCCTCTGTAACTCTATGAAGGCCTCTGTAACTTTATGAAGGCCTCTGTAACTATATGAAGGCCTCTGTAACTCTATGAAGGCCTCTGTAACTTTATGAAGGCCTCTGTAACTATATGAAGGCATCTGTAACTCTATGAAGGCCTCTTTAATTTTATGAAGGCCTCTGTAACTCTATGAAGGTCTCTTTAATTTTATCTTGGAGTAATTATTACTCCAAGATTTTATGAATGTCTCTATAACTTTATGTAGGCATGGATACTCACCGGAAGTCCTCCTTTGGCACAGTATTTTGTGAGGATACAGATGTGGGGCGAATCTACACACATGCCCACGAATGGGTTGACGTTTTCGTGTTGTAGCTCTCTCATCTAAGTAAAACAATATATATATATATATATATATATATATTATGGGTCTGGAGATTTCATTTAAGATGGATTTAGATCGGACTGAAGAGTTAAAGGTGCCCATGGGAATAAATAAGGCAGGTTAATATTCCAAGACAATTTGCATCATACCCTGGTCTCAAGGGTTAATGATTCGACCACGGTTCAAGGGATCAAGGGTGATGCTCTCTGGAACCATGTGGTAAACACCAACAATGTGTACCTGATTTTTGTTCTATATTACATTAAATGTTGGCAATAATGAAATTGTGAGTGATTGGAAAGATGTCAGAACTATTTTCAAGCAGGTGCAAAAAGGTCATGGCCAATGAATAGTACTTTGCATTACCGGTAGTATTCACTTACTACCTCTGCCGTCATTGCCCTGGATTTTATACTATTCGAAATTTGCCTGGCTCACCATAATTATCACCCAATCCGGATTGATCAGGTTATAAACTGTAAAGAGGTGTCTGACCCAGAAACTGACCAATCAGTACAACTGCCAGTACAAAAAAAATTTGTTCATATCATTTCCTCAATCACTCGACAGCCTGAAATTTTATGAATACTGAATACCCGTGTCTGACCCTGTGTGCAGCTTTATATCTATGGCGGCAGGGGCTGAAAGAGGTCCTATTATGGAGGATAAGTTCAAAGGAATAGTTCAAACCTGTGAATATTAATAACAAATACCATGGTGCAGTCTTAAAGACACGTAGAACCACAGAACTGTTCACAACCTTCAGGCTGACTCTATATGGGTATTTTGAGGATAATGAAATATGATAATCTATGATACAACTTTACTTAGATCTAAGAGTTCGGACAGAGGTTGAGATCGACCAAACCACAGCTCACGTGCTTGTCAATTTCATATATGGTTTGTCAGTTTCAACATGTATCTGTTGTATCTGCCTTTAAGCATTGATGCCATTTTCTTATCCAGTAAAGTGATTTATCATTTTAAACAAATATATCGACAAGCATCTGCATCTGTAAATTCATACAAAATAAATACTTTATTATTCAGTCAGTGTGTGCCAAGACAACAGTCAATTTCAGTATGATGACGTCATTTGAGCCACACTCGCTAAACAGACCAATAAGAGTCACTTTATTTAGCACAACTCAAAATTATAAGGTCACTTAATGTACCCTGACTTCAATCATGTCTGACTATATGACCTGTAACTAGGACACGTGGTAAATTTGGTATAATCAAGCCAAGGTTATCGAATCATGGTAGAGAGTGTTATAAAGAGCCTAATGCAAAGGAGAGTAAGCCACAATCAAAATATTGTATAAATTGTCTTATAGTCTCCTGTCAAAACATTTGATTGAAGAAGTCAAAAATAATTCCCAGTTTCTGCTTCGTGATGTATGATTTGATAAAAGTAGATTGAACATGCTTAAAACCGAACTATGCATGAACTCTGTCAGAGAGCTGCATATCACGTGATCTCTAAATAACTGCATGACACGTGACATTTTTCTCTAATGCGAGGCTCGGAGATTTCCTGCAGGATTCGTTGATACTGACTGTGGGAGGAGCATCTAACACGGCATCCTGGACATTAAATCCCATCAGATGACATTTTATGCTTTCAAAAGGAGGAAGTGAATCGTGGCTGCAAGCGTGCTCACATATTTCTATTTTTTTGAAAATAGAGATATATCGTGCAACCCCACTGCGACCAATTGGAAAAAAACCATCTATATGTAATATATACATGTATTGCTAAATATTACAATAGTAATAAGTTATAATTAAGCATGTTAGTGTTTGTTCTGTGTGTACTTCATGCAATTTTGTACAAGGTATGCTAACATCTTCATCTTATATCCATATGACATTGGACCCTCTACCTTCTGTTGTAATGAATGCTTGCCAATAAACTTTTCAATATGGGCCGAATGCTCGGTTGCTGATGGCCAGTTCTTCCTTGTGGGAATGGTGATACATTCACCTGTGAAACCGATTCTTACGCCATTGACTGCATTTTGAATTATATGTTTTGCCCAAACTTGATCTGGGTGAAGAGACAGGGCCTCAGCCCAAAATCTACTGGCCTGACGTATTCCTTGTGGGTAATCCTGCCGTGGCTCCGCCTGATTGACTGGTAGATTGTTGGTAACTGCACCTTCCCTGCTTTGCACACACATCGAATGGTTGGGGGCCCTTGCAGATCCTGCATACATGAAGCCTTCTGCACATTTTGAAATTACATTTCTGGGCGTTGAAGTTGAGGCAAATTTCATTCGAAGGCGGTCCCTTCTTCTGTGATTTATACGCCTGACTTGCCGCCCCCTGATGAGGGGGGTTGATATGAAATGGGCACTCACTTGGATGGATGTGGTCGTACATCCTACACCGAGGGCATCGGGGTGCCGAGGCCCTCACCACAGTAGCGTCCAGAACTGATGTCACAATGTCAGAAGGTATGTCAGCAAACGTCATGCTTTTACCCCCTAACCTGACCCGATGGCGCACATCTAGAGCCGTGATGGCATTCCATGTGTATCTTTTGCTGAAATCAGCCAGCTTTTCTTTGTAAATACTAAAATGTTCATACAGTTGAACTCCGTGAACTCTAATCATCATGCGCTCATACACGTTCCACGCTTCTAGCCATGTGGCCATATCCAAGATCTTACGCTTTTGACGTTTACTCCTGTATCTTATAACCCCATCTGAATCCAAGTAAGGCTGCATAACACCAGGGTCGTCCTGTTGGACAATAAGATTGAACAAAAAGTCCTCCAGATTAAAGAAATTCCCGTCTATGGCTGCTCTGAGCGTTTTCTCAGGGACGTTAGCTACGTCGCATAATTTCTTTAAATCTTGCACTCCCTCCATGTTACGTAAGCCAAGAAGCTTTCCCCCTTTAAATGGTAGGGGTTCGCCGACACATACATAATCCCCCGCCGCTTTGAATGTGGCATCATTCATAGGCAAATGAGAAGGAATGTTAAAGTCAACGTTAGCAGGATGATCAAATACCATGTCTGTGTGGCCATTATCAAATAATTGTTCGTTACCTGAGGATGAAGGCAGGTGCTGCGATTGCGCTCCCAGTTGAGATTGCTTCCTCGGCTGTGACTGCAGAGTGCGATGAGTTGGAATGTCTGGGGGTACCACTGGGGGGTCGAATCCTGCTGCCCCCTGTGTCTGGTTTAACACAGTTGGGTTGGCCCCAGTGCTCTGGGCGATCATCACACTATGAATTTGGTTCTGCATAGTTGAAACTTGGCCTTGCAAGTCTTTAATTGCTGATACAATTGGACTCACGTTTTCTGCACGAGATGGGTCTTGTGAACTTGCCTCTGTTGAATCGTGGCCTGTACTGCCATCTTCCGGGGTAATTTGTTCATCTGTGTCCATATGGGAGTCGTCGTCGAGAGCGGCGATGGCTGCCCTGTGAGCTGCCATGAAGGCGGGCTCGTTTTGACATCTTTTCCGACCGTAAGGACCCACGTGGCCCTTAATGGGTTGGCCACAGTGACGACAGCCATTTCCCTTTTCTCCCGGCATGGCTACTCAATCCACCAATTTGGGAAATTAGGGTCAAGGCTTAAGTCCTATTATTGGCTTGTACAAAAGTTCAGTAATAAATGATCATGAGGTAAAAAACACATATCACAGTCACAAAGCACTTATCTTGATAAAATCCATAGAGCATAAAAGTAATTCCATAAAAACAATTAAAATCCATTATATCATAAATTTCCTCAATAGGTCGTGTCTTCCCTCCAACAGAACAGGCTAAACTGGCACGTACATGTGCATGCCACATTATATATCCCGGACTATGCTGGTACCCGGGGCAATTGACCCGGGCAGTTGATATTTTTCAAACCTACAAGGTTTGCTGGGAATCATATTAGCCAGTTGCATGTTATTATATTATTATTACTTCTATTATTACGTTATTGTTTTCATTATATGTTCAATTGTCCTGGCATATATATGTATTAAGCTAACTACTGCAGGACATCACTTATAAGCCAATTAACACAGCAGTTAATTTGTGGCGAAATCTGTAATCACGAATCAATGTATGTAATGTATGTGTGTTCAAGGTGTAGCTTTAGGTGGGGGGTGGTTAGTGTTTAAGGATGTGTGATGTGTGTATTACCTGCTTTATTAATAAAGCTGTTCCCCAAGAAGTAACACCTGCGTTGTGTCATCTAAGTTATAATTAAGCATGTTAGTGTTTGTTCTGTGTGTACTTCATGCCATTTTGTACAAGGTATGCTAACATCTTCATCTTATATCCATATGAAGAAATACGACAATAAATTAATAGATTGTCAGTTGCAGCTTAGGTAAGCACTACTGGAATAGATAAATTGTCAAGTCAAGTGGTTCTTTCTGCTGACACTACTTCTCACCGACCCAAGCAATCAAACACAACCACATAGAAATGACAAAATCCATAACATATATCGGTACATGGAAAATTCCTCTGCTGCTGACTGTATGAAACCTCATTATCAATATGTATAAATATTGTTAGTTTGTTATTATCAGCACTGAGATTCTACATTTTAACACTGCAACAGCGTAAACTATTGGTGTATTTATTGAACTTTTGTAATTTTCAGCCACACTTCTTCGGTTCTTTCATAATATGTGCATTTATTCAAAACACATAAATATAATTAGAAAGCATGCGTAACCCATTAAAATTATCAGGTATATCAGGTGTATGTTAAGAAAATCGCCCACCACTTTGAGTTCGAGATGGTCGATTCTGCTGAGCATGACTCCGATCTTTTTCAGATGTTTGACAGTCACCAGCTGGCCCTTATAGTTGCCCACATCAATACCACTGGTACAATGCCCCAACTGCGAGAACTGGCTCTGAGATTCAGACTTACCATCCGAGGAATGTACAGTGATTTCAGATTTCTAAATAAAGAAAAAAACATTAAAAAAAAATCGATATCAATTATCTATAGCACTGTATTAGCAAAGTCAGTTTATTATCTCTGCGTTTAGGAATATTCCATGGGGTTGTAAAGCATTTTGATGATATGAGCAAATAACAACGGAAAAAGGTAAATGGGGGAGGATATGGTGAGGTGTAACCTACCGAGTACCCGTCGGACTTTCCTCTGGTTTTAACGAAGGATATATCTTCATAGCGCACCTTCCACAACATCAAGGTCAGGTCCTCTTCAAACTTACGCCGCCTGAAAGCAGCTATCGAGTAAATATCTTTCTTGCCATCTATCATTGGCTTATATATATATCTATTCAGATTTGATATATGAGAAAAATATGTGCCCAACTTACCGATAAACCAGAACACCCAGTCCAACAGCAACTCCAACCATGACGAAAACCAATGCAACAACAATAATTATGACGTCACGTCCTGAAATATGACATATTAACAGTATTAAGAGAGTTTTCTGAGCTTTATAATAACTTTAATTATGTGTTTATTAACGTTCAAAATATGCAAACACAACATTTTCAAGAATAATTTGACCCAGAAATAGTGTTGCAATCAGAGTACCTGTGGTATCCGGAGGGCAGAGTTCTTCAAAGAAGCCACAGTCTGGTGTATCTTTGGGAGGATCATATCCTGACAATCCCCAAAACCTCTCTCTCTCAAGATGAACTCTCTATAATCAAATACATTCACATATCAACAGACACCGCGGTATAAAGTAATGTCACAATTTGTACCTATCAAACTAAAATGATTTGATAAAGACTATGTTGTTGATTCTGTTAAGATGTACATTGGGTGAGATCAAAACTGCGGACGACATGCAAGTTACACAACAGCTGCACAAATCATAAGGAGCTTATAATAACTCGGTATGGTGGGGCAGTAATATTGATCTCCGCAAACAATGTGAAACTGTCATCATTGGGCACCATGTGCCAAATCCAGTACTCAGCAATGCGATCCCCATTTTCATCCAGGACAACCTTTCCAGATTTACCTGTAAAGATAACAAAATGGAGACTTGATTACAAAATCCAAAACATTTCAGTAAATGAATACACTATATGTATATATTGCTAATGTTATGTGTAACACAAACATATGAAATATAGGAGAGATAGACATTGGTGTTACCCTGAAATCTGAGTTTCTTGGCTGTGTTGAATATCATTGTACCATTTCTTGGCAGATAACCCTGTTTGATGACTGCATCTGCCGCCATAGCGTACATGTACACACTGTCATACAAATATAGGGAATACACAGAACCCTGAAAAATAAAAAATATCCTTAAATTTACAAATCTTTTAAGCAATATGGTCAAATATTAAGTGTGGTTAAAACGCTTTAATTTGAAAGATTTCATAAAGTGAGAGAGACAATAACCGTTTTCCCCAGAATAAGAGTTTCATTGTAATTCCAGGGTGGGAGCGCCAGATACTTTGGCACCTCTGCTCTGAACTGTTCTGCCTCCGCACTGCTCACATACCCAAGCGCCATCTACGAGATTCAAAACAAGCATAATATTGTTTAAAAACAATATGTTGTCATCTTATGGTATTACTCAGCACTTCTCTGTCAATGCGTATTGTGAAGGAAGACATTAATATATTGCTTGAAATTAGAGTGTATTACCTGTTATTACCTGTTACCAGTACACATGTTGGCCATTGGTGTCTTACTCGCGATATTGCGATGGATGTCTTTTTCTATACTGTTTTAATACCGTTTTAATGTGTGTGTTTTTGTAATGTCATCCTTTCATTGACTCAATGCACTAACAGATTTTACCTTAAACAAGTGCCTTCGGCTGGGAAGTGATGCTGTCCCTCACTGTTGTAGCTATCCCTCACCTGTGCAGCTGTCTCTCACTTGTGCAGCTAACTCTCACCTATGCAGCCATCCCTCACCTATACAGCTATCTCTCACATGTGCAGCTGTCTCTCACTTGTGCAACTACCACGTGTGCAGCTGTCATTCAGTTGTGCAGTTGTCTCTCACTGTTGTAACTATCTCTCACCATGTGCAGCTATCTCTCCCCATGTGCAGCTATCTCTCCCCATGTGCAGCTATCTCTCCCCATGTGCAGCTATCTCTCAAACTGTGCAGCTATCTCTCAAACTGTGCAGCTATCTCTCCCCATGTGCAGCTATCTCTCCCCATGTGCAGCTGTCTCTCCCCATGTGCAGCTATCTCTCACCATGTGCAGCTATCTCTCCCCATGTGCAGCTATCTCTCCCCATGTGCAGCTATCTCTCACCATGTGCAGCTATCTCTCCCCATGTACAGCTATCTCTCCCTATGTGCAGCTATCTCTCCACATGTGCAGCTATCTCTCACCATGTGCAGCTACCTCTCACCATGTGCAGCTATCTCTCACCATGTGCAGCTATCTCTCACCATGTGCAGCTGTCTCTCACTTGTGCAACTACCATGTGTGCAGCTGTCATCCATTGTGCAGTTGTCTCTCACTGTTGTAACTATCTCTCCTCATGTGCAGTTATCTCTCACCATGTGCAGCTATCTCTCACCATGTGCAGCTATCTCTCACCATGTGCAGCTATCTCTTATTTATACAGCTATCTCTTATTTATGCAGCTATCTATTATTTATGCAGCTATCTCTTATTTATGCAGCTATCTCTTATTTGTGCAGCTATTTTTCATGTCTCAATACAGCTATCTCTCAGTTATAATGCAGCTATCTCTTATTTATGCAGCTATCTCTTATTTATACAGCTATATCTTATTTATGCAGCTATCTCTTATTTCTGCAGTAATCTCTTATTTATGCAGTTATCTATTATTTATGTAGCTATCTCTTATTTATGCAGCTATCTCTTATTTATGCAGCTATCTCTTGCTGTTGTAGCAGTCTATCACTTGCTATCTCTCACTTGTGCAGCTATCTCCCAATCGCATGATCGTGGTGGCTAAAAATATCTGCATTTCACCCATATAGGCCCCTTTGTACAAAACCTAGCAGGGCCTCAATAACTAGGTCAATAAATAGGTCAATTTACCGATGGTTGAAAACAAAGCTCTAATACAGAAATTTAGGCATATTGGAGGTAATATCTCATTTCTAATGTAATTATGACAAAAAATAAGTGATAATTGTGCAATTCATAATATGCTAAAAGTGCAACCCTTTACATAAACTTGCAAAACAAAAGTGAAGTGGAGATTAGTTCAGCGTCACTTCCACCAGAGGGCAGGCTTACGTGGTGACGCAACAGCGAGATGACACGCTCTTATCAGTGGCGAATTTTATTGCAGCCCATACCTCACACAGCAACTTTTTTTTTTTTTTTTCAAATCTCGTCACCCTTCCTCTCTGATCACGTTCATGCTTTTTTTATATATGTATGTAAAAATTTGTGCGAGATGGCGCCAGTATGTTAAAGCGTATACGATACTTTTTATCATTTCCTGTGTAATAGGGATTTACCTGTAAGACTGGCTGATAGGCCTCCCTTGCAATGACGTCATCTGGTAGCCCTGTCTCCCACAGTCTCTCCATGTTGGGGGAAGGCAGGAGGTTGGGCACAATGAACACATACTGGCCCTGGGACATTCCACGGCCGTGGGCAGCCAACAGGAAGCGACGCAATAATGGCTCAACCACACATATAATTACAACTGAAAAAAAAGGAATTTAAAACGCTTCTGACAGATGAAATATCCGAATCATTTAGCTCGATTCAATTCATTATCATTAAACTATAACTTAAAATATTCACATGAATCATTTTTGAGTATTCTTAATATCATTCAGTTCAATTTCATCCCGTCTGTAACACATTTCATAGCATTGACTTCCATCCACAAAAACATGACTTGAAGATGGCGTCTGATTTTTTTTTGGGGGGGGGGGGCACTCGGTGATCGTCGGATAATTAACTTTTGTGATGTAAACTAAAGCTAATGAAGTTGGTTCTCACTCCTTCCTCGTGTGGTGATCTGGTCCAGCCACTGGTGGAGGATGCTGTCTGGCACTGTCTGCTCGGCCTTGATCCACAGCGACAAGGTGATGTTCATGAAGCGGAAGGTGTCATCCAGGGACCTACTGGCATAGTCACAGTAGTGGTCTGGATCAGGCCCGCTCACCATCACAGCTGTCATCCACTGCAAGCCAACACGCTCTCAAGGTGGTTACTTATTCTGAACTAATCGAATTCATTGCTGACGTCTTGTCTTGACAAAACATGCATGTTTACGACTTATCCTGACAATACATGCATGTTTACAATTGAGTTTTCTGTCGGTAAATATGTTTATAACATTACATCAAATACTACTGAATATATAATGTGCAAACACCTCTCATTTTAGTCAAATAAAATTCTTATATTGTAATAATTACAAATGTGCATATTCCTCTTGACGCCTTATGGACAAGTAATTGGGTAAACGGATGAGTTGTTTTTAAAGGTATTATACTAACTTTAAAATAAGAGAAGAGATCCACCATGGCTTCAGCAAGTTTGTTGAAGGGTGACACAAGCCTGACCAGCGTGTTGTACATGACCTTGTTGGCGAGGATCGGGTCCGGGGACGAGTAGGAAAAATGAGGGATGTCCCAGTGGGCAAGCAGCTTGCCGGCATTTATAGAAGCTACGTCATATAATATAAACGTTAACATATTGTAACAGGAATATATCATGAGAACATTCATCCACACAAATAGAAAGTACCACTATCCAAAAAGATCAATCTTCAAAAATCAGCGTAATACTTTCTTTGAAATGATGTGTTGTGAAATGCATTACTACAGTCTCACCATACTCACCTATAGAACAAGGCAGACCGATGTAAGCATCCGGGTTCTCCTCATCTCTCAGCGCCACCGTCATACCGAGGGCCTTCTTCCCGTCACATGCTCCATTCTTCCACACCACACTGCAACACACAAACCAAACCGTAATATCTGGCCATTTTACAAGGAGACAACACTCCCATTGTTATGCAGACAACTTTCATTCTTAATCTAGGGCAGCCACTTCTTTCCTGATCCTCGTGGGGCTTGTCCATTGGGTCATCCCTCACTCCCTGCCCGTCTCACCCCCTGCCCGTCTCACCCCCTGCCCGTCTCACCCCCTGCCCGTCTCACCCCCTGCCCGTCTCACCCCCTGCCCGTCTCACCCCCTGCCCGTCTCACCCCCTGCCCGTCTCACCCCCTGCCCGTCTCACCCCCTGCCCGTCTCACCCCCTGCCCGTCTCACCCCCTGCCCGTCTCACCCCCTGCCCGTCTCACCCCCTGCCCGTCTCACCCCCTGCCCGTCTCACCCCCTGCCCGTCTCACTCCCTGCGAATATACCCGACTTTGGATGTGAAACACTGCAGTACAGAGCAGTTGTGGGGGTTAGGGGAGTACAGCGAATGTATTCTCAATATCTGCGTTACCGGGAAAATCATTTGTGTAAATTCCAGCCAAACTGTAAAAGCACTAAAAACATGGTGGCTGTAACTTGGTTAAATAATGTAACAATATCTCTTGCGGGCGTAACCAATAATGTGTGACACAGTTCTCTTTCAACGCGCCTCTTTCCACTGAGAGACCTTCATATACCGTGATGCGTCATTACATCAACGCATGGTTGAATGCCCTGCTCACCTTGAGCCAATATAAATTATATAATGACAAACGCCGCACACTATATCGTACATTATTTGCAATGAATCTTATTCTAATTATATTAACTTGATTTGATGTTTTTTGGCGGACACTAAAACTTAAGTATGAAACTTTTTCCCATATATGATTCTTCATCAGTTAATATCTTTCCAAATATTCGTCAGATATGCTTTGCACATTCATTTTCCAGATATATTGTACGTTTTCAAGCTACATTTGATAATACAGTTGCATACACTACTTACAGTCACTTAAAGTTAAAACATTTGATAAAGCTTTCATGATATCCGATTTCCAAGCTCTTTTTTCTTACATATTTTATATGTGGTCATATCAGTGCAGGTGTAGTACAGCAAAACACAATGTTGCTGGCAGGTCTTTGCATTGGTTGATTCCAGGGAAATAAGTGGTATGCATAACAATATCATAATCAATTATATATCATTCAAACATATCTCCTATTTTTATCGAATTACCTGTGACCTCCGTGTTAAGGGTTTTCTGGTCTAAAAGGTCAATGTCATTGCAATTTTTACCTCAGATATGAATTAGTTTAGATTGTACGTAACATATAAGCATCTAACCATACATCAATAGTGAAAAGAAATCTAAATGTGACTTTGTTCGCATTATATACATCACTGATATTTATGTGAAATCGAGAAGTGCTTCATTCTTTCAATTTCCTTTGGAAAACAAAGACTTATAGAAAACGCAATTTTAGTTCAGACTTTGATGATTTTTATGTGTTTTGTGTTGTTTTTTTGCACCTTATTCATGTTCAAGCTATTCTTTTAGTTCTATCCCTAATTATGAATATTTTCCTCTCCCGTTTTTCTCTCATACTTGGTGATATCCTGTTTTGCTAATGGATCTGAGTAATATTTTTCTCCATTTTACATTTTCAATTGTCTGTCCACATTCCCTTGAAACATTGACACGTTTTCCCCCGAATTTTGATTTAAGTGAAGAACAGTCGTGGGGATTAGGAATTGAAAAGGGCATAACACATGGGGTGTTTGCGTTAAAATAATTTGTAAATTCTGTTGTCGAGCTGTACAAATACTAAAACTATTGTGGCTGTAAGTTGTTAGATGATTAACAAATTTCTCCAAATTTATTAAGGACCTAACTCGTAAGGAATAAGAAAAAGTAAAAAAACTGGATAGTGGATTTGGTTTTACCAATTTGTTTGTTAATCAATTTTATTAAAATAATTATCTTATACTATTATGTATTTGAGCGATGTCACTGTCGTAAGTCGAGATAAATGCAATTTGTCTTTACAACCTAGTTCACAGCCTATACATTTTAGTAATTATGAAGAACATTCCTGTATGGCAACTAAGAATCAGCCAAGCATTCCCGTGATTCACAGTCATATGATGCTGAGGGCACTGCCTTGTAACTCACACAACCAGTCCCACGTTCCCAATATGTACGGACCGTTGGAAAGGTCTCAGTCTAACAAATAAGAGACCATTGCTGCGTGAGAACTGTTTGCACCGTGATGACGCATTGAAGTGCCGCCTGATCGTGTGAGTGTTTTGGTAGTTGATTCGGTTGAGTGACTGGGGAATACAGTTATGCCAAACTTAGCCACATTTTGGTCACGACCAAACCAGTATATAATCAGGTAGAATTCGTATGTCCGTCACATTTCAACGTCATTTGGTGGCACTGACAGCAACAAGAATTCTACATCTTCCAAGTTCATCAGAAGTTACACTTAAAAGGTAATTAATGCGTCTATCATACATTATCTATAGCAGTATAGTACATTGCCATTCCACAGAAGCTTCAGTTGATAATTTGTAGACCATATGTAATTTCTTCTTTTGTAATTACAGTTTGTTTCACATCCTTCAATAATATTTTTTCTTTGTCTCATCATTCGAACAATATTTTAAAGTATATATTATCTGACTTTCAGATAGATCTGATTTTTTTAGATGGGACAAATTTTAAATAGGAAAATGATAACGGTTGTTTCGTGTTTCAATAATATCAAATTGAAAATAATAAAAACAATAATAAAACGCTTTTTGACATGTTGCTTTTTTGTGATGGAAGATTTTTTTATAATTTAATGACTCCGAATAATTGCACGCATTGAAATAAATTTGTATTAAATATAAATTTGTAGCAGTAAATAAAGAAATGTTTCGCCCTTTTATTTCCAGAAAAAAATGCACGCATCGATCAAGTTTTGTGCGACATTGGCTTTGTTGTGCCTGTGTGGTATGGTGATAGAGGCCAGGTCTCTTCCTCTGCGCAGGATAAGCTGCGGCCAAGACAACCCGTGCATCTTCCCACAATACTTTGATTGTGAGCCTGCGAGCAACCAATCAGAAGACACGTCCGCAAAGCACATAGTCAACGGAACCAGATATACCTGTCAGCCGGTATGTCCACATCATTAAATCTTCCTTTTGATTTTCATTCAGACATTCAGTAATTTATTAATAATGAGAAATGAATCTTAAACCTGATGCTTTCTCTTATGAAACAGAAAAACTGTGCTGATGGGGAGGACAGTTGTCTAGAATCTTTACCCTGTGACATCCAAATGGTAGGTACAACTCAATTAGAGAGACAATACTCCTATGAATAATATTTGGAATTCGGCTTTATTTTCATAACATAAAGCATACATATTAAACACAGGTAACTTTACACACAAAAACTGCACACTCACTCAGTACATTATAATCATACAATTTCTAATATTAATTAACATAATATTTGTAGTGGTAACTTCGGTTAACATGCACACATATATAATACTCGTGGTAACCATAGTGACCTGGTACATGAAAACATTGATAACGCTTGGATATTAAATGATTCCAAATTGATACACACTTTTCCTACAAATGTTTGCCAAGGATGTACGTATCAAGTAAAACGAAGTATTAATGCTAAAATATTACAAGAAAAGGTCAATTCATATACAAATAAATAAATAAATATATATATATATACATATAAATATTTATTTATTTATATATATATATAACGTAAGACGACTGTTAATTGTGCTTCAGTAATTTATATATATATATATATATATATATATATATATATATATATATATATATATATATATATATATATATATATATATATATATATATATATATATATATATATATTGATTAAGTATGATATATTTCTATATAGGTCATGAGTGCGTGCCTCGTGAGGAATGAGACCGACGTGGTGAGGTCAATGCCTTGCCGTCATGAGAACAGCAAGTGTTCAGAGGGACCTGGCAGGAACATCACTGTTAATGACAAAACATACACTGCATTTTACTGTCAACGTAATCATACCAAGTCAGGAGAGTCAGGCTCAGACGAAACCTCAGAGGAAAACAGCTCAGAAGAGGACAGCAGCTCAGAAGAGGACAGCAGCTCAGAAGAGGATGACAGCTCAGAAGAAAAGGGCAAAAAACACCGTAAGTCAGACAAGTCGGGTAAAGAAAGCGTGGAATATATGCCAAAGTGCGGAAGAGAGGGAAAAGGAAAGTCCGGGAGATCGTCTGGTCATAAACAGAAAGGCTCTCGTGATGGAGAGAAACGGTCAAAGAAAGGACGCCGTCCCGCTCAGCCTTAACGTAAGCAGATAGCAATCGGCGACATTTCTTGGCATTTATCACAATAAATCATCCATAAACACAACAGTTCTTATCGTACATGTTTGCGACCTGAATTCTGTTCTGAAGTGACAACACGTTGAATGATGTTATGTATGCAATGGTTGTCTTTATTTAATTCTAATCCTAATATATCGTTATCAGGACAATTCTAAACAAATCATATTTGTGAACAAGAATGAATTAACATTGTATTACTGTTCATTAATGTAAACAAATCATGTTTATTAACATGATTTGACTGGCATGTCATCACCAAACGGTGATGTATGACATGAATAAGGAACCAAGTAATAAGGCATTATTTCCTTGCTAGTAAAATCTAGCATACTAAGTATGACACTAAGTGTCCAACCTAATGGTAATATTAGGTTATATTGAGATGCATGTAACGAATTCTGTGTACAACCTAATTAGATTAATTTGTTGATGCAAATGTGAATAGATTATATGTGGAAGGCTCGATTTGGTGATTGATTGCTGGTTTTTCTCTGATTCATGCAATTCTACGTATATCTTTTGCGAACGTTTTGTAAATCATTCTGAATTTCAATAAACATTATAAAAAAGAATTATGGGGTGTATCTTGTCTGTAAAATCAAATCCTTAAATCAGGTTCCTCTCAGCTTGGAGTAATTACTCAGTATCCCCATAAATACCTGTAAAATGCTAAGCAGAGTTTGTCTTCGCGGCCAATTCTATCATTCAAAAATACATTTTATGATGAATTGTGAGTGTCTATCATTTTATAAATTAAGTCAATATGAAAACAATAGTTAGAGAAAATTATTAAAATAGAAATTTCTCTAATCTTTAGGCATCTGTCAACCTGTATCCTTTCCCTAATCTTTAGGCATCTGCCAACCTGTACCCTTTCCCTAATCTTTAGGCATCTATCAAACTATAACCTTTCCATAATCTTCAGGCATCTGCCAACCTGTACTCTTTCCTTGATATCTAGGCATCTGCCAACCTGTACCCTTTTCCTAACCTTTAGACATCTATCAACCTGTACCCTTTCCTTGATATTTAGGCATTTGCCAACCTGTACCCTTTTCCTAATCTTTAGGCATCTATCAACCTGTACCCTTTCCTTGATATTTAGGCATCTGCCAACCTGTACCCTTTTCCTAATCTTTAGGCATCTATCAACCTGTACCCTTTCCTTGATATTTAGGCATCTGTCAACCTGTACCCTTTTCCTAATCTTTAGGCATCTATCAACCTGTACCCTTTCCTTGATATTTAGGCATCTGCCAACCTGTACCCTTTTCCTAATCTTTAGGCATATGTCAAACTATACCCTTTCCTTTGTCTTTTCCAAAAATTGGTATTTTCACAAATTACAATTGAACAGAATATTGAAATCTTATTTTCATATTTTGGTGGTAAGCTGAGTTTTAAAATTCAAGATGTTATTTCTTATTTAAACTGTTCAATGGATAAGTCAGAAATGTATAAGCGTATTAATTTGGTATTCAATTGTGATACAATATTCTACAATGGTGATATAAAATCCTTCAAGATTCCCTATGTCGCCGTGTCAGTTATTAAGTTATCAACTTATTCATGTTATGCGTTGACAAGTTGATATAAGTTGACATCTACAGCTTAGATGTCACGTGGGTGAAAGTGGTACTAACTCACCTGACATTGATTCCTGTGAGATATCCATCTTTTTGGGCATCGTCCACGGCCATAGTGGTGGCTGAGGCACACGTGGAGTAACCAAAGGGTCCAACAGGGGGAGAAATAAACCCCAACTTGACACTTCTCACTCCCTCGTTTTGGCTTCTCACCCCCGCAAACATCAACAAGCTGACCCCGATACAGACACGTAAGTCCATTGTACTCATATCAGATCTACTTTAACTTAATAACACTCTGTGTATGGTGCATAGAACTGTAATGATACTATAGTGAATGAGTTTTGTTATGTCAAAGTAGTGACTGCATGCTTATGGAGACAGATCTCATATGAGGCAAGGAGGATGCCAGCGATGATCTGCTCACGACGTGAAAGCTAGTCAGCGAGCACACTCTAAGCAGCGAATAACGGCCACCGCTGCCTGCATATAGGGTGAAATACCTTTGATATCAGAAAACACACTCTCTTGATTATAATCAGTGTTGTGTGTTGTGGTAATTGTTTCTTTTTAAATGCATTTCAGATAATCTCAAACTCTTCTCGTGCTTAAGTATGCTGAAGTGGGTGCTTTAACACTGTATAAATATAACACATATGTGGGGGATAATCACACTCTATAAAGAAAGTCATACTTGGCGAACAGTAAAGCATACGTATCTTTTTTGACAAATGATGACGATATTACACCAATGTACGCAGAAACTCTTTTGGCGAATCATGTTTCATTGCTTTTCGTTTTATATTTTGTATATTTACTGAATAAGCATTTTTAGCATTTTCCTTTCAGCATAGGAGCATATGTGTATTACCGTTAGTAGAACTAAGGATCAATGTCTTATTTGGATACACATGTATACAAGGATGACAGGAGGTGGTGGGTTCGACTCCCACTGCCAGCAGTGCTACTTTGACACTGGTTAAGTAGCTTCAAAGTCAACCTTTTATGGCCAATGTGTCTTTAACATTGCTGTATGTGATAACAATGGTGTAGATTGCTGATAGCAAGAAACATTGACCTCCAGGTGAGCCTTTCGTGTGCAACAGAAATATATCATTTAAAACATAGTCTACTTTACACTTGAAATATGTGATGATATTTATATGGTTTTGATAAACGGATGCATTTATCATCTGCTCATTATAATTTTCGATAGGATTTAAAATAACACCAAGCTCGTTTCGTGCGATAGCTCTGATGACAAGAACATTTCTATGTCATTCTATTTGATGTCGCGTAGGTTTTTTATTTTGAAACTGGAATCAAGAGCCGAAGTGGGTTTTATACCAAAGAAAACTAATGCGTCATCAAGAGGTGTTTTCCACCTATAGCGAAAGGATAACTCATGACTTAGGGATTTACCTTAATTGAAACATTGAATATCCAGTGACAGGGACTAAAGATTAAAAAGTGTTGTCAAATAAACACGTTCGCACCTTTAGTTATCGTGATTGTGGGAGCTGAACTTGCTGTGCAACCAACGCTTAACAGACACTGATTGTTTGATAAAGAGCTATTAATGGTTTGACTGATATGGCGGAATGTATTATATGATACAATAGACATTATAAGATGGTGAGCTTTCATGTTATGCGTTGACATCTACAGCTTGAAATCGGAGACCAATGTAAAGAGGGTGATGCCAACCTGGAAATCGTTCTCTTTGAATAAACAAGGTGTTCACTCTGGAAATATCCATCTCATGACAACCCCTCCCTTCTACGTGACAAACTACAGGTACAAACCACAGGTACACGAACTACTCAATTCTATCTTAGAAAGTCTCAACAGATACCAGTATAAGGGTATCAGAGTGAATTTTGTAATGGGGCTTGAATACAATATTTCCTGAGGACTGGGGGTGGGGTCAGGGGCTATGAAGGTTAATATCAAACGTGGTGTGTGGCACTTAGATATTTCTATGACATACTGTAGAATCCCATATAATAAATATAAGTGCAATCACCACCTTCCTTCACTACCTTTAGATGTCCATATAAAATAACTAAAACATTTATATAAAATAATAATATGGCTGTATACACATATAACATAGTTCCTATTCACACATACATAATTTGAAATTTATTTCAAGTTCAGGTATGTTTTCACTTTTCTGAGAGCACTGAGTGATCGTTCACTGGTACCATTTGTTGCTAGCATTACAAGAATCAATTTTAATGAAATAGCAATTTCACTGTATAGAGATGCAACATTAGTAATTATAAAATTAATGATGGAATTTTTGTGTCTGTTTGAGTTTCGAGTCTCTATGCATTAATACAATTTGTCACAAATGCAAACCTCTGGTCATATGTACTACCAGCATCAGCCTTGAGTAAAAAGATTTCCAAATTAATATACACTTTATAGCCTTTCTCATCAAATCTATCATCTTTAGCATTGATTATGAAATCTACAGCTTCATAATATTTTTTCTGTAATGTTCCTATGAGGTGCTTGGGTGATATGTAGGCCCTATTCCACTGTCCAAATGTATAGGTATAGATTTTTATCTAGAGAGCTGTGGACTAGTTACCCCTAATACATTACATTTATTACTTGCTTTGTTCCAAAATTGATCAAATTCAGTGTCTGTCCTTTTTGTTTTGAGTATTTTAATTGTTGGTCCATCCATTCTCTGGCCTTCAGCTGTGGACACTGGTGGACTTTGAAGGGCTTTACTAAGATTATAACTCTTTACTAAGATTATAATGGCTCAGAATGTTTTTATGTGAATAAGTCACCAAAGATAAAGCCAAAACATCTCATGTACACTGAAACACCTCTAATTCTGCCACGCATTTCAGAATCTCTAACATAATCTAAAGCCTATTCCCAGACCCCATTTAAAACTTCAAAGTTCACAATGACACTGTTAATAGCATCTGCCTTTACTGTCCATCTGGTTGGACAAAGACCCTTATGCAAGGGGAACAAGTAGTTGTTGTTTCTTTTATCTAAGCAGTCATCATGCAGACCAGTTATGAGTTTCAATTGGTTCTCTTGCAAAGATGGAGTTTGTCTTACGACTACAACCTGACACTTTCGCGTCAATAGATTTTGGGTTGTCAGTTTCAAATAATTTTGAACATGCACTAAACCAGACCCCCCACCTACACCAGCAATTGAACACTTTGTCGACAAGCTTTGTTTAGCTGGTCTGTGATCTTGTGTGAACAACTAATGAGTTACCAGTTGTGCACCTGTCCAGCTTGGGAAACAGGGTGGAGATGTTTTGTACAATTTATTAATTTATTGCCAGGAGTATACTTCAGAACAACATAAGATTATTTTAATATTATTTGAATCAATGAAATAACTCATGGTTGTGAAAAATATTTTATGGTTGTGACAAATATCTTATGGTTGTGAAAGATATATCATTTATGGGAAAAGTATACTATTTATTTGAAAAGTATCTTATGCATGTGAAAACCTTTCTGTCAAAAAGGGAAGACATGACTCAAAGGCTGTATGGAATCCACCTTTAAAGCTGGGCTGTATAGAATTAAAAAAAAAATTTTTTTTGCAAACATATATAATATAAAAAATAATGATTTTTCTTCATTTATAACTTCATAAATATTCATCTGTTTTTAATAATTTTACCACCAAAAGAAAGCCAAGAAAAGGCACTAACATCATGATAAGTGTTATCTTCCATTTCACTCTCTAAATAGTGGGAAAAAATGGCCAAAAATGTGTTGCTCCAATTTTGACAATTGGTAAACAACATCTCCTGTGACTTACTGAGCCCCCTGACAGTTCAAAGGTCAAGGTCATGCAACACACTTCCTGTTTAGTACTGGCAGTACTTGGTGGTAACAAAAAATCATAATTTTCAGGGCAGATGTTCTTTAGTGGATTTCAGACAGATAGCCTGTATGTATGTCAATTTTAAGATCAGATATTGTTTTCAGATACCTTAAACCACTGTAAAATCGCCTGGAACCTTACAGGTTTCATGAATGCTTTAAACCGTTGAAGAAAATTTTGTGGCAAAGCCTACACATATTCTGGAGATCAGTTATCAGATCATCAGCTTTGAACGTTCTATGTGATAACCTAAGTTTGAGAAATAATACACTCACAGAGCTGTTTCAGTTGGTTTTCTTGCAAAAATGGAGTATGTCTGGAGACACTCCATTTCTGTTTTGTTTGAGTGAAATAGACTTCAGAAACGCAAATTGAGCAAATGAAGAAGAATATAAAATAATAGAAATGACTTGATACCAAAAAAAAGATTATTATACAAATATGGACCTGGGTGGAGTGCAATATGACTTTTTATGCAGCCGAGTGCAATATAACTTTCCGAAGGTCCATAAAAAGTCATATTGCACGACACCCAGGTACATATTTGTTTTATTCTATGATCACTGTGTTAATTACTGCCATTGTTGGTTTAATTCTAAAAGTGAGAACTGAAAAGGACGAGTTTGTCTGTATGGTGACGTCATGGAATTCCCCATCAGTGCAGTGGAAAGTATATTGACGTGCAATATAATGCATCTGGTCAATACAACAATTTAGAGAAGCTCACGTGACCAAGAACTGACCAATCACAGCACAGAATACACAGTGATCATAGAATAAATCTTTATATTGGCGTACTAATTGAGCAATATGTAAAAATAGTACAAACTTGCAACTCAATACTGACAAATAATATATATATATCATGTACTTCCCAATGTCAATGCGGTAGTAAACTCGGTGTAAACATTTTCTTGTTTACTCTAGATACATTGCAATAGGTGATTTTATGAGCATAAAGTAGCGTTTACACGATACGCTGAATGTTTGTATTCAACTTTGTATGTCGGGCATCCTTTGCTCAAAGGAAATATTGCGCTCAATCTTGAATTTCAAGAGATTTTCATTATCTTCGTTCCTCCCTAAGCTTTGAGTATTTATACTTTTATTTAGTGACATGAGAAGACACCGCAATTCCTATGTTGGATTATATCTGCAATATACATTAGGTTAATGTATAAGTCAGATGTATAGGAACTACAGTGTCTTACCATCATATCATGAAAGGAATTAAGACAACAAGCTCCGAATAAGATTCATAAGATTTGATATACATATATGTATGTATATATATATATATATTACTCCTATTCATCTATCCCTTCCTACCCCTATTCATCAACCCTCCCCCTACTCCTATTCATCTATCCTATCATATTCCTTTTTATATTTTTAGTCCACATCAAACTTAAGAGCAACATTAAGCTTGCATGCACCCCTACCTTACATTGATCCCTGTGAGATAACCGTCCGCCTGGGCCTTTTCCATCGCCATTGTTGCTGCAGAGGCTGTGGTGGCAAATCCATAGTCTCCAAACAAAGAAGACACAAAGCCGATGGTTATCTTGGAGATATTTACAGCATTCACAGACCAGGAAGCCATCAGTAAAACATTCACTATCATATACATTGTATTATGAACCTTTCCAACAGCATTATATCCAAACCAAAATTCTTATTTACTTTCGCACAAACTTGCATTCCGATAAGTGGACTTGAGTGATTTGAACGGTTGGACTTTGTTGCCCCTCAGATGTATAATTGCTAAATGAGTTTTGGCAATAATTCATGATTAGAATGGACACGGCGTCTTTCAGTTTAAGGTCTGTATAACCTATCAAAGAGAAACAAGCCAATTAGGTATTGACTAATAATATCGGATTACGACTAATCAAAATTTGCAAGGACTAAGTCATTTCTGATCTTTTTAAAGATTAACCTTAAACCAGGAATATGCAGTGATATTCCATACACATCTTTCTTTACATTTTCTTATACTTTTCTTATCCTACTCTTATTTATTTATCCCATCCTACTCCTAATTATCTGTCCCATCCTACACCTATTCAACTATCTCACCCAACTCCCATTCATCTATCCCATCATACTCCTATTCATCTATCACATCCTACTCCTATTCATCTATCCCATCATACTCCCATTCATCTATCCCATCATACTCCTATTCATCTATCCCATCATACTCCTATTCATTTATCACTCCCTACTCCTATTCATCTATCACATCCTACTCCTATTCATCTATCACATCCTACTCCTATTCATCTATCACACCCTACTCCTATTCATCTATCACACCCTACTCCCATTCATCTATCACACCCTACTCCTATTCATCTATCACATCCTACTCCTATTCATCTATCACATCCTTCTCCTATTCATCTATCACACCCTATTCCTATTTATCTCTCTCATCTTTGGATGGAGAGTGATACTGTAAAAAGAATTAATTGTTTTTACTTGTTTTCCCTGGCATTATGAAAAAGGCACGTATCATCTTACTGGTATTTCGATCATATTCTTTTGGGTCTAGAAACTACAAAAAACACTATTTGATGGATAGACAAGCATGCATTGAAGATAATGATTCTCTTAGATAAGTCGAGTACGATGGTAGCATAGACCTTTTCCCCCTTTGTGACATGGTAATGAGTTGCCTGAGCACACCTATTCTGAGCTCTGATTGTTGGACCGATGCACATGGAATGTGCCGGCAAAATGTCCTGAGTGCCACAGAAATTTAAAATTGATGGCATGTGCTGAGACGAAGCCTCGTTGATAAAACTAAACATGAAGTCGTTCCGGTTTAGGTCAGGCACTATTGATGATCTTTGGATCATGTACATATGGTGTGGGTTGTGGCTTTTCTATTCGGCATTTGTCCAAAATAAATATGAGGATTACTTTTCTCTGCGAAAATATATGTGTGTGTGTGTGTGTGTGTGTGATATCAAACTATTTATGGTCTTTATATATCTATAAGTAGTAAAGAGGCTCAATTTATATTTATCACCAGAACACATATAGGCATAAAACTATGTATCGGTTATTGCATTTTATCTATTAGTAATAAGTATAACTGTTTTGTTTATTTTAGTTATTTTTTATCACAGGCAATTTGTATGCTGCTGATCTTCTATCATTCAAGCAGATATATTCAAAGCAACGTCTGTTATTCGACAGTGTCTTGTGTTTGTGTCACCATTTCTATTAAGCTGGCTAGGTACTAATTATTTTCTTTAAAGGTTGCGTAAGTAAAGGCCTTAAGATATCATAAAAGTCTTTGAAAACAATTCAAAGCAATTTAGCTTTTCATGGGCGCTTTTTGGCTCAATAAAATATATTACTGACACGGAAAACACTATTCGCAATTTTAATGACAATATTAACAAATATACCAGAAATGTAATCAGAAAGAATTAATCTAACCGGATACTTATGGGCTACATCTTCAACACTTCCACTCTTGCAAAGTAGCAGAATTCCCCACGTTATTGCTTCATGAGCCGATAGAAGTGCCATTAGATGAAGATGTTATCAAGGATATTTGACTATTTTAAGGTTAGATATTTAGAAATACACGTGATTCGCATGTATCATGGTTTATTAATTAAATAAATGCATAATATGTTTACTAATAAGTCACATTATTATTATATTTTCTTCAGACACCCCTCTATTTTATGTCATTGGGAGGAAGAAAACATGAACATTCTTATCACCATTTCGGCTGGGGTTATCATAACTAAACTTTAAAATGAGCTATTAAGAAGGACAATCTTTACAGTAGTTTCCCTGAAAACTAAAATTGTCATTTCGCAAATGTTAATGTTTTAACCTAAGATATGTACAAAACTGAATAATTTCTTAATAAAACCACAACAGTTCTTGATATTGTTTTCAATGTTTTCAGAGCAAAAAGCTTGTTTTAACATAAGTTCGATTATCCCGAATAATGTGAATTTTATGATTTGGAAAGATTTGATTCATGTTCATATGTCTGGCTTTACCTCGAGCGGCAAGGTGTAGATTTATGCAAATAAATCGGTATACAAACCACGAGTTCATATCTAAATGATCATTTTCAGAAAATGACCTATTCAAAAGTTGTGAAAATCTAAAATCAAGGTAAAAGTGGTTGTTTGCATGATTCAAAATGTCTACCTCGTTTTTTGTCAATTCTCAAACCATGCTCAAAGATAATCTAAGCTCCATCTATTTAGATCGAGCTGTTTATTGTTTTTACTAGCACCCGGACAACATTGTGAGCTTTGTCACTGAAGAATATGACTGAAGATAATTGGCATGTTTCAGTTAAGATGAAGGGGGCAGACGATATTAAGCCCCACCCCTCACAGAAGGTTCAGATGTACAGTTGGCAATAGAGACACGAAATGGCCTTCAAATATAGCAGTACCCTTTTCAAGTTGTAATACGACTTTTCCTCAAAGGGCAAACTAACTTTGTGAGAAGCATTTTACCTTTGATCTTTTGGACATGCATGTAAAATAATATCACGATTAAAGAGGAAATTAGCCGGGGGATAATCTGGCGGAACATAAGACATATGACGTGTGTACTTCTAGTGATGGTCTGCTAGTCTCCTATCTGACCATATGACATATACATATCACATTAAAGGGTAATCTGAGCTCAGGGCGAATAGGCTTTCATGCTTATACTATTATAATTTACTCACAGGCAACGAAATCAAATAAATAAACATTCAAACACAGAAAAGATTTTTTTTCAAAAGCTTAAAAAGACATCCGGTTCCAATTTTAAGTCCGATCTGATTGAGATAGATGATGTCACAAGATAAACAGCATCTGTCTGCATGTACATTTGTGCGCAGGACAAGTATTAGGATCCGGTTCGCCAAATTGCCTTCCAGACTGAGTGCCTGTGGTAGGCGCTGGTACACGCAGAAGTAGCTAAGTGGACTTAAAGAGAGATTTGCAGTTTCCCAATGTGATAAGTAGGATGATAATCAAAGCCAGGCTAAATCTAGGCACCCTGCTTTCCTACAAGAGTGTAGGAATACTTGAACAGAGCCAGAGTCAAACCCCAGACTGCAAATCTCTTCGCCTTTCCTACACAACCTGGCTTTGTAAAATACTTTCGAATGACATATCAGATGAATACAAATTATCCAAATGAAAGGCAACAAAATAATAAATATAAACGTTTAAATGTATTATAAATTGGCAGTGCATCCTTCAGTGTACAATTCAAAGTACCAGGATAGCCAGTGCAGGTTATGTCAGTATGATTTCCCTTCCTATATGGAACCCCTTAATTTGAGATGGTCATGTTATTTCCTCTGCATGTGACCCCCAGTCCAAGATGGTCATATTTTCCCCATCTGTAAAGCACCCTCGATCTAGCACCTTAATCTGTGCCATACCTTCCTCGGGCTGCTTATTCTAACGCAAACCTACAATTCTGTTTATCATACAGATAGACATATTGTTCATTATGTTACATGGCAGCTTAGCAAATGACCTTGACAAAGCGCTCCCTGGCGGATTACATTGTTTGAGGGGAGGGGTTATTGTGGAAAGGAAAAGGTGAGCGTGGTAGACAGTGGTTGTTGAGTTAGGACTGTGATTTATCTGAGTACAGGGCAGCCCTGCACTGGTAGGTAGGGTGGCTATATCACTTCAGTACCCCAGCAAAACTCCCGGCCGCCATCATATGTATATCCCTGGGCGCGGAATTGGGCTCTATTTTTGCTGGTGTTGTATGAGTACTTGGTGCTGTGATGTGTCGGTATAGTAACTGGGAGCTAGGGCCGGACAGGCCCGTCCTCCACACACGTGCACCTAGACCATGATATAACCTACATCCCACCGATATAGCTCCAACATGGATTACGATTTGGATGAGGAAGATGGTGAGTAGGGATTAAACGATGATCCAACCTCCCCGCTGCCCTTTAATACCTGAGAGATAAGCGATAATTGCTGTGGCATGCATCAGTAACATTTGGGCAAGGGGCCCAGCTTATGACCCGAGGAGAGGTAATACCCCAACTATGACCCATGGACACTGCTCAGCCTATAAACAGGCAATAATTACAACCATTCTATTACAACATCAACTCTTCAGCATAGAATGTTTACAATCACTCAACTTCTATATGTAGACACCTACTTGCAATGTTGTCTGCAGTCGGTGCATGTATTTAGCTCCCTATACAATAGTTTCATTCATAATTTTCAAAGAACGAAGCCTTTTATATCATGGGCAGCATATCTCTGAAATGTTCTTTAGTTATGAAAGTAAACAGTGTAGATAATTTAGAATCACAAAAAAGCTCTGTGTATGACCATCCACGATAATATCGTATCTGGTTCTTTAATATGAATTAACTGCTAGTCCCGAGCAAGATGGTAACAAGTCTATATTAATCATTTTCCTATCATACTGAACACTAAGAGAGGTTTTTATTGAATCCATGTCACACATGTTCAAGACCATCATGACTAACATTATAAGAAATTGCAAAATTCTGAGGTTTTCTTGAGATATTTGGCCTTTGCATCTTCGTCTATATTGCATTTTTGTGGAACTACATGTTGATATGCTTTTATACGGTTCCTTTCAGTACAGGGCATGCAAAGTAATGCCATATTTGTTTTTGGTAAAAGGCTGATCCTGAATCCGCCCTTGACTTTTGTACAATATTTATTAGTAACCGAATATAACGTTACAGGAAACATTGCACAGACTGTAACATTGATGAATATACGATAGATAGATGTTCGATAGAATTATCAATTACATAATTTGTGGCAAAGCCACCAATAAATGTACGAAACTTACACCGGTTTTTCCAATAGAAACATTTGCATCAATAAGCCAGCCTGATGTTCACATCAAGATGCAAGTTAGGATCTGGGATTTCATAGAGATATACATATAGGTCATGAGTGCAGAGGGAGAGATGGGGTGTAGCATGCACATTACCTGTATCCTCAGTATCGGTTTCGCCCACCTGAGTGAGTAGCTGTTTCTATGCTGGGAGGGGGGCACTCAAGGGGCGTGGGAATGCTCCAGGCAGATACCATAAAGGCCTGGCCAAGTGGGCAAAATACCACACTGCCAGCTGCCTGCAGCGTGTGGCACGTACAGAGACCCCTGGTGTCGGGGTTAGGGCTCGGGCCCTTTTGGCACGTATAAAAAGAATGTGCAAAACAAAAAAATGTCACTTATTTGTTTAAATCATTAAATGTAATATCGTGTGTGAGGATATGCATGGAAGTTCAATATTGCACAATGTATGTTGACGATTGCTATTAAAATCAGTTGACCTGATTTCATGTAATGGGCTTAGAGAAGATCAATGTTGGTAGATTGACATGTTTAGGTTGGTTGTTGCATTGCATTGTTGATTTCCTCCATATCATGCCCCGTCAATATTTATATTATTTACTTCAAATTTTCAGCTCTTTAGAATCCTGTTTTTTTTAATATTGGGAAACGGTTGATTGACCTAGTACAATAAGCCTGCATTCTTTCGAGATAAATTACATACTTGGTCCAAAGAAAAGCCTTGGCAGATAGTTTACAAATGGATAAACAAAAAAGAGCATAAAGATCAACTTCCCTTTGCACACTTTATAGATGATAAAACACGACTTACTCCGTGCAAGAATGATATTTAAATAATTTGAGATGAATTAGGTATATGTCCATTGCAATATGATATCCAAGTGATATATTACAAAGTAAAGCCTGTGTTTGACAGGTCTGATTAAATCCAGTTAATGTCATTTACGACAAGATTGCTCACTCAATATTTTTATTCACACTTGAGCATAAACACGGACAACATAGATATACTCATATAGGGCATAAACACGGACAACATAGATATACTCATATAGGGTCACATACTACCTCTGCCTCAATAGGCATGAAAATGTCCTCAATTTTTCCGCAGGGTTGTTTGATAATCTGCAGGTAAGTGCTCATTTAGTGGGCTCTGAACATGCATTCTCACAACGCCCGCCCTCTTTTAGACCAAAACAAGCTGCCACAACTACACACATTGTTGATTGTTGCTTGCACTTGTTGTGCATTTGTTGTTGTACTGTTGTTTCTATGCAAAACAATGACAACATTTGGCTGTGTTATCACATGTAACACAATATTTTACTCAGTGTCTATTGGCTGTTACACTGGGTGTGGCCTCTGAGCAACACTCACTGATAAAGTTGATTTGTTTGTTTGTTTGGGGTTTTACATCACTTTCAACATTATTTCAGTCATTTTGTGATGAGACCTACATGTAAAGTTGAATAAGTCGTTTACTTACAGAGCCAGGTATAATCCCTGGAGGCCACAGGCCGTGGCGCAGTTGGTTAGAGCGCCAGCTTATTAGCACAAGTTCCTCTGTGGTGATCCAAAGATCGTGGGTTCGATCCCTGGGCATGCCGAGATTGAATTCGTGATACAATTTCATACATGAGCTGAGGCCCATGCCAAAGGGTTAACCTGTTGCCCTTGTAAATCTGTGACCGGGTGGGTTGTCATGTCAAGGACCTGCGACATGACAAGTTTAGCGATGATGGATGGTTAAAAACTCAATTTCATCTCTAATAAAACCTCAAACAAACAAACAATAATTCCTGGATCTGCTAAGGAGAATTATACAGATACTACATTTGATGTAAATTCATTAATTCTGTAAACATACATTGATCTGATATACAGTCCAACAGATCGCCATGTTATCATTTCAAAAGAAAATTATTTCACATTTGTGTTTTGCAGTCACTCTGTTATAATACATTGGCGGCCATATTGAAAATTAGGTCAACCTAAGTAAGTTATGTGTCAACTACCTGTGACTGTAGCGTCTCTATTACATGTAGACACAATGCCCTAAATGAACTATGTAACATTCCATTTTTGCTTGAAGAGTAGCATGAAGAGTGGCCCGATGATTAGGAAATATTCTATAATGGCGTGGTGAATTACACGGATATATGCTGTATATTATTAGAGGACAGTCGGACGTTTATAAGGTAAAAGGAGAGTAATGTCTTCCTGCACTCACACTACAAAGTGGAGAAATATATAAAGGGATGATCCATTCGTCATTCAAGGGGCGGGTGGAGGAAAACAAAAATCCTGTTTTTTTATATACATAGTTCGTAATGGAAGGTTAACTTCACAAATAATACAAATGCTTAACAATGAATCAGATTTGCCAGAAATGTTCTTTAACAAAGTACCAGGGTCTACAGTCATAAATACATCGTTTGTATAGATAACATTCATCATATAAACTTTCATATAAACTTTCCGTTTTTCCATATCAAGATCCATTTTGTACGAAAATCTAGATGTATACAAGTTCTTCACAATAATTCATTTTTTTATAACGGATAAATGATAAAGCGTGATTTACACTGGGCAATACTGTACAAAAGTAACATGTGAGAAATATGTAGATCTATCTCCAGTGTGCGATATTTGTAGCAACACGAAATATTGTTGTCAAACATTGCCATGCCAACAGGCAACCATATGTCCCGTAGAGATTTACGTAATCATCTGAAACATGTATTGCAGCAGAAACACGTAGCCATGGCGATAGTGTCTCCCAGGTCTGGGTGTTGCTCTGGGTTCAGTGTAACTTATGCGACTCTCAAAGAATAACACAAGTTAATAATTCAATATCACAGAGAGGGTTACAACAGATATTAGACAGATCAATTGTAATAATACACCAGGGTGAATACAGGTACCACACCAAAACTTCCTATAACTGTCATCTCTATGCTATCCTAATGTTTTCCCCGTGGAAGTGACTTTCCTCCATTTAAGTCTTTTACATAGTGATTGTGATTTGTTTGGAGCTACTAATCTTTTGAAATGCTGTGTATTTATCACATTTTTAATATGAGCAGATATGTTGTGTTGCAAATATGTATTTCTGACAGTTCTTGCTGATTTTATCATTTCATCTTATAAAGTTCTTTTTAATGTGGCAATCCGAACTTTTTGATTGATCGATCAATTGGTCTTTAACCGCCACTTCTCAAAATCAACATATACTTTTTCTTACACATAATGACATGTTATTCCCTAAAGAGAAACAATCAAACGTTTAACGGAATATGTTTGGTATGGAACCAGCGCGGGGAAACAATTTAATTGTGAGTTCTCAATGCAGTCAAAGCACAAAAAATGGTCGCTGTAAGTTGGCTGAATAAGCTACGAAATATCTTAACACATGATTTGATACCTTTCTAATATATACCCCTTTATCTTGTATAATTTCAAAGAGGTGTGGTTTTTAAAAACAAAAGTTAGAAATATGGAAAAAATTGGTTGTATTTCATGCGATACATATAGAGTATGGAAGTAGAAAACAACTGGCAATTCGGGTATTAAACATTAACCTGTTGAATAAAAAATGTCATTGCAACGAAAAAGCACTGCCTACTTACAAGAAACATGCCCTGCAAACCTAAATATTCCATTATAATAGAAGCGAGTTATGTATACTATGCTGAGGAGTCATTTCTTGAAGAGCAGGAGAGGCATCTGAAGACACTAAGTATATATATCCATGACAATGATGATAGTCAAGTTCTCTTTGTGTCTAGATATCAACCTTTATACCCAATACTTTGAAGGGAGCTTGATGAACATTTCTCAGAATAACACGTGCCAAAATGCTATTTTTCTGAGGAATCGTGCTCCTTGAGGTTTGTGATTGGATTTCCTAATTGGCAAGGCTTGTGACTTTCGTCCTTTTGTAGATTATGATTTTGAAGCTGTGTAGATTTCTTACAAAGAGACCCTGTTCTCAGGTTATTTTTGCTATAATTAATGTTAAGGTCGAGAGTTTTTGTTTTGAGAGGGCATTCAAGCACTACAAACACTAAAAAGATATTATTTGGTACAAGTGCTATATAAAACTTTTATATACTATATACTATATATACTATAGTAGGGCCTACTATATCTAGTATCTATTAAATGACTGAAATAGTGTTGAAAGTGATGTAAAACCCCAAACAGACAAATAAACAAAATCAGCATCTATTAAGGCAGTATGAATTTTTACCTGTGTTAAATGAGTTTGTCACACATAAAGGTAAATATATAGTTTTCGGTCCATGTCCGTTTGCGATTATTGGGGCCGTTTTAAAATCAATTAAGGTTTGCAGTAATCTATCTGATAATACTTGAAGAAATGATTTCCTTAAATCTCAGACTAAAATTACTAACTCATTGAATTAAACATATGTGTTCATAGCCAAAATTTAAAGATAATGTATAATTTAATGTACGAAAAAAAAAAATTATGTGAAGATGTACTCAATTAAAAACATATTCAGATGTATATTGAAATGTATTGCTCAATCGGTTGCAAAAACAACGCGTATATGCATTAGCTTGGTAAAAAAAACATACCCCGCTGCTTAGCCGTAATTGCCTTAGGATTAGCACACATAAGTATCCACATATTTCTGGGCGTTTTCTCTTTTTACAGGTGGAAAAGTAGTCAGACACATACAGGACAATGACCTTGATATTCAGGTGAAGCAATGAAGCTCGCTTCATATCCGTGTAAATTATATTTTTAATATATGTGTTTCTGAAAATTATGGTATCTATGATTTACGAACATTCCTGCCATTGATATAGAACAATACAAACATGGACCACTATGATTATTTATTAAACATTGCATTGGTACGTGTGGGGTATAATAGCATGACATTTCACAAAGTTCCATTATTACAAATGAGCATGGTGACCAGATTGTTTTTGTTTTACATCATTTCCAGATATGTTGGCACACATCAAAATGTTCACAATGAATTCCTAAATTCTTAATAAAATATATATTTGAACAACGGTGATTTATTTATCAAATGAAGAAATCCTTTTTTTAACTTTTGAGGTTCATTTTTTGAAAATCCAAGACTTGACCTATATTTTCTTTCTATATATTGGAAGGATATCCTTGGTTCTATTTGTGGTAATCAACTTTAAACGCTAATATATGGAAGCCTTAATCATATCGTTGGATTTCATCGATACGATACGATATATATCGATGATTTATCAATATTCGATACATATCGATATTACTGAACCGAAATAGAAGAATAATTGACTGTCTTTATCAGTCCGGGTACAAGCTCCCCAAACGGCGATATATTTAATATCTTCGGCTTAAAATACGCACAGAAATATTCTACGACGTGTCAACAGTAGTCCGCCTCCTATTAATAAGTGTATATATTGCTCAAATCGGAGAAAATATGAATTTAACAATGCTTAAATATGCATACGCAACACGAGTTCGTCATTTCGAAAACCGGAAGTGACGGGGAGAAGCTCTTATTTTTGGCGCGAAAACGATTGGAGTGCTGTCACAACGTATTCATTCCCATTGAAATATTGATATATTGCGCAATGATGGATCCCTCAGTCGTCGTATTTACATTTGAAAGATTAAAAAACTTACGATGCGTAAAATATCGAGTCAAAAATCTGTGTTATTATGATGATATGAGGGCCCAATTCGATACAACTAATATATCGAAGCACCAGTATGACAATACCGGTTATCGTATCGATGTCTGTATACCGGTATCTCGATTATATCGCGTACCGGTGTGATGCCCTAAGCCTTATAGATCAAGAACAGATATATAGATACATGTTTTAAGTTCACAAAAACAATTAATCAAATGTGTCTTTCTTATTTGAGCAAAGAGAGTATAGTAATGGGAGATATTATACTTTATGGACATATAAAAAGGGCCGTTTCCTTTTGGTTCGCTAATCCAAGGACAAGATACTGACACCAAGGCCATTGTTAACGACATCCACGTGTATTATACCCATAATGTCAGCATACATTCGTATATTTATGAAGGAGTGTCAATTTATTTGAATCAGATATCAATACTTTAGTAAATAATATCTCGTTGTTTGTCCAATGACCTTGGATTGATTGCTTTTGTTTATGGATATTTCAGGATGTAACCTACACTCATTCTTGCATGATATTTCTCTATCTGTACCTTACACTTCAAGATGTTTGACTGTAATATGCCATTTAAAATCACATAAATGTATATCCCCTGACATTGGTTGATGGGTGTTCATCCTCGTTACTAAGGCAATGCGCACACTGCAATAACTCTGATAAAAGAGAGGCATAATCTGCTTAGTGACACGCTCTCACTGTGCTGGTCGGATGTATGTGTATTGTGGACAGTCTCCTCAGTATAAAAGACAATGCATATAGTCAGTGCTTCCATCGAGAAGCATTTGCCTTGGGAGGTCAGGTGACATTTCGAAGGTCATTTTTTTACCATCACAACACATTCACTGAGGCGTGCCTGACGTATCGCAGCGGTTATATTATGTGTCTCGCCTCTCCGAAAATAGAGCCCAGTGTTGCTTAAATATCACTGAGGGGTTTATTTATTGCGGATCATGAGTTCCGTGGTGTATTGTAAGGATCTTGTGTCTCACAAATACCAGTATGCATCTACTATCGTCCCATCTTGTTTTCTGCCACAATAACAAACTTTGTTGCTCTATAAAGCTGTCATGTCAGATGCATTATTGTTGTTGATGTTATCTCTCGTCTTACACTTGATTACCCTTAGAAAAGTTAGTGACACAATTCGAATTTAAATAGAAATCTGAAAAAAATTCTCACTGGTCACCATGCTAGATATTCCATCATAATGTTTTTGGTTCATGTCATAATGTTCAGAAACATATAATATTTGATCAACGATTATTTTTATTTTACAAATGTAAAAATCCTAAACTTTGATGATCATTGTTGAAAAGTCTCTAATGTTGACTTATGTTTTTTTTTTCATTTGGACACGTCTTATTCAATTCTGTCATTCTATTGTCTGATACTTATTGATGAAACCAGAAATATAATAAAAGAGTTATTCTGGAACATCATATCTATTTTAAGATGATCCAATTATTTCAGGGTTTTGTATGTGAAAATACGTTTTGCACATAAATACCACGAAGCCAAGCATTAGATTCAACACGGAGATGCAATACTATCAGTATACGAATGGCTCTTAATGCACATGACAACATGAAATAAAGACTGAGCATGTCTGACCTGGATATAAAGTGTACATTTCACTCGAAAGGCATTTGGAACAGGTGGCTGACACGCGACCTTGAAATTGACGTGAGGGGATTTACTTGCGCTCTGTGTTGTCTTGAATATCCTGATGACGTGTATTAACGAAAACCAAATATAAAGGACAATTCATTCATGCTATATCAAGTTAAGATATTAGCATATGCTATCTTATCCCCCGATACTTTACTTTCTTGAAATTTTGCTTTGATATACTCTAAAATTGTATCAAGTGTCACAATTTATGAATTGTGATAAGTAACAGGCAGGAGCTACATGGGCTTTCACAATGTGTTTTATACATACGAAAAATCACCAAACTTGAAGTTAGCTGATCGGGTCTCCCTAATGCACTGGGTTTTTTTCAGCTAGATTTTCAATAATATTGTGATGATGTCCTGTCCTTGAATAGTTTGCTCATATAGCTGAATGGCAGCAGGTATAGAGGTTGACTGCTGAAATTTCTGCATAATAAAAATCAATCCCGGGTTGATATTCACTATAATCGTGTGAGATAAGTACTATTAATTTTGCCACAAGGTATTGCTATATTGAAGGATGGCTTTCTGATCTTGAGTTATTAAGCTTTAAATTTGCCACTGTAGATAATGCAAGGTTTGTTTTTACCTTCATTTTAGTTCATACGCACATGGTTCCTGTCAAAAATAAACAACATCATTGTGATGTCATAACACTCATTTTGAGCTAAAAAGCACATGGTCACTGTTCAGAAACTAAAAATCCTCATTATGATGTCATAGAGATTCAACCATATTTAAAAATTGGTGACAAAATTGTTTTGTAGCTTGTTATCCCATAAAGTCTCATAACCTTACGTATGTCCTTTGTTATTAATTAAGAGGCAAATTATCAGAAAATAGTTCAACTTCATTTGGGTAACCTTTTTAACTCATTTCGCTTTCCACGAGTCTAGGTATTGGCAAAAAGGGTGCCACTTGAGTGACCTAAAATACTGGAGCGAAAGGGTAAAGCAATGGTCTCCGTGCATTCGTATGTATTGTGCTGGGTGCAAATTGTTGGGTGCGAATCTGGATCAATTCATACAAAAATGTAAGAAACATTTTCAATTTAACTATAACAGATCAATCGTAGGCATTATTTTCGTGTTGATTCTCCGCACGTAGGCATATTAGCTTCACGCGGAATGATTTGATATTGAAAATGAAATGTCGAGATGCATTATGCGTATTTAGATTTATCCAGTAATTCGAACTTGCAATTAGAGAAGACATTGGTTTTGATAATTGAGTCTCCAAAGTGATTGATGTCACCACCAGGGTGTTTCCTATCATATAACTGTCTTCAGAAGTGATGTTCAGTGTGTTCTGTGCGTTATTAGTATTTTTTATTGGTATTAATTTTTTGGGATATTTGCTTGCTTACTCGCTTGTAAATGTTCAAGGTAAAGTAAATGTACCATCTTGGAAAGTGTGTGCTATGATAATCTCAGGTTTTCTGGGCCGCAGTGGTATACCTTCTTCAGCAGAGATTTATTATACAATTTAACAGGGAAATGGTTAGATACTTCAGAGTTTATGATGTAAATGTTGGAAGGATGTCATATGTGACAAGTTAACCAATCCTATCATCATCGCAAATCAAAGCTGAGTGAGGATTATATGAGGAGGAAGGTGAGTAGTTAGAAGTGGGTAGGGTGCTGGGAGTCTGGGATGCAGTCAGCACAGGTGTGAACAACAGGTTGTCCATCTGTATCCATCACTGCCACCATCCACAAAGCAACATGTACTTTGAATGGTATTTCTGTTCTTCACACTGAAACCGACACCACCATTTGTCAAAATATGGTGAACATTGACTCATTCGCAATACTCGAGGGTATGTGACAGGGAAAGTTTTGCATATATTCAATATATTATTTTCTTCAAATACAAAACATCATAAAGATATAGTAATAACCACACACAGAGATGATTTCCCGTGTGTCCTTTACCCACAGAAAAGTACCATATTGTACATCTTTTAACGCCCACCATATTGTATGTCCGCCATCTTGTAATGTCAACCGTATTGTTCATCTTGTAAAGTCCGCCATATTGTTCATCTTGTAATTCCCACCATGCTGTACATAATATAATGCTCACCATATTGTACATAATGTAATGCAAACCATATTTATAATTTGTAATGCCCACCATGTTGTTCATCTTGTAATGCCCACCATATTGTACATAATTTAACGCCCACTATATTGTACATAATTTAACGCCCACTATATTGTACACAATTTAACGCCCACTATATTGTACATAATTTAACGCCCACTATATTGTACATAATTTAACGCCCACTATATTGTACATAATTTAACGCCCACTATATTGTACATAATTTAACGCCCACTATATTGTACATCCTATAACGCCCACTATATTGTACATTTTGTAATGCCCAACATATTTACATCTTGTAATGTTCATTATGCTGGTTAAAAGTTAACCCGTTGTCTGTCTACGCATGTGACTGAGTGGATTGTCACTGCAGTTCAGTTAGGCGGTATTTGGTCTCATCATGGAATGCCTGAAATAATGTTGAAAATAACTTAAATATCCAAAACTGTCTCGTAAGTTTTGAATTATCTATTTCCCCTAATTCTATACCTAAATTTTGCTAAAGGTGTGTCTCGTTTGAGAAAATGTATCATAAAAACTCGAGGTTTAGAAATAATGCTTACATTTAATTTTGCGTATTGCGGACATATGCATTTGAAGATGAAAGAGTTCAATTTTGGGCTCTCCAACAAGATTAGATTTCAATGGCTCACTTCAAAACATCAAACAACGTGACAATCTCACTAGTCTTATTTAGCACAGACATTTTCCCATACGAATGATCGTTGCGGTGGAGGATAGAAACCTTCAACAATCGACAATCCCAAAATGGTGGGCAGGTATGTCGATATTTCAAAGAAGTGCTGAGGAAAATGTCAACAATTCGCCATCAGTGACGAAAAATATACAGTTCTTTTTGTAAACTTTAAAGAGGGGGTCAAAGTCATATGATTTAACTTTTTATTTTCTATACTCTTATTCTCTGTCAACATTAGACGTATGAATAGATATTTCTCTTAAAATGATCGCATGCCTATAAAAAAAGAAAAATCTAGTTTCATTCAATGGGACATGTATAATATGTCCAATGTATTATCCAATGCCATCAATGATGTCACCTGTTTTTATGCATAGAAACCGTTATGAGAAATTGCTCATGTAGCATATTAGCTCTGTATCCTCAATATTGACTGACCAGGCCAATTGAGCATGAAATTAACATATTTTGTCTTGGCTTTGGGAGGTGAGGAATTTGGCTTATTTTGGTCATGGTTTTGTTTGGTATTAATCCAAGTTAGTTAAAATAGAGGTATGTAGGTATAAAAAGCTGCAACCATCTGGAGACCTCTGAAGAATAACACATGCCTAGAAAAACTAACTAGGGCCACACAAAGATTGATTCACTTAAGAGAACGACATGCTTAACACCAATACAAGCTCAAGATTCCTGAAATTAGATTATGACATGGTTTTGTAGCATTCATTCTGTAGACATTTGTTGGATATGTTCAGGGCATAATCTTGATTTATGACATATAATGTTTTATATATATATTCTTACTCAATTCAACAACATCTGCTTGCCAATGATAAAATGAAAGTCTCAACCATTTGGGGAATAGAATTGTGTCTTGAATGATATGTAATATGAAATCATATGCTTTATCTGGCAATGTCAAAAGCACTGAACAAAAATCTATTAATCCTGAGTTAGATTGATACTTCCAGTGGCTAACATCTTGACCAGATTGTTAAAGATAATTAGACAGTTGTCATTCACACTAGATTAAAGAGTCGAGGGAAGTGGTCATGGAGAGAGATATGAGGAGCTGATAGCGTGTGTGGAGATGAGAGACATGTTGAGGTGTAGAATCCGAGGTGGGATATCTCAGAGACAGGCAGGGCAGGTGAGACTGCCTCCAAGACTAATTACCTGGTCCAACATGCCTATTTTTTAGGACATGTATAGCCCTCTGCCTCCACTCATGTCAAGGTCACAAGGTATCATCATTTCAGCAATGTTTACTCTAAAATATCGCTCTGTCACCACGTAGCAGTACAGCATATATATATATATATATCAATACAATCTATTTCACCTATGCCTTTCAATAGGTTCTTGCCTTTAAATATTTTAATGATAAACCTTAAAATAACAAATATATCCAAATATAAACATTCATTTAGGAAAAGCGATGTTTTGATGGTGAAAACAAATGATGCGTTTTCTTGTATTTTGTTTTCAGTATATTTCGCTACCAGGGCATTTCCTTTTTACAATAGACACATAGAGACACAATGCACTTTTTTGTAGACATTGTTTTTGTTTGGCATTTCAGTGTTTGTATTATCATTAAAGATTTTGTAATATGTGTCTGCCTTGAATTAACATCCACATCTTTTTCTGTCTCGGTTCTATTCAACTTAGGAATAAGAAAGATGCACATGGTAGAAATTTGTTAGTGAGAATTGTTTTCATAATGGAAATATTGCATGCGCTGAGAACGTATATTTACTTATATTCTTGAGATGGAACCCTCCGATCAGAGGATTTAAGCTGAGGTATTATATCCGTAGCCACAGTTTAGTATACATTTCATGATATATGAAATCCATTTCATATCATTCATAATATTTTGTACAGTATTAATAGTTTTGCACAGTATTAATAAAACGAAGACAAATCTCAACTTTCTAAATTTGTTAATGGTTTCTTTCCAGCTTTTATACTTGTCATGTTACTATAATCCTTTTACCGCAAATCCGTCTGGCACTATGTGTCCCATGAAAATGAATTTGAAAGCCTTGTGAATACATCCTGGACAGAACCTTTTTACTTACCTCCCGAATACGGTACACAAACATGTAATTGCAAACTTGTTTTGATTTATGTTTATTGATTAGGATTACGTGTCAGGCCCTGAAAAGATTTTGAGACATATCTCGTCCAACTTACGGCAGCTATTTTTTTAGTCCATTCACGGCTTGGCTACCATGCCCCATTTAGCTCGGTTAAATACCAAATATTTTCTTTTGAGGAATGACACATCAAGCACTCAATTTTCAAATTCTATCATGCAGACCGTATATATAGACTTCTTTATTACTTGTTTGTGTTATGGGGGGCCCGGTTGTTTCTGAATTCACTGTAGCTGCATTATACTGTTGTGTCTGACGAGGCACAGCCAGAGTAGAGCACATTTGGTGAGTTATCAGATTGTGGATGGTGCTCAAATGTTGATGTTTACATATACCAAGTCAGTATGATGTACTCTGAACACACGCCATGGCACTCTACCCCAGTCATGACACTATTTATACATCAGGGGCATTTTATCAACCAGGGCTCTTGAGTTGATGACGTCATCGGGTAGCTTGGTCTGACCTCAATATGACAATGATGTTCTAAAATAGCAGAAGCACCACAAGGCGTCGTCACTGTGCTAAATAAAGCAGACATCCGGGTATTTAAGGACATTGCTCGTGTGCATTTAGCAGCGATGTCGCGATGTTAGCAACACAGACAACATGGCGTGAGCAACGCTCTCGAAAACAGAGCGAGAACACAGTCTTCTAAGAGATGTGAGGGGTTAACTTTGTGAGGGCAACAGCTGGGCAACACCAGTCCTAGTGAGAGGCGGGTCAAGATGAGAGGAAGATCAAAGAGGTTCCGGAGAGCGTTAATGTATATGAGGCCAGTTAGGATAAATGGACTAGATACAATGACTCTGGCATTTTACCTTTCTATTGGCGATTATTATACATATCAGACAATCTCATCACAAATATCTATTATTCTACTCTGATTTTCTACCAACTGTCTTAACTTCCTGTAAAAAAAATGATTCTCTGTAATCACTTTGTACACATTTGAGAAAATGTAAAATTATGGGCTTGTAAATTTCCTGGAAGAGCTTGATACTAAATACCCTGCCAAACAGGAACAGGCGATATTCTCAGGATCAACTACTAATTTTTAGTAGGTCCCAACAAATTAACTACAATTGTTTAGTGATTACCAGCAAATCCTGACAATTTACTTCTGTACTTTGTTTATAATTTTCCAAATTCATAGGAAAGTTATTTTTGTTTCCTTGTATGCGCCTTTAAAACATATGAAATCTTTGGCCAGATAGAAAATATAAAGAAATGAATAAACAAATAAATAATGAGAAATAGAAAAACAACAAAAAATGCCCAAATAAATGACCAGATGAAATACATATGAATATGTTGGATTATTTGCAGCGCCATCGTGGTGGTTCTCGTCCAGACTGGGGCTGGCTGTGTTCGCATTTTTTGGTTTGATGTCAATGACCTCACAACGTGTGTGTATGAGCATTGCCATGATATGTATGGTGAACCAGTCTACCCTCGGCCTTGACCCCTCCCCAGTCGCCTCAGGTCTCTACACCAACTACAACAGGACTGTGGTCATTGCTGGCAAGCCAGGCCTGCAGGAGCCCAAGGTCATCAGGTGCAGTGACAGTCCCGTCCTCTTCCCGGAAAACCTTACCCTGGTACCCAAGGTAGGTAAAGTAATGCGCAACCCGGAAACACAACCATATCAGGACTTACTACAATCACCATCATTCAAAAAGGTCAAGGCGATTATCATACAAAAAGGTCTACTGAAACAATTTTCAAATAGTTAATTATTTATAGTGTTTTCGATTACATGTCTTACATTGTGACAAGATAATGGAATAATTAAGATGAAGCGAGCATATGTTTTAGATTCAGGTCTTCCAACCATAATTAAGGTGTATCACCAATGTAAATTTTCCCCAAAAACTTTGTCAACAATGAAAATTGTTTATAGAATTCTTCGTAACAACTGCATGATAAAATACGACAAGAGCTTGTAAATTTGGAAATAAATTATTTACATTGGATTGTAGGGGATAATATACAATTCATAATAATTTTTTGATAAGCAATAGGTTGATACCTTCGAAAATAAATATGAGAACATTTCGTTTTTAGTTTGATTAAATTTATTTTTCTATTTATCTGTATTTATATCATGGCATAAAAGCATCAACATTTCATATTTCTACCTAACATTGTATATTTTAGGATTAATCATTGTTATTTTGGTCAAACGAAAATGTCAATTTTAAATATGCCAACATTTTGTGACGTAAAAATGTTTAAACTGTGATGTGTATAGCAGGTCCAGGGAGGGGAAAAGTATCGTGATTTTCTATTTTATTTTGTAAGAGATCTTTCTAACATTCTGACCAAATGAAGAATAAACAGAGTTTTTCCTGCTATTATTTTATGAGTGGGATACCTCAATTAAAGGCAAATAATTTATTTATTATACTACGACAGTATGCATGATACAGACAAACGGGTTATTAATGTGTGATAATTTTGAACAAGATTGTATTCTATGATAATAACATTAGCATAAAAAAGTGTAAACAAAATGTTGACACATCTAATTCAAGCTGGAAAGTAATTGAGTAAGTAATTACTGGAAAGTAATTGAGAAAGTAATTTATATCGCTATGTCAAATTCCTGATTGTCCATCATCTTGATGTTTTTTAATATAATTTGGGCTCAGAGTAAAGTTACCATGTAAAAGTAGGATTATATGGCTTCCATATGACTGGTTGGAAATTAAGTACTGAAAACATTCACAAAATCACAGAGGTTACAGGCAGCAATATTACAGAGGTGGTTTGGTGTGTGCTTAAATGATATGTGGCCACAAAACTGTGATACACGCAAGCTTTCTCACTAAAATCAACCAAAATATACCGAGCATGCTTATCGTTGTATGCTGAAGGTACCAATTATTGGCTGCTATTGACCACTAGGTGAGCATGTGCATGTGACCTCTATTGTGGTCAATTGTGTATCAATTGTCCAGATTTATTCCAGATCTCACTATTTTGGTTTTGGTTTTGACTTTCTTGCAGATATGATTACAATATTCTTTACCTTGCAATATTGTCAACCTTGTTACAATGTTCATGAAATCAGATTTTCAGGCATTGTCATTACGTAGTACACATGTTTATGTTAGTACCCATCATATTGCTTCTACATACATTTCTATGCCAATTGAAAGTAGAGTCCTCCGCTAAAATCTACATCATTCATTGACTACTTTGTCAACAAACATTTCTGGGCTGACCTGCGATCTAGTGCAAACACCAGCTACAGGATTTGATCACTGGAGTAATTGGTCCTATGGAGGTCTGTTTATCCGGTATTTTTGTCTATTGGCGAGCAAGGCCTTACGGACCACAACAGTGGTGACATGCTTGCATGTATGTGACCACATAGCACGAGCCTGGAGAAGCTACTCCAAGGTACGAGGTTCAAAACACAATAACCCTGGCAGGTATATTTTGGTTAATATCAGGAAGGTTGTTTCTATTATATCTTTACGACCACATATCATTTAAGCATGCCCCAAAACGTTGTAAAATTGCCTGTGATCTCCGTGATATTATGAAAGGTTTAACAGATTTGAGTGTAATAATATTGACCTTGATTTGTATGCAGGAAGGAGAGTTCGACTGGTCAGATACCCAGCAGGATGTCATCCTTGGCACGTATTATTGGGGCTACCTGGTATCTCAGGTCCCGCTGGGCTATGTGGCCACCAGGTTTGGAACCAGGTTTGTGTTTGGTGGCATGATGCTGGTAGCATCAGTGACCACTGCACTTATCCCCCTGGCGGCAAGAACTCACTATTTCATTCTGATACTGCTCAGGTTTCTTGGAGGATTTTGTGTGGTGAGTCTGAGTGTATTTATTTCCAAACTGATATTTTGCATTTTAATAACATTTCAAATAACCCAACCCAATGCATATTCATACATATATTGTAATGTCTGTATAACATTTGTAATCTGATGGGTAATTACAGAGATAGCGTTACTGTCACTATCTCCATGATTTGGTTTTATGTTTACCCTGATCAGTCGGCCATTCCTGTTGTCATACATCATTCTATGTTATGATGGTACTATCATAATAGTTAATTTGATTTATTACAAAGTCAGCCGCAAGTTTACCAAAAAAATATTATCATTTGGCGCCCGGAAATATTTTGCTGCCGAAAAAACTTTGAAAACATTGAAAATATTTAATATTTTGCAATATTTTGGATTTATTTTTGTTTGGGATTGTTTCATCCGGAGTACACCATTCACAATGCTCTGATTACGTTACGGTGAGAAAGTCCAAAGAAAGTTGTTTCATCTCTTGAAGTCCTCATATTTGCGTCACGTCATCGCCCCCTGTACGTGCAGAATGAGAGAGGCTGAGAGCTTTTGCGGTACTCTTTGGGTACAATTTGTGCATTGTGTCATGGCATTCTGACATTTTTAGCTTTACACTGGTTGCCATATCAATACGATTACGTGTATTTAGTGACTTTGATGGTTACATCAAAAGGTGACAGTGTCCAGGTGAAGGTAAACATCAGTTTATTCTCATCAATGGACTGGCCTTTTACTCTATTGAAGTAGGATCTAATTACCTTTGTGTTTCACCTCACAAAATAAGTTCGAAGTGGCCAAGGCGAGTGGCATTTCCAGTGTGTCACTGAAACATACATGGACTTATCGGAGCCAGTCGCCAGGTGTGTAATGTGAGGTGAATGTGCTCCAGACTTTGAGAGTCAAATAGATTAATGATCTCGGTAATCTTGATTGTTGCAAAATGCTGAAGTCCAGATATGGTACATTCCAAACAGATGCCGCCCAACCACTCTGTCTCGGCCATTTGCCGATTAGGTTCAGTGGCAGACTAAATGATTGTTCGTTGCCTTACTGGGAATTAAATCTACAGGAACGATTCAGACATGTCAGTCATTTATAAGGAATTATCAAGTAAACAAGCCTCATAGCGTCTTGTTTATCTTTTTAATACTGTATACATACTAAATACTATATCCCTAGCCTATCACCAAATAGTAACGAAATGTCTATTATGTAATAAAAGATCTGTAAGACCTAACAAATAAATATGCTCAAGATGCATATTAGTATGGATTGCTGTTAATCTACAGAAGAAGTTGCTAGTAACTGTGCTGCCAGCATATTAAACAGTAAATTTACTGCAGTGACTATACTGTAATTTAGCTATGAACATATTGATGGTACTTTGGATTAAGTATAACATTATTCCAGCATAGATAACTAAAATCAGTGTTTTACGTTAAAGACTATATATTATGTTTGACTATAACCGAAGCTGAGCCTATATACATATATATGAGAGTGTATTCTTGTGGATGCAGGGAGTGGGGTACCCGGCCATGCATGCAGTGTGGGGGAGATGGGCGCCCCCGCCGGAGAGGTCCAGACTCGTCACAGTAGGATTCGCAGGTAGACATCCTTCCTATCCTTGTAATATTTATGAGCTCAGCACGATAATATGTTCTAGTCGCGCTCTTTGTAGATTATATACCATAATAAAAATCGATTTCTCAATAGTATCTCCTTTGGATTTGTAGCAATACATCTTTGGTAACCTATATAGTTTATTCATAATCTGCTGTCTGGGGAAGTGATTTGAATAATGTAGAAACTATTAAAAGAGCCCCTCAATAGTCAATAACTAGTTTTCTCAAATAGCGGACAACTCAATAATATGTTCCACAAATAATTTATCATCGAGATAGTACAATTCCCTCTCTTTTATGAAGCAGGACCTCTTTAGTATAATCTTTTTGATGTTGTCAATGGTGTTGCAGGTGCCATGTTTGGTCACGTGATAACCTACCCATTGTCTGCCGTCCTGTGCAGATTCGGTTTTGATGGAGGATGGGCCTTCATCTTTTACTTATTTGGTAAGGTATCACATTGCCACTAATGATTCCATGTAATAATTACATTGACTGATTGAATATATGTATCAGCCCTACTACAGGACATGAGGGCCCATAATTATCTACATATGGCATTGTCATAATCACATAGCTTTCTTTTAGAGAGATGAAAGATTTAACAGGTATATACATCATCAGGTATGATATTGGAAGCCAGAGTGGGGCTAGGGGCTATATATATATATTGAAGAAACAAATTATTTACTTATATTAACATGACAAATTATTCAATATTTTCACGTCTCGGGCCATAACAAAACATGAATTACTTGCGAATACTTCTACAATACTGAACTCTGGCAAACTTGAGTTATGTTGTTGCAAAATATTCAGTATAGACATCTGAATACAAAGAACAAGGAATGAGCAAATTTGTATCAAGTATGGCCAAATGAACTATTGCCAAAACTGTTTATGTTATACCTTTATTTTCTATGAATTATTGCCAGGAACTGTTTATATCATAACTTTGTTTTCTAGGGATGTTACAGAAGTCACGTTCGGCATGCTTAATGTTACTAGTTACTACTCGAAACATTGTTTGGTATCAGCACTATAAACTATTTATCATTCTAATCATTACTATTGTTATTATTACAAGTGCACCAACAATAATATGAAAAACAGGGTTGGTCACTCCATATCAGCCATGATGTGTTTTTCCCTTAAGCCAAATACCTGACATGAAGAGGGAAGTCTCTGGTCAGGATACCAGTAGTAGAGATTAAGAACTTGAGTTTGTGTCATCCCGAATCGAGATTGGAATCGTGCTTGATTTGCACGTCATGTGAATTTTGTCACCTTTTATTAAGTCCACAGATGATTCAACTTCTCTGTGCGGCTCTAAAAAACAAGGTTGCGTGAGGCTCCAGGCATCATGCCCGGTCTGTGATCTCAAATGTATAGATCATGGGGTGTTTTTGTTAATAAGAAGGAAAGAACACAAGAAAAGAAATGACAATCATTCATCAAGATTAGTTCTTGCCTTTCGTGATGAGACCTACTTGTAGCAGATATAGTGCTGCCTCAGTGAATTGTCATGTCACAGGTCTTTGATATGACAACTCACCCGGTCACAGATTTACAAGGACAACGGGTTAACCCTTTAGGCACGGGCCTCAGCTCATGTATGAAATTGTATCATGAGTTCAATCCCGGCATGGCCGGGGTTCGAACCCATGACCTTTGGATCACCACAGAGGAAATGGCGCTCTAACCAACTGTGCCACAGTCTGTGGCTTCAAATTGTGGTTTTCATTAACATTGTGGTTTGAATTATTATTGCAATATTTGATTAGTATTTTAAAAACAATATATATATATATAATTCCAATTCTATATTGGTAACACTGACAAAACAGCTGTGAAACTCGATAACTATTTTGGAGGCATTGACACTATTTCCAATAAGTGATCTGTGCATATGTGACCACATGCATTTTTGGCTGATTTTGGACAACACAACATAAACAAAATAAACCACTGGAAACTTGTTAAAGCATCACATTTTTCTTGTGAGGAGAATGGACTCTGGGAACAAAGGAGATGGAAGATATATATTGCCTGAAGGGTGGAAGATGAAGCAATTAAAAAGTATCATATAATCTTACTGGTGAACAGAGAAATACTTGACTTGTTGGTTTGCACCATGACTGACATTTTGAAGATATTGTTTTGGAATATAAATGTGCCAATCTGATGGAATATATACAAGAATGAGTGTTGTTCTTGCAGGTATGTGTTCAGGGTTGATGAATTGTCAAAACATTAAGGATTGGTTTGTATTGAAATGTGACATGATGTCGAGTGAGCAATCCAACCGCGAGAAAGAGTAAAAGCATATCATCAGACCTGTGAGACACGAGCTAATGCTAAAATATTTGAAACTATAACATTGCACTGGATATGTCCATATATGCTCAAGGTTGGTCTCATGACCAACATACTTGAAGTTTAAAATCTTTATATATGTTATAGTTTATTTGCTCTATTTGTCTAAGCTCTGTGGAAGGGTCATATACGACCTCTGCCACAAAAAGTTGTTCTTTGCATAGAGATTTTCCGTACATTTCCCCTCATCTCTCTTGAGGATTAATGGTCCATCCACTTTTGACTATTTTCGTCTGACTATTTTGGTAAACAGGTTGAAATGCATGTTGTACTCACTTATTTGTGACAATAAGGATACAATTTTTTGCCATGTTATCACATGTGATGAAATATTTCACTCATTGAATATTGGCTGCGAAAATGATGCTTGTACTGGTTGTGGTTTCCTAAAACTGTAAATCCTCGTCCTTACTTACAGAGCCTGGTATAAATCCAGGATCTGCCAAGGAGAGTAATTTGTTTTTTTTGTATAATGCTATTAATTTTTTGCATTTCCTATGTTGGCAATAAAATATTCAATTTTACATGTTCTGACATGCATATTGCTCAAATTAAACCCAAATATGAAGATCTCAACTCTATTTATTGAATAGTCATTGATTTGTTATTTACAAAATACAAATAAATTCTATATGTTCTGACACACATATAACTTAAATAAAACAATATTAGGACTTCTTCAGAATGAAAATAAACACTTGTCTCAATTGGGAATTGGACCCCAGACCTTTAACAATAGACACAGACATTTTACCCACTGTGTCACACTGAACAATACAATGTAACATTCCCACTCTTAAATCACAGAAACGGTCAAGATCGTCATAACTATTTTTCAAGTTATTTTATGAAGGAAACTATTCAGGACATCCAGAAAACAGCCCAGGAAATCCAGCCTAAAATCATGAACCAAGATTTTCTAAAAATATGTTGGTCTCAGATGGTATACAAATTAATGCAATTAGATCAAAAGAAGAAGCAGATGTCCACAATTCATGTCTCATTTGAATATAAGGCACTATTTAGTTGATTGTCTGGAGGTAGATATTTAATGTAAGCATGTAGTTACTTTCTTTGAATATGAAATGTGTTACATAATGTCCAGACAAATTTCATATATTTAATTTGAACATGGAAAATAGAAAATGACAATAAAACAAGTGAAATTAGTGATTGGAGTGTTGTGTATTTTCCTGGAAAAGTCGTATGGTAAAGTAATCTCGTAGAGTGTAGTTTTCCTTGGGATGTTGATATGTACTCAATGAGTTCACTCACAATTGAAATCAAGATGGCTGAATATAGGATGAAAATGACCATAGCCAAATCTTGTGCTTGATTCTGCTTTGCTTAAGAAATGTTTATTCATCCCATTTAATGCAGGATCTGTTTTTTACCTCCATTCTTACCAACCCAGGCTCCTCATTCTGAGAATGTCCAATATAAGATCAATGGCATATGGTTCCTGTCAAAAGTAAACAATTTCAGGTGTCATAACACTCATTCTGAACATTCCAGTAGAGGCTAAAAAAAAAAGCACATGGTTCCTCTTCAAAAGTAAACAAGCCTCATTATGATGTCAACCTCTTGTCAGAGTCTTAATTTAGTGTGGGAGTGTGGCATCATAATTTATAATAATAAGGTCACGCCGCAATAGGGAAATACTGCTATTACCTTTGTTAAATCTCCTTCCTCTGCTCTGCCTGAAATACCAATTTTTGCCATTTTGTCAATCATTAAACGATTTTAGGTATAATTTCCCTCAAGATTATTATTGACCCCTATTGCCTGAAATGACTAGATATCAATTTGCCCAGGAAGTGATATTTATAATGTAATATATGAATTAATGATGCAATATATGAATTGAATGGCATGTTGATGATGAATTCATTTTTGTAGGAGGATTAGGAGGTCTCTGGTCTGTCATGTGGATTATGTTCTCTCACGACAGTCCTATTACACATGCTAGAATAGACAAATACGAGAAAAGGTACATCATACAATCTCTGAATGGAGAAACAGATCTTGTACCTAAATCAGTGAGTATCTCCCACATATCACAATTCTTTCTAAGATGTATTAATTCTGTTGTCAAACGTCTGCATTTAAACGGATATAATCATAATTAACAATGCAATCAGCTATTTCATAGTGATATAGTGATATGTTTTTTGGAATGATAATTCTTTCATGAAATATCAAAACTAAGGTTTTTAAGACATCATCTTTAAAAAAAAAATACCCTTTGGATTTACAGAAATACAACTATGGTAATACTTTAATGTTTGTGCATTGCAGGATTTCAGCGTGCCGTGGTTACAGGTGTTAACCAACCTTCCATTCCTCGCCATTGTCATATCCAGCTTCACATTAGAATGGGGATTTTATACCTTTGAAATTAGCATACCATACTACATGAACGATATATTACTCTATGATATAAGAGAGGTACGAATATTATAATACACTTTATGACATTACAATTGGTTCTTAACTGATCTATGCTAACTGATCTACAGTAATACATACATATGTAAGATCTAGTGTCTCTTTGAATTGGCTATATTCGCCATGCATTTTACCAGATATTCTTATGTTGCAGGACCCTGTGATGTCAGTTTTTCCCTACATAGGCTTGTGGTGTATTGTGTGCCTGTCTGGTATCTGGGCAGACAAGTTACAACTTAGAGAAGTCCTTAATACCGCCACAACCAGGAAAATTATGCAATGCATAGGTATGTATATATGTATATATGTATATATGTATATATGCATATATATATATATATATATATATATATATATATATATATATATATATATATATATATATATATATATATATATATATATATATATATATATATATATATATATATATATATATATATATATATATATATATATATATATATATATATATATATATATATATATATATATATATATATATATATATATATATATATATATGATGGTGATGATTGCTTTAACAGGGCTTTAACAGGGCTTTCATGTTTTGTTCAAGCTTGAATTTATGTAGCCAACTTGTATTTTGCTGTAGAAATGATAATTCACATGACGATATTCTGTAGATATATCGAAACATGACCTAATAATACTCTAATATCGATAGCATGACGTTTATCTAGGAGAAGAAACAATCATCACCGTTTATGAAATAATGTGCTATTTGTCGCGCAGGTTCTTTGACCCCGGCCGCTTTGCTAGTGGCGATGGGGTTCCTTGACTGTCGGCACGTGGAGGCAGCTATCTCTATCATGGTGATCGGCATGTCCTTCTGTGGCTTCCAGTTCTCCGGGTTCATCATCAACCATTTGGACATTGCTCCACGGTTTGCTGGTGTACTCATAGGTATATCTAATGCAGTAGGGGGACTGGCCCACATCGTGGCTCCCATCCTCTCCAGGGTCATCATATCAGAGGTTTGCAGTGCTCTTAATCTATAGTGAAATCATATATTTAGCATGCAAATTGAGAATTTCTCAATATATAAACTCAGTTTTAATATAACCCAGATGGTTGTTTCTTTTCTTCAGAATACCCAGGAGCAGTGGCAGACAGTATTCTTCATCTCTGCGTCATTCATGGCTTTTGGAGCGCTTTGTTTCACAGTGTGTGGCTCTGGAGACATGCAGGACTGGGCCTGGGCTGACGACTATGACTACGACACAGATATGGCCTCAGACGAGTCTGACTCTGCCAGCGACTTTGAATTTGATTCTGAGGTTGAACACGAGGACGTTGCTGATGTCGAGGTTTCTCCAGCCACAGCTATTGAACTTGAACCGGAAATAGAACCAGAATTAGAACCAGAAAAATCAAAGGTCAAACCGAGACCTGCAACCCCTCCAAAGCCTGATAGGCGGAAATCTGGGCGGAAGATTTCAAGTACCAAAAGACCATCTTTAAATGATCTGGAACTTCAAAAAACCCCTCCACAAAATCCAAAACGTATATCCTCAAGATCAAGAAAAAAATCAACCCCGGAACAAGTGGAGATGTCTGCATTACCTATTGAAAGAAAAGGTACCCCAGGTAAGGGGCATGGCCATAGAAGACCTCCTCTGCAGAAAAAAGGATCCAAAGATAAAGACAAGGAAACTATTCCTACCGTGGCTGAGGAAGAGGAAAAATTCCCCACCTCAACCGGAACAGAACCAAATTACCCAGTCAATTCCTCAAGTAAACAAAGGCCTATATCACCTATCGGTGAGGAGAAAAAGAAATCCTCTTCCCGAGAAAGTTTAAAAGATCCAATCCCTCAAGCCGTTCAGAAAAGACCTTCATTAAAAGATCCCTCTCAGCCATCAGAGGAAAGTAAAAGACCATCTGTATATGAAAATATGGAGCCATCAAACTCAAATATCCCCTCCAGTGAAAACCCTTCTTTTGAAGCAGAGACGCCCAGGAACGATAGTAGAGCAAAAACGCCACCAAGAAACAGTGCGAAAACGCCGCCTGGTGGTGATAATAATAAACAAAGTATAACACCCCCTAGGAGAAAAACACCACCACGAAGCGATATAAGAGGTCTTATACCATCCAGAATAGATGATGATGACAGAATTACGTTACCAGATCGTATGGATATATTAGATGACTTGGATGAGTCCATGGTGTGAGTTACGTGCAAACTAGAAAATCAACAATTATGTCTTTCAATCATTTATTTTGGATCAGATATATGTTTGTGTATTATATTATTTTTTTTGGAAAATCAGTAATATTTTTTTTTCATCCGAATATGATATGCTTGATACAATAATGACAACTTTCAGTGAGGGGATTTAATATTTATTTGGTACAATTCATTGTCTCACTTAGGCCACTGCTGCCAACATATAAAGCTACCTTCCTCGGATTAACCTTTGTGAAGTGTTGTCACTGGTAGACAATTGTGTTCCAAGCCATAGTATGGGGCGAAATGTTCATGGATATTCAGGGACTTCAACACTTGAATTTGTACAGTTTAAACCTGACTGACGTGTGGGCGGGAAGTGCTCATATTAACGAGATGGTTGTTGAGACAAGCAGCTTGTAAATGGCACGGTTTATTCTGTGCTCTCGAAGCCTTTTTCTATCCGTCTGACCAAATGATGATCAAAATCCTTTTTTGATCATGTGTATATTGAGTATATTTTGGTTATGATAGTTTGAATGTTTGACAGGAATAAGCGTCACGTGGTACCACTTATTTTATAAATGTTAACTGTTGTCATGTATCAACACTTTCAGGTATCAGTTAATAAACAAGATTTTAACTTGAAATGCGTTCCACTCCATAAGCCTATATAAAAATATATCAAAATATTTAAAACCAGTAAATGCTGGCAAGGTCTTACAAACTGGGTTAGTGGACAAAAATAAAACATAGGATTTCAACAAAAAAATACATATATATCATATATAAAATACAGCAATCCGTCTAGTAGGTGATGTTGTGAGGCTATAATTGGGGTACTGGTAGGTAAATTAGGTTCCTGTCAGCAATTAATCCCTCCCTCGCTTTTTCTGACTGCTCATTTGTTCGCCCACTTTCCATATATCACATATTTCATATCTGAGTAGTTATATGGTGTTGGACTGGTGTTGGCGATGGCATATTTGTTCTGTTAGAACAAATGCAGTTGTTTATTAACTTTCTATGACGACCCAGTCATTTATTGAATTATAATATATTTAATTCTTATTTTCCGAACACATTTTACTGCCTCGATGCGGCCTCACATGGAAACTTGTTCACTCGAGGGAGCTTCGAATAAAAACATAGGTATTGCCATTATGATACAAGGTGGCAGAAGATGATTTTTGTGTTAAGGGTATTAACGGGTGTTGGTAGTGAGTGTCCTCTGGTGGCAGATTTTCTGTGGGAATTACTTTCTTTTTATGCTAAAATGGAACGTTTTAAAAAAGTACGGGAAAAATGCTCAACTGTCAAAAAGAGTTCCCTTTTCTTTAAAACTTTCAAGTCATAAAATGACATTTTATGATTTTCATTTTTGTAATAAAATTATTGATTTATTATTTGAAAATCACAATATAATTCTTTATAATTTGATTATATTGAAAGCTTCATATCTTTTTAACTCATAAAAATTGTGGAGTAATATGTCACTGCTCCAAAATTTATTTTATCATGGCAAAATGTTAAAGGGAAGAAGTTCTGCAGATTGTGGGACCATGATAAACTGGATTTCCAAACAACTTTGTAAAAGTGATCTTAACAATATGTACTGTGCTCCTAGTGAAACAGATTTTCTATTGTTGAAAAACATTAAGAGAAAATAGAGGTAAAGCACACACTTCACTATTTCAAAAATATGAATTTTTTCACCTCCCTTCACATATCTGATTGCCAAACTTCCTTTTTATTTCCAGATTATACTTCCCAATGAAATAAAATAAAACAAGCCTACTCTTGTTGAGTAATCTGCAGAACTAATATTGATTAATATCATTAATGCTTTTATTTTAATAGGGAATGGATTTTTACACCGTAAATGTACCAATTCCCATCAAGTACAGTATTTTGGTTCTTTACTCCTTGGCCACTAGGGAGCACTCATTGAAAACTCACATAAATACCCTTAAGAAAGTAGGTGTAAAATGAAAAAGGTTAAATTTGACAAAGTGATAAAGTGCTTCATGATTTAATGCAATATCAAGGGACATATTCGGGTTATCCTTTGATATTTTACGCAAGATTGAGTAGATAGCAGAGTTGTCAGACTCCAGCCTGAGGATGCGTGGGAGTTGCTGTCTGTGTTCAGGACTCCAGCCCGAGGATGCGTGGGAGTTGCTGTCTGCGTTCAGGACTCCAGCCCGAAGATGCGTGGGAGTTGCTGTCTGTGTTCAGGACTCCAGCCAGAGGATGCGTGGGAGTTGCTGTCTGTGTTCAGGTCTCCAGCCCGAGGATGCGTGGGAGTTGCTGTCTGTGTTCAGGACTCCAGCCCGAGGATGTGTGGGAGTTGCTGTCTGTGTTCAGGACTCCAGCCCGAGGATGCGTGGGAGTTGCTGTCTGTGTTCAGGACTCCAGCCCGGAGGATGCGTGGGAGTTGCTGTCTGTGTTCAGGACTCCAGCCCGGGGATGCGTGGGAGTTGCTGTCTGTGTTCAGGACTCCAGCCCGGGGATGCGTGGGAGTTGCTGTCTGTGTTCAGGACTCCAGCCCGGGGATGCGTGGGAGTTGCTGTCTGTGTTCAGGACTCCAGCCCGGGGATGCGTGGGAGTTGCTGTCTGTGTTCAGGACTCCAGCCTAAGGACGCATGGGAGTTGCTGTCTGTGTTCAGGACACAAAGCTGTTGACTGTTTGACAATTGTGTCTATCACTATCACTATTATGTCGCCTATATATTGAGAGTATTTTTTGACCAAGGCATAGTAGGATTGATTATGTACAGTGCTAAAATAAGTTAATTAAGCAGAGTGCTGGCTAACTTCACGCCAATAGGCAACACATGGGACAAACATTTCGTCATTTAGGTAATATTGGTAGATGCTGGTAATAAATCATCAATTTGTTTTCAGATTATATAAGAAATAGCTTAATGATTCATATACACATGTTTAAAGTTTACATTTGTTCTAAAATTCAAAGGCTTACGCAATTCAAAGAAGTGTAAACAATATAATCGAACTAAACAATAAAAAGTACGACTGGCAAAGCAATAATTAAGAATTTGAAAACAATAAAATTTGACCCCACCACACACAGACATAGAATGCCAAAAATCTATCCAAGGTTCGTAAAATAGTGATGTTTATCCGAGATTTGCCGATGTTGAAATCGAAAAAGATACAGATTACAATTAAACATTTACACATGACATCAAGTCAATAATTGATCAGTAAAGGCTCAATTATAAAGTTAAAGGACAAGATGTAGCCAGTTATTGTAAAAGACTTCATTTTATTCCCCAAACAGTTTACTTACAATGTTGCAATCTGAGAAAGGGGAGGCACACTTTGGTAACATTCCATCTCTATCACATGAGAATCGTTTTTAGTGACATCTAGCGGTATTATTTTCTCCAGCACTTTCCTCCGCATAATAACACTTTAAGGCTTTAATTTTTCAAAGGTCAGCACCATGCATTTTACGTCATTTAGAAACATTTAGAACAGAAGATGCATATAAACACACATACCTCGACATGTACATTTACCTTGAATATCATTCAAGACATTTAGACTGAGTATATGTCATAACTTCCAAATTTATATACGCAAGTTTCGGTGTCATAGACAATTCTTCACACACAGTTTCTACATTTAATGACAATTGATTCGATTAAAGTTTCTCCATTTAATGAGAATTGTTCACAAAGTCAGTTCTAGATTTTGTGACATTTGTTCCTACATACATTTCTAAATTCAATGACGCATACTGAGACATAAAATGATAAATGTGGATTGAATAAACAGTGTTTGAAGTATTCTGATACTGGAACATTTACATGTTACTTACTGCCAAAGCTTACTTGTGCCTATATACATTATTCAAAGATTGCCATTTATCATTCAAAATTATTACACAATATACACAAAGGCAAGCATACTTCCATCGTAAGAAGGGTAGAGCATTATGTATTGATATGTTAGTAAATAACATATCAATATAGCAGGTATATTATTGATGTACCAACTCAGCAGCCTGCTAGTTCTGGTGATATGTTTAATTACCTGTTAGGTGAAGAATGCATGAATATGGCATTCAATACACCACCAATCTGCTCACGTATTTGTGCATAGTAATACTCTGTACATGGACATGCCGTGGTATAAATAATATACATGTGTCGCCCATATAAAGCCCAGTACATAGACTATTTAAGTTGGTATAATAAAATCAATCTCACCGAGTTTATGTTTATCTTGACAGATCTGTTCATCTCAACTCAAATTCTTCTTGCACAATACTTCTCCATGAGTAATACCTTCTTCCATTTTCCAGTGGTAATGATCCCAAATTCCTTTATTCTTAGCTTTCTCAGATTTAGTACATTCATTAGTCAATGGGCAAGCTCTATCAGATAGTATAGAGCTTGCCCAGTCCTAGGGCGCGGTGGTGGATATCCTTGGTGGCAATGGTGGCGCCATAGTAGGGGAGTATTTCCATTGTTCTCCTTGCGATAAAGATCCATTGAGTGTTGTTTATTTGTACTTAGGAACTGGCCTTTTCAGTCTCCTCCTCCACGTCATCCAAGGAAATGCCTATCGATTTTGAAACCTCCGCCATCTTGGATGTTGCCTTGGAGATGCTGGCATCTAAGGCCTCCATTATGACGTTGATAACCATAGAAACCAGGGCGAGGCCAATCAGAACGTAGACAGAGGATGCTAAGAAATATTTGGGATGATCTGGCAGAACATCGCCAAATCCAATGGTACTTATGGATATGAAGACGAAGTAAAATGCCTCAAGATAGGTCCAGCTCTCCCACTGAGTGTAGATCAGAGCCCCGATGAAGATATACACCACCGTGATGGTCACCGCCACGATCACCGGCAGGTTAAACTCATCGTCTATAGTGTAAGTTAGTTGTTCCGGTTGCCTTCCTTCAGCTGGTGCGGTGGCGTTTTTAGTGCAACGTCCTGTGAAATAGAAGCGGCGGACAAACGCCCACAGGAACTTGATGCCTCGCGTGAAGAGCTTGCCGAGGTCCGCCATGACGATCAGACACAGGGGGATACCGACCGTGGCGTAAAGCATCGTCACGATCTGACCGACGTCGGTGGCTGGGGCGATGTGCCCATACCCTGCAACAGCAATCAAAACACTATTAAGCTTATCTTAGTCATAACAAAACATCAGAAATGGTCTCCCAGGCAGGGATTGGTTTAAAATCTATACATGATGCCTTGAGTTCGAAAAAGCAAGGACTCTACCATATAATGAAGCACTACACGACCATTACTTTGGCCATGGACATAATCAATTATCCATTTGCTTCAGACCTTTTTGATAGTATGTAATAAAAACTGCGATAAATACATGCATTGGATATGTTCTGTTCGAATATGTGTATACTAGCATACAAATTGACAAAAAAATAAATTCTATTTCTAAGAGGATATTGCCCTTTTCGTATTTGACGTTGTATTGAAGTTTGATTGATGACGGTTGAAATCGAACTTATATAAAGGCTGCAATGTAAAGAGAGATAAATGAAATGATCAATACTCTTCTTTGAGATATATCGGAAAGTATCAACCTATAGTTTGAATAGGTTTTCATATGATGTACTATGATAAAAGTCAACTTTTTATTCAGAATGAAATATTTACCTCAAAACAGTCATGTCTAAAATACTTTTCTGTGTCTAATGAAATAATGCCAGTCTAATTAAGAATATCTATATCATTACTTTTTCCTTGACAAAAAAAAAACATTACTGTTAAAAAACGTTTATCATATCTATGATGAAAATCATTATGAAATCAATTTTATAAATCAAATAAATATGAATAGTAATGAGACATGCTAGAACGATTCACGCTTATCATTAATGATAATAACGGTTTTATGAGGTTCTGCCAGTAAAAACCCGCATGAAGTAGTAAAGGGTGTTCTAACATATCAAGAAATGTAGTGTGTCATTTCAAACGGGTAGGGTGTCAATTAAGTTTTAAAACCTTAGTTGGAGCCTGCCCTTTTAAATGACACCTGAATATTATTGACATCATTTGCCACATTTTGCAGATTTGGCAGGTTTCACAAATCTAATCACTTGATCATATTCCATCATTGTGAAGCACGAGTAAGACAAGCTGATTATTCTTATCACAAATACCATAACATCTCAGATTTGATGCTGGGAAATTTTCAGAAATAATCGTAATCTCAGTTTTAACTTTTCCCAGATTTAGGATATAGTAAAATGGGATAACTCGATGTATTTTATAATTCCATTAACCCGATTATGCTTACATCGTTATCTGAAAGTAAATGGCGAATAATGAGTAAAATGTTATGTTAACTAATTCAGTTTTATCTTATACTTGTGTGTCTTCTGATCGTACACTGTTTCATTCATATTGCGAAAAAGCTGCCTTCAGTGGCCTTTTGGAGAAGACTCTACTCTTGAATTAAGTAGTGTATATCATTTCATGTCATCATAACTATTCGGTTGGTTTTGCGATCCTTCGTGAAATATGTTAACTTATTTTTTTAAACAAGGAATGAATTCATTTTTGTGTTGATATTCCGATACTCTAAAAATTAATTTGCTATAAGTAAGATCGGAATCTTTCATCGATTTTTTGTCAATGCATACAAGACCTTATAGCGCAAACTTAATTCTTGGAAATTGGATATGTTAATAAATATTTAGAACGTTGTAGATTTGTGTAAATATTTTATCTAATCACAACATCCTAATGAAATATTTTGCCTTATTAACAATTCGGCGCATTACTCAGCTGATTGGGTAATAACTCGTAAACAAAGAAAATAAAACAAGGTTCTGGATATTGCTTTTTTGTGATGCTTTTCTGAAATTGTTGCAATTTGTAGTATAAATGAAAACTTTAAGTATTAACCATGCCTTGAAGGTCGATTACAGCTAATGTGGCAAAATCAATGTGCCCAATATGTTGGCTGACTCCGTTACTCTCTCATCGCTTGGCTATTTGTGTGAATGATAGTCCTCACTTGCCATGGTTATGATAAGAAGGATTATAAAAATAAAACAACTGAAAATAATAAATTCATACTTTACTGACTACATATTCAGCGTTGTGCATCAGATATATTATTGTACTGTTTGGGAGTCACAGGTACCATCAAACCTATATTGGAGCAACATGCTGATATATTAATTGCAGGGATGCCTGAAAGGCGGTTTCGCACCCTTACTAGTGATAAAAATAATCTCGAAGTAGACACCAACTTCAAGCTTATAGTTTTCATACATATACAAGGTTTCATATATCTATGTTGGTTTGATTGTTTTTACGACCTTTTCGCCATTATCAAGGCTATTACAGGTGAAATAGGAGCCTGTCACTCGGAATCAATGCCCAACTCTTTTTGAAAAATAAGTGGGATTTGTCTTAGTAATTATGAAGACCTTTGATAGAGTACTGGCTGGAGTGAAAAACAATTCAATAGCCCTCATTGACCTTCCTCAACAATTCTGTATGAACGAAGCAATTGTTCAAATCAGGAAATCAAACCTCGGACCTTTAGCATAGAGCATCTCATCAATAGATCCACTTCTCATTACACATGGATATCCATAACATGGATATGGATATCATTGCTTTGGAAGGTAATATAAACAAAGGTATGATGCAGTGAGGCAAATACTAGTTACATAAGGGAATAGGAATCACGATGCCACGATGAGAAGAGTCTATTCAAATAGGTCTGTGCTTATTTGCATAAGACACACAACGAAAATCGCAGTCACACCTTCGTTAAGGTTTTTTGATCTCAGTCTTTTCACCAAATTTTATGGATCACGTAAATATTTTAAGCTTTCTTGTCCTCAAGAAATAAATTGAGGCACAGCTTCTGTTGTGTTTCTCGAGCTTAAGCTTTAAAAATACACATAAGAAACAATAAATAAATCGCACTAATATGATTATATGACAAATATAAGAAAAATATCTCGTGAACTTTACGGAATAAATGCAACATGTTGCACTGCAATAAAAAAGAAATATATGGAGAAATGCGGGTGCATGTGAGGTCCGATAAAAAACCCAGAAAATTAGTTCTCCTGTAAGTGCAGATAATACAATATGTATGTGTCTCAGGGAGAACACGGCGACCCATTGTTTTATTTACCCGTCTCCCAGGCTGGGTTAATGCCGCACTGCCGCGCTACAGGTGTCTACTAAGTGTATTGTTTACTCAGCAAAGGCCTCGCTCTAAATATAAAAGACAGCTGCATGCGAATGGGAAATTGTCTCACAAGTTACGATGGTGGGAAGGAATTCAGAGACTCTGATTAGTTGTACCCGGTTTATTACCACCTACAGCATACCTCTGGGACAGATGACTGCTGCATCAAAGTGAAGAATGGCATCAATTTGCATACTTGGGGCGTTTTTTTTCATATAGTTATATTATGATTTTCTCAAAGATTTTATAGTCTAGGATAGTTTAATTCAACATGGTTTAGTTTAGGATATTGGACATCAAATGAATAATGGGTCAATACAATAAGCGATTTTGAATGTTATTTAATAAAGCTTGTTCTTACATCATCCAGTAAGGTTCTACTCTTACATCGTTCAATAAGGACTATTCAAGTATCATTCAATAAGGACTATTCAAGTATCATTCAATAAGGGCTATTCGAATATCATTCAAAACGGTCTTTTTCCGATATCACTCAACAAAATCCAGCTTTATGTCACATTCAAACTAAATATATCGTACACAAGACTAAATAAAATCGGTTATTTACTGAAATTAAATGGTCAAGAGGGTAAAGAACTGTGTTAGCCGCCAATCATTCCAATAAAAAGCATTGCAGGTCATGAAATTACAACATATAAACTGTCTGCCATTTGCAATTACAGTTTTTTCTGACACTACTTTCTACCATCAAAGACCATATCAGCCAGGTAAAACCTCAAAATATATCACTTGATGTCGTGTTTGTCTTTCTTTGGAGCATTTCATATATCAAACTGTTATATTTAAGCTTCCCGAGAAACTGATTTTTCACGGTCAAGGTCATTGCTGCGAGGACAAAGTAGTTCATATAAAAAATATGAAGTTCTTGCTACCAGGACAAATATGTGAGCCACAATGACAAAATTGTAACGACGAAAAATCTGACAAAATATGGAATTCAAAATTCCATAGTTGGCAGGGTGAACGTTTGTTGCATTAAAGTGGGTTGGAATTTATATCATATTTGACAAATTTGAAAGGTTGGATTTTATATAATATTTGACATATTTAGTTATTAGGGCTAACAACCATAGGCATAGGATTCGCGCATTTTGGTCTTTGTCAATCATTATATTATCCAAAAAATCATGGACACTTGAATATATATGTGCTATAGTGGGGTATATCAATCAGTAACAATTGACATTACTTTATCCTACAAAGCAATCATCGTATGTAAAATTCTTACAAGATTAACAAGTCAATGTCACGTCTTTGCGCACACGATCATAGCTTTCGCGCACTGACCTCTCTTCTGTGCCAAAAGATGAAGATTAATATATCGATCATCTGACTTACGTAATTGAAGAGAAGGGCTCAACAGCTCAATTTTGAGTTGTCAATGATGTAAATCGGCCAAGAATTGACAGAGCAGCGCCTATGTTTATGTTTTTGTAAGAAGCTGGTACTCGTGCACGTGCACATTGTGACGCAATTGGGGTCAATGGGTGCAACTTTCATAACAATTTAGTTTTTACCATTCTTATAAACTTTTCTATGTAAAAAAATCCATTGTTCTATTTGTTTTATGAACACAAGACAATTTCATAATTATCAGCCAATCCTATGGTTGCGCGAATCCTATGGTTGTTAGCTCTACATATGTCAGCAATTATTGCCGTCGATTATATAATATATGTTATTTGACAGCAATATATACTGTTTATTAAGCTACAGAGGAAAGTGCTGTAAATTACAGAAAAAATCCTGATATAGTAAAGGTTTTTACAGTGTGTTTTTTATTGCGTTCACTACACAGCAACTGCTTCAAAAGTTTGCATTCTTATAATGATTATTTTCTCTATTCAGCACCAGGGTTAAGATATTTCACAGGTTCACCTGACTAATCTACATGTCTCTCATCTCTAAGAAAATCATAAGAAAGCAAGATTATTTCAATCTTAGCTGTGCAGGGGATTGATTTTAAAAAGACTTCAGGATGCTACTTACTGATACCAGTAAAAAAATCACATAGCTTAAAGATCGGCATTTATGCTATGTATTTTGTTTACACGCGGCAACTGCTGCATTTTCACTTTGTACTTTACTTACAAGAGCAAGATGTTGTGCCGTAAATCAACTGTTGGCATCACGTGGTTAGTTTACGACATACACGGCTTCTCTGGTTTGACCTACCTATGGTTGTATAGATGGTTGCAGCATAAAACATGGATCCCCAGAAGTCCCACACCGTCTCCTCGCTGTCAGAACTTATACCGTGCGAAAATGAAGAATACAGCTGTGTTTCATATTTTCGCAGTTCTTGTTTCATGAGTTGTTTGAATGCAGCTTCGTTTCGTTTCACTGACAGAGTTGTATTCCATACGGTGTCCATAATTTCATCTCTCAGGTCGATGATGTCTTCTTTCTCTTGTGTTTCATGCGGACCTTCGATGGCTTGGAACATAGCTGCCCCGGCAAATGAATACAAAATCAACAGAATAATGAGTCCAAAATGAGATGAGATCAGTTTATATATTTTTTTAAAGACTCTCTTGATACCCCAGCTCTTCTTTGGGGGAGGATCTGCAACTTGAACCTTTTTCTCAGGCATCCTGATAGTACTGACACCACAACAGGTGTTGTAAAAGTAGGCCTTTATTTATGCATGTAAATTATACAAATCCACAAACTTCCCCACGAAACGATTGGCTATAACTGTCAGTCTTGTTGAACACACCCTAACCTCTGTTGATGATTAAATGTGCGTATGTCAATAAAGCCTATAAATAATTTACAGCCTGTCGTGCTGTTCTCTAATCGAAAGTTTAAGGTCGGTATCCATGTGCCATGTAGTCCACCTTATATCACTGGCCTCCTCCCTGCCCGAGAAAGCCAAAGGCAGCGATCTTAAATGGAACTTCTGATATTATTACAAATAAATGATACACCCCGACGTCGGTCTTATAGAAGGCGGTAACTGCAGCGAAAGGAGGGTTGTGATCCCCTGCAGAGAGCGTGCTATTTTGCAGGAAGAGGAGGAGGAGGCAGTTTCAGCCTCCCCCCATATACCGGCCAGAATAGACATCTGCAGCCCCGGCACAAATATCACTTTCTCCACCCAAAAATAACTGATATAGCTTGGGAGATATAGGAAGAGAGCCGGCGAGCATCTCATACCAGCCTCACGTCGGCTGCCTCCCACCTCGCAGGAACTACCACTCTGCTTTACCCAAAGGCCGATACCCGTGCATGTAAATGATCCTCAAGTTCACATTTCCATCCTTGTTTTACTAAATGAAGGATTGAATTGTGGTTCTTTTTTTCAGAGGAGATGTATTTGCTTCATGTGCGTTTTCAAAGTTGTTAGTCTTTCTATTTCATCACATCAACATTTAAAAATTTATGCACAAAAGATTTTTAGAATTCAATTTCATACAAAAATGAAAATGCAAAATAAATGTCTGTTCATTTTTATATAATGACCAACCAATGAGTAGTAGATTCAACTAAATGTTCACAAAGTACAATCAGATAGAAACATTGTAGAATCTTTGACCACGCCTTTGTAAGATAGAATTGACGCTGAGCAAACAGTAGCAAGATCACAACATATATTAAACTGCTTCTGATGGTCTCCAGTTTGCTATTTATGTTCGTATTTGCATCGTTTATATTTTGCTTGGAAGAGTTCCGGATATCTGTCGTGCTGCATGGCTGAGAAGCTGCTTGGAAAGCTGGTAATAAACACTGCTAGTTGATAAGTCATATGATGATTTGTGACCTCATGCTGTGGTGTCAGGGGATATATTGAGGGCCGGGTAGACTATTTCTATTATTCATGCACGAATGAACACATCTTGATTTATGTAGGAGCGTATTATACACATCTCAAATGTGCATCCAACAGCGCATTATGAATGATGAATATATCTCGTATTGCACAGCGAAACAAACTTCTAATTAGCGCCATATTGCATTCGAAGCCAATTTCCATATTGCATTATTACACGAATATCATATCAACTGAACAACAAATTTACTATTAGGAATGAAATTGTAATTTGTTTCAAAATGAATATTATATATAATCTTTAGTTTACAGAATCTTACAAAGAGAATTGCATATCGCAAACTGTTATATTTGCTTAAGAACAAATAGGAATAATTGATCTTACTGGGAATTTGGCTTTATAGTTCTATTTCTCCGTACACCACATTCGGATACATTCAATGTGAATTATATAAAGAAATGATGTCTACACATGGAACTGTTGAACCCTACCCTTATTGTTTGGAATGTACATATACTGGATAATACTATATTTATGTCACTCATACATAATTGATACTATTAGGTATATTATTCTATATAATAGCTGTACATGTTAAATAATAATTTTACAGGCAGTGGCTCCTTTGTTTGAGACAAATATTTGTTCTTAATTGGAGTCTGCCTGACCCATTACAAGTACATTTTACTTATTAAGTTAACCTACAGATATTTTCTTACTTTGTATGATCTAAGGGTCTAAATAAATTAATTTCCTCGTTCCTAGTTCCTAGATCTGAGTTCCAATCCAAAGGTATTTTGTGAGATATGTAAGGCATTTTGGACATCATCTAATATTACTAGGGGTGTAATAAGGTAATACTGCAGCTCCCAGAAACCTTAACATTATGATACATTACTTTTTCATTTGAAGTAAGGGAAAACACTGATGATGTCTTCAAAATGGCATGCTATCTTTATCCACGAACCCATTTTGATTTTAGGGTTAATAACATCACCTTAGACATGCTAAAATGATTCAGACACTTTTGAAGTTTAAAGTTAAATACTGAAAAACGTACTTTTTGGAATTTCCCTTTTGGAATAGCCAATATAAAACTATTAACCTTAGGAAAGTGGTCCATGACTATAAACACAGAAATAATTAAGCATTGAAAATAATTACATATTGACTGTGATAATATTCAAATTTTTATCCACCCAGTGATCAATCAATAGTACCTGTGAGTGTATATATACACAATTAAACGTGCAATGCTACATATGAAGACTTATTTTGCCTTATTGCATATTGAAAGTGAATGATAAACAAGAAAGTCCTTTAAAAAAAAAAGAATTTGTATGCAGTTTCCTTTTTGAAAATGATATATATTGCTCTCAGTTTATATTTTCTTATCATTTTGATGTTGGCGTAAATAATAGATAATAGACGTCATTGACTAGCATTCTATATTTTGTAGTAAAAATATAGCTTATAGAAAGCAATGGTAAATTGAAATATAAAAAAATGAGTTGAATGCCTTGATTTCCACTTAATGTCAATTGAATAACGCTCATATAGTCCCACGCTCATAACGTCCCACGTTCATACTGGTAAACGTGCAGTGAGTTAAAAGTAAACAGTACACCCATGCTGAAAACTGATGCGCATCTTTATGCCGGAAATTTCACATCGGACAGCCAGAATTATCAAATTACATGGGTGGTGATGCTCCGAACCGTGCACACTTCCTTCTTTCAGCAGTTTGCAAACCTGCTCGAAAACTGAGATCATGAGAGTACGAATCGAATGCATCTACAGAAATAACTGACGTGTACACATTAGCCCTCGTCTATATAGTATACAGTATGTTAGAATATAGTCTACATCATAACATATATTTGTTACTGCTTTAACAGTTATATACAAAAGACTTTCGTCTCCAGATAAAAAGAGAACTTCAAGCCTGCATAAAAAAGACTTGACCATATTTTTGTAAAAAAGTACTTCTATGCGTACTTTGTAAAAATAGAATATGGTCAAGTCTTTTCTTGGTTCTGTTGCATGTACTCACTGATCTTTCAGAAGTTTATATATTAAAGTGTCGCATGGTTTTTCTCTACTTGGGGAGCTATACATAGGCCTGACGTATGGAGAACTAACTAAGAAAATTAATATATACCTTATAATGTCTTAATCAGCTTACTAGACATTGTTGAAAAACAACGACAACGATGACAATCTGAAGGTTACATAAACTAGAAACGGGACATTTGCATATTTTGTATTTTGAATGAAGTGTGGTTTTGCTATTTTAAGTTTGTGATAAATAAACAGAAGATATATTTCTATATTTGAATATTTATAGTAAAATTTATAGTTGACTGCTATATATCTTATCTAATCTTGAAAATTGTAGTGTTTACCCGTTTGTTTGATGACACGTATGAGGTATGAAATCGCACAGGTTAAAAAGTGTTTCGCCTTATGCTTTCCTTCCGGATTTCCTGAGATGTTCTAAAATATTTTACCTTTGTTTGATAACATTCAATATACCCTGGTGGGACATAGGCACACTAAATTGACTAAATTTACTCACGGTGAAGCCAAAGTTGAGGTTTGAAGAAAAGCAATTTTAGCAAGTTGTACAGTCATTGATTTTATACTGAAATTCATATTTTTGTAAAAAAAATACCGCTGAACATAAAATGAGATTTACATAACGTGCAATATCACTGAAAAGACAAGCAATAGCTAAGAAATCAAACATGCACACTTTCAGATAGAAAACATTATTGTGACAGAAAGTATGGAGAAAACTAACTAAGGGTTAAGCGCTCGATGGTCAGAATGTGAAGCTTACAGCTGTACAGTTAACAATGTTGTCTCTGGTATTAGAGACAGTGTCCACCACTAAGTCAGATTAATAGACCGAATAGAACGATAATTGGGCTTATGCAATTAATGCCGCGGGAATCGTTAGTATCGCTGGGGATTGACTACATCATCAAATATCGTCGGGAAGAACTCTTTGCTGAGATTGATATTATTAATCACTTGAAACGGAAGAAAAGTCAGGCTGGACTCATTGCGGGACAAAATACTGGAAGAAATACGGTGAAAACTGAAATAAGGGGAATTTGGCAGCTCAAGGAGAGGGAGTGCCCAGCCTTATCACGGGGGGAGGCTTGTCAACAGTTCATACAGGCGGGCACTTACTCTATTATTCTAAAGATGACAACAGTCATAGGAATAAAGATATAGCATGTACGTACTCATTTTCTTGTGAGGGTAACACTAGTGAGACTGTTCAAAAATGATAAGAAGTATTTTGAAGATGTGATTTATTTCGAGATTGGTGAGTTAAAGTACAATTGAAAAATGTAATCATGACGTGTTCGGCCTTTTTTTAGCCAATTATTATAAATGCACCCCGACACTATTCAACTTGTCCATTTCCCCAGTTCATTGTGGCACAGCCAAAATCAGGTATGTTTTCTTAATAAACAAACACGTCATGATTAAACATATTCCAATCTAAATGATTTTGCTGTCATTTTTTGAGTGGAATGATATAAATGTCCCATTGGTCCATAAAAATAGAAATGAATGGAAGCATTTATGTCCTACTTGAGCCAAAGTATAATTTCATACCCACGTCATAGAATTATTGTTTTTGTTTAACTGTCATATCATGACAGTTGTTAATTTGAACCAGGAAACAATCGGAATCAAAAGCAGGTCTAGTAATTTTTAAAAACCGGACTTCGATGTTATTTTTTGAAATGCACAACTTGTGACGACCCAGTGACACGTTAGGGAAATTGTATCTCCAACTTGGGCAACTTGTTTTCTGTACAAAATCATTATTTTTTATATTATATAAAAAGAACAAAAAACAAAAAACCAAAAAGAAATAAAACAATTCAATTCCATACAGTCCAGCCATTAAGGGGGAATCCATGCAGCCTTTGATGTCTTCCCATTCAGTGGTGTGAAAGAAACTCCTGGATCTCTGTGCACTTGTAAGCATAAGAATATTCGGAATATTCCTGGACAGGCTAAAGGGAAGAACCTGAGTTCGTCACATCTTAATCTCACTCTCAGGTATATATAACACGTGAAATCACACAGGTGACACAAGCGTCGCCACCCCTGAAACACACCTAAGGGCCGGTCATAAGTGATTGTGAATGGTTTGCAGATTTTAAGTGATTTAAGGAGTGATTTTATACAACTCGGATTTTAACAGAAGGATTTTAAAATAATATAACTTTTATGCAGCCATCGCTTATCAGTGTATAATTTCGACGCTATATCAAACAGTTTTTAAGGTAATTGCACAAATTGAGAGCTTCTAAATAAATATCTCTCGTGTGGGAGTTATTTTCTCTTGTGTAATACCTTTTGATAACAACTTCTGCTTGTTATCAACATTCTATAAAAATATTTACAGCATAGCAGCATTTGATAACAATTTCTAAATAGATTTTCTCTGTGCAGGGATTATCTGCTTGTTATAAAAAAAATTCTCTAATTTCTCAAGCTAAAGATTTAAGAATTTTTTCTTATATATTACATATACAGACAAAATTCTAAATAGATATTTTCTGTGCTGAAAATATCTGCAGCTACTGGAAATCTCATTCTAAAAGTTCACATAAAATTACACACGTTCGTACTTTCTGTATTTACATAGAGAGTGAATCGGTATCGGAGAATGACTACTGGTGGAACTATCGATTGACCGGAGACGGTAACCTAGGATGACTCGATTATGCTGGAAGAGGGCACCACCAATGTGAAGGCTCAGAGGCTAACCGCAGCCAAGAAAAACACCATATTGACTAAAGCTAATGAAAAATTGAAAACGGACATTGATGCATTAAAATTTGATCGTGGTGGTCAGCAACAGAATGATTGAGGTATGAATTGCCCGCCAAACCTTGCGTCCTCACGTGATCAGTCGGTTGTCATGGCCACCACCATACCCCGCGGTGGACCCGCATACCCAACGTGACCAGGGGTCATACCAACGTGACACCTATCGGTTTCCATATTTAACACCTCTTATAAATAAGCAAGCATTAAAATTGGACATTGTAGATAAAGATAAACAGATATTAGATTTAAATGAACAAGTTGAAGTATTGACAGTTTTCAAAAACAAATGTCTTAAAGAATGTAAGCCACAAATTGATTTTGACACAGAAAAAATTACAGAAATGGTATCAGAAATCAAAGCAAACGATGAAGAAATAGCTCTATTGTTCGAAAAGCTAGAATTTGAGAAAAAAACTATATAAGATTTAGCTAAGTGTCAAACACAGAAAGTTAGTACAGCGCCCCCTGTTCCTCCTGCCCGGGTCAAGCCTAGAATACTACTGATGGCGGACCACAGGAACAGCAGGCTAATAGCTGATACAAATTTAGATAGTCCTTTTGAGCACACTAGTCCCTGCCATTGAGGCAGACTCTGTCTTTGAATTCGAAAAAGCTTTTGATAAAGATGTAACTTTTCCCCGCTGAGGGAGTTCAATGCGATTGTATTGATGCTAGGGTCTCTGGATATAAAAATGGACAGGGATGTTGAGGAAATCTCTTCTAACCTGAATAGTATTGTTCATACTTTGAGAAAGTTCACTCATGCTGAGGTGGTGGTATTTACCCCTCCCCCTTTCAATACCCATTTCGCAGCGCAGGCAATTTTAACAAATTCAATATTGGTTAACAAATGCAAAAATGTGAAAGTAGTTGAAACTAGACCAATTTTTGACCGCTATTTGAGGAGTGAATGTATGACGGGTGACTCGTATTACCCAAGTGAAAATGGGCGAGGCTTTTCCATAGGGATATTATAGCCAAAATTACATGTGATATGTCGATTGATCTGAAAGCTAATTTCCCAGAAAACATCAAAATACCTTCTTCAAACCCTAGTCAGAAAAAACCTTCTAGTCATACTGCCACCTCATCCTCATCATCAGCATCTGAGAGTAACAAGGTGCAGCATATGAGACACAAAATGACTTAATGTGGGCATTGTCAGAGTTATGTAAACATCATGAGGGAAGTACCAAGTGAAAAAAATGGGGCTAGTGATGGGGAAGCTAGGTGCTAACATAAAGGCAGTGCAGATCATGAGTACAGCTAATATTCACAAAATGATATGGCAGACCCCATCCATGGAGAAAGAGGCTCAAGGACTGCTTATTGCAGGCTCTCCCACGGTACTTATGAATGCACTTGATGGCATAGACACTGTACTTCAAGGTTACAACATTTTTGATACATATAATATTGAGCGGTCAATGGATAGTAAGAATTTGGTTTGTCAGAATTATGTAAAATTTGGAGAATGCAGATTTGGTGAGAATTGCAAGTTCAGTCATACAGTCAGTAAGAAAAGGAAACTAAATAAATGATGGTGTTTAGGGGGCATAATATTAGCAAATATGATAATAATAATGTGATGTATGTATGTAATGATACAAGTGAGTCTGCATGTAATGATGACAGCATTTCTCTACATGGAAACCGACTGCATGAAATAAGGTTCTGTAAGAAAATGAATGGATTATCGGTTCACTCTGGTTATTGATGTAAAATACACAATGTGATTAAAGGTTCTATATGTAATGTCTGCAATGACTCCAGAACATGTCAGGTTTTTAATTATCGCGTGCAAATAAAACAGAATTTTAATGAACAGTGCAATAGTGGTCGAAATGTTTCTTTATGCCCCCGTAGTCAAACTCAAGCTCAAGCTCAAGCTCAAGCTCAAGCTGAAACGAATATGAAAAAACTAACTCACACTCAGATATTAAAAGAAAATCTTTTTTCTTTCCAGTCTACCACATCTAGAAATAAAAATATTTAAGTGAACCATTATTACGATTCCCGTAGCAAAAATGTGAATCTTTGTTTTGATAAGAAAAAAACGGGCACGGCCAATATAAATATATGATCACAAGGTAAAACTAATACAAATGCATTTAATGAAACAATGTTTAAGCATAAGTATCAGATGTACGACATTAAGGTGAGTGCGGCTGCTGTCCAATCAGTGCCGTCTCCTCGGACACATGATCAAATTAGCTCCACCCATCTAGAATTCGGGACAAGGAAGCTGTCATTTAATCACTCAATTAAAAAAAACCCACACTGTGATCTGAACAGAAAGTATGATGAATCTCTTGCAACCTGTAAAGAAACAAAGGATAAAAACTTGCATCGCACATATGAAATGAGAACAGATCTAAATATGTTGTGTAATTCTCGAATCGATGAAAGTAAAGCCCCGCCCATCTCGACTGGTATTGGCTGACATGGGCCCCCAGCGGAGAGGTTGACCTTTGCTAGTCACGTGACGTCTGCTGACCCAGACAGTCACGTGGCCCCGGCCTTAAGCTTCATGTTACAGTCTTCACATAGCACAAGTTTAACCAAGCATATGACCAGGAACAAGATGAAAAAATGTAATAATCCTAAAAATAAAATAGAAAATCTTGTAATTAATAGCAACAAAAATACCTTTAATCTGCTCTGTCCAAATGCTCATAATACTGGAAGTCTAAAATCAAATGATGAGGTAAATATGAATATTAGAAAAAAATCACAAAAAGAATTAACTATTGCTGTCGCTAATGCACAAAGTGTGGGAAACAAAACTGAACATGTAAATCAATATATAAATGAAAATGAAATTGATATTTTCTTCCTCACTGAGGCATGGATTAATGAGACAAATAAGGAATTGATATTATCAGATCTAAAGAAAAATGATTATGAGGTAAAGCAAGTGTCTCGTCCTTTGAGGTCTGGAGGAGGTCTGGCAGCAGTCTATAGGGAGGAGATGGACATCACTGAAATTAAACACACCCACAATATCACTACTTTTGAAATGATGGAAATTAAAATTACTACCTCTGTCAGAACATGTACGGTAATTACCATATATAGGCCTGAGCCCTCTGAAAAGAACAAGTACACATATACTCAATTTTTCGAGGAATTTTCTGATATTTTATCGTATTATAGTATATATACACATGAAGTCCTATTTATTGGCGATTATAACTTTCACTTAAATAGACCAGATAGACCAAATGTTATAAAATTCAATGAGCTGCTGGATTTATATAATTTAAAGAATCATGTTAAGGAGCCAACTCATATCTTGGGAAATACATTGGATTTATTAATATTGAATATACATAGTAACATTATTGAACATCATATGGTTGATGAGAAATTATCAGATCACAGCATAATTAAGGTGCACTTGGATATGCAAACAAAAATAAAAAATAAGAAAATCTCATATAAGAATTTTAAAAAAATGAACATTAAAAATTTCATTACTGATATTGAAGAAAATTTTGGAAGCAATAAATCATATAATGAATATGATCTCGATGACCTGTTAAACAAATATGATAAATTAACTCATGTCTTGGATAAACATGCTCCATTAGTTGAGAAGACCATAAATGTCAGAAAACCAGCTCCATGGATGTCAGATGAATTACATGCTGAAAAGAGACATAAAAGAAAATTAGAAAGGAAGTATGATAAATCAAGGCTTGAGTGTGATAAACAGCAATTTCAAATACAATGAAACAAATACAATAACATGATAAAAACAGCCAAAAGCAACTTCTTCGCTAAAAAAATAAATAAAAATAAGTCGGACCCGAAAAAACTTTTCTAAATTTTTAATAAACTCATGCACACTAATGAAGACATCCCCTTCCCGAAAAATAATGATAAAAAGGAATTGGCGACAGAATTTAATAATTTTTTCCTCGAGAAAATTACAAAACTACGGCATGAAATGGATTCTAATGCCCCTTTAAATGACCATGTAGTTGAGGAGCCAAAATTTGAAACACGCTTAAATAGTTTTGAACCACTAACTGGTGATGATGTCAAAATTTTTTTAAAAGAAGCAGCAAAGAAGTCTTGTGAACTTGACCCAATCCCCACATGGTTGTTGAATGCGTGTATGTCCCAGCTACTTCCGATAATAACTGAAATTATAAATAAATCCACTACTCTGGGCGACATGCCTGAAAACCTGAAAGAAGCAATTATTAGACCCTTGATCAAGAAGCTTGGTCTAGAATTAATTAAGAAAAATTATAGACCCGTATCAAATCTAGCCTACTTATCCAAATTAATTGAAAGGGCTGTAGCAAAACAGTTTGTTGGCCATCTAATGAGAAATAACATTCAAAGCATGTTCCAATCAGCATACAAAGAATTTCACAGCACTGAGACAGCCTTACTGAAGGTTCAGAACGACCTATTAATTGGCATCGATGACAATAAGGCAGTTATGCTTATCTTACTTGACCTCTCGGCGGCCTTTGACACCATTGACCATTGACCATTTGACACTCAAATGGTTCAGATCTTATCTATCTAACAGAAGGCAATGTGTTATTATAGATGGGAAAAAATCTGAAAATATGAATATTAATTATGGTGTTCCACAGGGTTCTGTTCTGGGCCCTATCATATTCACAACAAACATGTAGTCAATTGCTGATCTAATTGAGCAATATGGCCTGAGGCATCATGTCTACGCTGACGACACCCAGCTCTATATTACTTTGGACCCTAAATCAAATGAGGTGATGGAGAAATCTGCAAAAGAAATGGAAGAATGCATAAGTCAGATAAGGAATTTCCTACTGGAAAATAAAATGAAAATTAATGATGGTAAAACTGAAATGCCTATTTGTGGAAAAAATTCAATTCTGAAAAATAAAAATATTCCTGAAGGAGTCATAGTTGGACGATCTGAAATCTCCAGATCGTCAAATGTTAAAGATCTGGGTGTAATTTTTGATAAAGAATGAAGCAGCAAATTAAGAAAATATGTAAAAATGGCTATTTCCATGTTAGAAATTATCATTATCGTTGTCTTGATGAGAAAACTACATAAACGCTAGCACATTCCTTTATAACTTCTACACTGGACTATGGTAGTTCTCTACTGGCAGGAATGCCAAAATGTGAACTGGCAAAACTACAAAAACTACAGAACACTGCAGCCAGGGTAGTGGGAAAATTGAAGAAAATCGACCATATCACCCCTAAATTAATGGATCTTCATTGGCTGCCAATCTGTGCCAGAATTGATTTTAAAATATCTCTGTTAACATGGAAGATTCAGAATGGCTTTGCCCCCAGTTATCTATCACACCTATTAAGGCCAAAAAATGGTGAAAAGAACCTACGGTCTAATGATAATAATGAGTACATAGTTCCAAACTCTAAATCCTTTGGGGATAGGGTGTTTGCTGCATATGCCCCGAAAACCTGGAATGCCCTGCCCCTTGCAGTGAAAAATTGTAAATCTATTGACTCATTTAAAAAGCATCTGAAAACTCACTTATACCAAGAACATTATCTTCTCAAGCGCCATGAGCAGACCTAGTCTGAAATAGTGCTATTTTTTGTGGCAGGTAAAATACAAAAAATGGACATATTTTTTGTGGCAGGTAAAATACAAAAAATGGACATTGGAAATGCAGGAGAAATTTTTCAATGGGGGGAACATGGTCAGAAATAGATTTCCTGGATTTGGTACATGGCTAGATGACCATTAGAAATGGTAACGTCCCAATTATTTAGGCTTGAATATGTTTGTAACCATGGTAACCATCAATTCCTTACTAACAGGCTCTGTGGCTCTTAATGACACTTTTCTAACCTTATTTTTGGACATATTTGACCCAATCTAACAGATAAATCACTCTCTATACAGGTATTGTGGTAATTGTGCTCTCTGATTGGTTCCTAGGTCATTTAATTAAGATTTGAATTCCAAATACTCTGCCTTTAACAAGCTAACAAAGGTGCCATGAAAACAGGAAGTTTGTCCGAAGCAATTTTGTAGCCAGTTTATAAGCAAAATTAACACCCCAAAATCAAATTGATTCTTAAAATATTTCAATCTGTGTTGTAATAGACTAAAATGAATAAATAGAAGCAAAAAGCAAAATAAATAGAAGCAAAGTGCTAGATTCTAGTCAAGGTCAGATCAAGGTCTTTGAAAGGTCATCTGTTTTTCAAAAAGAGCATTTTCATCAAATTTTGACATATTTGACCGCCATGATCTCAGTGACAAATAATGTGAATGTACTGGATAACTAGTTCAATCTGGCCTACTCTTCAATGTCTGATTCCTAAATCATTCGCTATTTATTATGCTGCTATGGTGACCAGGTTATCAAAATAGCTTCTCACTTGGTTCCGATTTGTTTAATATTGATGATTTTTTGCAATATTTTGCATTGTAATTCCGAATTATGATCACTTTGAATGAGCAACCCTTGTCATCTATAATGAAAACATAGGCCATGCCTTAGTGTTATTACATACATAAAATCAAGCCACGGGCCGTGGCGCAGTTGGTTAGAGCGCCAGCTTATTAGCACCAGTTCCTCTGTGGTGATCCAAAGGTCGTGGGTTCGAACCCCGGCCGTGCCGAGATTGAACTCATGATACAATTTCCCACATGAGCTGAGGCCCGTGCCAAAAGGGTTAACCCGTTGTCCTTGTAAATCTGTGACCGGGTGGGTTGTCATGTCAAGGACCTGCGACATGACAATTCAGTGAGGCAGCACTATATCTGCTACAAGTAGGTCTCATCATGAAATGACTGAAATACTGTTGAAAGTGATGTAAAACCCCAAACAAACAAACAAACAAACAAACATAAAATCAAAAATGTTGCTTTAGTAACCAGGTGATGACTTAATTACAGCCTATCAGCCTCATGGCACGTGCACGAGGAGATGACATAAAATATAATGTACTTCAAAAGATGAAAGTTTCTTGGGATTTCCTTACCATTGATGCATTGATAAAACAATCTCAATGATAAATATTCCAAAATATCAAATATTTCCATATTTTTGACTGCATAAAATTCAGATCAATTTTGTTCCCTGAAGTTTACTCGTGGGTGCTAAATGCTGATGGATTACTGCAAAGCCTTCAGTATTGCTTGGAAAAATACCCCAAGAGTATTGTTATGAATGACCTCACTTAAAATGAATGACCTCACTTAAAAATAACGTCATATAACTCCTCAAGCAAACAATTACCTACGGGCACCAAAGTGATCTGAATTTTGTTTTGAAGCCCTACGACTTACTTTGACACAAATTAAAACAACTTTTCAAAAAAACATTTTAGAATATTACAATCATGGAACACAAGACAATTAATTTTAGAAGATGGCCAGATACACACTTGAAGCGGGAACAGATTACAACATCAGAACAATTACAAGCATCTACTCATGACTATTAGAGAATGATCGGACCAGACCTCATCATTCCCGGGAGGGACCTCATCATTCCCGGCAGGGGCCTCATCATTCCCGGCAGGGGCCTCATCATTCCCGGCAGGGGCCTCATCATTCCAGGCAGGGGCCTCATCATTCCCGGCAGGGGCTTCATCATTCCCGACAGGGGCCTCATCATTCCCGGCAGGGGCATCATCATTCCAGCAGGGGCCTCATCATTCCCGGCAGGGGCCTCACCATTCCCGGGAGGGACCTCATCATTCCCGGCAGGGGCCTCATCATTCCCGGGAGGGACCTCATCATTCTCGGCAGGGGCCTCATCATTCCCGGGAGGGGCCTCATCATTTCAGGCAGGGGCCTCATCATTCGCGGCAGGGGCCTCATCATTCCCGGCAGGGGCCTCATCATTTCAGTCTGGGATCTCATCAACTATAATTTGACAACTATTTCATATTTCGATATCTGAGCTCAGACGTGATTAAGGTAGAAATTAATGTATTTGAGGTTTTGTCGCTGAGTTACGGTAAATGATAGAGTAAAATTTATGAATCTCCGTGTATTATCATTGTTTGCGTATTAAACTTGTTGCCTATTCTTTGGTGAGTCTGATATACCCCTTTTACTTATTTATACTCTGTAAGCAATGGCATTTTTATGTCTCGATGAGCCTCAGTTAATAATCTATATCTAAGAGTTAGCCATTGAAGTTATGGATATACGATATGGTTTTGTCTTCTACATTTTGTGCTCTTTGAGAACTTTCAAGAACTTCTTACGGAAAAAAGGTATATCTTCTGGCATGTTGAAAGATGAAATGTGTCATACCGACGGTATGATTTTACAGTAAAATCAAGTACTATACACCCACTAACTACATGCAGCATCATCTAAGTGCACAAACATATGTCCAGTGAAATTATTGTAATGATCAATTTAAGAAGAAATCAGTGGGAAACAGTTTCGGTATGGATTTATTGCTCCTCATCAAAGCTTACTTTTCAGTTTACCTCAGTGTCGGTCCAGATTTTTACGTAAGGTTTTTGTAATGATGATATCTATTGACGTTTTTGAGATATTAAAGGGTAAGTTAGACTTCCTTAAGTCATAACCAATGGGCAAGCTGGTATAAGGTCATGTCTCAAGAATTATTCTGTTTGAAGAGGAAACGCCGCAGTCATTAAATTTACTACGCTCCATAGCAGGACTTCTCTATCATATCAGTCCTTGCCACCAAAGCTATAAATGTGCGCACAGAACAGACCGCAAGTCATCAGTATTCAAAACAATCTAGCGGTGAACTGATTGGTAAAAGAATAGAAATAGATTTGTTTTGTACCAGCAGTTGTACTGATTGGACAGTTTATGTCAGGCATGCGCACCTGATTACAGTTTATGACTTGATGTTGGTCAATTCAGATTTGATGATATGTTTGTGAAAAAGCAAGTATTTATGACTTGGGGAAATCCAAATTTATAATGGTAGCTAATATAGGGCAATGACTGCAGAGGTAGTAATTGAATGATATCTCGGTAATACAGAGTATAAATTTACGTGGAAATTGCGTCTTTGGAAAATACAACATCAATAGAAGTAAAACTGTCTCTTATTCTTTGTGATAGTATATTTCTTGTACATGTAATTATACGTCGTTCTTGGAAATAGATATGCTGTATATCAGCCAGCTAATGAATCGCCGCAAAATTCACGACATTTGTAGGCTTTGATGGCTTTCCCTAATCATATTTCTATAAATCATGAACAAATTCATTCCCATATTGGCTCATTCTAATTTCATCAGAAATTCTACAAAATCATGAACAAATTCAAACGTACATTTAGCTTATTCATCAGAACTTCTGCAGTGTCCTGCGAGCACGAATTAGTAGATTCTCCTATGAGCGGAGGTACGTGCGGGTTGAGTGATGTGACCCCATCACTCAATAGAATGATGTGACCCTCATCATGCAATAGAAGGGTGTGACCTCATCACGTAACAGAAGGGTGTGACCTCATCACGCAACAGAAGGGTGTGACCTCATCACGCAACAGAAGGGTGTGACCTCAACATGCAACAGAAGGGTGTGATCTCATCATGCAATAGAAGGTTGTGACCTCATCACGCAACAGAAGGGTGTGACCTCATCATGCAACAGAAGGGTGTGACCTCAACATGCAACAGAAGGGTGTGACCTCATCACGCAACAGAAGGGTGTGACCTCATCACGCAACAGAAGGGTGTGACCTCAACATGCAACAGAAGGGTGTGATCTCATCATGCAATAGAAGGGTGTGACCTCATCACGCAACAGAAGGGTGTGACCTCATCATGCAACAGAAGGGTGTGACCTCAACATGCAACAGAAGGGTGTGACCTCATCACGCAACAGAAGGGTGTGATCTCATCATGCAATAGAAGGGTGTGACCTTATCTACTCGGACACACCTCAATGACGTCAATATAAAGAACAATTACAAGCATCTGCTCATGATCATGATTATTAGAGAATGATCCCGGAATGATTCCGGCTTCCAAACATATCTCCTAGAACCAGAGGCATCCATAATATTCTATATGAAGAGTCCGAAGTTGTCCCACGCTTGCTGAAGCTGCCTCGGGATTGGTTGAAACTTATAACATAAGGCGTGGTACAGTGTCTCTCATAATTGCGAGCGTTGTCATACTACACGCCTTTCAGCATCAAGGCAGGTTTAACATTTCCCGACACAACTTAGAAACGTTTTCGAAAGGAAATCGTGTTAATTGTCCCCCGTATCGCAATCATCTGGTGGTTTAATTTCAGTCACATTGAAGCAGGAGTGTGGGACAGAGGCGAGTGGATCTGCACTTAGTGGAGGGTACAGTCAGCTGGATATGTCGCCGTCACCCCGAGTGTGGCATCTGTGTATATTATGCACTGTAGCAGGTAGGATGCAATGTTATAAGCAAATGTGCATTTTTAATTATAACGATTTTGGTTTAAACTGATATATGAGATAATAAAGAGAGTTAAAGTGAATTAAAAAGGTGTGAGGAATTCTCCCCTATTAAGTACTTCATGTGCCTATTGTTCACCCACACATCCTGGGTCTTTTGAGTAAATCTATATGTAATGTCACAGTCACACTGGCTTAATTGCGTGAAGAACTAGGAAGAATTAAATACGTATTGGTTCTTTGTAATTATTCTAAGCCCATCGTAGTTCATTACAGTTCTACCATGGTTCCGACTGGTTGGTGATGATTGGTAACGAATTGTCGTGGTTCATGTCGCAGTGACCTTATAAGTCAATGTGCAACGACTGAGTGTGATAACACATGCTTTAATGAGCTTTGACATAAACCGAATTTATATTAATTCCACATCTGTCGCAGTTCTGACAAATTCGCCGGAAATTATATAATGTTTTTCCCGGTTCTATGATAAATGTCGTTAATGTGTGCCTGAGGCATTAGTGGGGTAGGAGGCCTCCATGGGAGAGTAAGACGTGTGAAATCGGCAGTGAGATATGGGGCTAAGGTATGGTATATCAGGCCGACCTGCACTTTACAGGCCTGACAATTACTCCTGGTTGCAGTGGGATTTGATTCGTGTAGTCCTTTTTATATAATAGATAATACATCATAATTTATCTGTATACGCACAAACATTCACCTTCATACGTAGCAGGTGCCAGCATCAAAGATTTAAATGTCACTCTAATAAAAGGGATATTTTCCAACTGGTGTGAATTCATATACTTTATATAACAAATGACAAAATTAATGTTTTACATTCAGCTGGATCCTTGGCCCTGGAGGTGTCTCCGAGTAACATAAAGAGGTAAGCAGATATTTTTCCAGTAATACATCTTGTATAATCGGAAACAAGGATACATCAATTCGTACCACTATATATTCTAATCATGGGCTGTTGGGTCATGATAGTCCCATCAGGCTGCCTGCATATAGGAGTGAAGGTTGCTTCTTGTACAGCTAGATCAGGATCATTATTGAAGTGGAGGACATACTTGATATCATTGGGTTTCCAAGTATACCTGTGAATGTTGAAAGCATTGTGAGTTTATCCACTAAGTGTGTCTCTCTTTAAACTGACAAGACGATGTGACCGCAAATTAGGGTAAAACCATCAAAGTTGGCTCATGTATGCCAACCATGTCCCGGGCTAATACACGCAGAGTATAAATCTAACTGACATAATATGACCACCTAACCTTCTACAGCAAAACGCCGACATGTTGGTATCCCCCAGTGATTTGTTAAGTCTTCAAGCTGTTGTGAACATATCTTCAATGTTGATTTCTATTTATATATTGAAGGCTTTCCTTAAGAATTTCTTATTAAATGTGGGGAAGCAAATTACTTACACTCTGGAAATATAAGAACCCACTAGATGAAAGACATATTTGTAACAAGATACTTCCCTTTGACCCACTAGAAAAAAAGCATATATTTGTGGGAAGCCCTTTTACATAAAATAAATGGCATGTTATTGTCCTTTTAACATGTGTAGCAAGATATCACCCATTGACGTACCAGATATGTCATACTATTGCCCTACGACATGATCATTGTGGCCCAATACTGTCTTGTATTATCCTTGGAAGGACATTATTAACTTATTGAAATATAGTCGGTAGTATGATATCGTATTTTGAAATAATCTCAATGGTATATTAATCAGTGTCTTTGTCTGACCAAGTATGTGGGCTGGTAAATTCTTAACACCCTGACAGACCACAATAGAGGTCACATGATTGTATACATGCAGCCACCTAGTGGTCAAAGGAGTACAGGCATTATTGGCATTTGCAGCAAAACACAATAACCATGGTCAATGTATTTTGGTTGATTTTAGTGAGATTAATTGTATCACAGTTTCATGGCCACATATCAAGCATACCCTAAACCTTTGTAAATTGCCTGTGACCTCTGTGGTTTCATGAATGCTTTAAATATGTTAAACGATACAGACGTCTTTAGGATATCCTACAGACGTCTGTGTAATTGAATATTGCACGTACCGTGCGACACACGTGTATAATGTGACCACAGCTACGGCATATATCTGATTACCACTGATGAACTCCCCGGCGCCCGGCAGCCTGTGAAGTCGGCCGATTCTTATTACCCGGCCGTTGATTAGTGCAAATGTGACTGGGGTATAAGTTTCGAATCCCGGGGCTTGAGCACATTATTTCAATTTGAAGTAAATTGATTTGAATAGTGATTTTCTCCAGACCCAGCTCCTTATGGGGGCACACGTTTTTTTATTTTGGGTTAAACGTCACTTTCAACTTTATTTCAGTCATTCTATGACGAGACCTACTTGTTGCAGATATAGTGCTAACTCCCTGAATTGTAATGTCACAGGTCCTTGATATAACAACTCACCCATTCACAGATTTACAAGGGAAACAGATTAATCAGATTATGTCGTCAAGCACGGGCCTCAGATCATATGAGAAATATTAATGCAATCTTTGCACGGCTGGAAATCAAACCCACGACCTTTGGATCATCATAGAGGAACTGGTGCTAATCAACTTGCGCGCTAACCAACTGCGCCACGGCCCGTCGTCTTATCTGTTATGTTGATGGTTCAAGGCTGTCTCCACTTTCATCTGTGCACCAAAGGATTTATGGACATTTGTCCCGATCTTTAATTGTATGGTTCCATTTATCATTATTGAAGATTGCTTAAATATTAAAGTTTTTCATTTAATGAAAGCGGGGCAACTGTATGCTGGGTCATGTATTATCTTGTGTTGTCACGATCAGAGATCTGTTTCAGGATTATGAATAGTTAGTCCTTATTGGCAAATCAAAACATATTTTCGTGAAACATTTGACAAATCAAACACAAGTTTTCAGTCCCCAGTACCTAAAATCTTTCCAAGATAAAGAAATATTTAAGGACTTTGAAAATTAATACTAAAATTAAATTAACCGCACCTCAATGATGTCCCATTTTGTGGTCTTGGTATACTGGACACTCGTAATCTACCAGGCTGACGGTTTTGTTGAAGGAAAGTTGTTCAGTTGTATCCTTGTAGTGACAAGGTGCATATGCCAGGCTGATAAACAGCAATGTCATGGGGCCTTCGGCAAAAAGCAAGAGATATAAAAACCAGAACGTCTATTAAAGCAAATATCACATAGAAATATGACACCTGATTTCTTACAAGTATCCCCCTTTTGTTTTTGAATTATATTGCTGATTCCAGACATATACACCTGGGCTGAGAGGCAAGTATATCTATATGTACATCTAAGAGAGACAGTCCACGTATCATTAAGCGAATCACACAAGGTTTTGTCTGAGTCTACACCAAAAATAATGTAACTAAAATATAATTTATGGCATGGTTTTGGCTGGAACATGGACACTGATATAATAATCACAGCAGAGAATGGTAATTGTCTGGTTGATGATGCTTAGCCAACACAGCAAATAATGTCTCCCGATGTCTCATAATGTAATGTTTGTTATATTTCACCAAAAAATTAATGGCTCGTGATAATCTGTCTCTATATCACACAGTCTTAGAGAATAATTACTTCCATAACAATACAATTTAATCCGTAAGGTATTTTACTTTTGTAAATAAAAGTAGTATGAGATGGTGAAACTTTGTCAATTTAAGTACATTTATTGGAAATCATACCATTTTGTATTTCTGATTGAGAATTATATACCATTGTGTAAAACTACACCCATTTTCTTTTCACTGTCCATTATGATTAACTTTAAACGCCAGTACTGATAACACAAATCCCTGCAGCTAACAATCAAACAACCTTGTTCCTCGTCAACATAAGCTGTCAGTCCTGATAAAAAAAAGAAAGTTTAGAAAGGGCGGCACAGAATACACATTGGTTTTTATCTGAATGCATTTTGACTGGGAAAGGTGGCGACACATTTTGTACAAGATTTTAATCGTCGGGAGTTGGTTTTGTGACTAGCTTGGGACAGATTTTGGGCCCAAAGATCTGAGAAATGTCCACCAGGCCTATGGATTTAATATTTGTCTTTTTTTTTAGGGTTTGATAATGTGATGACTGGATAACATGAAGTTTGTTCACAAGGGACAAATTGGCAGATGTTAGTGAGAAACTGTGGCGTTGATAAGAAAACAGACAAGAACAGATAATTTTCTTTTGATTATATTTTCTCAAATAACGATCAGAAATTAAATCCAAATTTGGGCAAAAGGAAGAGTGAACACGATAAATTGCTATTTGAATGTTGATAGACAAGTTGTGTTGGTACAGGAGTACATGACCAAACGACATTAAAAAATACACACAACCTCAAACAAATCAAATAAATCAACTGCTCCGATATAACAACTTATATTAAATGGCACTATGTTGTAAAGTCCCCTCTTATATAGTGTCACTCTTTTGAGCTCAGGAATACACAACAATCCGCACGGGAGTTCTGATAGTTATTTCCAAGAGGACAAACTCAACACGTCTTCGTGTATTGAAAGCTGGAAATAAAATGTTTTATTTTACTAAAAGTAATTGTTTGTTAGTGTGAGTCAGATAGAATGAATGCAATCAAGCCTGGCTGTGTGGAAATTGGTCCAATCACAGTAATTGGCTTGATGCAGAATATAGTCACAAAGCAATTAAAGTGACTGCTCTGCCGAGGCACAGACAATAGAAGGTCAATAAAAGGTATCACAAAAGTAATTTAACTTTAAAAACAGAATCTTGAAATATAGGACAGGTTAAGTTCATATATAAGATGTGTTTTTAAAAGGGAAATATCCAGATATTTCAGAGTGATTTTAGTAAAACAATATTTGTTATAAATTATATTCAGTAAATAATGAACATAATACCATCAAATATATAGTTAATAGATATTATAAAAATGTGAAATATATCTTGCATATAAAATCAATATAAAATCAGGGATTTTACAATGTATTGTTTAGTCGTCAAATGATTAAAATGTCTTTATTTTAAATGCCTCAATTGAAGATAGACAGTGTGTTTTGCTGTGTTGTTTTATCATGACTAAAATGTATATTGCATGATTTGCATTGCATCAATCACATTTCTGAAAAAATACTACCTGTGAAAAAGCGATGAAAAACATTCATATGGTGTTTCACTACTGCTGCTTACAGCTCAGAATAACTGACAATCTAATAGAACCGTTGGCAGTCACAAAATATTCGTCATCCCCACGGCCAGGATTTGTCTGAAGTCACGTGTTTCCACTTGATTGATGCTTTCCGAAACTTTTACCATGTCTGTGAATGTGACAACCCTCCAGAGGTTTACTAAGTTTATTTCACCAAGAGTAGAGGTTACACAGCAAGACCTCCATTAATGGACATAAACAATTTTCATTTTATCTTCAGGTCAATTCTGGATATATGAAAATCAAAATTTGGTAATTAGGGGGTAAAAAAATTTGACAGTTATGATGTTTCTCTGTTCTTCCCTTCAGGCACCCAATTTTTAATTTAAACCCACAGTATCAAGAACAAACAAATATTACCTGATGTCAGATATCAGTTCTCACATTAATACATTTTCACAGATTATGAATTAGTCATCACAATATCAAATTCATTTAATTCTTATATAGTTGATGGAACTGCTTTAAGATGTGAGGTATTTTATAATTCCAGTAATCCGATTGTGCTTAATTTCGTCCGAAAGAACATGACGAATAACGTTGTGTTATTATTGTTGTTGTTGTTGTTGTTGTTGTTGCTGTTGTTGTTGTTACTGTTGTTGTTTATAAAATCTCACTTTGAAAAACTATACAAACCTTTTAGGACTAAAGAGACTTTTGTATATCAAACAAGTGCATCAATATCCAAATATACAAGCAATTCATATATTCAAGAAATTCACGACATAGCAAGACGACTGTGAGAACGAAGGAATCCAATCTAGTTCTCTAGAAGTGGATGAAATGATGGAATGATGTTTTATGTGCAACTTTCATAGTTTTCCCAATGATTTTTCATGAATGGAAATTTATCCATCTGTTATGGTCATCATGATCCTAAATATTCTTCTTAATTACGTAGAAACAACATGGGGCCATTTATACCAAGACGCTTGAAATGATAAGCAAATGTATCTTTAAATATAAAATGTATTGCTAAAAATAAAGTTACAGTAAAAAAAGGCAAGGATCCTCAAGAATAAGCTAGACGACGATCACAGTCCCTGGCCTAAAATAAAGTTCTAATGAAGGGCATGATGTAGTCCATGGTGTGGTGTTTATAGATAGTCAATTTTGAGATATTTACACTTTCGCCAAATTAGAATTAGCCAGCAAAAGTAGATTGCCACACAAACATGTACCAATATTCAAAGATCCGGTCCTATATTACTGTGCATGTTCTATGAATAAGTAATTGTGATAGATCTAATGATTAAGTTCACAAATGCTGTACTGGCTAGGCTTATGGATCCAGTTTGCTTGCATATCTAGAATTTTGAATAGCTCTCAAATCATGATTTGATGTTTCTACAGCCACAGGCCGTGGCGCAGTTGATTGGAGCGCTAGCTTATTAGCACCAGTTCCTCTGTGGTGATCCAAAGGTCATTGGTTCGATCCTCGGCCATACCGAGATCGAACTCATGATACAATATCTCATTTGAGCTGAGGCTCGTGCCTAAAGGGTTAACCCGTTGTCCTTGTAAATCTCTGACTGGGTGGGTCGTCATGTCAAGGACCTGGGACATGACAATTCAGTGAGGCAGCACTATATCTGCTACAAGTAGGTCATCATGAAATAACTGAAATAACGTTGAAAGTGATGTAAAACCTCAAACAAAAAAATAAAACAATTGATGTTTGTACAATATGCAATATGATATTTCTGATTAACCTATTTTAGAATGGAATGCTTAATATACTGGGAAAAGTGATGTATTTATTCCTACTACAAATAAACCTGCCTTCCAGCACACCCAATAGTCGTCAACTACATTGGGCACTATTTTACCAACCTTACATTAAATTAATACATTTGATAAAGAATGCTAATTTGAAAACATTGTTCATTTACAAATGGGTCACACTTATTATGATCAATACACCAGTAACTATAATTGCTTCCATGTTAAAGGCGAATTACATAATAATGGATTACAATAATTGGCTGGGCAAATGCTCATAGATTAGCGTAGAGGGAGGTGGAGGGTTCAACCCCACTGCCGTAATTGTTTCCTTGACACTGGTTAAAAGACAGGAACCAAACATGATTTGGCATACGGGATAAAATAATATGACACACACATACATACACACACACGTTTTTTCAAGTAAAAGTGAGGACTGCCAGATACGTTGTCGAATAACATTGTAAAATAGCCATAGATATGCCTTCTCACAACCTTTCTGCATATAATGTAGAAGGGTTAATTCAATAGTCTGTTTATCTATGACAAAATGAGATTCTTTTTATCAAAAGAGTTAAAGCCCAAACACTGGGATGGTCAGGTCATGTGAAACAAACATTAATTATTTATTATCTAGAACTAAGATCTGGCACATGGCACATGAGTATACCACTAACATTTCCTCTTCTCCATATATTATTAAGCAAACACTGGTGATTCTTTTACTTTATACTTTGTAATGATAAAATAACGCTCTTAAAGCTTTGAGGCCAGCATCAATTGTCTTTTATATTTAGCAAGAAAACCTTGATTGAACTTCCATCTGATTTGACATCAGAATATGCTCCTATCTTAATTCGCATTCAAATAACAAACAGGTCACATGGATGCACATAGTTTACTATTTATCCACTATATTGATTTGAATTATTTTAGGATTTGTCAGCATATCATAGAATTTGTGTAACAATAAAAAAGAGGTGTGTGTGTGTGTGTATGTGTATAAACATAAAAACTGTAGTCATATGCTTTATATTTTCAGCCTGTATAAAGGGGATCCTGAATCTAAAAGGTTAGCCCATTGTGTGGAGGAGTATTGTCAAAATATGGCAGCAAAGGCAACACTTCTTTGTATAGTGAGAAAGTGCAACTTTAAAACAAAATTTACGGATGAGAGGAAATGGTTGGATTACTCGCAATTCGTCAAGGACAAAAAATGGTTAGACAACTCCCAGTTCACAAATGATAAGAAATGGTTAAAACACTCTTATTTCACAAAGGTTCAAAAATGGTCCAATGTTACTCATTACACTGATAAACGATGGTTGGATACTGAGCAATATACTGAGAACAAACAGCTTGACTCTACTCACTTCACAAATGTTAAGAAGTGGCTTGACAACTCTCAGTTCACCGATGATAAGAGGTGGCTTGACAACTCTCAGTTCACCGATGATAAGAGGTGGCTTGACAACTCTCAGTTCACGGATGATAAGAGGTGGCTTGACAACTCTCAGTTCACAGATGACAAACGAGCTGCTAGATGTGAAAAAGAATGTGTCCAAAGTAAAGTGATGGACCAGAAAGAGTGTTTGATAAATTGCAGAGCCGTCAGAAGGCCAAAAGTCCATGAAAACAATGTGTTTATGCTTAAAAAATGGATGGACCCTCTAAATTACGCTTCAGGTCGCCAAAAAAGATCAGCCTACAAACTCATAACAGAATGTTTCCAACTTCACTGTGCTCACATTAGTACTGAAAAGTCCAGCGCTTGCTTAAGGAGCAGCTGTATGCCTGTGGCTGAATATTTCCGGTGAAAATGAGATGCTGCTGGAGAAGTGTAGAAATCTGAGAAGATAAATTGGATAACTTTTATTTCTTATTTTGCATATTTATTATTTGGTCAAGATTGTAGAATGTATTGATGAAATTCATATTCACAACATTCATTAGATGCATGACATGATGAAGACAATTGAAGAAGAATGTAAGTCTTAAAATGTTCATTCAGTTTAAAGAAGACCCAATATAATATTCAATACACTGTGAAAGACCACAATTACTGTTGTGATTAAACATCTTGTTTTCTAAGCATCAAAATGTTCTACTTATCTTCTTATTTTCAATAAAGACAGTATGGCATTGACGTTTACCTAAAATCTGAAGTTTGTATCCTGCCACCATAGAAGATAAACAACTTATGCTGTGCCAAACCATCTGCTAATTCGGAATAGCTGTATATTATGTCAGATGTCATAGTTAAAGCACAGGGATTGCTAAAAGATAAGCCAGTGCAGAAATTGTTTGATCAATGCAATATTAATTCTCCCTTTTGCCTCATACAATTATAGGGAAGAAAGCTGAAATCATAACCTTAAATGACAAAATGTTTAATTCAAATATAAAGTTATTAATTTTACTTTCATGACCTTAAAGTGTGGGTGTTTCAGTTATGTACCTTATGTACTTTAGCCTTACATTGATTAATAGTTTTGCCCAAATTTGATAACACTGGTCTGAAAATCAGAAAATACGATCCTGTTCAGGGAAATATGGAAATGGATGGTGTTCCACAGAATACCATTTTAAACTCACATACTTACTTTCGTGAAACAATGATTTGTAGTACTAAGGAAATGATCAATTGAGAAACAGGGGCACAAAACTATGCAAGCTTTCTTGGAAATAATCTCATTTTTTGTTTTCCACCACTCATTTACAGACTTTTCTCATTTCACTTGGAACACAAATTTCAACTCCACGAACGAAATATTTTAAGACAGCAAAAGGTAAGGTTACACTTTCAACAAAATGCTTTTTTATCTTAGCATTTTTGTAGTATGTTTTTATGATATACCTAACTATATTTAATTTGATTTGGAACATTAGATTGACAGAAATGTGATGCAAGTTTTTTCATGCCTTTATAATATTACATATGAAATTATGCACTGTCATGAAGGGGTGTCAGTGTATTATCTTTTAAACACATCGAAGAAGATGCTATTCATATGTTATAACCTGTCACAGATAAAATAGCTGACATCATTCTCTAGGGGTGATATATACAAGCTTAGACTCTTCCTTTGCTTCTCAAATGATTGTCCATTTCATTGCGCCGGTCAACCTTGACATGCCGAGAATGGTCATTTTTGGCAGATGGCAAAGGACTGTTCATTGTTGCTATTATATATATGATTATGATGACTGGATATGGAATATGACACAAGTCAATCATTTTAAAATGTATAAATCATCATATATGAAATAGAAAATCCTGAATCCATTTTCTTTTTCAAACAAAATCCTTTAATTTTGGGACATATTATGTTTGACAAATACTCATAATCTACATTATGAAACAATAATTATACTTACGTCGCAATGGAGTCATGCTAAATATAGGGGATATTGCTTGGTGGACATGCTTTCATAAGAGGTTCACCAGGGCAATGCCCTTGTGTATGGCACTATTGTATCTATTGAATGAGTGGACATTGAGCTGTGCCTTGTAAATTTGCTATTTCCTACATTTACAACTTACTCGAAATTACTGGATGGTTATCTCTTCTTTAATTCTTTGTTTAAAAAATAAATTAAGTCTTTAAAGGATGAGCTGGCTGATAAAAATAGGTTTGATCTCAGCCATGTGTCTATATATAGCATTACTATATCTATAAACTAAGGGCATGAAAGCTCTTGCACCACATTTATGTCAATCTGATGTTTAAAATCAGATTAAGAATACTTATGTACATCCTAAAATTAAAGGATATTATCCATTCAATGATAAGATAGCAATGTATTTTTAAAAAGTGAAAACTTTGCATTATGCATTTTAAAAATATATCTTTGATAGAGTTGAAAATTGTGTTCAAAGAGAAATAAGACAATGATTAGGTGGTGGAACACCATGTAAATAATATCATTCCCTAGGAAACTTATACATTTTGTGCCCCCAGTTGTTTAATTGCTCATAATATCTGCAAAGAACTTCAAGGCATTGTCACACCCCACTGAGCACAGGAGTATAGTATTGTATGAGACATTATTGATTTCTATCATTCCCTCAATTGAATCACAGGTTTTTCGGATATTTTTATAAGTGATCTCAGATTTAGGCAGAAATATTAATTAAAAGTAAGCCTAGGTTAAGTTTTGAAACACTGGATTTGAGGATTGGATGGCACAGATCAGATATATCAACACCTCAAGGTCATAAAAGTAAAATTGATAACTTAAAGATATTTGCTTATTTAATCATGCCAAGGTGTTAACCAACAATATCAAGACAGAATTTCAATTGAGACATACAATTCATATAATCCTCAGTTATATCAGCCCTTGAAAAACCTAAAGGAACTGATAATAAAACACCTTCAAAGCATTAACGACTCAACGTTTTTTATTTGTCTTTCAGGAGATTGGAATGAGGCACATACTGATATTAAGCGACTGAAATGAAACACATGCTCCTTACTAAGAGACTCATTAGACGCATGTCCCTTGTCAAGAGACTGCAATCATATATAGGTCCCTTATATAAAGACTGAAATGAGACTGAAGCGACACACATGCCCCTCACAATTATTCTGGAATGAGGAACATGTGCCTGTTCAATGTATTAAATGTAAAGCATACAAACCTACTCAATTTACTGAAATGAGGCGCCAGGAATATGAGTCAAAATATGGAAAAGTCAAAGCAGCCATGTCCCATATGTTGTGATTTCATCAATTCAGATCATATTCAACTAATGTTTAGATCTGGTTCAATTTCTTCAGTGAGCTTCCATAATTTGTACATATCAGTTGATACAATCAGAAATGTGGACAGAATTGGGTTGACCAATGTGCCTCACATTGAGGACAGTGATTACAGGATTATTATAAAAATGTACAATTTTATGCTCCATTTTTATACCAGGGGTAAAAAGGTTGTGGCAAATTATATTATTTTAAGAAGAAAGATACCTTCAGTAAAGTAAAAAAATACCGTGCTGTTAAAACGGTGATATATTTACTTTTTCCCAACCAAATTTCTAAAATGATATATCGTACAAATATACATCTATTAGTTACGTCGGCCTTAAGGATCCCATATTCTTGAAAAATTGTTGATTTTACTTCCCCAAGTCTTGTTTTCAAACGTGCGTGTGTCAATCTCGCTCTTCCCTACATGAGTTATTCTGAGGTGGCTGGCAAAATATAGGTTGAAATGTGTTCACCTTTTATACTTTTAATATGGCGCACCTATTCTAAATCTTCAGAAATTTTAAAATCATATCTAATTGTTTGGCCAATTTTAAATTATCTTATAACTATATCTTCATATTTATAACATCAATAAGAACTTCGCCACGAGGGTTTTGAATGAAATATCGGAATGTCAGGAAGGTTCTCCTTGTCCCATCGCAGCATTATCTTATTTCTTTTAGGGAATATAAAAGAATTTACCTGACCCCCAATTTATTTCTTTTGGGAAATAAATATCCGGGGGAAATTGGAAAATCCATGTTCATGCACGTAACACATTGCCTGTGGAGCCGGCTGCTCGATTCACATGGTGCTGCCCTCTATTCGTGTTTTTTATACAAGAGCCCTCTGGTGAGCATACTTTTGAGCCACTTTTTATTTCAATTCTTCTTCAATTTGAGATTTACAATGATGTAAAATCTGTGATATGATTTATGTACACTTTGTAATAAAATGTCTCTAGAAATAACATTATTTTTTTACAATCCACAGGAAACATAGGGTAGATACAATTATAATAATATGTTTTAGAAAACATTTTTGGTGTAAAAATCTGAATAATTCTTGCTAAAATGTAAATAGACAACACTGGAATACTCTCTATTGCTAATGCTCTTTTTATGTATTTCACGTTATTTTACGTCTTCATACCCGATATTGTAAGACAAAATAATAGAAGAATGCTACCAAAGAAGTACTTGTGGGACTGGAGCATACTTTGTTTGCTTCAGTCTCTGCCTTTCTGATGGCCACGCTGGAGCACGATGTGCATTCTTGTGTGAGCGGCGGTTGCAGATGATCAGTGTTGCGGCACAATAAGTGGAGAGGACCTCAATAAATACACCTGTACATTCTTTTTAATCAGTGAAGTGCAATCGTCTTAAGCCCCCATAAAAATAACCTCATTTTGTATCATTGTCCGAAAAAGCACAGCCAGAGAACACTTTAAATGCTGACTGGAATGTTACAAGTCAGCATTTTGTAATCTTCGTTTCGGGAACTACAGACATTACCTGCCGATCTGGTCAAAGCGAGCCACACTTCAGTTCATTATAAATCAACATGGAGCCACGCAAATCGTCGAATCTGAAGTTGTCAATTGTGCTTGTGGGACTAATGTTGTGGATATTTCCTATAAATGCAATGGATTCAGGTGAAAATCACCCTCCAAGCAGTCCGGAGAATAGGACCATACCAAGACTCGCCTCTATTGTAGAGAAATACATGAGAAATAAAAAGAAGTTTGACATGAATATTATCTACAAGAATTTCGATTTTAAAGGAAATTTACCGAAAAGAAATCGCTCTTGTAATATTTACACCAAGGATGACAAGATGCATAGCAAAATAAGAGACTTACTGGCAGAAGGAACCAAGCTCATGGAGTTCATATTGCATTTCCCAGAGTACAAAGTGAACCCCATCACGTCAGATGATGTGAAGTGGAATTACAAGACGAACATGTGGTATAGGGCTTACAACAGCCACGGAAGGACACTTCTCACCTTGGCATTTAATTATGACATATTATCAATGAGCATCCTGACATTTGGTGTCCACCGCCTCGACATCGGCTTAACAGACACACCAAGTGGGTGCTTTGGTCAAATGTCCGAGACACGGAAACTTCAGGAGCTGCTTTATCTGATCACAATGGACTTTGACGAGGAAGAGGGAGTGAACATGATAAGTGACGGGGAAGCCAGTTCTTGCCATCAGTTCATTAAGATGAATGGGGGCACAGGTGACTTTGAGTTCATGTGTTGTCAATGGGATGAGGAAACAGCTGATGTTAAATGTGCCGCAAATAAGCCTTCAGAATGGACCGTATTACTGATGCATCTCATAAGAGTGGTCAAGGTGTTGGCTTTATTGTTTGGTCCTAACATGCTCTTGTGGGTCATTCATAGCCAGTCCATAAGAAGAGAGGAATATGAAGTTAACCTGAGGGAAACCCTCGGTGTGGATAATGCCACCTTATATGAGGATAAAACAAATCCCAGATTTCACAGAGTTAGAATGCTCAGGAATTTCAAGAAACACATAAATAATAATACAGTCGATGGCATCAATGGACAAAGATTTGATAAAGTAAATATACTGGTTGATCACCGAAAACTTATGTGTGAAACAGTTGTCCCAGTAGGTTTGATGAACTTTCTTTTTGAAAATCTGCTTCTTTGCAAGCTCACCAAATGGAAAACTTTTGTATCTTGTTGTAGTGCTAGTTTATGTGGATCATGGTCTTCAAAGTTCCTTTGCCTCACATTATCAAACAAAAACAAAGGTAAAGGCAAGGATGGTGCGGCCTGTACATGGGCCTCATTGGTCTCATCCATAGGAGGTATATTGATAATAGTGCTACTGCCTTTGCCATACTACTTCAGGCTGTTCCTCTTTTATCAATATGAACATGATGAGATCCACCAGAGGCTTGATGCTTTGGCAAAGGTGAGCCTCCAACCCGTCCATGACCACCACCCGCTCCACTATCTTACTCCAACCCATGCTTTGTTTATTGTCATATATGTTGTGTATGCAATTTGCATGGTGATACTATGTGTCTGCACAAAACTGTCAACCACGAAGTTCAGTGAGGTGGTAATTGATGCAGTTCAAGACATGAGGCAGATCTCTAAGATAGAGTGTGCCAGACTCTACATATCACACTTACTTCTGCCTCTGGAGAAGTTTGGGGTACTTGGGGTACTGGTTGGAATATTGTATTGGCCTTTTGCTTTTACTGCATGTTTGATTACTACAGCATGTTATTGCATACCTTCATTGTACCTGACTGGTAGATTCCTGATGGACAAAAGACCGTCATTTTTCAAACACTTCCCGGCTAAGTCCTCATACTGCTCATCCTATAGGCAGCAAAAGGTATACAACCTATCAGAAGGAACAAAATCATTGGAGGAATCTTTGTTACTTAATAACATAAGTAAACGCGATGATTCGACATGCACAAGGCGGACCCTGCACCTGAAGCATTTCAAGAAAGTGAGATCAGACACTCTTAAAATATGCAGTATTGAGTGGATAATAGCGATCGCTGCAGTCTTACTGATGTGGGCAGTATTGGTGATGTTTTCAGAGATAACTGGTTTCCTTGTTGAGGTGTTTGTGTTTTCCTTGATGGGTACCATAGTGAATGCCAGCCACGCCGCCCAGTATATTATGCTTGCTTTCTGGATTATCATGTACTCTTCAAACTGTTTTAACTTTCATTATGAAAAATATCTCAAGCTCAGTGCAAAGGTGTTTGAATTTATAAAGAGCAAGAAATTTGAAGACGATCGGAAATTAAGTGATGTTGTCTCGAACTTGATATCCTTATCCAGCCATGTACAGGGGAACAATGCATTCAAATATTATACCAACAAAGAGATAAATGAACACATAAAGCGAGAGATCGAGGAGTTTGACAAAAGGGAAGACAGTACTATAGAGGACAGTACAAACACGAACAGTCCATCCCTTGACATGGAAGTCACTGATACAATAACTAACTGCAAGGGGAAGCTTACATGGAAAGCTCACAGTCTGGTGTTCTTCATTGACGCTAAGGACTCTCCAAGAATCCCCAAGAAACTGTTCAAATCTATTTGTGATATTGAGGCCCCTGGATGCCCAGGGCCCATCCATCTGAGCCTGATGAAGGCCGGCCTGCAGCTTTTCCATATGGTCCTCTTCCTACTGTTTGTGCTGGTGGTTATCATGATATTTGGGGATGTCTACAAAGTGTCTACAACCAATCAGCTGCTCATGACTCTGGCTGGGGGGTTTCTGCCCTTCATCATCAGAACTGTCCTCACACCACGCAAGGATGACCTCAATCTCAGCACCTACACCTTCAATGGCAGGATCCAGGAGAAGATCCGCAAGTACAACCAGGTGTGGCCAGTGTTTGATATCTCTCTTTCTGAGCATGGATTGGGAGGCGGACAAAAAACACCTGGTTCAACTCCATCAACAGCACCTGTAAAACGCTCAAGAAATTCAATGGGTGATCAAAGGACACTGGACGATGTAGCTCTGTCTATGGGCATAGTGGCCTCCACGGCAATGGACACCTCCCCTTCCACCATATACCACACGCCCCCACGTGGTTCTCCTAACATCTCGTCCTATAACAATTCCCTCATTACTGACATGATTGACGGGGACGAGGATTACGATGTTTAGTCTAAACAATGCTTATCAATCAATCAAGGGTTAAATGTAAGGTACAGCGTATTATGTGTAATTTGAGAATATAGACTCTTCGCAGAAGAAGTATACAGATACGAACCTTTAATGTATATGAATGGAGGCCCCTTTGGGAGCAAAATGAGACATTGACTTGTGACATGTATGTTGTCCATAAGCTGATTTCAATATTACCTGTGAAACACCGAAAAGGCACTATATCATTATTGTTATCATTATTCTCCCATCAAATTACAATTCCACACAACACACCTGTATTCCTAGGATCGGAATTGACTAACGAAAAATGGGCAGGCACATCAGCATTTTTGTATGCAATTCTGAGAGCAATAATAATTATTTGTAATAATGTATACCATATTGTAACAAATGCATATATAATGATAGGATACAACGAATGTTGGTGTGTATACGTCAGAGATTGGGATGGTGGCGCTCCGAACCGTGCACATTTCCTTCATGAGTAGCAGTATGTCTTTTGTGGGTTCTGGATTAGATTTTCATTATCAAACGCATCTTCAGCAGACGACATTTGGCGAGATTTACGGCCATGCCATTTGATATTTGGGGACGAGGAAATATGAATATCATTTTAAAAAAGGAAATTGCATACACATTCTTTAAAAAAGTGCTTGTTTGTGTGAAGTCTGAAAAATGACCTATAATGCCCGATATTGCCCCACTTCCCAAGCTTACTGGTGGATCTATAGGGAAGTCCGTGCAAATATTACTCAGGCATAAGATGGCAGGACTCTGCATGCACTCTCCTGTCAACCACGTGCGTACTCACGTCAAGCAGGTGATCTCAGAGTGTCACCTGGCAAGGTATTATAATGTATTGTTAAAATCTCAATCAGCTCGAGATTACTTAGATGCCAGCTGATGTTAATACCTACATGCCCTGTGAGGGGCGCGAGGCCTGGTGCTTGGCTTAGCTCCCCAGGGTAGGCAATCAGGCCACACACCCCAGGGAAGGAAGGGTGCTAATTTGACTTGACATTCATCCCTATTTGCGAGCTATCCCTCAAAATACTACCCTGGCGGTACAGTGGCTGGATAGCATGTAGCGTAACATTATCATGTATGTATATAAGTTGTGTAGTTTTTTTGTATCTCGGGGAAGTATCGGCAGAAGATCTATGGCGAATAAAGCTTGCTTTCAACCTAATGTTTTATTGTTCAAGTTCATCCATAGAGAACTTTCTCTATGGTTCATCTAATTCCATATTATTATCATTACTACATATGGAGGTGGGACAATGCAGCATGATGTGTGTGCGACCCTTTAGAGTCTGTCATGGTTGAGTGAATTCAGCGTATATTAATGCCACACCTTGGCGTTTCACATGACTGGTTCTCGCCCCTTGTCTCTTTGTTCGCTTACTTTGTGTTTATTTGCCATTGAGACAACGCACAATTTTAAAGGGTAGTACATATGGCTGGAAAGTTATTTCAGAAATTTGTAACGCTGTACTTTATACATCTCACACACACAAAACAAATTTACATGCGACTGAAAACCGATGAATGTGCTAATTTCAATTAGTTTTACATGTCATACGTTTATGATGAGATCTTATACTTTCTCTATGGTGACACCATGTTATGCCACCCTCTATTACAGTCCATATGCATATGTATTTATTACACACGCTGATTACATAGCTTTTTAGCATTTTAAATATTGGAGTTTAAAGTTAGTCTTTGTTAAGAAACTGATATTAACATGGACTACAAATAGCTTGTTCCACATCACATGTTTGGAGATGACCACACATAATGCCTTCCATGCAAAGCAATTGCAACAATCGGCTTTTAACATCTGTCACTAACTCATGCGAAATGATATAATTTGAACAAATTACAATATAATACAATTGCCCGTAACCCATTTGTCGAAACTTATTGCACCATGAGTGATGATATTTCAGCTTTGTCACAGATCATAATTTACAAAGTTAACGACAGAAATAGTTTTATTTTAATGAGCAAAGCAGGAGATATCTAGTGCAAATAATAATCAAATTGTGCATATCAGATATATTGATATCTGCGTGGACGGCAATATCATTGACACTAATTACCTGCTATTATATTACAAGTAGTAAATAGAAAACCATAGCAGGTCTTACTGTAGTGCAAACAACAATGGATCGATGGAGAGCAATCAGCCAGCCAGATGCCACTGCGCATGCGTCCCAGCAGATGGTGGTTTCCTGGCTGCTGGTACAATTATGAATGGAAAAGGGACAAAATCGGGATAAAGAAAGACTGATATTATTACAATGGCCGAAGCACTGATCATGAGGTATTTATGCAGTGTTTGCTTTGTGTTGTTCTGTCTTATGGATCATTCTGATGGATCTCAGATGGCGCAGGATGGCCACAGTATGAACCTAGGAGGCTACAAGCCATCTGAAAGGCAGCTGAGCGTGCATCTGCACCATGATGTCACCCGCTCCGTGGAAAAGGGTTCAGACGAGGACAATGAAGACAAGGGACCTGTTTACACAGTGCTCACCTATAAGGGCAATGTCACCTCCAGACACCCGTGTCACCTGCATCCCTACGATCCCAAGATGTACACACACGTCAAGGAGGTGGTGGAGGATGGCACCAAGCTGGTAGAATTCACGCTATTGTTCCCGGAGTATGAGCTTAACCCCTTGCAGCACAACATGTCAATGTTCTACAAGTCTGACATCTGGTTCCGCGCCTACAATGCTCACGGTAGGACCTTGTTGTCGCTTGCCTTTAACTACGATATTCTATCTCTGCTCATGCTGACATTCGGCGTGGACGACCAGGAGGTGAAGTTGGTGGACAGCCCTCCGGGGTGCTTCTCCTATCTGGACGAAGAGGAAAAGATCGGCGCTGTCTTGATGCTAATGTCGGTAGATTTCAAGGTGCACTCAGGTGAGGGTTCTGATCTTGGGGATGACCCACACTCCTGCCATCAGGTCATCCAGGATGAGGATGGTGTGGGTAAGTTTGAGTTCCGTTGCTGCAGATGGCGGGAAGCGGACGTGGAGACGGGGCAGGAGGGAAGAATGGAGTGCACCTATAATGAGCCGGGAGAGTGGCTGCAAGTGCTACACATCCTCATAGCCGGGGTCAAGATCGCCGCTCTCATGTTTGGACCTCTCTTCCTGCAGTGGGTGGTGCACAGTGAGTCCATACGCAAGACAGACTATGTGGTGAGACTCAAGGACGCCCTCTGTAAAACCCTGCTGGTGAAAAAGGTGAGGATCGCGGGAGACACGCATAACCCAGACCAGCAGAGAGAAATGAGACAGTTCAAGAAGTTCAGGAAAATTGTCAAGTCTATACCTTCCGAGGAGATAGCGAATGTCTCCTTTGACCAGTTACAAGTTTATGTGGACCACAGGAGATTGATGACAGAGAGGTCTGTGCCAGTGGGATTATTTCATTTTATCTACGAAAATATCTTCATGTGTCGAATACGGTATTTTGACCCATTTGCTTCTTGTTGTTCTGAAAGCATATTTGGCAGCTGGGCCAAAAGATTTCTATGGTTTCCCCTCAAAAAGAAATCCGACTGTAACATAAGCTGCAGGAAGTTCCTATCGTGGGGCCACCTGGCGGATCTTTTCGGAGGACTCTTATTACTGGTGGCAATTCCCAGTCCATATTACATCAGGCTGGCTGTATATTATAAGTATGAGGAAAAGGAGATAGATGACCGTCATGATGCTCTAGATAAGGTTGGCCTTGACCCGGTCTATGAGTACAACCTCTTACACTATCTAACACCCATGCACGGGGCGCTCATACTAATGTACATCATCTATGTTGTGTCCTTCCTGCTCCTAGCTGCCTTCAGGAACTGCAATGCTGAGAAGTTTGACAATATCGCTGTGGATGCCATTCAGGATTTGCGGTGCATCAAGAGAGTTGAGTGTATTAAACTGATTGTGTCCCACCTTGTGCTTCCCCTGGAAAAGTTTGGTGTATGTGGTTTCATCATTGGCGCAATCTACTGGCCAATAGCAATACCTCTGTCCATTCTGGTGACCATATGCTACTCTATACCTACACTATATCTGACCGGTAGGTTTCTTATCCATGGCAGACCAGGTGTGCTAAGGAATAGTCCCATCCCCACATCACCTAAGAAATATCGAGGATCACCCAACAAGAGAAGGAACCTGTCTAGTGGGACATCCTCCTTTGAGACTTGTTTACTTCTTGACAACATCAGTCCGGAGCGGGATGAAACCCTGGCGGAGAGAGATATCTGCTGCAAGTGCCGCATCAACAAGACCCGCCTCTATACTGCATTTGTCAGCTGGGTGGTAGGACTTCTCTGTATACTATTCATGTACACCATATTGGTCATGTTTTCAGAGGTTTTTGGCTTTTGTGTGGAACTCTTTGTGTTCACATTGATGGGGGCTATCGTGAATGCTTCATCAGCGGCTAAATATGTCATGATGGCTTTCTGGGTTATCATGTACAGTGCCACATGCTATAATAACATGTATGAAAAATATCTAAAACTAAATATAAAGATATTTGAATTTATCAAAGAAAAACTTAAAGCTGATATCAAGGATGTCACAATACTAAGAGAGGACAAACAGAAAAACACAGCGTTCAAATACTTCAACAATGAAGAAATTAATACTATGCATGCCAAAGAAGCGAACCTGGAAAGAGAGAGTGATGATGAGAACCCACCATCATCAGATAAGGTGACCTCCACTGCCAATGTTCCAGTCAAAGGCGACAGCATTGAATATATTAACGATAAACTGCACTGGACTGTTCTCTCATTGGTCTTTTTTGTAGACCGCAAAGATGTACCAAGAATACCAAAAGAACTGTTCAAGAAAATCTGTAACATCGAAGCTCCTGGATGTCCTGGTCCGATATATCAGGGCTTACTGAAGGCCACCAGACAGTTTCTCTATATGGTCCTCTTCCTGGCCTTTGTACTTATTGTAGTCATGTCATTTGGGAATGTGTACAAGGTGTCAACAACCAATCAGATGCTCCTGACCTTGGCTGGTGGGTTCGTGCCGTTTGTGGTCAGATTTGTCCTCAAACCTAAACAAGAAGAAATTAACCTCAGTACATATTCCTTTGAGGGTAAGATTCACCACATCATCATGGAATTCAGTCAGATTTGGCCGGTATTCGATTTATCTTTCACTGTGTTACATGGAAGTGGTGACCAGACTACAGATGACACATTGCCGCCATCGTTTGACTCGCTGGGCCCTATGCCTCTAGACCACTATGATGGAGGCACTATGTCCACTGTGATGGTGGGGGACACAATTGGCAGGCCAACAGAAAATCAACCCAAAAAGGACCCCACTCATGTGGACCTTTTAATAACTATCAGAGATGATATTGATGATAATATCCCGGGGAATCTGCGAGAGGAACCAGGAAGCTTCGGGTCCAGAATTTCACTCAATTCTGCCAATCGACCAAGTCCAGATGATCCAGGAGCAAATACCAACCGGTCCCTGAGGCGGGTAGTCGCTGGTACAGAAATGGCCATAGCCATGCGTCCTCTCATGTCCATAGGCACTCAAACTCAAACCGGTGAGACTATGAGGTTTGTAGACTCTCCAGTCTCTCAGAACTCGCCAGGGTCTGTTAGACCAGTTGATCTCATGGTTGACTTGTCCCGCAATGTTAAAGTATGTAACAAAGATGACAACAACCCAGAGGATGAAACTGAAGGATCGGGAGGCAGCAATGGAGCACCATCGTGGTCCAGGTCCTCGCCTTATAGAAAGCTGAACAGCAAAGAAGGGGAGTCGTCTGTGTGAACAGCTGCCCTTCATAATAATACATTGTCTGGTAGTTATTACATTGGTATAATTATAGCAAACATTGTCCGAAACATAGACTAAAACATCACATCCTTAATGGCATAATAAAGCAGTAGTTATAACACAAATCTGAACCCATGAGGTTGATGTGTATAATGGGATTTAGGTAATAATACAAGCCTAAATTTCTCTTTCATGTTAAAGCTTTCATGAATTCAGATTTTCAAACCCCTTTTCCTAACATGTCATAAATGTTTATACCTAGATTTTGTTATTAAATGATATTACCCATCATACAACACAGAACTTGACAATTAGCAAAACTCAATAATCATGACAGGTGTATTTTGGTTGATTTCAGCTAAATAGCTTGATTGTATCTATAGTTTCACCACCACGTGTCATTTAAGCATACCCCAAAGCTCTATGAAATTGCCTGTGACCTCTACGATTTCACGAAAGCTTTAAAAAGATATTGCATTTTTCTGTTTTGATACATTTCAAGAAAATACAATATTAACAACATAATTCCATTCGGTAACATCTTGCATTCTTGAACACAAAATTATGTATATTTTATATATTATTGAGATCTTCAGGTGTACAGGGTAGTGGTAGGTAATGTTCACTTCAGTCTGGGCAGCAGTGTTTTTGCCATAACACTGTACACTATGCACTCTGGCAAATCCTATAAAAGATTTGTATAATATCATCTGAAAAGTCATATTATATCTCCTTGTTGCCGATACATTTTGTATTTGAAAAACTGTTTGTCATTTTTCTTATTAAAATTACTTTCAAGCATTTGTCTTTTTAAAATGAGGTCCTACAGCCTTCCAAACAGAAAAAAATTAATCCTCATCTTTGTCTCTATCTTGCACAGAATTAAATATTGGTGGTTTCCCAGACAAGTGTATGATGTGCTATATAAGGTAAAAATATTATGTGATATTTACATCATCATGTAGTCCGTATATACAACTGATATCCATAAATAACTATTGTCTGGTATAAAAAATGTTTTGACAATTGCAAAGCAAACATGGTCGGGCATGATAGATATCCCTTTGGATAGCATAGTGTCAGTCATTCAAACTCGATAGGAATCGTATATGACCCGGCATGAATAACAATCCCAGATTATTCAATCGATCCTTTCACGAGGATAGGACGATTTTGTAACTTTTAAGTAAATGACCAGTTTAGGTATGAGACCCGTAGCTATTAAGAGAACAGTGAGTTCTAAGTCTTAGGAAGGACATGATTATTTCACAGCCCGATTATAAACACTTAGTTATACATTATTGGTTTTTTATATTCAATTAAGCATAAAGCTGTGATACTTTTGTCCTATTTTAGTAATTATTGTTCAAACCACCGGATATTGCAATTTCATGTGACATTATGATGGCATTATATCGAATGATATTATACAATTTTGATTGTCGAAAATAATTCGCATGTATGTTATTTATACTGTGTGATTTTCGATGTATTAACTAATCCCAGTTGACACTCGCTTTTTTATAAGTTATACAAAATGTAGTTGGATGAATATTTGCCGGGCTTTTATATATGTTGTTTATAAAAATATATGTGCTTCAAGTCATGCTCATATTCTCATAATTCTTCCAGAGGGAATAAGACTGAAGAAAAATGCCCAAAATATGTCTCAAAATGGTAATGTTAATGAAACATGTCTTTCATCACCTCATCGATAACATTATTAGTGTAAACATGTTAAATCCAAATGAACATCTGTTAAAATATATCACAGGAGTACAAGTACACTTTGAAGAAAAATGTGAACTGAACAATTAAACGATTTCGTTAATTACACATACAGATTCAATATTAATAGAAAAATTGCTGGCTTTTTGTCCTCTGCAATGGAATAGTTCTTGTGAAATGCATATGCTTCAATTTGATCAGTGCCCTAAAATGCCACAGTTCAGCCTGAAATATTATGTCATTTCTAAGCAGAGTACTAGAAAGGAAATAATATTTCAAATCACTGTGCAGTATTGTAGAAACATTGATTTTCTGTGCATTTTGAGCTCTTCGTGTATCTAATGAAGGGTTTACAAATACATAGACAATTAACGTTTTTAGTTCTATGTTTTCAAAATAGTATACGATAGAGGTGTTTTAAACACTGAGATTAATGTTTTCATAATATAATGAGAAATGCCGGTTATATCTGGAATATGTGAAACATGTATTATTTATAAAGTCACACGTGGTCCTAAATTTTAATAAATCATATAATTATATATCTGCCTTTTGTGTTATTTTAATTAAATCAATTCATTAACTTGGCAAAGGTTCAAACACCACGGTTAATGCTCACTCAAGATGTTAATCATTTAATTGGTATGTGCTAACAACACCAGTCATGCTCCGGGTTTACACACAATAATGATAGCGTTGCTCCTCCTATTATTAGGTATATAATATTCAAGAAGAAAGATTAATTCAAATGATAATATAGGCTAGTTGATATTAAATTAATGAGAATCACATTGTGTGAGCTGATATCATGAATGTATATAATGTAATAACATCATTCCCTCCCCCTGATCCACTCTGTGGTTAATGTAATATACATATGTAATAGTATTAAAGTAGTGTAGCACAGAGGTGAAGTAACCAAACCTTGGCTCCCATTCAAACATTATCAATATCCTCCTCCCATTATTTCTCCATTGACCATGCTGTGACAAATTTCATTCACACACACACACACACACACACACACATACATATATATATATATATATATATATATATATATATATTGATGCACTTGATTCATTCTATAAATTGATATCTAAAGCAGTTTTGTCACATCTCACAGCTCTTGTATTGATTCATACACGTTAAGTACACATGACCTTTCCTGCCATCACAAAGCGTAGTATTCTCTCATATTTCAATGCATATCATAATCTCATTATTCATACATATTCCACATTGTGTATTAATTGATAAAACGATAATTATTGAGAAAAAAATGGCAAGTTCGCTCTGCTGGAATAAATCGTCTATTTTGTATGATAGACCGGTTTTAATGTGAGCAAGCATTTGTGTGTAGATTGTACCATCAGATATGATTTTAAGAGCCTTTCTCCACACTTCTCCTGAGCTCCACATAATTCATGCATATTCCGCTTCTGTCTGTTATATAAGAGATATTCTTATCGCCATGGCAACGCATCGTATTTCACTGGCGCTGTCAGCGTGGACTCCACCACTTGGTCAGTGTGTTTGTGTAAGGGGACATTTACACAGGAACCAAGGGGTCTGGATCCCACAAGAGGATATATTTTATATTAGCTTCAGATAAAGCTATACATCAGGGATTTGAAAAGTAAATTTTAAATATTACTCTATTTATGGTCATCCAGAAAATGAATTGCATCAGTTGATCTGAGATACGCTGGCGATGTAATTTACAAACACATGAGTCGCTGTATGATGACTTTATTGGGTATCTCCTGTCTGGCATCATGCACTGAAGTGATCACTTTGTATATTTCCCAGTATGTATTGGTGCACAGTTGGTCGACCACCAGCAATGCCCACACCACATCGCCATCTGATGTGAGATCACACTCTCCCGGAGTAGCACATACAAACATCTTGATAATAGGAGAGTTGGTGATGCTTCATGCGGTGCCAACTGCTCCCCAGGGGTCTGCCACATCGTATCGATCTCTCCTCCAGCTCAGTGCGCCTGCACTTAGCATCACGTGAAAGCTAGAATAGTATGATATTGCTAATTTACTCATGGACGTGATATATGTGAATCGTTGAAATATTATCCAATTTAGTAACAATATATTGTCTGTGTAAGAGTAAGGAAATAGTTTAATTTGGGTACATCAATTTTTTTTCTCATCGGTCAGCACTTCCTTGTTTTAAAATTTGTTTTTGTATTTTGCTTAAAAATGAACTTGTGAATCGTGAGAAGCCAATGGAAGTCAATGCATGCATGGACAAAGAGATTCAGAAAAATCAATATCTTATGAGGTATTGGAAAAATGCAAATGTTTAGTACATCAATCTGCATTTGAAATAAATATATTGTCTAGACTAGATAAGAAATTGAGTATCATTTTTATTTGAATATCAGATGGTACATTCCCGGTCGCTTTAATGGTCAACAGAATCCCATTTCTTGGTAATTTACAATAAGTTCATAGTTATATAAATTCATCGTATTCTACTGGATGTGTTTTTGTATCACTCCTCATTAACTCGTGGCAGAGGCTCACAAGTATTATATAACTGTTTGTAAGTAGAATAAAAACAATTGCCCAATATTTCCCTAATTATCTGTACAGTAATATAACTAACCACTGATAGGTTATTGACACGATTACATAGAAAGTGGTATTTCTGATATTTTTCAGAGGAGTTAAATTGTTCCCGAGTAAACAACCAAATGGCAACCCCAATCAGAACTTAAACGATTCATCAACAAATACCAATACCATGTGTGGCATAAAATGTGGTAGTCTCAGCTGATACCTACAGAAATCTCTTGAAAAATAATAATATCTACAACCTGTGTTTGTTACAGTCATCCAATATATTTAAATTTTGTGTTGAAGAAAAATAATATTTTCTGTATTATTATATTGAACGGCTGAAATATTGAAATATTGAAAATATATTTCAGTCCCGAATTTAAAATTGGATATTTCAACTGGTCCTTCTGATAGGGAAGACCAGTTTTACCTTCTAGTGTACATTTACAAGTCAAGCGCCGATCTCTGTACCCTGTATACCTACGATTAAGGCGAGACAATGGAGCACTTCGAAATTGAGGGTAATTGCGTGATTTATTGGGGACCAGTATACTTAGGATCACTTGACGTTCAAGATAAATTGAACAAGAGCAATTAAAGACATTTGTTTGAGTGAATTTTGTTGTTTACACTTTGTAAATTTAGAGATGGCTTGACAATCAAAGTGCTGAATTCACATTTTTGCGCATGAGTTCTAAGACACTGATGAACTTTTTATGAGGCTTTTTCTTTCAAAAGCTGTGGTTACTGCGAATACTTCTTCTACAGTGAACATATAGGTCAATGGTTTTTTTTCTCAAAAAACCAAGTAGCATTTGTCCATTGCAAAATGTGATGCGAACAATGTATAATTACTTTAAAAACACAATGTTAAACCCGAATCAACGTGTTAAAGCACTGAACATTACAAAATAAGCAGTTGTTTTCCACCTGAAATGTAGATTACCTTACTCTACGCATCAGATGTATTAGTATTGGATTCAATTAATCAGTGCTAATCCATTTGGAACGTTTATGATGAGAAAGAAATTTGAGAATGTCCGTATTATGAACAACGTTGTCGTGATTTTATTGCAAGTCAGTACTAGTGGTGCCACCTTATCACATAAATAGAGTGGCATTATTTACACCAGGTGTCACTTTCCGTGTGATTAGTGTTGCCACATCGGGAAGCAGATAGTTTCATAGAATACTAATTTGCATGAAGTACACTTTTGTTCCCAAAATTTAAAAGACACTAAGAATTGTTTATATGCTCATGTCTTAAAATATGTTTTTACCAACATCTCAACAAAACGTGTTAGCTTATATTTCATTTTCAAATTGTCGTAAATATCTATGCTGATATTGAACATTAGTTTTACAATGATAAAGAGAAAAAAGAGAAATGTCAATTAATTTCGTTGAATTTAAAAGTGTGAATGATGCTGTTCCTCCAGGTTACCTTTTAAATTAGATCATGTCCATATTCCTATCGAGGTATATTATATCAAATTATACCTAGAATAACCAAACACGCTTGGTTAACGATATGATTTAGTTATCACCGTGTTCTTGGTGAATGTCCCACAGAAGAAATTAAATAATTTTGTGTCCTCAATAATGACAGTAATACCTGAATATTGACAATATTTTTTTTTCGCACACTTAGTTCTCATCCTTTTTTAAATACTGACGATCATACAATGATCCGATATAATCATATCTGTAACAGACATTCTGCAATAAAGCTTTATTTTGAGACTTATTGTCACTTCACATGATATATGTAAATTACTAAGTATACCATTGAACAAACCATATTTATGATATAATTTGAGTGTAACGATAAAATGTATATTGAAAAATGATTCTGTAAGGTTCAGTGATTTTCATAAGCAGGCAATTTACAAAAATACCAATTTAGGCAGAGTGATGTTTATAAAACGGTATTGTTCCACTAGTCTGCCCAGATACTTGCCAGAGGCCTGAGATCACACCAGAACTCCTGTAGAGTTTTATTGACGAAAAAAAACATAATAATCATAATGTGTCATCAAGTAACATCATGGAACCAATATATAAAAGGCACAGAATGATATAATATTTTAAAAAAAGGTTTTGATCATGTTATTTAAATAGAGCTAAGTTTTCAATCCCAATAATAACAGAAAACAAAGAATAAATCAACAGAGAATATGCAAATTAATGTCAGGATTGATATGCATATTAAAGTAATAATCGGATCATATTAAGGTTAAATGCTGTGGGTGCAAACTGAAGGATTTGACATCATCGCATTCCCACAATACATGAGAGTCTCGTTTTTTATATATTTTATATATATTTTAACATTTAATTCTTTATGATATTTCGATCATTTTTAACTGCCTCAGGACATTTTAGGCAGATGTATATCCAATGGAACATGCACCAGACCTTCCCTTCAAGCTAAATGTTCTGACCTCATGCATTCATAGCTTTATGGTGTGATGCCTTGGGGCAGTTTCCAGGTTGTTTCCATGGATACAAAAATCAGAGGTACAGTAAAAAAGAGCAATTTAGAGGTGTGTATTCGAAATGTGCCTTTTATTGATATTTGCCCACAGCATTTTATTTCCATTTAAACTTTGATTTAAGATATCTTGTATGAGTGTTGATCAAACCGTGCTCAGACAAACATGTTAGATGATGTGGATGCTTATCAATAAGTCAATACATGGCACGGGTCTCTTGATGGAGTTGCCCATGTAACGATGGTTGATCTCACAACTACAGGATATTCTATATTTCATTGGTTTATATAGGATTATCTGTGATAAGTATGAAAGAAGCATCCAATCTACAACTCGTGTCTAACAACCATGACCCGCTACCATTTGTTTTTTATGGTTGTTCTAATTGGGAATATCAAGCTAATATCGGCAAAACGTAAGGATAGTTTGTATTAAATTACGTATCATTCGAGAAATTGTCATTTTTGTATTATATTTCAAAAGGATTTTTTCACAAGTAATTAAATAAATATCATTATTACTGTCCAAATGACACATACAAAGCTATGTACAATGGACCAGTATTCAAGTAGAAGAGAATATAATCACAATATAAATAAGTGAATGGCTCTACTTTCGGACCTTATCGCCCCAATAGAGAGTGACAAGTCGAGCCACTTTTCAAGTGTATCAAGCATTCTCTAGAATTGTATCAATGACATTCACAGCCTTGAGAATTCTCTGTATCTGATTTAACTTTGTTCCTTGTACACATTGTCTCTGTCTCTGAGTTAACTATGTTCTTTGTACACGTTTATAACCCAGCCTGCCCGGATGACTGGACTCTGGCCATGACGAGCTGCTACCTGGTGTACATGTACGGAGACGAGTACCCGGAGGACCGCCGCTGGACCACGGCTAACCTCACCTGCATCATCCACGAGGCCCAGATGGTATCCATCAACTCTGCCTGGGAGGACAAGCTTGTCAACAACATCAGACAGGTAAACACCCCGACCATAGGCAAATAACTCAATCACTTGGTATGCGGTACTGATTACACATATGTACGATAGATAGAGCTATTTGGACTCTTATGAGTCATTAGAACTGACATATAGACACATATACCATGGGCTGGGTAATTGACAGATGTACCTAGGTACTGAGATGTTGATACATACCATGGACTTGGTAATTAACAGATGTACCTGGGTACTGACATGTAGATACATAACATGGGCTGGATAATTAACAGATGTACCTAGGTACTGACGTGTGGAGACATAACATGGGCTGAGTAATTGACAGATGTACCTAGGTACTGACATGTAGATACATAACATGGACTTGGTAATTAACAGATGTACCTTGGCACCGACATGTAGATACATCACATGGGCTGAGTAATTAACAGATGTACCTAGGTACTGACATGTAGATACATAACATGGGCTGAGTAATTAACAGATGTACCTAGGTACTGACATGTAGATACATAACATGGGCTGGGTAATTAACAGATGTACCTGGGTACTGACATGTAGATACATAACATGGGCTGGGTAATTAACAGATGTACCTGGGTACTGACATGTAGATACATAACATGGGCTGGGTAATTAACAGATGTACCTAGGTACTGACATGTAGATACATAACATGGGCTGGGTAATTAACAGATGTACCTGGGTACTGACATGTGGAGACATAACATGGGCTGAGTAATTAACAGATGTACCTGGGTACTGACATGTGGAGACATAACATGGGCTGAGTAATTAACAGATGTACCTAGGTACTGACATGTACATGTGTAGGTACACATCATAATGTAATGACGGGCTGATGGGTACATGAACAAACATTTGATTTATTCAGACTAACCTTTGTCAAATACTTAAATCACAAGACACTGATTTCAAAATATTGGAATCAAATTACACAAAGAATTTACTATTTTAGAAAGCTGGAATCGAAGACTCCCGATTTTACTGGATTGGTCTGTCAGATGCAAACAGAGAAGGTTACTTTACCTGGGCAGACAAGTCCCCAGTCACCTACAGCAAGTGGAACACAGGTGAGAAAAATGATATGCATGGTGATATATGCCCTGAAGCAAGTGAAGCACACGTGAGAACACTGGTTTTACAAGTGATATGACAGTATGTAATGATGTTTGCCATTCATAAAGAGAAAAACTAGTGAGAACGATGATATGCGAAAAAGCTTCTGAGCTACCTTAGCATAACTAGGGTAAATTATCTATGGGCGGGGTTCATTAATCAGTTTTGGTGAAGAGTTTGGTTAAGCTTCTTGAAAAAGAAGAAAATCCGGTTTTTTTATTGGATTTTTCCCACCATTCAATTTCCCACACTGTAGATAGTTGTAACGGTAAATTTGCTGGCAGCACAGTTACCCGCAACATTTGCTCTGGATCGATCAACAGCAAGTTCTAAATTTTGCATCTATAGGAAGTAAAGAAAGTTTGCGTCTACAGTAACATTTGCTGTTAAATATTACATCTATAGTAATATTTGCTGTAAAAATAAATCAATTAATAATTTAACAGGACTGTCATTTTGACATATGTTTGGTATTTTCACAGCAGATGTCTGTAGATATATCACGACACATCTCCAGAGAGAGAAAATGATGGAACTAATACCAATCCTTTACTCCCAGGGTGAACTTTTGTTGTATTGGAATAGGTTGGATTCAACGTTTATATATTGGTTGCCCAACAATACCTAGTGCGCAGGTTGCAATAACGATATAAAGGAACATTAGGGCAAACAAGGTTATTGCATAAATCATTAAACTGATTATCTTTTCAGACGAGCCAACTTCTTTGAATCCCACCAATAGACATGCCCTTCAGGAGAACTATGTGGTTGCCAGGGGCGACAAAAGCTGGAGTGATGTCGCAGATTATTGGAACGGAACGATCAACAAACTCAAGGAGCCTGCTGGGTTCATATGCGAGAGACGTAAGTAGGCTCAACTTCCTCAGCTGCTCACGTCCCACATTCAGAATAGTAATAAATGCGAGTACAAATAATTCATAGAAATCGTCTATAGGGTTAAACTCAGCAACATTGTAAAAGCAATCGAAAGGATAACCAATCCCATGCTTAGAAAAATAATGATTTCACAGATGTCCATCAAAACGGGTAAAATTCATATTACTAATAATTATCGGCTAATTATCACTTGTTGGCTTTAATGGTCACAATGTGATTGCTATTGATCCTCATCATCACATTCATTATCACATTCATCACCATTGTTGGATTCTATAGAAATAAGGAAATACTGAATAAAAACTATAACAAAAACAATTGATTGCTATTGATGGCTTTAAGCCTAAATTCAACGTCATACAAATGTCAAATCTCGACCAATCATCTTAAACAGTAACGAGAGCATTATGTCGCATAGTTAGCATTGAGGAAATAAAAAAAAAACAACCTTAAATATTATATAAAAATCTTAAACATCAGTCAAAGTGTTCATTTTTGTTCGTGTAGCTGCTGAAGTAATACAGGTTGATCAAAATGGAGTTTATAGACGGCTATTCGGTCGTATCGGCGAGGATGGTTCCCCGGGCGTGATTGGACCTCCCGGCCGTGACGGGGACACCGGGGTGCCGGGGCCTCCAGGCAGGGACGGCCAGAACGGACTTCCCGGAGAGCGAGGACCTAGGGGCGAGACGGGACCCCCAGGTGAGACAGTCTATTCGTCCCCATCAATAAATATTTTATTTGAATTTCTGTGAAAATCATTTCATGTTTACTAAATAAATGATTTATTTAAAAAATATAACAAACATATGAGGCTTTTATTAAAGTCTATTTTTTATTTCCCATTTTTATATTTACCCCACAATATTTTTCAATATGGAATCTATAAGTATATGTCAAATGTTGAAATGTTGATAGTCATCTTAATATATTTGTAGGTGACAGAGGTCTTCGAGGGATGATGGGTCCTAAGGGAAGCAAAGGGGACCGTGGAGAGCCTGGAGGGCTGGGCCGAAATGGCTCTCCTGGAAGACTTGGTCCTCTTGGTCCTATGGGACCTATGGGACCAATGGGACCTATGGGACCCACGGGAACTTCAGGTCAACAGGGACACAAGGGTCAGTAAATGGTCACTCTCTCCAGTAATAATATTCTTTTTGTCAAATTACATTTTTAGAGGGCACGGGCCGTGGTGCAGTTGGTTAGAGCGCCAGCTCATTAGCACTTATTCCTAAGGTCGTAAGTTTGATTCTTGGCTGTGTTGGTATTGAATTAATGACACAATTTCTCATATTAGCTAAAGCCTACCATTGCAATTTATCAAAGCGTATTCATTCATTGACAGATGTGACATATCGGTCTATATTTTAATAATTATCATTTATATGACGAAAGAGAAATTGTTTTTCTTGTATATGTCGTACTGACTCGTGAAAATACTCTTTCTATTTTCTATCGCAGGATATAGGGGCGACAAGGGGCTCCCTGGAAATACTGGACCTCCCGGGAAATACGGACCAGAAGGCTACCGAGGCCCTCCCGGATACACAGGTGATATACGACGGGCAAGAGTCATTTCTGGAACAGTTTAATATACACTTTAACCACGCGTTATTCTCCTCATAAAAATCCTGCCGCTATTGCCCCTTGTATCCCCATAACCTTTATTTCATGATTTTGGCTTCACCGGTTTCAGAAAACAAAATGAGTTTGTTCCGAGATCAATCACCAGGTGGCACTGACAATGATTGTGTCCTCGTGTATGCATTTCATTCGTTTCAATTATTGATTTTTTGTGGCTATTTACTCAAAATTTCAACCAACCTACCATAGAAATCAAATTGCTCAAGTGGACAATAATTGTAAGAACGTGGAATCTATAAATATGTATTGAGCGCCATGAGCAGACTCGGTCTGAAATAGCGCTATAGAAATGTATTATTATTATATTATTTTTATTATTATTGACCTGAATAATGCTGCATACAATGCTATGTATATCTTGGTGGGAATATATTACTTTTATCAACTTACAAGAATACAATTGGTAATATTTTTCCAGGTGCAACAGGTCCTCCTGGTCCTCAAGGTAGTTTCGGGGTTAGAGGACCTCCTGGCTTGGCCGGCATCTCCGGGGTAGCAGGACCTCCAGGGAAGGACGGCCTTCGTGGGATCCCCGGTCTCTCCGGGCAGAAGGGGATGAAGGGCGAGGCAGGCATTCCGGGGTTACCTGGAGTTCCAGGCCGCATGGGTAGATCTGGGCCGACCGGAGGAACTGGTATCAAGGGACAACCAGGTGTACCCGGATTCCACGGGAAAAAAGGTCAGCGCGGCGAGAGGGGTGAGAATGGATACAAGGGATCTTCAGGGAATAAGGGCCAACCGGGAAATGCAGGGCCCCCTGGCGGAAGAGGGCCTGATGGCAGGCAAGGAGAACGGGGTGCAAATGGTAAGAATGACAATTGAAAAAATATGTATCTCATATATATCTCATCTTTTGGATGACATATTTATAGCTAAGTGTACCAGGTATGATAACGACACTTATTTGTATTGCAAGGTTTCCCAGGTCCTCCAGGATTCCGTGGCATTGTGGGAGAGGAGGGTCCTCCAGGGAGAACCGGTCCGGATGGCTTGCCTGGAGAGATGGGTCAGCCCGGACCTCCGGGCCCACCGGGACCTTTACCCCGCATCATCACCCCGGCACCAACATCACCCCCATCAACAGTCCCCGCTCCAAAACACAGTTGGAAATCACAGACTGCCTTCCTCAATGCTACAGGTTTGTGGTAACTTAATGCCTGGTAATACAGAATTGAGGGCAAATTGTGAGAATACTGTGAAATGTTATATATTGTGAAATGTAATATATATATATATATATATATATATATATATATATATATATATATATATATATATTCCTTCAGCTTACTGCAGGGGGCGCCCCAGTGGAGCCTATGCACACCCTCTCCATTGCTGGCAGTTTGTGACCTGTGGAGAGTCCTACGGCGGGGAGGCAGAACTCACGTGCTACTCTGGCAGAAGATTTGCTCAGAAATATGGAGAATGCATGCTGGACAAGACTTGCATCTATGGTACGTTATACAGTAAAATATTGCCGACCACGAATATACATGATCTAAAGATAAATCAGGAATTCAAATACTCATGTACATTCAACGTGGAAACAGTACTCTTATCTCAAGTATTTTCAGGTTTACAGAAAATAATGAGCATATCATATTTGAACCTATAGTTTATTCCAATATGAAGTTGAACATATACCCAATTATTGAAGTAGTGGCTACTAATTCAGCGAAATAACATTTATGGTGTATTGTCGTTTTAAAAGTTTGAGATAACGTTAACTTAATTTTGATAGGAGCACCATCAAAAACCTGGGCATCTTCAAGTAAACTGTCATCCAGTGGTAAGTGTGAGATATTTATTAGTTTAATTAATTTACATCACAAAATACATGTTTACAGTCGGAAATATAAGATAAGTATCTGTAAAGCTGTTCTATAAAGCTGGAGTAAATATATTTCAATCACATTTATCTGGGATAAAACATAATTACAAGGTCGTGTATTTCCTTTATTAATATATTGAAGTGTATCGTTCATCTTATTTCAAGAGATATACGACTTTTCTGATGAGAATTTTCTATGCAAATACCCCACCCAAATAATGTTAGATGGATAGCTAACTTTTGCTGATGTTCAGATATGCAGATGTTAGAGAGCGGAGGGTTGAGGTCCTTGCAGAGGACGATGACCTTGTACTGCGCCGGATTGGTTCTCCTGTTTGTTCTCGTCTCCATACTCAGTATCGTGGTCTGTAAGCTCTATGTCTACAACAGGAAGTACCGTGTTCCCAAGGCAACCCCGGTGATGCCAGAAACCTTTACTTCTATTATATGATCAAAACAACACTATTTGATACGCACTCATCAACTGTATGGCCTGCACCACGCAAGCCGGGAGACTATGGTGCGCATTTGTACCCAGCCTGGGGATCATTTGCCGTATGTTTGGGTGCCTTTCCCTTACCCAAGTGGTGATTGCGATGTCATGAGTGCCAATAACAAAGCGGGGATATGTGTCTATCGCTAACCTGGACGACTACCATGATAAAATACAAACACAAAACAAGGTCTTCGTGAGTTGCTTGGTTGGGACGGGATCATTTCGTTGTAATTAAGAAAGGAAAAAATTATTTATTTTTCTTTCTATAAAACAATTCATAAATCATAAAAAATTATGTGCTGTAAGCTAAACGAAACAGTGTAAGTCATTCTACAGAGCTTAGATTTTATGTTGTAAGGTAAATTATTTAAGATTAAATTATTCATTGTAAGATATAAATATAATTCAATTAAATTGAGATTTGTTGGGCTTTCAGTGTCATTTGTTTTAATCATTACTTCCCCTTCTCACGGAGCAAGGGGTAGCTCATGAATCTCGGAATGAAAGATATTGATGTTGATGGATGGAAAAAAACAACCACAGGATTTATTTCCAAATAATGTGTCCATGGAGATTAGACCAAATCTCACAGCACACGAGATCGACTGGTTGCAATTCTCGTAGCCAGGGAGATGTGTTGTAAGAAGTCATTTCCTGTCACGTGATTAGTGTGTAACCGTGCCAGACGGCTTCTGCAACACGACACAAATTGACACCCAAAATCTCTGGAGAGTTGGCAGGAAAAAAATCTGCCACGCTTACGTATGTTCCCTGGCTGAATTAAGTTTCTAGGAAGTGTAAATTACTCCACTCTGTTATTGATATTTTTATATGAATTGTCATTGCTCCCTCTTCGGGGATTTACGGCTTTTTCACTAATGCCATCATGACTACCTGCTGCGCATAGCAGACGAATTTTTATGTCATTCGCCAAATATGACGTCACGACCCGAGGGATCTCAACGTGGACGGGAGGTGAGGCGAGAGTCAGCCCTGAGATATTGGTAGCTTAATTCAATGTGATTTTTGCGGACGAGACGTCCCACAAGGTGATGCTAAATGGCCTACTGGCAGATTTTTCATCTTGCCTGAATACTACAAAATGTGTGCCCATCTCCTTGACCCCATCCCCCACCCAGGGGCTGTGAAGCTACATCAAGTGACCTCGCACCCCCCAATTATAAATGTGTATCTCTTATAATGCAGCTTACTTAATTGTGAGTGATTACAACATCTCAGACCACACTACCATAAAGAAGATTTATCCGCCCGCAATATCGCCGCTGTTAACTTGATACAAAGAGTAAGAGCGGCTTGGTAATATGCCTCCCTATTTTCCCCTGGTTATGTGTGTTTTTCGGTCCCCGACACTTTAATGACGATGTTCTTTGAGCGATAACTAGCATGTTCTCATTACTTTAAGAAACAATAAAGTGCAAGATGCGGATATTGCAGTTGAGCACTATCACCATGTGCTTATGTGAGATAAATGCATATTTGCGGCCGATGAAATATTGCTAACCCGGTCCTATTTGCACTGTGCATACAAATGCTGAATTTAGACAATAACAGCAGCGGAAACTGCATAGCAGTCCCTATAACTAAAACAGACCAAGCATATTTTATAAAACAAAAATACAGTTCCATTGCAGACATCAGAATCAAGACTTTATAACGTAAATTATTCACAGAATTTGTAGACCTGTTAATGTGTAGTGTGCCCGTTTTGTGTGTTTTTTTTATCAAAGATAATACCCTCTTTTGCAGAGCGGGGTATGGACCTTATTTATGTAAATTATAAGGCATGGATCATGTACCAGAAAACCCTATTTTACCTCTAGTATTTATTGTGCTTTATACTTCATGTGAAGAATGAAGCATAAACATTGCTTTAATTACAATATTCCTTGTATCAAGCAGGGTGCATGGACCTTATATGAAGGTAGAGATCAGAACCAAAGTAGCCGCTTTATGTCTGTTAAGCAGTGTAGCCCTAGCTTTAGTCCCGGGATGCATGGACCTTATATGCAGTCAGAGATAAGGACCATAGTAACTGCTTTATGTCTGGTAAGCGGTGGAGCCCTCGCTTTAGTGCCGAGATGCATGGACCTTATATGCAGTCAGAGATAAGGACCATAGTAACTGCTTTATGTCTGTTAAGCAGTGTAGCCCTAGCTTTAGTCCCGGGATGCATGGACCTTATATGCAGTCAGAGATAAGGACCATAGTAACTGCTTTATGTCTGGTAAGCGGTGGAGCCCTCGCTTTAGTGCCGAGATGCATGGACCTTATATGCAGTCGAAGATAAGGACCTTAGTAACTGCTTTATGTCTGGTAAGCGGTAGAGCCCTCGCTTTAGTGCCGAGATGCATGAACCTTATATGCAGTCAGAGATAAGGACCCTAGTAACTGTTATATGTCTGGTAAGCGGTAGAGCCCTAAGCTTTTGTCTCGAGATGCGTGGACTTTATATACAGGATGAGGTAAGGACCATAGTAACTGCTTTATGTCTGGTAAGCAATGAAGCCCTGGCTCCAGTGCCAGTACAAGGCGCAGACCAGTTGAGGACCCTACTTTATTTCCAGTATTAGGTGTGTTGTGGCATGTCTCATACATCATGTGGTCCACTCCATATATCATCGCACGACTCGCTGGCCTTGCTCTGCATACAACTGGCCACCACATCAACGCAAACCTTCGCTGGCACTAAATAGCTTCATACATGTCCATACGCTGTTTACAGTATATTGAAAGAGAAAGGCCCCTTTGCAAACTTCATGCCCTGAATATAACATTTCACCCCCTTGAAAATGTTCTTTTGTCGTCTAGGAACAACTTCGCTTTACCACATGACTATCAAACAACTAATTTAATGAAAGTTACCAACGGTATTTTATTTCTAAAAATGGAGTGTGATATCACATCAAACTATATCATTTGTCCCCTCTGGTGAATAGAACTCCATTTCTCTGACGGTGAATTTCTTTATATAATTATGAGGCATGATGTATTGGGTTGTGGAGAGCCCTCTCACTCCCCCACTTGACATCACATACAGTGCTTTGCCATCCGATTAATGTTCCAGTCACAGAGATAATCTTGGCCCATATCACCGCCATAGTAAACCTGAATGTTTGGACCCTCATTTCACAAACTTGTCACTGACCTCATTTGTCGTGTGTCAACATAATTTTAAGAGACTTTGTCCACACTCATCTCGTCTTTTGACATCCAGATCACGTGATCTGTGATGCAATCACCGTATCTTACTTCATACAAATGTAAAAGTGTGATAAACCACCATACCCGTTCAAGATATGTTATTATTGTAAATGAAATATAATTGATTGATACAATGTGTAAAATCCTCATCATATTTCAAAGAATATAATTTAATTGCAAAACAATAATGAAAATTATATTGATGAAAATATAATGTAGTTCTGAGATGGAATGCGAGAAAAGAAATATATCTTACTCAATAAGCAACAACTGCAATTCGGACGTTTCATATTGACATTGTGAATATTCACGATTTGTGATAAAATCTGAGAGCAATTTAGGAGTTATACCGACATTAAGAGTAATCAGTAGGGGTTCTGTTGGCGAGAGTTGTCAAAGAACACTTCTACCAAAATATCTGCCGCCAGAGGACACTTGCCAGCAAGACACATAATTTCCTGTCAACAATATAAAGGGGAAGAGTCAGAATGCTGGTGAGATATTAAAGTTTTGTGTATGTATAGAAGGTATATATCTGTATACGCGAATATGCGATGGTAGAAAGTGCCTTAGTGCACTAAACCTGATAACAAATGACTTCATTATCTAACACATACCCCCCTCAACCTCAATCTTAACAGCCCTCCCTCTTACAATAATCCTCCAAGTTGTCCCGTTGCTATAGCAACACATAAACCACCACCTTGATAATCGTTTAAACGTGCCACCGTAAATAGTGGTTTAGTGGCTTGGTGCCTTTGGCTGACAAGATAGATGGGTTAGGCTTTTCATCTTAACTGAAGAGGCAAGACAGGGCTTTGTGGTCTTCCCGAGATGCCTCATAGATATTCAGAAGGGGGAATCATTTTAAGTTGTAGTGCCCTGTGCTGTACAACATATATGACAACTTACTGGAGCAATACCCATCATAAATGAAACACAACTCAACCAACAATCATTATAATGCCTCACTGATTATTGATCAGTGTCTTCTATCAGCTGTAATATAAAGAAACAAGATGAGATATAAAAAAAACATTGCCTTTAACTAGTCCGTGAGATCTTTTATTGAAGGAAATTTAAGCCAATAGTCTCACCGCAGAAACAATATTGGAACATTGTGCAGTTATGGCATAGCCGCAATAGTTGATGGATGCCGGTAACCCCAGGCTTTATCCCGCTACATCGTCACCATAACCCATTAAAAGCTGACTTTTCACATAACAGTTATACTTTGATGACATTCACTCTCTGATCAGCGGCTTAGTCTTCACAGGGAAGACTGCCAAAGTCTAGTGCTTTCAATGACCTTGTTTATGTCGGAGGTCCTTTTTTCTGATATTATCTTGCTTCAGAGCCTAATGACATGCACAGAGAAACCTGGGCGTGCAGCTATGTCTGAACTAATCTTCACACCAGTAATCTCTGAAAATACAATATTGTAAACTCACCCCAGATGATTTCCATGAATTAGATTTGCACAGTCCACAGCAAAGAAATGACTGTACTTTTTTCAAAAATATGATGTGGATTGGTAATGATAATCGCAGAACATATCTTCTGATCATCTATCAAATTTATATTCAGGACTTGTGAAAGTTATTATTGGGGCATTTAACATGCACAGTAAGAACGTTGGAATATGTATTGCACTGTCAGTATATTTAGTCTTTTAAGGCATCTAAATGAATACATTAATACATTGATATATTTCAGACCCTCAAGCCCATATATTCAAGACCATCATGGCCAAATATTAGAGCGAATGTAGGATATAAATTGACATTATCATCACTTTTAGTCTGACTCAGTACTCTAAGCGATGTAAGATATCTCCTTTCTGGCTACTATATATAATGCTCATGATATTTTTTACTTAAATGGGATGTTCATATTGCATTTGAAAATATAAATGTCATTAATATGGAACAAACTGCAGTTCTGCTCTTCAATGAGAAAGGCATAATTGTATCTATTAAAATATTTCATGGATAGTTTTATCGTAACAACAATGTTCACGTAAGATGAGCATATTGAATTGTGACTTTATGTACGTTTGGTTTGTTTGTTCGGGGTTTTATGTCACTTTCATCATTATTTCAGTCATTTCATGAATAGAACTACTCAGATATAGTGCCACCTCACCGAATTGTCATGTCGCTGGTCCATAATACACGGTCACAGATCTTTTAGGAATATGGGTTAACCCTTCAGGTACGAGCCTCAGTTCATGAAAAATTGTATCATGCCCACACGGACGGGATTTGAAACCACAACCTTTGGATTAAAAAAGAGGAACTAATGCTAATAAGTTGTGGAGATTAATAGCAAAATTTATCGTAATGTGTCACTGACCCCTTCTGTTTACAGATCATATTTCGATTTAGAGCTTTAACATGTTGGCATGTGCGTAACATTTTCAAGGCAACTCTCGAGAGAGATCCAATTTGAGATCTCATAATAGATATGTTGCCAGGGAGCAAAGCCTTAAATTGATTTCTCATTTCAAATACATGTCAGGTGAAATTATGATATTGTTTGTATTAACTGGACTGTAAGCTAAGACTCTGTTCGATCTACTAAGAACAGGCGGAAAGTACTTATTAACCCTTTAAAAATAAATGAGGGTATACTTTCGAATAAATGGACATTTTTCATATATCTATAAATATTGGGTTTAGTATTAGTGAATTGATATTATAAAGGAAGTATTCCCTTTATTGCTAAAGTGCACCTTTTGAAATAGGAACGATTGGTATTCGTTCGTGGGTTATTGAATATGATTGTACAAGTATTAGCCAAAAGGTATTAGCCAAAGGTATTAGCCAAAAACATGTCAGTATGTTTGGAAAGAAACAGATTAATATTCAACAATAACAGCAAGCCGCATGTTGTTTAATCAACAGGGCTGACGTGGATAGCCAGTTAAAAGAACAAAACAGAGAATAAAACGAGTAAGACTAAAACCAAAGGAATACAAATTAACATTTTTTCGATCTAATGAGAATATCGAAAATTTAGTACAAAAATCTAATATGAAGTTCTATAGTGACAAGACTTTTGGAATTTATGCTGCAAATATATGGAATGCCCTGCCACTTCATTTTAAAATTTGCAAATCTGTAGAATGTTTTAAAACACACTTATTACAGAAACGCTATCTATAAGAGCGTCATGGACAGACCTATTTTGATTTATTTGATCATCTGGAACTAAATTCGATCGAGATTATTGCCCAATTTAAAATAGGAACGTAGATCAGTTTAATATTGTATAACGAAGAGTAATCAAGATCTGGGGGCTCAAAGATAACCCTTAAACGTTAAAGATTTACTAGAAAATGTACAAAATCTTAATCCAGCCACTATTATTCACTCACCGTTATGAAATAATGTTAGTGCCTATTTGATATCTTCTGTGAGAAGAAAAGAAGTCGTTATGTAACAGTATCACCTGGATTCACACCCATCTTAGAGAACTATCACCAATCATAATATTTAGAATTAGTAACATGAGACATGAAATATACAATATAAGCTTTGAATGCCAGAGGTCAGCAAAATCAAATGACGCTAGTCGTTGATTGCTGGTCATATTTGGTAAAACAATACTGAGAAGAGAAATCGACATTTGAGCTGAAATTTCAGATAGATCTGTGAGATTGTGGTCCAGCATAGATTAGATTGGAATATCTGTATTGGGGGTAAGGTTGTGTGCTACGGGCAATCAATCTTTCTACCACAACACCAAACTTCACACATTACCAAAGATTAATTTTTCATGTGAGGCAAATTGAAACCTTAGCAGAGAATTGGGAGATCAGTGGGGAGGAATTGGTGAAACATTGATCCGCTGGGCTGGATGTCTGCCCATTGTTAGTCACTAACTTCAACCAAATGAAGTCTCATTGAACACCGTGGCAGACGAGATGAAACGAGAGTGATGGTGACATGGTGTGGAGAGTTGACAGATATTGGCAGGATTAAGGTTGCGGGAGGGGGCTACATTCCGCCAGGGGGCCGAAACCTCAGGACAGAGGTCATGGTGCTGGGTGACAGAATCGTGTTGTTATATATTATAGGACATAATTGCATATGATAGGCGCTGCACCTCATCTATCTTTCCTTAAGTAGCGCCATCTGTCCACAGTCGCTACAAGTACAGGTATATCTCCAACAATAAAAGAGACATGATATACACTTTATGTGCCATTGGCTATCACCATGAAACAAAGCTTTCATCTATCTGTGGCCGTATTCCGTTTATTCTCTTTTGTGAATCAATATATATGTTATATTGCCCTAGTGTCTTTATACGGACTCAGCTAGCACTGTTGGTAGAGCAACGGATATGTGCTTACTTGGTTATAACACTGTAAATTTAGGACGATGGGTGATGGTTCTGGCCCTCACTGCTGCCACAGATATGACCATTGTAGCTGGAGGATCGTAAATCACCATTTTATGATTTCACCATTTGATGTTTTTTTATAGATATGTTAATGAGGTTATCAATAGATAAGTGTACACACATTGAAAGTGCTATTTGATTGTGTTTGTACACATTTAACTTGAGAGTTGGCAAGGACTCCTGCAAAGATCTTATCGAATCCCATCCTGAAACCTCATCAGTGTAATCAGATAAATAGTTGGTGATGATTCAGTCTTCACTTAAGCAATGCTTTCCTTGTCTTGCCTCATAGCATGTTTGGGATGAATACAGAGTAATAAAGTCATTTAATATATACAAATAAACACCGACCATTTTTATAATCATGAATTGTTTAATTCCTATACGCAAAATTTATAACAAATTTGATAACAAAAGATAATGCCCTCTTTGGGCATGCAGACTATCAAGGTACATCAAAAGTATTTTGTTCATCAAATATGTAAAGTACTACTTCAAAGAAAAGTGAATGAAATGTGGACTGCACAGCACTTGTTGAATGTTGGGGATTCACTGCGGGGACATTTTAACGGGAGTTAACAGGAGTCACCTGCATGCCAGGAAGGGTTAAATCTTATTTGATATTGAAAATGTCCCTGCAGATAGAGAATATTATGTGCAGAAATTTTATGCGACAAAAAGTCAAGAATTTATTTGTCGGTACAAGACAAGAATGTTACCAGCGTCACCGGCGTTATCACAAAAAAACGCGAAGTGGATGCCCTATGAAATATTTACAGATGTGTCGGACAGCGCAGCGATCAGAGAAACATTGACCGGACGTCCGGAATTCTCGCGCCTTCATTACAGGTTCGGTCTGGTGAGGCAAAACTGCCACTGCTAAGTGTTGCCAAGATAAAGATACCTTCCTTCTCCTGCCACCGCCTGAACTAATAAACACATCAACAGTCCCAGATGGTAAGGTAAGTTTTGTATTCTTGTATATCGTCCATTTTCCCTAACAGCATATTAACACATGTATGTGACATTTTCGGAAACGTTGACTGAAACAATATACACAAGAACGTCGGTGAAGTTCAGCTTTCAAAAAGGGTTATTTTTAGCTATTAGTGTGGAATGGTTTTATCAACAGATCACTGGTCTGCAAAGTGATGAATTAATTAAAATAACGGTAGTATATCTAACACATTATGACATTATCTGCTTTATAATAAACCAAAATACACGTTATATATTTTATTAATGAGAAAGAAAATGAAATATCTTTTGGTGAATAGGATTCATAATGCTACACGGCATCGAGAGGCCAATAAAATATATTTACAGTTTACGTTAAAATTGCACTATAATCTGCCGTCAAGCCAAGCATACTCCTTACTTTTCTCAAGTGTCTGTTCAAGTGCGTCCACAAATACAGTCGAAATATCGCCCCTTTGAAGTTACTCGAAGCACTCACGCCTCTGCGGGGTCCTTAATATCGGCATCATGATTTAAGAGACTGAATAGTTGAGACGACAATAAGATTTACAAAGAAATACGAAGCAGAATATTGAAATACATTTTGCATATTACTTCTCCTTGGAAACAACAAAAAATCATCGATGCAATGCAAGACCTGTATTTACCAGTCTGTTAGAATCAAATACATAACCAATATTTTGTATGTCGACTATGAACCAGTAAATCTATTAGATTCGACCAGATAATCTAATGTAATGATAATCTCTTGTGAATGTGAATATACTGTACGTTCTGAAATAAAAATATTGTAAATCAGAAATAAAAATAGCATTTTTTATTACACAAAATGTGTTCTTTAGTATCTTATCTCTCTTATTGCTGAGAGTTTGAAAGAGATACATAGTTAGAGGTACACTCGGGTGTATTGTCCAAATTATCAGTAGTTGAATGAGGCAAATGGTCTTGTATTATCAGACTTACTATAATTCCTCTGGATAGGCCAACATCTAATTAAGACAGTCTTAAATAAGACAATGCCAATCCTTAATCAGTAATCCATATTCAGTATATAGATAAAACCGGAAGTCTGGAAGTTTCACATCATTCTGATTTCTCAGTCTTTTAAATGGTCAGTATGTTAATCAGAAACAGTGTTCTGTATGTATAGGAATACTCTTATTTTCTGTTTGGTCATTCTTTAAATAAGAAAAAAAGAATTGTTGAATATGGTTTAATATGACCCCAATCTCGATTTTCTCGGTATTTCTATGTGACAGAACGATTTGTATGATTCGAGACAGGAAATCATGTATAGTTAAAGATATCATTTTGCGCTCTGATTGGTCAATATCTAATGTAACCAATATCTAATGTAGCAGAATGTCCTGTACAGTTAGAGATATTCTTATTCTCCGTTTGGCCAGTATTTAAATAATACAGAGTTCTGTATGGTTAGCGATAACCTAATTATCTGATTAGTCTGTTTTTGAATGACAAAGGAAGTCTTGTATGACTATAGATATCCCCATTTTCTGATTGACCAGTATTTGAAAGATACAGAGAGTTCTGTATTGTTAGAGATATCCTCATTTTCTGATTGACCAGTATTTGAAAGATACAGAGAGTTCTGTATTGTTCGAGATATCCTCATTTTCTGACGGGAGCAGGTGTGTCTGTGAAGCATTCTGCTCCTTGCCAAGCATCAGCAAATCAGTCTCTCCTTTGGGTCACATAACCATTTACCAGCATGACATAGGATTTTCTATTTGCAATGTTAATGACTGCAGTATATGTCAACTTCAATATGCCATCACCCGATATCTCAAATGTAATAAACAAAAACATATATTTACTTAGCTGCCAAGATAACAATTTGGATTTGTTTAATGGATTTAGATACGCGAAAATGCAGTGGATTAAAAGATTTGTAATGTTATTATAATTTACAGAATACATGTCCGTTTAATGGCAGAAATAAAAGATCGTTTAAAAAAAACTAAATTTTCTCAGCTGAAATCGAGTAGTTTGGATACTTTGCGAATACTTTGTAAACTGCTTAACTATATATATATATATATATATATATATATATATATATATATATATATATATATATATATATATATATATATATATATATATATTTATACTGGTCAATCAGAAAATGGGGATATCTATAGTCATACAAGACTTCCATATATATATATATATTTGACCAGTATTTGAAAGATACAGAGAGTTCTGTATTGTTAGAAATATCCTCATTTTCTGATGGCAGCAGGTGTGTCTGTAAAGCATTCTGCATATATATATATATATATATATATATATATATATATATATATATATATATATATATATATATATATATATATATATATATATATATATATATATATATATATATATATATATATATATATATATATATATATATATATATATATATATCCCACGACACATCCATTCCTGGAGCTTCATTTGAACCACGCAGCAATCGTGCTGAAATGATCCAATGATCCAATCTCTCTGCTCAGTGCCTCATATATCTTGATCTATTAAAGATTCTACCTTTGCCCTCGTGTGTACTTGTGTAATATACCGTGGTCCTCACGGTATAGAGGGCGCCTCCATGTTTCACATCAGAGTCCCGCCGGATATTAGTGGCACGTGACAACATTTTGATATCTTTCAATCAGAACCCCTGAAGTCCAGTGGGTAAATTTGCCAAGTTTGGTAACTTCATAATGATGTTGTTCATCTCATATGGCACGCAGGAAGCAAGCCAAATACAGATTTATAGCAAAGTTAAGAGGAACATCATATCATACATTGCGTATAATACATATCTGTATAATTCTTATAGTCTGGCCCAAAAACATTTTAGGCTAAAAGACTGTCGGGCTAGTAAGTGGAGATTTGCACCAGCCTGAATCAAAGGGTACTGGCCTGAACCGTTTTTTGGATAATTAATTTTGTTAATTACATGTATGTATGAACTATTTTAGATTTATGCACTATTCTACATTCTTCCCAGTGGCATAATTTAAGTGCTACTTGTGTTGTAAATCCACTTATTGTATTATTCAAAAATCACGATTAGCTTCGAGACAGTCGTGCTTGCATTAGGGGAAGGTGTACTATCCAGACCGTATTTCTATTATATGTGCATATATTCTGAAGGTTATTTTTCATTTTCATATTTTTTCACCTCAATATTTCTTGCATTAATTGACTAATATACACTTTGAGAAACAATTGCCTTATGCCTTTTTATTTCTTCTGTACCGAGCATATAATATTTATGGTTGAAATGTTCCTTTTCTTAATTTTCCCTGGGGAACAAGCCAGATTCAATCAATCACTAAACACCGAAAATTGTGAAGCTTTTGCTGCTGCCATTTACCTACAGGACATCACCGTTTATCACTGACAAGCATTAACGTACAATTCAAATCATTTCCAATTCCATATAGAAAACGTAGAAAATTGGTATTTATAGAATATCATACAAAAATGGTCAATGAAAGTTGTTTTTTCTGCAAAGTGAAATTTACCTATATTTTGTTTGACTAATATTACGTCATTCAATATAGAGACATTTATAGGTTGTGGATAAATTAGAAGTAATCCGTAACTTGAACACACAGCATGGAAGCAAACAGATGATATAAAACAATGACAATTTCAGGTAAGATAATAGGTATTTCACCATCAGCAAAGAAAATAACATTACTGTCGACTCCAACACAATAATTTTTATTTTTTTCATGCACGTGGCTATATGTAGAGCTCTGAGGTCGCCTTAGTGTGCGTGATAACACGGATAAAGAGCAATGACGCCAACACAGGAGATCTGAATGTGATTTGCACAAATGAGCTAATCGTGACTTACACAAGGGAGCTGCTAATAATTGTAGAAGTTCACTACTTATAACTATCATTAGAAAACTACTCATAACTTCTAGAAGTGCGCTGCTCATAACTTATATGAATAAATTACTTCATATTTTGTCAAGTGAGCTAAGTAACTGATTGAAGCTTACATAAGTGAACTTGCACTTACCTGTGATAGGCGGGGGTGGGAGTTATGTCAAGTAACCAAGGAACAATTCTATTCTAATGAGATGAAATGAGATGAGAATCTCGTAAAAAGGAATGTTACCAATGGTATCAATGACGTGATACTACCTGTGATCAGCTCCAAATCGTGTTCACAGCAAATTATGTTTTTTTAGAGAAATCTTTCTTGAATGATAGGGAGCTGTGAAGAATATCACTTCAATATATGAATACAATTATCAAAATTATATATTTAGCATAGTACTTTTACCAGACCGAGAGTATGTATAACCCTAATAACCTCAGTTCCATAGTTACCTTTCAATGTAGCAAAATGATATTATAAATAATAGCTCTTGGTTTTGTGTAATGTATACATTATCTAGAAATAGAGATTTGAAAACATTATTTTTATATATGTATTAGATAAGGTGTGAGGCCACGGCCGTGACGCAGTTGCGCCAGCTTATTAGCACCAGTTCCTCCGTGATGATCCAAAGGCCGTGGGTTCGATCCCCGGCCATGCCGAGACTGAACTCATGATACAATTCCCATATGAATTGAGGCCCATGTCTTAAGGGTTAACCCGTTGTCTTGTAAATATGTGACCGGGTGGATTGCCATGTCAAAGACCTGCGACATGACAATTCAGTGAGGCAGCACTATATCTGTTACAAGTAGGTCTCATCACGAAATGACTGAAATAATGTTAAAAGTGATGTAAAACCCCAAACAAACAAATAGATAAAATATAGTATAGTCACGTAACCTTACTTGTATAATGTCAAGTCAAAGACATGACAGTGATCATGCGTTATCTAATTTCGATCGTGGTTGCACATGGGCAGCCACTGACAAAACAGGTATTGAAATGCGACATAAGACAGGGTTACATTGAATAGGTCAGTTGTGTGAGGTGACTGGGAGTGAGCGTAGTGATTATATGCTATGTCATAAACTCAGTGTTGGTCTGTTTCATGCCAGCTCAATATCTGTAAATAAATGGTGATTATCAATATTTTCCAACAACCAATTCATTTTAGTAGTAAATCTGTTCCCAAACCATCACGGATTTCTTACTGCCCAATTTACACTACCATCCATAACAGGACCTCCATCTCATCTCAGTCCCTGCCTCCAAAGGTATAAAGCTGCGCACAGGATTGGTTGCTAGTCATCAGTATTCATAACCATCTGGCCCTCGACTGATTGGTAAAAGAATATAAATAGATTTGCTTTGTACTGGATGTTGTACAGATTGGTCAGTTCATATGTCTCACATGATTACAACTTATAACCTGATGTTGGTCAATTCAGATTTGATGATATTTTTGTGAGCAAGGCAAATATTTATTATATGGAGAATTTCATATTTAGAATGGTATCAAATATAGGGTAAGGCCTGTAGAGGTATTAATTGAATATTACTTTTGTAATACAGAGTAAAAAAATGCTGAATATAACTCAATTTCCTTGAACAAAAATGCAAATTTTAACACTGTTTACAGTTTCATTATTGGAAACAAATCAAAGAGATTTATTTGATTTCATCTATTTTGATCTAGAAGGTAATAACCTGAATCTAATTCAATTTGAACACAGAGTTTGGATCCTTTATAGTTCTAAATATGCTTTCCCATACTGTATGACATTATGATATGTATATAGTCTATTTCGCCAGGGACTAATTTAGATTTTTAGTCTCATATTATCATGGATAGTTGACACCCACTTGACCAGACAAACTTAATAATGGCACAAACGCACATTATAAAAGCTGCAACAAAGCTGTGATTGGCCAAGAGACAACTTCCATACTTTAAAACACCATAGGAACTCTTTTTCAATGGAATGTTCTGCTCATATATGTCATTGAGCAATTGGTTTGTTTCTTTGTTTATATGTTCATCTGTTCTTCTCTGGTAGTCCGCAATTGAAATTTGTGTTCAAATTAAAATATCATTCAACTTCTAAAATATCTAACGATCATGAATATTAAATGAGATTTATTTTTAAAAATCTGTTGAACCTTTTCACTAACTAGAATACAATATATTTCTTAGTTCTGTTATTTAGCGTTGGGCTGCATGTTCATAGCATGTTGCGTTCAGTGCATAATACATTCCACTTCAGAAAAGTGATTTCCGTATTCATAATAGCTACTGAAATATAAAAACTTGTCCTCCTGAGATGCCTAATGGGTTTGCCATGTAAATATATGGATGTTAATGAAGAAGAAATGTGTTGAATCCTAACAAAACAACCAGCATACTATTAAAAAATATTCACAGCCTCCTCTAGCTTAATTTCAATTGAAAATCATTTGATTACTGTCAGCATTTCTTGTCTGACACACGACTCGCCCAAACATTATGCGGACACATGGTGATATGACATATTTAGACCTGCATGATTTCCGTAGTATCCAGCAAAAATTCAAGCGATGATTTGTCACCCGAATATGTCAACATATTATTTGAAAATGACTGGATTGTGCAAAGATCTTAAAATTTATCGGAAACCCTTGCAACTACAGTATACTAGTAATGATGTTGTCCTTCGATCCTTAATGAGATATAAGCCAGTGATATAAGCCAGTGATCAGACAAGTTACTAGTGCCAAATGCCAAAGCATTATATCAACAAGACCCAATCCTTCCTCACCTAGGCTTCGTTAGTTTGGCTGAACCGTGTTTATTCATTTTCTGATCCCTGACCAGTAAATAATGATGACTCGCATTTACCGTAACCGTACATGAACCTATCACTGAGAGTCAACCTTCAAGTGTACGATGTACACTGTTTCGTTCCCTGTAAATGAGTATTCTGGAGCACAAATCTATCTTCAATATCTGCATGTCACATGATACATGGCTTGGTGTAATTTTACAAATATAGCCATGAATGAATCGTTCAAAATAATATCATATACTTTTCTGTTGTCATTCATCCCAGGGTCACATATTGTTCCTGTTATTATTGATCACAATATTGTTTGTTTCTCATTTATCATTTAACCTTATTAGTCACTGCCATATGTTATCTTTCATGGCAGTATATTTTGCTGCTCTGGTATCATTGGTGTCCCAGTCCAGTATCATTCACTGCCCTCACATCATTCACCAAAGAACAATTTACCGCTCTATTTGTTTTGATCTGGTGTTTATTAAATCCTCTGTTGTCATTCATTCCAGTATCATTTACCACTATACTATCATTCATCTTGTGTTTATTAAATGTTCTTTTGTCAATCATTCCAGTATCATTTACCGCTCTACTATCATTCATCTCGTGTTTATTAATTCTCTATTGTCATTCATCACAGTATCATTATTGCTCTTTTATCTTTCATCCATTGAATACATCTTGTTATACCTCAGTGATGTGCGTATTGATGCGATTTCGAATGAATACGAGCATGCCGATTATTTGTAACGTATTGATTAGTTGGAACTATTTTGCGTCGGCCATCTTTAGACTGGTCCCCCATCGAGTGTCAAGAACATTGTGTATATACACAGATGGCGGCAACCAGTCTATGGCTGTACGTGCCATTTTCGGGTCACGTGACGGGGTCAAATGAGGTGCGTTTTGTTTACAAATGTTTTTAACGATAAATATCTTGTTTCATGTATCATTTTTTTAAAAATACAGTAGTTGTCTGAGGTATAAAAACAAAACATGCCTCGTCGGGTCAGCTGTGTGAGCGGATTCAGTTCGTTGGTGATGGTGGACGGATACCCTGAGCCGAAGGCTCAGGGTATCCTTCCGCAATCACCAACTCACTGAATCCGCTCACCCAGCTTCCCGACTCGGTATGTTTTGTTATAGTATCATTTGTTGTTTTCTGATAATATTGGCATGTTTCATAACATGAGGTAAATATTTGTTACCTTAATATTCTTTGGTTAATTCATATTTATTTTCATTTTGATACACACCAGGCAGAAGTGAGTAATGGCAACGCAGTTAAAACAGGTGTAGATCTAATTATCTCCTTGATACCCACGAGGCATAATAATCTATCTCGCTATCTGCCCTTTCCCATTTTATTCGACGTCCCACATTACTTTATAGTATTGTTATTTCGTCCATCACGTGACCAAGGTCAGTTCTCGTCCATATTCTCATCCTTTAAATGAGAACCCGTGTGACCTACGTGTTTGAATAGGCAGTCCCGTTTAGGCAAGTGAGGGCAAAGTGAGTGACCCGTCATTCATGGGGGACAAAGGTTGGCTGGTGAATGTATGGGCGAGGTCCTCAGTGTCATTTGTAGCCTGTTATGGGCTGACCACGAGCTCAGACCAGGGCACTAAGCCTGCTCTAACAAGGTCGTCTCCTCCTCCCATGCAGGCTGCCAGCCACACTACAATACAGGTAACCACATTCCACGGAAAGAAAGGCAACGTTTGCTTGTTTGTTTGTTTGTATGTGATTTTACATCACATTTGATATTATTTCATTTATTTCATGGCCTACCTGAAGGAGATGTAGTGCTGCCTTAGTGAATTGTCATGACGCTGGTCCGTGACATGACAGTCCACCCAGTCACAGATTTACGAGGACAACGGCTTATCCTTAAAGCATGGGCCTCAGTTCATATGAGAAATTGTGTTATGAATTCGATACCAACACAGCCAAGAATCGAACCCACGATCTTTGGAGAAAGTGGTGCTAATAAACTTCCGCCAAGTTTGAATTAAGCCACGTCCCTCGGCCCAACAGCTAACCACATTTGAGGGAATGAAAGAAGTCGAGGCAATATTACAATATGTCTGAAAGCAATGGATTGTTTCATTATGTACATGTGGTACCCCGGTTTGCAATGTGATGAATGGCAAATAAGTTTGGTCAAGCAGTGAGTATGATTTAGAATATAAATTTGACTATTGCATTCCGGTTTTGTTTGCGGTTTACAGTTTTTTTGCGTCCGGATAATGATTGTTATCATAGACCAACACTGTACCCAATTGAATAATCTGGCGATTCCATTAGCTGTGCGAATCTCACGGGAGCCCGAGTTGTCTCACAGATTCAAGCAATAGTGACAATACACCGCAACAGTTCCAAACAAGACATAGACATTCCAACAAGACTCTGACAGGGTGAATCTATGAATTGCAAATGAAGCCAGTCATTTACTCATACATGTCAAACAAGAATGTTGGGTTGTGTCGTGCTGGGACTACTTTGTGGCGAGTGAGCGATGGTGAGTTTGGGTGAGAAGGTGGACAGGGAATGATGGGAGAGATTGTCTACTTCCGGTCAGGCCAAGATGACCTTTGAAGTAAAAGTTTTGGTTCCATCACGATGTGTCCTGGCAGGAAGGGTCACGTGATCTCGCATGTGACAGAGGAGGTGTGGTCAAACATCCATCAACAAACTTCTTTTTTCTGGACTTCAATCGGGTACCACTGATTGCAGTACATCCATAGATAATGTTACTGAAGGTATCTTTATCAAAATGAAACGAGAGAATAGACTTATTCGATCACCATGCACACTTTGTCCTGTATTAGACTAGATGTTGGAAACGTGAATCAGTATATTCGACCACATCAGCCTAAAAGTATTCAAAGTAACCGGTGTCTAATTGTATCAAGATATCAACTGTCAATAACAAAAAAGTTCTTGCATTGATATGTTGACAGTGTTGTCTGGGTATTCTTAAAATATCATATTATTCATAAAGGACTAATACAAAACCAAACGGCTTAGGGATAAAATGATTAATTTTACAAGTTACAGCCACCTATTAGAGACTATCGAATAAAATTCTTAGCTAAATTGGGTCAATGTTTTAAATCATATTTACATGCTATAGTTATTCTGATAATTGATCATTATGCATTAGTAATACACAAATAAGTAAATATCTCCTTGGTTACATTATTGATAAGATACAATTGTCATTTTCTATTCCCTTCATTCATTATCGAGACCTTTTCTATATCAAATATCTGTGCAAGTCAACCAGGGGTTTTTTCTTGGTCGCAGAATTCCAAGCAAGTCGAGAATAACTGTTGGCGCTGATCCCAGTAATACGCATCGTCTTTTATATTTTCCTGTTGACTGTCCTTGAAATTTCTACACAAACGTTGTCGGTGACTATGTAGTTATATGTGTGATTAAGATAAATGACGGGGTTTGGTGAGCTCTAATGAAAATAATCACCCAAAGAAATATAGCAATAATTTCGCCAAAATCAAGTTTCTTAAAAGAATGATTGCTTAGCTTACTGATGTATTATGTTTTGTTCGGGCTTTCACGTGTATCGGTATAGGACTGGGATAGAAACCTGCCTTAGCTAGGTGCCGGAGTCCCGCAAGAAGCCCTCGCACCGAAGCCTCATCCACTTCTTTTTGGCGGTTATAAAAGATTCAAAACCTCATTTGTCTTCATTTATCCTAACATGGAGTTCCAAAAAAAAAGTAGTGAAAGAAAAATGAAGAATATCACATGAAATGAATTAGCATGCTTTTTAGGGATTATGTCTATGGAGTGAGGTTTAGCGTTCAACCTAATACAGCAAGTTTTTAGCGATTACCTCCGTGGTTTTATGGCCTGTAACTGTTGAAAACGGCTAGGAGCGGTTTTGCTGGGTCGTTATCATGTTGCATATTTCCATGTAAGCGGTGATTGTGGAAAATATGATTGGGCCAAAGTAAGGCTTCAAGGCGTTATTGCTAATTATTCCGTCATAGAGGCAGATAGGAAAACTGTCATTGTCTCCTCCTCATCCCCTTAACATCGCCCATAGCCGGGTGCCCTCTCATTGTATGCATAATACACGCAGTAACAAAGAGGCTCATTTGCAAGTCGGCTGTGTTTGCTATTTGTTCTTGTTGTCATAAAGCCTCAAAGGTTGGCTGATTCTCTAACTATGTTGCATCAGTTATGCAATCTCCATATGCAGATATTGGTCTACTTCAGCAATATTCCATTTAGACTGGTCCCAAGCGGAAGCCAATTTCCCTTTAATTATACATTTGCAATTCTGGGCTAAGACGATATATAGGCGGGTTGGAGTAAGGACGTGAACCCATGGTTCCTTCTGACCAGTGATTTTGTTTCAAATAAACTACCCCCACAAAGCCCATTCCAATATTTTAAATCTGACAATATTTATCTTACCCAAGGGAAATAGTCCGAGGTAGCTCCCTGGCACCCTGACATATCTGAGATAAGGGACAAGTGGATGCCCCATGTCAACATCCGGGTGTCTGCGCAACAATGGGCACTTGTCCTGTTATGTGCTCTGCCAGTACAGCACATGTTGAGAGGGAAGACTCATATTCATAGACGCAGGTATCAGTCGGTATCTAGCCCCAGTCCATATGCATCCTAAACTTATGTGTCTTTACAAGTTCGTCACCTTCACGGGTCGAAGGCGGCGACAAGGCGAGAGTCCCTTACTAAATGACTGGGAATGTATATGATATATTATATACGATACAATTATGATCCAGCTGGTGTCTGTATCGTAGATTTGATAAAGCCTTGTAGACTCATTGAATACATTTATTTGGCAGTTATCTCACTGTATGATTCATTTATTCAATCTGTTTTGACCAATTCTCGGATTTTCTGTTCGATCCCTTAATTATAGTGATCACGTTTATCACCATTTTTGGACAAGCCACCACTCTAGACTAGCCATCACTCTAGACTAGCCATCACTCTAGACTAGCCACCACTCTAGATTAATCACCACTCTAGACAAGGCACCACTCTAGACAAGCCACCACTCTACACAACCCACCACTCTAGACTAGCCTTCACTCTAGACTAACCATTACTCGCCGCCAACCACTGTAGACTAGCCACCACTCCAGACCAGCCATCACTCTAGACTAGCCATAACTCTTGACTAGCCACCACACTAGACAAGCCACCACTCTAGACAAGCCACCACTCTAGACAAGCCACCACTCTAGACAACCCACCACTCTACACAACCCACCACTCTAGACTAGCCATCACTCTAGACTAACCATTACTCGCCGCCAACCACTGTAGACTAGCCACCACTCCAGACCAGCCATCACTCTAGACAAGCCACCACTCTAGACAAGCCACCACTCTAGACAACCCACCACTCTACACAACCCACCACTCTAGACTAGCCATCACTCTAGACTAACCATTACTCGCCGCCAACCACTGTAGACTAGCCACCACCCCAGAATAGCCATCACTCTAGACTAGCCATCACTCTAGACTAGCCACCACTCTAGATTAATCACCACTCTAGACAAGGCACCACTCTAGACAAGCCACCACTCTACACAACCCACCACTCTAGACTAGCCATCACTCTAGACTAACCATTACTCGCCGCCAACCACTGTAGACTAGCCACCACTCCAGACCAGCCATCACTCTAGACTAGCCATAACTCTTGACTAGCCACCACTCTAGACAAGCCACCACTCTAGACAAGCCACCACTCTAGACAAGCCATCACTCTAGACAACCCACCACTCTAGACTAGCCATCACTCTAGACTAACCATTACTCGCCGCCAACCACTGTAGACTAGCCACCACCCCAGACTAGCCATCACTCTAGACTAGCCATCACTCTAGACTAGCCACCACTCTAGATTAATCACCACTCTAGACAAGGCACCACTCTAGACAAGCCACCACTCTAGACAAGCCACCACTCTAGACAAGCCACCACTCTAGACAAGGCACCACTCTAGACAAGCCACCACTCTACACAACCCACCACTCTAGACTAGCCATCACTCTAGACTAACCATTACTCGCCGCCAACCACTGTAGACTAGCCACCACCCCAGACTAGCCATCACTGTAGACTAGCCACCACCAAAGACCAACCATCACTCTAGACTAGCCATAACTCTAGACTAGCCACCACACTAGACAAGCCACCACTCTAGACTAGCCATTACTCTAGGCTAGTCACCACTCTTGACCGACCATCAGACCAATTACCACTCTAGACTAGAGCCATCACTCGAGACAAGCCACCACTCCAGACCAACTACCACTCCAGACCAACCACCACTCCAGACCAACCACCACTCCAGACCAACCACCACTCCAGACCAACCACCACTCCAGACCAACACTTTCTCAAGTTTTAAAGTCAAATTGAATTGGCAAATTTGCCAATATTCATGGGGTAAAATGGTATCATTCAAAATACCGAGAATGCAAAGTGTGCGGACAATGCATATCTGATGGCACGAATAGTATTTAACAACCCTAACTTCTTGATATATTTTAGCGAATTATTGGGCTTTTTTTTCTTGTTACCACATTCAACTCCTATGTGATAAAAGATATCCGGTTCAATAAATCTACTCAAGAATAATGTTGGCAAAAGGGTTAGAATGTAATGAAACTTGAGATCAAGCACTCATAAATAATGGATGTTCCTTTGTTTCAATGCTATATTTTAAGTTCATAAGTAGACATGGTCTGGTAGCGTGGAAAGGCATACTAAAATCAATTTATGACTTTGTAGGTCTCTGTAAAAGGGATACGTATACAAAAGGAGGGGAAGCAGATGTGTTGTGTGATCATTATGAACGTGAATCAGGATGTTAGCATGTTTCTATTCCAGAGGGCATGTACCTCCATGTGCATACGGGACCTGTGATAATTGTGGATAAATGACAAATGACTGTTCCCTGAAGACCCAATACATAGAGTCATGTCATAGGGCATCATAACAACTGCTGATTGCAGCAGACACAGGGAATAAAACAATAGGTCTGGCCCAAGCTCAAGAGACTTGCTTCATGTATTATTCATGTGGCGTGTTGAGGGTAAGGGCTTCTCAAGTGCATACAGGCGTCCAGGAAGAGGCCCAGCAAAGGCCCAGGAAACGTGTGGTAGTCTCGCTCTGCTCATCTGCTCTCCATCACTGACTATTTCTGATTATCTGGTCAACATCGCTGCTGTAGACCTCTCCTGATCCTATTGTCTCCATCACTGCTGCAGACCTGTCCTGATCCTATTGTCTCCATCACTGCTGCAGACCTCTCCTGATCCTATTGTCTACATCACTGCTGCAGACCTGTCCCGATCATCTTGTCTCAATCACTGCTGCAGACCTCTCCTGATCCTATTGTCTCCATCACTGCTGCAGACCTCTCCTGATCCTATTGTCTCCATCACTGCAGTAGGCCTGCCCTGATCCTATTGTTTCCATCACTGCTGCAGACCTGTCCTGATCCTATTGTCTCCATCACTGATGCAGACCTCTCCTGATCCTATTGTTTCCATCACTGCTGCAGACCTGTCCTGATCCTATTGTCTCCATCACTGCTGCAGACCTGTCCTGATCCTATTGTTTCCATCACTGCTGCAGACCTGTCCTGATCCTATTGTCTCCATCACTGCTGCAGACCTCTCCTGATCCTATTGTCTCCATCACTGCAGTAGGCCTGCCCTGATCCTATTGTCTCCATCACTGCAGTAGGCCTGTCCTGATCCTATTGTTTCCATCACTGCTGCAGACCTCTCCTGATCCTATTGTTTCCATCACTGCTGCAGACCTCTCCTGATCCTATTGTCTCCATCACTGCAGTAGGCCTGCCCTGATCCTATTGTTTCCATCACTGCTGCAGACCTGTCCTGATCCTATTGTCTCCATCACTGATGCAGACCTCTCCTGATCCTATTGTCTCCATCACTGCAGTAGGCCTGCCCTGATCCTATTGTTTCCATCACTGCTGCAGACCTGTCCTGATCCTATTGTCTCCATCACTGCTGCAGACCTGCCCTGATCCTATTGTTTCCATCACTGCTGCAGACCTGTCCTGATCCTATTGTCTCCATCACTGCTGCAGACCTCTCCTGATCCTATTGTCTCCATCACTGCTGCAGACCTGTCCTGATCCTATTGTCTCCATCACTGCTGCAGACCTGCCCTGATCCTATTGTCTCCATCACTGCTGCAGACCTGTCCTGATCATCTTGTCTCAATCACTGCTGCAGACATCTCCCGATCATATTGTCTCCTTCACTGCTGCAGACATCTCCCGATCCTATTGTCTCCATCACTGCTGCAGACCTGTTCCGATCATCTTGTCTCAATCACTGCTGCAGACATCTCCCGATCCTATTGTCTCCATCACTGCTGCAGACATCTCCCGATCCTATTGTCTCCATCACTGCAGTAGGCCTGTCCTGATCCTATTGTCTCCATCGCTGCTACAGACATGTCCTGATCCTATTGTCTCCATCACTGCTGCAGACCTCTCCTGATCCTATTGTCTCCATCACTGCAGTAGGCCTGTCCTGATCCTATTGTTTCCATCACTGCTGCAGACCTGTCCTGATCCTATTTTCTCCATCACTGCTGCAGACCTGTCCTGATCCTATTGTCTCCATCACTGCTGCAGACCTGCCCTGATCCTATTGTCTCCATCACTGCTGCAGACCTGCCCTGATCCTATTGTCTCCATCACTGCTGCAGACCTGCCCTGATCCTATTGTCTCCATCACTGCTGCAGACCTCTCCTGATCCTATTGTCTCCATCACTGCTGCAGACCTGCCCTGATCCTATTGTTTCCATCACTGCTGCAGACCTGTCCTGATCCTATTGTCTCCATCACTGCTGCAGACCTCTCCTGGGGGCCACGGGCCGTGGCGCAATTGGTTAGAGCACCAGCTTACTAGCACCATTTCCTCTGTGGTGATCCAAAGGTCGTGGGTTCGAACCCCGGCCATCCTCTTGTTTCCATCACTGCTGCAGACCTCTCCTGATCCTCTTGTTTCCATCACTGCTGCAGACCTCTCCTGATCCTATTGTCTCGGCCACGGGCCGTGGCCCAGTTGGTTAGAGTGCCGAGATTGAACTCATGATACAATTTCACATATGAGCTGAGGCCCGGGCCAAAGGGTTAACCCGTTGTCCTTGAAAATCTGTGACCGGGTGGGTTGTCATGGCAAGGACCTGCGAAATGACAATTCAGTGAGGCAGCACTATATCTGCTACAAGTAGGTCTCATCACAAAATGACTGAAATAATGTTGAAAGTGATGTAAAACCCCAAACAAACAAACAAACCTATTGTCTCCATCACTGATGCAGACTGACCTGATCATCTGGTCTACATCACTATTTTGTCCTGATCATCTAATCATTTTACAGATAACATCATGTTTGTTGTTATAAACTAAATAAAAGCCTAATTCCATTTCAAAAATAAGAACCACATGTTTATCTCCTTATCAATTAAGTACATTATCAGGTATTTCCGAGGAACATAGCCCTGTGTGAACTTAAAAAGACTAAGGAATGGTGATGTTTTAATGGTAATATCACTCATTTTCAATATATCTGTATTGCAAATGTTTTGGTATGCGTGTTTTATATAGTAAATATCTGTGTATAGTGTGGTATATTCTACATTGCGCCGATGTGAGTTTTATTTTCCTTTCTCACACATAAGCTTTCTGGGTAAAATTGTATATGCTTAGCTCTCATTGTTACCATCTCTATATATTGAAGTGTACATCTGAATTGTACCTATATAACTGAGTGTATTGTGGTATGTTCCGCAGTGTATCTGGCATTGTATATAGTGGTATGCTGAGTGAGTCAGTGGGATCAGCGGTAAGATGATGGAGCTAGCCCCGTCTGAGTGCAGGATTAGTCGATATCTATCTGTCCTAGCCTTGACAGAATACAAATATTTCAGTGACGAGGACCCTACCACGGCGATCTCACCAGAACGCAACTTTCATATTTTTAGTGTTCATTACAGTTTTTATTGTGTACAGATAGCAATTACCTCGTGAATCAACTATACGTTATAATCAAGTTGTGTTAGCAGCAATGATTGATGGGGAAGTGTTTTTAAGGTTTATTATTGTCATCTGAATCTCTCATATAAGTGATTAGTATGGGGAAGCCTGCGGTGAGAGATGACTCAGTTGTCTAAGATGTCTCCATGCAATGTTGTCGTGAATCCTGGCCTTCTTTACACAAGGTATCAACACTTTGTCCTGTCATAATATGTCATGCAGATATGTTGGATGGAGTCAAGCTGTATCAGCACCAAGTAAGCAATACGCATAGGAAATGCAATCAAGGCAAATTTGTCACACGATTCCATCCAATCAGCGTCAAGTGTCATCGTCGTTAACAAATTCTCTTATTTAAAAGATTTCTTAGGACAGACGATTCTTCTGAAAATTAAATTCATCCAATGCTATGTGAAAGGGTATTTATGTAACCGCCAGGAAGTCTTGTTAGAATGTGGTAAATGAGAATCCCACATTTGGAGCATCGATTTCGTTGAACTTTGGGTGATTCTATTTGATATCTCCAGCAGGCCCGTAGAAATTTATTTCTGTAGGGGTAAAAAAACATATATTCGCCTTGCTGCCCTTGGCATGTCATATTTTGCCAAATAGGCCCCATCTACTTGTACATATACGGACCTGCATTTGATACATTGCCCAACATTGGGTACAAGTTTCTTTCTGGAGTAGACGTTCTGTATTTAGGAAACTTGTTCATGGGAATATTCGAATCTGTTATTGGTTATTTTGTTTTCATGTTTAAGTGAACGCAAATGCCGGTGACGTCGACATAGAATCTTCATCAGCCTCTTGGTATATGTGACTGCATCAGCACGTTTTGTCAACATGGATCAGATGACTTTATTATCAGTTCATACTGCAACTATGATTGCAGCAAAATATATAGTAATATAATCTTACCATTAATATATATTGTTTTTGTGCAGTTTCCCATGCACATTTTAGAGCAACATTAACATCAGTCAAAATATTTTTTCCATAGAAGTTATCAATCAAAATAATTGAAGCTTACAGAAATATGAGCAGGACACTATATAACATCACCTACATAATATAGTCATGTTAATAATGGAGCGAAGTGCCGAGTAAAAGATAGGTCGTCTATATTTGTATCTATGACAGTGCTCTCTCAGACACTCCTATTTTGTAGTATTTACAGTTTCACTACACTCTATGCTATATTTGAATGCGCAAAATCAGAAGTCTTTTAGGGTGTTGACTGCCAAAATGCACCTCTCCCTGACCGTGACATTGTATTGAGTGTTCAGGGCAAAGCAGTTCTCATAGATATGCCCCACCATGTCTGCCCTACAGGCCCCTGTATCCAATGTGACATGGCTGTGAGATGCGCCGGACCGGGTGAGAGCTCACTCAGAGGGGATTATGGCGGCGTGGACAGTGCCCGGCGCGGCCAGCGCTCCCACGATACTTACCGTTATCCCCCACCATCCTCAACAACGCCCTAACTCCAAAGTGACTCACGACCCAGCACATCACATCATCAACACTTATGTTTTTTCTCACAATAAAATTGATGGTTTGTGCAGTTCATGACTGTAAGACCTCATTTGCAAATCAATTATGGAAAGACATGCGCTTTTGTCTGAATGTGTAAACAAGCACCCGACACACCAACAAAAGATAGGCAGTAAAATCCCGAACAAAGAAACCCTTGTGATGTAATATTTCGTTAAACCAATGATCATTGCATTGTCTTGCTAAACAGTGTTTATTTTCCCAGGCCAGTGAAAGAATCATCATTTTGATATGTTTAAACAATGTTAAGTCAAATGACAATCAATGACTATGTCATTTATCATGGACGTCAGAATCAGTGATGGTAGGCAAAAGTTGCGGATGACGTCCAAACGTCATTTCTATTTCCATGTAAATGGCACAGCGCCATTTTTATTGCCTGGGTTTTGTCGGTTGTCTCTTAAAATTAATTTCCTCTTCGTACAGTTCTCTATGCGCATTACAAACAGAGGCTCTGATGAAGGAATTTATGAACTGTAATTCTCATTAAGGACACAAGGCTCTGAAACTGCTGTTAATTTGTTTTTTCTGTCCTTTGAACACTTGTGGGAAATGCTAGATATTGAGTATAGTAATTAGATTTTAAAGGAATGACCCCCATTCTGTAATGAAAACTACACACAGAAATCACTCTTATTTTTGTTTGACAGCACAAAACAATTAAGAAGACAATTAAAGCTCATTATGAAGTGGTTATTACAGAAGATTGCCGAGTGTTTCTTTTTGTTCAATCAGAAGTAATCATCATGGCTTGCCGATAACTGCAATCTTTGTGCTTGGTTTACCGCCTCATGTAGGCAATGGCATCCTCATCTGAGCGCCTACCCTGCACACACAGCATCCGAGGCCTGCTACTGTATCCACGATATCTCCACGTTATCTGCTCCACTCATCACATCACAGATATCACTGATTGGGTAATAGCATATACAAAGATGAAATATTTGTGTTTTTTTTTTCTAAAGGGTTGGCATAGGAATATTTTTGAGTTCAGTTTTCAACTTATGACCTCAAGTAATCGGGGAACCTATGTAATTACATCCCTGTGTAAATGAAAATAAGGAAAAAATATATTTGTGTGATATAGACTTTCATTCAAAACCTTTGATACATCACTGATATACTGATATAAAGGCTATATAAATTGATATGGAAGAAGATAGCAATCTGTGTGTATAATATAAAAATACAAACAATTGACTCGCCTTTTCGGACAAGAAAGGAAAACTACCTGCGCAAAAAAGAGTTGCAATTCCATCCATGACCAATTGGCCCAAATATTCACCATCAATCGCATCTTTCAAACAACATAGACGTATTAATCTCTTCAACTGAATGTGGATGTGTTCATGACGTGTTCATGAATGGTGTTCTTAGGTCATTCGTTCATTCTTAGTTTAGTGCTTCTAATGCCTTATTCCGCACTGCATTTGTGGAATTATTAATATCCAAATTCTTTCCAAAATGTATGTCAGTTATGTCATTGTTTGAGACTGATATTACAAAACCTGCTGTGATCCAGAAGCCCCGATGAATATGATTGCAGGACTTGACCAGAATTGGTAACACAGAGCTGTCACATTGTGAAGGTGTAACAAATACCTCATAGAGCACATATCTGATGACACCACACTGATGTCACCTTAAAGAAGATTAATGTTTCTAAATATGATTATGGTATGCTGCATACATTGTGGCCAAGATTAATTTTGTTTGTTGTTTGGAGATTATATCACTTTCAATATCACTTCAGTCATTTCATGACTAGACCAACTGGATGCAGATATAGTGGTGCCTCACTGAATTGCCATGTCGCTGGTCCTTGACAACCCGCATTGTCACAGATTTACAGGGAAAAGTGACGTCAATCCGGAATTGAACTCAAAACATCAAGTACAAAGCATTCATCAGAGTAAATATATGTTCATACAATCTTATCTTTAAACCATTTCTATATGTAAAACAGGACTAACGTTTTGAATGGTGATTAGAATCTCAACTGATACGATCTATTTAAACAGATTGTAGAAAGAAAAAAACAATTGAAAAACTAAATTAATGTTTAAAAGGATTATATTGTAACCTTTATTATTTCGATACATATAAAGTATTTACTGTTTTGCGATTTGGTAACATCTAGATGTATTTAATTACCAAGGAAAATGTGCAAATGATACAATAACAAGATATCACGTTTCACCATGAAATTAATGGTGTCGTGTTTCTCTTTTATTTTACTCATCTGTCTGTTTTTCTGAGTTTATCTTCAGTTATCATTTCAAAAGATATTTTTCATCTCAAGCCTTTTAGTAGATCCGTAAGTGCAAATAAAGGTAGTAAAAGAATTGGGGTTTTGATAGAAAAAAAGTTATTGTGACATGATATTTGTATTCAGTAATTCTAAACTATTTTACTCTAAATCCATCATATGAGAAATAAAGAGATGTTTTTATGTATGCCAAAACGAAATGAGAAATCATTTAAATTCAAATATAACCAGACATATAGACACCAAGTATCTAACACGGGGGCCATGGGCCGTGGCGCAGTTGGTTAGAGCGCCAGCATATTAGCACCAGATCCGGTGATCCAAAGATTGTGGGTTCAATCCCAGGCCGTGCCGAGATTGAAATCATGATACAATTTCACACATGAGCTGAGACTCGTGCCTAAAGGGTTAACCCGTTTATATGAAGGTGACACGTGACCTGCCAATGTTGGCCTCACTTTCAAGATGGCAACCAATGCATCATAACAGAGTGACTGGACATCAAAAATGTGAAATAAAATTGTTTTGGAATAATAACATGATGATCTGATGGATTGTATATTGGACCCAGTGATGTAGCATGAGTGCAGTCCATGTTCGCACTCAAATGTGGATTTTTGAGTGAGCAATCTTACCATGAGTGAAATTAAATGGTTATAATCTGACCTTTGAGACACATGCTTCCATATATACCACTCAACAACATTGCATTACACTGGATATATTCCTTATTCATCTCACATCACTTCCATATCACCCTGAGCACCCGAGGCCCCACTAGATGGTAATGCAAAGGATATGTGCCTTTGTTGGTTATATAAGTGGGGGAAGGGAGGTGGTGGGTTCAACTCCCACTGCCGGTAGTGTTACTTTCACACTTGTTAAAAGGTTTGAAAGTCAACCTGAGATCGCCAAAGTTGCTGAAAGGGTCGTAAAAACACCATTTCACAATTTTATGAAAAAAATATTTCTTGTTCAAGCTCTATCCTTCTAAACTGGCTGGAAAGTCTGATACAGACAATACAAATACGCAAATACGAAATGGCTGAAAAGAGGGCCAAGAACCCAACAAAAATTAAGGTATCTATCCTATGTATACATAATTGAAAAGAATCCCGCAACCGACAAAAGAAAGAAACAAATCAAATGGATTTGAATTGCTTAAAAAAGTAAGAAAAAACCTCCCAAAACATCGCTTGTAATTGGTATAAAACGTTATATCGCTCATATAGTAGCCCAAGCAGCCAAATGGGGGTTTACCCATTTGTTAGTTTGTTTGTTTGGGGTTTTACATCACTTTCAACATTATTTCAGTCATTTCGTGATGGGACCTACTTGTTGCAGAAATAATGCTGCCTCACTGAATTGTCATGTCGCAGGTCCTTGACATGACAACCCACCCTGTCACAGATTTACAAGGACAATGGGTTAACTCTTTAGCAAGGGCCTCAGTTCATTTGGGAAATTGTATTGTGAGTTCAATCTCGGCATGGTCAGGGATCAAACCCACGATCTTTGGATACCACAGAGGAAATAGTGCTAATAAGCTGGCGCTCTAACCAACTGCGCCACGGCCCGTGGCTGGATTTCCCCTATCACCTTCACAATGAGGATAACTTAAACCACAAACACCTCTGCACTGGAGGAGCTAGATGTGGAGGACCGGCACTTCCAGAGGCACCTCCACCTATTCCAATATACACAAGATGTAGGATAACACAGTTAGTCCCCATCCAACTGAAGAGATCACATAGATGAAAACCATTTGTTGGTATTGGCAGTGACTGCGATCATTGTCTAGCTCATCTTCAGGATCTTTGGCATTATTTCATTGCTGCTTTCAGATCAATTAATAGTAATATTACGGACTTTCACAGGTCACACAGAATGTTATTTTGTACCTTGAGCACTGCTATTTCTGCACCATGGATACTCGTTGTATTCAGATTGGAACTTGTCAGTAATGCCATTTTGTTCCAGATGGTGGACTTACTGGTTGAATACTACGCTTTCTGTCAGTATGAAATAAAGGTCATGTTGAGGACTAGCCTATAATTTTAGCAAATGTTTATAAAGTAGCCTTGTGGTACAGGAACACGCTCACATGATATCTTTGCCGTCTTTCTGGCCAGCATCAGAACATCTTTAAGACTCAAAATTAAAGCAAACAAGCACAGCCATTGAACATAGCACAATTATTGAATACAGGTTGGGTAATCGATGTATATTATATAATTTGTCTAGCTCTACCTATCCTTTATTTTGGTATATAAACGAATATTCCAGCACAAATCATGTCATCTCGAATACGCAATATTACTCAGGCGCTAACGGTAATCACAATCAAACTTTCGCTTGTTATTTCTGTTCTGATTGTCCGATTTACACCAAATTTAAATCAATTCAACTTGAAATATCCTGTTCTATCAATTGTAGAGCATCCAAGGAACTGTTAATTTCACGCATTGATGGACGATGATGATAAAGAGTAGAACTTTGAGCTTTTTGAGTCACGATATCCCACTACCTTTTCTTTGTTTACATGTTATATGAATGTATTCATACGCAATGTCTCCTGTGTAAATTAGAGTCTTGTTCATAGAAAACATGATTCACAACCCATAGCAAAAGATTACACTTTCCCTGTTATCAGACTGATCATAGAATAACACAGATAGTCCCTGCAAAAAAACAAAACATTTTTATGCTCTACTATTGTTTCGACACACTGTTACCTCTGGCTAAGCCAGATTAATATTTATTTAGTCCTACTTTTATCGGCCATGTCCTCAACAATGCAGTTGTATTAGAGTTTATTTGTTAACTTCTGAGCATTTTTCGTTGGTTAGTTCAACCAAATGTATAAAAAATTACACCCTAAAGAAATTAGCTAACGTTGTTGTGTTTCTGCCTGATTACCACCCCTGGAAATGGCTACTACGCTTGAGAAAGTAGATCCATATTTCATCTCTATTAATAGTTGTTTTTATATGCAAAATATTATTAAGGATCACATATATCACGATATTTTATCAATCCGAGAACATCTAATGAAAACAAAATAGGTAGAGAGTCAGTTACTCCGAAGTTTGTGGATATGCTGAGTCAGCACCAGGCCCTATGGAGAAAATAAAGAGTAATGATGATTTAACACTCTGGACACAAAATGGACCAAAACATAAAGTAAACAATATTTTATTGAAATAAAACAGTGATAAGTCATTTTAGCACCAATACGGATCTGAGATAATCTTCCAGTCTAAGATGAGTATAAAATGTGGATGTGCTTCACCTGCACTGTAATTGAGTAACTAAATTAGACACCAAATATGGCCATTAAAATAAACCAAGTTGGCTCATAGCCATGAGCTGTCTACAAACAAAATGATAAAAATAGGTTTGATCTCAGCCATGTGTCTATATAAAGCATTACTATGTATATAAACTAAGGGGAAGAAAGCTCTTGCACCACATTTATGTCAATCTGATGTTTAAAATCAGATTAAAAATACTTATGTACATCCTAAAATTCAAAAGATATTATCCATTCAATGATAAGATAGCAAAGCATTTTTAAAAAGTGAAAACTTTACCTTATGGCTTTCAAAAATATTTGTTTGATGGAGTTGAAAACTGTGTTCCAAGAGAAATAAGAAAAAACCGGTGGTTGGGTGGTTTTTTTGTTTGTATGGGGTATTACATCACTTCCAACATTATTTCAGTCATTTCGTGATGATACCTACTTGTAGCAGATATAGTGCTGCCTCACTGAATTGTCATGTCGCAGGTCCTTGACATGACAACCCACACGGTCACAGATTTACAAGGACAACAGGTTAACCATTTAGGCACGGGCCTCAGCTCATTTGGGAAATTGTATCATGAGCTCAATCTCGCCATGGCCAGGGTTCGAACCCACGACCTTTGGATCACCACAGAGGAACTGGTGCTAATAAGCTGGCACTCTAACCAACTGTACCACGGCCCGTGGCCCGTGGGTGGGTGGTGGAACACCCTGTAAATAATATAATTCCCTAGGGAACTTACAAATTTTGCGCCCCTATTGTTTAATTGCTCATAATATTTGCAAAGAACTACAAGGCATTGTCACACATCACTGAGCACAGGATTATTCTATTGTATGGGACACTATTGGTTTCCACCATTCCCTGTATTGGATCACAGGCTTTTTGGATTTTTGTACCAGTGATCTCAGATTTGGGCAGAAATATTACTTAAGGTACCTCAAGGTCATAAATGTTAAATTGATAACTTTATACATGGAATAAAAATGATCTCATCCAAGGTTGTGATTTAAGCTTTCATCCCTTTAGTTGTGTAAGACTAAAGGGGGAATTGACATTGATCACACAATTTCAACACTATCATAGCTTTTCAGATTCCCTCTGCTCATAGCCATGACGATTATTAATACATTTAAAAAAAAAAGAAAAAAAAAGAAATACATTGCTACATGTAAACGTGAAAAGAGAGTAACAGTGTGAAAAGACAGGGATTGTTTACTGGTTGGCAGACAAGTGCATTATGCCTGTTTGTAGTGACGATAGGCCATAACACTTACTTAACTTAAATATGATTCATTCTGGCATTATTCCCCATAGGGTATGAATATGATTGATGTACTTTCTAGGACATACACTTAAAATGAAATGCCCAGATACATACCATTTTGATGATAAAAGGTCATTCAACAACAGAACATGACACTTACCACTTATATTACTGGGAAAGATAGAATAGTTAAAATTGAACGAAAATATGAAAATGTCTAATATTTAAGAAATAATCCAATCTGTTAACTTATAGTATAAAGTCAGTTGTCGAGATACATATAGTTTATCGAACAGATCAGATCCCTTAAATACCAATAATATTCTCGAACCATATTTCTTTAAGTAGAAATGATACACAAAGCATTATGTATGTTGTCCAAGGAGGCAACCTCATTACTCTTCTGAGCATACGCCAGACCATAATTCTCAGTTTTAGGAAACCACTCCCAGTACAAGTTTCTCATTAGCAGCCAATAGTCTTATATTTTGTTGCATTTGATAACAAGCAGAATGCCTGGACGCAAAGAATAACGTTTATTTGCAGAGATAGTACATGACACATTTTCCCCTTAAAGCATTCATGAAATGAGGTTTTCAAGCACTTTTGCCTTGCATAATATGAATGTTTATATCCCAAACTTGTTGATCAATTCTTATTACCCATCATATTTCCCCTGCATACATGTCTGTGCCATTTCCAAATCATCCATTGGACACTGTCAACCTGATCTGTGATCTAGTGCAAACACCTGTTTAGTAAAGGTTTGTTAACTATTGGCCACCTTTAGATTGGGACAGTGGAGTGATTTGGCTAACAGAGCCCTGTTTGTCCATATATGATTGTCCATTGGTATCGAGTTCACATGCTTGTATACATGTGGCCACCTTGGCACTTTTAGCAAAACACAATAAACATTTTGAATTTATTTCAGTTGATTTTTTAGTGAGATAGCTTGCTTGTATCAGTTTCTTCGCCACATATCATTTAAGCATGCACCAAATCTCTGTACAAGTACCTGTGATTTCATGAATGCTTGAAGCCAAAATACCTGACATGAAGATAAAAGTCTCAGGTCAGGGTACCAGTGGGAGAGATTAAAAACGTGAGTTGGCGTAAAGCTGAGACACTTGTTCGCCGCGATTAGTACTCAAATTAGTGGGGTGTGTGTTCACTTTAACATGTTTAAAAGTGGGCAAATCACTGCACACACATCTGGGCATTATTACAACACATTTTTCTTCATTCCAATTATTGTTTTATTTGACAATTAAAATAATGATTGGAATATTTTATAGTATATGATTTTTAATACAGAAATTCTAATTCTATATTTTCAAACAACTGTGAAACTGGAGAACTATCTTAGAGGCATTGACACCATTTCCAACAGGTGATCTTGCACATGTTAGCAGCACATGCATTTTTGGTTGATATCACTGGAAAACAGAAATATACATACAGGCCAGGTGACATGTGACCTGTTTATTACAATCATGATTCATATCCTCGAATATTGATGACTGCACATCTTAAATATTCTTTTGGAATGAATAATATGCCAATATGTTGGAATGTATATAAGAATGAGCAATGTTTGCAGGTATGTGTTATGGATTGATGAATTGTTATTAACACAATTATTTGTTTTCTGTATGGAGCTGTTGTTATTCATATTTGTTCACACAATGTGAAATGTCTTGCTTACAACATATGTGTTCTGTGTGTCTTCCTCTATGTCTGTGAGAAGGTGACCTCCCTCGGTCAATGAGAATGACCACTGCATATGACCAGACAAAATGGACAAAGGTCTGAAAAACATCAGAAAATTGCAACTTGTCATACAATCAGCCCAAAAGAGCGTTATACATTTAGGGAGGTCGGCTACAATACATCAATAGGTATTTTTTCAGCGTGTATACCATATAATACAATGTCACCGGTTGCCCCCTTTAACTGTCCCTCTGGCTTGCACAGCATAAATCCATTCTTCACAAGAAGACCATGCTCTCACTATACTGCATAAATACCTCTGACTCCTTCCCCTGTCCAAGGAAACCTTAGCTTAATATTTCAATGTCTCATAATCATTAATTCATGGTCTTAACATACCATAGAATTTATAAAATATTACCTGTCAAATATGGCCAGATAAAACCATATTTTCTCTGAAGAATTATTGAGTGTAATGAACATATTGACATAAATGCATGATGCTTTGCCTATTCTTTAAAAACACGTGAAAGTAACAACACACCCTACTAATCTCAGCAAGCAAGGGTTTTCAGCATGATATCAGCTGGATTTTTAATCTCACATGCTGGATTTTTACCAAAGCTTCTACTTAAGGAACAAATGCAATATTCCTCCTGGACCAACGTGGTCTTTGGTCAACAGGCGGGATTTATTCATATTCAAATATTGCCTTGACCACTTCCCAGCCAAGGACATACAGTACATGTGGAGAACATTATTTTTTGTGTTATCAGTGTTATCCATCTGTCAAAGTGTAAGTGCTAATTATCAGATCATATACTCAGAGATTGTAGTGGATTGCAGCGTGTAACTGCTGCTTTATATAAAAAAACGTTTTCCTATTATTAAATGCAACTTCATGTGTTGTGTCATTTCTCTAATGGCCAATTAACCATAAACCATTGTGACATAGTGTAAGTTATTTGAGGCAGATGATGTCGAGACAACCGCTTTCGTTCTATAGATGACGTTATTGCATGCAGCCAGCTAAATGATATCTCCTATGTGGCATTGTCTGAGCTTGGTTTATGTCCTACTTGTTTCAGCACTCACATGGGCGGTGGTATACAAGCAGATGACGGTCTCACATGGCTTTTTGTTTTTGTTTTTATATTGTTTGCATTACGTTTATTATCATTAATTTTGTAATTAGTAATGCAATCAATCAGCCAATAATCTTACTTTATTGTGCTATGGCTTAAAAATACCATCTCATTCGAGAATTGTGGTAGTGTTTATGTGATATATATCTTTTTTATAATGCATATCATGTAATTTATAAAGTGAAAGTTAAATACCGATCCATTACAAAAGGAAATTGTGTGAGAAATATTATATTTCAGTGCAGAAAGTTTCAAAGTAGCGCAATCCTGTTTATCAACATTTATAGACAGGTGCCGAATGGTGAAATTTTTGATGATTTTAATCTCATTTAGGTAATTCCCTGTAATCCCTTGAAGTTGATGGGTTTTTCAGTCACTACAAAGCCTATATAAAAATTATCTAAATATACAAGGGTGAGAGTTTTACAGTATAAATAGTATATCTTTGTTCATCAAAATTTTCTGAACCCTGCAAATCGAAGTTTCTTTTTGTCAGAACGTTTTGGGTAAAAATGTTCATCAATGTGAAATCACCTTGCTGGGCGCACTTATTGGCAGATTTGAAAATAATATTTTAAAAAATAATACATTGTATAGGCCTGTCAATGAATGTAAATGTGAATGTTGTGTGACAGAATTGGGTAACGTTTAAGGGAAATCAATGCATTTGTATTGTGGTCTTGTGGACGTTTTTTAAACGTCACATAATAGTCTACATTTGGAGAAGAGAAATAAAACATACATTTCCATAATTGGTGGAGAAAGTAGAACATTTCACTTGCGATATGTTTAGGCATAAGTACTGTCTATGTGGAGTCAAAATTGTCTTAGAGTTGAATAACGTCATCAAGTTTTCGGCTCATATGGCGTCATAAGGCACAATGGATTGGCTGTAACGCACATTGTACCTTTGATCTTATGGCGTCACAAGTCCATTCATTATACTCCAAGGTATTAGCAAGGTAATTGGGGTTTGATTTATGACTTTATATGGAATTAAAGAGTGATTATTGACAATGAGTGAGCTCCATGCTTCGATTCAATGAATATTGGCGTTTATCTTTTGTAATTAAAAGACCTTATGGAGAGACACTGGGGCCAACATAAAATAATTAATGCCAAAATTGTCAATTTGCCCATTAATTTAGGATGGATACCTGTTAGACAATTAGGATCTGCAAGTGGAGAGATAAAGGTTTTTACATGACATCATATCACATCCAACCCAAGTGATTGCCTCCAAAAGATTAATGGCATCTTCACTACAGGGCTAGATATGGAAGTGTCCTCTTTTGTAAGCTTAATTATGTCATTGGGGGCCTACCATTGAAGATATGTTCAGAGACCCGGTTCAGTCTCTTTCCTAATTTCAAGATCTAATGCTTACTGGTATTTATCCCAGGTGCATTGTAAATACTTGTACTAGTAAGTTTGCTGTTTATCTACAGCCAATTCTTTGCTTATCTACAGCAAAAGTTGCGGTTAGCATGGTTAAAGGTTACTTTTGCCATAGATTAAGAGCAACCTCTTTTATTATGTCTACAGTAGCTTTTGCTGTAAACATATTTTCCGTCTACAGTAGTTTACTTCATTTGGCATTCTTGACAATGGGCTGTCCATTAGGTCGGTTTGGTACTGCAGACCTCAATTCAAGTTGTATGCGATATCACTCTTTCAAGACGTTTAAAAAATGTGGAAATTTGGAATTGCCTTACTGGAAGAGTAAACCTTTACTATATTAAAATGGATTGGATTTATCTGACTTATGAGTTCCTCGAATACGAAAAAATAACATATGATGTGAAGTACTAGCCTAAAAAAATGATTGATTTCGAAAGCTCAGAATCTTTCTATTTTGAATGTTTGGTTATGTCATAATTGTTACAGCAACTATTGCAATATAATTTACAGTGATAAATTACTGTAAATTAGCATTGTAATATCATTATGATTTACAGTACAAATGTATGTTAAATGACAGCAATATATACTATTATTTGAGGTATATCAGAAATCGCTGTATAAAAACTGCAAAAGTTGCTGTATTTCTACATTTACTTCTTACAGTTTGGGATTGAGTCTCTGCTGCTATCATACTGGTTAGCAATTCCCCTACTTATCTGGCCACTGTCACCTGGAGCTGTTCATGACATTTCACATAAATAAGTCAAGAAGCCTGGGAGAATGTCGCCTCTTTATCCATTAGATGAGAGAATTGCTATTTATTTCTTGTGCCACAAAAGACTCCCTGTTATAGCCATATGATTTAACTCAATGATTAAAATTACAACGATTTTCAAATATTGGAATATAGTTGTTAATTTCTGAGCTTGTTGATTGCCTTGGAAGAAGGAGTTTTCAGTCGTCAGAGGCGAGAGAGGATTTAGAGTTGGAGATTATCTACCCAGACTGACAACTCTGCCGGGAATAAGACAAATATACCGCCTGTGACTTGCTTCATATTCCACTAATGTATTGCTCTCAGTCATGAACACACTTAGATATAATCGATAGGGGAAACAATATGCACCATGATGTACAAAACGTGAAGTCTGACTCCTTTTTTGTGGAGATATTTTATAATCTTGAAAGAGATTTAAAAAATCTTCCACGATGTTTTAAGAGGCGGTTTTAGAAAATCAATTTCTCAAACATAACAGACAACATCACACGAGCTTGATTACTTTCTGTGTACATGCATTGTATTAATTCCCGTCATAAAATACAAATTAAGGTTTTTTACAAGAGTAAAAAGTGGGTGATGTAGGGTAATTGTTATTTTGTGGGTGCTGAGGCCGGTGGCTGTGGAATGGCGAGAGTAGCTCATAGCTCGTAGCTACTCAGTGCAGGCTGTAGCAACATAGGTCAGAGGCCGATTGCTGGCTGATCACTGTCTGGCTTCACCTTCAACTACTGGCACACCACGACTCAACATCTATCAACCTCTAAGTGGGCCTGGTCATCGCCATAACCATGTTATGTATGAATATGTACAACCTCAGAACGATGGGAGATGGTCATCTCTAAGTAATCATAACCCTGCCATTAAATCATATCAAAAATGTAACAGCAATAAGAGTCATGTCTTCGCAAGACACATATATTAACGAAATGGGTTGTAGTTATGTACATACAAGTGTGATATTTACAGAGAAATATAGATTACATTTTTATTTTATCACGCATCCATTCGTGTTGAGGCGAGGACGATCTGCTTGAAACAGTGACAGACCATTAGCGTTAGATGTTTTTGTATAAAGTTACAAATGAAGTATGTACATTTCTCCATGAAATTTAATTTGACATTCCACTTCACCGCATCTCAGGTTTACAATATTCAATATGGTGGGCTTGTATAAATGTCAGTGATCACTTCCACTCTCCCCAGGGCTGTTATTGCCACTAGTTCTACAAAGACAGGCAGTCAACAAAGCTGCACACACTTCCAGCACTAATTATATTACATTGTAATTCTACCCTTTCAAAATCATTTAGGTTCCATGATACGAATTACTGTCAGAATTATTGAATGTCACACACTTAGAAGGCCACATGATAACTATTTATAGAGTACATGGCAGAGCTATGACTAGGGACCCCCGGAGTCTACCATCAAACATAAATCATCTGAAAATATCACTGAAAGGCAAATGCCGATAGCCAGTAATCTAACCATTCAACATTAATAAAACATCACACATGCTTAAAAAAGCTCATTGTTCAGCTGAGTTTTTTAGAAGCTTTACTTTCGTATCTAAAGGATGTTTGATATGTTTGTTGATAAAAAGGCTCTCCTGTGTAAAATAATTTCACATAAAGCAGAGCTAATCCCTACCATAAATATTGAGAGGTGTGTGAAGTGTATCGATACAAGGAAGCAGCAGAAGGCCACACTTACATACTCACACCAAGCAACGCTTTACAATATGGTCCTGCAGCGTCTGCATACATTATTCATAGCCAAGACAAACGCTGTGTTTTCTCATCATCTGTCATTTGTCAGCAGGTGCAATTTTACCTCTTTTTCTGGGCATTGTTGCATTTTAAAATGGGCCTTTGTTTCCCTCTGGTTACGATTTGCCGCCTGTGGATTGAAATTGGTTCGGAGTGAACGTCACAATATTTTTGATTATGATTTCAAGTAATATATCAAATTTCTTACTGATTCATTTGTGTCATAACATTTGTTGATTAAATCTTAGACAATAATAGATACATGGATCAAGAGTGTTTTTACAGTCAACTGTGAGATAAAATAATGGTTAGCTTGTCATTATGTAAAAGGAGCCTTCATTCATTTTTAGAGTGGTGATCAGTGGTGCGTTAAATCTACGCAGAGTACATTGTATTTAGCATGGCCATTTCACCCGATTATCTGGATCTACCCATTCGTATAATCTTCCCTCGTGTTATTTCCTCCAGAGAAATCGACCACATTTTAAATTTGCACAAAATCTCACATATTTAATATTTGGACCGGTTAGCGGATGTTTTCGCTTAACTAAAAAAAGACTTAACATGATTTTTATTGTCACGCCTCCCTGGAACAGATAATATAGGACATACAAAGTGACTTTTGTACATTGGTCACATTATTTTCAAATCGGTAGTGAAACTTGTCAGCAAAGATGCTAACTCTATTTCTCTAAGCCATTGTTTAATATTTTGTACAATGTTTACTAAGAAAAATTCAGGGCAACGGGCCCTGGCGCTGTTTGTTTGAGCGCAAATTTATTACCACCAGTTACTTCGTGGTGATCCAAACGTCGTGGGTTCTCTTCCCGGCCATCTCGGCATTGAATTCATGTTGTCAGTTGAGACCCGAGGCTGAAGGGTTAACCCATTGTCCTTGTAAATCTGTGGCTGGGTAGTTTGTCATGTTAAGGTTGAAAATGATGTAAAACCTTAAACAAACAAAAGTTAAGAAAACAACTGAGAATAACTGAGAATATTAAAATTACAACCGACAATACCCATAATCTGACAAAGAATCTATACAATTAGTTGATCGCAAAATTAACCCACAAGTGTGGAGACCCGATCAACGTATAACTATATAACCCACAACAGAAATTTCCAATTTCTTATTCATTTCCTCAAAATTTCCCTTTAAAGCTCTAAGCAGGTCACGACTCCGGTTTGCCACATCCAAGATTCCATAGTGGAAATCACTGTCTATTTCCTGAGAGGTCTCAACCCAGAGATTGCGGCGAGAAGGCTTACAATGGACAAGTGGGATTGGGCGACAATATGGGGCATGTCTGTAGGATATATCACCACACGGGCGTACACACTCCGTTATCTGGGTACGTCAGGGCTGCAGGCAACCTCCTATCTCCGACATGACAACCTACCCACTCCCTGTGACCACAGATGTTTTCAACTTTCAATAAAGAATAGGACGGAAAGTCTGTATATATATATATATATATATATATATATATATATATATATATATATATATATATATATATATATATATATATATATATATATATATATATATATATATATATATATATACATTGAAAGCTGGTATTTGATATCTACATGCATATGAGGTGATGTTCCCATTCATGAATATCTGATGGAATCGATAACAATTATAAAGGAACACAAACTAGCAATACCTCGTCAAGCGTCTTTTTGGAACCTCCTTTTTGAGAGTAAATATTTCCTTTTCATTTGTTATGTAAAAGTTGGATGATGTTACAGTTATTCATAGGTTTGACAGCCCATAATGACAGAGGGATGATGGCTAATTCGCGAGTGGCTAATTACCTGGAAACCTGTTGACGAAGACAGGAACATCTCGGATTATTGCCTCCTTCCAGCTGATTAAACCTAATCACGATAATAGCTACACCTCAAAAACTGTCTATCACTTCTGCTGTCACTTACGTTTGAAAACATGTATTAATAGTCGATCTCTGAAATCAAAAGATCTAAGTGAAATGTAGTGATATTAGCTCTATAATCCTATGTTTATATTGAGGCAAATGCACTCGAGAAGAGGATACAAAGCTATAGACAAAATGAAGGAGCAGTATATGCCATATTAGAAATTAAATCAAATACTCTGTCATCAGCAGAACAGACACTTGTGACACTGACATGAAATTAATAAGAGCAGAGCAGCAGTGTAAGATGAATACATGGCAGAGATGAAGGCATAGTTAAGTGTGAGGCTGGCTGCTGAGGCTGGCTGCTGCCTTCAGTGCTCTGCCCACCATAGCCACACGTCCCTGTCAGACCCGCCTTCCCCACGCGGCACTCTGGAGTCTTCACACCTATATCTGCACACCTGACTGGCTTAGCTAGGTATTAACCGCCTCACAGGTAGAGGGTGCTGGGGCGGGATTAGTGTCGGAGAAGGGACACAGAGGAGGACCAGATTGCGCACCTTCCTGCTCTCCTCTCAGGTAAGCCATCACTCTACTGTAACAACTCCTCGCCATGTCGGCCAACTTGCCACCACTGTGTCAGAATGTGGCCTACACATTTCAACAAATTGTACAGTCAATAATAATTTCAGTTAAGTATTCCACGAATGTTCATGTTGATAATTAAACCACACATTCCACAGACAATTGGACAGAGCAACAACCTTTTTAGGATACCATTACTCAAAATTGATGTTTTAACCTGGGTGTTGAGGATTTGCCTGACAAGACAGTGCGGTCTGCCGGCAATAACCAGGTGCTGAGAGAGATTGGTAGCCATGAACAATCACTGTCCACCTGCCTCAGCCCCAACCAAGGTGGGAGACACTGCCTGGGTGCGCCGGCGGACCTTCTCCGGCCTGCTCAGAGCAACTCCTGTATTTGAATTCAAGGCGACTACTGTGTGGCGTCATGGGGCATTTTATAGTGATATATGTGCTGCCTAAGGTAGGCTTGGAGTGACTACAGATACAGAGTACCAGAGCGCCTCCACTGCCCTAGGCTGTATCTTCAATATGACGGGTCACAGGCTGCCATCCTGCTGACAGTACTAATATCTTAATATCATAAAGACAGCATTTTGTGAAACAAGAAAATTCCCCTCGTGGCTTAAATTAAATGACAGGTTCGGCGTTGACAGACACGAGTTATATGTTCAGGAAGTCTCTTGCCTTCTTACTATGTATGGGAAAGACCATGGAAAGAAATGGTTCGGTGTATGCAAGACAAATCTTCACATAAATTTATGATTTATGTAAAATAAGCACTACCTTTTTGGCATAGTGATTTTAACCTCATACAATATAGCGCGTCTCACATAGTCTTGCAGTGTTTACTGCAGTGTATGTGAGCGGTTAGGGACTATGGATGCAGGTTATTTTCCTGGCCCTGACGAGATGGAGACCGGTGTATTGCTAGTCCATTCTCCATTTGGACAGCGAGAGCTTTACCTGAGCTTATTTTGCCTGTAGTGGGTGATAATATCAGCATCTTGTGAGTGGTAGGCGAGGGCGCCTGGGGCCAGACAGGGAGAGGGGATGACTGAGTAGCATGGTCTGCTCTACCTCCATTCCCCCTTTCCCCATATTTAGCGATGCTCATTGATTGTCACTTCTCCTCAGCCCCAGGACTGAGTTGTCTACTCCCATCCAGACCCTCACTAAGTGAAAGAGAAATGTCATGGTCAAATATCTAGCTGCCATTTGAAATCTCGGCCGGAAATAATGATAAAATGTGAGAGGGGCTGTGCATTGAGGTGGAAAGGTCAGATTGTCCTCTATTTAATGGTTGAGATTTGTCAGTCCTGGCAATAACAAATGTCATTGACATCCCGGGCAGATATAGACAATTCACCTCTGCGATCCTCAATAAAGCTGTTAACAGATATGGCCTGGTATATTTTATTTCAATTATTAAAAAAATATTGAAAAACAGTCACAAAAGAGGATCAGTTCAAAGCAGTAATTACGTTTTATAGATTATAGGTTTTCATTCACATATCATTGCAATCCATGTTATACAATAATACATTTTTATTTTTCTGTACATGATATCACACGCCTGCAAAAATACCGTTCTCATCGTATTCATTTTACATGCACCACATTGCATTGTCTCATCTTCTCATGTGAACTCACTTGCATTAACACGATCCGCATTCCGTTATTTTAGTTGCAAAGAAGACCATTTTACATAGTATAACCTGTCATAAAAGGCGAATGTACAACCATGTCTACTTAGCTCTATTTACCTGTGTCATCCAAGGTTTAAACAACAGATAGGAGAAGACAATAAATCAAGGCTGGGAGATGCATTTCATCCGGATGGGGCTATTAATTCCAACCATTCCTCAGGGACCCAGAATAAAGAGTGCACACACACACACCACATATAGCTTGCAGCATTTCTCCATAATTTATACCCAAATTCATCCTCCATCATTTCATCATACAAATACATGGTAACATATTTTCTATGGGATAATTTAAAGACTTCTTTTTTTAAGCATTAACAAATTATTCCATAATACGTGTTTACACTATCAAATTATTTATACTGATAACAATCTTTTTGAAGAATCAAAAATAACTGTAAACAACTAATTTCATGTTTCACCATAATCTTTAAAGAACGTTTTAAAGTTTAAAGTTTTATGCCATGTTTTTCACTATTTAATCAGGCCCCAGACCAGGCTTGCTTCTCGATCTATTATTCAGTGACCACAGCTACGTGGGCAAGTTAGATTTAGCACTCCAGGTAATCAACACAAAAGTCTTCCTGAACATTGATTTGAGTCACGCAGTATATTGTTAAGTATTTTTTCGATGTCCGAGGTTGTGTTACGTTTCAGGCACGTAATACTCTCTAGAAAGTCAAATCCATGTCCAATGATAGACCCTAACAGGGGCTTCAAAATTAGACTTACTTCCATGATGCTATTAATGGTTATAGGAAAGACCAATTTGTCTACGGTGGAGATAACCAGGCATAGCTGCTTTTTGTCATTTTCAGGTACCAGTAATGTGGCCATTTCATCCCGTTGATATCTGTTGAAGGGTAGCCCACCTTGATGTGGGATTTGCTATTTGAGTGTACCTGCTACTTTTTCTGCACTGCTCAATACATGGTCGATGTAATTGCTATCACATCAATGAAGATATCTAGGTTGATTTAGCCTAATCCATTCGAGGTCACGATAGAGCATGGCTTTATTCTTGTAGAGTTTCAATATCACAATATAAAACCAAGTGCCTCTTTAGACCCACTTGCTTCTTGGTAATGTTATATTAAGAAGGGACCAATGTTTTTTTTTGCAAGCAATGAATCCATGTATATGTAAATTCATTTTTTACTGGTTGTCCAACTGTAATATTTCCAAATATAACTAAAAATATGATTGTAAAATCTATGGTATTTTGATGATAACTCCTATTTAATATCATTAAAGTTGCTTGGTTTTATGTTAAATTAGAACGGTGTTATGATGCAGTTTGTGGCCAGGATGGCAGTGAATGAGAGCTCCCCCCGCCTCTTGCCACACTTTATTACCTTATCTTATATAACGTTATTCATTGTTCACCAGGCCATGTTTCTAACCCAAAGTAAAACAACATAATCTCTCATATGAAAACATGCTCATATTTCTAATAGACTGGATGAAGAATGGTTTAAAGTTGAGTGGGCGTCGAGGTGATATAAGATTTCACATGGTTGCTATGGTTCCTGAGACCATAAATTACACATGGTGTATCCAGATCAAGATTTGTAATGTTGTCAAGCATTCCTATGTATAACCTCTATCTCACCTTTGCTGCCCTAAAATGGGACAATATACTTCCATAGTTGTTTATAGATGTGGTCAGAATACTAATTAGGATATTATGTTGAGCACAGGACAAAGTGGCATACATTAGTTGCATTATTATAATGGCTGTCTGGCGAAACAATATCATTTATCAAATGTGTAAATCATAGCAAATATATTGGAACTGAAAGGTTTGTCATTATCCAATGCTAAGTAAATCGAACGGTGTAGCAAATTACTTAATTAAAATGTATCATAGGTCAGATTTTATATAAAAAATAAGGTATATCTCATAATTATCCCATTTGAATTTGCTGTCATCCACACTTTTCATTAAAACTTAGAGAAAGAAAATATAGGTGGTAGATATGTAGGACTTCCTTCAAAGTTAAGATGAGAAAATTGCTTCTAACACTAGTGTTACAATACAGGTAGTCACATAACAATAGCAATTAGTCAGAAAAAATGGAATATATTTGTCTTGAGCAATAAAAGGGACACCTGATATTTTCATATTTCAACCATTTTGTATGCCATTTGAGGCAGCATATAATTAACTCCGCTAGTACATTCTTTACTGAGCAAATATCTACTTTCCAAGTAGTGCTCATTTATGAATCGTATATTCAATATGTCTTTGGTGGAACATCAATGTGAATAAACCAACAGGACAAAAAACATAATGTTAATCTTTAAAACGAAATTATGTCACTCATAAACCCCATAATTGATATAGTTCCACATAAAAAAATTTTAATTTGTCACAAACCTAACAGATCTTTTCACCGAATAAACGTGGAAATTGAAGCCAACTTTTGGAGTTGCACTTCCGACCGCTGATCACACACGCACCTAAATACCAAATAAACCTCCAACCATCAATAAACTTGCTGGGCAAATAATCAATGTCACAACGATGCCACTTAAAGTAGCACAGCGGTTGCCTCAATTAAAAGGAAGCAATAATTGTTGCGGTTTGGCTGGCTAAGAGGCAGGCGAATGGGCGCACCTCTGACCTGTACATGCCTCTCAGAAACCTGCTAATATCTGGGTCAGCAACAGGAAACAGCCATCCTGGCATATAGAGCAACGCTCATGTTTCATATTTGTTTATCTATATTGATTCTTTGCCGATGGAAGATTTTTGAAGAAAGTGAAGTAATATCATTAAAGGGTGTATTCTTCTGCCACAGTATGAGGGTTTTCAGGAGTTGACCACATGATACCTGAAATAGAAAAATGGCAAAATGGTCATTCAGAGCGATATAAAACATGAATTATGTCCTTAACCAATCTTCATGTACGGTGCAGACCATCTGTGAAAAAAAGCTAGCTAATCGTTTTGTAAATATAACGCCAGATTTAGATATGAAATAATACAGCCGGAACCCCCAGTTGTATCATGACTGTACAATCAATCTGCTTTGAAATGATCTTTGTCTGAAAAGACTTTTGTGTTATTCTGGAATGATATCAGCAGAATATTCCGCATTCCAATAGAGATATTACCCTGGTAGTCTCTTGTATTTCTGGCTGGAGATCGCGCGGTCAAACTGATTGCGATTTGCTATTGCTGCGCACGTGTGTGGACTTTTTGTGCATTGATTGAGGGCAATGAAGCAGCAAAAACAACATAAAATCTGGGAGATGGACCACATGGTATGTTTGTACAGTTGAGATACGGGAACAGACAGGGGTCACTTCATTCAACTAATGAATAGCACTTACTACACGTTCTACCCTGTAATATATCTATATATTACTTACAGGGTGCTAGATATGTCTATATCATTCATAATAATTACTCCAATTACCTATATAGGTCTAGTGGAAAGCTGAACATTTCTGTACCCTCTATATGTAGTTACTCACACCTTCTATTTAGTCCTAAATGGAGCTGAAATTTCTATATCTTATTAATCCTAACAGAGAGTTTCTTGTTCCCCATATTTAGTTACTCACCATATATTTATAGTCCTAACAGAGAGTGTAGCATCTCCTTGTTCCCCATATGTAATTACTCACAGTATATTTATAGTCCTAACAGGGAGCTGAACATTTCTGTACACTCTATGAGTTACTCACACTATCCAAAAAATATCACAAGGGACAGGGGAATTCACACAGGTGGAGAATGAGAAGATATGAAAGTAGATGAGGGAATCAATACAGTTAGAGAATGGGAAGACATGGCCGTGGTAATGATACGATGTGATAAAACCAGAACAGATAATACGGGAATATGAACAAACAGATGCTTCAAAAACCAACATAAAATTCCTGACCCATACAGAGATGTACAATCTCAATAATTCAGCTATGATTTCAATATGTGTTGATATTCAATGCTGTGTATAGGAGGTGTTGTAGAGGGTGCTGGGCGTGCTGGTTGTGCGCAGTGTAGGCCTTCAGCTATTGACACAGTGATGTCCGTACATGCTGATGCCTCACAACTACAAGCAAGCCAATATTGCAGCCGCAGCGGATCACATCCCTTCTCCGGCTTCATACCATTAACATTGCACAAACACTTTGATGTTGTTTGTCATAGTTCTGCCTTTTAAGAATTTGACCTTTTGTCTTAGATCCACAATGAAGACAACCGGCTATATATTGACTGGTGGTTTCTGCTGGTGTATTCAGGAGATTTGAGATCTTGTGATATTTGACAGTGGCCTGCTTCCTCTGTATTGATGGGAGGGTTTGTGTCAGATCAGTGACACAGTCTAGGACGCACGCGAGTCTCTGCCGACATCGGGCTTATATTTGCCGCCAGTCTGCGGAGTGTCTCCCGGAGTGTTTGCTCCGTGCTGATACGGGACTGTCTCCTCAACAAGCCTCCCTGCCTGCTCTCATTGTTTGCTCATTTCCAGTCAAGGACACACGGTGACAGGTATGTACTATGCTCTGAATGGACTAGTTAGCCAATGTGAGGAGAAATGTATATCATGAATTAGTAACCACCTCTGTTACCTTTGATGCACATCGATTCAGATTTGGACGATGTGAATACCGTAATATGCAAGCAGTCAAAGTCCTTGGAAGGACAGTAATTTGACATCTTATCCCAATTAGACACTATATAAATGATTGACATACCCAAAGGCAAACACAGTATGTGCATGATGAGGACATCCTAGAGGACTGTATGCATGATGGGGAAATCCCAGGACATTGTATGCATGATGGGGACATCTCAGGACATTGTATGCATGATGGGGACATCCCGGAACAGTGTATATATGATGGGGACATATTGGGACAGTGTATGTATGATGGGGACATATTGGGACAGTGTATGCATGATGGGGACATATTGGGACAGTGTATGCATGATGGGGACATATTGGGACAGTGTATGCATGATGGGGACATATTGGGACAGTGTATGTATGATGGGGACATATTGGGACAGTGTATGTATGATGGGGACATATTGGGACAGTGTATGCATGATGGGGACATCCCGGGACAGTGTATGCATGATGGGGACATATTGGGACAGTGTATGTATGATGGGGACATATTGGGACACTGTATGTATGATGGGGGCATCCCGGGACACTGTATGCATGATGTAGACATCCCAGGACATTGAAGGACATGCAGTAAAACGGCCCCTGTCAATATGTTCAGACCTGTGTGCGAGTATATCTGCCAAATATAACCGTATTCGGCCATACATATGATTGATTGATTGACTGTTTGGTTGATGGGAGCATCCTATGACATGCATGCCTGAAATAACCTTTTCGGGTTTATATCTAGCTGGATTGATTAGGGGCAATCCCTCATGAATGGATAAGTAGACCCTATCACATAAAGATGGCTTTGAATACATTTCAAGCAAAATGATCATTAAAACAAGATGAAAGCTAATAGCGTACTTTAGCGAATTATTAAGATACCATTTTGTATCAAAAGACAAGGGCATTCGAGAAGCACACAAGGCAAGGGCAATCGAGAAGCACACAAGGCAAGGGCAATCGAGAAGCACACAAGGCAAGGGCAATCGAGAATAGCACAAGGCAAATACAAACGAGTATTGCATAAAGAGGTCATGAATAATATCACTTCAAAAAGATATATTTTATTAGGGTTTCATTGATGATATTTTATTGAAATATTAACACCAAATTAGAAAATATTCCAATAGCACCTTCAATTCACAACCTTGTAGCGTTCATTTATACTGAGCTCAACATTGCAGTGTTAAGATATTCCAAATCTTGGCGCACGCAGGTTATTTTAGTACATATATTAGAAGTATATGTAGGCATGAGGAGGTGAATAGTCAGATAGCGATGTGTATGATATGCGGTCTGTGAGAAGTGTTTGTTTCCTATGTGACATGTCTGGTGGCTCACAACAGATAGCCCAGATCGACTAGTGTCATATATTCACTTGATACTTGGTGTAATATTCTATAGTTTGGAGGAATTTATATCATTTTGCTGTTTAATTGGAGAATGCTCGGTCTGACCATCTGTTATTGGTTTGGTGAATATTTGGCAGGAAATGCTCTTGTTGTGGAAATTATCTTACTTCACATCTATTTTTGCTAATGATTTGAAAAATATTATATATTTTTATTTGAATATAATATTATTTCTCAGAGTTCCATAAACATGACGTCAAATGGAGTGGGAAAAACATCAGGTGCTCTCCTTTCATGTACATGGTAAGTTTTCCTGTGACCTTGACCAGCATACTCAGAAATAACCAATTCTGATATTATTCAGATTACACGTCCCCGTACCTTATTATTGCTCTGAGTTGGAAAGTTAGCTCCTGGGAACAAGATATGGAATGCAAATGCCCAGAAAACCCTCATACTACTCTAACAAACTGTACCATCTCTCATCAAATATGACAGCAGTCTATAGAGATAGTATCTGCCACGTGTGCCAGCCCACATAAAGAGATTAAGTAATTTGTTTTGATGTGTAAATTCATCACAAGCGTATCACAGAGAGTAATAAGGTTAGGAGTATGTCCCCTAGCGACGCAGGGAAGATACCATTAAATCTGAGAGCGGACAAAGTGAGTTAACAACGATGTGTGCTGAGATGAATTGTGAGTACAGGTAGAGAGATATAGAGCTTCAAACAGCTACATCATATCAAGTGTATAGATTGTCAAACTTTGCAAGCCTGACATCAATCAGACCTCTGATAGCCCAAACATAGAATGGCACAGTTTATTATGATCCAGCAGGCATTGCAACCCAGTATTTTCTTCTCTGTGTTTATCTGTAGATTATTGGTATTGCTATATGATTGTCTTTTTCTGTTTGTATTGTTGTTCCTTTATTGGCATTTAACCAAAAACTTAACTGTCCAAAAGCATATTTATGTCAGTTAAATATCGCGAATTGTATACATATCGGTAACAAATCATATAGAGATAGTTGTATCTGATAACTCAGTCCAACGATTCTCCTTTTGTTCGTGAGAATGGAATGCTACATTGTTCTATTCGTATCCAAGGTTACTGAATAAACCGGTGTTTGTTCAATATGTATTTAGATTTCATCTGAAATGGATGATATTTAATATGGATTCATCAAATTCTAAGCTGAAATAGAACTTATTATTTTGATTTATGAAATTTACTAATTTTTCTTTAAAATGTTTAATATTGTGATAATTCTACTTCCGTTGGAAGCCGGAAGTTGTGGGTTGGATTCCGAAGACTATACGTGGCACAGCAGTTTAAATTACGTTTGTTCTTCTAACGCACGGACTATCATTAGACGCCGTGGGCCGTGGTGCAATCGTCAGAGCGCAAGCTTATTGCCACTTCCTCTGTGATAACTCAAGGTTTGTGGGTTCGATTCCCAGCCATGCCGAGATTGAATTCATGTTACAATTTTTCATATGATTGGGTGGGTTGTCATTTCAAAGACCTGCAGCATGACAATTAAGTGAGACACGACTATATTTGAGATAGTTTTGATGGAAAACACCAAAAATAAAACAAATCAAGCAAATTATTATTAGAATTACTGTGGCATTGGTGTTGCTTTTCCTACCTACTTTCTGGATCATTATATGGATCCATCATTATTTCCATTGTTACAAACCCTTAAATATATATATTTTCTATGTCAGACCACCATTCCAGTCATTCATATCTCTAGCCAATATGTAGATTTAGTATAGTAATTGAGCCAGGAACCTCTGTGCATGGAAACTATAAACCATTTAATTTTTTTTGAAGTCCTAAGTTGACGGCGAAGTTCACATTCACAAATTGGCAGTGGCTATTTTCACCATAAATTGAAGCAAAGAGGGTCTAGCTCCCTCCATCCTGGTGGCATCACAAATGTGGCCATTTTGCTGTAATCACCCGCAACGTGTGGACCCCAGTCTGAACCATTGAACCACAAATCACCACTGTGTACACAAAACAGGCGACCACGAGTCATTATGGACAGGCCAGAGTTCCCACAACACTGCTGCTCATTACAAACTCACAATTTGTGATTGCCTACATCACAACACCGAATAGGGTTGTCCGGGTCTCTGATCAGCCACGAGTCCTGCTTCGCCATTCTAATAGCATCATACATAAAATCTGATGGGAATCCTGCAGAATTCAATTATTCTATCTGCAGCATACAGATATCTCTGTCCGAAGAATGTGCAGTTTTTTGGGGGTTTCAAATATAACACAGATGATATCAATTTGCTGATAGGAATACATATATGTGGTGCAAAACACTGAACACAGGACATAATATTGGTGCAAAGAACCAAATATTTAGCCATTGCGTAGGAAGCTTAGTCATGATAATGACGCATGCCTGATTTTACAGATTAATATTATCAGATCGTAAATTGTATTTGTTATTAAATCCAAACCAAATTCATGCATATTCCAGGGGTCGCCTCCAGATTCCTGAACATTAAAAAAAAGATCTAGAAAAGTAAGGTTTTCAACCAAATTAGAAATCAGAAGAACGTCATTAAAGTCAGAGAGATTTAGAATAAAGTTATTTAGAAATTTCAATAATACCATCCAATATTTGAACCTCAAGTATGAATGTTTTTAAATAAGTCTGAATATCAAATATCTATACAGATATCACACATATTACATCTGAATTAGAATTATTGCCAACGTTTCTAGTCCAATGTCAGTACCACCAGGACCTGTAAGTGGTAATTAACAAATGCCAAGTACGTGCATACATATCAAGTTCAATTTGAATACACGTTGGACTTCATGTGCTGCTTTCAATAGTCACGTGATTGTTATATGATGTATATTTAGGTTTTTACACAGATCCTATTCACATTACTGGGATTAGCATACTAGATATTATTAGATGGTAGAAATGTCATAACAAAAATATAAATGTGCACTGGAAATTATGGTCTCCACTGTCACAGAACAGCAGCTAAAATGAGCTTACGTAGACATCTTTTTAATTCTGGAAATGTGTTGGGCAATACGCTTTATTTCTCAAAATCAATTTGTTGTACATCATGCCGCCATAGGTGCAGAGGGGCGACGCTGTGATAGGACGATACACATTAAGTGACATCGCCCTCTTAACTAGGCCTATGTCGAACATTGTAAGTACAGACTTGTGTCTTAGGTATCTTGGTATGAAACTGAATCTGCTTTATAGAGATGCATTGGTGTGGTCTGGCTTAGCCTCCCTTTCCTCTTTTTTGATCCACCACATCGAACAAAACCAGTATCCAGACTGTACATTTATCCAGATGTCCCCTTCAAGGAATAAATTCCTCTGTTCATGACCGACATCTTACAATGAGTCTTATAATACGGAAACACAACTCATATGCTCATATGGAAAACAGAGGTTCTGTATGACAGGTCTGAGGAAGCGTGACCTTCATATTGCTGTGTTTTATGCTTGGAATAGTGAATGAGGAGGGATGTGGAATCTGTAGAAAGGCAAGCAGTGAGAATAACTGAAAATAGGATTTAATCCTGTCAGGCTTCATAGCCTTAATGTTTCTTTTTCTTGCTTTCTGGAAGACGTCATGAGCAGTGTGGTTATCTTGCCCTCCAAGTCTCCTAACTTATCTAAAATTTCAGAATTCTGAACCGGCGTGATGAGTGTGGTTTCGCAGCGATAAATCTTCCCCGTCTTTATCATTAGGTCTTATCTGGTTCGGAGCGCTGGGATATCCGCCACTCAACAGCAATACTATATCTATAATAAGGATGGTGTCCCCCGCCCCTCATTCACCATGCAGAATTTATAAAATAGCCTCAAGTTTACTTAAATCACATATCAGGGATTTATTCTTGCTGTGAGTCAAATAACCCTGATGTGAAGTACATCACCAATATCATAAATAATATTCATCTGTAATTCAAGATTATAAACAAAGATGATACCTTTGAAACTAATGAGTTCTTAATTTATCACAGGATGGCCAAGCATACAATGACATATTAGATTTTCTGAAAATGAATTGTAATTTTTTAGTCTAGTATTTAGTGTGTTCAAATCAAACCAATACGAAAATACGTGAAGCGATATATGGAAGAGAGAATAAAAACATAAGAAAACAATACAGGTGCCATCCTCAAACACTTCATATTAGGACTTTGGATAAGGGTGAGACATTATCGTCAGTGTTGAGTTTCCACCGTAGATAAAGTACAGTAAAATCACATCTGAATCAAATATTTGCCACTTTGGAGGATGCAACCTGTTACTTTAATAACTGTTATTCGGCCGAGAGAAATGATCTCGCGCGGATATTTTGCGGAATATTGAAGCGATGCATTTGGCGAACTGTGATCAGTAACTTTGAGGAATGGAGCAGACAAAACAATAACTTTCCCCTGGCTGGGTGCAGCATTATGAAGTGATCTGCTTTGTTGTAAGGTTGTCAAGCTGGCTGACATTGCAGCCCTATGTTGTGTGTGGCAGTGCTAAGTGGATGATTTTGGCGCGATTTATGGGTCTAGCCCCCGGCAGTCAAGGAATGAAGCCCCCACCATGTCCACCAATGTCCACTCTCACGTTGTGAGCAGATAATCATGCTCCAAGTAGCCTCTGTCAGCGTCCATTTATCCTGCACTGTTATGATACATATGACACTCTCATTAGACTTAATAGGGTTTCTTAAATGAGTGAATGAAATCAGTCTCAAGCTTGACCATAAGCCTTTGCCAATAATTTCAATATGGTGCGAGGCTGAATAATGTAATTTTAAGTATTAAAATTCCCCCAGTAATATCATTATCAGTTTTGCCTCACAGAGCTGATGATTTCAATTTATTTTCTTTGGTTCTGAAAAGGGTACACTTGACAAATCCCATTCATTCTCAGCATTAGCTACTCAATTAAAATTTCGTATCAGACCTAATTGAATTTCATCATGTTAGGCCAAGGAAGGAGTGCAAATGAGCAGCAGGTAGATTTCCGCACGAGCTGCTCCTCAGTGCTACATCATATTTACAAAACCACATATCTCAAGGTCATTTATAATGCCACGCCAGCGTTTGACATATTTAAATTCAGTCATTTGCATTTAATTCATGATTATTTCCCCATAACGTCACGCGATTGTTGCGTCTCTTGGTAATTTCACAATTAAGATGCAATTTGTCTTCGGAGCCCCTCAATGGCAAAACATAAAGATAATAATGCACAATATGCAGCGGAGATTATCTCCCAGACCTCAACAGCGATTCAGCAGTGGCGAGAAAAACTGAGGATGAAGGACAGCCTTTGTGTGGATGATGGGAATAAGCTCCTCAGTGAGAGTGACCATACCTCTTGTATTCCTTTCACGTAGACCATAAAGCTAATGTGCGGTTTCATTCTGAAAGATTCAGGCTTCACCCTTACATCACAAACCCACACTTCTTAAACACTTTAAGTGATAGGGACTGTAGTTTGTTTTTATGTGCAGATTAGCGGGTTTAGTGAGGCAAGACTTGAATATTAATACAGAAGCGTTGGTCCGGTTACAGGGGAACCTTTCATGAGAAGGGCTTTACTTGTCGGAGTGACATCCCAAATAGCACAGATTCAGGGACTCCTTTGTACAGTCACCACAGCTTTATGAACTCTCAAATGCTATCCTGCCTTTCAGACATGTCTCAAATGAGATTTAAACAGACAGGAAACCTTCAAATCAGGAGAATGAAGACAGAGAACGAGTCAATGTCAGTTGACAGCGTGCTCTCAATGTCATTTCGCTCATCTGTACCAAGGCAATTGGCGCAATCTGGGGCAGCGGAAGTGATATAAAGCAATGGGTGAGGCCACTTCCTGTCTGATTTCCCTGCCTCCCATGGTGGCTCATTACTTACCGCCACTAGGGGGGGGGGGGTTATAATCCTCCTGTCTTGTGTCTCCACCACCATCATATTCCACAATACCTGGTCACCTTGGCTGCTCTCATGTCTTATTCCCCTATTTCTGCTATCAACTTGTCATTACTTTACATTGTCTACAGCCCAAATACATCCTGAACCCATTGCAATTTACTCATACAGTTTCTTCAAAGGTCATTCATGTAAGACCTCATCGAGGACATTATAAACTCTGTACAGATTTAATAATAATGTAGCAAACATCGGTGATTGGGTATTGTTATATAGTTGGGTAATATTGTTTGCCGTTGATGCTGGTTGCCCACGTTTGAAATGACGGGTCTGGAAGTGTGGTTACAAACGAGGTGATATTCCCCTGTCAGGTCTGCACGTGACCTTGCTCACAGGTAAATGCCACCCTCACACCTCACTAATGTCATTTACCTCCGCAGAATCACAAACACTTCAGTTCGGCGAACATTACCGCTTTACAATCACCCTAAGGAACCGAGAGTAATGAAATTTAAGGTTAAAACATTCCCAAACATGGTTTTCATATTAAATGTGAGAGCCTCACGTGACACTGTGTGTATCTGCGTGTGGTTGAGCAACATGGCCATTACTTTGTCGCAGCGGGATGTGAGGCCGGCAAATGCTCTGAGATGCTGAAGTGTGACAGAGGTCCAGGCTGCAAACATGCACTAAGTGGATACAATGAGATGGTACTGCCATATAAGTACAAAGGCCTTGCCACAGAGAGTGTTTAATGAGCATCCCATCAGGATGTGCTCCCATCTCGGCCCCCAAGCTGGGCTTTTAGCAATATACTCACAAAATGAAAATGTACTTTGCCTGTGTCAGGTCCTAAGCCTTTTTTAAAACCTTTGCTTGGGACCGCTAGCGCATTTTAAAAATATGTTTTTGTCATTTCTAGGAATGTAAAATAAGCCTGCTTTGTAAATTCTGGGCTTTGCCAGCGGCCTCGGTAGGGCAGTTGAAATGGTGGGACCTGATGGTGTGTCTGAAAGGTGTAAGCAATATAATCATCCGATAATGAATATCACATATTGTCCACCATTCAATAAAAAGTGAATCTTTGGATAATTTCAAATATTTGTTCTTTTGTTTTTCCTTTGCCATGCAAGGCTTTTACCAAACCCTGTGGCGCGGTGAACCCTAACACATGCGCATGCGAAAAACGCCTTTCTTAAAACAAACAAACGGCCTCCTCAACATTGGTGATTTATTGTGGTTAACATGTGACTATATTCCTGACCCATTGCCGATTCGTAGCTATAAAGATGCACAGAACGGGTCGTGAAATATAAATCTCAATTACAGTCAAGGAAAATGCATTTCAGGACAAGGACAAAAATCATCGGCGTTTTATCGCAGCAGCATTAAGCCGAAATGATCAGTTTGAATACCACTTATCATTTCTTACTTGAGTACCAGGAGTAAGATATCAACCATTGGGTTGATACCATTGAATATCTTTCTCGACAGAACCAAGTCCCAGACTAAGAAACTAATTTACGTTCTATCACGCCTCAAAAGATGGACATCATTTCCCATACTTACATGAATGTTATATGCTATACACCTCCTCCGGTATAAATGCTGATAGTAATGCCATATAGAATATAGATGGCAGCTATGCCATATGAAATACAGATGGCAGACTCATTTAGTCTATGATTATTGGTCAAGGTCACGGTCAAAGTTACGCTCTCCAAAACGAGGCAAATACTTGTCCAATTGAGATTTCATGGAGGAGCAGACAGAACCATCGATCACTGCCAAATCTGGCCTATTGCCATATATGGGATTATCGACTATGCATCCACTTTTGGGTCTACTTCAAGAGTGTTTAATATCATCATTTATTATATTATTTCTGATATCTCCATTCTAGGTGGTACTGTTATCCAACATTATGTGTGTGATTGCGAAACTGTCACTTTGGATTTGGTGACAAGCCAGGCAAAAGTCCAGACCTGAGTTGCCTAAGTCTGAAACTGACACCTCCTATTTTTGGCCTTCCAACCCCAATCAACCTGTTGATAAATAATGTAAGCCTATTTATCTCAACACACTGTTAACTCTATCTGCACTGGCACAATAGTCTCAGTTGGTAAAGTGCATTGGAATGTTGGAGTTAACCCTTATTCATACAAGCTAAAGGCAGGGTCATTAATCTTGATATACACGAGATATGTCTTGAGAGTGATGAAGTCACAACATGGACAGTGAGTTATTGAGCACCATAGCTTGGGTCATGGTTGAGAAAGGTCAATTACGGAAGTTGACGGCTTCAAGCCCGGTGTTGGACAATCTTAGCATTCTGGGGCATTTGTCATGGGCGCCTGTTGACTGTAGGAAATTGCTATGGTGCTTGGTGAGAGGCTGAGGAGGATTGGTGTCCATTGTACAGTCACAGCACCCATGTAAGATGTCATGTCCGCTCTCCTGCCATTTGTCCCCCTAAATCTTACGGTGTGGCATCTATTCTCACGAGATTCTCGGGGTCTTATGCTAACTCTCATATGGCGTCGTTTTCTATGGTCCAAGATGGCGTCACGGTCATGGGAGCTATTATAGGTATCGCATACGTCAATCACAATACATTTGTTCCCATTCTGTCGCATCATCTGGACTCAGCTGGCAATAAAATATTTCCTACTCAGCATTAGTGTATGATGAATGGTGCAGGCAGATCGCAGGCCTTGGGTATTCATGTGTCTTTGATTTTCTTGTGGCATTGAAACCGTCTTTGTCAGGGCTATCCCATGCTTTGACTGACGGTGAATGCTGAGATATAAGGCCATATAACAACCAGGAATCCCCTCATATAAATGTCATTGTCGACGACTTTGAGCCTTACAGTTTTGGCTTTCAGACTGTCAGTGAAACCCACACGCATTGCCAGTAATACGGAGTGGCCCAAGCCATCATCACAATGGCCCCTTCAGATATAAATATGATGTGGGGTGGCAGAGAGGATGTGACTGTTTTGAGAGGGAGGTATAGAGGCAGGAGTGATGATGACAAGCAGGTAGTCTCCATTGATCCTCCTATTTATGTTACATATAAACACACTCTTATTATTCTTCTATTTCATCAATGTCAGGTCGGCTGAGATGGCGAGGCAATATCTCCCCTGCCAGGCTCATTCCAGCATCGACTTTGGTTCCTTCTGAGGTGCCAGGTAGATTTTGCACCAACATCTGAAATACATTGCTCACTGAAAAAGAAATATCGTTCCTTTATCATATGACATTTTTGTATCGCACGCCTAAAGCTCAGTATTTAGCACAATATACAAAAGAGGAAATTTTAATTAACCTGAATATGAATATGGACACTCCTTTTGCTAAAAGAAAACCACAAATATTTATGGATCCACATCAAAATACGACCTTCAATGAACAAATAACTGTATTGTGTATTTGTCGTGATACATCGATGCCATGTTTGTGGGTTGACATTTCTTCTTTATTGCTTGTAACTTAAAACCTATACCTTCTGAGCTGCTTCTTGTGCACAAGGAAAGATAATATTTCACACATCGAAAACAACAAGAGTGTAATGATCAATAGCAAAATGTAAGATCAATAATACAGTTCATACGATCAGCATATCAATCCCTTTAGGTTATTTGTGTCTGTTTCTGAGCTTTCCTATTTAGTCTAATTATGATAATACTGCAACTTACAATCACAAAGAACATTTACTTTATTATTTTTATAAATACTTTAAATTTGCAAGCAAGTTTTTTTTTGTTCACATGTATATTTACTTATTATGGAGGTGTAATATGAATTGAGTTGATCGTTATTATAAAAATATCAAAGTACCAAACTATACTCTTGTCAGTTTGAGACGCATTTATGTTAAGAAACTTTTTACAGTCATTTTCCGTCATTTCAAACATGAATAATGACATAAATCCCACAAGGATTCATATTGGATTCATATTAAATATGCTGAATGTAATGCTACTTGGCCGCAGGAATAGTAGAGTATTATTTCAGAAAAAAACTATACCCATTTTTAGTAGGCACTCAATACAATCATTCATCTGGGAATTAGGACCATTAATCTTTCATGGGGGAGCATTTGGGTGGACCATTAATCTTTCAGGGGGAATGGAGGAAAGTGGGAATGAAATATTTGACACCACTTGCTTTCAAATTGGAAAGATAATGAAAATCCCAACCTTTAGAAAACCCGGTTGGAAAAAAACAGTGTCGAGTGTGTAGAAATTAATTCTTTAGGGTAAAAGCCAACCATGAAAGAACATTGGCTTTGCCTCCCATTGCACATCAATATGTACAATTTACTTGAGGGGGACCAGTCCATCAGCAATAAATGCAACATGATTTCAAGGCCAACAGACAATATATATACTGTTTTTTTCATATCTGAAAGAAATTCAACTTGATTACTTAACTTAATATCCATCATTGTGCAAAACATGCACCTCCCGATAGGAGAATATATATTTATATTTTTAAGGTATTCAGACGGATTCCTGAACTTAACATTGATTATTGAGGAGTATTTCAACAATCATATTTGCGTAATAACACATATTCAGCACTTATGTTATCAATCTCTTTGTTTAAAGAAAGTTTTTCACATGTCTAAAACATGTTTGAATCAGGTAGTTCTACAGCCTAACCTTTAAAAGTGACCAGGCAGAGAAAATATCTCCTAGTTAATTCACCTACAATTCCAAGTATTTCATATCTTTTTCATATTAAGCATTGGCTTTTTTAGTCATCGCCCACTATTTATTTTATTTAGGATATTCATCCATGCAGTCAAAACCTAAAATGGACTATCACAAATTAATTCATATATATTCTAAAAAAATTGCTGTCAGAAAGCAATGTAATTTTCATACCTATATGATCTCTGCTGTATTGAATGACTATGTGAAATAGTCATTAGTTAATCAGTGTATATATATATATATATATATATATATATATATATATATATATATATATATATATATATATATATATATATATATATATATATATATATATATATATATATATATATATATATATATATAGCAAACTATTATTTTCTAATAATGCATACATTTGTGTACCATTAGGACGCATGCACTCGGGCAAAATAATTATCCTATACTGACTGGTTTTGCACGAATTTAATCCAGTCGCTGAATGATTAATAGTCCGTGCTTGAATGATTAATGGCCTGTCGTAAGGTATGTCTGACACTGGTCATGGAGATATGTAGATATGCAATATCTAATAGAAAAAAAAACAAATTTTGAGTTGATATAGAAATTAGCATTTCGAACGGATCCTATTTATATTCATATTTGTTAGTATAATCCCAAGGCAGATCCTTAGTGAATTACGTTAGGTAGGAATATGAAATAGAATATGAGAAAGAAATGCCAATAAACTGAAAATGTCTGTATAAACAACTTTCCACTGTTTTTATAATGTTCAAATATCATCAATGTTCTTTCTATATATTTTGGAATCTTTGGTCACTAATATACTTGATTGCAAAACATTCAATCGCTTTGCGTTGCTTTCCTTGAGTTTGCATAAATATAGCATAAGATAGTAAACATTTACCAAGAGAATAATTATTTCACGTTATATGTTCACGGTGAAAAATGTATTGTTCTGTAAACACTCAGCAAATTGGCCACTTGATACGGGGGCTCAAGCTGCCAACAGAACATTGGAGATTCAATATGTCTGTTCTTAGCCTCATAGTCAGATATCCAGCAATGTTGATGACCTCAATTTGATAGGACAGTATTCCAGCAGAGTTGACCTTCATATGATAGGGGTGACTAGTATATAGTAATATAACGTACAAACAGCGTGAGTTAATGGTTTATACACGGTGTGCATATCACCACCATCTTCCATCATATTATAATCGTCTACCTTGCCACCATGATAGTCGACCTTACTTCCATGACGGACAGGTTTTCTCTCCAAAGGAGATTATACCTGTCTTTGTGAACAATCGTGGGGGGTAAAAAATGTGCTATAGGACATGACACATGGGCTGAAGGCAGGGATGCCTACAATGTGGTGCAAATACACTCACACGTATTGTGTTAGCAACAAAATAAATAGTGATAGCGGTATCCAAACTGTAAAAGCATAACAAACTTGAGTTTAATGTGACAACCACCGTTACACTCAATTGTGATTTAAACTTCACAGCCATATTATCAATATTTTTCCAATGACTGTTCATTATATCACATTTTGTGTATATGTTGAAGGAGTCTGATCAATTTCAGTTCGAATTTAATTTAATTTCTCAGTTTTATAAATTTCTGAGTAAAATATGTTCTTTGGTCAAATGTGCAAGGTGTGGCACGTGTATTTAAGAGGCGTATATAATTGGCATTGAGTTTGTTAGGAAATGTACCATATATGTGATAAATGTTACATTCATTATAATAAACATATCTGATGGTAAAATTGAGTATATTGCCATGACAACCAGCCAGATAGCCCGGATATGATAAAAGGAGAATGAGATTGTAGGAGTGTATCTCACACCTGGCCCAACTGAAATTAGATTTCAGGAACTGATTAGCGCCAGCATCACACAGCGCCCCTCTCATTTCTGTGCCGCCCATTACCCGATGTTATGCTCAATTAACCTGCGACGTCTGCACGAAAGCAGCGCAAATAATGCTCTAATGATTTGTGTCATCAACCTGAATCTGTGTTCCGTCGACAAGTGTGGTCAATACATGCACCCCTTGGATGTCCTTTGTGTATATGCCAGCCTTAAGAAATACACGGATCTGGAGATTACTTCTGTCGGTTTGACAGACAGGAACTAAGGGAATATCAATATCGAAACTCTTATATAACGTTTTTATCGGTGTTTAAGGAGATACACGTGGGTAGTTACCTTTACGCGATGAGATATGTATTTCAATGAGGGGGGCGTGCCTCGTCTGTGAGAATGTTGGCTTTTGGTGGCAGGTAATCTATCAGGCGTGAGCTATGGTGATTGTCAGTGTACCATATGGCACATGTTTGCTGGTCCGCTCGTATGCTGGGCGTTGTCTGCTGCAAATCACCCCTACTATGCGTCCATGAGCCTCATCACTCACCTCCAGGGCCACTGTCCACTTTCTAACCAGACTCTCCCCCTGGGATTCAGACCATGGATTGACTTTGTTGCAAGCCGTAAATTAGCCTGCTCAATTCGTGAAGGGGGTAGGGTGGCTGCAAAATTGGAGTATTCTCATCATGATTTTTTTATCATGATCACTACAATATCTCGTACTTTATGCGACTTCCTCCAGTACGAAACGAAACTGAAGATTGAAACCCCTGCAGGTAGTTTTAATTCTTTTCATGCTATTGCTTAGTTTTATTGGCAATAAACCGCCTGAAGTGAGTGTCTGGGACCAGAGGCAGTTTGGCTCCTGTCTGATCAACATTACGACCTCCTATAAACACAGTGACATGCCTGCGTATCCCTCTCTGACATCAGAAGTCCCCCATTACAAGCCCCACACAGAGAGAAGTGGAAAGCATTATGGAGATGGGACAGTATGGCCCTCCATGAAGCACATTGTGTGCTTACTACAAACCTTCCCTTGTGGGCGAATGACTGTAGCTCAGTCGGAGGAATGATATCCATAAATAATAGGTTGTTAGTATACAAACCTCTCATCTCAGATTATTTCAACTTCCAGATTAAGATCACTAGGGATGCTATTTTTGTATACTCCGATTATGCCATTTTATCCATATCTATTTGCATAAAATGTCTTTTTTATATACTGTCATGTACGTTGCAAGTATTAACACAAAGTATAATTGGATTTTATAGTTTTAGCTAGAACCGTTGTTTGCAATACCGGGAACTTGTCTACAGTATACATGCTATGACAGAACCATTTGTCTGCAGTGCTAGATACTGGCCTTGGTAAGACAGTTATTTCTGCTGTGCAGGATACTGGCCCTGTTAGGACTGTTTACCTGCAGTTCAGGATGCTAGTCTTGTTAGGATCGTTTGTCTGCAGTGCAAGATACCGGCCCTGTTAGGACCGATTATCTGCAGTGCATGACACTGGCCCCGTTGGGACCGATTATCTGCAGTGCATGACACTGGCCCCGTTGGGACCGTTTGTCTGCAGTGCTTGATACTGGTGCGATATAAGGATGTTTTGTTGGTGTTTGTTCCCAAGCAGGAGCTTCTGGCCTCATCCCCCACACCAGGCATGTCTCTTAGCCGTCTATTTACAATGCAAGCAGTTTCTCTTGGTTACAGCAATAATCCCCAGTCACATGTCTGCCTACCCGGGCTCACAATGGCGACTGTGTCATCATACACTCTGCAAACATAGCATCCATGTCATGAGATGCTCGCTCTTAACACATTCAATAAGGAGACTTTAAACCAACACACTGACTCACTTTGTTTCTTATCCAGCTCTAGTCAGAGTTGTGGTTTATGATGTGTAAATGAGCGACTATGAGCAGTACTGGTTCTGATATCTGTGGATTATAAAATTTAATCCTCATCTGTTTCATGATGAAGACACTACACTAAGCGCTTTTAATAAAAATAACCAACCGTTTAAAACAAATGTATATAATTTTCTCTTTCTCTAAAAATATGTGATTTCTGATTCTTTGAACACTTTGTACGAATGAGAAAATAAGTGATGAAAGTTTTAACATAAAGGAATTTTGAGTCATTTTCATTTGTCAATACATTGAAATAAAATTACATCTATTATTAGACATAAGTACACTCTAAGATATAACTTCATAGTTCTACATCCTATATGATGCCATGTAAATATTTTTAGATTATTTTTGATACACATATTAAATGACATATGATTCCTCTAAAATCTAAAATGTATTTGTCTTAATTTCAGAAAACTGAAACCACAGGAGATTGTTATCGGAGTGTAAGTTGGCACATGCTCTGTGCCGGAGGACGTGTTAGAGTTTGAAGGCAAGACAGCCGCTGATTCTTTATGACCATAGAGGTATGGCTATAGAGCAAGGAGACCAAATGTTGCCATTGTTGTCTGAGACCACAAAAGAAGAAGTGAGGCCAACCAAACTTAACCACAGGGTCTTGTATTGTCAGGAAGGACTTGATCTCAGTTAAGCCGTGGATATCCGCTGGATTAACGTTCAATAAGGACACCTGGTGCTGCATACAGCCCGCTGCTCACTTCAGACAATATCGTGTTACTCTAACATTACATATCTCAGATGTAAAATAAGCACCACATTGTAGACATCCCTGCCTTCAGCCAACGTGTCATTAAGATTGGACGTCTTACAGACGGGATGGCTCTCTGGCAAGGATAACTAGCTTAGTGTATGCACAGAGTGACAGTTATAATGAATTTACCATGCACAAGATTCATTCTGTAACCTACGCCTGTCTTCCCTAATAGCCTCGTGTACCACAGGGATAACGATACCACTAAGCTCGGATACCTCCACAGCCAGAACCGATGAGGTCATCAACACACTATCTTAACAAACATCATTCTGGGGCGTCTCACAGTCCTAACTACTGAGAAATTGCTAATTAAAAATATTACTCTATTCTAAATGTAATGTGCATGCAATATTCTTTCATTATAGTACACAAACACATGCAAAGAATATTCACATGAGTATCTACTGCTACATAACAGACCAATGCATTCCTTTAATCTACCAGAGAAGGCAAATATGAAATATGAATACACAACATAAACATTTGCATGTTACGAATGTAACACACTCAAAGATGCTACAGAGAAGCAGCATAGAATCAACATTTTCTCAGTAAACCAGTGACTCTTGTAAAAATAAGTAGAGTAGCATTATCTGTATATGTTTCACGCCTAACACTTCAGAGCAAGTCTCCACACTTGACACACCTTAAATAAGGGTCGGAGCAGTGCAGACTTTATATCACACCTGGATATCTATACTTGTGGACTATTTGTGATTGTAGCCAGCGGCTACCCAGGAAGTGATCATGGCTCTGGATAGTGATGGGCTGGCTGCGGAGGAGGACCTGCTGGATATCTATAGCTCTATGTATGATCTAGACCTCAAGGAGAAGGATGCCGCGGTCAGTCTGCATGTATACGCCTCCCCAGTGCTCCTCGTGGTGGGAACCATTGGCAACCTCATCTCCTGCATTGTGCTCTATAAGATGTGTGAGAAGGTCCTCACCACTTGTCTCTATCTGTTCGTCATCTGTATTATAGATCTTATGGTGCTTTACATTCGCTGTGGCAATCTCTGGGTTTATCACATGACCCAACCTGATAGTATCGATATCGAGGTCTCAGCTAAACATTCCTCCAACTCAGTTTGTAAAATATATCCATTTGTCTCCAACTTTGCTCTTCATCTTTCAATATGGCTACTGGTTGCCATGGCTACAGAGACAACAATAGTGACGTTGCGGCCCGACCGTTTGCTGCGAGTGTGCGTGCTGGAACGTGCCAAGGCCGTTATATTACTCATCATTGTGCTACTAGTGTGCGTGAATGCTCACTGTTTCTGGACCTTTGCCCTTGTCAAGGACAAAACAGATAATCAAGGAGTGGAAATATGCTCTAATGTACGACAAGGACAGATAAATGAAGAATTCAGACGGATTGTTTGGCCAATAATAGACATCTTAGTTACTCATTTCTTTCCATACTTCACAATATTTTCTTGTACAGTTATCATGATAACAATGCGAGTAAAAAAACGGAAACGGAACGAAGAAAGAGACATTCACAACATATGGAAGCAGTACCCTCTTGATGGCCCAGGAGCAAAAGACTTCCACTTCACTATTTTAGTTATTTGTGTAACATATCTTATACTTATGGTTACAAAGTTTGCGACAGACATATTTTTATTCTTGGCGAGACCAGAGAGTTTGAAGTTGGTAGAGTACTCGTTCGTGTTGGATGTTAAAATGATGTTGGCAGATACTGTATGTCAAATGTTACATTATATGTTTTTGTGTAGTAAGTTTTTCATATTTATTGGTACTTCAAAACGTTTTCGTGAGGAATTAAGGCTCATTTTGACCTGCAGATCCTGCAGGCGGCGCCGTAGACCACATCCGGTAAATAATCGGTGTATCAGTAATCGTACTCCCACCCATATTAGTCCTGATATGGAAAACAAAACACCCATACTGGGTAACCACCAGCCGCATCACCACTATGATCATCATCCCCATCATCTTCTAGACCCTCATCTACCTCCAGACCCTAACCAACCCCTCAATCAGATCCCTATGGACATACCTAACCAATACAATGAGGGGTTCCCGCCACCCCCTCCAGAGCTCTGCTGTAATTCCCTGGAGAAACCCGAGAAAAAATCATTCGCAATCACATCTGTGTGAGAAATGTCTCTTTCTGGTGGATCTGAATGAGTGTGCTTATTATACCACTGTAATGTCTTAATTGTTAAGCCATAAAATATAATGTTAAATATATTTGTTATGCATATGGGTAATGAAATGATGAGTATATATAACAGTGAGGTTTGTAACAATCAAAGTTCTGCTGCAATTCATATTTTATTTTTATTCTAGCATGGTTTTTTCTGGCGAGATAATTTCTGAAAATATCATGAAAATCTGAGACAGTTTTTAATTGAAGGATAATCCTTTTACAATGAACATTCATATCAATTATATCTATCTCTTCTGAAAAAATTGATAAACAATAATCATGCGATTGTCAGAGGAAAAGCAATATGTGCCAAACAGCTGATCATTTAAGCAGTGCTTGGCAATGATGACACCAGTATTTGATTAGCCATACTGTGAATATTACTGGGCAGATCTGGCCAAGACGCTATAAAGAGTTCCAGAAACTATATTGATATCATTTCGTTTTTTCATTAAAAATGTGTTTATCTGTTCCTGAAATTACTCGAGCTCCGACGTAATTACAATTGTTCTAGTTTACCTCTCCCATCCATTCAGGTCGAGTTATAATTAGATTTATGGTGATTCTAACTTTGTAATTTATTTATATTAATGTCCATTCTTTGAAGGATTATGTTGTCTGTTAGTGATGCTAAGTAGAATGACTTAATAAACTGTTCTGTATGAAAATACATAAAATTTATCATAAAATATGTCTCACATCTTTTTATCCTTGAATTGAATCATAATATGTTTTATATGCTATACCCTATTTCGAAATTTCATCAATTGAGGTCAAACACATTGTAATGTGACTTTATGATGAGAGCAGAAAGACATTTAGTTTTAATATCAGCATTGTATATTTAGTTCCATGATGAGTTTGTGTTTGTGACCACTATTGCCAATATTTATTTTGTGATCGGCTTGGAGGGGAGAATGCGCCATCTTTTATATAATTCATATGAGGCAATATGACAGTCTACTATTCATATTTTCTTCAGCATAAATGAAATCATGTTTGCTTTTCAGGAGGAAGAAGTAAATTATTAATTATTATGTTTGTGAGACAATGCGGGCGTATGATATAATCATTTCCTGTGAGTAGAAAGGTTTTGGTATATTGCCTTAAGGGGCAGCGATGATCAACTGCATATTGAGAGAGTGCTAAAATGGAGCCTATTGCCTCGTGTAAGAATGACAAGGTGCAGCCTATTGCCTCGTGTCAGAGTGACAAGGTGGAGCCTCTTGCCCCGTGTGAGAGTGACAAAATGGAGCCTTTTGCCTCGTGTGAGAGAGTGACAAGATGGAGCCTATTGCCTCGTGAGAGGGTGACAAAACGGAGGTTATTGCCTCGTGAGAGGGTGACAAAACGGAGGCTATTGCCTCGTGTGAAAGAGTGACAAAGTAGTGACAGGATATGACGTAATGTGTCTTCTGAGGTAGTGACAGGATATGACGTAATGTGTCTTCTGAGGCAGTGACAGGATATGACGTAATGTGTCTTCTGAGGCAGTGACAGGATATGACGTAATGTGTCTTCTGAGGCAGTGACAGGATATGACGTAATGTGTCTTCTGAGGCAGTGACATGATATGACGTAATGTATCTTCTGAGGTAGTGACAGGATATGACGTAATGTGTCTTCTGAGGTAGTGACAGGATATGACGTAATGTGTCTTCTGAGGCAGTGACAGGATATGACGTAATGTGTCTTCTAATGTAGTGACAGGATATGATGTAATGTGTCTTCTGATGCAGTGACAGGATATGACGTAATGTGTCTTCGGAAGCAGTGAGAGGAAATGACGTAATGTGCCATATGAGGCAATAGCAGGATATGATGTATTGTGTCTTATGAGGCAATGGCAAGGTATGATTTATTATGATTTATCCTGGGCTGGGAAGCACTTAGTAGTACGGTATATTGCATCTAGCGCACTGTTTATTTGTGAGGTTTGAGACTATGCCAAATTGGTGTGTGAGATGAGACAATGAGAAGACGGGATGGCACTGCTGGGCAACATACATCACCATCATGCAATCCAAACTAGGCCAAATTATGATCCTTCCCAAACCAGCCTTTACCTGATAAAGACACATATTGAATTATAGAGAATATCAGATAACTGGCAAATACTGTTTTGTTAGCATCTTAGCCAAGTTAGTTTCCTTCGTATGATAGATGTTATTTTCATAGAGTATATAATGTCATTTACTCCTGTGTCATATTGCTGGGAAAATTTAAAATGTACTGTACAAAGTATATTACGATGTGGATGGCATCTTTTTAATATCAATAATAAAAAGACATACATAAATAAGCAAGACTTGTGATATTTGATAGACAAAATAATCATATTCGTTGTCAACAATATCTCAACTTTCTTGACATACTATATTAAAGTGCAATAATATTTCACAGTTGCATTTCAAGTCAATGGATGCCTTTTGAGATGTTATAAGGATATTTCCCAGTGTTCACTCAATAGCTGGATGTGGAAGGATTCATTCTCACTGGACTATTTATCCACCTTGTGCGCAACATGTAATATTCATGCGCACGCACCAGCCATAGCTTCCACACAAGCAGTCTAATATTCCTTTGAGAACATGCCTACTCCATGCCAAATAGTGGGTTTTTTTCAGAAGTTATCAAAAAAGGTCATTGTTTATGATTGTTCTTTTAAAAATCAAGTTGCATACTTAAAAATGCTAGAGTTAATTATATAATCGTTCCCTAATATTCTTATGGTTGGGTTTTTTATGGTTTGATTTATGTTTTTAAAGGAAATAGGTTCAATATGGTATGTATTACAACATATACAGGGCCAGACCTACAGCTCCAAAGTCCATTTTCAGAGTATTCTCTGTTGTAACTTGCCTATTAGCTTATGTCCATTATCTATTATAAACCTATAAATAAATATCTGACAAATTTAAGCACCGATCCACGTCGATTTTAGAAACGAAATGTACGCCTGTCGCGATGACTTAACTAAAATTTTCCAAAGTGTGCATATGCACTAAGTAATTCAGTTATGTCATATTTTCGTATCGCTTTATTGCCCTTTGTTGAAATAATTGAAACCCATTCCATGATAAGGAATATTGTTTTGATTTCAAGGGCCGCAATGCATATTCTTCACCACTTTTGTCAATATACATAATTCGTTATACAATATTTGTCGCTGAGGAGTGTCGAAATTTGCATGCAATTATAATCCAGTTTTCTTATTCAAAGATGACCTCTTCCAATTGCGTATAAACAATGTACCAATGGATGAAGATGTAATATAAGGTTTTACAATTAACATATTTCACGCCCAAGTTTGCTCAGGATAACATGGAGAAATATGACAGCAGTAGTCCCCGGGTTTTGCTCACCAGATGTCACACCTACCGCAACATTGAGAGGGCGCATAATTTCATCGGAATGCCTTTTTCGATGGCGAATTCTTTCATATAGACGTAAGGGAACACAGTCAATATTCAAGTTAGATGAGAGATGTCTTGATCTATTTATGATCGAAACTATAATTTCTAATCTTCTATTCTATCTCTAAGATTCTATTTTTTTATTTCTAACATTTTGAAATACAAATGTTATCTGTAAAATATAGAAAATCCACAATCCACAAAGATGACTCAAATACAATATAAGTAAACCGAACACCTGGAATTAAAACTTAAATAACCATCACCACTTTTCTTTTCCCAATCCTAATAATGATTTACCTTCACATTACATACAAAAGAACAATAAAAAAGTTATATGCTTATGCTTTACAACATTAAACATTGTAATCACTAGGGAATATTAAACTATTAGAAAGGAAGCATAAGACCTGAGTAAATTGGACACAAATGATGTATTTATTTCATAAATGTACTACCTATTGGCAATTACATAGTACATATATTACATTTATCAAATATCAAACACATAATTAACAATTAATAAATTAACTCGTTGACATTTAAACTTTACATATGACCTAATGCAAGAATAATGCTATGAACATTTATAGTTATGATATTGACATCAACTATGCGGCATCTGTATTGGAATGGCGGCAAGCCCCCAGCCGTCGTTTATATATCCCCTGGGTGAGATCCACTGGAGACATGTGACGTTGGGCAAGGGCAATTAGCTGGTCTGACCTTAGGCTCACCTTGTCACCCCTTCTAACCCAATTTATATACATAATGCAAATTCTCCTTAAAACAAGGGAATATGAAACGATTAAAGCACAAGTCAACATAAGCTTTATCTTTGAAGTTCATCACAGCATTGAAAAACCATTCTTATAGCTAAAATTGCTCCTCCAATTATCACCTTAATATTTAAGACACTATCAATGTATTGCAATACATACAAAATAAAACAATTAGCAATCAACAATTTGCATCAGAATGAGAGGTGTTACAACTCAACAACCTAGATCTATTATATAATTGAGGAGACCTACTTGAGAAAGTAATGCAGCATTACATAGAGGAACATACTGTCCCCCTGTTATGTGCGCTAGTGCCATATAAAAGTCTCTGGAACTGGCGATGGCTGGCTCACATCCCACACAGTAAAGAGTGATCCCCTTCTCAGCCAGCTGATTGGTTATTTCTACAGGATCCAGTCCATCCGGACAACCTAGATCAGAGAGCTGCATGATAAGCAGAGGTCCTTTTTGTTACCATAATTTTATTTTATTATTTTATTATATTTTTTATATTTTTTTAATATAAAGATTACCCTTTTGGTTCACACTTACCATTAGGAAAGCTGTCCCCATTTTCGATAAGACCATGTGGTGCGGCGTCTGAGATGAAAACACATATTTTAGTGGCTTCCTCGCGCCAGCTTAGATTCAGAACCTGTTGAAGACCATCTGCCACTGCTTCAGGTAAATCTCCACCTACAAGTGCAAACAAGATTAGAAAAAAATACTTATTAATCTGAAATTGTAATTCCAACTTGTTTATTCTCCTTATTGCTGGAGTGGAAATATTATGGTCACCTACCACCATGAGCATGCGCATTATCCAGCCACCCTTTCATGGTTTTCACTGAGGATGTGAAATCATTAGTTCTGGTGACGAATGTGATATCTTGTGGTGGATGGTCCCTGTACTCTACCAGAGCTAGTCGTACATCTGACTTTTCAATGGCTACAATTTCTTCTACTATTGTCCTGATATTCTAAGTAGTATACAAAAAATAACACCAGAATTATTATTATCTTATCAAAGGTATTGCACGGTAGACTGCAAGTTAGTTCTTGAACAAATGTTTCATTTCTGAGATATACATGTTATCTATTATTTATTTAGCACATGTATCAAAGGCACAATCAATATTATACAAATGCACCAATCCCAAGAGACCTTGTTTCTATTTCTTATAAATACATATCAGACCCTCATAGTTATTAAGATGTGTAAAAACAAGCCTTATTTGGCATAGGTAGTATATTTTTAAAAAAAATAATTGCCCTGGAAACACGAATTGTATCCAACAGGATACATACGACACGGATCATAACAAAAAAAAAAACAATACAAAGAATTAAGAGTGCATACTTTGGAACGGATACAATGAAATTCGAATATGTTTATGAGATATGAATAAAAAAATCATTAAATCTTGTATGTGTAATTATATTATATGATTCATTTCAAGTTTAAGTTTTACATAGCACGATTAGGAAGAGTCGCATACTATATCTGAGCACAACTGAGCACAAAGTCAGAATATTTTTGCTGAGTCACAATATTCTGACTTAGTATTCTATCACTACATTTTCTTAACGTGTGTGTGTGTGTGTGTATGTGTGTGTGTGTGTATGTGTGTGTGTGTATGTGTGTGTGTGTGTGTGTGTGTGTGTGTGTGTGTGTGTGTGTGTGTGTGTGTGTGTGTGTGTGTGTGTGTGTGTGTGAAACGAGAACATCTTGTCCACATCGACATATTTAATCTGGGGTTAGCTTTAGGGGGAACAGTGTCTTCCAAAGAAGTTCTTCTTCCCACCAAAAATATTTCAACACAAAACAATTACCTTGCACTATGTCATTTTTGGGGGTTAAAATGTGGGGGAAAAAATATATTGTTGGTGGGATGAAGAACTTTGGAAGACACTGTTCCCCCTTTAAGTTAACTCCACGCTAAATGTGGAAAGGTGTTTTCCGGTTTCTTCCATGTGTTGGAACATTCTTTTGTTCCTATGCGTCTGGCTAGTGCTACCTTCTGCAAATATCCCAGTGTATATGCAAGACAATCAACGCTGACCTTCATCTTGACCAATTTCATATCAATTTAAGCAATATTTCTCTCCCTGCGACCAAAATAGTGTAAATATATATTAAACAATTCATATCCTTTGACATCTTAAACAGTGAGATGATTACCTCTGTGCTCAATGCTCTGAGGGATTCAACGTCGCTTTGCTGAGTAAAAGTATTGATGTAGAAATACAAGCTTTCCAAGCCATTTTTTTATCAAGATATGGCTTATTCAGAGTGTGTTGAGCTGCACCTTGGTTGTGGAATCGGATGCACCTTCCCCATCATGATGATGCAAAGCTGACATCTGGTAATTTTTTGGAGCTCATGATCATAAAGGTTTCCACCAGATGTCCCTCTGAGTTGTCATTTCTGGCAATGCTGCCATCTAGTAGATATTTGGAATCAGGCATTTGGAAGCATACAAACTTGGTGAATATCATCCATGGTTTTGATGTGTTTAATGGTGGAATATGCAAAGCAAAATGACGTGAATTATTCACTTGGATAAGACATAAATTTCTCACCTGGATGAGACGTAATCCCACAATTTAAGAAGGTGAACTGACAAACGGTGTTTTTAATTGACAGCAAATCTTTTAATTTATGGAATTGTGAAGCATTGTCATAATAAGGAAAAATAAATTAGTGTGGTCACCATGCTTATATCCGTGTTGTTCAGTTGTGGAATATCTTCCACTTTTTTATCTTCCATATTAGAAATAATATCCTAAAACCATCTAAGAGAGAACCACAGGGAGTCAGAACAACTCGAGTTTTTTCAACGACTGTGTAGAAATTTGCAATTTTTCAAGTTGGCTATTTTCACATTATGGAATTTCTGCTAAGAGTGAGTTTCCATAGTCCATTTTTTATGTTCCGTTGTATTCAAAGTTGTTGTTTTTACCAATTTACAATAAGGTTGAAGGAATTAATTTACATTCTGGAAAATATCCCAAAAAGATCAATCTTGCTGACGCTTGTCTAAAATCAGGATAAACCGATTAGATAAAGCAGTTATATCATATCCAGAACAAATAACATGTTTAGCCTGAAATATTTCAAAATGATTGTCAAAACTTTATTTCAGAAACATTTTTTATATTGAGATCTACAAGTTTAATTCTTTTTGGTGTTCTTAGTTACATATGTGGTGTCCCTATGCATAGCTGGTTACATTTGAATATAAACACCTAATTTGCTATCTCATTTTGGCACATATTTGAATCTTTCTAATTCTCTCAAAATACATTTAAATCTAGAAGCTTAGACTTTTTGTGTTTGATCAGAATTAATTTTAGAATTGAATTCTTATGTAAAGATGCAACCATATAGTTGATGTCCTGTAACCAATACCATTTTCTTTTTTTTTTCATTTAAAACATTAATTTTTTATTGTCTGGTCCAAATATAACTATCAATTTGAGATTGAATAAACTTGATCTTTATGTTGATATTGCAAAGGAAATGGGAATGTAGATTGGATAAACTCCAAGAAAGATTTGTGTCATGTTACCCATACATACTGTAAAGAGAAGTGTGACCTTTTAATGTTATTGTACATTTCCTGTTACTATGACAACCCTTTCCTACTTAAAAAATAATAATAATAATAATAATAATAATAATAATAATAATAATAATATAATAAAACTTATATAGCGCTGAATACCAGATAAAATCTGTTCATAGCGCTTCATTCAAAACATAAGTTTTGAAAAGGTAGTTTTTCAGCTTACTCTTAAAGAGTTCAGCTGAGATACAAGTTCTGAGGTCAGTGGGAAGGTCATTCCATAGCCTAGGGCCCACAGCAGAGAATGCCCTATCGCCGATCGTCCTCAGTCGAGTATGGGGAACACATAGGTAGGTACCATCATTTGATCGAAGGGATCTTTCGCCCGTCTTAACTTGTAATAGGTCCTTTATGTAAGACGGCGCCTTACCATTTAATGCTTTCCACACAGTTAAGATGATTTTGAATTTTATTCTAGCACAAATGGGTAGCCAATGTAATTCCTTTAGTTTCTCTGATATGTGATCAAATTTCCTTATTCTTCCCACAACTCTGGCTGCAGAATTCTGTAAATATTGAAGTTTTTTAATTTCTGTATTTGGGAGACCAGCCAGAAGGCCATTCCCATAGTCTAGGGTTGAGGTTACAAAGGCATGGGTTAGGGTTATGGCTGTTCTCTCGCCTAGACATTGTCTGATGGATGATAAATTTCTAATATGATAATATCCCTTCTTGCACATCTTCCTTATTTGGGCCTTCATATCCATGTTCTCATCAAAAGTAATTCCTAGATCAGTTATGGATGAGGCAGGGGATATGAGTGAATCCCCGACCTTGATTGTGATCATGTCCCCAGTAGGGGGAGCGATATGCTTTTCATAGCAGGTTAGCATCTCTGTCTTGCCATCATTAATCTTCATCTTATTAGATATTAAGAAGGCCCTGACTTCGGCCACGCATTGTTCCAGTTTAAGTTTGCTTCTGTTATAGTCTTGTTCACAGGTGTGATCAACAGGTATATAAATCTGGGTGTCATCTGCGTATATGTGGTATCCCAGGTCATATTTAGCCAAAATGTCTTTCAGGGTTGACATATACAGTGTGAAAAGGATTGGTTCCAGTACTGATCCCTGTGGGACCCCGTACTTAATTGGCCTGGCAGTAGACCTTTTGCTTCCCACTTTCACGCATTGTCTTCTATTTTGTAGATATGATTTTATCCATGAGAGCACATGCCCTCGGACTCCATACCTTGATTCCAGTCTTCTAAACAATATTTGGTGGTCAATGGTATCAAAGGCAGCTGATAGGTCTAGTAAAAGTAGAATGACCGTTTTTTTCCCATCAAGTTCCCTCAAAATGTCATTTTGTACTCACAGTAGTGCTGTTTCCGTGCTATGATATTCCTTATATGCTGATTGAAACTTGTCAGTTAAGTCATTAGTTATAAGATATGATATTAGTTGATCAGCAACTGCCCTTTCGGTTAATTTAGAGACAAAAATTAGGTTTGAGACTGGTCTATAATTCTCCTCAATGAGTTCCAGCCCTAGTTTTTTCAGTAGCGGTTTAATTATTGCAATCTTCATATTCGCTGATACCTCCGATTCCATTAATGATTTGTTTATAATGGCAGTTATGATTGGTAGAAGGTCATCAATCACATCATGAAGTAGCCACGACGGGATTGGGTCTAACTCACAAGATTTATTTGCAGCCTTCCTCACTAGTTTTCTGACTTCATTTACAGTCAGAGGGTTAAATCTATCAAGAGTTGGTTGGATATTGTTTGGGGTATGCGACTTAATTTTGGTGGTGTCCTCTGGTGGCGGTTTTCCAGTTACATTGTGCTCATCAATATTTTTCCTAATTGTGTCTACTTTTCCAAGAAAGTATGCATTGAATTTCTCCGCCAATTCTATATCACCTTCCGACTGTGGCATAGGGACGTCAGTCGGTTTGTGCATGGCCTTATCTATGACTTTGAATAGTTATTTTGGGTCATGTTTATTTTCATTTACTAGATTTGCGAAATAACTGGATTGGGCGGTCTTCAATAAAGCATTGTACTTATTTCTGTGCGAGTTGTATAATTCTTTATCAATTTGTAATCCTGTTTTTTTCATTTTCCTTTCTAATCTTCTTTTCATGGATCTTTCTTGTTTAATATTGTTATTCATCCATGGTGCAGGTTTATGCCTGGATATATTTGCAACCTTTATCGGTGCATGGTTATCCATTATGGTTGTCAACTTATCATAGAAATCCACCATGTCCACCAGTGATAGCGAATCCCTAGCTGTGCATTCGTCCATTAAGGATTTAATGTCCTGCCTTAATGCCTCCATTCTAATATTTTTGTAATCTCTGTATTGTATGGTTTTCTTTGTGGGTTTAGGAGGATGCATGTTCAAAACCAGCAGAACCATCTTATGATCCGATATGTAGTCATCCACAGTATGACTCGTAATAAATTTGTTTCCCCTAAAAGTGATAATCAGATCAAGTGTATTTCCTAATTTATGAGTAGGTTCCGTTACTAATTGGTTCATATCGAAAGTAGATAAGACATCATTGAATTTTATCACATCAGGTTTATTTGGTTTATTAACATGAAAGTTATAATCACCCAGGAATATAACTTCGTGGTTAAGGGATCCATAGTGTGAGATCAGTTGAGTGATTTCATCATAGAACTCAGTGTATGTGTACCTATTTCCACCAGATGGCTCTGGTCTGTATATGGTTACTATTGTAACCTTTTTTCCCTTGAGATACAGAGATGCTTCCATTAGTTCCATTGTCTTAATTGATGGGGGATCTAATCTATTTGTTTCAAAAGGAAGCTCACATCGATGCAGCAGAGCAATCCCGCCTCCATTCCGGCCTATCCTAGGAAATGAGTGAAGTTTTAGGCCACCTCACCGAACTCACCGAACTCACCGAAGCGCCGCTCCTCGTACTAGGTAGGGGGGGCGGCAGCAGGGGCAGGCGAGCCAGGTACTGACTCCTTATTAGCCCCGTATATCCTATCGTACCGCCTCTTGAATGACGAGACGGTCTCAGCCTGCACTACATGGGGGGGTAGGGCATTCCAGGTGGTTATGGTCCGCTGTGTGAAGAAGTGCTTCCTGCAGTTTAGGCGGCAGTGGTGCTTCCTCAGCTTCAGGTGGTGTCCTCTGGTGGTCGACTCGGGCACCAGCTCAAAGAGCCGGTCACTGGGGATATCCTCTTTTCCCGTCAGGATCTTATAGACCTGAATCATATCTCCTCTATGTCTCCGCTCCTCCAGTGTTGTCAGACGAAATACCCGGAGTCTATCCTCGTAAGCAGTATCACGCAGGGTAGGTACCAGCTTGGTCGCCCGCCTTTGAACCTTCTCCATTAGATTTATATCCTTCTTCAGCTGCGGGGACCAAGCCTGGATGGCGAACTCCAGGTGCGGTCTGACCAACCCAAGGTATAGACCTCTGACACATTCCACTGATCTGTAAGTGAAGCTCCTTCTGATCATGCCTAGTGTCTGGTTAGCTCTCTTCACCGCCGCCACACACTGTTTACTCGGCTTTAGTGAGGAGTCAAGGATTACGCCCAGGTCTTTCTCTTCTTCCACAGTCTGCAGCAATTGACCATTCATATGGTACTCCACTCTTGGGTTTTTATGGCCCAGGTGCATCACTTTGCACTTCCCAATATTAAATAGCATATTCCAATCACTAGACCAGTTTGCGAGGTTGTGCAGGTCCTGCTGTAGTCGTGCTGCATCCTCGAATGTCTGCACAGCTCTGAACAATTTGGTATCGTCCGCAAATTTCAGAACAATGGACTCCACAACTGAGTCAATATCATTGACAAAAAGCAAAAACAACGTCGGTCCCAGTACAGATCCCTGGGGGACCCCACTGGTGACTGGCAGCCACGCTGACTTGGCTCCATTGACCACCACACGTTGACGTCGGTCACTCAGCCAATTTTGGATCCAATTGAAAACATGACCATCAATACCATGGGCTTTTACCTTGGACATCAACCTGAGGTGTGGCACCTTATCAAATGCTTTTTGGAAGTCTAAGAAAATTATGTCAACTGGCAGGCCTGCGTCAATGTATTCTGTGACCTTCTCTAGGAATTGAAGCAGGTTTGTGAGGCATGATCGTTTCCTGAGAAATCCATGCTGGGATGGTTTGATCAACTTGTGTGTACTTAGGTGGTCAACAAGGGCATCCCGGATGATTGACTCCATTAGTTTACATATCTGTGAGGTTAAGCTTACAGGTCTGTAATTATCAGGGTCACTCTTTGTCCCCTTCTTAAAAATTGGCGTGACATTAGCGTCTTTCCAGTCCGGGGGCACAAAGTTCTCTCTTAGTGATCTCTGGAAAATACTGCTCAGCGGCTGGGCTAGGATATCTACAGACTCCTTCAGTATACGTGGGCTCACCCCGTCTGGTCCTGGAGCTTTATCAGGTTTCATGTTATTGATCTTCTTTGTGATCATCTCCGGAGTGAACCATACTTCCCTCAGTTTATCCTGTTCCTCACCAGTGAACATTAGCTCTGGGTCAGGGAGGTTGTCACCTGTCTCATCAGTGAATACTGAGGCAAAATACTTGTTAAAAACATCAGCTACCACCCCGTCGTCAGTGATAACTTCTCCCAGCACATCACGCAAAGGTCCAACTGAGTCTTTTGTCTTAGCCTTGGTTCTCACATACCTGTGGAATGATTTGGGGTCCTTTTTACTGTTTTGGGCAAGTTTCTTCTCAAATACTTTCTTTGCTTTCTTGGTTTCTGAGGTCAGTTTTCTCGTCCACTTCTTGTGTGCCATCAAGTCACTGTACTCCTGTGACTCCTGATACTTTTTCCAAAGTTTCCTCTTCTTTCTAACTGTTCTTATTGCATGTCTGTTCATGTATAAAGGTCTGTTTCTCCTCCTCCTCAGTTTCATAGGGATACATTTGGCCACTGCATTCTGCAGAGTGTCACAGAATTGGGTCCAGACCTCCTCCATGGGCTTATCATCAGTTATATCAGACCAATTTATGCTGCTCAAGGATTGTCTTAGCATTTCAAAGTCAGCTCTCTTGTAATCTGGGACCCACTCCGTGGAGTCCTTGATCACGGTTTTGACACATAATTCAAATTCAACGATATCATGATCACTAGCACCAAGTTTACCCAGTGACCGAACTCCATCCACCATGGCTGGCTCAGTGGTAAGGACAAGATCTAACGTGTTGTTGCCTCTAGTAGGGATAGTCACATGCTGGGTCAGGTACTTGTTTTGGGTAAAATCCAGGAATGTTTGGCCATCAGCATCAGAGTCAAGATCATCCCATGAAATACCGGGGTAATTAAAGTCTCCAAATAGTACAACCGGGCATTTATAAATGAGAGCTCGCTCTAGTAGTGAGAACATCTTTGTATTGTTTGCTTCATCACTATTGGGTGATCTGTATATTAATCCTACAAGTACCTTAGACTTAGTACCAGTTTTCAAGTCCGCCCATACAGAGTTTGTGAAATCGTTCTGTGACAAGTCTACATTCTCAGGTGCTATTAGGTCCTCCCTGAAGTATAAAAGTACTCCCCCTCCGCGTCCGTCCACAGTATCCTTCCTGTCCTGTCTGATGGGGCGACTATAACCGTCTAACTTGAGGAATGCATCTCCAACTGTGTTGTTAGTCCAGGCTTCAGTGATAGCAAAATTTCCTCAAAATTTCCTCAAAACTTCCTCAAGTTCATTCATTATTTTTTCATCGCCAAACTCATGTAGCCATGTTTCTGTGATAAAGAGAGCTTGTAGGTTATTGGTGTCAAAATAATCTTTTACCGTTAATACTTTGTGTTTAATACTTTGTACATTACATGTTCCTTTCTTCTGATCCATGTACGGGTGCCCTGTGACTCATGTTTAATTCTGCGCATGCGTTGAGAGTAGAATGGCGGCTTTCATTTGAGCTCCGATAAAATCGTCCTACTTGGTCGATTTTCTGGAGTCTATTGCTAGTCTATCGCCTCACTTTCTCGCAGAGAACCAGGTCTATACAAAGGTCTATCTGATATCAGACTTACTGCAAGCTCTGACGGCAGTTTTGATTGGAAATCCGCTCGCGAGGGCGGGATCATACTGTGTTGTCTTTGCGAGGCACCGCGCTCATGAGTATCCACTCTTTGCTGCCAGTGTCGAGTGCTTGGTCTGATACCTTATATCCTCTGTATTCATAAAAACTTGTTGCTTCTGGTGTCTAGAATCACCTTCAGACCCATCAGCGACATATTTTTGAAATTACAGTGATCTTCGGACTTGTTCCGACGGTGGTTGTTGATACACAAACAAGGGGCTACTACCAGCCATTTTTTCTTGTTGTGACGCACCACCCGCTGTCCAATACACATTTGCAAGCAACTACGCAAGTGGTTCTTTCTTGCAATATACCTATTCATAGGTACATATACCAATCTAATTTGCACGCTATACGTGTCTGGACACACTTCAGTCACGTCTAGAAGCAAATTCGGTATATTAAACTATTATACAGTGTCTTTCGGACTTGTTCCGACGGTGGAAGAACAGAGTACTCGCTACCTGCTCCACCCGCTGTTCAAACCAACTAAATTGCAAGCGGCCATACAAATAGCCCTTTCTTGCATTTTACCCCCCAGGTATTTACTGCCTAAAGAAATTTTTAGCTAAAATACCCCAAAACTCTGCTAAAATTTCTAATATTAGTGCTATATATAGCTTCTATTGACGGGCGGCTCACAGCGCCTCTACCGTTAAATCTCTAAGTTAGCTGGCCTCAGCGCCCCTAACAGAAAAGAACAACATATCATTGTATATGTCCTCTAGCTTGTTCGAAACTGACAACTGAGGAATTAAATATCTTGTTCAATATTACTAAACATTAATTAACAAGACAAACTCTCAAAAGTGTGTTATATTTATATATATTCTGTATTAAATATACTACGTGGCAGAATAACAAGTTAATCTGACCCGCATATACACAGTACTCTCTGAGCGTTTGAAATTGAACAAATTGAACAGAATCTTATCAAAAGTCTATAAATTAATCCACAAAGTGTTGGATTACCTACCAGCATTGACCAATAATCCGTGTCAGACGTTTCGCTTAAATAGCGCACACAACTGTTCATAGTCATTCAGTCTCTGATTGAACATAGACCGTGAAGAAGTCATTTTCCTACGTCTAACGCCAGCTTCAACGTTGATAACATGGCATCACGTGATTCTAATGGTCCTGCTAAGCAGACCCGTAGTCGCAGATCCGGTGACGTTAGTGCCTCTTCTGCTGATGCTGAACGACCTGTTCCAGTTACGAGGACTGTTGATGCGGCATACGATGTGCTCCAGTCCTCGTATGATCGTCTGCTAGTGACGTCTAATGCCACGAACGCCGAGGTGACGAGGTTGAACTCCGTGATTGAGGGGCTACAAGCTGACCTGGCCACCGCTCAAGCCGATAACCAGGTGATGGCGACCGAGCTGGCGACTGCGTTGCAGACGATCCATGAGCGGGACGAAGTGATTCAGTCCTTCGTCGACCAGCCCTCGTCCGTGACGACTGCAGCCGCTGTTAAGCCGGCTGCATCCGATCCAGTGTTGCCGTACATGTTGGTGGTGCTCCCGAAGGATGGCCGCCAAGATGACATCTCCTCCGGGCTTGTTCGAGCTGACTGCCGCATGAAATCTTCAGCAGAAGGTCTTCATTTCCTGGCGCACCGCTCGGATCGCATCCCGGCAGCTGACCATGTCGTGATCCTGCCAGACACGTCCGAGCTGAGAGGCGGCGGTGATGGGGAGGCTGCTTACAACCGCTTCATTCATCTCGTCGGCATTATTAGATCGAAGGGTCCAACGGTTTCAGTGCTCTCCCCGCCGCCTCTCATTGATGCTACATGTAGGCGGAACTGGATCGTTTTCTGCAGCCGGCTCAGGAATTTCACCTTGAGTGGGTACAGCTACCACGCCATTTCTTCCTTTGGTGGCGCCCTAAACGCTACCCTAGAAGCAGACGGCACCCTCCTGGATAAAGCGATATCCACGATCACCACAAGCATCAACGACCTGACGATCCCGATGAAAGTTCCGGCAACGGACAAGCCATCTTCAGCAACGCTACTGTCTGATGAAGATTGCGACAGTTCCTCGGCGACAGAGGAGAGGAGTAGGGCATCCACGTCCAGGTCGTCCTCTTCTCGCTCCTCTTCCTCTGCCGCCTCCTCTTCCTCCTCTTCTTCCTCTTCCTTGAAGAGAACAAGGGGGAATAAAGACAATCGGATTTTTATCTCCAAAGAGGCAGCTGGTGCCATCATTGGCAAAGGTGGCGCCACCATCCGTCGTCTTAAAGCAACTACTGGGGCATCCATCGGGATCGTCAAAGAACGAACTACAAAAGGAGAGACATTAAACTTTGTGAACATCAGTGGTGGAAATAAAGCCACTCGAAAGGCATGAAAGGAAGTCTTTAAAATCATAAACTCGTGCAAATGAAGGTACTGGCCGGCACTGTGTCATGATGATGTTGATATGAATAAAGAGATTTTCCATAATCATAACTTTGTTTGTATATGTTCATGTTATAAAACCATTGTTAAAAATGATAAGAATATTAAAGGACAGCTTAGACTGCCCCCTATGGGTTTTTCCTCAAACTATCTTATCCTTTGCAATATGCATGAACACAGTCTCAAAACACGTGGGTCGTTAGCAAATATAAATTTCTATCTTATCGCCCCATCTCAAATAAAACTTCTCTGCAGTTCTCCTTTTAAGAACGCAGCTAAGGTAATTTTGAACAGAAATATTGAATTATTTCCATGCCAACATAAACTCACACTTGAGACCCAACAGTCTGTCAGCTACGACACGTTGCTATCTGTACATGGTGCCGGCGAGCATCTCAAAAACACCATCAAAACAGCCAAAATTAGCATTTTGAAGATGGAAAATATCAATTTACAGGAACTACACCCTGCTACACACATTATTCCATCATTTTCTAATAGATACTCACGTATGTCTTGTGGTAATCCTTCAAATTGTTCAAATTGGTGGGAGCCGTCTGCTTCGAGTTGTGCATCCCTTCCTCGTGGTAGCGTACAACGTGGCGCTTTACGGAAATACCCGAACCACAGCTTCCGGAGCCACGAGAACATACGAACGACCACAAATCGCTACCATTGTCTATCAGATCCGGAAACGCCCGAATCACATCGGCTCGTGGAAACACGTGGTCTGAACGTAAACATAAACAATGGCAATACACATCCGTCTTCTGCTTCGACCAATCACGTCTCAGGGCCGGCTCCAACTACACGTGCTCGCTCTGCTCCACGTGGTCGGCCTCGGATTGTAAACAAACAGCATTCTCGTATTAAAAATCCTAATAGAAACGGGAAGAAAACATTAAATATTGGATGTTGCAATGTACAGAGCATATCTAGCAAGATCCTGCCAGTAAAAGATTATTTTACTGAGCATGACCTTGATGCCCTGTTCATGACTGAGACTTGGATGCATGACTCAAATTCTGACAAAGTCAAAAGTGAACTTAAAGAAGGGTCACTTGAATTTGAGTCCTGCCTTTGACACTATTGACCATAAAATCCTTTTGGACAGGCTGAGGGATAGATGCAACGTCACAGGTCATGCACTCTCCTGGATTCGGTCATACCTAATGGACAGAAAGCAATGTGTGAAGGTGGGGATTCATAGATCCTGTCTCAAATCCTTAAAATATGGGGTACCCCAAGGCTCAGTCCTGGGTCCTATACTGTTCACCATTTACATGACACCCCTATCTGATATACTTGCAAAATATGGTCTGAGCTATCATATTTATGCAGATGATACTCAGATCTACATCCCTGTGGACCACGCCTCTCCCCATCATGTGGATATGAGCAGACACAAACTGGAGGAGTGTGTCAGGGAAGTCAGAAATTTCCTCATATCAAACAAGATGAAGATAAATGATGGAAAGACAGAGATGCTCATATGTACTGACAGATACAGTACTACCACCCATAGCAGTATCCCATCCACAATCAGAGTGGGTGACTCTGATATTGCTCCTAGTCAGTCAGTTGTTGACCTTGGTATCACATTTGACTCCAACATGGACATGAAGGCCCAGATCAGGAAAATGTTTCAGAAGGGCTATTATCACATCAGGAACCTGGCGGCCATCAGACATTGTCTAGACGAGAAGACCGCGGTAACACTTACCCATGCTTTTGTTACATCCACCCTTGACTATGGTAATGGTCTTCTGGCAGGTCTTCCTAAAACTGACATCATGAAACTGCAATACCTCCAAAACTCTGCAGCACGGGTAGTTGGAAAAATCAGGAAATTTGATCACATTTCAGGAAAATTAAGGGAACTGCATTGGCTTCCCGTTCATGCGAGAATTGATTTTAAAATCCTCCTATTAACCTGGAAAGCCCTTAACGGTAAGGCTCCGCCTTACTTACGGGATCTACTCCTGATTAAAGAAGGTGAACGCTGTCTAAGATCCAATGATGGCACCCACCTACAGGTACCTAAAACCAGGCTAAGGACAGTAGGTGACAGGGCCTTCTCATCTGTAGGCCCACGACTATGGAATTCCTTGCCTACTGATATTAGGACAAGCACGTCAGTCTCCTTGTTTAAGAGTAGGCTGAAAACTCATCTCTTCAGGATGCATGTCCTGAACTCAGCGCTATGAACAGACTTGTCTGGTATCAGCGCTATACAAATTTTATTATTATTATTATAATTACTTGGCATTAATGTCAGGCAGAGAGATTTCCCTGTACATCGATAGGATTGCCCCCCAGAGTGGTTTTCTTGCTGGTTTATTATTTTTTGTGAAACTATATTCTTATCATAGGATTGACTTGGTTTAAAGCTTAGAGCACGCATTTTTAGTTGCTGAGGCAATAGTGATGTTGCTGGTGCTGTACAGATGGCGGGATAGAGTCTACCACGTGTTAAAAAAGGGCGCTTTGATTGGCCCGTACTAGTTTTATTTTTAATGTCACACTCCTTATCTTTATAATAGAAACCATTGTAAGCATATATACCTTTGCATGTCTTTTTTTCCACCGAGCTATATTTAGCACACATGCCGTCATAATATTGCTTAACATTTTTATTACATGAATCATGCAAACAACAGATGCTTGGTTTTGTTTTTAAGGCAGTACTATAGAGTTTCTTTTCAGTATTTTCTATGTTTTTGCATTTTTCAATATAGTACAATTTGGAATATTTACATTCTGAATTCTGTGGCTTTTTCCCTTTAATTTTTTGGCTAAACTTTGATTTACGACTACGGGGGCCCAAACAGTTTAAGGTAGTAATAGAGCCATTTTTGGTTTTTGATAAAAACCTATTATCACTTTTCATCTTCATGTTAAACCCCTTGTTAATATTAAAACCATTCATTGATGCATGCATTTTTTCCATAGATTTCATTTCAATAGCACTTTGCGATTTGTTATTATATACAACATTGAAATTCATCACATTACTTTTACTTTTTATCACATCTGTATTTCTCACATTGCTATTATTATTAAAAACATCATAGTTTACAGCAGTATTTTTCAAGCAGCTTGTAGCAGTTTTTCTACCGATCATATGGCAATTATATATACAACAGTTATCTTCAATACAATCCCTATTCAGGTTTAGGTTATTTGGCATAATTCTGCTCGGGCCCCCTTTAATCTTTCATTAAATTTCCTCTTCGTTATTGCAGCCACATGGGCAAATCTACAATTTGATCCAAAGTTACATCCACCATCCTTTGCAAAAAAATTATAAACAATCTTACTATCACTTATCCTGTTGTCACTCATCTTGTTACTATTTGAGGAAGTTAATATATTGCACATACTACAAAACCACAAAATAGAAATATACTAAGCACAACAAGTTTAAAGTATCTAAAGCAGAAATTATGTCCTATTTTATCATAATATTTTTTTTCTTTAATTTTTTTATTGTTTTTCACTCAGTTTTCGGATCAAGCAATTCATTTAAGATCATTGTAAAGTTTAAATCATCCATTGTTGATGCACAGATAAAAAACCATTCTAGTTTGAAGGCCTTGACAAATATCCTGAGGTTTATACATATTTACACTATCTCATTTTGAAAGGTAATATTTTGGCTTGGAGAAGATATAACAGGTAAGAGCAGAACTGGACATTTTGGGTCAAATATACATAGATACACATATGTCAATAATTTTCAGGGAGTGAGAGGTCAATGAATTATATTAAGTTAAAAACAGTTAGAAAAAGATTGACCGTTGACCTGCACGCATATTACACAGATTGAGAAAGAATACTTTCGATTTTGGCAAACCAGCCTCTATAAAAAAAATGATATTTTGGTTATATAATTCATTATACTTATTTATAGAAACACTTAAATACTTAATCTTTACAGATAACAAGTCCTCATCTTACCCGCTGGGCATGACGAATATATGAACCCATACTTGATGTGGTGTCCATACCAAAGGCCAGATCTAGGATGCTGGAGTCATGCTGGGCCAGCGGAGGCGCTTCTACGCCAGTAGGCTGCACCACTGCCATCTCTGCGCCTAATGTTGCCTGCACATCTATCTCATACACTATGGCGTTATTTTGGAATATTTCACAACAGACGACATTCTGTTTATATACTCATCTGATACTCCACCATTAGCACTCTGACTCAGAAAGACATGCTCCTATTGGTTGAGTCCCTTAATCTATATGTGTCATGTTCTATTTTTAGGTGTGCTTCAGAGTATTGCCTCTCCAGGATGTGCCTATTTGCCATTTGTTTTCTTTTAAGATATAAAATTTTAAGATATAAATTTTCTTTTAAGATATAATATTAGTTCACAGTATTATCATGCACACTATTGTAGTATTGGTAGAAAAATAATTATTGACTTGATCATTTTTAATTGCATCCGAGGCAAATCTCTGCGACTTGGAGTATGTCACATCGGAAGAAGGTTATTCTAACACTTGAGCATTACATCAACTGTATGAAATCTAATACAATGAATACCTCAACAACGCCAACGTCAACGTCTATTAGGGATTAAGATTTGACATTAAGAATCCAGAGGTAATGATGGCAGATCATATTATATGTCTCATAAAATATCTTCAGTGAATTTGTGTTGAAATCAAATCCAGCCCTTTCCATTGGATATTTTAATGTTTTATTTGTATTACACACATTGAGCAGTTAGGGACAGTCTTAGGTTGTGGAATACTTTAGTACAAAATTTTTCTCTTTTATTGAGTCCATCATGACAATGTACTTTTTCTATCCAAATCTTGGTTGGACACTTTAAACGACACCATAAGACTTACCCATTTCCAAAGATGACTGCATTCCATTGCAACTTAAAATGGTGTTTTGTTCCTGCTATATCCATGAAAAATGATAATTCAATGGTGAAAATATGCTCAAAATCAGTAATGAAAAACCACTTCCCACATTAAAGAAATATGATATGCTGTCACGTGGTCTTTACCAGTCTTAACATTACTGGCCATAATAATTCTAGACTGATAGAATAGAATGTGTAAATAGAATAGAATGATTGAACTGGATATACTCATTTGTGTATTGCTAATTTCGGAATCGATGTCTATGGTTGGATATGAGCAGATCATAATTCCTAATCCTTTAAAGTTTAAATCTTCGTGTATAATGCACCATCAGTTATGCTCTATTAATTAAGTTATTACTATCAATTGTAATGATATTTGGTGGGAAAGCGAATATTTTCCGTTATTTAGTAGCTATACATCTCAGTGTCAGTTCATTTCATGTATTTTTGCAATTAACATATCATCAGTTATTGCAATAAATAGTTAATGTTTATCCAGAATCAGCAGTATATCAGCAGTATTTTGATCATAATTTTCCGGCTATAAATCAAGAGAATTATACCGGTTCTCTACGAGTTCAAAGGCATTGTTTTCCCTTCGTTGTGCTGGCACTAGATATCGTTCATACATTTCTTTCTGCTGTTGTTTCAATCTGAAACAACAATACAAACCATAAACAGGTCAATCAATCATCCACTTATGATATTTTTGTGATTGATAAAAAGGTTAGGTATGAATTACGTCTGAATATCATTTCTCTCAATATATTAATATTATCAATCAATAATGAAGATGGCATATATACTGAGAGTTAGATGTAAAGAAAACCATGTTTAAATCTTATAATTTCATTGAAAATGTTTTTATTGAACGTTTGAATGTGATCAACCTCTTGTTTTATGGACCATCTTAAGTGTTAAACTTACTTTTTTCTCTTGCTGATTCCATACACTGAAACACCTACAATCATCAAAAAGCATACGACACAAACGACGGCTACAATTATGATATCGGTACTTCCAAGATCTGAAGACGGGCTACGTTTAGTTGTGGTTGTCATGGCAATGGTGCTCGTCACTAATGGTGACGAGGTGGAAGTCGAGTGTTCTGGAGACGATTCATCCGTCGTGTCATCAATTACATCTTCAAATCTGTTTTCCCAAAAAAATATAAATATTTAACAAAATATATCTTTCTTTAATTATGCATACAATGTTCATGACTGTTGGAAATAAAAAGATTTTACATACATGCTTTCATATAATCTAATATAAATGTACTTTTTTAATTTGTATAATGAATACATATTTTGGAGTTAAACATTTCATGTAGATGACTTACATTTCATACTGATACTGATGTCCAGGCGGGTCTTGTGATAGCACGGCAGGATGTAATAGGACCATGAGGCCGATGATTAACCTGGCCATTCTCACTATCCGTTGTGGCAACATGGCGGCCTCCTTTAATGCCTTTTAAGATATTTCAATGAATGTTAAAGATAACTCATCGTAATATTGCCTAATTATTTGTTTCTCCTTTTATAAAGAATGACCTATATTACTAAAACAAAGGTAAAGGTTCACCAGATGAACGATAAGAGAGATTGTAGCCTTAAGATCTGATAACGGATAGGTCCCTTCAACAACAGATATGAATGGCATGCGTCTTCACTTAAGATTGAATATGAAATGTGGTGAACATCTCATTCATGGATCTCTTATCATTATAACATATAAGCTCTATCCCTGAATCAAAAGACAAAATCGTACATAGATCTACCTGCATAAATGTTATAAGAACATAAAAATTAACTGAATAAAACGGCAATGGTAGACAGTGTAAAGCCTAAGGTTGAGCCGAATATTGGGTTCAGATTGAAATTATTAAATCACTTTACAATGGCCAATAACAAATTGAAACTTTCTAAGATAAGGCATTTTGGTAATTGACAGATGCTTGCTTGTCAACAAGATATTTGCAGAGATGAAAAATTATCAAAGGCAGTTATAATAATACTTCGTCAGTTGTTACAAATTATGGTATTAAATTTGTGTATATCCAATGTACATAATTGTTGAATAGATGAACTTAACTGATATTAAAATAAAATATTTTTGGTTTAATAGCAAATGCTATGGTATCCAGATATTTATATACGAGATGTTCAATGAAATAGGAAAATACCTTACCCATCATATAAACATCTATGAAGTCCTTTTTGTTTTGTTTTTTTGCTTTCTCACAGAGGTAAATTAATAAGTATTTCCCTCCTCTCCAAAAAGTGAGAGGCTGGGGCGGGAAATACATGAGAAGTCGAACAGTGACATCTGCATTGAATTTGCATGAAAATGTGAATGTAATGCTGCCACCTGGTGCCAAGAGTAAAAAAAAGCTGGTTTGATGCTTGGTGCGAGATATCGAATATTAATTATTACCAATAATAGAAAGCCTACGCGTTATGATGAGTGCATGACAAGCTTCGGATTTTTTTTTATTTCGTGATAACAAAAACATTATAACACAACCACGGTCTTTCCTTACCAATTGCGGGGCGCTGGTTGGACCCTGGGCAGAGGCATATTTCCCACTTTTCCAATTATGCTATGCGACCTTGCTGGAGCAACTGAATGACTAAATTACACACATAGAGAGACATATTTCCAAATCATCATTTGCACTTCCTACAGATTTGGCTTGAAGGACTATTTCAAAAAACCCTTAATATATTGGAGTTTGCTGATCTGATTGGCTTACTACACTGCATCATTTACACATTGATAGCATCAAAATAGTCCGTGGTTATATTAACAGGTGGATTGCACATGATATTAAACGAGCAATCAATCTTTCTTTAAATAAAATGCATAATCAATGATCTATGATTTTTATTTTTTTAACATTTGGAGATGTTACATTTGAAGCTTACATTTTAAGTTTTATATTTGAAGATGTTGCATCACCCTGGAATTATTGTGATCAAAGTTCATTTGAATGTCACACTAAATATCTTTAAAATCTCATAAATGATAAAAATTAATTAAGCAAGGTAAGAAATGAAATATACAGAAAATGTGTCTTTCATTGTTGAGTTTTCGTATGAGCATTATTGGATTCTGCTCAACACAAACAGTTCACACTCTTAATTTAAAACAAAGAATTCTATTGTGTTGAAACTTTGAGGTAAATACTCATCTGTGGAGGCATGATATGAGGTGAAATCAACAATGCTGTACTATTAACAACATATCCATGTCACTTTACCCACATGAGAACCTCTATAAGCTCATTGTATAACAAGATCAACTTTGTTATTTAAATAACAATTGTCAACTACCTGTGATGTGGTTCCAAACCTGGGGCTGGCACATTTTGCACCAAAACGGGAACCCAACCGGGCGTACTGTCACCTGAAGGGCGTACTGTCACGTGATCGGGAAATGCTAAATCACGTGATCGGGATCCCGATCCGCCCGCCCAGCTTAGCAAAGGGACGATAGGGCGGCCCGGCGGGAGAATTTTGGATGCCCACGCAATGGCCACAAAACGAATGCTATAACAAAACATACCGAGTCGGGGAAGCTGGGTGAGCGGATTTAGTGAGTTGGTGAGCGGATTTAGTGAGTTGGTGAGCCTTCGGCTCAGGGTATCCGTCCGCCATCACCAACGAACTGAATCCGCTCACACAGCTTACCCGACGAGGCATGTTTTGTTTTTATACCTCAGACAACTACTGTATTTTTTTTTAAATGATACATGAAACAAGATATTTATCGTTAAAAACGTTTTGTAAACAAAGCGCACCTCATTTGACCCCGTCACGTGACACAAAAAAGGTGCGTACAGCCATAGACTGGTTGTTGCCATCTGTGTATACACGATGTTTTTGACACTCGGTGGGAGACCAGTCTAAAGATGGCCGACGGAAAATAGTTCTCAGCTAAGCAATACGTTACGAATACTCGACATGCTCGTATTCATTGGATATCTCGTCAATACGCGCATCACTGAGGTATAATAAAGTTCTCCCGATTCCGGAACCAGAATTATCGGGCGTACTGTATGCGCAAAACGTGCCAGGCCCTGTGCTCTTGTGTACCTTCATATAAACCTCAAAAAGTAATCTTGAGGAAATTTGTCAATCAGCAAGTAAATTTACACTCAAAATACATTTTCATATCATAATTAAATAATCTGCTGGAGTCCTTCTGGGAGCAAGATCAGCTTCCTGTGATAATTCGAAAAAGCATATTCCACAAGTAATAATGCATTCCTGGTATCTTATTTTTTCAATGATTTAGAAAAAGAAAAAAGGAACAACTTATGTTATTGCAGATTTTCTGTGTGTATGTCAAATAATCGTCAAACTTATATTTTTAACAAATTTACCAGCAGTCAGATTTCTTATTAGCTATCACCTGTCTGAAGTGAAAGTGGAAAGAAAAAGTTAACTCGATCACTACATGAGTTTGGGTGGTGATCTATCTCCCCGAGTCCGGACAAGTTTCACCCTGGAAGACTGAACAAGAACTCTCCCTTGGGATGATATTTGTTCATTGAAATGAATAATCCTAAACATAAATGTTCTTTTCTATTTCTTTAATGTGTGTATTTGTATGGCCTTTCCAGTTTATGTATGCACATCGCGAAAGTAGAGGAGAGTACTTATGTTTGATAATGTCCCTGTGAGCAAGGCGGCACCATTAGTAAATATTGGACCTGACATAGATGTGTGGGAAATCTTTTGTGGTTCTTTTTTCAAGGTTCGTTATTTTGAACAATACAAAAGTTAGTAGATTTAAATATATTTTACAAATAAGGCTTGTAATTTTATTTTATGTGCAATTTACTGAAAATCATTGAGGTGGTTTGAGGCTTGAGAAATTATTGGAATTGATGTTTTTGGACTGGAAATCAGTTTTTGGGTGATCTTCAAATATTGATATTTTCTGAATGATGAACCACGAAACACGAACCACAAATAAATTTCCCAAATGTTTAAGATAAACAGTGCTGATGGTGATAGAGAAATGCAGCCAGATCACAGTCTGCGCAGAAGCTCAACTGAGAGTAACAAACATTACTTGCTGCCACAAGTCTCAACCAGGTAAAAGCTTGTTTTATGTATATATTTATGTATATATTTATGTATATATTTATGTATATAAGTAGTTTCACTCGACCCGCAACAAACGTGGAATATCAGAATTAGGGTGGAAATTTTTTGGATGTTTTCATTTCCTGTAGCATTCGGATAAAATTCTAGATAGGTTGAATGGTTAAGGGTAAGTGTACAGCATTACTTGGGACAAATATATTGTATTGTTTTGGAGTGCCTATATGTTCATTATTTTCGTTCCGCCATGGATTTAGAATTTTTATGAAAAATATATTTATTACATATTCATTGTAGTTCATGTCATGCAGTTCCAATAACGCCATTTTTCGTGTAAATGACGTCAAGGCTTATTACCAATGTATCATGATTTTGACGAGGTCGAAATATGACGTGAGTTGCTTCCTAAGATGTGAATTGTTCACGCGAATAAGAGAGATACTATTCCTGAAAAAGACATGCATTATCCAAGTAAAATTGAATTTGTTTTTAATATTAACTTCGTAACCTCAGATAGCTATCTGGCATCGGCACCCCTCAATACTGGGTTATAACCCTGTCATGAAAGGAATTTTCTTCGGAATAGTTAGGTTAGTCATTTAATCTGAAAAGCTAAGATTGTGTCGAAAATGTTTGATAAATGTTATGTCAATTCTCTTTTTTGTCATATACAACTTAAGAAATGAAAGCTGAAAGAACGACATTCAATAAAAACATTTTAATCCAAGCAAGTGTAAAGTTGTTAATTCTACTTTCATGACCTGAAACTGCGGAAGATTCTGTTCTGTGCCGTCCAATTCAAAACATACCCTAGCTTTACATCGATTCACATTTTGCTGAAATCTTGAAACACTTGTACAAACATCAGAAAAGTCTGTGATCCTATTGAGGGATTAATGGAGATGAATATTGTCCCACAGAATACAATTTAAATCATATGCTCAGTTGGGTGTGACAATGTCTTGTATGTCTTTGCAAATAATGAGCACCAGAGGGCGCACAATTTGTAAACATTCCAGGCATGTATGGGGTGTTCCTCCACCCAATCACCGACTTTTTTTATTTCTATTGGAATACACATTTTAACCTTATCAATATAATTAATGCAAGGCACAAGAGGCAAAGTTTACAGTCTTTAAAAATGCTTAATTATATGGTTATATCCTTGGAGTTGTAGTATATATCTATCTATTGTTAATTTGATTTGAAATATTAGATTGACAGAAATGTGATGCCCCTAGTTTATAATTGTATAGTTGTACCAGGTATACATGTCAGCACGTTGTCTTACAACGTTTATTTTGACAACGTGCTTACAACGTGGTGAGCACGAAGAAGAAAACTTGTGTTGATTAAATCGGCCAATAGGTGGCTGCAGTACTACAGAAAATGGCGACCTGTATCAGCTTAGTTGTTAGGTAATTCAAAGTTACAGTCAATTTAATGGATAAGACGTAATGTTCTGAATGACTAAAATATAATAAAAAAATAAATGATCATGTCTTCTGTTGTGATTATTGTTATTATCTACTGCAATATATATATATATATATATATATATATATATATATATATATATATATATATATATATATATATATATATATATATATATATATATATATATATATATATATATATATACATATATAGATATATATATATATCCATTATATATCCATAATATTTCAGACAAATGTTCAAAAATCAACATAACATGTCAGTTGATATGCTAGAAGAGGTTGCTGATGGGACAATCCCAACTGATTAACTAGATTTGGCCAAAGATAGCCGAATTTGTTCACAGCTGGATGTATATGTACCACGTGCTTGCAACATGTTGAAAATATAATGTCAGTTTACAACGTCCTCAAAATTTGCTGAGCACATGCTCACAACGTGCTGGGCACGTGCTCACAACGTTGTACACAACGTGCTCACAATTTTATCTGGTGTTCACAGATCTACATCCATACAACGTCATGATACAACGTTCTCAGCACCAAAACAACGTGACAAAACTAAAACACTAAAAACTAAAACTAGCTGGGTTTCGGACAAACATAAAATGGCACATCTTGTGCTTTTAATTCTTTTAAGAGACAAATTATCATATTATATTTTTCATTAACGATTATTGTTCATTCCTACATTACCAATGATCGGTACCTGGTACTCGACTTTCGCTTTCCATTACGCATGACAGCGAGGTAGAGTCAAATACTACCTCCACAGGTATTACCTTGTACTTGCGGACTTCTTGTCCGAACTCGGTAAATGATTTCAGAGTCTTTCATCAAACAGTAGCATGCAAGATAAACTGAATGTTTTAAACAGCACATGAAGCCAAGGGCCTTGGAGCAGGTGATTAGAGTGCAAGGGTATTAGCATCTGTTGCGCTGTAGTGCCCTGCTGTGGTGATTCAAATTCTCATATGAGCTTAAACCGTTGAGAACGTTGTCAACAAACTTTGCTTGCTGACCATTGATCTTGTGCAAACACCTGCTGGTTGCTAACAATGGGGCATCTTTAAACTGGGACACTGGAATGGGTTGACTTACAAAAGCCTGTTTGTCCATCAGTGTTTGCTTATAGCTACAGATCTAACACCCTTACACCCTGAACAGTGGTCATACAGTTATATGCACGGTACTTGGCATTTTAAGTAAAGAATCCTGGCAGGTACATTTTGGTTGATATTGAGTCATAGTCTCATAACCACATCATTAAAACATACCTTAAATCTCCTTTCTTGATGTAATTTTGAAAAATGTTAGATAATTTTAGTTCTATTATTATTTTTTATCTCAGATGATGTATTCCATGATTTTTCTCAACTTCGCTTTGAGAGGAAATGAACAAAATTATATATATTCTCTCATATATCTGTATGAATGTAAATTATGCATAAAGGTGTATGATGTGTTGTTGAGAGAATCAGGTGTATGATGTGTTGTTGAGAGAATCCCATGATGAATATGTTCTTGGATTACTTGATCTACCAGACATTGAAATTAGTAGACCTTCAATGAGAAAAAGGTTCTGGAACTATATTAGATCAAGACGCAAAGATATGGTTGGTGTACCAACATTAACGGAAAATGGTATTGAAGTGAAAGACAGTAAAGGCAAGGCAGAAGTTTTATCATGTCAATATAAATCTGTATTTTCTTCTGAAAACATGGAAAATATTCCCGACAAAGGTGAACCCATCTCTCCACAAATAGAGCCAATTATCATCATAGTTGCTGGTGTTGAAAAGCTGCTCTCAAACCTTAACTGCAAAAAGGCAAATGGGCCAGATCAAATTCCAACAAGAGTCTTGAAAGAATGCTTGCAGGAAATAGCTCCAATACTACAAAAAATATTCCAAGACTCACTTGACAAAGGTGAAGTACCAAAAGCATGGTGTGCAGCAAACATTGTAGCAGTCTTTAAAAAAGGAGATAAAAGTTGTGCAGCAACCTCAGGCCAGTTTCCTTGACATCAGTGCCATGTAAGATTTTGGAACACATAATTGTCAGACATATAATGAACCATTGCGAACTTTACAATATTCTGGTAAATTTTCAGCATGGCTTCGGACAGGTCACTCATGCGAAACACAGTTAATCACAACCTTACAAGATATATTTAAGGCTAGAAATGAGGGACATCAGTGCCATGTAAGATTTTGGAACACATAATTGTCAGACATATAATGAACCATTGCGAACTTTACAATATTCTGGTAAATTTTCAGCATGGCTTCGAACAGGTCACTCATGCGAAACACAGTTAATCACGACCTTACAAGATATATTTAAGGCTAGAAATGAGGGAAAAAATGTTGATATGCTCATCCTTGATTTTAGTAAAGCCTTTGATACAGTCTGTCATGAAAGACTAAATAATAAATTTGAGTATTACGGAATCTCAGGGCAGGTTGGATCATGGATTAAAAACTGGCTTTCAAACCGTGAACAGAAGGTAGTTATTGACGGCGAAGAATCTGACCCTGTACATGTGAAATCTGGAGTGCCACAAGGAACAGTACTGGGGCCAATACTTTTCTACTCTATATTAATGACATCGGAGAGAAACTAAAACACTCAAACATCAGGCTATTCGCAGATGACAGCCTCCTATATAAAATAGTTCAAAGTGATGATGATGCAGTAAAACTGCAAGAGGACCTGAACACACTAGTCAAATGAGTGGCAAATGGACTTCAATGCTCAGAAATGCTACACCTTGAGCAGCAAGAAAAGAAGCCAAGCTCTTGATACAAGGAAATATACATTAAATGGTCACATCCTGCAACATGTTGATCATCACCCCTATCTTGGAGTAGAGCTACAAACGAATATGAAATGGGATGAACATATTAATAATATTGTCTGCAAAGCAAATCAAGTACTGGGTTTTGTAAGTAGGAACTTCAACATGTGCCCAGGTATTATCAAGGAGGCAGCTTACAATACACTGGTGCGCCCTCACTTAGAATATGCATCAAGTGTGTGGGACCCTTACCTTAAGAAAGATATTGATCGAATAGAATCAGTACAAAGACGAGCTGCTAGATTTGTGTCTAGCAATTGGAAGAGAGAGGCAGGCACTGTAACAAAGATTCTCGAAGACTTAAAATGGGATTCACTAGCAGGGAGAAGGAGGACCCAGAGGCTGGTTCTATTTTTATAAGGCTATTAATGGTGAAATAGCTTTGAAACTACCTGAACATGTCAAAATGAAATCAGCCTGTACAAGGAAAAACCATGGAAATCGCTATATAGAAATGGTGACCAACTGTGACCAATATAAATACAGCTATTTCCCAAGGACTTTGACTGACTGGAATAATCTTCCCTCTGGTTTAACTAAATTGGAATCTGGTAACTCGGCATCTTTCAGGAACCTCTTTGCCAGAGTGTAAAATCTGGTCTGCAGCTGGGATTGACCAACTACACCCCAAGTGCAATTTTGCACTCTCAGTGGGATGCCAATTGGTTTTGCCGAGAAAACAGGCCAAGTGGACGAGTTGCAGAGTGGAAAATATCCAAAGTTTTGTTTGTCCACTTTTGTTAGTTTTTGGTTGTTTTTGTGTGTTTTCAAGGAATGAATGAGATACGCACAAGTCAAGAAATGTAAGCAGACACGACCAAAGCGAACAAAGCAGATTAACACTGATATAGAACGAAAGTATTCAGCAGAAAACATGCACAGAAAGTGTACAAATACAAGATGGATGTATCTTCATCATATCGAAAATATTTAACCGGCAGAAGCAGTCTTACCTGAAATGCTCCGAACCCAAAGTGAAAGAGTTTAGGAGGAGAAACAAATAAGGCGTTTCAGTTGCGTGGACTTCCGTACTCATTCCGAATGCCCAAAATTTCCCATTCGCTTTCATCCGCTTGGCCTGTTCACTACAGTGAGACCGCAGCTTTGATATGTTCGCTTGGTGGCAAGTCCCTTAACAGATGAATCTATCTATAATGAGTATCACCTCTTGTGACAGATAATAACTTCAGAGTTGGAGATGTGGTACAGTTTCAATTGGACTGGAAATAGGATATCTTTGGGGAATAAAATTTAAAATTTAACATTGATACTGTCCCATGTAATCATTATACGTTTTTTTATGCTGTAAGCATGTTGTGTTTTGGTACTGAGCATGTTGTAACTTAACATTGTGTGGACGTAGATCTGTGAACACCAGGTAACATTGTGAGTATGTTGTACGACGTGTGCATGTGCTCAGCACATTTTTTTCTATGTTGTGAGCATGTGCTCAGCACGTTATAAGGACGTTTCTACATTGTCTGAAATTATATGGATATATATTGCAGTTTGCAATAAGCTTGTACCACAACCAAAGACATGATATATTTTTTTTATTCATTCAGAACACTACGTCTTGTCCATTAATGTCTTTGTAACTTTGAATTACCTGGCATCTAATTTGTTACAGGTCGCTATTTTCTGTAGTACTGCAGCCACCTAGTGGTCACTTTAATCACCACAAATTTTCTTCTTCGTGCTGTAAGCACGTTGTTACAAAAAGGTTGAAAGACAAGGACAACGTTATTGTCCTACCTGCTCAGCACGTTGAAGACAACTAAACCTTATTTCTTCGTGCTCACAACGTTGTTTCTATATTGTGTGTTACCTGGGGTGTCCGCGATGAGATTTTTATCTGGTCTATATTTCATATACTTGAATTAACACCCAACATTGACAGAACAATGTGCCACCGTCGTACACTTCCAGACACAATGCATGAAGTTGATTAGTGTTCTCCAATCACCCATCGGCAAAGCCCAGATAGGTGATCTGGAGGGGTTTGTTGAACGTCCATGATCTCTACCAACTCCAACCAAAGAAAAGTTTGGTGGAGTTGATTGAGCTCTAGTGAAGTAAAAAATCGCCAGCTTTAAAAACTGTGGTAAACCCGTTTAAACGTCAAAATTGAACCCGTTTCAACTGCCGTTAAAACGGGTTTGATTCAATTTTTGCAACTGGCGATTATTATCAAGTATTTATATTTTCTTTATTTAATGTTATCCAAAAAATAATCAAGCTTTTTTGTGAGATTTTAGACATAATCATACATAAAATATGAATTATCACTTAAACAGTTGGGTATTTAAAAAATCACATCTAAACAAGGTTAAAACCAAAAAGCAAAAATCTCAGACCTCTCCAGATCACCTATCTGGGCTTTGCCGATGGGTGATTGGAGAACACTATGAAGTTGATCTTATTCTGGGGAATTTGTCCTTAGATTTTTTGTTTGCGAATATCATTACAAATTTGAAATATAAGTAAAATTAATAAATTAAAATCATGTAATATTAAGAAATAGAGTAAAATATTTATATTTTTTCAAGCTGCATTTATTGTTGATTGCCATTTACATGACGACAAGGTTATGAACTGTGTATGGTTTACAAATGCCTAGTAATTGTTGCATGATGTAGATTTCTAGACTTCTGTTCAACCCAGGCATGCAGTCCTGAATGTCATATGCCAATCTTTGGGTGTGTCATGTTTCACCTCTAATTCTCTGAAACTTCAGATTATAATGTTTGGAATTGGCAGGAACCCAAGGGCGTGAGTTGTGTGCAAACCAAAGTGTAAGGACAAGTCCAAGCCCAGCGAGATATTTATGGTTGTATTAGATATTGACATATGACAGAATTACAAAGGGAAGGTAAAGGGGAGGGGGTCAAACATGTTCGCACACTGCACAGCGAGGAAGGTCACAAACTACCTACCTCTGCGTACTTTGATATGTACTTGGGGACCATATCATACGGACCATATCATACGGACCATATTATACGGACCATATCATACGGACCATATCATACGGACCATATTATACGGACCATATTATACGGACCATTTGGTGGGGAAAATAACTATTGAGGGACGCATTGACAAAGAATTTTTCCTTCATCCCGTTGTCCCGATTTTTCTCATATTCGCCTGATAACAAAAATGGCCCCACGTTGACTTCTAATGACGTCATTTCATGATATAACAAGGGATGCAATTATTCCAGGTCCAAATATGAATCTGTGAAAATTCATTCACTACATTACTCTGCATGGCGAGGCAGAGTCATATACTAACTCTGACAAGAAACGTTTTTTGCGTCCATATATTCTGCACATTAGTATTCAATCCCCATACAGCTCCATACAGCGGACCATAATTCATTCAGGGGGTGCATTTGTTCGTTTGTTTGGGGTTTTGCATCACTTTCAACATACGTTCAACATTATTTCAATCATTTCATGATGAGACCTACCTATAGTAGATATAGTGATGCGTCACTGAATTGTTATGTCGCAGGTCATGACATGATAATCCACCTGGTCCCGGTGGGGGGGGGGGGGGGGGGGGGGTACTCTCATGATTTAACCCGCGAAGGCTGGGATGGAATTGAAAACCCCTGATTTAGGGAAATATTCTATTGGTACCCTGATTTAGGACTAGCTGAAATTTGGTACCCTGATTTAGGACTAGCTGAATTTTTGATACCCTCATTTAGGAATGATGCAGAAGGGGGAGATTGGGAAAAGGGGATTGTGATCCTGTCCTAGGGAGAAATTTGAACCCGTCGAAGGGAAAATATCAGCGAAAAGGACCCTATTTAGCCCAGCTTCCCCGGGAACGCTGACTATGAGAGTACCCCCCCCCCCCTCCCGGGACCTGGTCACAGATTTACAGGGACAACTGGTTAACCCTTTATAGTAGGCAAAGGCCCAACTCATGTGTGAAATGGGGGTGGGGGTGGAGGTAAGTACAAAAAATCGTAGTGAGAGCTGAAAAGGACAATACTATTATCAGTTGGACCGTTTATGTACTCAACATGTTGAGAATACCTAGAATGACAACTAAACCTTTTTTTCACGTGCTCACAGTGTTGTGTCAATGTAGTATACTACCTGGGGTAATTCACACTTTTCCTTTTTTCTTAATATATGTTAATTTAAGAATATATTCTACATTTATGTATGTGAGTGTGTTTATCAGCTCAACAAATTTTGATAATTTCATTTAGTTTTCTGTCTTAATTTTCTTTTCTTTCAGAATTGAATTGCTAATTGACTGACAATGAGATTGAATGCAAAATGGAGAACCGGCATAAAACAGTGTATCTATATCACACTATTCCTTGCTTTGATAATTGTCATATTAAAAAACACGAACCTTTCCCTCATACCACGATCCCTGACCTTAATGCCTGAGCAAAAGGAGATCTACAGCGAAGAAAATGACAAAATGGAAAACGAAAAAGAATTAGAAATAGTGAAGGTAGAGGACGAAGATGGAAATGTAATAACATTTAATCATACACAACAAACACTTGATGAAGATCTCATGAATTCTAATTCAAGTAAAAAGCATCTGTGGAAGAGGCATTTCCCAAAAGCTCTCATCATAGGTGTTCAAAAGGCTGGAACTGGTAAATATGACTCACAATATAAAGGCACTCTGGTGCTTCTCTCCCATTAGTAAGGCCATTGTTGGAAGCTTACCATATATAATGAAATATCCAGTTATTATGGCATGAAATAAAATCCCCCACAATAATGGTAAATACAAATTGATGTTATATTCGATGGTCAAGCTGGTGACATGCAAGTTTTATATTAAGTTGTCTCCATTTGTAAAATCAATAGTCATATCACCATTTGTAATATTAAAAGTCTTATAAGTACAATTTAGACTAACGTACATATACCAGACGATCGCCTAAATGCAAAGGTAAAACCGAAATTTTGAAATTGTCCTATTGGAAAGTTCCAAAGAAATATTTTTAAAAAATTAAAAAGTACTCTTCATGTAAATTTTTATTCTTTTCTTTTCAGAGGCACTAAAGGATTTCCTTGACATGAACAAACAAATACGAATACCAAACCTGGAAGAAATACATTATTTTGATTTTAATTTTAATCAAGGCACATCTTGGTACAAACAGAGAATGCCAAAGTCTTGGCCTGATGACATCGTCATAGAGAAGAGTCCCAACTATTTTAACACAATTGAAGTTCCCCCAAGAATAAAGGAATTCAATCCAGACATGAAATTAATTGCAATATTTCGTAACCCTATCTCCAGGGCGGTTTCTAACTATGTTCATAATAAGCTGAAAGGGAGACTGACCGGGTCCTTTCGAGATGCTATTTTGAAAAATGGTGAGATCGATCCCAACTGCACATATATAAATAAAGGATTATACTATGAACATGTGTCTCGCTGGTATCGATATTTTTCAAAGGAAAACATTTTGCTGTTGGATGGTGATGCATTTACTAAAGATCCAGTTCCTATTTTGAATAAGGTAGAGGATTTTCTTGGAATAGAAAGACAGATTTCTAATCAAAATGTTGTCTTTGCAAAGTGGAAGGGATTTTACTGTAAGAAGTTCAATGGTCATACATATTGTCAAAGTAAGAGAAAAGGAAGACAACATCCAAAAATAGCTGATTCTCTTGTGAAATTGATGGAAAAGTTTTATCAACCACATAATAGAAACTTTTATGAAATGTCAGGTATCAATTTTACTGATATCAAAACCTAAATACCTCTGAGCTCCGACTCTGTTGAGTTTTTATTATTAAAAAACACTCATTTTAATAAATATTTAAAAGAGTGAACTTCATTCATTGTGCATTCACGTGCTAGGTCCTTGAGAGAATTTTATGCATACTTCGACCAATCTACGGCCGCCATGTTTTAGTGTTTCACAGCTTGTCTGTCAGTACCACAAAAGAATACAATAGGTGCGAATGTATTCGGCGCTATCCCTCATTTAACCTTTTAATCTCCGATGCCAGTTCCATAACAAACACCTTCCAACTTTCAAAGTTTCGTATTTTCTCTCAAGGGAATAACATGTTGTGTTTTGACTCTATCTATCGAACTAGCGAAGAAGTACAGCATGAATATAATTGTAAAATAAGGGTTTCATTTTCTAGGTATAAAAATACTTATGTCCTCTTTTGGAGTAGACAAGCTGCATTTTATGAATTGGACATACTATTATTATACAATCACAAGTCAAAATTTTTGTTTACCTCTGAATTGGGCCTACAGTTAGAATGTACTTTTATAAACAACACAGCACAAATTCTTGACAGAAAAATTGTATACAGTGCCCTCTCCCCTAGACTCAAGACTCAAATTTCATTTATTCAGGCCAATTAAGATTACAGAAAATCAGTTACATAATACACAAGTTTTTACATGGAAATTATATGTAAAGGCCAGGGAGACCCCTATATATGTGTATACAATAACATGACTTATTTGAAGTCTTCAAAATATACATGATATATAAGAAATACTTGGCGACAGTGCTTGATTAAGTCCTCCACATACATAACAATTATCAATAGTACATTTGCCTTTATACAAATTCACAAAAAAATTCTTAATGTATTTTAATAAAGCCTTGCAAGCTATGAGTTTCTATTTTGTCAATGATACAGCTAGAAATGTTGTTAATAGTGTCTGGGACTGAATATCTGATATATTTTTTTAGCATATTCATGTTTAACTAAAGGGATTCTCATTTCTCGTTCATTTCTTGTACTGTGATGATGTATTTCATTTATTTGTATCAAAGGCAGCTTTTGTAAATAATATGGAAGTAAATTGTTTTTGAATTTATAATAAAACTTCAATTCTTGCAGTTTCAAGATATGATCAATTCTAAGAAATTTGAGTTCTTTAAAGGGATTAACCCCTAAGGGACTAGGCTATCTAAATTTTGTTGTTTGGCTGGACTAACCAATTTTTACTATACTAAATTATTAAAATTTATAACCATGGTAATTCAATATGCTTAATGAAATGCTGGGGTCAAAAGTTCATGATTTAAGGCAGTCTGACGTCATTATCATGACTACATTGTAACAAGTTGCAGCCCTTCAGAATGTTACAAATGACGTCATCCAGCCAGAACAATTGGGACGTCAACGTCCTTTCCGTCCGTTACCAGTGGTGGACGTTGCCGTCCTTCCCGTCCATTAGGGGTTAAGCACCGATTTTGAAAAAAACGTTTAAAATTCACACATTAGTAATAAATGTACTTGTCTTTCATGTCTATAATTTTTTTTGAAAAATGCATCCCCATCATTGTATGTAAAACCTATTTGAACAACAGCTTAACATATAGGCCCCTAATGAAAGCACACTCCTTTATTGGCGTCATTTTTATGTGGAGTGTCATCATAGAGGCACTGAAAGGTTAAATGACGTCATAAGAGTATGGCAATATGCTTATGACGTCATGAAATGTATTGTCCTTTGAATAGTACCAAAATGACGTCAAACAGTGCTACCCTACTTAGAGCCTCAATTGAGGTCAAATAAAGTTCACGCTACCCGTGTTTACCCGTCACGTGCAGCTTTTGACTCAGACAGACCTCTGCTGGGAGTGCAACTGCTTTGTCTCATAGCAACATATCTTATTACTCTATTATAATTTCAATCTCTCATTATGCTCATATGTGGCTAAGCTTTCAAAAACACCAAATTGTAGAATTGGTGCTTAATCCCTTTAAAGATTGGCTCAGTGTGAGCATTATATATTCCTAATTTAATTATACGAACAACTTTTTTTTGTAATCCAAGTATACGGCCACATTTGTGACCCCAAAGAAGTATACCAAAAGTTAGGTGAGACAAGATAAGAGAATTATATATCAGTAACTTTGCCTTTTCAGGAAAAAAAGTGTTTTAAATTATTAGGATACAAATAGTTCTTGATATTTTATTAGCAATTGTATTGATATGATTTTCCCAGTTTAGATGCTCATTTAACGAAATACCTAAAATATTGAAATGTTTGACCCTTTCAATAGCAGTACCATCTATTTTCAGATTAAACCCATCAACATTTCTGAGGTGTATGAAACATCATATATTTAGATTTTGCTACATTTAATGATAATGTATTTAATCTTAGCCATTCACTGACTTTGTCCAGTTCGTTATTAATGGATAAGCTATTGTTTGGTTGTGATGATTTTTTTTTGACATCATTTCTAATGTTCCAGATAATGTAGTATCGTCAGCATATATTATGAAATCTAATGATTTACTTGAGAGTGCAATATCATTTATATCATTTATCAATTCTCTGTAATCTTCAATCAACTCTCTAGGTGGTCGATAGAAATTTCCTATTGTAATAGGTTTCAGTAGTTTTCACCTTTCTTTACCTGTGATGTGACCAGATAGGGGGCTTAGGAAATTCGCCAACTTTTATTTACATATTTGAAATATTTATTTTATTGATTAAAAACTGATCAAACTTTATTACCCAGGTAAGAGATGTGCTCACTGTCAGCTATCCCTATGACTTACTCCTTGTGTGTCACACCTTGGTGACAACTGCACTCTCTCTCTTGTCTGTATATCACACCTAGCGTCTCTCCCTGGCATAATGCACTCTCACTTGACACCTATTCATTCTTATATGACAGTTGAGCACATGTCTATCATGTCAATTTAGGGGTATATAACTTGTCCACAGGTACGTCATACAAAATTATTCCCTTTAAACACTGGATATCTCTATATTGGACATTTCTATTATTGGATTATTAAATACCCGGATATATTCATCGCTACCCTACAGTCACATCGTTACCTTCAAGTCAGTGTTCACGGTATGTCGATGATCTAGTATGTTTATGTCAGATGTATGACCATATGATGATTGTGAAATGATTTACAATTGTTTTAGTTAGCTCAAGCAGCAACATGTTTAATAATAGTTAAACAATGTACTTAGTTTAGCATTTAATGCTGTATTTCATCCATTGGTATTAATATTCCTCTGTAGATGTATTAAGAAATGTTAACATTGATTATATAAGTATATATTGGTGTATGTTGGCCCTTCCTTTGTTTAAAGCCATGGAGGCCATGTTGGATTATTTGAATTCAACTGCCACAAGTGTAGTATGGGGCATGTGTAATGTTATTGATAACTGAAAGACTAAACCTTTTGGCATTTTATGTTAGAAACATCTTTATATTATGTGAGAATTATAAGAGTTTTTTCTATGCATTTGCCTTTATTGAGTGAAATAAGTATATTTAGCTGTAGTAATTATTGGCCAATGAGCTGCCAGTACAGGCTGAGCTCCCAACCTAGATAGCAACCTAGCACACATCAGGAATATGGAATTACCCAGAGGGGTGTAGGGGTATCAACCCATATTATTGCTAGAATTGTATAAACCTAGGACACTTTATTTATTATATAAATGTAGAATATAATGATATTCTGGGTAATCATTTATATGTGTATTTCTTTAAGTAATCATATATGTGAGTGTTCTGGGTATAATCAAACAGTGTATACCTGTCACCCCTGATCACTCAAGCATATCGCCTGAGCCAAGCTGTGCCAGGTATAAATACTGCTGCACAGCATAGCATCAGGGTCAGACAGGGTGACCAGACAGGGTGGTCAGTCAGGGCTGGTCAGTCGAGCTGACCAGTCTTTAGTTTGATCATTGGAAGAGCCGGGCCGAGCCTGCTGCCTTCCTCTTATTGCACCTGAGCACCGGCTGCTCATTACATAGCCCAACTCTGAAGTGTCTGTGGACTTTGTCAGTGTCCACCACACTCTATTGTGGCACATAGCATTTAGGGTCGTGCCTTAAGGGCTATGTATATTTAAGCTGGTAGTGCACAGGGTGCTCTGTGTTCTTTTATGGCAGTGGCTAGACCAAGTCTAGCACCTGCTGAGTTGGTCCTTTATATGTGGTGACCTTGTTTATAATTGTTGAACATTGTGTGTATTGTATTATTCTTATTGTGTATGATTGAGGGCTATTAAACATTCTTGACTAAATCATAGAAATCAGTGTTTGTGAAGATTTAAGATTAGTAACAAGTTTGTTCACGCTACCCAAAAATTCATAGAAACATTTAGCCCCCACCCCCGCTCGTAACACCTGTATAACCTGGCCTTCCCAGTTATTATACTTATTCAATTTCATTTTAGATACATAATCAAATTTCTTGTTCGAGTATATTAACAATCCATCTTTAGAAGTACAAGAATAACCATGGGGTATCAATTCATAATTTTCTAATTCAAACAATGATGTATCACAATTTCCTGGCAACCAGGTGAAACCTGGACTCTTCTCCAACTCTGCACCAGCTCACTGGGGGGTGAAGCCTGGACTCTGCTCTACCTCACTGGGGGTGAAGCCTGGACTCTGCTCTACCTCACTGGGGGTGAAGCCTGCTCTGCACCAACTCACTGGGGGTGAAGCCTGGGCTCTGCCCTACCTCACTGGGGGTGAAGCCTGGACTCTGCTCTACCTCACTGGGGGTGAAGCCTGCTCTGCACCAACTCACTGGGGGTGAAGCCTGGACTCTGCTCTACTTCACTGGGGGTGAAGCCTGCTCTGCACCAACTCACTGGGGGTGAAGCCTGGGCTCTGCCCTACCTCACTGGGGGTGAAGCCTGGACTCTGCTCTACCTCACTGGGGGTGAAGCCTGGGCTCTGCTCTACCTCACTGGGGATGAAGCCTGGACTCTGCTCTACCTCACTGGGGGTGAAGCCTGGACTCTGCACCAACCCACTGGGGAGTGAAGCCTGGACTCTATTCCACCTCACTGGGGGTGAAGCCTGGACTCTGCACCAACTCACTGGGGGTGAAGCCTGGGCTCTGCTACACCTCACTGGGGGTGAAACCTGGACTCTGTTCCACCTTACTGGGGGTGAAGCCTGAACTCACATCACTGGGGGTGTTAGTTTGATATAGACAAATCATATTAAGCCAGGATGGCAAATATTATTGGGGTCTGAAGATGATGGTACCGTTATAAAAACTGTTATAAAATCTGTCCTTTGGGCCAGCCCCGTGGGAGGGGGGATTAACTTTGTGAAGGCCAAGGGCTAACGGTGCCGGTGGCACTGTCGGCCGACGGGTTGTTCTTTGTGTCCAGTTAATCCTGACATTTGCATGCAATTACCAACCAGCTGACTATTGGTTGGCACTGGTATATGCTGAAATAACTGGTTGCAAAAGTTTATCATTGATGAATCAGTTTGTTTATGGTTTTTGCATCACTTTAAACATTATCTCAGTCATACCATGATGAGACCTGATTTATTAGCCTTGCCCAATAAGAATAAATCCGGTTTTTTTCTTTTTGTTCCCCCCTTGAAGACAAATGGTCCATCACTTGACTATTTTGTCTGACTATTTATGTATACATGGCACTAACATCTCATCTCATCTCTTGTTGTACTTACCTTCTCATCAAAACAAAGAAACTTTAATTGATACGGTTATATCTTAAAACGATGAGTGTAGAGAATATGACCATTGGCCCTTCATTTATAATAATTGAAAAGATTGTGATATACCAATTCACATTCAATCCAACTGAATCAAAATTCTATGAAGATTTATAAAATAAATCAGATGACAGATTTACAGGACCTAGAAAGCCTTTGAACAATTAAAAAATTCCCTGGCGAATAAAACATATATAACATATATATATAGATATATATATATATATATATATATATATATATATATATATATATATATATATATATATATATATATATATATATATATATATAAAATGTGAGTGTATTATTGTTATTATTATTATATCAGCCTGATGCGTGTTGATTACATGGCAGCCATGAGGTTCTAATCATGCCAGGAAAAAGTATAAATATTTATAAACACTATAGCGTATGAGACAGTTTGCTTAATGGAGGATGGCTTATACTGGTAAACAGCAAGTCAGCACCATCTTGTACGGGTCAACCTTCAAAACATTACTAGTGCCGATAAGTGCTGACCAAAATCATAAATCTAAATACGGATAGACTGCCTTGAAAGATGCTAAAACATTTGATAAGCCAGACTCTGCAGAAGCCTCTCCATTATAATGTCATCAAGACCACATTGATGTCACCTAGAACCACCCAAGGCATCACATCACATTGATGTCACCTAGAACCATCCACGGTATCACACCACATTGATGTCACCTAGAACCATCCAAGGCATCACACCACATTGATGTCACCTAGAACCACCCAAGGCATCACACCACATTGATGTCACCTAGAACCACCCAAGGCATCACACCACATTGATGTCACCTAGAACCACCCAAGGCATCACACCACATTGATGTCACCTAGAACCACCCAAGGCATCACACCACATTGATGTCACCTAGAACCATCCACGGCATCACACCACATTGATGTCAACTAGAACCATCCACGGCATCACATCACATTGATGTCACCTAGAACCATCCAAGGCATCACACCACATTGATGTCACCTAGAACCACCCAAGGCATCACACCACATTGATGTCACCTAGAACCACCCAAGGCATCACACCACATTGATGTCACCTAGAACCATCCACGGCATCACACCACATTGATGTCAACTAGAACCATCCACGGCATCACATCACATTGATGTCACCTAGAACCATCCAAGGCATCACACCACATTGATGTCACCTAGAACCACCCAAGGCATCACACCACATTGATGTCACCTAGAACCACCCAAGGCATCACACCACATTGATGTCACCTAGAACCACCCAAGGCATCACACCACATTGATGTCACCTAGAACCACCCAAGGCATCACACCACATTGATGTCACCTAGAACCATCCACGGCATCACACCACATTGATGTCAACTAGAACCATCCACGGCATCACATCACATTGATGTCAACTAGAACCATCCAAGGCATCACACCACATTGATGTCACCTAGAACCACCCAAGGCATCACACCACATTGATACCACCTAGAACCACCCAAGGCATCACACCACATTGATGTCACCTAGAACCACCCAAGGCATCACACCACATTGATGTCACCTAGAACCACCCAAGGCATCACACCACATTGATGTCACCTAGAACCATCCACGGCATCACACCACATTGATGTCAACTAGAACCATCCACGGCATCACATCACATTGATGTCACCTAGAACCATCCACGGCATCACACCACATTGATGTCACCTAGAACCATCCACGGTATCACATCACATTGATGTCACCTAGAACCACCCAAGGCATCACACCACATTGATGTCACCTAGAACCATCCAAGGCATCACACCACATTGATGTCACCTAGAACCACCCACGGCATCACACCACATTGATGTCACCTAGAACCATCCAAGGCATCACACCACATTGATGTCACCTAGAACCATCCACGGCATCACATCACATTGATGTCACCTAGAACCATCCACGGTATCACACCACATTGATGTCACCTAGAATCATCCACGGCATCACATCACATTGATGTCACCTAGAACCATCCACGGCATCACACCACATTGATGTCACCTAGAACCATCCACGGCATCACACCACATTGATGTCACCTAGAACCACCCACGGCATCACATCACATTGATGTCACCTAGAACCATCCACGGCATCACACCACATTGATGTCACCTAGAATCATCCACGGTATCACACCACATTGATGTCACCTAGAACCATCCACGGTATCACACCACATTGATGTCACCTAGAATCATCCACGGTATCACACCACATTGATGTCACCTAGAACCATCCACGGTATCACACCACATTGATGTCACCTAGAACCACACAAGGCATCACACAACATTGATGTCACCTGGAACCCTCCAAACCATATTTAGGTCACCTGGGCCCTTCCAAAGCATCAACCCAACTCACAATGACGCAATCCATAACCATCCAAAGCTTCAGTCTATACTCTCAATATGTCACTGAATATGTCTCACTACAACCGGAACATCACACCTTGAGACCAACTAAGATGTCACACTGGTGTAATTAATGCCTTCGACGAGGTTACACTGGAAATATGGCATTCAAGACAATCAAAGAGATAAAGATTTCCTTTCTAAATGAATCATTAATAATCATTTTATAGATTTTAAATCTCACAATTGAGCATTGCACCTAACATGCTATAATTGTATATAACATTCCAATGTGCAGACTAAATACGAGGATCGTACACATAGTCTGTTTAATAAGATATAGATTGCAACATTAATATATATATATATTGTTTCAACAATGTCATGGCGGATGCAGACATTCTTAGCATTTTTCATTGGATTATACACAAGAAGTCATTGTTATATTTTATGACCATTGACGCGGCATTTCCTGTGATTGTTAAGCCCAACATATCTCCTGGAGCAAGCGCACAAGCTGGTGGAAGTCACAGGTTATCGCACCTTTTTGCGTGGTGCCAAACTGTCAGACATTTCTATCCTTCTCTTGTTTTCCTTCTGCTCCCCTGAGGCCTAAATAACCAGGTTAGACAAGTGCAGAGAAAGATGTTAACCCATTTTATGTTTATTTGTACCCTCTCTCAAAACAAACCATTAGTCTCGCAGCAAAATGAAGGAACAGACCATTGTCTTGCCTTGAATGTTCGGTTCATTTATTTCTCTAAGTGGTAATTATGTAGATTTATCTAAACATGGCCTATTCGTAGTGCTTCTCATGATTAATATGTGCTTTGGTACAGAAAAGTATGAACAGAAAAGTGCTTCATACCAAGATATGCATGTACATATAAAAACTAATATGTGTGTTTATTTCCTCTTTGTCACACTATCCAAACACATCACAAAAACAAAAATACCTCCTAAAGATGTCACATATTATTTGTTAATCCATATATCACAAAATTAATCCCAAATATATATAGTCACTAAGTGTTTTTTTTTTTCAATCTCTCCAGCGAATCCACCTGACCTAATGAAATCCCGTCGTGGGAGAAAAATTGATGAGAGTATCGAAAGCATTCGCACCTATTGTATTTACCGTGAATATTATTTGTAATACCTGTAGCAAAGCAATGTACTGAACATGGTAGCTTTAAGTTGGTTTCATCATGTACAATACAATCTGTCTTCTCATCGTAATTCCTTGACTTACCAACCCGCTAGGACATTTAGAACAAGTTCTGGGAACTTGATATTAGGAGGTGAAGAGACACTATCTTCTCATGTTAACAATGTATTCTTATTGCTAGAGCACTGATATTGGGGGAAATCTTCCCTGCATATCCTTCACAACTCTCACTGAAGACTGAAATTCTTGCCTGCGGCAATGTTGTATAATAATGTATTGGCGATCAGTGAGAAATAGATGCTCAATGAATTAATAATATCAACATTCCGTGTAATTTCAGTCAACTCGTGTGCCATTGTCAGTGATATTTTCGATTTGTCAAAGATTGTTCTTATGGTTTAGGAAAAAAAAAGTATTAATCGTTAGTATAATTGTGTGATGGAAATGTTTGCAAATGTAATTGAATTGTAAATACGATTAAGATATGAATTGTAAAACTGTGTTCCTGTTCACATGGAATAGCCCATAGTTCCTGATCTGATCAGGCCCTATTATCAACACCAGCATTCCTACATCGTTTGCCTGTATTCTGATATGATATGGAATGTTTATGCTGAGAGTGGCGGCGATCTGGCCCTGAGCTACACCCCTAATAGCAGGATACTTCCATTACATCAGAACAAACAAGTGGTCTAACCAGAGCAAGTTCTCTAGATCAGTTTTGGCACCAACTGGGACCCCCTGTTTTAGCTAGTGGTTGCAAATATCTATGTGCGTTTCTGCTGAGCATATGTTGGGATGCTTTTTAGTTGCTTGTTGTGATTCATCTAATACTCTACGAATGGTGCTCAGTTATGTGTAACTCGTGGATTACTCGCAAGACGTGTTGTTAATATTTCTGGAATAGACACTAATCAGAAATCAAGGAGTCGTGAAATTGGATATTACGTGCGAGAAAGTATCGTCTTTGCTATCGTCTTTAAGTTTGGAACGCAAACTATGATATGTCTACCTATCACTATCTGATGGGAATAGAAATAATTCTGTTAACAGCCAAAGAGATAATAACATAAAATGTGAATATATTGGAAAGTCTATCAATTATCAGTCATGTTATTTGACGGTATATTGTGTAAGATAGGAGAGTTCGGGATTTACCAAGCTGTGCTTTATGTTCTCTTGGGACTTGTAGGAGTGCCCACTGGTAAGTACCACCCAACCTACCCATCTATCCTACCCATCTACCCTACCCATCTATCCTACCCATCTATCCTACCTATGTATACTACCCATCTATCCTACCTATGTATCCTACCCATCTATCCTACCTATGTATCCTACCTATATCTCCTACCTATCTCCAATACCCATCTATCCTACCTATCTACCCTACCCATTTATCCTACCTATCTCTCCTACCTATCTACCCTACCTATCTACCCTACCCATATATCCTACCCATCTATCCTACCTATCTACCCTACCCATCTATCCTACATATCTACCCTACTCCTCTATCCTACCTATCTACCCTACCTATCTCTCCTACCCATCTATCCTACCATCTACCCTACCTATATATCCTACCCATCTATCCTACCCATCTATCCTACCCATCTATCCTACCTATGTACCCTAACTATATCTCCTACCCATCTATCCTACCTATCTACCCTACCCATCTATCCTACCCATCTATCCTACCTATCTACCCTACCCATCTATCCTACATATCTACCCTACTCCTCTATCCTACCTATCTACCCTACCTATCTCTCCTACCCATCTATCCTACCCATCTGTCCTACCATCTACCCTACCTATATATCCTACCCATCTATCCTACCCATCTATCCTACCCATCTATCCTACCTATGTACCCTAACTATATCTCCTACCCATCTATCCTACCTATCTACCCTACCCATCTATCCTACCCATCTATCCTACCTATCTACCCTACCCATCTATCCTACATATCTACCCTACTCCTCTATCCTACCTATCTACCCTACCTATCTCTCCTACCCATCTATCCTACCCATCTGTCCTACCTATGTATCCTACGTATGTATCCTACCCATCTATCCTACCCATCTATCCTACCTATATCTCCTACCCATCTACCCTACCTATCTACCCTACCTATCTCTCCTACCTATGTATCCTACCTATCTACCCTACCCATCTATCCTACCCATCTATCCTACATATCTACCCTACCTATCTATCCTACCTATCTCTCCTACCCATCTATCCTACCTATATCTCCTACCCATATATCCTACCCATCTACCCTACCTATATCTCCTACCCATCTATCCTACCTATCTCTCCTACCTATCTATCCTACCCATCTACCCTACATATCTCTCCTACCTATATCTCCTACATATCTACCCTACCTATCTCTCCTACCCATCTATCCTACCTATCTCTCCTACCCATCTATCCTACCCATCTACCCTACCCATCTATCCTACCTATATCTCCTACCCATCTATCCTACCCATCTATCCTACCTATCTCTCCTACCCATCTATCCTACCCATCTACCCTACCCATCTATCCTACCTATCTACCCTACCCATCTATCCAACCTATATTTCCTACATATCTACCCTACCTATCTCTCCTACCCATCTATCCTACATATCTCTCCTACCTATATCTCCTACCTATATCTCCTACCCATCTATCCTACCCATCTATCCTACCTATCTCTCCTACCCATCTATCCTACCCATCTACCCTACCCATCTATCCTACCTATCTACCCTACCCATCTATCCTACCTATATTTCCTACATATCTACCCTACCTATCTCTCCTACCCATCTATCCTACATATCTCTCCTACCTATATCTCCTACATATCTACCCTACCTATCTCTCCTACCCATCTACCCTACCTATCTCACCTACCTATCTATCCTACCCATCTACCCTACCCATCTATCCTACCTATTTCTCCTACCTATCTATCCTACCTATCTCTCCTACCTATCTCTCCTACCTATATCTCCTACCTATCTATCCTAACTATGTATCATACATGAGCTGAGGCCCGTGCCAAAGGGTTAGCTTGTTGTCCTTGTAAATCTGTGCCCGGGTGGGATGTCTTATCAAGGACCTGCGACATGACAATTCAGTGAGGCAGCGCTATATCTGCTGCAATTAGGTCTCATCACGAAATGACTGAAATTATGTTGAAAGTGATGTAAAACCCCAAACAAACAAACAAACAAACAAAACAAACCTATCGATCTATCCTACCTATATCTCCTACCTATCTCTCCTACCTATCTCTCCTACCTATTTCTCCTACCTATCTATCCTACCTATTTATCCTACCTATGTATCTTACCTATATCTCCTACTCATCTATCCTACCTATGTATCTTAACTATATCTCCTACCTATCTATCCTAACTGTGTATCCTACCTATCTCTTCTACTCATCTATCCTACCCATCTATCCTACCTATATCTCCTACCCATCTATCCTACCCATCTATCCTACCTATATCTCCTTCCCATCTACCCTACCCATCTATCCTACCTATTTCTCCTACCTATCCATCCTACCTATCTATCCTAACTATCTCTCCTACCTATCTCTCCTACCTATCTCTCCTACCTATATCTCCTACCTATCTATCCTAACTATGTATCACACATGAGCTGAGGCCCGTGGTTAGCCTGTTGTCCTTATAAATCTGTGACCGAGTGGGTTGTCATGTCAAGGACCTGCGACATGACAATTCAGTGAGGCAGCACTATATCTGCAACAAGTAGGTCTCATCACGAAATGACTGAAATAATGTTGAAAGTGATGTAACACCCCAAACAAACAAACGAACAAACAAATCTATCCAGCTATCCTAACTATCTATCCTACCTATCTATTCTAACTATCTATTCTAACTAGTTATTATTTCTCAATTATTATTTCAGAACAATACTTATGTTATTTTGATATTCATATTCTGCAGAGGTTCAAACTGTCAAATAGTATTGTGTCGGTTTCTAACATCGCATGTCATATGTTTTTCTTGAGCAGGTTGGCAGCATTTCTCACTTACTTTCCTAACACCAGAGCGGGACCACTGGTGTTGGATACCACAATTAGCCCAGCTTGAGCATGAAAAACAAAAATACATTGCTATTCCATATAAATTCCAAACATCAATGACTCTTTCCAAACATCGTGAGAAGGGAAAGGAAGTGCTGCCCTCTAGTGAGACATCTGAATATAGTAGTTGTTCCATGTTTGATTTGGACTGGGACGGCTATGATGAATGGGATTTCCATATATGGAACCGAACAGCCATACTCAAGAAAGATGTCCCTATAAAAGATTGCAACCAGTGGATATTTGACACATCCGAATATAAGTCTTCAATACAGAGTGATGTAAGTGTAGCATGACATATTTGATAGAAATCCACTAGAAATTGGAAATAATCAAGAACATGAAACTGGAAGTAAAAGATTTCTTATTGCAGTGTGTATATAACGTAACATTTTCCCAGCTTATGTCACATTTGCACCGGGCGCCGGCCGGGAAGTAACAATCGGCCGACTTCCCAGTCTGCCGGGCGCCGGGGAGTTTATAAGCAACAATCTGAAATATGCCGTAGCTGTGGTCACATTATTAAAGGGCACCGCACGGCACGTGCAAGACTGAATGGCACAGACGTCTGCAGGATATCTTAAAGACGTCTAGATCATTGACAGACGTCTGTCAGATATCCTAAAGACGTCTGTCTCATTTGACAGACGTCTGAAGGACATCCTAAAGACGTCTATGTGATATCGCAGGGAGCCCGTGGGATCATCTGACGATGGTCTGTGAACACATGAAATAAAATTAATCCTATTTTCACCGCAAGATGCCACCGGCAGCCCTAAGATAATCTGCCGATGTCCCTGCGGGACACTGCCGGGACCCTGCCATGCATTTTAAGATGATATTTGCTGATAAGACATCGGGGAAACGCCGGCAACTTTTATGTTCCAGATAAAAGTTCCCGATGACCCGGCCAACGTCATAAAGATGCCCAATTGTGGCCGATGATCTCCCGGTGCCCGCACGGCAATCTGAAATGCCTGCCGATTTTGTAAAAAATACCCATCTTTACTGAAATACCCATCTTTACTGAAATCGGCGCAAATGTGACTGAGGCATCAGTCACATTTGCACCGGGTGCCGGCCGGGAAGTAACAATCGGCCGACTTCCCAGTCTGCCGGGCGCTAGTGTTCTCCAATCACCAGTCGGCAGGGCTTTGCCGATGGGTGATTGGAGAACACTAGCCGGGCGCCGGGGAGTTTATAAGCAACAATCTGAGAGATGCCGTAGCTGTGGTCACATTATTAAAGGGCACCGCACGGCATGTGCAAGACTGAATAGCACAGACGTCTGTAGGATATCTTAAAGACGTCGAGATCATTGACAGACGTCTGTAGGATATCCTAAAGACGTCTATATCATTTGACAGACGTCTGAAAGACATCCTAAAGACGTCTATGATATATCGCAGTGAGCCCTTGGGATCATCTGACGATGGTCTGTGAACACATGAAATAAAAATAATTCTATTTTCACCGCAATGCCACCGGCAGCCCTAAGATAATCTGCCGATGTCCCTGCGGGACACTGCATGGACTTTATGATGATATTTGATGATAAGACATCGGTGAGACGCCGGCAACTTTTATGTTGCAGCTAAAAGTTCCCGATGACCTGCCCGACGTCTTAAAAATGTCCAATTGTGACCGATGATCTCCTGGTGCCCGCACGGCTATCTGAACTGCCGGCCGATTGTGACTGAGGCATTAAATAGCATCTTTTGTTTCTACAAAGCAACATCCTCAAATTGTAGAAAATAATTAGATATATGTACATTTGCAGAGAGAAATATTTTCAAATGAAACAATACATAAGGGGTAGACCATTATTCATTCGGGGGGATGGAGGAAAGTAAAACAAAATATCGGTGAGACCACTCGATGGGGAAACAATATTGGGAAAAAAAATTAATTGAGACCGTCACATCTGCAGAAAAAAAATACATTGTTCGAAGGGTTAAACTTTTTGGGGAAAAATAAAGTTTCAAGCTTGTAGAATTTAAGAGGGGGGAAAGAAACCAAAAAAAAGTTTGCCTCACTTCGCTTGTCATAGCAATGGGTACAACTTACATGTTTGAGGGAGCCAGTTTTGAGGTATCAGAAACATATATAATTTACAACATAAATTTTAGGGCAATAAATTTTATATCGCTCTCAGATACGATCTATTAGAAATATGTTGTATTGCTTTATATTTACGGGATGTTCAATTTGATTACTTTACCTAGAGCATTCATAAAATGAGATTTTCCTTGCATAATATAAATGTTTATATGCCAAACCTTGCGATCGAGTGTTATTACCTGTCATATTTCCACTACATAAATGTCTGTCCCATTTGAAAGTAGATGAGTCTTCTCCTAAAATCCAAATCATCCATTGGACACATTGTCAAGAATCTTTGTTGACAAGTGATTTGGCTCACAGAGGCCTGTTTGTCCATTAATATTGTACATTGTTACAGACCTATTACCCAGACAGACCAGATTAGAGATCACATGCTTGTATACGTGTGACCACCTGGTGGTCATAAGAGTACAGCCAGTACTTGGCACTTGGGGCAAAATACAATAAACATGGTCGGTGTATTTTGGATGATTTTAGTTAGATAGCTTGCTTGTATCACAGTTTCGTGGCCAAATATCATTTAAGTATACCCCAAACCTCTGTATAATTGCCTATGACCTCTTGATTTTATGAATGCTTACATATCTAATGCTTTCATATATATTATTTGGAAAAACATAGACTTTCACAGATTGGACATCAATTATACTATCTTGATCATGACATTTGCTTAATAACACATATTTAAAAGTCATATTTATTATTTTTAGGGTTTAAGAAACGTTTCATACTTGACAGATGTCTGCAAAATGTTTGAATTGGGTAGTTTTAAAGCCAAATCGGCTTGGTGGATTCTGGCCATTTGTTATTTCACTGGTACCGGTGTTACCCACCACCATGACTGGGGTATTGGCAATTAACTTTCAATATGCCTGACAGTGACTTGGCATGTGTGACCAATTAAAGCACTGGCACCATGAATAACTGATGAGCGAGGGGATCTAAAACTTAGTCATTCTCTGAGGAAGTAGTTATCAAAATTGTGATTTGTAGATGGATGAAATTCACTTCAATAAATTAGATATAAATTAGTGTAAATAAAGAATTGTATTATTTTCTAATCAATCATAAATCTATTAACATAATGATGATGATGATGATGATGATGATGATGATGATGATGATGATGATGATGATTTTCAATCAAATTTAGCTTGTTAAAAAATCTTAGAATTGATGAATTCTTTTGAGTTTCTGTGGCATATTTTTGCGTTTCTTATCCAGTATATTGGACTGACTTTCAAATATTTACCACTTATAAGGTCACATTGTCGCAATCATTTCATAGCAGCTCTGAGACATTTTGCACAATTCATATACTGATTCTACTGGCTTTAAATTTCAGGCAGAAAAGATGTGATCTGAAAGTGATATTCTTTATTGTATAATACCACAGCATATAAAACCTCCAAAACCGTTAGCATTAAGTCGAAATGTGGTCTGATATGGCCATGAATGAAAATCAATTACTCATCTTTTGACTATTCTCTTTTTTTATATAAGATTGAGGAATAAAATCATGTCAACGCTGTTCACCACATCACTGTCTGGAAATTGCAAATACACTTCATGCTGTTATTGAATAACATCAAGATAGAATTTTTTAATTTTTTAACAAGAATTATTTCTAATGTGATATGACAAATTAAAGAATTAAGTATGATCAAAACTTCTTAACTTGAATCTGAAGGAGAATATCTTGATATTACAGATGTCCTTAGTATGCAGTCAAAGCGCAGAGGAGAAGAAGAGAATTATTCTCACGATCTACGCATGCGGCTATATGGTTGGGGCCATCCTCTTTGGGTGCATCGCTGATAGGTCATATACCTCATATCAATACTAATATATACTTTAATACTTTTATACTTAATGTGATATATGCATTGATTCTTAAACAGTGCTTATATATGTAGCTTCGATATAGAATTCTATCATAGTAGTAATCCTCAATGTTGTGTTTATGTTTTCAGGCTTGGGCGACATAAGACATTGGTTCTGTCGTTGTTTCTCCAGGTGGTGTTTGGGGTCTCCGCTGGAGTGGTCAAGAACTATAATGTGTTCCTCACCCTCAGATTCCTCACTGGATGTGTGGTAGCGGGGGCCTTCAACACCGCTTTTGTCATGAGTACTTAATGTTTAACTCTTTTGTAAATGAGCCATTTTCCATAAATTGTCTTTCTTTTTTTTGTTGCAATTTTTACATAATTTTCTTTGTATTTAAGTAAACTGAATAATCCCAGGACCGATAAGATATAAATGTTACGCTTGCTGTCAGTTATGGAGATCATCGGGCCGTCTCGGCGGATGGCTGCCGGGGTGTTCGTCCAAGGGTGGCTCTCCGTCGGCATCATGATCCTACCGGGGATCGCCTACGTCATCAGGGAACAGAAGAAACTGCAGGTCATCCTCGCTTTACCTGTGTCCATGCTACTCATTTACTACTGGTGGGTAAACCATTATATGTTGTGTGTCATTTTCTCACAACAAAGCTGAAATTTCCATGACTTTTTTTACCTCTTAAAAAGGTGGGGTCAGCCTGGCGTTGCCATGTTTACTACCTTTTAGTTCCTTCATGAGTAATGTCCGGTTTATCCTAATCGTGTATATCTATTACAAACATATTAAAATGGAGAAGGACCTGAGATTCTTGTTAGTTAAACATCAAATGTATCAAATGGAGCTCAAAATATGAAATAATTGACCCTTATTTAAGATCAGTTTAGTTGAAATACAAAAATATTATCTTACTGTCCATTGTATCATAATGAATGCTTACATCTTATTTGATATTGTAGGATAATTCCGGAATCTCCGCGGTGGTTTGCCAGCAAAGGAAGGTTTGAGGATTCGGAGAAGGTCCTGCGCCGCATGGCTGCTGTCAATGGACGCGAATTACCTGACCAACTCCGACTGCAAGAAAACAGGAAACATGTCAGATACCTCATCTGTATTTTTCATATAACCATCCAATTGTAAAGTGTCTTTATCCTTAGATAGGAACCTTTATCCTTAGATAGGAACCTTTTTTATTAATTGATGATAATGTGTTTGTATGACAGGTCGCCCATTTGTAGAAATTCATACTCATAGCCTTGTGAAGCATTTTTGGGACAACATTAAATAATCTGTAAATTCTGGATAAAAATGTCAGCCATATTATTAAGAATTAGTAGATTTGGGTATCTCAATGCAGTGAATTACTCTTCTTTCATACAGCTGGTTCAATGTATTCATACCCAATACCCAAAGATAAGGTACAAATGATGATTACTATTTATGTAAATAAAGAACAAGGGAACCACACTTTTGAAATTTGAAGATATTATTATGTGTCTGGACTGAATATATAAATAACTAGTCTGATTTTTTAATGTTTATACAACTAGAGTCACAAACGTATTTCTAAAGGTATTTCTTGTATTGAACTAACCAGTTCTTTCTTTCTACAGAATGATGAAGAAAGATTGAAGAGACAGCCATTATTTATTGACCTTTTTCTGACAAGAAACATGCGCATCAAGTCTTGTATTGTGCTATTTATTTGGTAAGTAAAGGATGATGAGATTTCTGCATATCAGATAAGAGTTTGATCACAATAATTGTAAGCCTTTACCATTTGCTTGATTATGTTTTGTCAAATTTGAAATAGAAAATGTCATCAAAATAATCTGAATAAAACTTCACAGCGATTGATATTTGAATCAACATTACCAAAACCTACCACATTTCCTCGAATGTATGTACGTATGTCAAATTACTATTGAATGAATCGCAAATAATTTTTTGCATTGAAGGTTTGCCCAGTTTTTTGTTTACTATACCCTAAACGCCCATATAGGCCCGATATCTGGAAATATCTACCTGACGGGGTTCTTGTCAGGAGCCTCTGAGATTCCTGGTTATTTCATATGTGTCCTTGTTATCAACCGCGTGGGCAGGAGGTGGCCATTGCTCGTCATGCTAACTCTCAGCTGCTTTATCGCCATCATCTGCATCGTATTCCTCGGTCTATCTGGTAACAGCCACTCTTCATAACAAATTGTTACACATATGCATATACTATTTCATAGCGCGTTATCAAACACTAAACATTACACCATATCTAGTATAAGAGAATGCTTTTTGCAGGATATCTCTTAATGTTCTGTAACCTCATTTTTCTTTCATGTATATTTTGTTGTTATAAGCTTTATTTTACTCAGGGTCTTCTTCCTCTGGCTTGACTTTTAAAGCCTTGTTTGGCAAGTTGTTGGTTGCTGCCTCCATTGCCAGTACGTATGTGTACTCTGCTGAGTTGTTTCCCACGTCGGTGAGAAGCAGTGGGTTGGGCCTCGCCTCAGCTGCCTCCAGTCTCGGCGGGGTACTCGCCGTCGAGTTATCACACTCTATGGTAGGTCACTCCACGTGGACACCTTGACGGGAAAAATAAATACTACAAAGTAGGTCCTTTCTGTCAATTGGAAGGAGATAAATGAAACCTACGGGGTGTGAACTTTTGTCGATTATTTATTTGTTTGATTTATTTTAACCGTGGCTCACGTTTAGTGAAAACATAGAATATGATACGTTCAAATAAACACAGCAATTATTGTAATATAATTGAATATGACTTTCCATGGGAATCCATGTGTAGTAGGACAAATGTTTCATACACAATTGGTACAATTAAAGATGCGTATAAGCGTTAATTCCAGATAAAAAGGCGATATACTTAAAAATCACAATAATTCATTTTTATTGACCCTATATCATAAGGAGACAAGTTGTTTCTGTCACATTTCAGGAAGCAGTGTATCCACCATTAACTTTGATCTTGTCAGCCATGTTTGCCGTCTCAGCATCGATGTTGTCATTTTTCCTACCAGAAACTCTCAATCACAACCTGCCTGAAACTCTGGTGGACGGAGAACAGTTTGGAAAGTAATTATTTTATGAAGTTTGATACCCGAGTGCAGTGTCTCCTCACGATAACGTTTACAATAATAACACTGCTCTTCAGCATTATAGACATTTGTATGAAACTTTCTCTTCGCACATAATATCTCTACGATTCCATACCTGAATTTATACTTAAATAGTGGTTGACTGTAACAGGGCAGTGTGAGCTAAATAAAAAAATACTTGAAAAACAATTATTTGCATAATGAAAAGTAATGCTGTCTGTGGCATATAGAAAACCGTAAATGATGACGTTTTCTTTGGATTGATATGATATTGATTTGGTTTCTATTTCAGGAAATGTGTAACTACGTTTCTCGAAACCAAGAATATCCACGGATCTTTCAAGATCAAGAGAGAGAAAAAAGAAGTCTTAGACTTAGGATCTGCTTGTACACTTAACTGGGGGTCTAATAAACTGGACACTGTACAGATTCCCCAATCAATTTGAATGTGACCGAAACTCAAGTAAAACAAAATTAATGTAAATTATTATCAGGCAATAAAATTACACAATGTTTAATTGACTTTGACAAATTATTTTATTCATGGTGTGCCATGCTGGCATCTTCAGCAAGTATCCTAGTGGATGCCCGGGTGTGCTTTGATTTGATAAAATATTGCTGTCAGATATTAATGCGATTGTGTATTTGAGGTGGAAGGCAATAGAATCGGTCCCAGAACTGATCCTGGTGGCACTCTATATCCAATGGATTTCATTCCCAAGATATTACAGCGTGTTTAGGTGCTTTTGGCTGCGCCTCGTGCAATATAACTTTCCGAAGGTCCATAAAAAGTCATATTGCACTCCACCCAGGTCCATATTTGTATAATATATATATATATATATATATATATATATATATATATATATATATATATATATATATATATATATATATATATATATATATATATATATATATATATATATATATATATATATTAAATTAGCCTTTAAACTGTGGTATCTCCCCAGAATAACGTTATATGGAACAGCTGTGTTTACTGGAAATATGGATAATATCCTACCCGCTGTGGGAACTGTCGTAGACGGGTACATATGCGTTCAGTTTGTGACCTGTCCACCATGTGGTAACACGACTAAGTTTGAAAACAGGTTGTGAAACCTCCTACGACTTCAACATTACACGTCACTTCCATGAATGTTTATTTTTATCAAAGGCTACGATTTGCATTACCATATCTCTGTGATAATGCAGAAGTCACTCACCAGTCACTCTTTGAAAAGAGTAGGTAATTGAGTCCCAGTGACAGGTTAATAAAAAACAAACACACAAAACATGTCTCACCTGTGCTTGCCTGACAAATGCATGTTAATTGCCCTATTTAAAAAAAATAAGAATAAGGAAACACATATTTAGTGTTTATTCTGCACACTTTCCCGGACAAAAATAAGCATTATATTAATACATTGAATAATTCGTTTCCATCCACACGCTTTGAATTATATATCTAACTATCCTCATTATATATAGGCACTTCCACACTCCTCACTCTGATTCTGTCACCAAATGTTATGGAAAAATGTCAAAATTGTGATTTATTTGCCTCCTTGACTGTTCCCATCATCAATGAATCGTTTTTGTGCTTTGAATTGGTTAAAAATATAATTGTTAAATTCAAATGAAAATGGAAGAAATTGAACCACAAGAGGGCTATTTGATCGCATGGGTCATGGATACAAAATGTTTGGTCAATTGAGGATGCTACAGATGATTGAGTTTGCTATCATAAATGACTACTTGAATTAGTAGTATTTACTGGAAATCAGTGTAAATAAAGCATTATATTTTTTTTCAAATAAATCCTACATCCATATACACACATATAATACAGAGGTTAGGAAGTAAGCACCACCTGTGGGGAAAAATTGGTGCTCGACTGAGAATAAAAATATGGAGATGAGTTTAGATTCAGAAAAAAAATTGAATAAAAAACCTTGCACGGAAAAAATAATCGGCATATCTATTTTCCTCCAGCCCCTTGAATGAAAATGGTCCATCTCTCATTCCATGACACTATTTCAACTACATTGTCTCCTTAGCATTAATCATTTTCATCCTGAAATAAAAATTAAATGACTAAGAAATTGTTTCACTTACATATTTTATTTATGTAACATATACACTGGTTCAAGGATATTTTGACAGCCATATTATTTATTTCTTATTGAAAATTTCACACAATTTCACAAAAAATGTAATGAAATTGAATATTTCTTGACAATTAGTGCATGATGTCAATTTTCTCAAATATCTTAAGTCAGGAAGTAATGATTTTAAATATATCAAAGGCACACATTTCACTAAAGTAAATTTTAAGTGAAACTCACCCATCTGCCTGTATTTGTGACCACAACAAAAAATCAATCAAGTTTAGTGAAACAGCATCTCCTCCACAAACTTTTTTCACATAAATATTTATTCAACTATTTTTTAAAGTATTTTTGTATTTAATTCATACATATGATAGCATGAAAATCTAATAAATGCATAATGATTTAAAGATTTGTGCTAGTTTTAAATGCATACAAATTTGTCTTATTAGTCCAATTTAACAATCATACATATTATGTACCATCATGTAATACAATTAAAAAAAACATTCTTGAAAAAAAAAATGCAAATATTTCTTTTCCTTTACTTATGCTGCTTTTCATTAAGCCCCTCATCCTTATTCCAAAAATATATTACACCTATTTATTTTACCTTTGTTTTTAATGAGTACATGTAAATCATAGAGTAGCATAATCCTAAGTTTCATTTGAACACATTGAAGCTCCACTACATAAATAAATTAAGACTTCTTTGCAATCATGTTCACATATGTATATAGAAAAATATGTAATTTAGGAGTTTAAATACACATATGGACATTCATTCTGGTGGTCTGAAATCTTTTCTGACAATATGTTTCCTGTGACCTGGAAGGAACTTGACCTTTGACGTCAGACACAACTGCTCACATTGACATATGTTGCCTTGGCTCTCAACACAGTGATGGGCAGATTGCAAAAAGAGACGCCCGCCCCAGCGCGACACTCAATGATGGACTTCACAGACGACCAGCTATCAACAGAAAAATATAAAAAAAGAGTCAATCTAACTTTTCAATAAAGCAAAGAAGATTCAAGCAATAGGGCAAAGTTCTATTTATTCTATCAATCTTAAGACTTCTCACCAATTAAGTCCACTGAAAAAAATAAGACTGGTGACAAAGTTAATGAATACATTACGATAAAGATTTCCTGACACCTTTTTTTTCTATTTTTTTTTTCATTAATGAAAACTAGTTTCTCATGGATTTTCCATTGAAATTTTTGTTTTCCTTTTCTGTTTTTGTTAAACATATGATTAGTTTGACTCTATTTGATTTGTAGACTGTCATGAATCAAGTTAGGGGGTCTTGGAATTTGGCAGGGGATTATTTTCTTATTAAATCTTATTCAAAATTAAACCCCATACCTTAAGTGCCTAAAAAATAGGCATTACATTTATCTGGCCTAAAAACCACTATGGAAATGTAAAAAGAATTGCAAATACTTAGTTTCAATAACCATGCTCCAATTATTTATATTGAAATCTAAGATACTGACAACAACATCAATCCCTGGTCCTATGTCTTATTTAACATGTATTAGCAAAGCACACATGAAGCTGGCTCACAAACTAAGGTCAGTCACATTTTAAAGTCAAGGTCACATAAAACAGTTTTTTCTCTCTCCACTATCAGAGGATTATCTATCATTTCTTGACTTAAAATGTCAGAAAATGACAAAATAAGGAAAAAGTCTAACGATTACATTAAATTTATGCATTTATTAACAAAAGCTTACAGTAGTATACACGTATTAGCTTCAAAATTAAATGCGAGAAATTTAGGCAATGTTAGGTATGGAATTGACAGAAAATACAATCACATGGCTTGCTTAAACAAAAGCACCAGTTCTTAAAAGCATCATTGGTGTAATATTCTTGCTCACAGTAAGGTTAAACTAACTAAAAACTCATTATGAACAGGATACTTTTGAACCCGTCACGAGTTTAAAGTGTTATACATTTTATCGTCTACTAAAAATGTATAGGTTTGCTTAATATATCAATTAAGTTACAAAATTTTCCAAAATTACCAAAATTAAGTTTCAATGAAATGTAATATCAATTCTGCTTTTGCTGATAATTTTTGGATACATAATTGAATAAAGAGCACATTTCTATTTCAACATCAGTTTTTTAACCAAATTAGTCATGGCCTTGATGTCATCAGTGTAATATTTTGTTGATGAAATCAAAATGAAAATTAAATCAGTAAAGTGATATTATGCCTAATTATAGATTTAATGATTGTAATGTGCCTACCTATACACAGTAAAATCAAATGTCATATAACTGACTGGCAAGTATAATTCTCTCATGATATGTCAAATAGAATTTTATATAAAACCTACATCATGGTGTAATAATGTAAAGTGATCAAAATTTCAATCACGTCAGATAAAGACACATAGTTTTAAAATGATTTGCTTGTAAAGTTCTTTGCATAATCAAATTTATATGTAGGAATTGTAGACATGTGTGCCATAATTGTTCAGGACAATTCTGAAAGTTTAGGAATGAATGAATACAGATCATATTTCAACCATTATATAGCTTTTATTGTTAAAACAATTTAATTTAAAGGTAAAATACCAGAAGCATAAAATTAGAATATTAGGTAAGTTTGTGAGGCAAATGTGGCAACTTTTGATTGTTTCCACCATTGAAATCTATCCACAAGGTGAATAAAGCTTTGGAGAGATCATCGACAATTCATTTGTCCAGGCAAGTACCACAGTAAGGTTTAAAACATCAGAATATTTCTTTCAAATCATATTTAGAGCTGATAAACAATTTATTTGAATTATAAACATCCAAAGTTAAGCAAACAGAGTTTACAATGTCAATAAGAAAAAATATCATCTCTTCAAAAATTGCTTTTTAGTTTCTAGACATCTGATGTGCAGTACATTATTCACCTTATGACAGGATTTTATGCAATCTTCTACTCATTGACAGCTTAAAATGCATTATGACTGTTATCCCAGGCCCATAATGACCCAGTTGAGGCCACTAATGAAAGATTAAGATTACAAGGAAGGAGATTGTGATTGGCCAGTAGACTGGGGATGCAGGAGGCAATGATACATCATAAACACACCATGACAGGAATGTGGAGGGAGCCCATCCACCTCAGATAAACATAATCACCAATATCAATTATAACATTTGTATTTCACAACATTGTCAAGTGACTCCATCCAACACATTCACATTCTACACTTATTCATTCCTTTTGTTGCCATAAAACCTCACTTCTCTATTGACAAAGCTCATATCCTCTGTTCAGTTCAAATTATTATCAATATCAGTTTGTATGGCCTCTCTCTACTGTCATAATCAAACATTGCTTTAAAGTATTAGAACTTGAAACAAACACATATTTAAACAAAATCAATCAGTTGCAATTTGCAGACCCATACCTGCTCATGGCCCAGAATATATCACATCAAAACATTTGGCTCTGACTACTTTCACACATTTAATAATCATCACATTTAATTAGCAACCAGGGACATTGTTCTTGCCTAGTTACTGTTGTCAAGGATATGATTCAGGCTATCTGTCAAAGCCCAACTTCATCATAATAACATTAGATGTTTCTGGTTATTCAAGCTTTGCTTTTAGACTACATATCAAAGAGATATTAACCACTAAAAAACAACACCTGCCTTCCATTATTAAGAAATTAAAACATTGCAAAGCATTCTGATCAATGGATAAAAATAGAGAAGTTTAAAACTGCCACCTCAATATACAGGAGAATCACATATTTGAAGACATTCATGACAAGATCTCTTCCTCTATTCTCCTTTGATCAGACACAGCTTTGCAAAAAGCTTACAAGTCCTCTTGTTCTCAGTGCTTTCTTATATTTCCATTTTACACTAAATTACAATATCATACAATATAGCAGATAGTAAATGCACATATATTTCTTTGGCAATATATATAGATATATATTGAGCATATGCAAGAGAACCTCCAGTGTCTGCAGGCACACCGGTATACATCTGATAGTGAGAATAATATATGAGAAGTACAGACCATGGTATGTCAGATCTAATAGCTTCAAGTAAGAAATGTACATGTTACATATAGTTTACAGTTACGTAAAAACATTTAATGTTTAGTTCTTGTGAGTACTTTGGGACCTTTATTTAGATGACAATGTCTGAATTGAAATAACCAAAATAAATGATTTAAGTCTTTCAGAAAAGTTGAAAAACATATCTGCATCATTCTACATTTTACATAAAGGTCAAGTATTTCAAATTTAATTTTTAGTCCCTGGTGTGGATGTAAAATGATTTAATGATATTAAATGAATTGAATTGATAGTATTTTAAAGTTCAAATACATGAACATTCTGTAGATTTTATAATTATGTCCATATTTAAACTAAAATTTGGAAATGTTAGTTCTTCAAATAAAATTCAAGACACACAAATATTTTTAATCTGAATTATGTTTAAACACTTCTCTAAGAGCATCCAAGCATTTCACTGGGAGACATATTAACACAGCAATTGAGGCAGATTAACTTGTTGGCAATCTGCAGTATGTGATACTAAGAACTCCATAAAGTGAGATCTCCACCTCTCTAGTTCCAGTGAGATCCCTGGTCTTGCAATAGCCCTGAACATACCCTGAGGTACAGAACCAATAATTTTATATGTACATGTACAACTATATAAAAACTAATGAATTGAACATGATATTGTAGATATATGAGTTACCAGGCCACTATACATGCACAATACACACATGGCATTTCATAGTTTGTAATCTTAATTTCTGTTTCAGAGTGTTGCTTTATGATTTAGGTTGAGAGCTACATTGGAAGAAGAAATACATATTAATAAATCATTCTTTTAGGTTTATACAAGGGATCTGATGCATGCAGTTGTTTTGTTGTTTGTGATTATATTTCTTCATCCAGAGCTACTGGGTTGCATCACTATTCGCATTGTCTAGGTGTAGTCTTGGTATTTGGCCTTACACAACAACCTTTGTCATGTGCTCTTTTTGCTGGACTTTGTCTTTGACTGTTGGACTTTTCTTGATCCTGATGATGTGCCCTCTCCCGGGTCTTCTATATTGTTTGCGTTGGCATTATCCACTGACTCTGTCTCCTCAATGCTGTTACTGTTCTGCCTGTCTAACTGGCAATTTCTGGGCGATGAACTTGCCGAGTCGCCGCTCTGACTTTCTTGATCATTTCTCTTGGAATGATTGTCTGGTTTGAAGGTTTCTGCCTGAGATTTGGAGGATTTATTTTGCATAGCTGTTGACTGGGCACTTTTGTTATCACTTTGACCATTTGGTTTTATCCCTGGGCCAGCATTCGCCTGGCCAGTCTCAGTCTCAGATGATTTGGCCGTTTTTGCAGGTGACTGGACATTAGGAGAGCTGCTACCACTGTCCACACCATCAGATTTAGGCCTCTGGCTTTTGGGGAATTTTGCAAACCTTTTAATTCTGATAGATGGGAGGCCTTTGACAAAATATTCTGCACAATCGCCCCCTGATGATATGGGTCTTTTGACTCGAGTATCAGGAGATCTCAGCCTGATATCCTCAGCACCACCTGTTGCCATGGACACAGGTCTCTTGGGCCTTGTATCTGGTGAGGATGAAGGGCTCTCAGATTTCCTTAATTGCATTGGATCCATATGTGGTACTTCAGGTGATCTACTCAAACTTCTACTGGCCCTTTTCATCAGTAAGGGTGACCTTAATCTTGCTTCAGGTGACCTACTTTTACGATTCTCCACTGAAACATTTCTCCTCAGGTCAGGTGACCTATTTTCTGGGCTTCCACTTGCTGAGCTGTTATTCGTCAAGTATAATGTCAAATTGTTGACTGAACTGGCAATAGAATTACTTGCAGAGCTTTCTGCTGAGTTATTTCCTGAGTTTTCTGCTGACACGTTGTTGTTGATAGCATTGGCTGATTGTTCATTGAGGACCACACTGGTCCGAGCAATTATGCTACACTTGACAACGCAGCAAACTTTGGATTTCTTACCTGCAGAGAACAGACACATTTTGATTTGACATGTCTTTGTAGATAAATAATTATCTTTTCTATTCAAAGGTATATTCAAGCATTAGTATTAACTCACAAATCCACATGCCTGCCAGAACATCCACTGTCTGTTTTGGGTAAATCTAATGTCACTGTTTGAATATAGGTCAGTCACAGAGCCCAACTATTCTGGGTATTCATCAATGATCAATTTATCACCTTAAAAACTCTAAAATAAAGAAAACAGCATCATGCCATAATTTCTATCTTAAAGCTTCTATGGGGGACACCTATTTGAACTTAACCAAGGAAATTATAATTTGTGCATAATAAACCTACCCAGCAATGCTAGACCTTCTCTCTCTAACTGGCCTAGCACTTATGTTTGATATTGGCATTCAAATCAACTACTTATTAATTATTCAACCACATGAATCTTCCCTTCATCACAGCAATAGTCACTTATATAGTATCATGATGTCATTTAAAGCCATGCCATGCCTCATTGTACGAAAAAATTAAGTCATTTCAGAGCATGACATCATTTTATAGGACATGCCCAGTCTACAAAGGACACCTGGTAAATTCCATACAATCAAAGTACTCGCATAATTGGAGAGGGTGTTATAGTTTTTCATACAATCAAAGTACTCGCATAATTGGAGAGGGTGTTATAGTTTTTCATACAATCAAAGTACTCGCATAATTGGAGAGGGTGTTTTAGTTAGCCTGATGCAAAGGAGAAGACGGAAATCAAGATGTTGATGACATTGTCATCAAAATATTCATCTAGATTAGTCACTAGATTTTCCAGAACTATCTATTTAAATTTTGGGCTGAAATTTACACATTGCCTGAGAGCATCACCCAAATCAAGTCTGGCAGACTGTGGATTTGGTAGTAATCATGTTCTATCTATCTTTTTTTCTTATTTCATTCTTAGTTGATATTGATAACATACTGCTAGTAAGGTAGTGCTATCAAGTAATATTAGACAAATTTGCATGAATTCTAATACAAAATTCAAAAGCTTCATTAAATTGAAAGGCATGATGAAATTCATAGTGTTTTGGGATTTTCCCAACACAACTGGTACTATACACCGTTCTATTTTTTATTCAACTGCAATAATATTTTACTTAAATTCTAGACAAAAATATATTATTGTCTTTTCTCAAAATCAATGTAAGCAGAAAGTAACGTGAGCAGAAAATAATTTTTTTTTCAAAATAACATGGACTGAAGCTTTGGTATGAAAAAAAATCAACATACATTAATCACAGCACTAAAAGTCTATATACTGCAAAGCTTATGATATAAACTATTATGGTAGGATTTATAGGATTGAGATATACCTAAAGATTCCTCAAGCCTTGTCTCTTCTGACAGTAGTAAAAAAGATATAATTTCATAAAATATAAGTATATTTTAAAGAACAAATTTGTTTTATAAACCATTTCTATTTGTATGTTAGCAGTTGTAAAGCCAAACAGCATTTGCAAGCAGATAAAAAGCCTTACACATAGCTACATATAGTGTATCAAAATTGAAAGGTCAAGGGTGTAGATTACTATATATTTATATTCTTAACATTTGTAATGGAGCTCCAGGAACAAAAAACACATCTACATTCTTTAAAACATCTACTTATCATCAAGCACATACATGTATATATATATAGATATATCAATAAAAATATAAGCGTTTTCTTTGGGTAAAAAAGTGTTTTAAAGTTTCAAGCAACAGGCCATTGTGGTTGAGTTGAAAATAAAATAATTTGACTAATGCCACATTTATGGCATTTTTTTACAGTTTCACACAAGCTGAGCTTAACTGATATGAAGTGACGATGTTATACACTGTAAAGATTGCTTGGACATTTTAATTTCTGTGTAAATATGTATTATAGTGAAAGAGATACATTGGAAAAACTATCAAAGCTAAATTAGAGGGGAAGATTTAAAAATAAAACATCAGGCTATATATGATATATAAGATATGTGATATTATATCTGAGATATTTTTTTATTTGAATCCCATATCACTTTGTAATTAAAATTTAAAATAACAAATTTTAAGTTTCCAATTTAATATATCATTTGGAAATACTTTTCACAGAATCTAGGTACGTGATGTGCATTTAATGAACACAATAAGAACAGGCAAACCTCAAATTGAGGCCAGAAAACACCAATCAGGAACAAGGAAAATAGAAAAAAAATATCCTGTATTTGTTTTGTGCAACATCCATGTTGTTCCCCATGAAAATTGTTATCCAGACAGAAGACAAGTTATTGTTTAATGTACAAGTGACACCCAGTGATGCAATCACAAACAGATCAAATTCAGACCATTTATAAATGACCAAGAAAATTGTGATGATGTATTACTCAAAACAGATATATTTTTACAAATGATTATCAAGCCAATTGGAAATTCAAAATCTTAAGAGAAAGGAACCATTTAACCTGACAATATTCCTAGAAAAAGATATAAAGAATAGAAGGACTAAGGTAATATGTTTACTGAAAGAGTTTACATCTCTCTTGGCATATCTTAAATACAGAATCACAATATCATATGCATAGGGTGTAAAGACAAAGTTCCATCAATAAAAGGGTGCCAATTCACAATACAAAAGATTTATAAACCAAAGAACCATTTGACAGAACCATTTGACTGTGAACAGACATCCAACAGAATGAAAAGTTGAGCAACTCAAATGCAATAAACTGACAGCAGATAATGCCCTGTTGGCAGTGCAGCAGTGTGGTACGACACTTCAGGTAATATGTGAGCTTCAGTGCTTCAGTGACACAGAAACCAGTGCTGAAGGAGATCTGTGGGGCTAACACTTTGTCTCCCATGACTTCCATCAGACAGTGGAGTGCTGCTCAGATGATGGAAACATTACAACAAAATGAGGCCTTGCTGGACAGTCCACGAAAGCAGCTGAAAAGCCAATCAAATCTTAAGAAACTATGTCATCAATTCATTGCAGCAAATATCAACACAGAAACAAAATCTTCATAACAACAAATTCCACCCTGTACATGTACAAACTACTGCATTAGAACCTTTGAGAATCAAAGTTAATATAGAAACAAAATTTTAAGTCCACACATGGTGCTTTGATAACTTAAATCTATAATTTCAGCTTCATAGGAAAATGCAGAACATGAAAGTCTAGAACCTAAAATCACTAAAGCCAGAAATCTTTTTTGTGTGTGATGCACTTCATTTTAAGATAAGCAAATAATATTTTGGATGGTTATGAACTCATTATATCTTATTCAAAATATATCTACAACATTTCTCTTTTTACGAGATATTCATGCTCTACTCTCAATTAATCCTCCATTATCTCAATTAATCCTCCAATTATCTCAACTCTTTAATACAAATGACTTTCCTCACTTATGGCAATTATAACAGGATTTCTTCGGGAAGTGAAGAAAAGAATAGTGTCCAAGTAACAAAATATTGTACGACAGAAACTATAAAATTGCAAAAATAAAGAATGCAAACATGTGAAGTATGCAATCAAACTAGAGCATGTGGAATATAAATGTGTCGGTTACAGTAAAAGACAACATGCTATTAATGCTGACACCACAACTCCAACTTACAATGCAGTCTGCATAAATGATCAAATGCAGGCATTCTCAAGCAGCATAACAAAGTACGGAGTGGTACAAGCAGACCAGCCATGCAAAATAATGCTTTCTACCATATACTGGAATGACATGATCAGTAGCTTTGAATTTCACAGACAAATCATGCATAATTCTCATATGTAAATTTATTGTTTCATTGAATTATGAAAACTTATTAGTAAGTATAAAATAATTATCACAAGTGTAAGGCTGACAGACTATGATAATAATATGATCTGTCATGTGACATGCAAATTGTGATCATGTGACTGGTCATGTGATGGCCTGTACCTGCAGGTGTCATGTTGAGTTTGGAGATGTCCTTGAGGTGTTCACTGCGGCACATGACCACCGCGATCCCAGCACCTGCCCGGCACACCCCAATCCCGGCAGCCTGCTCCCAGCTGCAGACAGAAGGGCAACAAATGCTTGTCAAGGAAACACACTCAGTTGGCCATTTTTTCATTAATCTTTTTTAAGCATTATGAATGTGGAATGAACAAAATTCACACCCACCACATGTTAATATTATTTCTTAAAAGCCATGATGTGGGATTGAACCAAGACAGATTTCATCCACACTTTATTATTTGCTCTCAAAGCATTTTACAGGCATGTGGAGGAATGAATCCTTGTACACACAAAATATTATTAACATTAGCATCTATGTGCAACCACAATATCAGGCTCAGTTGAGAATTCACTAGATGTTGCTTTATGTGTGATGTAAGCATTGATTTCACAGCACTAAAATTATATGACATTATCTAACAAAATTGTTTCCGTTCTTTAATAATTAACTGCATGCTTTGATTTATTTTGTTGCAATTATTCTTGCATCTGCCAGTCACTGAAATTTGGTGAGTATTATTGTTGAACAATAATCTTAAAGTAAAGGCCTTAAAGTGAGTAGACTCAGACAAAATGAGTGGACTCAGACATCAAGGTTTGACCTCAGACTATCAGGTTAAACCAAAGATCATTAAGTTCAACCATCAAGTTTGACCAAAGATCACTATGTTTAACCCCAGACCATCAGGTTTAACTCCATACCATCAGGTTTAACTCCAGACCATCAGCTTTAACCCCAGACCATCAGCTTTAACCCCAGACCATCAGCTTAACCCCAGACCATCAGCTTTAACCCCAGACCATCAGCTTTAACCCCAGACCATCAACTTTAACCCCAGGCCATCAGCTTTAACCCCAGACCATCAGATTTAACCCCAGACCATCAGGTTTAAACCCAGACCATCAGCTTAACCCCAGACCATCGGCTTTAACCCCAGACCATCAGCTTTAACCCCAGACCATCAGATTTAACCCCAGACCATCAGGTTTAAACCCAGACCATCAGGCTTAACCCCAGACCATCAGCTTTAACCCCAGACCATCAGGTTTAAACCCAGACCATCAGGCTTAACCCCAGACCATCAGCTTTAACCCCAGACCATCAGCTTGAACACCAGACTATCAGCTTTAACACCAGACCATCAGCTTTAAGCCTTACTGACCTGTCTACTAGGGGATCATAGGCTTCCACTGTGCTGAGATAGTTGGTTCCGTCATGTCCTCCCACTGCATAGATTTTGCCTGCAAGGGTAGCCACCCCTACCCCACCCCGGGGGCATGACATCTTGGCGACCATTGTCCAAGCATTCCCAGCAGGATCATAGCATTCCACTGAATCTAAGGGAGAGTTGTCATCAAACCCACCTGAAACAGAATCAAATGATTAATATAGTTCAAGAAAAACAAATGTACATGATTAGAAAGTGCATATCTATATGTTGAATTTTGTTATCAAATATTACTTTTCTCATAATTATGTTCAGAAATTTTGATATCTTAAAAAGTCTCAAATAAATATTAAACTATTATATGCACTGGCACTGGTTGCAAAATATATATTTATTTAAGTTAATCTCTTCAGAAGCAAGTTACATCCTGGATATTATTGACTTTAAAACCTCAATCACCTTATGATATTACAAAATCAACTTCATTTCAAATCTGTAACAAACTCATCACAATTGAAATCTATGACAAACTCTGTTTTTATGTTTTCAAGGCAAATATTCTAGTGTCTATAACACAGTGATGAAAGTCAGCATTCAGGAAAAAACCTGAAACCCTTAAAAATTAACCTGAAGATACCCCCTACCCCCTCTCAGAAATGTCATTTTTTTGATGTTTCAGACAGAGTTCAGACCATTTTGAATTTCACATTTGAAGAAAAAAACCTGAATTCAGGTAATTTCCTGACGACTTTCATCACTGATAACACCAAAATCAAGTACGAGATACTAACATGTCTCCACCTCTGAGATTGTTAGATGTCCAACTGTGTATAGTATACAACTTAGGGTGCAAAAGACAGCAGTCAGACGGAACAGATTCAGCAGATTTTAATGACATTCTTGAAATGAAAAATATTGCAGATGTTTTTATTTACTTTTGCAAAGGTGCTTTATACTGCCCACATCAGAGTGACTGTTTAACATCTTGTGAGATGCCTGAAATGTGTCTTGTTCATGTTTGTCAAATCAGACTTTCCAATTTGGATCTACTGGACAATGGACAATTAAAATCCAGTGGCACTGTCATCTATCTTTTGCATCGCATTAGATGCCTCAATTAGACATACTGAACAAATGCTTGCCTAGAGCAGACAGAAAACATAACCCCATGGGTTGATAGCTCTGTTGACTTGAATGAAAACACATGAACTGAGATTAAGTACAACAAGCAACCAGGTTATGATTTTCCATACAAGATCCCAAAGTAGGCAAGATGTTGTATTTTCTGAGGTCTAATTCTATCTATTTTCCATTAGACTCAGTTCTTTTTCCATTTTGTCACGATTTTTTCAAAAATCTAATAGCTATCACTAAGTTGTCAAGGAGGCTGCCATTTTGAATAACATAGCCAATGAGAATCAAGATAACAAGTTGGGGCCAAATTTGATATGTAACATGCATTTTGATTGGTCAAAATCATCATCTGCTCAAGTCTGCTCCACTTGTAATGGTTGAGATTTTGCATGCACACAAATTTTGAATTCAAGGTCAATATATCAAGGTCAAAGGTCACATGACTAAGAAAGTATTACGAGGCAGGGCTATGACCTATGACATTTCTGTATACCAAGTTTTAGTTTCTTCTTATAAGTGGTTGCTGAGACATGCTCCTTACAAAATTTGTGACATCAAGGTCACTGCACTAAGGTCAATGGTGACATCACTGAGAATTTGAGGAATCTGAATCTTCAACTCTCTATCTAGCTCTGTATAAAATATGAAACATAAATTAATGGCAGTTTTGGAGGGGAAGATTTTAAAATAGTGTTGGTATATAACAGATATGAAGTGCATTTAATTCACTTCTAATGGTTGTGATGTGGCAAGTTCACAACTTTTTAATTCAAGGTCAATATGTCAAAGGTCACATGACTAAGAAAGTATGACGAGGCACGGCTATGACCTAAGACATTTCTGTATTCCAAGTTTTGATTTCTTCTTATGAGTGGTTGCTGAGATATACTCCTCACAAAATTTGTGACATCAAGGCTACTGCACTAAGGTCAATGGTGACATCACTAAGATTTGAAGGAATCTGAATCTTCAACTCTCTATCTACCTCTGTATTACATATGAAACAAATATTACTGGTAGTTTTGGAGGAGAAGATTTTTAAACATAGTGTTAGTATATAACAGATATGAAATGTTTTTTATTCACTTCTGATGGTTGTGATGTGGCATGTTCACAAATTTTGAATTCAAGTCAGTATGTCAAGGTCAAAGGTCACATGACTAAAATTGTATGACAAGGCACAGCTTTAACATAAGACATTTCTGCATACCAAGTTTTAATTTCCTCTAATAAGTGGTTGCTGAGATATGCTCAGTACAAAATTTGTGACCTCAAGGTCACTGCACTAAGGTCAATGGTGACATCACTAAGATTTGAAGGAATCTGAATCTTCACCTATATATCTACCTCTATATGAAAGATATAGTATTGGTAGTTTTGGAAGAGAAGATTTTTAAAGAAATGTTGACAGACGGATGGACAGACAGACATTTTCCCCCCTCCTAAAGCTCTGCGAGCTAAAGTCTTAGCAGAGCTAAAAAGGAATATGTTGCGATCCAAATGAAAGAAATGCCAAAACCATGTCCATGCCATGTCATCTGTACTACATGTAGATTGCTATATGCCCACTGACCAGTGGGTCACAACAATTCCACAAAATGTTACTTACCAATGACATAAAGTTTTCCATGAAGTTCTGCAACTCCAGCCCCAGCTCTGCGTTTGTTCATTGTGGCAACCATGCTCCACTTGTTGAGATGTGGGTCGTACCTCTCACAGGAATCCAATGAGGCTGCCCCATCATTGCCCCCTATGGCATACAGATGACCCTGAAATGGTTTCGAAAAAAAAATCACATCTTTTTCTGTTTTTATGATTGATTTGACACTTAAATGATTTTTTACTATGATCCTTATACAAGCAGAAGCCAAAACAATAAAATATTGTAAACAATTAGTGAGGTAAACAATTTGATTGGACAATAGTGACCTTAAAATTGTTAGGGTTATCTTAATTTTATCTAAAAGGGACAAAATATTTTTTTAATGTTCCTATTGGTTCTTTATTTATTGTGCTGACTAGATACCGCAGCCGATTTCCCCCTACCTTGAGAGGAGCAACCGCGACGCCCCCTCGTGGCATGAGCATGGCCTGCACAAAACTCCACTGGTCAGATTCGGGGTCATATCGCTCCACGATGTTGAAACATGTCGAGTCGTCCAGGCCCCCTACAGCATAGATTGGTCCTCCTAAACAAGCTAGGGCTATGCCTCGCCTGAAACACACACACAAACACTCATATATTAACTATTTTTACATAAAGGTGACATCAATTCAAATAATTGTAGACTTGATCATTTCTGCCAGATACTGGATTCATTTGTGACAATTTGGCACTTTATCAAAATTTGCAAATTTTGCCTGTTATCAAATTCATCTCTTTTAAATAATTTTTCCAGAATTAAAAACTTAAATAATGACAATAAATTCAAGTTTCTACAACTTGTCAGATCATTATGCATTGCTCTTTTTTAGGAAATAACATAGCAACCATACATCATATATCAAATAGATTTGAAAATGTAAAGAATAAATCCTTGCTCAATTAAATATAAATATAACAACAGTAAACCCAACAATAAAATGAATTGTAATTGACATGACAATTCACCTTTTTAATCTATGACATGAATATGAATATATTTGAAACACCACACCATATATTTAAGACACAATAAAGATCAATGGTAAAACATTCAGTATACACTGTATTTCAGTCATTTTTTCAATATCAAGAATCAAGGAATTTGACTGTGCTCATGGAAAGAACAGTATTGCATGAAAAAGGTTTATTAAAGGATGGATGGTAACAGTCAATCTGGGAATATTTCAGAAAGCAAATTCTGAAAATGGGTCAGACATAAAATAAGTATTTTATAAAAATCAGTACAAAATTTCTGTGAAAAATCGTCATTTGATGCTAAAAATCGTCATTTGATGCTAAAAATCGTCATTTGATGCTAACTAACTGCTAACTAGCATCAAATGATGTAATATATTCTTCCAATTTAATCCTTGTTTCTTCAGACCATCCATCATATGAATGCACCTTCTGGGCACCAAACTGTTAACCTCAAAATATCCTGTCAGAAATGTGCTAAAACATTTTCATTCTTGACAAGATTCAAAAATGACTTGACAAGATTCAAATATTCATAGATGAAAATGGATGATGGTGAAAGATATAGCCAATATTCAACATTATTCGCAATGTACAGGTATACATAAAGTGTATATAGGGAATTTAAATGATTGATACCAATAACCATAAACCTGCTTGTTCAACAGAAACAGATTTTATTTTCTTGGCCCATAAGTACATATTGTATTGTTTGCCATACTCCCAAAAACAGAGCCAAATTATCTGTGAAAAATAAATCTCTAAAAAATTTAAGTCCAAAATGCAATCAAGACTGGAACTTTGACTTTTTTTTATAATAGAATAACTTAAAACCAAACTGAAAAATTTAAAGTCAAATTTGGCAATATGACACTGTTTGGGAATATGTTTTATTCACAGTAAATATATTGGCATCAATTTGAAATAGATGAAAAGTGAACTGGATATTTACCTTCTGTTAACATCAGAAATATAGTGAAATAAATATACAGGGGAAAACATACATTTACTAACATTGGGCATGGGAAGAATAAAAAGATCTTTAAAAAAATTCAGCATTTATAAATATGCCATCTTATTCAAAATGTGCATGTGAAGATATTATTAATATATTAACAATGCACAAGGAAATCGCACATAGGAAGTGTAATGTTGCTATGGAAACCCACCTGAGTGTTGCCATTGGTGCGATAGGCTTCCATTTATTGCTGGTGGGATCAAACACCTCCCCAGTGTTGAGGTGGTCTGACCCATCATGGCCCCCAATAGCAAATAACTTTCCTATAATATAAAAGAATATCTTTTTATTCTGGAAATTATGCAATATTAGCTTAATGCATGTCCTTCTGAGAAAATATTATTTTTTCTTTATTCAAAATTATCAAAGTTTAAATTGTCCTTATACAATACCCTTTGATTAACAAACAATTGATGACTCATTGTATCATGTTATCATGATGTTAATTATTGTCATTTGATTTAGAAATTGCTTTATGAACTGTTGGTTACTTTTTATCAGTAAAATACAAATTTAGGACCAATAATTCTGCTATGATATGTAGTATGTGAAGAAGTTGTGCATATTCTAATGGAGCATACCATTGACTGACACGACTCCCACGTGTCTCCGACGCGTGGACATCTCAGCCACTGGGAACCAAACATCCCGCCGAAGGTCGTAACACTCAATACTTTTGAAAGGATCTCCTGAAGCTCCACGACCCCCAACACAGAATATCACACCTAAAATGTCAAATATATCAACATTTAGAAAAAAAATATTGTAAAATTCTCCAAACATTTTCAATATGTTCGACACCCATCGAAAACATAACAGAGCTGGTCATAATAATGAATAATTTATCAATTCTGAACAGTGTCTGAAATATGGTTTGAAATATTGCTCGCCCTGAGCCTGTTTTACACAGTCATGAACTGAGAAACAGGAGAAAAGGTCCTCAAAAGTTGCCAGCCCTTGTCATATCGTGCTTGCTTAGAGCAATATATAGGAAGTTCTAATTTAGACCATTGATTCTGAATGGAATGTCACCTTTGTACTTGCAAACTGGTTATCATGACAACAGTTATCTTTCCACTTTGAGTCCTGCATGTTTGTTATGCACATCAGGTCAAGATTCATTGCAGGGCTTCCTCTAATCAAGGAATGAGGAACCTCCCAGTCTGTGTTGCTGTGATTACAGTATATATCATGGACATGGCAGAGAATATCTGATCACTGCGATGGACCTACCAGTGCTCAATCCAAATCTCTGGGGACTGCTGAGTTTCCCACACATTAAAACAATATTATGATTAATGAAATATTTGCAAGCTGAGCCCAAGCAGACATTATTAAATGAGTAATCTATTTGACAAAGGGCCAATTCTTCCTGTGTTGTCTGTGTATGGCTCAATGTCCTGATAATTAAATTTCAACTTCCAATAGTTCAGAACAAAAGATAAATATTTTGAGAGCAATTAAAGCCCACAATTCTTTGTGCAGGTTTTGTACATTAATTACATGAGTATTTGCCAATATGAACAATTCTGTTGTGTTGTATGATACTATAAAGTTGTGCATTGCAATATCCTTGTATGGACAAATCTATACCATCCATCATTGATAAACACTTAGCAGGCCCAGCTTTTGGAGCCAACCATCCATATATTCTACAATGCTGGAGATTCCCTGAGTAGAGTGAGCTAAATGATGGGCCAGCATATAACCAAGTGGACTCACACCATTTCCTCACCAGGTCAGCCTTACACACTGACAACAAGCTTCTGCCAAAGATGCTGCATATGCATAAAATAGAGTGAGACAAAGTACAGTGAATGAATATCAAAACTTATTCATTCAGTCTTAGACTATATTTAGTGGCAAATTGCTTGCAAAAGAGATATTTGAAACTAAAATGCATAAAGCATCCATGTAACCCTTACTGCTTTCTGAGCTAATAAACTATAATCAGACTCGGGCCTGAAATTAATTTCTTTTTGTCATGTTTACAAATATCAATATTGAAAGTTCAATCATCAAAACAACATGGTACTTACTGATAGTCTAGAATCTAAATCTACCATAACTTTCAAGGCAGGTCTGTTTCTTCCGAGAGGTATGGGGGAGTGATATCCTTGGGGGGCTGGGGGGCTAAAAGGGAGGAATGCCATATTACCACAAGCCATATATCGTCATATTTACAACCATTCTGCATTACCAAGATTACATCTGAGGGCCTCTCTTCTGCACGCTCAGAACTTAGGCCTGTTCCCCATATATCTTCTATGAAATATTAGTCTGTATCTCAAGGCTACCCCTCCTGACATAAAACTGTATTTTGTTTCACTACATATACGCTTTGGGCTCAGTTATTTGTTTGGCTAATTAATGGATGGAAGATCAGAGACAAACTTCTATTTCACTCTGAGGCAAGTCTGTGAAATAATACTTGATGAAGTCGTAACAAGACAACCTAATTAATCCATTAGAGAGTTGTTTTTATTTCATCAAGTTGCTGTAGGCCTAGCCGAATTTGCAGATAATATGATACAAGATAAACAGCAAATCAAATGTCAGCAATATTATTCAATTTAAGCAGAAATCTATCCTTCATTATTGTAATAAACATTATGCTAATGACTTGCACTTTTAACTTTTCTTTATTGTCATAAGATACCTTGGGACAAATGTCACAAATGATACTGTAATAAATCATTCAATGACTCCAATTGGTTGACACTTGCCACTGCTCATATGCATATGGCCTAAACTAACTTCTATGTTGCCAATTACCACTCATAATCTCATGGATGCCCAGATGCCTAATATATATAAAGAAACCCAGTACGTATAACTAGTAACAAAGTTCTATTAGAGGGGACAAATGAATGAGCAAAACAAAAGAGGTAATAAACACACACACAAACATAGACACATGTTTGCTTGTTTGTCTACTCTACATTACATATTAAGTTTGACGCTTATTGGATATGCCCTATTTAAATAAGACCATATCAGCAAACACATTCAAGTCATTAGCAGGCACAGCCAAGAGGACTGGCTCCAACTGGATGAGGCTGTACTGACATGGGTGTGAACACTTGGGTACATGTATATATATATTTATAATGGCCCTAAATATAGCTATTACTGCACCAAGAGCCCTTCCACCAGCGACTGCCAAAACATCAGCAGTTATATTATAATCTAAAATTTTGTTGAGTACAATACCTAGGTATCTATTATTATCTCATACTTGGTGCTTCAAGAGGGTGTTCTGCGCCTATGAGATATTCTTTTGCAGATCACCCCTCTGCCGAACTACTTTCGCAGATCACCCCTCTGCCGAACTACTTTCGCAGATCACCCATGTGCCGAACTACTTTTGCAAATCATCCTTGGTCCAAATGACAAGTGAGATCCTTCCACCAGAACCAACAAAAGAGATCTCTCAGGCTGAACACTGCATGAACCCATGCTCTTGACTTTATCTCATATTTATCTACCGCAAATGGTTTATATACCAGACCAGTAAAGAAAAGAACATGTGAGTGCAGTGTTCAGGCTGACAGATCTCTCAAGTTGGTTCTGGTGGAAGGATCTCAATGCCCACCTCTCAATGACGTCATTACATAGTAAAATATATGTTGCAATGACGTCATTGAGTGTGACGTCATTAAAAAGGGGGCGTGGCATTGTTTATGTTGTTTGACACACACAACATAGGTCCACACATGCTGCAATGTTTTCCACACAGTTTTGTTTTAATTAATTGGACATCAAACCAAAACATTATCTCATACCTATCTGCAGGAGTTAAGTATGAGATGAAGTCAAGACCATAGGTTTGTGCAGTGTTCAGGCTGACAGATCTCTCATGTTGGTTTTGGTGGAAGGATCTCACAATATAGAGTGGCACTATTCCCACCTCTCAATGGCGTCATAACATAATAAAATATATGTTGTAATGACGTCATTGAGTGTGACGTCATTAAAAAGGGGGCGTGGCATTGTTTATGTTGTTTGACACACACAATATAGGTCCACACATGCTGCAATGTTTTCCTCTCTGTTTTTCTTTAACATAGATTGTACATTAAACCAAAACCTTTATCTCATACCTATCTGTAGGAGTAAAGTATGAGATAAAGTCAAGAACATAGGTTCGTGCAGTGTTCAGACTGACAGATCTCTCTCGTTGGTTCAGGTGGAAGGATCTCACTCGTCCTTCGGACTCTTGAGATCCTTCCACCAGAACCAACTTGAGAGATCTGCCAGCCTGAACACTGCACTCACATGTTCTTGCCTTAATATCCACCATATGATACCATATTTGAATGTATACCACCATATGATACCATATTTGAATGTACACTGACTCTGGGTTTGCATAAGATTTCTCAAATGCACAATCCTTGTCTTTACTTTCTATACAGCAATGCTTCATTAAAACACACATTATACAAAGTATCTACAATTTGCTGTAATTTTTTCCAATTTATTTTTTTTGCAATTAAAGCAATATTATGGTGTGATATAATTTGTATTTTCAGAATTGTGTGAAAATAATAAATAACACCGTGAACATATAAAATATGATATACTGACCTGCGTAGCTTTTGCGTGGTCTCATTCGGTCTGAATGTTTGATATTAGGGACGACCTGTGCTTGAGACAACTGGTAATATTTGGCCTCATCCAGAAAGTCTCGACATTCTAAGTCTTTTTTGAGCAATTCTTCACTGGCAGCTTTGTCCATAAGATATGTAGCTGGTAGCAGGGGCAGTTTGACACAGGAGATGAGACTGGCCATGTGCTGCTTCCTGTTGCTCTCACTGTGTTTGATCCATTTCATCACTGCATCATACACTTCCTGTTCCCTGTTGACGTTGAGATCCGGTGAGGACAGGAGGAGTCGCAGATGCTTGGGGGACATGGTCAGGTACTCATCACTGTCCACCACGTCCAGGAAGTGGTCAAGAATGTAAGAGTCGGCCCTCTCCATCAGCTCCTTGCGGCCATGCTGTTCACCGAATGTTCGAATGCCGATGCAGTTGGATGGGTGGAGGTGTGTTTTCATAAACTCACAGCAAGCCTGGGCTACGATCTCTACCTGCAGGATGGAGGAGGCGTACAACAACGACTGCACATTGTCAATGGTCAGCGTTATGCGAGACGTGTAGGCAAAGTTTATCAATTGTTCCATGGCACTTTCTTCGATGTCTTTTATGGTTATCACAGACTGGCGGCTTTCCGACATTTCCGAGGTGAACATGGTTCGGAAATATCGGCTGACACAGGCTAATATTACTCGGTGGCATTTCACACACTTTTCACCAACTTTCACTTCCACATCATATAGTATCCCATTTTGAAAGAATTCATGTAACGTTTTATACGAGTCTTTACACATAGATTTAGCCTCAAATGTGTATGAGGGGTGAGGGTCATCGATTGTTGTCTCCACTTGTGACATGGTTCCAATCGCTGAGGTGACAAGCCACTTTTGGTTTTGTTTAATTGGAGTAGGAAGGGAGTCCCTTCGTCTGGGGACTGGGGGGGCAATGGGAGGAATGCCTGGGGGTCGCGTAGGATTCAGGTACAGAGTGTGGGGTGGAATGGCTTGACCGGACATTGCAATGAAAACAACAATAATACATTCAAAATCAACAAACACATCCAAATGGAATGAAATGAACTAAAAATAAACGCAAATAAATGCTGGAACTTTAAGCAGTCCATGGAAACTGAATGGAGAAAATCAATACACAAATTAGAAATGTAAGCAATGTTGGTCATTTATCCATGTCAGTCAATATAGACGTTATCACATATCAGTCATGTCCACAGAGAGTCCACCAAGATAACTCTGAGATCCCTTCACAGGAATTCTGCAAGATACATCTCTCATAAAACTGGCTTAATATATAACAGCTCCAATGATGCTACCTGTGTCAATTAGCCTTTCACATAGATGAGGATGGACACGAGTTCTTATTCCTGGCAGTTCAATGTTTCCTCATCTAATCTCTTTTCATGTGTGTTGTCAAACTGAGTAACCCCACCTCATGCAGTTTTAAAGCATCCAGGCTGCGCCAATATATCCACAGGTTTGCACTTTGGATCCTTGTAGTGTGAGTGATCAGGTTTTTCCCAACATCTCATACATTATTATTGATTGATTTCACTGTGCCACCAGATGTCTGTCTGTTTGTCATGGGAAATGAGACATTCTAACTAAACCACACAATTGTCATCATTTGATTTCATGGCTACTGGCTGTTCATGTTCATGGCTGTTACTTTTAAACACCTTTTTCTGTTTAAGCATCTGTGACCTGGCTTCGGTGGGCCATGCTTCACTGCACGCCATTCAGAGCTGAGTGGACGGGAAGTTCCATGCTTCCTTGGCAAGGCCTCATCTTGAATCGCATTTTCTTCTGCCCCTCAGCTCCTCTCAGCGGCTCCTCTAAAATTACATGGAGAGAAAAACATGTAAATCAATATATATTTACATTTAGTATACATTTTATAAAGTTCTGTACCATAAAATCTTACTGTGATGGCAAGGCCTTTGATTCAATTATGTTTGCACATAATTGAAAACAGGCAAGCCTTTGATTACTGTGAGAAAATACGAGTATATACATGTATTACTTTCCACACAACCGTCTGAATCATATTTAACCATATGGAACATTATTGTCCAATTCATATTTTGAACAATCCACCTGATTTGTTCTGAGTCCTTGACAAAATGTATACTAAAACTTAAAAATCACAACAGATCAATAAAAATTATGGTTTCGGGTTTAATCTTGACAACATTTTTTTTCCTATGCTTATACATTAATAATATATCTACTTTCTGGGAAAGGAAAGAAACTTTTATAACTGTTTGTTTCTATAAATATATGATTATTGTCAAACCTGCTGAAAATTATGTCACAGCTACTCATAAAAATATTTGATCACAATATTTTGAAACAAGAAAATGTAATAACCTACAAGAAGTCATAAAAGGGGGAAGCTTTAAAGATTCTTAATCAAACCAACAAAAGAAATGAACATTCATGAATTTGTAAAATATACAGAAGGGTAGAGTACATGTTTGCCGAGAATCTGTGTAGTGAAGGCTGTGGTCCTAAAGAAACTGAGAGACATATCAACATGAGGCACATCTTAGTTTTAACTTAGCCTTTCCTCATCCTGGCATTGTATAAATGTCAAGCCTCCACGCATCTCCTATCCTGCAGTCTCCTCACCCACCCTGCTCCACATTGCAGTCTCCCCACCCACCCTGCTCCACCTTGCAGTCTCCCCACCTACCCTGCTGTCTCTCCACCCACCCTGTTCCACCATGCAGTCTCCCCACCCACCCTGCTCCACCATGTAGTCTCCCCACCCACCCTGCTCCACCATGTAGTCTCCCCACCCACCCTGTTCCACCCTGCTGTCTCCCCATCCACCCTGCTTCACCATGTAGTCTCCCCACCCACCCTGTTCCACCCTGCTGTCTCCCCATCCACCCTGCTCCACCATGCTGTATCTGCACCCACCCTGCTCCACCATGCTGTCTCTCCATCCACCCTGTTCCACCATGCTGTCTTAACACCTACCCTGCTCCACCATGCAGTCTCCCTACCCACCCTGCTCCACCATGCTGTATCTGCACCCACCCTGCTCCACCATGCTGTATCTGCACCCACCCTGCTCCACCATGCTGTATCTGCACCCACCCTGCTCCACCATGCTGTCTCCCCACCTACCCTGCTCCACCATGCAGTCTCCCCACCCACCCTGCTCCACCATGCTGTATCTGCACCCACCCTGCTCCACCATGCTGTATCTGCACCCACCCTGCTCCACCATGCTGTCTCCCCACCTACCCTACTAGCAAAGTTAGGGCAAATCACTAATCACTGGCTGAATGCTATACTCAATCCAAAATATCATGTAATGTTGTTTCTTATATCAGGTAATTGTGATCCTTGAAACAAGGAAATATCTTGTAACAATACTCTCCCTCTCCCTTCCCTTCCGTTAGCACCCAGTCTATTGTTATTCACAGCACTCCCCAGTCTCTTTTCAGTGCTGGACCTGGGCAGCTTTTATTAGTCACCACAATACCCAACTCATTGTGGTGTCCTGGTGTAAATGTCAACCTGCCACAATTCCCCTTTTATAAATGCTCAAAAGGTTTCTGCTAGCATCACATATTTTCACACCACAATACTCTGACTAACATATAAAATTGAAACAATTTTCTGAGAGAAAAAACCTCAACATTATTTATAAATCACAACATCATTTCCCATTCATCGTTAATATAAAGGATGTTGTTTATTTCACAATTCATGCTCTCACAACTGCTAGTAATACAATTCACTTTTTATTGGACAGACAAATGTTTCCCTGTCATTATTTATATACTGACAAAAAAACCACAGCTATTTGTAAATTATCAATTCATCTGATGATTTCACTCGTATATCATGTTTATTTGGATAATCATTCAATTTTTACATCCTGCAGATATCTGATAGTAAATCTTGCTGATTCTGACGTATCATCCCACATTTTAAATGATATTCTGGTGCTGATTCATTCTCGAATGACTGCATTGTCTGGTGTGGCAAATAAAAAACATCCAAGTGCACCATCATTATCGGAATTTACCAGTGATAACACCCAGTGTCTGTTTTCAAAATATTTGTGGTGCCATATATGCTTTTAGTCCAAGCATGGGACATTTATAACAGACCACTCCTATTCAAGACAATAAATGACACCAAACTTACATGATATATCTAAATTTGATGACACACATGGCCATCATTTAGAACATTTTGTTTTGTCACAAAATAATGTCTTGCCATAAAATTCACAAACTACCTGATCCCATAATATGCATGGGAAAAATCTACTTGTGTTTACGCACCTGTCCGACATAAAACATAAGTGCTTTGACCCAACTGTGGGGAAAAAAGCTACAAGCACTCAAAGCTCATATTACTGTGTGAGGTTTAAGCTGTGGTCTACCAAGGTACTTGCTTTGACCTGTGTATTTCTGCAATCCTCTTATATTTTCAGGCAAGATTTAACTCTGGCAAGTTCCTAAATGTTAGCTTCATCAAGCTTTGTAACAAACAACATCACGAACAAAGTAATAAAATTAATTCATATCTGTCTCTGTATGTAATGAAATAAAATTATGCAGTCTGATTTGTTTATGTAAACTGATTCACCACAAAAAAACAGTCACACAACTCAGTCAAACTGGATATTTACCTATCTCAATCTGTGCCCCATGGCAGCTAAGCCATGCAATGATTTTATATCACCTTATTGGGTCTTCATATGTGACCAAATAATTATCTGGCTTTAAATTCATGGAGAATCATTGCTACCATAAGCTCACAATACAAGCTATTCATGTCAGCTTGGTCTTACCCTGATCTAGCTTTATCCAGTGTCATCTTTAACCAAACTGCCAAAATTCAGGAGATAAATTATATTCCAATCTTTAGACACCACTGAGAATGTGCGCACAGAAATCCTGATGTGAAAGATCAAGTATGCTATGCTGAAAAAAAAATAGCTCAAGGATTTGAGAACAGTTGAGGGAAATCACCAGAACATACAAGTAAAGGAACAAACAAGGCAGTCCCATCAGGTCAAAGGGAATAGGTATGGGTCCTGTGACTATAGGGTCACTCTAACCTGACTCAGTATGATCGTGAGATGGCCCTCTGTGGTAATATTGTGTCACCTAGCATGACCAGATAGAGGTCTGCTTTGGACTGTTGAAGTTAGTGAGATCTTGAGGGTTGGAGATGCCAGCTGCCACCTATGTAGTAGATTATCAGATGACTGCATGCCTCTACCTACTACCTGCTGAGAATCCAACATTTAGATGAAAATTACCAAGCAGCAGGGTGTCACTCCAAGCAAATTCCTTGTGAACTGCATGTGGTATATTTTCAGCAAATTCAAATGACTTATGCAGGCTTTTCTTTTAATCTTATTTAATTTACATGATATCTCCCTCTGAATATATTTTTGAAGTCCATACAAAGTAAATCAATTATTGTAGGTTTATTCCTGAGCAGTCACTTTCTCTGACATTACTTAAGGACCTGGAATTTCTCAACTGATAAAAGTTCTAGACAAGCTAAGTGGAATAACACATATAACTGTGGCAACGTGTTAGTAGTTCAGACACTTTGAATCTTAATTGAGAGATCACCCAGACGTTTCCATATATAGTGTCATATTCCACCATAGAAATGATAAACTCCATATCAAAACAAGGCAAAGACTACATGAAAGTCTGATTTATAAACATTCAGTCCTTCTTTTAATGTATGGAAGCTCTTGAGGAAAAATGAGCTCAAGACACAAATTTTAGACAATGCAAGATAACAAATAGCGCTCTTCCAATGATAACGCTTATGAGGCTGTATAAAGTGTAACATTTTTGGTGTGCTGAGGGATCAGCCAGATCGCAGGTCCCAGTTCAGACTCTGGGAGGAGGAGTCTCTCATCTACTCTGGACTTTTCAACATATTGATTTCCACAGTCCCAGGAAATTAACTTTGTAATCAAATCTACAAATTGAAGGAGACATTTTGGGCCAAGGCAAATAGTTTATTTTATGTAAAAAAATCTGATTTGGCCAATCAATGACAGGGAATATCCAGATAAACTTATATTAAATACAACATCTCATGAGAGTGCATCCTCTTTTTCATGTCAATGATATATTGAAAACTTTCTTTTCTTTTGCCGTTACTGAACAAAAAGGTTTATATTTTATTTTCAAATTGAAAGATTTATACATTGTTAGAAATTGTGTTCATACATTTTGGCAATCACATAACTCTTCAACATATTGAGGAATATGGTCATATTGTACTAAGGTGGACCCCCCCATTGCATCCGGCCCAGTCAACAGCACCCAGCACACAATGATAAATGGAGAGTGCATGTCATTTTAGCTGCAAGCAAATGGTTCTCCCCATGTTTTGCAAGCAACAAAGGTATACACTGGCCCACCAAGTTTCTCTCAGATGCCACATCAAGGTTTTTCAATATATATACAGATTTTTTTTGCCAGCGTCAGAAATAAGCGCCTGTCTGCCTAGCCTGAGGCCAGTTGATTTGTGAATACTGAATCTTGCATCATGTTTCCTGAACTAAGTACCTTGGATTCATTCTGCCCCTTGTATATTTAATATCTGCTGCTAGACGCAACCATAAATACCTGGCCCACAATGACTGATGATGTTTTACATTGTCATCATTTAACACTGCATATTTATATATAAAACAGATAATTTTGATTTGATTGGATATTAAAAGACCACCAATTTGTTAGTGAAATAATGAGTTGCCATGTTGCAATCATGAATCATTTGTTGAACAGAATCATTTGAACAGAACAAATATGTGCAATGGATATTTTGACCATAACGTTGTTATATTGACCATTATAGATTTACTTAAATATAGAAAAAAAACTGAGTTTAACATAATTTATCAGTACATTAATGAAACAGCAGTAGGATTTTAACACTGCACAGCCCAAATATAAATGGCTGTCTGTCCCTATAGATGGAATGGAGGTTAATAATAGATGAAGCCAAGGTGACTGCAGATTCTTAACATAATAAGAATATTATGACCCATTAATAAAATATGATGGACCGAATTCTCTATTCTACTCTTAACCAGGAGACAACTTGGTATTTACTTAATCTGGAAATATCATCAGAATTGATCTAGTTGCTTTCAAAAAAGGAAGGTACTATGCACCAGTCATTTTATTTAGAATATAACACAATGTAATGAGATATGTTGCTGTAAGACATGCTAATTCCAGTGTCTGCAGAGGTCTGTGTCTGCCACAACTGCACTTGTAGAGATGGATAGCACTGATCTCTTTGTGAGCCCAAACAAGGCTCAAAGACTACCAATGTTTGACATCTTTATGGCAATGTTCAAAGGACATTGCTTTGATGACGTCATAAGCAGTACTATTTCACCTGATATGGATTCTGTGTCTTGATCCTATTTAAATAGCCTATTGGAGCATTTATTTTCGTTCCAAAATCTGAAAACAAGTTTGAAATGAAATGGATAAATGTTTCTTATAAATCATTAATAGGAATATTTTTTAATTAATCATAATTCCGAGAATGTATCAAAATCTCTGTAGTATTTTAAGACTAGAATTTGAATGAGTTCCTTTACACCTTTGTTTGAACAAGGACAATTATGAAAAGAAACATAATTCAATTCCCAAATTTAAGAATTAACCCTCATCTGAAGCTCAACCATTTGATACCTTTAACACTTCGACCTCTGCTTTAAACCTAAAGTCATAAACACGATCATTAATTCTATTGTTTTTGTCTTGCTGAAGAGAATTCACTTTCTGGCAGTCAATCTATCAGTGACAAGTGAGAACTTAATGCCACCACAATGCGACCCTGCAGTTGAGGACTGCATACTGGCAATAATATCAAAGCCATAATATGTTCAGGACTGCCTCCACGCGAGGTTGCGTGGGCAGGCCTTGGACAACCACCTGACAGCTCTCACTCAGTCTAAATACCATGCTGCTTTATCAAAGGGTTAAAACAAAGTTCACACAATCATAGAGGATCACTCTCCATTAAATGATAGAAACCATTTAACCCTTAGAATCAAACATAAACCAATAATATTTAATTCTAGCTGAGGGAGAACACACTGTCATGCAGGGAAATGATGCTCAGTCAAGGCAAATATCTTATGCTAAGGGCTTTCTCAAAGGCCATATTCAATCATTTACTCTCAATGTATATGAATCTTATCAATTATATACATTTATGTAATGCTCCTGACCATTCTAGAAGTGATTACAGCAGTCAACCACAATTGCTTTCATGTTCTTAAGTTTCCATACATTAATATCAAGGACAACACAATAGGTCTCTGAAGAATATATCAATATTTTGCTACTAAAAATGAAACTGGATTGAACAGAGAGAGTGTGAAGATATATGGGATATGCCATCCTTGAGACAGCTCTGAAGGCATCACCCATGATCTCAGCATCATTCATAAAATATAAAACATGGACACACCACTCATAGATTAGCACAGGCAGAATACCAGGAAAAAATACAATAAAATTGTGGGGAGTATTCTTGTCTGACACAGGGCACCTTGACAGGGAGTGTTGACTCATAGGGCAGTTCTGCTGCACAGCATCAGCATATCAGCATACCACTATATCCTGGGATCAGACTGGGATCACACAGCCCTGCACACAGCTCAAATGCTGTAAAACAACTAACCTTTGCATACAAATATCAATTAACTCTTCACTCCTTTACCGCATATTAATTAACACAACAGATGGCATTAGCTATTAATGTGTCTCATGCAGAAAAATATATTTACAGGGAGGGGGGAAAGTGGGTGATTTCGATTTGGGGGATAAAAGCTCCAAAATGAATGCAGCAAATATGATACATTTTACCTGATAATGGTGAAATCTCTGCCTGCATTCATTCTGTACATGGGAGCCTGCATACATTTAGGATCATGAAGCACATATCAATGCATCCAGTAAATGACTGGCAACTGAGCCATGTGAACCTAATCCCTGTCATATGCCACAAATTGCATCGCTTGGTGTGTGCTTTGTATGTAATTGGGTTGTCTCTACACCAGTTGGAGCAGTCTGTCTTTGATAAAAACATAGCATCAAACATTGAGCCAATCAATATAATTTCTCTCAAGCTCCTAATACCATTTTTATGATAGCTTGGAACAAGATAAAAGGCATGTTGCTATTTTGAATATAATTTATTATATCCACCCATAAGCTCTGTCTATTTGGTACCTTAAATAAATTAGAATAAATAATTCATGCTAATATTTGAACATTATTTGCAATTTTACATTTATTGACTTTGTTTATTTCAAATTTTAAAATCACCAGATCAAATCACTGTGGTTGTAAAATGGCAGAAAATGCAAAATGCTAGCTTTCTCAGCATAACTTTTTTAAGGTTTCCCAGGTATATTTTTTATTACCAGACAAATTACAAAGATAGAAAATAAAATTGGAGACATTTGAATCTCCAAAATTTCTTTTAAGGTAACATTAAGATTTTTTTTAAACTCGACAGCAGAAGAGTTAAATACATCACAGATAAAGTCTGGCTTCATCCATTTTTATCACCACGATATATACTCTCAATATAATTTTGACATAATGTACTTAAATTAATGTAAAGGGAGTAATACCCAGACTTTTTTGTGAACTTGAAATCACAGCAGTTATCACAGTATTTCCTTTTGCAATTTGGTGTATCATTTAAATTTTGAGATAATTTATGGCTTTAAATACTAACATTGCCATTACTTTTCCAACCTATCATGTGCCTGAACAACTTAAACCTGGTACCAGTTCATCTCATGATTATTGACTATTTCTATGATTTATTGTGTTAAATTGAATACCTTATCAGGTATTGATTAAATATATCAAAGACAAAACTGAAGCAAGCAGTAAAATGGCAGACAAATTTGACTCCGCATGGAATATTTCAGAGTATCATATTGAGCTGTTTAATTTCATTTCGTTTTGCAGTGTCTTGATCTGGAAGTACCCAGAAAATGAAATGCATATTGTCAATGGATGGAGTTGACCCAGATGTTCCCATTAAATTGATATCCACCCCACCATCTTATATCAAAAGTATACACAACCCATGAATGTTCACATTAGCAGTACACCATCCTATTCGTTTTTCTACAAACAATTTTGCGTCATTTACATTTGAATCCTGGAGTTCATCCCCATGTTATCCAGGGTACAGAAGTGTGGGCCACTTTACATGCCTTTATGTTATCAGGCATATGGAAATCCTAGCACATTTATAACAGTTTATGATGGAAAAGCTGTCAGCCTTTTTTTATATCTCACCTAATAAAGCAGCACAAGCATCTATATATCAGTGACTGAGTGACATTATTCAGTCCTGATGAGTCAGGCATTCCAGCAGCACATTAACAATGTATAAACCAAATGATCTAATAGCTTTTCGTACATGACTGACTGAATGAAGCCTTTTCATTAATTTAACTGTTTAAAATAATTGGAATCGTCATCAATCATTTGATCATTATAATACCAACAAACAAGAGATGAAATGGATGAACCCTGTTAGTGCCTGATTACTTAACTACAGTTTCAGAACGATAATTTTGTCTCACTCCTAATAGCTGATCATTAAAATTTAATGCAAAAATTCATGGTTGCAGACAGTAATATAAATGTCTCTTAGAAATGTGGCAGCCCTTATATCGCAAATCACATGCAATCCTCTGATTGTGTCATCTTTTTCGGCCTGGAACAGGTAAAAATGAAGGCAGCCAAACATCTTCAAGGTGACTTCGCTCAATGATCAAATAATATCATGCAGACCCATTGCATCACTACATTTGAAGATTTTTTTCAGTGGTTATGTGAACCACTAAGTGATGTGATTTGGTCTAGTGAGCTGAACTTATCTGTTGATATGAACTTATCTGTTGATGTGAGCTATCTGGTATTATATGTGGTCTGATCTGGTGATGTGAGCTATCTGGTGATGTGATCTGATCTAATCTGGTGATGTGAGCTATCTGATGCAGCTTGTATGTGAATTACTGTATACAGACAAATTTTCGCGACCTTTTTATTTTCGCGTTAATTCGCGCCAGGACGTCATTCGCGAAATTAAATGGACGCGAAATTGAAGAGGGGACTCTCCCGGTCATTTTGATACCAAGCATGACCATATTGACCCAGTGACAGCTGAGATAATCGATGTTTTAGGAGCCCAAAATTTGCACCAGATGCCTGAATTGCCGGTCCTGATTAACAAAAATAAAATGTTTCTTCATGTCAGTTATGATTTAAACAGAATTACCTTGTATATGAAGCACAAAACGACATTGTTTTCCAAAAATTCAAAAATTCAAAACAGCTGATCGCACATTTCACTGTAATTCAAAAATTTTAGCAGATTTCAAACTCGATTTTCTCTGCTTCTAAACAAGATATCAACAAGCGGATTTCGCTTGCAGATTCTGTGAAATCCATAGATTTTAGAAATTTAAAATTCGTGAAAATAAAACGGCGCGAACCTGTTGAAAACGGCGATGGCGCGAAAATAACTAGGCGCGAATTTTTCTCTGTATACAGTAGTAGACACTAGGCTCTGTCTGATAAAGCTAATGGTTCTTATGGATGACAAGATGGCTCCATTTAACAGTCTTGTACAACATCTCTTTACCATTTTCCTTTTTGGTCCCAGCTTTTTTTTTCAACTTTCCTTCAGTGATATTTTTCATTTTTAAAGATAACACCCAGATCCTCTCAATCTGAGACTACAATATCATGCATGAATGATTCAATGTTTGATAAATTGATGCAAAAGAGTCTTTGCCTTTTTCAATGGGTATTATCAGATTTGTTTATGATTTATTACTTTTGTGTCCATTGATAAATTATGCAAAAGAAAACAATCCATATATCTCTGCCTCAGGAACCGTAATCAAACTTATTCGCAAATCTGCTGCTCAATCATATTGTCATTTTAGGACCATATATTACAATTGATTTCTGTTCAATGAGTAACCAAGAACCCAATTTATGTCACTGAAACATGTTGAGATCATCAGCAATTATCAGCATATCAAAGGTCAATTTTTTAAATGTCTTTTCTGTCCTTCACCATTAAAAACCTCAGACACTGGATCATTAGCATATAAGTTCATGTGCCATTACTAGATCAGTTTGATTGCAGTAGGCATAGTCCCGAAATAAGTCCTGCTATCCTGATTCCTATTTGTAGATCAGTTTCAAACGGGTGCTTCATAGAGGAAGCTTGAGAGTGGACAGAAACAGTTATACAACCAAAACACTTGGGAGTTATACAAGGCAATCATGAGAAGAGAAAGTTCAACCATTTGATTCACAGAGGAAGGAACAAATTCTGCCCTCTGCAACATGGATATTGTATTATACATTCACATTTCAACATCAGGGCAACACATCTACTTATTACTGAGTGCTTTGCATATCACAGCAAAATTAGGCTTAATTCTCTTAAATAACATACATGTACCAATTTTCATATTTCCAAAGAGCTTAACACACATATTTCAAATTATTTTCCACCAGAATTTAGCAGCTTTTCTGGTCTAGGATGCTCTAATACACATGCATATTGTGGGGCACATCACTCAGGCTATGTACCCAGCCTGGGTGGCCTGACGAGCTAACAAGCCTGACCATGCCAGCCTCATCAGGCCTCTAACAAGACCACTAACTCTTACCACCAACATAAGGCACAGGGAACAACACACTTGCTTCACAGTAAACCCTATGGACACAGTTTCATTGTGATACTCCTATTATCTAATTTCTGAAATGTCCTTGGAAGCAATCTAGAGAGGTTTTATAAATAGAACTGTTGCCACTCTGAACTCATATAGATACTGAACTATTGCACACCCAATGCAAAAAACACCCTTGATAATAACTGTGTAAATATATTCTGCATTTAACTTAATCATTAATGGATTAACTTGCTTTCCACTTTTGTTTATTGTTGAACTGATTAATTGAAAAAGAAATTTGCATCTGTGAACAGAATTTAGATGACACTATAAGACAACAAGATAGTTATAATATACCAAATAACCCCTCTCTGTACCCCTTTTCTGACACATCACTCAGATGTTGTCAGAGTGCTTATTTGGTCTCTTTATTTACACTTTACTCAGACACAAATAAAGGTCAGAAATAATCTGTCACATTAGGTAGAATGATTTTCTGTAGATGTTGAACTATTAAATTGCATCACCATAACTTGCATAGTCCTGTGGTCAACTACATTAGCTGAACATCTTCCAAGTATTTGGACAAGCAAATTATTGACCGTGCAATTGGTCTTAATCTATTGACTAAACAAAATTTACATGCAGTCAATTTTTCTTTAACTTTCAAATCTAAACATTTTTTGGTTCTCAATGAATCATTTTGGGACAAATCTGCAAATAACCAATGAATGAGTTCTCTCCAGACTCTTGCTAAATGATTCATGACCACTTATATGTGGACTCTACTTGATTTGTGTCCAGTCTAAATATTACCATATATATATAATGAATGTTATACTTTATCAACTCTCTGAGTGTTGTTCTCTGTGTCTGGGAATGTTGTATGAGATCCAGGTCTGCAGTGGACTAATTAATCCCACACAATCAACAATATCTACCGGATCTCTCACTTATCTCTACTTTCATGTAACCAGAACTACATCAACTCATATTCAAGTTTAATCCTAGTAAAAAATTATCAAATAGCAAAAGTTCTTATCTGGACCATAAAGAATCAAACATATATTTTCTGATCTTAACTTCTCATATTGACATAGCATTAGCCTACTTGCTTATAATAGAATCTAGCTTCCCAAGAATGTATCAGGAATACCCGAGGGCATGTAGAGAGGGGATTAACTCCATTAATCTATCAATAAGCCCAGGTTAATCTACCTCTCAGGTGTTGTTTACACCTACTGTGACAGCTCTCGATCATCATCTCTGGAAAAGTGTTGGAGAATATAAATATGTACAGGGCTCAGTTCTGCACCTTCACTCACATATATATATCTATCTGGGTGTAGAGTTTTCTTCACAGAATCATGGTTAAAGAAATATAATTTCTCCTCAAATACCACTCTGCATATTAATATCAATATGAATTGAATATTTATTGTATGACCTTAAATTACTAGTTGTTACTTAAAGGATATTTTCACAAACTATGGGCAATAGATATAGATGCATCTTCAATGTGTCATCCCGGTGAGTCACATAAAGGTAGAGTTCATTTCTCATTCTATTAATCTTGTGTGCAAAGAGAAGAATTCCATAGAAAAATGTCCTGCATATCTTTGTCTCCTATATTAAATTGCATTTCATGGTGTCACTTTATTTTCAATCACCTATCATGATGTAGGTACAAACACAAGAGTTAGCATTTTGTTTAATAAATTATCAACTTACTATTAGAGAATTCCAGCGGTTGACATCCATCATTTTTTGCAAGGTAAATGTATATCTGTGTTATAAAATGTTTGTTATGATGGTCAGTGGCACCTGCCTGGATGTAGCTGCGGCCTTGCTGCCAGCTATCTCAGCCCACCAGCCCCACTCTGCCATCCAGCATAACACAATGATAATTGATCTCCCCACCACTTGTCATGTTGACATAACATAATATCATGATCTACTGCATTCTCCCTGTCCTTCTGTGTCTGAGGCCAGCGTTCTAGACTTGAAATATATCTGCTACTCTCTCTCTCTCTCTTCCAGTGTTTGGCGTGGATGACTCACACACACCACACCATTCACAACATGCAGACTGGTAAAAATATCTGTGGTGAATGCCCAAATCCACATCTCCCAGTCTATTTCACAGATTAGTTGCTTTGATCTGACACTTGGCATCATGCTGGGTGATATTAACCACACTGAAAACTGTTTTATAAATTCTTCACATAAATTCTTCACATAAATTCTTCGCATAATGATTTGAGTTATTACCGGTATTATCTGGAACTTGATCCCTCATCATTGCAACATTCAGGCCAAAGAGGTTATCTGCCCTAAAAAATGTTTTACACATTATATTCCCTTTTCCCAATGGGATGCTAAGAAATATACCAATAATGTTTGTTTTGTGTTTGCATCTCTCAAACATGCTAAATTTCTGAGATTCTATGACTATTGCTAACATTAAATTCCTTAAAAACTATGTCAAAATTATCAAACAATATGTTTCAGGATCAAAACGGTAGCTTGATGTTTTGATTGATGCAGATTTGATGCAGATCCTTTGAGTGTCTGACAGTGAGGAGTGTCTGTCCTGTTATCAGGCCTGGGTCAACCCCAGACCTTCCAGACTTCACATATAATTGAATCATTTCCCTGCCTAAATCTCAAAGGCACCACTATGATCAATGATCTATTTGGCCAGTTGTATATTTGTCAATCACTGTAGCTTGTGGCTCTTGACACCAGAGGCCCAGTTCAATAAACAACAAAAATGTTCTGATCACTTAATACCCTTTTTTGGTCATAAATTGATTATCTTCATATTGTTTATAGATATTTTGATGAGAGCTCAGACTATAAACAAATCAAGCATAATAAATATGAGCACAAGTTTACTGCTTTGTGACAATTTGGTCAAGAAAAATTGTTTTCATTGTTTGATACTGATTAACATTTCTGCTGGTAGCATATGTGAAAATATGGCCAATACAGACATAAATGGTGTATACAAATTTTGACCTTTCTGTAAAACTAGAACCTTTCTGTAACACTAAAACTTTTTTTCACTTCATAATTTAAGCATGTGAGACAAATATATGTTGATTGTAAGGTGAGTCCATTCATCTAGAGACAAGTAGTATTTATTATATGATAATTATCCTTTTATAACTTCCATCCAGCCATTTTAAAATTGTCTTGTTCACCAAGTTAGTTTAACATAATGCTCAAATCTAACTTACCCGGACTTATACATTTATTTTAAGTCATTAAACCATAGTTTATCTTTAGCCCAAAAGGCAGCAAATTGTTTGAAAATATAGTTTATGACTGAATACAATCTATAAACATGCAGGGCTTTCATTCATAAGATTCACACATTCATAACACTGGCTGATAATCAGGATACTGTTTAATCCCTAACAGGCCAGCCTATCTAAATTCTGTTGACTGGCAGGGCTAACCAATTTCTTTCTGGACTAGTGCATCTGCATACTCATACTTAATTGATAAAATTCATAACCATGGTTATTCAATATGTTCAACAAAGTTCTGGGATCAAAAGTACATGATCCAAGGTGTCTGACATCATTATCATTTCACACTGTAATATGCTGTAGCCCTACAGAATGTTTCAAAATGACATCACTAAGCCAGAACAATGGAGACGTGAACATCCTTCTCGTCCGTTGCCAGTGGTGGCCTTTGGATGTCCTTCCCTTCCCTGGGTTAAATTGACATATGAGACTCACAGAACAAATAACATTTTGCCAAGTAACTTTGTAGATTTAGATGTTTGTTGAGGAAAATGTACTGTACACTGGTAATATGCATGGAAAGAAGTTCATCCAAATTTGACTTTTTAATAGATTAATATTTGAGACTAAATTTTACTGAAAAATGAAGAAATGATGAACATGATGAAGGCATGAATGATGTTAAAAATGCATGCTATAGTCCAGTCTATTCAGTGGACTCGGCAGTTTGATGTGTTGATTCTTCTCCTTGTTCACAACAAAATGATAAAATTAGAAATATCTTTTCTATAGTATGGATACATATCATATATTAATGTCCATGGACATTGGATATATCATACAGAATTGTTCCACAAACATCTTCTGAGCATGGGCCAATGACCTTAGAGCAGATGTTTGTGAACATTTTCTGACAAAGTCAGCATAGCTAAAATAGTAGAAAAGAAATGAGTACATCAATCTTTCCAGGCACTAACTACTCTGGCGAATTCCATACTGACCTGACATCCTAAGCCTTAGACTTAGAGAAGAGAAGTATCTGAGAGTTCAGTAATAACATTGTATCAGTCTATTTCTCTATCTCTCCCTCAGTACACGTGTACAGTGCACATTGCCAAATAATAGCTGACAATATACCCATATCCATCGTCAAAATAGACTTCCAAAAATACCATGCACTGCCATTCATATTTTAGCCACGACTCTGGTAGAACTCAACCTCCAGCAACTGACATTCAAACAATTATGTCCCCTTTAAAGCATTCATGAAACCTGGAAGGTTCCAGCCGATTTTATAGTGGTTTAAGGTATCTGAAAACAACATATGATCTTAAGCACATCTGCCCTGAGAATTATGATTTTTTTGTGACCACCAAATATTGCCAGTACTAAACAGGAAGTGTGTTGTGTGACCTTGACCTTTGATCTGTCAGGGAGCTCCGTAAGTCACAGGAGGTGTTGTTTACCAATTGTCAAAATTGGAGCAACACATTTTTGGCCATTTTTTTCCACTATTTAGAGAATGATATGGAAGATAACAATTATCATGGTGATAGTGCCTTTTCTTGGCTTTCTTTTGGTGGTATAATGATTAAAAACGGATGAATATTTATGAAGTTATAAATGAAGAAAAATCATTATTTTTTATATTATATATGTTTGCAAAAAAAAGTTTTAAAAAATTCTATACAGCCCAGCTTTTAAGGTGGAATCCATGCAGTCTTTGATGTCTTCCCATTCAGTGGTGTGAAAAAAACCAAATTTCATCAAAGAGGGTCAAATCATAAATTTGACTGATACCAATTATCAGCATTCACAGTTTTGCCATTCAAAGTCCTTGTGATTTAAGGCCACACCAGTGATCAAAGGGTTTAATGTCACTTTTTCAATATCACAGCCTTTAAGTTAAGGGGGATTCCATGCAGCCTTTGAGTCATGTCTTCCCTTTTTGACAGAAAGGTTTTCACATGCATATTATACTATTCAAATAAATAGTATACTTTTCCCATAAATGATATATCTTTCACAACCATAAGATATTTGTCACAACCATAAAATATTTTTCACAACCATGAGTTATTATATAATTTCATTGATTCAAATAATATTAAAATAATCTTATGTTGTTCTGAAATATACTCCTGGCAATAAATTGATAAATTGTACAAAATATCTCCACCCTGTTTCCCAAGCTGGACAGGTGCCCAACTGGTAACTCATTAGGTGTTTACACAAGATCACAGATCAGCTAAACAAAGCTTGTTGACAAAGTGATCAATTGCTGGTGTAGGTTTCAGCAGACAACTGATCAACTTTCAAGTGCCACAGAAAGTTGTTAACAGGGAATATTTTGGGTACTACTACATAAAAGCACTGTTTAGGGTATAAACATTCATGTTATGTAAAGAAAATGTGTCTGAAAGTCAGGTTTCATGAATGCTTTAAGTCAACATATGGTGCTTCTGACATCACATGATATGAAGTTTCTCCCTGTTTGTAGCCATGACGTCATGACTTGGACGTCATGACTCTGAATGCCATTTCATGTTGTCAAGCGTAATGTCAGGTAAAAAACTGAGGAAGACACTACAGATAGTACCTGTTCCTGTATTTAGAAACATTATGACGAGGAAAGATGAAGAGACAGTAAGTAAGTACAACAGCTAATCGCCAGAGGTCGAGTTCATATTGTTACTGTTAGGAAACTTCAATAGGCAGTGTGTGGTGTTTCTGAAAACAGTGGATTTCAAGTCTATTTTGCCGATGGCTTTGGGTATACAGTGACCGGCAACTGTCAGAAATCGGCAGTTGAAAGTCGGACATTTTTAACTCAGTCAAATATTGAGTAAAACTGTGCTTTACTAATTGCAATTGAGCTGACTATTGTGCCTCACACATCATCTTGTAATTCCTATGCCTTTCAAAACGGTAAAAGTGTTTATTTGTTTTCACGGCACGAATGATCGCATCACTGTCAAATGACGTCAGAAGTGGTGACGTAACCAACATCATTGTATAACTCAATATAAAACTCAGACAAATTGCAGGTTTGCTGAATGTGTGAATATCCTGTTAATTCTGTAAATATTGAACGGGTATCATTTTTACCCCACAGGTCTTTAAGACTGACGATCTTCTGTTGACGTGAGCAGTTTTTATCCAGTTATGAAAGGTTTTGTGCAAATCGGGAGTGAAAAACATGAAAATGTCCCGATCAAACTGCCGGTCACTGTAGTTCACATGGCTTTAAGTGGCCTGATTAAAGGCACTCGATACTAGCAAGTCTAGCTGTCAGAGTCATTCACTGAATCTATGAGTATGACAGCAAGGAGTGACAAAGTGACACTGAAAGGGAAAAGATGCTTGGCCACAAGATTGTCCAATCATTATTGTACTGAAGTGGGCCCCCAACATTTATTGTTCTCAAAGCAAAAACGTCAACTAAAAGCTACATACCTGAGTGTGAATGTCTGCTTGTAACTAGTTCACTTGTCAGCTAAGTGTTAAAAGACAGCACTTTCTTGCATCTCCTGATCACCATTCTGCTCCACAACACATTCACTTTGTCAGCCTCGGTTTGAAATATTGTCTTGAGGGTGGTCACTCCTTGCAATTTTACAGATTTATGTCTTCTAGGTTTCAAAGTGTTGCTGATATTTCACATATTAATATGTCTTGAATTTCAAAATGAAGCACATTTAAAATTGTATTAAATTTATTGTAGCAGATCTGGGATTCCTTGGAAGGAAATATTATTGGGAGTGCTACGCCCAACATTACCGGAAGTACCCTCGTTCTGACTTCGATGTTTTGCTTCCGGTATTTGGCTGTCAAAATGTTGCTGAACGAAATCATCAAAATCACAAATATAACGAGTCGTCATTCATAAACGTGGGTATCTTTTGGTTGTTTAAGGTGTATTGCAGCATTCCGACTGGTAAATATTATAATTTCATGGGAAAATTGACAATTTTTAGACAAACTCTGGAGTGCTACGAGTCCACTCCGTCACTGAGTGACACTGGGCCTGACATTAGTGACAAGGCAAAACAAGTTCATTAACAATTTCATGAAAAGTAAGTTTTCAGAGTGAACATATGTTCATGTATGTTTCCAGAAATATCAGGCTTTGCCAAGTAAACATGCAGATATAGATGACACCCATTTTGTTTTCAAATATTCCTATAGTATTGTGAGATTTACAAAAGTAATATGTTTAAAGACAAAATGACATTAGTCATTATTCTAGTTTTGTAACTAAATAATATAAATAATTGACACAATAATTTTGATACACATTATTATATTACACACCTCTTTCAATATTTTTAATGGTCTCTGAAATATTGTGCAACCAAAGTATAATTTGAGCCATGACAGACAATCAATATTGAATCTATTTAAAAATAAATGTGACTAGATCATGAAATTCCCAGGATAAGTCCCTGGTTAAATTCCTTGTTGATCCAGCTCTGTGTTATAGTATTTATCAATATTCATAGGTAAGATATATTATTTTCAAGAGATTAATTCTATTTATTTTCCATGAGGGTAAGATTTTTTTTTCATTTTTTATAACATGGATAGTTGTGTTATTCTGTGATTGGTATGATTATTGGGAATTTGTAGTCATTTCCTGTGGGTTGTAATTCAACTTTTTCTGTGGCAACTTATGATTTGTGTAATCATAAGTTTGATTGATAATAAGGAAAATGTAAAAAAACCATCAGATTTTTTGGCAAAGAAAAGTTAATATGAATGGTGTAAATGAATTGTTAAGAAAAATGCACCAATAGACCCTGATCTTGTCACAATGTGCACGTACACAAGTACCAGCTTGTTACAAAAACATAAACATAGGCTCTGTCCAGGTCAATTCTTGGCTGATTTTCATCATTGACAACTCTAAATTTAGCTCTTAGGCATTTCTCTTCAAACATATATTAATTTTCATCTAAAGCAGAGGACAGAAAAAAAAACTGCAAATGGGAAAGTCCAGAGATGGGGCATGTTTACAGTTGTCATGGGTCATTAAAAACAATCAGTTGTTATTGACATCCAGATGTGACATCCAGATGTGACATCCAGATGTGACATCCAGATGTATTGGTTTTCTGATCAGTCCTGATTTGTAATTTTAGATTTGGGCTTTTTACATACATGAAGAATGGGAGGAACAAACAGTGTCATAGACGAACCTGAATATCAGGAAACAGGTGACAAAGAAACAACACGGGAAAGGCCACAGTCTTCGGAAAGTCTTGCCAATAGTTGGTGTGACACCAACATTTCCGGCACCAGGAGCACAGAAAGTTATCATACCCCAAGAGTTCAACCAGAAGAATTTAATCAACTAGAGGGTACTGAAGATAATAAACCAACCAATGAAATTGTTTTATTGGAAGAAAGTGACAGTGCCTCATCTATGGTTGTGGTAAATAATGAAAGCGAAGATGAATTTCAAGATGCAGAAAGTGGTGAAAACCCACTTCCAGATTTGCCAAGTATTTCAACATGTAAAAACATTAGGGTAAAAGAAATGTCAGGCGATGTTGATGACAAAGACACAGATCTAAGTGTAATGGGTGCTTTTGGAGAGAGCACAGATAGTTATAGTGATATCAAGGACAGCATCATCTCAGATGTTCCATTACAAGCCACTGCATCACCACTAGAAGATGACCAAGAGGAAAGCCTGATAGTTTCACACTCGCTATATGATCCAGCATTATTGCTCAGAGAACATGCAGTATTACTTGATCCAGATGATCTCGTTCTTAATGATGAGGACCTGTTTGAGGATGCTGGGTATGAACCAGATGATTTGCTCAGTCTTGTGACTGAATCTTCAAATGAGAATTTTAATCTTGTTCCAGAAAACTCACTTCCAGGCAGCACTGAGGATGTGAGTGCAGATATGCCATTTCGACCAAAAGGATTTAAATTTGAGCTTGCCTGGGAACAGCGAGGTGAAAATGCTGTCTTGGAGTCTGGCATGGTCAGACCAGAACTTGAAAGTGAATCAAGCAAGGTATCAGAACAGGACAGCAAGGAAATGCTTCAGCTGGAACAAACAAGAGTAAGTCAGTGGGAGTCAAACAATAACTTGTCAAGTGAAAAAAACCATGGACTGAAATCAGAAAAGAAAGATGAGAACCTCAGTAAAATGCCCTGGGAGCAAGATTATGAAATTAAACCAGAGAAAATAGATAATGTAAAGGAGACCAAGAGGTTAAATACTAACTTAAGTAAGATGGCCTGTATGCTGTCAAAAATAAGTGCTAATACTGATCATATTCATCAACTTACATCTGAATATGGGGCAACAAAAGATGCTTATGAAGGAGGAAGGAAGGACATGTTTGGATATTCTTACTCTAGTTCTCCCACCGCGAGTATTGGACCACTCTTTTCTCCAAGTTGGTCGAAACACAGACCGCAATCAAGCTGCACATCACTGGATATGAGCTGTGGTTTGTCAAAGAAGGAGATTATTGACCATGATGAGGAAAACAAAGTTCCTGAATTGAACAAAGAGTCAAGGTTTAATAATAATATTGAGGAGCTAGACATATCAGAAAGTGAATATGTCCATCCAAAAAAGATTGAGAGGAGGGCATCAATTGATGCTTACGATGGAGGAAAAAAAGACATTTTTGGATATTCGTATTCTTGTTCACCTTCATCTAGGGATGGACTGCCTTTTACAGCGAGCTGGTCCAAGAGCAGACAGCTGAGCTCAGCAATTGCTGACATCAGCAACAAGTTCACCTCACACAACCATAGTGATGAAAACAATACTGAATCCTCTCAATCCACTAAGGAGATGGGGAGTATTGATGAGTCTGAAAAAGATCACATCCCAGATCTTAATGTGACAGATGAATTGAAAATTACAAATAGCAATGATCAGAAAAAAATGAATGATAGTGCAACAGCTCTGGATACTGTCAAAAAAATATCAAGCAAACTAGAAGGTTTAGAGGACTTGCAGAGTGACAGTAGAGAAAATAAACATTCTGAGCCAGAGAATGAACCAGAGAGGCACCACAATGAAAAGTATTCTAAGTTTACTTCAGTCAGTGATGCTGAGTTTGAAGATGATGAAGAGTCAGATGAAGTGCTTAAATTCAGTGACCTTCCACAAGAAATAGTGCAAAGAATTTTCTCCTTCTTGGGTCAGAAGGATTTGGGTATGAGTTGTGCACTTGTTTGCCATGCATGGAGGGAATACGCCTATGATCCTATTCACTGGCAAAAGTTGCTCCTTGGCAAAGATGTCCAGCATGATATGAATTCTGAGGCACTCCTAAAATGCATCCAGAGGGCACCACTGCTCAAGCAACTCAACCTTTGCTGGAGAGACTTATCTTTAAGAGAGTTGTCCATCATCAGTCAAAACTGCCCCATGTTACAGGATCTAGATTTGGGATTTTGTGATGGGGTGGACAGCACAACATTAAAAGAAATATCAGCATGCATTCCAAATTTACGATCTATAAATCTGGAAGGAATTCCAGTGGTGAACCATGACAGTGTGGTGCATTTAAGCAAGATGACACATCTGAGTAATATTAATCTTTCTCATTGTAACTTTGTGGAGGATGACAGCCTAGAGATCTTAGCCAAGACCCTTCCATGTATCAGGGTGCTTAATATCGATGGCATAGCACATATTACAGACAGGTCAGTACTTATATATTTGACAAATACACAATACAAAAGACTGTTGTTTAAACTACATGTAATTATGGTGTATTTGGAATTTGCAAACCTAGTATTATTATCATTCATTGTGTTTCAGTTTTGTATTTTTGATTGAATTTATTTATCAATATGTGTTCAGCATGCAAAATAACAGTATGATATGACCTAATGTTTTGTTGTGTATCTTCAGGTCAGTGATAGCATTAGTGGAGCACCATGGATGCAATGTTAAGGAAGTGTATCTCGATGGAGCAGAACTGACAGACATCAGCATGCAAAATCTGGTGCAGTGCAAAAATTTAGACAAGCTTGCATTCTCCTTTGCTGAGCAACTCACAGATACTGCTCTCCTATTACTCAAAGTGAGAAAAAATATATATATTTTTAGTCATGTTTGTGTAACATATTATTATGTAATATTACTAATAAAATCCATGAGAAGCAAGTTTAAGGGGTAAAATTTCAATCTGGTCACCCTTACAATAGGTATAATATTGTCTGTGTTAGTATTTTCAGTGATAAGGTCTTTGATGATGATAAAATAGATGTGTCAAAATATTTTGCATCAAGTTTGATAAATTTGCTGAACAGATATTGAAAAAACACTAAAACCATCATTGATTACACTGTAATTTTAGTATATCAGTTGAATAGGAACTGACATAGGTATATATATATATATATATATATATATATATATATATATATATATATATATATATATATATATATATATATATATATATATATATATATATATATATTGAGGACAACAAAGTGGCAAATAATGAAGGTTTATCTGTTAATATATTTTTTGTCTAAAAACGCTGCAATCCAGCATATTGAAATGTCCACATTGAGATAGAAAGAAAACTTCATGTTCATAGTTTGAATCCATATCTTAGACATTAACTTCAAATTAGTTCTAATTTTTTAAACAGATAATTTGCCATTTTTATTATTTTTTCAGGGGATGACTCATCTTAAGGAGTTGAAATTGAAGAAAGGAGTATGCTTAAGTAGAAGAGGGCTTCAAGAGCTATTTGAGGCACGGACATTAACCAACCTGTACAGCCTTGACCTTTCAGAATGTACAGCTTTAACAAATGAAGGGGTCATTGCTATTGTGGAATGGTAAAGTCTATCATCAAAGTTACACCCTCAGATTTCAGCTAGGCATTGATGCTTCTCTGTGTCACAGTTTTAATATTCATATCTTTATGTTCTAGTTGTGGTAAAACACTGAAAAAATTAAGCCTTTGCTGGTGCTGGAATATCACAGATGTGGGACTGGAAGCCATCGTGGACATATGCAGGTAAAGTGCCTCCATTTTTTATATATCTGATAGAAACTAACATATTTAATTACCATGACGATGGCAGGAATTTCTCAACTCCCTACTCCAGTCCTAATCCGTTTGACTGAAGCTGACCACCATAACAGACCACATTTTGTGATCAAAAAGTAACAGCTATATCAATTTGATTTAATTTAATGTCTCAAAAGAACTTGATTTATCTGAAAATGTGAATTGAAAGAATATTACAACAAAGCCGTCAATTGAATAATATTTTATTTTGGTGTACCAGTGAGATGATCTGTTTGGAGCTCCTCGGTATAGACAAGATTACAGGCATTAGCCTTGGAAATGTGCCTACCAAAATGGCCAGGCTTAACCGGCTGGATCTACAGCAGTGCAACCGGGTAAGTGAGGGTGATGAGTAAGAATGGGTAAGTTAGGGTGATGAGTAAGACTGGGTAAGTTAGGGTGATAAGTGATACCTGGTAAGTGTGGGTGATGAGTGAAACCAGGGCCCGCTTTTTGAAACAATCTCAAGCAAGATATTTGTGCTTACATTTCAAGTTTGTACTTACATCTCAAGTCATGCCCAAATCTGTTTTTGAAACATTTTCAAGGAGGAATGTTTTGCTTACATTTCAAGTTTGTGCTTACCATATTTACTTGTGTATAAGATGAAATACAAATAGAATTTTGACATGCATACGTGATTTACACAACACAAGATCGCCATTTTGAAAGGCGGGAGAGGCTCTCGTTTTTGGCGCGAAAACATGGAGAAATTCTCAACCTGCGAAGCATAATTTGTGAGAATATTGGGTAAATACCTTTATTTATCATTTGAAATGCAATTAAAATTGATCCGCTACGTCCGATATTCGTTATTTCGAAAATATAAAAGTTCGTAATGAAAACGTTTTGTTTTGACAAGGACGTGGAGAAAATCTCCACGTGCGAAGCATAATTTGTGATAATATTGGGTAAATACCTATATTTATCATTTAAAATGCAATTAAAATCGATCCGCTATGTCCGATATTCGTTATTTCGAACCTCGTATTTACGTTTTACCGTAATTACTCGAGTATAAGACTATTAAGATCTTGTTTGTAAGTATATTTACACTTCACTTTAAAAATGGCTGCCAAACGGTTGAATGGTAGCAGTGTCGATGTCTCGCGAGAAACTGACTCATCTTATATTCGGAAATTGTTTTTTTTCCAAGCAAAATAACCACAATTTTGGGGGGTTGTCCTATACATGAGTAAATACGGTAGATGTCAAGCATGGTCCATCGCTTGCTTGGATGCAGATTTTCTTGCTTACATTTTGCATCGAAAATTGAAAAACATGAAAACAGCTGCAAATGTTTTTAAAAATACTTTTGTGGAGCTTAAAATGGATAAAAATGTAACAATATTGCACCATGACATCACAGAAGCACCCAGGACATTGGAAAAAAGGTTACAAACTGCCCCTTGTGGCCTTGTGAAATTACAAAGTAAATCCCGTCAGAGCCCAATTGTAATGAGTTCACTATGGGTCAAAATATTGGAGTAATGTAAACAAACTGGTAATCCAGTGATTTGGGCAGAATATGAAGGTATTTTTGAAAAAAATTTATTTTCATGAAATAAATGGTACAGGAACATAAAATGGACGTAATTTATATGTACATGTGATACAATTCAACAAAACAAAATTAATGCAGTTCACGATGAGAAGTGTCCTTTTGTGCTTACGTAAGATCAGTCCCAAACTTTTTTGCTTACATTTTCTTGCTTGCGATTGTTTCAAAAATCGGGCCCAGGTAAGTGTGGGTGATGAGTGATACCAGGTAAGTGTGGGTGATGAGTGATACCAGGTAAGTGTGGGTGATGAGTGATACTGGGTAAGTGTGGGTGATGAGTGATACCGGGTAAGTGTGGGTGATGAGTGATACCAGGTAAGTGTGGATGATGAGTGATACCGGGTAAGTGTGGGTGATGAGTAAGACTGGGTAAGTGTGGGTGATGAGATAGACTGGGGTGATGAGTGAAGGGCAAATAAGGTGCATCTACATGTTCAGTGTAACGAGGTGATGTTAGTGTGATGAGTAAGACTGGGGTGATGTGTAAGAGGGCGAACAAGGTGTATGGATCTACTGTAGTGTAACAGGGTCAGTTTGATTAAAAGTACAGGAACTTGGTGACCATCAGTAGTACTGCTGCATAGTTCACCATGCTGCCCTCTGGTGTAACTTTGAGGAAAAGGGTTTATCTCCCGCACAGTAAGTATCATATGGAGGGGGGGTTAATGTAAAAAATAATTTAGTTGGTGAATGAATTTAAGTTATATTTAGGTTGTATTTACAAACTAAGAAAAGTAACACAAAATAGTGGACTATTCTCTGGCACAGTATAAAGAAATATTTAATTGTAAATTGTTTGTTCATGTTAGAAAAGTGTAATTAGTGGAAAACATAGTCTAGTGATACTTATGTTTTGTAGATTGTGGATGAATTGGTGTGCAGGGTGGTCCAGGAGATGCCTAAGCTTACAGCTATAAATTACTATGGAGAAGAATTTACAAAGTCATAATCAGTAGATCAAATTATTTGTAATTTTTTTTTTGGAGAAACATACACACACACATATATCTAATTTGTTGATAATTGACAATAGAAAAGACTAAGAAAACATAACTTTTTGTTTCTGTTTTATGAGGAAATTAGTCGTTGAGGAAAAGGGTAATATTCTCTCACTTGGCTAGATGATGAATAACCTGCAGAAGGATGATGTTGTGACAAAATTGCCTATAATGGACAAAATGATCAATCATTTGATGGTGAAAAACATTTTTGGCTTCCACTTTGATTGGTGTTGGTTGAAGATTTTTTACTCAGATTTTCTCTGTGTCTTAAATGCTTACAGTGATATGGATGTATATGTTGTCTGATAATTTATATAATATAAGAATGGACACTGCACATTCCTTTAGAATTTCTGTTGATAAATATTCTTTAAATATTGAGATTTGATTTCACTGCTATGGACTGTGCTTTATGTTTAACCAAATTTCATAGAAACACTGGCTGCATAGTTTAGTATGCAGTCTGACTCATTTGTATTTGATTAGATGCTGAATGCCTCAGGTATATAATGGCATTTACGGTATGTTTGGACCAAACTGCTACAGATCTCCTATAATATATCAGTATTGCAATAGGAACAGTGGTTACTTTCAAAATCTTTGTGTTTTCTTTTTATGCCACAAAACAATTATATTGAAAAAAGAAAAGAACTTTCATGTAGAGGAATTGTTCATTCAAAAGAGAAAGTTCTTTGTGTTTGCATATTGCAAGATTTGCAAGATTTTTTATCTTCATGTGCATCGTCTTTGGCGGGTCACATATGCCACAAAACAACCTAAGGGTGTTGTCATTTTGGAGTGTGAAGTTTGTTACATTATATACAAGGCTGACAATGACAAGGATTTACATGGTACAATAAAATAATGACACCCCTGCCCCACCGACTTCTTATCAATTATATTAACATCCTTATCTACATTCTTGATATTGATATTTGTATAAAATATGGACATCAATGTAATAAATCAGTGTAATAAATAGCCAAAACATGTTACTTAATCATAACAACAACTCAATACGTTCTGTCTAAATTATCAACATTATAACAAATCAGATTTGTTATTTGAGTTGTTCATCGTTGTGTTACTTTTTGTTTTTTGTTTTGTTTTTTTTTTGGTCTCCTAAAATGTGTAATGACTTTAGTAATGATAGAAATGTTTAACACAGAAAGAGCTTATTTTACAAATTAATGCCATATTTTATATAGGAAGTTGACAAATTTGAAATATTCATCTTGGTTCAAGCTGAATAATTTCAGGCTGATACTTTGAGATTCAGACCTTTCAGGATATCTCCATAATAACTTCTATGTATATAAAGACAACATTAACAACTTAAAATATTTTTTTCATAATCTTTGTAATTTCTAAGTCGAGACATCTTGAACTGTGATAAATAAGACAAATTGATCCTGTATATTGAGAATGTGAACCACAGCTTTCATGTTTGATTAAACAGTAGTTTCATATAAAGTAAAGCTCTGTAGCAATGCTAAATACATATATAAGTGTACATCTATAGTAGTTTTATAGAATCCTGGAATATGTTATTTTTGTTATAAGAAATGCAATAAAAATAGTATTTTTTATATTATCAGATTACTGTATAATGTACGTAAATGCAATTAAAAAATTTTCAACCATATTTTGACAAGGAAAAAGTCATTGATTCTCATTCTACTGCACCCAATTTCTGAGAAAAAAAAGCTTCTGGGCACAGCAGTGACCTCTGGCATTGTATGGTTATTGCAGATGCATACATGTAGCAACACCTTCCCCTCTACATATACTCTACCAAGGGGGGGGGGGTACTCTCATAGTCAGCGTTACTGGGGAAGCTGGGCTAAATAGGGTCCTTTTCGCTGATATTTTCCCTAAGACGGGTTAAGATATTTTATCATTTTGCCTAAAACAGGGTACTGTTTTTCAAATTTCTCCCTAAAACAGAGATCACAATCCCCTTTTCCAAATCTCCTCCTTCTGCATCATCCCTAAATGAAGGTATCAAAATTTCAGCTAGTCCTAAATCAGGTTACCAAATTTCAGCTAGTCCTAAATCAGGATACCAATAATGATAGAATATTTCCCTAAATCAGGCTCTGGGGTTTTCAGTTTCATCCCATCCTCCGCAGGTTAAAATCATGGCAGGGCTGGTCGGAGCAATATGACCGACGTAGCCTCCAGAGCCCGCTCCAGAGCTCTGCTCGCGCAAGTCGGGGTTCCACAACTAGCTCCAGCCCCTCCCCCAAGAAAGCGTATGGACCCTCACAGCATTCAAAAGGTTCAGGTAGCAGGTTAATTTGAAGCAATTAATCAATATTGAATGTGTTCTTACCTGTAAAATAAATATATGCAAAAATGAGAAAGCTAGATTAATTTGCTAGACACACAGGGTGTTTGCGAGTGCCAATTTGTATCAGGAAACATATCTAGCGACTGAATGCTCAGGTCTATAACCTTGTCAGACACGAATTACAATTTTGTCACAGCAGTTAAAGCTACTAATATGGAGTTCTTGGGTTGAAGCTTCTGCTCTTGACAGGTTGGGTTCTGTGGTGTAGTGGTTATCACGTCTGCTTAACACGCAGAAGGTCGTGAGTTCGAAACTCGCCAGAACCTCTCAAATTTTTAGATGCAATATATATATTTACTCTCTCCACTCATAAACACATTTCACATTACCTTTGCCTACAAAAAAATCACCAAATATAGCAATATATAAATTTTGCGCAATCATCAATTTCGAAATTACGTTCTCTGTGAAGAAAGAGTATCGTTTAACTCCACCAGAGGGCGACGTGGTGAACCTATGAATGTCTGCGTGTGCCTCTGGTGGACAGATATATCGATTTTGATTATTGCAATTGCTTATCAGAGAAATATCTGATATTGGAGCGGTGTCATGCTTTGTCCATTATCGGCAGCAGAGTGGCGCAGTGGAAGCGTGCTGGGCCCATAACCCAGAGGTCCGAGGATCGAAACCTCGCTCTGCTAAAGTTTTTTTTTGATAATTGTTGAATTTTGGTTTTGTTTGTTACTTTTTCCCTTCCATGTTACTATTTGTTTACTATTTTTGATATTAATGCATGAGCATGTGGCATATATTTTATACAGAGTATGTTATGTTACTTGTGTGTAAACCTTGTACAATGGATGTAAACTTTGATCTGCTAGATATCTAAATTGTGTAATTAGTGAATGAATCAAAGAATTCATCATAGACATAAATAATAATAGTGTTCCAAGTCACAAGTCAATATTTGCCAGGGATTGGTAAATGGAGAATTCAACAGTGATAAGTTGACTGTTTCGCGCCTCCCCTTTACCGTGCAGTAAATAAAAGATCCAAGTTGGGATGGAAACACTCAAGTGATAAGTGCTTACACATAGATATTAACTTTAAACATTTTATATATTCATAAATTCCATTGCTAATAATAAAAACTTATTTTGATCGAGGGAAACTAAAAAAGATAACATTAATTTTCTCCATATTTTTTTCAAAATACATTAAAAAAACAAGAGCTTGTGCATTAATTATGCAGAATTTTGCCAGTGTTTGTCACTTATTTCTGGTCTGATCTGTATTCTTGAGTTCCTGCAGATAAGAATGCCACTGCATGCACTTGTAGACCTGTTCTACGTGCCCCATGTAGACAAAGCCACAATCCTTGGTGGCGGGCTAGCTGTGACCGGAGACTTCTGAGACAAATGCATACACGTGTCATATGGTTTATGAACGCAAACTAGTCAATCTGATACAATGCTCTACCTCGTGGATTAATGTACAGCAAGGCCCTTGAGGAACTGCGTTTGTGAAAAAAAATGTGTATTGTGTGTTTAATGCATTTATTACAATCATAATCCTATTTAAGATTCATTTGTGAGGAAATTAAAACTAAATCAATTGCTAAGAAAATGAATAAAAGTAACTGTTTCATAGAAACTTTCCGATGTTAACATGTGTGTGTTGTTTGTTAGAGTAGAATGTGGTTGTGTACCTGTCCACTGCCATCCTGGTTTGACATTGAGAAGATGCGGCGCTCAAGGTCCATGTTAAGTGGCACAGCCCCCGACATCTCGCTCGGATAGGCCAGGTAGGCTGGTGATGCTGGCCTCTGCGCCGCCAAAGCGAAGAAAGCTCATCATGGCATACTTACATCATATATGTACATGTATCTATATCAAAGGGGACTGTGTTAGTGTAATAAAGTATCCTTTAGAGTCAAGGTGCATTATACAGATGATTATATGTTTAAAATAAACTAGGGGGCGGTAATAACATGACGTGGTATTAACAGAAAATACCCATCATTAAGAGGAAAGTACCCGGATCAAAAAGTTGTATGCTTGTTAGTGCATTCACACTCATTGCGTTAGCGACAAAACATATGTTTCAAATAAAATAAAGTAAAGCCAGCAAAAAATATTATTTCTCAAATGTTATGTTGATTTTGTAATAATGTAGTTATTATTATTTACCATGATACGCATCACATTTCTCAAACACACGAAAGATATGATCCACCTCACCAGGGGCCAAAAGTGCAGATAAGTCGCATTCAAACTTTAGCCACGCCTTCGCTAAAAGCAAACAATTTGAATGATGACATTTTAATTCCCCATTTTGATTAACATTACGAATGTTACACCAAGAAGATGTAGACTAGATAAGATAAGATAAGATAAGATAAATATTTATTTTGCATCGACATAAATTATAAATTACACAACATTAGCTAAAAGCTATTGGTCGATAGAATAACAAATAAAACAAAATTATAACAGTTCATTATAACAATAAAATCACATTAGATTTACATTACATAGGCTGCATTGACATCTTTCAGGTCCATCCCAAGTTTGCAGCATGAATTTAAAATTATTTAGATCTACAGCACTTTTTACATCTGCAGGCAATAAATTCCATACATGAGTACCATAATATGTAAAGCTGTTATTACCATATGTAACTGTGTTTATCTTTTTCTGTATCAGCTTATTATCATCTCGTATACCAAATACATTTGTCTTTACCTCAAACAATTCTTTCATAAAAGATGGGTTAAGATTGTTAACACATTTAAAAACTTCAGTTGCTATAGCTTTTATACGTCTTACATGTAGTGTGTCCAAATTAGCCTTTTCTAAAAGTGAATCATAATCACTGGTCTTATCATTATACAAAAATCTTAATGCTCTTTTCTGTATTCTTTCCATCTTTCTCATATGAGTATTACTACAGAAGTGCCATATTATTGGACAATAACTGAAATTAGCTAAAATAAATGCATTGTATATCATTCTTTTTTCTTTTTCAGTAAAAATGTTTTTAAACCTGAACATCACATTTAATTGTCTTGCAGCTTTTATGCACAGATTATCTACATGGTTGTCAAACCTTAGTTGAGAATCTATTGTCATACCTAATAGCTTAGCACTACTCTGATTTGGTAACTTCACATCATCAATCTCAAGATATTCTGGTATAATTTCTTTACTTGTCAGGGTCTTCATAAACATAACTTGAAATTTCTCAGGGTTTGCTTGCATAAAATTTATGGTGAACCAATGAATAGCATTTTTGGCATCTAATCGTAAAGCATCCATAATCACATCAAAAGTTTTTGCAGTCTTGCTCATACTATTATCATCAGCATAGTTTACCAGAAAACATTTTTCAATAAATAAAAACAAATCATTCATAAAGATATTAAAAAGCAGAGGACCTAAGCAAGATCCTTGGGGAACACCTTTCTTTAAATTCACCCAGTCACTCCGTTCACTATCAATTTTCACTCTTTGATATCTTCCTGTTAAATAACTAGCAATAAATGTACAAGCATCATTGCTTAGTCCATATGCCTTAAGCTTGCAGATTAATAAGCCATGTGGGATACAGTCAAAGGCTTTTGACAAATCCATTAATAATATACCAACACATTCTTTATTATCAAAAGCATTTTTCCATAATTCTACCAATTTGACAAGCACATGCTCACATCCATATCTTTTTCTGTAGGCACAAAGATACTGATTAAATATAGTACCGGAGAATGCCACTTGATCCACACACATAAGACGTGTTATAACCTGAGAGCAATAATAAAGTTATATTGCTCTCAGTTATAACTCAGCAATGTTCATTTGAATCAGAGTAAATTTAAATTAATTGAAAAACATTTTTATCTGTATGGATTGGAATGATAGAACTTTACCTAGAACTGTATTTTAAAGATTGATGTTGAGAAAGAAGTCATGATCAGAGGTTAGGTTTCCACAGCAACCATGATGTATAGTCATGACAATGGCTATCTTTGAAATCAAGGATAGGTTATAACATTTTAAACGTAAGCAGCCGTTTTGATATCACAGAAATGGACCTGATGAATCAATGATTTTTAAATTTTGATTAAATAGACATGTGATAAATGATTAAGCCTCATACCATGGTTGATGAGAGTTGAAATAATAAATAAAATCAAAGTACAATAAAATAATCACATGTTGCCAGTTCGGGCAGAGGAAATATTATAAATTTAAACATTTTGGGGGTAAAGTCTGATTTGATAAAATTCTGATTTCGAAATTTCGAAATCTCAAATATTCTAGGCGGACTGCAAATATATATCCAAACCTATTGGAAGCGTATACATGACAGTCAAAAACCGAATGTTTCACATTTTGTTAAATATATGATGCACACTTCTCGTAATAATTACCACTATGCAGTGCGTAGAATTAAGAGACATAGGAAAGTTATTGAGAAAAGCAATTTTATGAATGCCATGTTACAAGCTGATAGAAAATTTCACAAAGAAATTAAGAAAGTGAAGAAACAGAGAAAGACAAAACCTCAGTCAGTAGATGGTCTGACTGATCCACAACTTATTGCCAATAAATTTGCTGCATCTTACCAGACTCTTTTTAATTCCTGGTCAAATGATGTCAATGTCATGGATTCCTTGTGGCAAAATGTAAATAATGATATTTCATTTGGTAAAGAAAATGATAGAGCTATATATACTCCTGATGATATAAAGTCTGCAATAGATTGTCTAAAGAATGGTAAACAAGATGGCATTTATGATTTGATATCAGACAATTTTGTGCATGCTCCAGAATGCTTTCACAGCTCATTATGTAAATTTTTCAATTCATGTATTGTACACGGTTTTGTTCCAGAGAAAATGTTAGTGTCTACAATGATGCCTCTGCCAAAAGGTGACTCCAAGAGTGATACTGTCTCTGATAACTATCGTGCAATTGCACTGTGTGTTCTGTTTTTAAAGATATTTGAATATTGTATTTTGAATGCTAATTGAGATAAACTCTTGGCCAGTGGCTTACAGTTTGCCTACAAATCTGAGCACTCTACCAGCCAATGCACCTGGCTTGCAAAGGAAGTCATATCATACTATAATAAGAATGGTTCTGATGTGTTTTTGCATGCCTGCTGGATTGCTCAAAGGCTTTTGACAAAATTAAGCATGACATATTGTTCAAAAAGTTACATGAGAAAGGTTTACCCCCTCTGACTATTAGAATAATTATGAATATGTATATGAATGGAAGTGCTCAAGTCAGGTGGGATGGCTGCACTTCTGAATTTTTTTTAGTAACTAATGGTGTCAAACAGGGGTCAGTAATATCACCCTTGTTCTTCACACTGTATATTGATGAAGTGATTGACAAACTAAAAGCAAGTGGTTTTGGTTGCAAAATGGGAAATTTGTATTATGGTATTGTGGTATATGCTGATGATGTATTTTTATTATCACCCTCTGCATATGGTTTACAGAAAATGTTAAATATTTGTAATCAATTTGCTTTAGAAAAAGGGCTACAGTTTAATGCTAAGAAAACGCAATGTATTTTATTTCATCATAGGCATAGAGATAATATGACAGCAGGTATAAAACTGAAACTAAATGGAGATGTGCTAGACTGGGTTTCAGAAGTCACTCACCTCGGTCATAAATTTAATTGTTGCTTGAATTTTAGAAAAGATGTAAATTCAAGGAAAGGTGCTTTCATACAATGTGTAAATGAGATATGTACAGAATTTGCTTTTGCACACCCCCAGTGTCGTATGAAATTGCTGCAAATATATGGATGCAGTTTTTATGGTTCTAGTCTATGGAACTTTGCTAGTCAAGAGTTTTTATCCTTGTGCAAAACATGGAACATTGCCATTTGAAGAATTTATAAATTGCCTCAACAGACTCATTGTAGGTTTTTACCACACATTTCATTAAGTAACCATGTCAACCACATGATAAAATGTAGATTCATGAAATTCATAACTGATAACATTCAATCCAAAAACATGTATGTTAATTATGTATCAAGAAAATGTTTTATTGATGCTCAAACATCAACTGGTAATAATGTGCTTAACATTTTTCAAGAATATGGAATCAATTATGCCTTTCTAGCTAGAAATGCCATCTGAAATTAAACTTGAAATGTGTAGATATTATGATTTTGAGAAGGTAAATAATATAAGTAATGAAGAATGGAAAATTGAAATGATATATGAGTTGATAAACTGTTTGCAATGTATTTCTTTTAATGGATTTAGTAAGGATGAAAACTTGGTTTTACTTCATGATGTATGTACATCATGATTTTATCATATAACCTGATCTTTTTAATTATTGCCAGAATGAAATTTGTATTCTGTACCATGTTATGTGAGTACGAATAAATGATATAATAATAGAGGCAATGTGGTTTTTAATCGATAATCATGTCGAGCCATAAGTCAATGACATTCAGTGGTGCTATATGAATTTGAATAGACGGAACGTAACTGAACATTTTTAAAAGATCAAATAGCATTGAGAATCTCCAGCCACGTTGATTGCCACTGACCCGGCTCTCCGCACTGCACAACAATGGTATTCAGTTTCCGCGAATGTCCATTATTTTCTCATTGCAGCTTCGACCTTCACGTTATATTATTGAGGGTGTCCAGCTGAATCACCTCAGGGTACAGAAAATGCCAACCGTGTGATCCACCTGAAACACGAATATCTGAACAGTTCAGACGGTGAGGAGAAAATCATCTGACAAATATTCAATGCCCATTCTCCCGTGTGTCATTCTGAGAGAGACATGGCTGTCTTAAATGTATTTGACAAGGGCGAAATGATTGAAAATGCCATGGCTGACGTGAGTGTATTTGCTATGGCTGACGTGAGTGTATTTGCTATGGATGACGTGAGTATATTTGACATGGCTGGCATGAGTGTATTTGCTATGGCTGACGTGAGTGTATTTGCTATGGCTGACGTGAGTGTATTTGCTATGGCTGACGTGAGTGCATTTGCTATGGCTGGCATGAGTGTATTTGCCATGGATGACGTGAGTATATTTGACATGGGTGACTTAGCCATGGATGACGTGAGTGTATTTGACATGGCTGACATGAGTCTATTTGCCATGGCTGACATATGTGAATGTATTTGACATGGCTGACATGGCGAGGGAGAGTCACGTGTTACTTCTGCATTGTTCTTTGCGTCCACTCATTCAACAAATTAGCTCTTGCTCATGCTCATGTATAATGTTTTTGTTTTTGTTTTGTTTTGTTTTTTGTTTTGTTTGTTTGTTTGTTTTTTTTTTCTTTTTTTTTGGGGGGGGGGGGGGATTTGGAAATATCAGGTTGGAAAAGCATTTCATTGATATATCAGTTTGTTTTGGGTTTTTACACCATTTCAGCATTAGGTCAGTCATATTATGATAAGGCATGCTGTATCAGCCTTGCCCAAGAAGAAAAAATCATTTGTTGTTCTCATTCCTACTCATTTGTTGTACTCATTTTTAATCATAATAATGACGCCAATTCTATGATTCACTGGGCGTGGTTTGCCTGGGCTGACTCAAAAAGACATTTCTGACCTTTACGTACAGAGCCTGGTATAAACCCAGGATCTGCTCAGGAGAGTAAGCAGACACTCGTTGGCAACCAGATATCAACATGGTTAAGACGTGATTTTCAAAATGTGATTTTATGATGAGATTAAGATGTGATTTTCGAGAGGTGAATTACTTGTTCAGTTTGTGATGTGGTTAATCCCTGATTTTCAAGATATGAAAATTATTTTATTACAAATGTATGACATGGTTCAAATATCAACTTCAGGAATCAGATTGTTTTTTGATTGAAATGATCAAATCTAGATCTCAAATTATAAATCTTTGGTCATGCACAAGTCAAGCTCATCAAAGTGAGAGAGAGAGGCAACTGATTGCACATACAGGTGACATGTGACTTGTTGATTTCCAACATGACTGACACGGTCAAATGCAGACAACAACACATCTTGAAAATCATGAATATTATTGTTTTGGAATAATAACTTGCTGATCTGATGGAGTCTATATCAATATGAGTATTGTTTGCAGGTATGTGTTTAGGATTTATGCATTGTCATGATATTTGGGATTAGTACAGTTTGTATGGAAATGTGGATCCAGGCAAAATGTTGAATAAGCAATCCTTCCATTACTCTGCATGGCGAGGTAGAGTCATATACTACTCCTGGATCTGCTGTGGAGAGTATCCTTCCATGAGTGAAGGTAAATGCATATAATCAGACCTATGAAACATAAGTTTCATGATAAATCATTTGGAACAATTGAATTGCACTGAATCTATTCATAATTCATATCAGATCATTTCAGTTCCATTCTAATACTGAGAAATTTACATTTTATCAGTTGCAAAATCTTTAAAATGTGCAAAAGGGAAGTTGGTTTTTAATGGTTTCCTTTTTGTTTACGTTACTCTAGGTAGTATTCAATTACTACCTCTGCAGTCATTGCCCTGTTTTTGATCTCATTTAATGTTTGGAATTCCCCGAGCCATAAATACTTTCCTTGCTCACAAAAATATCATCAAATCTGAATTGACCAACATCAGGTTATAAACTGTAACTAGGTGTCTAGCACATAAACTGACCAATTTAAGTACAACTGCAAGTACAATACAAATATATTTATATTCTTTCAACAATGAGTGGACAACCAGATTATTATTGAATACTTATGACTTGCGTTCGATTCTGTGCTCATCATTTATACCTTTGGTGGCAGCGACTGATATGAAAGAGAAGTCCAGCTATGGGGGGAAATTTACCTTTATGTAGGCTACATCTATCTGCTTCAATATAACATGCATATGTATTCCAGCTGAAAGTTATGTATGGTGCATTATGCATTATGTATAAGCTCATTTTTAACTCCTTTCTGGACTATATCTTGCAAAATTAAAGATTCTATGGAGTTGGAACTTTGAAGTTAAAGCTCTTCTGTGGAGGCATAAACAACCTATCCATGTTAATTTCCCTTCTTGAGAACCTCTATGATCTCATTAATGACATTATGAAAGGTGGGATTAAAATTAATAGAAATTATGATGTACAGGAAAGAAGAATATTAAATATGAATAGTATTTTATAAAAAAATAATAGTTGTTCAACTATATATTAGAGATTTATATAAAACAATGGGAAAGTGCATTCCTGCTATGCAATGTTATACACAACAAGCAATTAAAGAAAACAGCCCTGCAAACTAATACCCCAGACCTACAAAATTGGAGACAAAATCTACAAAAAATGGCCAAGACAGTATCTAACCAATCAGAATGCTTGGCTTTCTCGTCCACTCGTCCAGGTGGACAACTTATCCACCTTACTTGTCCAAGTGGACAAATAAAAAAGGTATATTAACAGGAAGAAACTGGTGTACATTGACAAACCACTGAAGGGACTAAATCAGTTGAAACTAGTCTGACTGTTATTCACATCACCTGACTACTTTAAACTTTACATATACACTGAACTTTATATATAGAGCTTGGTATTTACATGATCTCTGAGAACTTCAAAGGGAAATTACAGGGATATAACCCAGTACATGAGAGGTGTTCTTTACAATAGCTATTTGGGGTAATGATATTTCATTTTACAAAAGTTGTTCCCATCTTCTTAGTGTCATATTCACATGAATAGTTCACGTCTTACATCCACGTGAACATTTCTCGTCTTATCCACATGATAAATTTATGTCTTATCCATGTGTAAAATTCACGTCTTATCCACTGCAATAACTCATGTCATTTCCACGTGAATAACTCACATTATTTTGTCCAAATTTCAAATTTTCAATGTGTTTTACAATATTTGTTCTTTTGCTTTTATAATGGGATTTATTAAACTTAACAAATGGGCGTATTCATGTATCACCCAAAATAATACTAGGGGGCACTGGTGATTATCAATAGGTGTCGCTACTATCCTATGAGATTTTTTTTCAGCTGCCGTGCACTGAAGTTGCATCGTCAAGTATGACTGGAAGTGACCACCACCTTGTGGCGATAAAAAACCAATACGAGAACTCATAAAACCTTACAAGACATATTTCTGAAAAAATAAACTAAATTGAGATTTTATTTCAATCCGAAATGAAGAAATGCTGATCATTTTATTAAAACACTTCAAATAAATTTTGTATAAAACAACAAACATGTCTTCATTCAAGTGATAACGAGCAAAACGTTATCATCTTCTCAATAATGATGATATGCATAAGATTGTAAGGAACATCTTCCTAGTTTATTAGGTAAACCAGCTGCTCTGTAGTTATTTGATGGAATATTTTTTTGTATTATTAAGTACAAGCCTGTCCTGAATGGTTGAGATTGTTGTGTATGGCTGTATATCTTTGGCAATAATGGAGATGAGTGAGATTTAACATCACATTAGTGTTGTGTCCCGGCTACATCGCAGAGACGCTGTAGTCAAGACGAGGCTGACTTTCCAACATGGCATCTTGTGAATTATTGACTAACATGATCTCTGAGAACGCACTCCAGTTCTCTCACAATCACGCCATACTCACATAAAAGGAAAATGGATAACCAGTCGAATTTTGGGGGTTGTATGCCAAGAAATAACTGTTGTTATGACTATTTTTCAATAATTTTATGCCAATTCTTTATTCTGATCACAGTTTATTTCTTTCTGTGTGTGATTAATAGACCAATAGATTAACTAAAATTAATAGTGTGATGAAATAGATTCTGAGACTCGAGCAGCCCATTGTATGAGAATTGGAACTTTTCTTACCCGATATTTAAAAATCAGCTCAGAGAAACACCCAGGATACCTGGAAAGAATCAGGTCCCAATCTCCTCTGCTGTATAATAGACGTACATTTGATTGCCATACGCCTCATATTTCCATATCTTGACAGTGCTTCAAATATTCTGATCTCTTGAACACATATAAAACGTAAAGCCTCCTTTTGCATCTGTTACTTTGTGCAATATGCTAATGACTCAGCCTTGGGTCAATTCAAAGACATCCAAAATATCCATATACTCCTTTGAGAAAAAGTCCTTAACACTGAACACTGTTTACTGTGGCCTAGGGGGAGAATTGTGTTATAGGAACAAAAAGACACCAAAATCGATTTTCAGAAAGGATACAGGCCCCTGTATAGAGAACAGGCACTCGTAGATCGATAGGAGACAATCGAGTTTGGAGCAATGATACGATGAAAGCAAAATGGGACACACGGTGATGGAAGCCTCGGTGGTCAGAGGGGTTATAACTGGGGCTGTAAGCTCGGGGGGGGGGGGGGGAGGCTTGATGCTGCACTCAGATATGACATCTACACTATTGCACTGAAAATATAAAAACGCAGGAAAGAGCTTGATAAATTTGGTATATATATATATATATATATATATATATATATATATATATATATATATATATATATATATATATATATATATATATATATATATATATATATATATATATATATATATATATATATATATATATATATATATATATATATATATATATATATTACTTGACATTATTACTTGATCTATCCACTGTCATTATTACTTATTAAATGGTCACTGGTTCATTCCCATGTCTTAATGCTTTCACTGGTGGGTCTTTCTACTGTCGGTCTGAGATCTCCATATAGCTCAGTAAATATCAAATTAGTAAGTAAGGAGACAAAAGAATGGTATATTATTGGCGCAGTGATTAGTAATAGGTTATTTGTGAATTTTATGAATATCGTCTGAGGTCTTCTGGTGCCTCTTGATCTTTGTGGCCTTTGATCTGCAGCTGCTGATAATATTTGTAAACATTACAATTGAATCACAATCAGACCAATTTTCCTCATATTTTGTTGAAAGAATTTGCTACATTTTACAAATCATTTCGATGTTCCTATGTGGTTTGGGAGTTATTAGCTGCTAGTTTTATAGAAATGGACAAAAAATGGTTCAAGATTATAGAAGTTTTCACTCGTTTTTTTAAGGGAAATGACAGAAAACAAAACCTGACGGGGATGTGTTTTTATATTAACTTATGGTCCTGTTTAGCATCATAGATATTAAAAGGAAGACAATAATGTACGTTTAATTGCATTAGTAGCAGGCCGAAATTAAGGTGCTATTGAATTGGCGATGATATTGTCAAAATTTGATTGGAATTTTAATATGTTTGGAATACCCAAATTTCAAAAGTAAAAAGTAATTTCAGTATAAAGCATTCCGGACGTGGATATGACGGTGGAGAAGGGGAGGGGGAGGATGGTTCTGGTAAGGGTGGGGGCTTGTGCTAGGAGGATGGAGACCTTGTATCGTAGGACATGAGTAGTTTTAAATCAATCGTGAAGAATGGTGTGAGCGTGCACCGATGAGAGAGTATGAACGGCCTAAACAAAGACCGGTGATGGTACATAGCGTACGGAGTCAAGGCGGGGGTAATGCACGTGGGGTAATGTGTGTGCCCTCACCATGAATACAAAACACCCCACACCCTCCTTAACGACTTTCAATCAAAGCTGGTCAAGTTAATCAGTCCTCATTGTTAATAACATCATCTGGGTGATGTATTTCAAAATAAGACTTTTTTTAAATGAAGAATAACATTGGGGTTGTTTTGTCACATATATGATATCTTCATATTATTTCGAATGACAACATTTCTCAGTTAGGAATTTGTTGACGATTTTATTGAGCGATTGAAAGATATTTGAGCTGAGCAAGTTTAACATGATTTTACTGGAAAACGCAATAAATCTGTTTGATGCAGTTCGTCTACGGGTCATGGAAGCCCATTTCATTGTTGTGATTTAAATTAAGGGTTGTGTGTGCTGTGATGAGTCAGGCTGCGCGCTCTGTGAGTAGCGGAATGCTGGACTAATGTGTTGTAATGCCATTAAGAATAAGCTTCACATATCAATCATCTAAATTCATCTGTGATCATTACACTGTTTTTTATGATTTCATCATTTCTTATCAAAATTCCATCTTTACACAAACACACTTTAGCTGATTGTTGTTGGTTGAGTTGAAGTGTATCTTTAAGAGGAAATTATCCATGGAGATTACATCAGACAAAGACAAACAGACACAAGATTGAATCAAAGCTTTGTTAAACATACTTATTTTTATTTAATTTGGTTATCACTATGTATGTCTATATACTGAAGATTCTTCAATGTTTACCCTGTTAAAATAACAAACATGTCTGCAACAATTAGTGAAAAGTTTATTTTGAAAGTTCTCAAATAATTACTGTATCAGAAACATACGTTTCATTTGAATCATTCTCTCATGAAAAGGAGCATATCCCATATATCATTTAGAGCTAATTTAGTGTAATACTCAGATTTGATTTCGTCTGATTAACTCAATACAAAAATAGGATCTGAACGTATTTCATCATTGTTCATGGCATATCTAGCGTTAGTGAGCTCTTATTAAGATTTAAGCCAAATACTAGAAATATCTTAATTCATGATTGTCAGTAATAGCTAAGAGAGTATGGCCTGTAGCGATACTGAGTTGCTCGGCATGTTTGGATTGAGCGTATTACTCAGGGCACACAGTGGGTCCTCTCTCATTTGGAGAGCTCATTTATGATTGATATATGTTGGAGTATAGCCACCAACTCCTCTCTCGCTACATTGTGTCCTGTGTTCCATTGACTTCTTCTGAAGCAAACAAAGACATAATAATGATGATCGAGGATCGCCAGCGACCGACAATAACCCTTGCAATATTCATTGTCAATGTTATATCATTTTTCTCTAGAAAATGGAAAAAAAAGTCTGTTCCACTGCTTTAAGCATTCTGGTCAGGGGAAGTTAGTTGCCCACATTCTAATTAAAGGAAAGTAATACATGGATTCTATGAAATCACAGAGGATGCAAATGGGGCATTGAATCTCTTTGTAGATGGCCCAAGGTCCATCAGAGTCTAATTTCATCTGACTCTCTTGTGACCTTCATGTACTTCCTGTATCAGAGGTCATCATCGTCACGTGGGATGCTATGGGATTCAAGGCCAAGACCTTTGAGCATTCCCACATTGGTCCATAATGATTTGTGTGCCCATGGAAACAGTGGGTCAGGTTGATTTTCTATTTTTGAAGGATGGTATCTTGTCAAGGGCCAAATGACAACATTGACCTTTGATTGAAGATAGGTAAATAACAACCACGAGGCCCAACTGAGATAATATTCTCGTTACAAAATGTCTTCAAACCCAAATAATTCAGTTGAGAACACTATCCAGAGAAGAAAAAATAATAAATCTGAAAGATATCTTTGAGGTAGATGTTGTGAGGACTGTGATGAGAGGCAGTTTTATCCTACAGATTCCAGGCATGGACGATGGTTTCCACTTGGCTTACAAAACACAGGCAATCTCGCCGAGTAGTCCATGTCTTCTCTTGTGCCCGAGATTTGAGAAAGTCCTACAATCACTGCGCACAGCTTATTAACCCTGCTGCCACTCCCATAACCAGCCTGCCATGCTCTATCACGAAGAAAGTAAATTATTTATCCAATGTTTGATATCTTCATCTTTGTGGAATATCTTGATTAGCAGGACCTCATATACAAAGCGCCTAATCGAGGGCCTGTCAAGCGTTCTGCCTGAGAGAGGAAGGGTGAGAAGCAGATAAAACCGTAGGCAATACAAAGAGGTCCCTAGTCCGTGGCAGCTGAGGGCCACAAATATGGAGAGTTTTCTGTGTCCAGTCTTGTCTCGTCTTCTTTATTATGCAGGGCCCACTGATGTGAACTGCCTCTAATCCGGGACAGTGAGATAAAGCAAGCTCCATCCCCGTTAATCCCATTTATCAGTAGTTTTCATGGAGGGTTGGAGTCACATTAGGATGCAGGAGGGAGAATAGAGAACAGAGCGTTGATTACTGGTGTGAAGGCAGCCCAGATAAACAGCCAAGATACCCCCCCAAAACAGGCAGGCACCTACAACACAAATGAAAATTAATCTGTGATAAATGAGGGTGCTGTTCACATTGGGGACCTGTCTGCACATTGAGACTCAGATAACACACCACGTCAGCTCCTCATCCAAGCCCCTCTCTCCTTACAAACCTGGCCATCTTCACTTGATTTGCTGTAGGCGTGGTTAGGGGAATAATACCATTATGCAAAAGGGTTTAAAGGCAGTCATATATGGCAATATGAACTCACAGGTCATCAATCTTTTCTTCAACAATCCAACCGACAAACACTGCAATCTGTGTGATGTTTTTAGAAACACCAATGAATTAATGTTTTAATGTATTGACAAACAAACAAAACTTGTTAACACAACCACGATGATGATTTTAGAATAGGAGTGACCTTCCAGATTAATGAAATGTGTATTGCAACTAGTAAATAGTCGGGTGATAGGAATAGCACTTTTGGTTCAGCCTTTTCCTCGTGGGTTCTAATGGGCAAGCTTTGACTAATGTAAAAGTAGTCCGGCTATGTCGTACCTATCAAGTATTTCTACACTTCCCTACCGGGTGATTGTACATGTGTAATATTTGGAATTAAATTCATACAGATCAGATAATTACAATATATCTGGCAAAAATATTTAGAAACTTTAGAAATAAATCATTTCTGGATAAAGGAATGTCAAATTTCCAATTAGAGTAGAGAAATAAAAAGAAGCATAAATATTAAAGTAGAATATGGATTATGTCATTTTAATTTACTGGAAGTGTAACCATGTAAGAATTGAATTTGATCAGACTGAGTATATAAATGAATGGTAAACCTCCTATGAAATGCCAATGAATTAATAAAGAATATTGTTTTCTAAACGACATAAACGACTCCCATGTTTAATGATAAAATTTCCACCGAGACAAAGTACAAAAGAATTATATCTCCCAAATATTGAGGTACTTGTGCTCACATGAAATCATTTCCAACTTATCTTTAAATAACAATGCTATAGACAAAGCTGAGAATATCATGAAGATATCAACATTGTGGACAGAAGATCTGACAATACAGTCTCCTTGTAGCTCTGTAAATTAGATTAATTATCTATTATTCATTCAACCATTTCCCAGAAACACAGTCCAAGCTTCAGATATATCGTATAAGAGGATACTGAGAAAATATAAATTCTGAATCACCCCTCTGACACACGATACCTCCATTATTTATCCCTCTATATATGCTTAAATCCACTTCCATAAATACTCATTTGGAATTGGATCATACTTGCTAGACCTTGAACTGTTCACTTGTTTTTATCGGCATTGACTTTAATCGCATGCACGGAAACGTCTCAACATTAGTGAAACTGGATGAATTTATTCGATGGATTAAATCTTTAATGCGGTTCTACTTTGATGTTTCACCAACTGTCATGAACCTTAAAATGGAAAATATAAATCTTTGTTCATTACAAATCAGAATATCAATCACACTCCCATTAAAGGCTACTTAACCAAGTTTAATAATTTACAGCTTTGCCCTACCAAAACCAAAGCATAATCTTTCCAAACGGAAAGGTTGTACTGCCACTGTGTAAGCATGTACACTGGTTTCTTCATAGATGTGCAATTTGTAAAAAAGAATTCCTTCTGTTATATATAAATATTTTATCTTACTTAAAAGTATCATTCAAAATATTTTTATTTGAACTATCAAAACTTCAAAATAGTATTTATATCATTTTAACTCAATAATTGAATAACGTTCACACTGATATTTATCTTTTTAAAACATTCATGAAATCATGGAGGTCACAGGCAGTTTCAGAGAGTTTGGGCACACTGAAAAAAATACATGTCTATTTATTCCACGCTGAAACTAATCAATAACTAGGAAAAGTGTAGACAATAATTTTGTTAATTGCGATGGTATTATTGAGAATATAATAATTATAAGGTATTTGCTAAAATCATAAATGTTACAAAACCGATTAAAGCATTTTGGTAAATACCTTTAAGAATTACGAAGTTGTGTGCCCTCTTTCAAAACAGGAAGTTAGAATATTTACACAAGTGATCATACATTCAAATGTTGACAGTTAGCCACTGGTTAGCATAGTACAAAAATTGCTTTGGCATGGATTGAATAGCTATCTATTTATGACAATATTAATATTCCTGAAATATGATATGTACATATTTTTCAATCTACAAAGATATCTTTTATTCCTGAATATTCAATATTTTCCGGTTCCTATTTCTACACAAGATAGCATCCCACTTACGTATTCTACATGGGTTAGTGCATCTTGGAGTGTACCTACTCCAAACAGAAGTTCATCTAAGGTATTTATTCTGTAAGACAGGGCATCTCGGGTAACCACACTGGGAAGGAGAGCAATCTAAGGTAACCACACTGAGCAGGAGGATATCTCGGGTAACCACACTGAGCAGGAGGGCATCTTTGGTAGCCACACTGGGAAGGAGGGCATCTTGGCTAGCCACACTGAGCAGAAGGGCATCACGGGTAGCCACACTGAGCAGGAGGCGTCTCGGGTAGCCACACTGAGGAGGAGGGCATCTCGGGTAGCCACACTGAGCAGGAGGGCATCTTGGGTAGCCACACTGAGCAGGAGGGCATCTTTGGTAGCCACACTAAGCAGAAGGGCATCTTGGGTAGCCACACTGAGCAGGAGGTATCTCGGGTAGCCACTCTGAGGAGGAGGGCATCTCGGGTAGCCACACTGAGCAGGAGGGCATCTTGGCTAGCCACACTAAGCAGAAGGGCATCTCGGGTAGCCACACTGAGCAGGAGGGCATCTCGGGTAGCAGGAGACTATCTCAGGTAGCCACACTGAGCAGGAGGGCATCTCGGGTAGCCACACTGAGCAGGAGGGCATCTTGGGTAGCCACACTGAGCAGGAGGTATCTCGGGTAGCCACACTGAGGAGGAGGGCATCTCGGGTAGCCACACTGAGCAGGAGGGCATCTTGGCTAGCCACACTAAGCAGAAGGGCATCTCGGGTAGCCACACTGAGCAGGAGGGCATTTTGGGTAGCCACACTAAGCAGAAGGGCATCTCGGGTAGCCACATTGAGCAGAAGACTATCTCGGGTAGCCACACTGAGCAGGAGACTATTTCGGGTAGCCACACTGAGCAGGAGGGCATCTTGGGTATCCACACTGAGCAGGAGGGCATCTTTGGTAGCCACACTGAGCAGAAGACCATCTCGTGTAGCCACACTGAGCGGGAGGGCATCTTGGATAGCTATTTCATTTTTCACCCAACCGTTTTCAAGAGACATTGTTAAACAAATAGAATTTTGCAATATCCTTATATCTGGTAAAACTTTTATCGCAGTTGGATGAATCCATAATAAAAATTGTTACGCTTTGAATCATGCAAGGAACATTTAGATATTCTGTATTATTAATAGTTCTTTCACAATGTAATAAAACTAATACGAACAAATATTTTGTCATGTGCCAGAATGGTTAATACAAATACTCTAGTTGGTGACTCTAAGCCAAACGCCTTAAGTCTTTGGTTATGATAAAAATAATTTTTCGAGAAATTCTATTCACAGTTTTACATGATATTCATGTAAATGTGGTGATTGAAAGGAGATAAATTGAAGCAAAGTCAAAGTACGTATGATTGTCACAATATCTGATATGAGAAGATTTGATTATATGCTCATTATATATTAAAAATTGCATGTATAATTATTCAGAATAAAACAACACAAAACTGGTTCTTAACAAAGAAATGTAAAACACACCAGCATAAATGTTACAAACAAAATAATATAAAATCCAAAATAAATTTAAAATTGCATGAAATATTGGAAAAAGATATTTGACCAAAGCACTCAGAGTGTAAAACCTCATTTTCATTTTGCGAATGATCCAACACGCGTTTCTGCAGTCATGTGCATGCAATATTGCAGGTCCCAAGGGATTTAATTTTTTCGTGTCAGTAATGTCTCCAGTAAAAGATTATGACAGTTTATTGTAGTTTACCATCTACAAAATTGTAGAAGCCAATACCACTGAGAGACTGTCAAACCTGACAAAAAGTGCGTTCTGTTGTTCCTCTCTGCAAGCCTGTTATTCTCTTGGGAATTTGGTATTTGTCCGAAACACACTTCATCAAAGTGCTGCATAAACCTAATCTTATCAACACGTTTCAACAGTCATAGTTACACTGTATTTTGTACACGTCGCTTTAAGGTTTTCTGCTGCGTCAATGAAATTATACTTTGAATATAATCCCGTCAAGATTAAGCGCACTGTGCTGTCAAATAAATCAAAGCTTATCTCTATCGCAGGGGTCAAAGTGATAAATACACATAATATTTCATATTTCATGGCCTATAAAGAAGGGTTTCATGTTTCACAATGACTACTTTCTTCCTCATTATGTCAATATAAGATTTGCTTCCATCCCGCCTTTATGTACAATTATTAATGGGAAGATCGCATTTTCTACCTTAGGTTTTCAATAAATATTCTGAAAGGGGTGTGTATAGTTTATAAATGTGGTGTTTTATATCTATAAGTATCATTGTTAACTAGACATAAAGGTTTGTTGTGTGAATTGTCATTCTTTGTTTGACCAAGGTCACACAGTTGCAAGGTGGGGATGGTTCTTTTCTCACATTTGTCACACAATATAAGGTAGGGTGGTTCTTTGTTACACACAGGACACACAATTATATTTATAAGGTAGGGGTGGTTCTTTGTTACACACAGGTCACACATTATAAGGTAGGGGTGGTTCTTTGTTACACACAGGTCACACATTATAAGGTAAGGGTGGCTCTTTGTTACACACAGGTCACACATTATAAGGTAGGGGTGGCTCTTTGTTACACACAAGTCACACGTTATAAGGTAAGGGTGGCTCTTTGTTAAACATAGGTCACACAATTATAAGTTAGGGGTGGCTCTTTGTTAAACACAAGTCACACATTATAAGGTAAGGGTGGCTCTTTGTTACAAACAGGTTGTACAATTATAAGGTAGGGATGGTTCTTTGTTACAAACAGGTCACATATTATAAGGTAGGGGTGGTTCTTTGTTACACACAAGTCACACATTATAAGGTAGGGGTGGTTCTCTGTCACACACAGGTCACACAATTGTAAGCTTGATATGCGGGTAGGCGGTGCGGGTGGACGTGTTTTCTAGGAGCTCCGTTTCCTGGGATATAAAATCGCTTAGCTGACCCATAAATAATATTTTTTTATACCTAATCTTGACGGATATTAATAATATTCATCGGGATTAACACGTACAAGGAAAATATACAAATTCGACCGACGTAGGAACATTTCATCAGCGAGACAACAAATAGACTCTACAGCCATCGTTGGATCTGTATATATAAGCGTATATATACCACGTGCGTATAAACCTTATAGGAGGTGGCTATTTTCTGAATTATATAACGCTCTACCGGGAAATTATTCTACTTTTGCAAATATATAATTTGTGTTTACATAGTAAGTTTCTTGATATATTTTGAGATTTTTGGGTCAGTACTACTGTGTATTTTATTTTTCCCGCTTTTCTATTTTTGGAAACAAAGGACCCGCATTGTATAGCGTCAGTGGGGTCAGTTGATATCATAAAGGGCAAATCCAGAGAATACTTGAGCAAACTATATAATTTGTGTCTACATAATAAGTTTCTTTATATATTTTGTAGATTTTGAATAACGTCAGTGCGGTCATCTCAACAAATTGTGAATTTTGGTTCTACGGTGCTATAAGTTGGGCGTTTATTGACGCATCTGTTTGGGAAACCTTTGGTTTCAAAATAATATCTGTGGAAATTTCTGGAATATTTTCGGGCGTTTATTGACGCATCTGTTGGGAAACCTCTGGTTTCAAAATAATATCTGTGGAAATTTCTGGAATATTTTTGCTAGAAAATATTCCCATAGTCAAAAGCCTATATATCATCTCGGGCGAGTGATATTGGTTGAGACTATATTTGGTAAAATAAGATATCTGTGGCAAAATTTCTGGAATATTTTTGCTAGAAAATATTCCCATAGTCAAAAGCCTATATATCATCTCGGGCGAGTGATATTGGTTGAGACTATATTTTGGTAAAATAAAATATCTGTGGCAAAATTTCTGGAATATTTTTGCTAGAAAATATTCCCATAGTCAAAAGCCTATATATCATCTCGGGCGAGTGATATTGGTTGAGACTATATTTTTGTAAAATAATAACTGTGGAAATTGTTGGAATATTTTTCTTTTACTAGAAAATAAGCAAATGAAATCTAATAAATGATGTGCTCTGGGGGGTATGGGCTGTAAGCCACTTTTATTGAATTTCAACAAAACAAAATACAAAGGTATAACTGCAGGTAAACTGTTAGATAAAACAAATAGAATAAGATATGGCCAACTTTGTTTTAATATTTATAAAGGTATATATTATGAAAACATATTGCAAAGGACCTATGAAAAGAGAAAATGTGGCCGACTTTGTTTTAATATTTATAAAGGTAAATATTATGAAAATAAGGAATGCAATGGTGACATCGGTGATATGAACAATATGATGAAGACTTCTGTAACTCCATGCCCCCGCAGTCAATTAATGTTAGATAAAATCATTTCCTTTCAAAAAAATGAATCAGTAAATAAACAGGCAGAATTTTTAAAGCCCACATATGCTGAGGTTTTAAATATCTCAAATAATCAAAAGGAATTTAATCTATACCTCAATATATGTATTGGTAGCACATCACTTTCAAATAAAATGGTAAGAAGTAATGATCGTATTAAATATATAGCTAGGAATGAAGGACTTCCCCAAAGGGACACTCTTAATGAAAACCATCCCGGCAATAGCTCTAACACACTCGACATAAAGAAAAACTTTAACCAATCATATGCCTCATCCTGTGCACGTGGTCGAAATAGACACGCCCACTTCAGGATGGTCCGTGGGAGTAGAACAGGATTTGCGGTGCCATTAAATGAACTACCGCTCTCAAATCGATTTGAATCTCTTCATAACTCTAATAAAAAGGCTATACATGGGTTTTGTCAAAAGAAACATGATCCTTATAGTGATAATTGCCACACAAAGTCTCGAATCGATCGGACATTGACTCCGCCCATCTTCAATTTGATTGGCCGTCATGGGGGGCAGTCTGCTGGGGGTGAAAGAGGTTCCCTCCATAACGACGTCATAGGGTCAATGGCCGGATTCCTGGTTGAAAGTTGCCTTAATGCTCAGGAGAATATGAATAAAACTAACTTTAATAGAAACTTAATTATACATATAAAACGTAAACTTAAAAATGATAAACATATTAAAATGAACAAAGATCTAATTATTGCAACAGCCAATGTTCAAAGTCTTGCAAACAAGACGGAACTGATAAATTTGTATATAAATGAAAATAATGTTGATCTTTTCTTTATAACTGAAACTTGGATTAATGAAATGAATGAACAAATCATTAGAGGCGAAATTAAAGGTAACAACTATGACATTGAACATGTACCACGTGCCCTAAGGTCTGGCGGGGGTCTGGCGATTATCTATAGACCTGAAATAGACATAAAGAAAATTAATCACACACATAAATTATTGACAATGGAAATGATGGAAATAAACATTAAATCTAAAAATAAGATGTGCACCATTATTACAATATACAGACCTGAGCCTTCTGATAAGAACAAATATACTTACACAGAATTTTTTGAAGAATTCAGTGAACTACTGTCCTATTATAGCACATATAATCACGAAGTTATATTAGTAGGTGACTATAACTTTCACATGAATAGACCGGAAAGGCCTAATGTAATAAAATTTAATGAAGTCCTAGATCTGTATAATTTGCATAATCATGTGACAGAACCAACGCATATTATGGGAAATACGCTCGACTTATTAATAACAGGCATACATAGTAATATAATTAAGGAACATATAGTTGATGAAAAAATATCAGATCACAATATAATAAAACTTACCTTAAATCTGCAGACTAAAGCCAATAACAAAAAAACTGTATCATATAGAAATTACAAAAAAATGAATATAGATGATTTTAAAAGAGACATTGAGGAAATGTTCAATGAAAGTCAATCTTATCAAGATGTAGATCTAAATAGATTACTTGATAAATATAACAAATTGACAATGGTACTTGATAAACATGCTCCTAATGTGGAGAATACCATAAATATTAGGAAACCGGCACCATGGTTATCTGATGATGTAAGGACTGAAAAAAGAAAGAAAAGAAGACTTGAAAGGAAACATGATAAAACTGGCCTCTCCTCAGATAAGATACAATTTAAAATACAGAGGAACAAATATAATAATATCATTAAGAACTCGAAAAACGATTATTATTCGGGAATAATAAATTCAAATAAATCGGATCCAAAAAAATTATTTAGAATATTAAATAAATTATTACATACTAAAGAGGACTCTCCTTTCCCTAGACATAATGACAAGAAGGAGTTAGCCTCTGAATTTAATAATTTTTTCCTTGAAAAAATTACTAATCTCAGGGAATCTATGGACAAAAATGATAAAAATATAGAACAGCATACTGAAGAAGTCAAATTCAATACACGGTTAGAAAAGTTTACATTGTTAAGTGACTCTGATGTCAGAAAAATAATTAAAGAATCCGCAAAGAAGTCATGTGAATTAGATCCCATTCCAACATGGCTACTCAATGAATGTTTGGGAAGTTTATTGCCATTAATAAAGGCTATCATAAATAAGTCAATATCACTAGGAAACGTACCGGATGACCTGAAGATGGCTATTATTAGACCCTTAATTAAGAAATTGGGCCTTGAACTGATAAAGAAAAATTATAGACCGGTCTCGAATCTGGCCTATTTATCAAAACTAATAGAAAGGGCTGTGGCTACACAGTTTGTAGGTCATTTGGTTAGAAATGAAATTCAAGGGCTATTTCAATCAGCATATAAGGAATTCCATAGTACTGAAACTGCATTGCTTAAAGTTCAGAATGACATATTAATGGATATTGATAATGGTAAAACGGTAATGCTGGTACTGCTGGATCTATCAGCAGCCTTCGACACTATCGATCACGAGATATTATTGAATAGACTGGAAAAAAGATGTGGTATCACAGGAATTGCCCTTAAATGGTTTAGATCATACTTATCTAATAGAAAGCAGTGTGTCGTAATTGATGGTAAAAGATCTGAAAACATGAATATTAAATATGGCGTCCCACAAGGCTCGGTTTTGGGACCTTTACTTTTCACTGCATATATGGAGCCTTTATCAGATATCATTGGTAACTATGATCTCAGGCATCATATCTATGCTGACGACACACAACTGTACATCACCATTGATCCTAAATCTGAAGAAACTAGAAATAGGTCTTACATACAGATGGAAAGGTGTATTATAGAGGTTAAAAAATTTTTAATAGAGAATAAGATGAAGTTAAATGATGGAAAGACAGAAATGCTTTTATGTGGTAAAAGCTGTGATTTCAGAAAGAAAAATGTACCAGAAGAAATTCTAGTAGGGGAAACTAAAATTCCTAGATCAAATGCTGTTAAGGATCTAGGGGTTATTCTAGATCAAGAACTATCCATGAAATCACAAATCAAAAAAATGTGTAAAAATGGTTTCTTCCATGTAAAAAATTTATCAAGAATAAGAAATTGTTTGGATGAAAAAACTGCCAACACCCTTGCTCATGCCTTTGTTACCTCTACCCTTGACTATGGAAATGCCCTTCTTGCTGGGTTACCTGGATGTGAACTACAAAAATTACAGAACGCTGCAGCCAGGGTAGTTGGGAAACTTAAAAAGAGAGATCATATCACGCAAAAACTTATAGAACTTCACTGGTTGCCTGTGAAGGCTAGAATTGATTTCAAAATAGCTCTACTAACATGGAAGGTGCAAAATGGCTTTGCCCCAAAATATTTGTCTGATTTATTAGAATATAAACAGTTGGGTATGGGACTACGATCTAATTATAAGAATGAATACATAGTACCTATGACTAATATGAAATCCTATGGCGACAGGGCTTTCATGGTATATGCACCGAGAATCTGGAATGCCCTGCCCCTTGAAGTGAAAAATTGTAAAACTGTAGAAACCTTCAAGAAAAAACTCAAGACATTTTTATTTAGAAAGCACTATCTTAATGAAGCGCTTAGAGCAGACCTGGTCTGATATCGCGCTATATAAATCGTTATTATTATTATTATTATTATTAAGGTAAGGGTGGCTCTTTGTTACACACAGGTCACACATTATAAGGATTATAAGGTACGGGTGGTTCTTTGTCACACACAGGTCACACAAATATAAGGTAAGGGTGGCTCTTTGTTACAAACAGGTCACACAATTATAAGGTAGGGGTGGTTCTTTGTTACAAACAGGTCACACAATTATAAGGTAAGGGTGGCTCTTTGTTACGAACAGGTCACACAATTATAAGGTAAGGGTGGCTCTTTGTTACAAACAGCTTGTACAATTATAAGGTAGGGATGGTTCTTTGTTACACACAGGTCACACAATTATAAGGTAAGGGTGGCTCTTTATTACAAACAGGTCACACAATTATAGGGTAAGGGTGGCTCTTTGTTACACACAGGTCACACAAATATAAGGTAGGGATGTCTCTTTGTTACACACAGGTCACACAGCTACAAGGTAGGTATGGTTCTTTTCTCACATTGGTCGCACAATCATAAGGTAAAGGTGGCTTTTTGTTAAACATAGGTCACACAATTATAAGTTAGGGGTGGCTCTTTGTTACACACAGGTCACACAATTATAAGGTAGGGGTGGCTCTTTGTTACACACAGGTCACACAATTATAAGGTAGGGGTAGCTCCTTGTTACACACAGGTTACACAGTTACAAGGTGGGGATGGTTCACAGGTTGTAGGAAATCCACAATAGTGGCACATACATACACTAATAGGGGTCATATTAATCCATATTTAAACCTGTTTATCTCCGTCTGATTGGATCTCCCCAGGTTGGTAAATGTCTCATGCAACATACACGCTATGAAATCACGATTTATGCTTTGTCTCACACAAAACATACACACCTATACAACGTGAGGACGGTTCTTTGAATCACATTTGTCACACTCCGATAAAGGGGAATGTTTATTCTTTGGCTCACATATTATGTCACTTCTTGACTAAGTTGATATGGTTCTTCTTTATCTCTGATAAATAGATAAAGTAATCAAATAGGTACAAAATGTGGATGATTCAAACATTTCAAAATGATTTTAGAATAAACATACAACAATGATAAGTATGATTAATTTGCGATCAGTGTGACTAATTTATCCTGGCAGAGGTACACTTTACTGGGATCATTGCTAGTTAGTCTGAGGTAAAGTGCATAGATACACAGCTGGGCAGGTTTTCCCCAGAACCCATTTTGAATAAAAGAACACCACATTTTGCACCTCAATTATTAATGTAATTTGCCTTTTGGAGTGAAGAGACTTAGCATTCTGCACACAGCCTTTCCTACATCATAGTAAACCTGTACTAGATAATGAATGGTAAAGTATTTCCGCCCTTTTTCTCCTCTTCTGATATATATGTGATAACTTTTATGACTTTAAATTATTGAGTAGACATAGTCTGGTAGAGCGTTTTATAAATATATAATTTTGGTTATCATTATTATCATTGCTGTTAAATTTGCATAGTTGATACAATTAGGGCATATGATAACGCTCATATATCAAGTATAGATAATCGGGTGAGAATTTATCGCATTAATTATGTCCCCCCCCTTTATCAAATAAAGAGTACAACTAAAGTATCACATATATTTTTGCTTAACTAGCAGTGGACCTGAAGCCAGCCAGCAGTGGCCTATGGGTATACTTTGTCATTTCAAGAGCAACAAACTGTGTGATATCTACAGAGACTACAGGTTCAAAGCGTTGTTTTTCCTGAGTATGTGTACTAGTATCAGGATTGAATTTACAATCTCCTGGTGTGACTTTAATACATCGTGGGAAAATCGAAATGGCGATGCAGAATGAAGTGTGAAGTACGTAGATAAGTAAGCATAAGTCTCAATTAATGAATCTGCGCATTCAAAAGTAGATTCATGAGAAATTTTCACACGCATTAGCAAGCGTTGATAATAAGTTTCTTAAGCGAAGCGTTATGTTGCCATGGATGCCAGCCCAGGAAGTGCGGTGGTTTATCGCCTTGGTCATGCAGTCAGTCCTCGTCCCGGTCCATCTACGGGGGCTAGTGGTGCAATTCTAAGGGCTATCAATGTGTTTTATGAACCTATCGATTCTAACCACAACCTAGGCTAAGCAGAGAGTGGAAACTAGACTTAAGGCCACTGCCCAACTAGTATATGACTATATGGCGGAATGACCTTTTAATACAGTCACTTTTTTTACTGTAAATTAACCTTTCCTTACAATATATAAGATTAAACCCACATTGCTCATACTAATTTCATATTATGATTAATTTGTAGCATTCTCAGGGAGATATTATTGATCAGAATTAATTGTATTGCGGGATGCACGAATCATAACCGACTAAGACCTATTAACTGATCATTTTTCTCATTAACTTTCTCTTGTAAGCGGAGTGCTTGTGGCAGCCTTGGGAATAAGCACTGAATGAGTGAAGAGAATGATTGCTCGCAGATATCCAACATAACACAGATATTCCACCAGCAGATTCTCCCCTCAAGCCTGCCAATAACATACCAGTTATGGTCAACAAATCGCTACTTAATTTCATTTGCATGCAAAACAGCTTTATCTAAAATGCGAGAACATGGCAATTTAGGCGTCCTAGCTTTCGGAAGAGCGTACTTTAGGAGATGGCATCATTGGTGTGGGCCATATTTCCATCTCCTTCCTCGTCGTGATTATAATCTTATCCAACCTGGCATAAATAACTACAGCTAATTAACTGTCCATTCGGCTTTGTCTGTGTTCAATCCCATTTGTTTACACCGAATTCTCTCCATAATACCCCCTCATTTATTTCTCACATATCTGTCAAGATTCTCGACAAAATATTGCTTTCATTATCATGAACATAATTCTAACCTAATGTACAGTGTTTAAATGGAGAAGATAAAACCCACTAAATCAGATAGATACAGTTAGCTCTCCTCGTTTAAATAATTTTCATCCAGAATGTTTCTTAAGATACATCATAAATTTTCAAGTGCTTCTGAGCTGAGATAACTAACAAATATATATTTCGCCCTGTGAGAGAATTTAGGTGGCGTGACTGGGCCGCATCACTCCTGCTCAGTGTATTCCTATGCGACAGCCTCGACCTCATTCTAGGGCAGACATATTAGTTGACTTTACGCAACCTTCGCTAGAGCCCAACACTAATAGCACCAAATCAAGCGGATAGCCAAAGTCTAAAATCTTTAAAGGCTTTGGCGGAATCTAATTTTTGGACAATTTACTGCAAATCAATCAGCTGATCGTCTTGTGATGGGACTCATAAGCCCAAGCCCATTGAAAAGGGTCACACACTGAGGCCAAGGCCGGAAATGGCTCAAACCAACTTCCGGGTGGGTTGAACGGCCATAATCTCTACAGAGAGCTGGCTGCTGCAGATCTGGTTCCACTCACTCAGGCCTGCTTGGCTGCCCCACATCAATGGATAAGGTTGGCTTGATCAAAGTCGCCTTAAATAGGACTTGTAGATAGCACCAAAGAACGGTCGATAGCAATACCGATATTTCGGACAAGAGTGATATTATGAAAACAATGAAATAAGCAGATATATTAAGACAAAGCTGACAAATACAGGAACTATATAAATTGTAAATGGCCTGTGTTTAATGTCACATTGACCTGGGATCGCCCCCGAGTGTCAGAGAGTCAGAAAGGACAATAACGTCAGATAAATTTAAAGATGAATTCAACGAACATATATTTTGGTGTATGGCTGCAGTATGAAGGCACGAAAGCGCACAGAACAATTAGCTTAAAGGCTTATAAAGTTGCTACATTTTTAACCACTCACTCCATATCAAAAGGATTCAAAAAGATTCGCATGTTTACTAAAATTACCATTAGTATTTTGTGTTATTATTCAAACGGTATTCAGGAGCGGACTGAGTTCAAAAAGGTTGATATTTTTTTAATCCCAACTTTTCTTTCCTCTTACAGTAGTGCAAGGTAATAATTGTACAGCATAGAATAATAGTGTTAGTATACCCTATGGGACTGACGCCTACCTCTCCTATCTGATATGACATTGTGAGCATCCAGGCCTTGATATTCCCTTGTAGTACCAAAGCCGGCATCCAATCCGATGTTATGAGGGCCCGGGCAATGATTACACCTTGTGGTGGGCTCAGATTCAATCAGGCCTCAATTATTCTGATGAGCATAATTCACTTTCATGGGGATGGTTGAACCTAACATCATAAAGTGTATATTGGTGGCAGATTGTGGCATATTGTGATTGGGTTCCCGAATCACTACTTACTGCCCACTGCTCACCGTTCACTGCTCACCGTTCACTGCTCACTGTTCATTGCTTACTGTTCACTGTTCACTACTCACTACACGCTGTCCATACTCACTGCTCACTACTCACTACTCACTATACACTGTTCATACTCACTGTTCATACTCACTGTTCATACTCACTGTTCACTACTCACTGATCACTACACACTGTTCATTACTCATTCTTCATTACTCACCCTTCATTACTGACTGCTTACTTCTCACTGTTCACTTCTCACTGCTCACTGCTCACTTTTCACTACCCACGACTCACTAAGTCCTGCTCATTGCTCGCTGCTCAATACTCACTCTTAACTACTCACTCTTCACTTCTCACTGTTCATTGTTCACTGCTCACTACTCATTGTGCTCAGGACCAGGCACTGTGCTCAGGATCACTGCTGAGATTAAAGCATATTGCTCAAGACTCACTTGAGGGCCTCCTAGTCGTCTTCACGACATTGCCCAGTTTACTGCTCAAGGCTCAATCCATTGCTCGGCCCACTGCTCATGCTCAGCCCACTGCTCAGGCACAGCCCACTGCTCAGGCACAGCCCACTGCTCAGGCACATTCCACTGCTCAGGCACAGCCCACTGCTCAGGCACAGCCCACTGCTCAGGCACAGCCCACTGCTCTGGCACAGCCCACTGCTCAGGCTCGGCCCACTGCTCAGGCTCAGCCCACTGCTCAGGCACAGCCCATTTCTCAGGAACAGCCCACTGCTCAGGCACAGTCAACTACTCAGGCTCAATCCACTGCTCAGGCTAAGCCAAATGCTCAGGCTCAGTCCACTGCCCAGGCTCAGCCCACTGTTCAGGCCCAATGCTCAGGAACGGCCCACTGTTGCACGAACAAACAAGCCTTTAATCTTGTTGCTCAGGATGCCAATCACTGCTCAACGCTGAGCCTGATCAACGACACTGCTCAGATTCACTTCTTGATATCAGACTCATCTCTCATGCTCACTGATCATATTAAGCAATAAAGGGTTCATGCCCACTGCACACCTATATGTGAGTCATGGAGAGGTCTGAAAACGGGTTTCCACTCACAAGCTTACAAGAAAGGGCGATGATCAGAAGGAGAGAGTTGTATTGTACAAGGTCATTCAAATGATTCATGAATGTCGTCCGGGGCGGGCAGTGAATCGGGGGGACATGCTGGGGTGTTTTATCCCTAGTGTTGTGGCATCGCTTAGCTTAGAATATAGAGTGGGTCAAGAAATATATTCTTAATGATGAGGAACGCTTTACAATTTTAGACCTGCACAATATTGAGTTGGAATCTAATTTTTCCAAATGCCTCATTCATTCATACAGGGGTCGCTCTAAGAAATGGAGAATAAAATTTTGGTTCTGTGCGAGGAGGGTGTCCATTCTCGCAACCTCCTTTTTCATCAGTACATGGGTCCTGCACTCTCAATATAACTATGGACCTGCAACCGCAATAGTGCATGGTAGAAGACATTAGCCAAACTAATACAATGATAACCCATTGTGCGTTTACATACAGTTTCTATTTGCCAGCTTATATCAGGCCATATTCTTCTCATCTTGTAATCTTTTTACCCCACACCACAATGTGTTTTGCATAATTCTCACTAGCACTACCACTAGAGGGCCTCCCAGTCGTCTCCACGATATCTAATCCCAATATTTAATTTCAAAGGCAATCGAAACACCATAATGGCATTATCGCTGCAATATTGTCTTGTAAGATCATTGTCGATGGCTTCCGCCAGAATTCCTTCTCCTTAATGCCATGCAGTACTCACGTTGTCGATTTCAGCTGTTGTTCTTTTCATTTTAAAGTGAAATCAAGACAATCCATTTGGACATTTGTCATTAAAGATTGAAAAGAATTAAAACTCTTGCGGTGGCGTTGGAGGGGGGTGGTGGTATTCTGAAGACATAATCTCGGTGAAAAGCAAAGGGAATGATGGGAACTACAGCTGTATGGCATCTTGTGAGCGGGAGCAGGAGGACGTCACTTTCTTCTCTATACATATTTGATTTATTGCAGAGGACAGTGCGGGGCATTCAGCTTAGAGTTGTTGGGTGGCTATTCATCAGACAGGCTAAGGCCTCCCGTGCCTTAAACTGGCCTCGGTGGATATAGGCTGTACAAATAAGATTCTCACCCCACTATCTCGCTCCGCCAGGCAGGCCTACATAAAATTCCCTATTTACTGTTTCATTGAGGGCGTGTGCTGATTTAGTTACATCCACATTCCGCTGACGTAGTTGCTTTCATTTAGAATTCCTCTCCCTGTCTTCCTTCGCTCCTAAACCGTTGATTTATGTCCATTGTCACTTTTTCTCGGTTTTAATCAGCTGCAGTAGTGAGTTTTCAGCCACATTGCCCTGGGTGATGCCCGGCTGGGCTGCCCAGGCGCGGCTATACTGTATCATTGCACACCAACTCAAGGTCAATTTTCAATTTCTAACTATCCCATTGGGAGCAGTAAGGGACACAGCTGGCAGCACTCAGATACTTGACTTGCACAATGAACATGGCCTGGCCCAGGAAGCCATACCAGGCACAGATACTATTTGCTGTGAATATCTGTGTCTGGCTCATTCTACCCATTTATTTCACACCTTCCAACCTGATAATATTCCAACCAGCTACGTTTATTTAGCAACTAAATAAATAAATATAAATGTTTTGTTTTCTATCTCAGTCCAATTATTCATTGACGGACGCAATGAATTTTTCTTGGAAACTAAGGCACAGTTACTTCAATGAACAGGTCAAAAGGTTGAAAATAAGCAGACTACAAATATACATGCAAGGGAAAACACTTAAATGGATATTGATTAATGGTCGATCTATCCATAAAGGGCCTATCTATCATAGTGGATGACCATTATAAATATGTCTTCATGTATAAGTGCCATTGGCAGATAATTCAGAGAATGGTAAGCCCCACTGCAGGATATTATTAGAATCATACAAAAACCATAAAATGTTCATGTTTCAATATCTCAACCATTAAGGTCATAAATATTGGACAGGAATAAAAAAATGAATTGAAAAAAAATTTCAATTAAACATTCTGTAACAAATTTCTTGATGGATGTAATTCAAAACAAGATAGACCGACCATTGCTATTTTGGATGCAGACTCCCTTCTGTCTCGTTGAGTGTCCATGCTCAATTTGCTTATCTTCAACAATGCCTAACCTATATATTATTTCCTATAACCTTATTATACAGACACTGGTATCGATCAGACAGTGTCTTGGTTCTGAATATCTTTTTCTCTCACTGAACAATCTCAGCAATATTATTTTGCCGATATTATCCCCCACGCCTCCTGAATGAGTTATGGTCGTTCCCTAATTGGAAATATTGAACTTGTCCATCTTAAGTTGTCAAATTCGTGTTAATCCCATCACACGAGCCCCTCTCTGAGACTGGCCAGATATCCAAATGGTTTTAATCAGAGAGTGTTGTGATTTCATTTTATGTTTATATAAGACATTGGCTAGAAAGCCGAGGAAGAAGAGGGAGGAGGAGTTTGTCCAATATGGAAAGCAATATCCACAAGGTGAGTAACTTAGTCAGGCCCTTGGCAGATAAAATATGTGTAGCGGCCGGGGAGGGTGAGGGAGGAGGGCTGGGTCCAGGCCTGGTTACAGGGGCCGGGGTAGCCTGCCTCCTTCACGGCCACCGCCCGCCTCACACCTTCAGATTTATGAGAACAGACCCACAAATTATGGTCCCGAGACTTCTTTTTGGCAGACTCCTTTCCGGCAAGAAAGTGTTGCCATGGAAACCAATATATCTCTGCAAGCCCAAATCCCCCCTAAAGATCGTTTCCTAACAAGGCTATATTTCCTGCGACAGGTTTGAGACGAGTAAGGCTGAAAACTAGATTCCACCTGATCCACGGTGCCTGATCAGCCGATGTCTCACGAGGAATACACCAACATCAACCAACACATAAACATTGCACATTTGTATATTTATCTTCAACTATCAGCTTTGACATATAATATCATTTAAAGATCCGGTATTTATATCATGAATAACCGTCGATATATGTATCCATACATAAAGTATAAATGGAAGTCCAATCTGAAAATTTTGTGAAACTAAAAATAATATCAGCCAGATGAAAAATAAAGAACATGCCTGAGGTTTATACACGTGAGTTGAGTTCTGAAAGCATCAAACCTGTCAGAAAAGATTTGCGATGAATTAGTGTGTAGATGACCTCCCTTCATTTGCATATAATGATTATGACACGGCAGTATTAGCCTGTCCATTCCTGAATACGCTGCCGGTGATTGATGGTGAGGATTTAAGGAATATTGTGAAACGAGACGAGTTTGCAATTCATTAGTCACCTTTCGACAAAAATATCTAGGAACTGTCTATCAATTCCCCCTTCTCCATTGTAACCGAACCCAGCCTTTTATTTCATATTCTTAAGGCCGATATGGCCCTGCTTGCTGATAAATATGAGACGGTGTTATCATTTAAGGATCATATGACAAACTATTTAATTGAAAAGGAATTAATAGGCTCAGTTGAAATGAAATTTTATATGATTTTCAAGATCAAAGACAATTTGATGTGCACAGTTGAAGATTTAAGTATTAGGTGTATATTTCTGTACTTGTGATTCAGAACTTTTCACCCTAGTTATTGCCAACTAAGAAAACGATCCATTTGGTTTTAAATATTGAAGTAATTTTGATACATTTATATAATTGACGTGTATCATATTAAAAAACACATATAATAGAACTTCTTTGTATAACAAGGTAAGAATACATATAAGCTAAATTTCAAGGCCGATGGTTTTCATAGGAGATGAGAAAACAGTTTGAGTGGGATATTCTAAAGGTCAAGGTTTTTACAAGTGCATTCAATAATATCAATACAACTAAATTACACTTCCACATGCTTCAAAATGACATAGAATATCTTAAGACTTAACTCAAGCTCCATGAGAAGATAATTTCAGCGAGACATAAAATCAGTCCATCACAAAGACAGATTTCCAATTAACTTTGTGATTTTAAATCACATTGGACAGGCTATTCTTGAGTTGATATTAATTGTTCTTATACAAGTATTAAAGCGTTATCAAACAAATGGGTAAATTTCATCTGCTAATTTTAAATCTTTATGGTATAGCTATTAAGCATTATTTGTATTGTATTGCTCTATATTATCTACTTAACCAATCAGGTCATAGTGTTATGGTACTTAATGCCATAGCAAGAATTGCATGTCACGTTTGTGGCCAGTGCTGGGCGTCACCTATTCTCTGTAGACACTTGAGCTGCTCAAGGCTCAGGGAGCGACCCCTAGTGGTAAAAATGTCATTGTCTTTACCACTACACTAAAGCCATGCACAGGACACGTAACTGCTCTCGAATTTTTCACACAAGGTTCATCTTACTCACAAAAAGTCTTCTCTTTTTAAGAGAGCAGAAAAATCTGATACTATTTCAAAAGCTGATTGGCAAAGTATAATTTTACACTGCCTTGGAACAACATTATTATATTGACAATTCTTAGCATGTGTAGGTACACAAGCGATGCTTGGACAATGCATACAAAATTTAGCATTAATATGCAAGACATTATTTTATATTAATTTGATATGTCACATACTGCTTTATTTGACCAATATGGTGTTATGTCCAAATGCATTATTGAAAACACACTACACATGCTGTAGGCATTTTGTCTTTTGCAGCAAACCATCAGACGAGTATAGCAGGGAGTGACGTATACTGTATGTGTAAAAGTCAGGTGACTAATAAACTGAGCACTGTGACAGTTATTTAACAAATATTTAATTTTGGCATTATGAAGCCATCCCATTATTTGATCTGAAATTATTAGACGGATGTTAATTATTCGAGACAATTTGTTTTGCACAGCTTATAAAATATTTTTATATTTTTCAATAAATAGCGCAACAACACACAGACTTCTTTTTAAACACAGGCATCAGAATGATGTCCCGGCCAAAAAAAACGATTACATATAATATGTACCTATTGTTAGATAAGATGAAGTAAAAGAAACTACATAAAATCAAAACAAAAAATAAAATCAATAAAACAAATATTCAAAAAAATGCAAATATTGAACTGCGCAATACAAAAATTAAATCGATTATAGATGGAACATCTCATGTCATATCTGACCATCTTTTTAAAACATTTATATTGGTATATAAACGAATTTTAGCACAAATACACACAACTGTGTATGAAGTCTAAAACAGGCTATTTCATATAATATCAATCAGACGCTACAGAGAATCCTCGATCTGACCTTTGCTTGTTTTCCACCTTCTACGTGTCCAATTAACACCAAAATTAGACAAAACAACAAAGAAGTCATTGTTATATTGATTAGGAACCATCTGTAATGTGATAATTTCACGCATTGGTGGCCGACGACGACGATGATCATCAAGACATTTACCACAGGTAATCAGCTGGTTATGGCAACCCAAAATAAGAAACGATCAATCAAATAGGCTCTTTTGAAGACGTCACATTTTTCGACCAATCAGAAGCATGCACACATCCGATGGAAAAAATGTTAGTACTTGCTCTCTCGTAGTTTCTCACTATTGTTGTTGTCGGTTACAGACGGAAGTGAAAAGAGACAGAAGTGAACACATACGACAGTGTTCACACCAAACTGACACCCATAGCATTCACGCCCATCAGCCAAGTGTTTACCTGATCTCTAGAAATGTCTTGATTACAGATCAAAATATATGTACACTTCGGTTCAATATGAAATGAAATTTAGTGAACTAAAAATAAATATTTAGACTGCTGGGCTGAGTCAAGGTGAACAAGAATAATAGGGATCAGTGATCTGAGTAATTAAACTATTAAATTCCAATATATCTCTTACTTTGACTCTATGTAATCAAAAAGAAATATGTTTATCATTTCTTTACTGAATTACGATGCACGATATTAACGATTACAATCATCGTTATATAATTATGCAACATTCTGTTCATGGAAATGATTTTTAATAAAGCTAATGCTCGATTATTTTAACTTCTCCATTGATTATCATATTCAATATTGCGATTTATGTTATCTCTCTGGCACATATATACAAAGAAGAGAGTGGGAGCTAAGGTTATGAGACACTTGTGCCCAGCACATGGCGGGGCTTGAAATGTATGAGGCTGTTATGAGCCATCAATGCCGCCCAATCACTACAAAGCACATGATAGCATTACTCATGTAGAGCACACATACAAGTGTCCAACTATCTTATGTGAACATAATGAAGTGATGGGGACAAGAAGAAGAAATGTAGCTGCATGGCCATTGTGGCCACATTTAATGATACATTTGGAGAGTCTCTTTGGCGGTCCAATTAGTGAAACTCTCTGAGTTAGGCAAGGACGCCGGTGGAGGGATATAAGGGTCTCGAGCTGCACACAAACGAGACTAGCAAGGCCTTAACACAGCCCTCACTTATTGTGTTCTATCGCCCTCCAATATACACATGGGCAGTGGGCAAAATAGAAATTGTTCTCTCTTAAAAGAAATTCTGAAATGAAGGTAATCAAGTGCCTTCCGCCATCTTTCCTCTCCCCGAATGAGAGGTCCACTTCTTCTGATAATTTCGGCCATTAGCGTTCCGCTTTAGCCACATCAAGAGAATTCTGACATCGCCAGAGTAAGGTCAGGGTGGCAATTTGGCCACAAGGTGGCAGCAGAGCACCAGACACTTTGCGAGGATAACCCAGGTTGATTGCGGAGCATGCGGGACCTCCCTATTGTCCTCCTTCGTCGGCTTAGACATTTTATATTGAATAAATCTGTCTTTATGTTCTGTTTATTCCAGAAATAGTCACATTATGTGGGGTCTCAATGCGGCATATTATGGGACCCTTTTGTTTAAGTTATCTCCTCTTAATCCCCATTTGCGGTGGTTAGAGTGAAATAATAACACATTTATTCCTTTCTTAATGTCTCTAATTTATGGCTCATATCCATAGCATATTAAGATTCATTGTGGACTTTCTTACGAGATAACTTGTACGTGTGGGAATAATATTTTTCACCGACACCCAACGATCTGTATGGTTATTTTGTTGTTGTTTTACATTGGGAGTTCAGATGTTATATTACCTTACACATACATAAAAAACATGAACACAGCTTGGTTGTTAGAGGTGCTCTGCTCTGAGCAGCCTTCTACTGTGCTACTTAGCATGTCACTGTGCCATTGTAGCCAGATTGTTGGTTGGGGAGGGTAATCTGTAGGTCCCCACAGGATCTTTAGCATGTTCTCCTTTTCCTACACATGGCTTGACAATTTGGACCACAGCCTCGTGTTCGCCTTGCCTGGTCTCGCGAGAATTAAGATTAATGGCATTAAGGTGGACCGGGGAAATAATTTGTGTCACCAGCCAATAGGAGGCCGGCAGATAAAGCATCGTGGCATGCAAATGAGGCTGTGTGGATAATACGTTGTCACAGTCGTTTTAAGTCACTAATCTAGGATTTGCTAGCTTTGTGTCATTATTCTCGCGGCTAATTTGGAGTCTTTGGTCTGTCCTAATGAGAATCTATCTGCTTGCTCCCTTTGCTACTTATGTTCAGGACAATTTGAACATTTTCCCTCAAATTTCTGCCATCCAAATACCAGCACATTACACTATCTCTCAAATTTCTCCACTCTTAAACTACCCACAATTCCTCGGCACGCATGCGTAGATCATATCCGGGTCACATGACCTGCTCATAAATCTCTACTTCCTTGATATTATGATAGGAGGGTTTATTCCGGTGGCCAAATCCCTGGGTGCTTCGTCTCATAAACGACGATACTCACATGCACCTGATCGCCACTAATTTAATTGTCAACCTCCCCCTCATTGCACATATTGCACATAGATAAACGGCGATGTGGTGCAATCATACAGGGGACTGGTGGTGGTTTGTGTCCCCTACCTATGGAGACTGAGTGGGGCTGTAGACTTATTATGCTTGATATATTGCTGTTAGCTACCCTCTTTACATCTATGGCAAGCTGAAAATTAGGAGCAAAGCACCTCAATATTTCAATTCTGGTTTCTTTTTTTCTCCAGAGAAAAATATGCCCTCGTGGTTGCATTGCTTTCCTCTCATTCATTCATTTCTTTTTCTACTTTCCCCCATTTCCTCGTGTTTCGGCTATGGTGTTATTTTGCATAATTTCCCTAAGTTTCACCACTGCATTGAGATGTAAGGACTTGCACAAGTGGAACTCATCCATTTCTCGTCCATAAACATGCCTAGGATTACATTATCATCTCCACGCTACGATAGTTACACAAATTCTCCTAAAATGCACTCTAAAATAACTTGATGAGTTTGGGGGTATAATTTATTACCTTTCATGGAAAGCGCTTTTGCAAGAACATTGTATTTTACGCTTCCGTTAAATGAATGTTCTTGCTTCAATTCTTTTCAAGAAATTCTTCCCAGAATTGATGCATTTATCAGAGTAAATCACCACAAATTCCATTCCTATTTCTCAAAATCTAATTCAACAAATAAATAGAATGTGGTTTGGTGTTATTATGTAATAGAGCACATTCATAAACCTGACTATGTGTATTCTAATGACATTGAATATCTCTCAAGCCACACGCAGACAATCGCTCAATGATAATGCGCCTTTTACAGGAAATATTAGTTTTATGTGGTCAAGAGGTTTGGAGTTTTATCTTTCTTTGGTGAAGTAGGATAAGATGTTGAGTCTTCATGATCATTTTGGGTAAGACTTGATCCCACTATATTGCCACACTTCTTTGAGGATGGCTGGGGGATGTCTTCACGGGTGAGAGCCTACAAGCTAGGTGGACTTAGAGGGTGGTGTAAATCCTGACTGATAATCCAGCCGGGGCATTGTAACTAGGGTGGAGGTACTTCTACGAGGCAGGTCCGCGGACCCAAGTTGGCTATGAAGGCTACTAAATCCTTGCTACTCCACTCCACACACCTGAGCCCACATTCCGCTCCTAATACAGATTAAACCCACTGCCCCCCTGGGATTATAACGTATATTTGCACAGACAGTCCAATACACACAGCTTGAGACCTTTGGTAAATTCTGGCACCACTGTGGTATTATGATGAAGTACCTTGTACTTTTAATGTTTTTTTTCTGTAGATGTATATAAAAATACATCTACAACATATTGATACCATTTGCAAGTTATTTGATTTGTCACTGATGAGGATGATCAAATTTTTTAAACTGATTTGAATGAATCTTGGTAAATGTATATATGAAATACATGGAATTTTTCGCTATTTAACCACGTAACAAACAAAACACTATGTTCAAAATCTCTTTCAGGCTGATTTATGTAATAATAGAGCAAATAGAATTAACACGTTTTTTTTTATAGTGATTAGAAATATTACTACATTTGGGCTGATAGCTTTGCAAAGAGAGAATGGGACGCTGGTCGCCATGATGTGCAGTCAGACACGGACCACTGCTACATTATTCATGCATGGAGGGTGATGTGGCCGGGCAGAGGACCGCTGGGGGAGGGTGGGCCTCTCAGGCTCCCTGCAAACCCCCCTGCATCGGCCCTATCACTGACACACCAATCCTTACTACTCACGCGCAGGTCAGTATTCAACCTATCTTTAAATTATGAATTGATTTATAATCAATTTTAATGTCTAACGTAATGAAGTTGGAATTAATAGATTTTGTGTTGGCATTATGGCGAAATTGGAGTAAATTTGTAATTGTAATGCAGAGATTCAAGAAGAGAGATTTTTGAATTATTTTTTGTGCCTTTGTTTCCAGCAGGAGAGCGAGTGAAACATAAGAATATTGTGGGGGGGATTTTATTCAGCGGACATCTCCAAATGACATTTTCTGCTGCAACAGACGACCATTGAATCCAACTGGGATTTAAATCTGTCAGATTTCTGAACCAGACCGAACAAACGAGCACCACAGCGACAGCAGAACAAAATTGTGTTTAGGTAAGATTTCCTACATTTATCTTGTTCATATCAGAAAGATACGATGACATTTTGTCCTCCCTTCCGATGACGTCATCGCAGTGATTATGAAGATTGCCGGGTTAACCCGTATGACCTGGAAGTCCTTTGATCCCGCAGGGAGTACATCATGTAAATGTGGCGAATACCTAACAGGGCGACTTCAGTCTAACGCTCACTTGACATCGTCCAATATAGAATGAAAAGCTTTTAGGTTTTATAGCACTCCTTTGCAATTTCAACACATCAAAAAAACAAATATTATGCCCTTGGAAACAATATTGATGTAATGCCCAGGACTAGGTCTCTATAAAAATAAATAGAATATAAATGATATACATTAATATTGAATACTTCTATACAATGGTACACATGAATAACATTTTTTTTTAAACTAGAGATATATCATACAATATTGTTCAGTTACGCTTGCTATGTCTTTATCTTAGGTTGAATGTTAAAGATCAGAAACCTTGCAAAAAGGTTTTAGATAATCAATTTCTAAATGAACTTCTGGAATGTATAATTCAGAGACATTTTTTGTAGTGTAGGGATTTATCTACAATTGACATTTGTGGTATTTGTGGTCGAAACACATATGCATACTTCACATCGGCCCAGAATAAATTTTGGGAAGGAATGTTTAGAATTAACTATGAAAGTTGTATTTGAATACCGAGCATTGCTCACCTATTTCTTAAAATATGAATATATATTAAAAGTATGAAATATATCATTTTAGCATGGAAATACGCTAGGACTCATAAGGTTCTTTATAAAAGGGTCAATATTATAGAAAATAGAAAAGTGGCAAATTTAAAACCCAACACATACAATAATAGCATCACCGGCCATGCAAATGTTTCACATATGCTCATATGCTTAATCTAAAATTTCATTCAAGAATTTTGGAATCTTACAATAAGCGACACGTTATGATATGATATATTGTATCAGAATAGTTATGGTTTCTGTAATATTGAGAAGCCAAACCATTTGTAATTGATATACAGCAGATAAAGTGATTGTGAAATCAATCAAGAAAATTGTGTTTCAGGTTTTTATGTCTCTTTCATATCGTTTCGGAGATGAATTTCGATTATTGTAAAACTCATATCACACTATCTAGAATATTCTCACAACCTTTGAGAACCAAAGTAAATAATATTACAGTAAAATCAGACGAAGAAAGATAAAATTTAGATCAAGAAATCTTAATTGTTTGCCTATCTTACTTATCAGAGGTTTTTAAAATCAAGGTTAGAATATAGTGATAGAATGATATTTATATTTCTCCATCCCCAAATATCAAATGGCATGGCCGTAAATCTCGCCAAAATTCGTCTGCTGAGTGGATTTGCAAACTGCAAAAAGAAATGTGCACGGTTCGGAGCGCCACCCTCCCAAATTTGCTACGTGAGAGTACGAATCGAATGCATCACATAATGATATTTAAACAGAAATATCTGACGTATACTAGCCCTCGTCATCTCGGATCAATATATATGTAATTTGTTACAATGTAGTCCATACTATTGCATATGTTTTATCACATATATTTGCATAAAAAAGACTTAAGGCTTAATAATATGAAAATAAAATCAGGTGGACATTTCTTTGGCACTGATAATTAATCCACTGTGCGGTCACAGCCAGCGGATTGTAATATTATTAATGGTTCAGAATATGCATGGCCAAACGCATTTTTTACCTTATATGAAAGAGAGACTTGAATTTATACAATAGCTGTTCAATAGTACTAGTGTAATGCACAGAATGATACGTTAATCAATAGTGATAACATGAAAAGACAAATGATATCACTACAGATAAAAACACAACGGGAAAAGTTAGCTTGGAAAGATTGATTATTTTCGAGAGAAATGCAAGCTCCACCGCAGACCGTAATACACCAGCTAATTCAATTTATATTTAATTTATTACAATTCGCAGGACAATTATGCCTAACAATTGTTTTTATTTTATATCAGAAAAAAGAATAGAACAAAACGTTTCTATTCCTGACCGTGCATATAAAATAAAGATATATACGCAGAGTATTGACAAATTTGACTCTGTCTCTTTTGCTTTGTAAAACAAATATAGAACGTATTGGAATGTAATCATTCAGTTCTGGGTTTGTCAATGATTGATATCGAATAATATTTTGTTATTTTGTTTTGTAAGCAGTGTGGTGCGTTTATAGTTCAGCAAATCTAAGAGAATGCATCTACTATTGATTTATTCCTCACGAAGTTATAGAATTTTAGAAGCAAAGAATGGCAAAGAGAAGTCAATATTGGTTTTTGTTTGTCAAGGTGTCGCTACTGAGGAACAATTAGTACCGGTTTACGCCCGATATCACTGCGCCAATTGAATGCAAATGCGCAAGTACTTTGATTAAACAGACAGGAAGTTGGCGAGCGCCACAACTGACATGAGGCTCTCCACCCTTGATAAGTCATCATCCGACGAGAAATTGGAGCCCTCCATTGGCTCCATTCAATATAACGTCTTTTCAATATGGCCTGTTAATTGATTTTATATTTAGAAAATGACACATGCTTTGATTATTTGTTGTGTCTTTTTGTACAAAAAGTGGAATATACAATACAGAAATAAAGTGACATAATGTGATATCAAGAAAAAAATAGTATTTGTAGAGTTTGAGATAGAATTAGGCGAACACAGTAGTGCTGACCAATAACAGGGTGCGAATTTTCTGTTCCATATTGTATCCATACTGGGAATAGGTTTGCGTGTGGTCGTGCCTAATTATGTATGCAGGCTCATGGCTTAATTAAAATTGAGTTGTTTTATGACAAGGTGTTAACGTGCGGTAACTCACCGGGATCACTGTGAGATTAAACCAATGTTCTTAGACTCATTTGTCACGAAAATAGAGAATAAAACCTTCAATTATGGTGATGTTTTGTGTTACATAAAAAGCTATATGATAGTGAGAGGCCAGTTAAGAGTCCACGCTGATCTCCAGGTCACTTCGATACACCGTCGACCCATTCCCATGTCAGTTGTTTGCAGCACCGCAAATAATCCCCCGGAGCACTCCATGTGTTAAGGCATAACTCTATTAAACCACAGGCCTGTAGGTTTGCTGAATATTTCAGCAGCTTGGCCGATAATTGGGAGGCAGTCATGTGAATTGTGTCATCATTCAGTATGACCAGCACCACCTGTATTCAGATCTGTTGTTACAATCAGACCAAGGTTGTGGGATGCCCAGTCCTCTGACCTCTGATTGTCTTGTGTGTGGAGTGGGGTGCCGAGTCCTCTGACCTCTGATTGTCTTGTGTGTGGAGTGGGATGCCTAGTCCTCTGACCTAGGCTTGTCTTGTGTGTGGAGTGGGATGCCCAGTCCTCTGACCTCTGATTGTCTTGTGTTAGGAGTGGAATGCCCAGTCCTCTGACCTAGGCTTGTCTTGTGTGTGGAGTGGGATGCCCAGTCCTCTGACCTCTGATTGTCTTGTGTGTGGAGTGGGATGCCCAGTCCTCTGACCTAGGCTTGTCTTGTGTGTGGAGTGGGATGCCCAGTCCTCTGACTTAGGCTTGTCTTGTGTGTGGAGTGGGATGCCCAGTCCTCTGACCTAGGCTTGTCTTGTGTGTGGAGTGGGATGCCCAGTCCTCTGACTAAGACTTGTCTTGTGTGTGGAGTGGGATGCCCAGTCCTCCGACCTAGGCTTGTCTTGTGTGTGGAGTGGAATGCCGAGTCCTAGATCATCTGACCTTTGTTTGTGTCCTCACGTATATTCCATGTGGATACCGAGGGAAGCGATACTCAATTCCTCAGGCCAACACAGATACATGGCAGATATCTGGTAGTAATTTCAATTACCAAGCCTGCTTTCTTCTTTGATGATAAACATATCATGTGCCTGTTATCTGAATGTCTATTTCATTGATCATAGTTTTGAAACCAGTATCTACAAAATAAAAACCAACAATCATAAACAATACAGAATTCTTAATTGTCAAGGTAAACATTTGATGATATTCAATGATATTCAATGGTACAATGTTTAAATAATATTCAAATAATAATCATATATGCATTGTTCATTCAAATATAAAATATCAGTCTTTGATATTAAATATGTTCATTATTTTTGCAAATACATCCATAAAATAGTAGGTTTGGTGGAGGTCATGTTTACGTTGGCGGCTTTTTTCGGTTTAAACTGAACCTATTGCTTTAAAATGAAATCATTATAAGCAATCAATATTAAACTGTGGCTTCTGTATAATATAATAGAATATATTATAGATTATTTTGTGTGGTATTTTTGAGATTAGAAATCTATATTTTTAGCAATTTAGGGTTGTCTTCAAATGATGGTGTGTCACCAATATTTGTATCCTCTCAAAATTTTGTTGCAAATGCAACTTGAAAATGCAGCTGAAAATGATTGTATTTGCTCTGACACTTTGCACTTCCATTTATGAACACGTCTCTTTTACAATAACAATTCAATGTTCCGAGATATCCCTCTCTGTTGAAATTTGGTTTTAATTTCAATCGTTCGTATAATCTCAAAGAAGTATTGATTGGTGATTAAAAATGCTAAACCGCATCCAAAATCTCATGGGATCTTGGTTTGAGGACTCATGGGATCTACGCTGGGCTGTTTGGATAAAACATGTAAGCAGGCAGCCAAAATATTGAACATTGTCATGCACACAAGGCAATGCTGCACCCAGCGACCTGCCAGACCCCAAACATCCAACACACAACACATCATCAATCTCATCACAAATTTAATATTTTCTTTCCAGAAACAGCAAATTTGATTTGAATTGTCACAAGTGATGTTTGCGACACGATAATAATGGTGAGTTCTTTTCAGCCATTTTTGTTTGGTGGCAATAATGCAAACTACACAGCGTGACAAATGGCACAAAAGAAACAAAACCACAACATAATTGTGAAATATGAATATGCAAATGGTGTTTAAACTCGATTCATTAATCAAGACTGATGGTTGCTGCTAATATGAATGGCAAAGCTTTCTAGCTTACTGCTGTTGAGCAGGCTCCTGATTACACCTAACTACATTTGGAAGAAGTCCAACCTATCAATATTGAAAACTTGCCAGCAGCTTCTCAACTCGGGCCCCTTGAAGAGAAAGAGAGTGGGAAAAATTAATCAGCTTTCCTTATTGTAGGGCCAACTGATTGACTAGTGAACTTAAGCAACGACCAGTGGACTGTTTGATTGGGAAATTGAGCCTGGGTTGACTAACAGATTAGAGAATTGCGTGCTATCTTTCCGCAGTGTCTGTTTAGATGAAATATAGAGCTAGGCTGGATTTCTTAAACAAACATTAAGTCTTGACATTATGGTAAATCAAAAACTTTCATGATAAGTGGGTTTAAAACATAAATCAATAAGCCCTTTCAGGATTTGAAAAACGGTAAACATGGGCAATAAATAAAAACATCTATTATATGACAAATGCTTAAATTTTGAATTTAGATATTGCCATTTATTGTTGACTCTCCCGGTAAGAAATGAAAATTTCATAAATAATAATGATTAATACCTTTATAATCCTCCTATCTGCTCAAGCAAAAGTCATCTGTATCTTTATAAATTGCTACTACTCTATCCTGCCTGAAAATGATAGGCAGGCTTATTATTCTTTTGAAATATTAACACCAACATTTCATCATCACAATGTACTTGGAGTACTATAATGTTAACCAAACGGCCATGTAATTCTGTAGTAAAATATGAAGTCAGCAAAAGGTCATATGATGACGTGTGCCTGCCTCTCTGTCCTCAGTGAATCCATCACACAACTCTCCTTAGGGGGGATCCATTACTGTAACTGCTGCCTGTAAACTCCGGAGTGGACTGTTGGGAGAAGAAAACAAAATAAAACCATCTATCAAATAACGGCCAAGTCTATCCAGGAATAGTGGAGGTTGTAGTGTGAATGATTTATGCCAAGCGATACATTTGTATGAAATATCCTTGTCAAATCTGCACCTGGTGAGCTTCATGGAGTATATTAAGGAAATAATATCAGAGGAAAGTGTGAATCTTGTAAAATGTACAGTCCATTATTCCATTCCAGACAATATCGTAAGCCAATAGGAAAGAAAATGAAACGAGTCCAGAATGATGGATAACTGTCCGTGATAGATATGCTACTCTGGACAATGTAAATTGTCCCATACGAAGATATGACATATCGTATAGTGGACCACAGACCTGTTTGAATAACAGGAACATATCCGTTATAGACTTAAATATCACTTATGTGGACTTCAGTGTTTTGTTTCAGGCAAATAAACATTACATGGGCACAAGAAAACACCCAGAGGAACCATTCAAGGATATAAATTCTATTAGGGACAAATATAAGAATTCACTGCATGTAGAAGTAAAGGCAGTTGTGATTAAATCCTAGCTTGATCTATGAAGATGGTATATATAAAGGCGAAGGTTGAGATAAACGTTTTTTAGGCAGATGATGACAAACATTTTTAGAGAAAAAAGCAGAATAAAATTGATAAAAAAATTAGAATGGATCTGTTGGCTTGAATTCTAGCAGAACATGTTCTGACTAACTCCAGCACATGCTGTGTCGCATGCAAGATGGCCCTCCTCTGTTTTGCAGCTGGCACATATATGATAAATCACTTCTGGTAATTCTAAGGTATATTAAAGATTCATGGCTCTGGCATTATTATTCTTCTTATGTTTGTGTTCTGGTGACACATTCCTTGTATGGAAAGCTGTTTGCCTGCTGACTTCTTATATTCGTTCTCAGAATGTAAATGTGCCAAATAATACAGAACAATATATCTTGGACAGATGAAAGAAAACGCTGTGTAAGCCTGCATGGACTGAACCATTTTCTGTGCTTTTGTGGAGAGAAAATATGTAACACATTGCAATTTGGGTATGACCTTTTTCACATAAAAGTCTCTGTATGTACAATACAATTATGGATTGAAATCTAAATGGTAGAGGTCAACGTTAATCCCTGCTGTTCTGTCCTATTGATGATTAGAGTATATATGTATTGTAGATACCAACTGGGAAATCTATGCGTGCCCACCACACTAGATCAATCTTTCATAAAGCCTAATGTATATGGAGATATTATTTACAGATAGTTATGTGTTATGTTCGTGATCACCATTCTATGTATGCCTGTGGTATGTTGTATCAAAGGATTAGCATGCAAGAAATAATCATAATCCAAGGCTTCATACAATTCTCACATGCGTGTGAGATAGCAAATTGGGCCATACTAAAGATAGGAATATTAGTTACTTACTCACAAGGATGATTTCACTTAATATAGTACCGCTTAATGCTGACCGTATTAAGGCTCTATACCACCGATAAACTGTGCGGGGTCTGAATATATGAATATTTAAGAGATATTATTACTTCAACTAATATAATCTAAATGTCTAACTTCAGGTATGTAATTGCTCAGAAAAAAAAATGGCAAATATTTTTTATTATTATTTGCGGCCTTCTTTTATATTTTATTGTATGACTTTATGATAAAAATAGTCCAACATTATATTAGCATCCCAACTATGATAAACAAATACACATCTGGCATTAACAATACACGATTGGAATGGCATGCAATACTTATATATGGAGGATAAATGCATCAAAAATAATACCTCTACGGGCACAGACTATAGAGGTGTATTTTGATATTATGGTAGTAGGATTATGTGCTATGAAGTTTTCTAATATTTCGTGTGGAGCTAGTTCAATGTAAACAGGAAATGATAATACATATTGAAAGTGTTGGAATTCGACTGAACATAAAGCTTAAAGCTTATAAAGTAAAAACACCAGAGCGGTGTCCACAGGAGAGGTGTTTAATGAATATGGCTGTAGATTGTGGTGGGTTGTGGGTTTGCATATAATTATGTGCTGTGAGGTGCATTGGCAGCGCCAGGTGATTCTCAGTCTGTACATGAAAGCCTCAAGCCATCACAGCGTCTAACATAATTATGCAAATACTTGAAACTACTTCCCACCATGCAGGCTCACAAAGTTGTCTCTGTGCTCCCGCTGTAATTGGATTTGATATTCATAGTTACACAGATGGCCACAGATGAATCTAATACTAGACTATTCCACGCAGACATTTAAATATGCAAAAACTAACAAGTTTGTGTATTATCTCCACAGACAGATGACAGATGAGAAAACAGTCTTTTATTAATGAAATGTCGGATATGAACATGTCTGAAAATATACGAGTAGAATTGTGTTGGGTGTAACCAGTCATAACAATTCTAATATTGTGCAATGTGCAGCTTGTGGTTTATGTATAACTTGATTCCCAGACTACAGGCTTTGTCGCATCTTATCAAGTGGCAAGCATATTTTCATGGTGGCAAGCATATTTCAATGGCAAATTCCAGCTGGGTTTAACCTTAATTGGAATGAAAATGAAACACATTTTTTTGTTTTAAATGTATCTTTTGGGGAGAATGGTTGATCGATTTAATCTGAGCAGTGCTAGTTCAGTAATGATATTGCGTAAAATCATATTAACATTACAACCATTCAAATTAATGTGTAGATTATGCAATATACTAGTTCAATGAACGGTCAAATTAGATAAACTTCCGGATCCACAATAAAAACGTATAGAGAATGTTCCTGTGTAATATGTCTTTGGTAAGAGGACACTCACCTGTATAATGGGTTGTTTAACCAAGCTGGTGATTAAAGCAATGCCACAGAGGCAAGATATATCTTATCTACGAAATTCCATCTTCTCCCTTATAATTGAAATGAAAATTGATTGAAGACAGCAATGATTTAAGCCATGTCCAGGAAAGATTATATTGATGAATTAATCACTACTATTCCATACGGACACGCATTTTACATTGGAATATATGATGATGGATGGAAGGAAATAGGCACATTCCATCATAGCATTGGTGGAGGCGCATTACATAGTGTTTCCCGGAGAAGAGAATGATGTCCATATTAATAGCGGATATTGTCACTGTAACATAACACTTTAATTCAATTAGTATTGGTTCAAGTTTCCAAATGCGCCCGTACTTAAGGTGAAAAGGCACAAGTCAGCTCGCCAGGAAAGTGTGTCATTGTCATGTGGATAACATGATTAAAGCATACATTTAAAGCTTTCATGAAATAAGGTTTTCAAGCACATTTTTACTTAATATAAAAAGGAGAAGGGGATATCTATATAGCGCTGATTCCAGACAATATCTGATAATAAGTTCTCAAGGCAAATGCTCTACCAATGAAGCCATTTTGGCCAGCTAACATATATGTTTATACCCTAAGCTTTGTGATTAAATGTGATTATCCATCATATTACCTCCACAGAAATGTCAATGACATTTGAAAGTAGTCGAGACATCTACTAAAATCCAAATCATCCAATGAGCACTTTGTCTACAAACATTGCTGACCAGTGATCAACTGCATACATCAGCCCAGTTAAGGCTTGCTAACAATGGGGCACTTTTAAATTGAGATACTGGAGTCATTTGCCTTACAGATGCCTGTGTGTCCGTTAAGGTTTATCTATTGGTATTTGCCTCACACCCGCACGGACTGCAACAGTGGTCACAAGCGCACTGCACAGTACTTGGTACTTTCAGCAAAACACACTAATCATGGCAGGTGTATTTTTCTTGAGCTTGTTTGTATCAAAGTTTCATGACCATATATCATTTATCATAACTCAAATCTCTGTAATATTGCCTGTGACCCCCATGATGTCACGAAAGCTCTATATATATATATATATATATATATATATATATATATATATATATATATAATATAAGCAAATATGCACATAAGTTAGTCTTTACCTTTTATTTTGTTAATAGAATGGCTAAGCTCCCACTTCAAATAAGATGATTTAATCTCTCCTTCCCCGCATATCTCTTCGCTCACTGGTCAGCACTTGCTTATGCGTACGTCATCTAAGAATAGTATGTGCATTCAAATATCTCATGAGAATAACTTGACTGATAACGGGGTAAAGATCCTAATGCATGATTCTATAAATACCGAAGAACAGCTATTTCACAAAATAATTCATATAATAAAGTGCATAGATCAAAATTGAGACCGACAAAATATAAGATATAGCCTGTGTTTCAATATTATTTTGATTGTAATTTGAAAATTTAATAACATTTTCTCTTTTGGATTATTTTGACATATTTTTTTTCTAGTTGAAGAACAACTTTATCCCTATTGGATTAAATATAGATTGCGGAAATAGATGAGGGTTTTTATTAGAAAACTCTGGAATGTTTATTGAATATTTATTGTTACTGTAATGTCTAGTGGAGGATAGTGGTACATTAACGGCAATGAAAAAAATCAGTCCCTCTCGTGAAACGCTATTGATGAAATCCCTCTGATGAAACCCCTTTGATTTACTTTTGAAATATTGTCTTTTCCTGAGTCACCAATGCTTTGTTAAATAAAATCCTTAAAACTCAATCATAATCTTTTAAATTATTTTGCAAACGTTTGGGAATATCATATATCTATCTTCGAAAAGTAGTAGGTACAAAAAGTGTTTGGTTGAGGAAGAGTCGCCATATTAAAATGATCCTCGTTTAGTTGGATCAACTCCCCAGACTCTCTTTTGGGCCGGCATAAGCTTTATGTAGATGGGTCCCCGGACTTCATTACGCAGTCAGGACCGTACTAGATGGTGACCGATCTCAAGAGGGCCTGTCTGGTGATGACGTCTTACATCACCTGCCATCACATGAACGACTGGTACAATCCCCACATCCGACGTCATCAAGGCTCAAACTGTGTGCTAGCGGGTAGGGCACCAGACGAGCTTGTGTTTCCGCCTGATAGTCATAGCGGCAAACTGCCTTGTCTTGACGCTGCATCCGTCAAGGGATTAAAATGACAAATAATGTGGGGTCGTCAGTTACGTGCTGTGGCGTGGTGTTGACGGAGGTGACAGGGCCGAGGACGCTTCTATTTCCTGCTCACTCCGACCACCTCAACGCCTGAATCTGCCCATCATTGCTAACCACCCAACCCGCCATAGTAAATAAACGAGAAGGTTCAGTCAGAAAGCAAGTGCTTGTTTTTGCCACGTGGCCAAATACAAAAGCCGTCAAGCGCGGCTATAATGTCGGGTCATTTGGGGGTGTTCATCAGCGATAAGCCGGGCAGGTGGACGGCCACGATAAGAGAAGGCCCCGGCACCTTGCCTGTCCACGCACCCAAAGCCAGTCTAATTGTTAAATGATGCAGCGTGGCCCCCTCAAGTCCGCATCGCCCAGCGCAGGTTAACTTTGCTGCCCGGAGATGGACAGCCTCAGAAATGACCGAACTGATCGCTAATCTGGCGGCCATAATAGCAAGTGTCCGGCAATAAATGGGCGCCTGGCAGCAGGTCTCGCAGCGTGAAAAACCTGGTCCGCCATCAGCCCCCAGCCAACAACAAGCCGACAATGTGTTCACGCATTGCTTTGCCAGGTCGCAAAGCATTTGTCCCGGGAAGTCGCCCTCCGCACTGCGAGGCTCATCTCGTCAAGGTCCAATCTAAACTGCTAATGACGTCACTGGCTTAAAACTGCAACCGTGTCTGAGACTCGGTGACAAGGCGAATTTCTGGCAGGACTTTGTCCTCTGAGCCGTGATTATATGCCATTACGGGACAGGCTTTGAGAAGTTCCAACAAAGGAAACAATTCCCTCTCACAGCAAATTACATTTCAATATTTTACGATGACAAACTGTTGGGGAGCAGCATTTCTGGTTACATTATGGAAAGCAGGGCGAGGTCCCGCTGTTGAGCCTGCATCCAATTTAAGTGTATCTACGCAGGCAGGGTGCCCTTCTTAAATCTGTCTGTCTTGTTACCAAAGATGATGGATCGCTGCAAGGCGAGATTTAGAATTATCCTATTTGGTCCAGTTCTCGTCACCGTTATTTGATAAACGAGAGTGCCGTTGAAAAAGCAAGAGAGAGAGGAATAAGGGGGTTCATGAATCATTAATCAGCACGGGGCGTACATAGTCAGGTGATCGCCATGTCCCTCTAAGGGTACCCTTTCTTATAGATAACTTCTCAGAACCACACAACACTTGTACTTAATGTCTTTGTGTTGTTTTTTTGTAGAATATCTATGAGCATAATAGGGCATGAAGAAGTGAAGAAAATAAGCATGGACACTCAGTTAAAGGTGAGTCACGGCTTTATAATTCTTCTCTTGGTTTCCTAGGATTTAGTCTCTTAAATAATTTACGTTTCCACCCACTGAGAGTTGTATTTCAAATGCTTTTTGACCTTTTGCGAGTACGTATCGTAGGATATTGATAAATAGAAACCAAAATAATGAAAAATAATCACGAAAATTTTGTACGTTTCCAATGTTTTGTATTAGAAATTACATTTATAAATAAAATGGACAATAAATGATGAAGAAAAGCATTTCTAGTTTTTTTTTCTATTATATTAAATACTACGGGCATGATGCGTATGTTTCGTGTTGTACTACGTCTCCAGCTTGCATGACGCTACCTAAGATCTAGCAAGAAAGACTAATCTTTGTGGTCATCGACTTTGTCAACTTTTTAAAATATTAGAATCTCGAAGAGACAATTTAGGTTGTTAGCATGTTTATGAGACTATTCTTTGAAGTACAAGCAGAGAGGAAATATTATCTACCAGCTGAGACCTACTTTTCGTATAACAAGCTTATATAGTACTAGTACATATATTAGAGCTATCCTTCTACTAAACAGTTAATAGAGAAATAAAGTAACTAAAAGTCCTGACTAAATCTGAGAAATGAAAATGAAAGCTTCATCTGGGTCGACTATCTACCTCACACAGAAAGCCTTTCTTGCCAGTCACTAATGATTTATTTATTTGCCTTCCCGAATGGTATGTCGATATAATCCTGAAGTAATCTCACTGTTTGTGAGGATGAATGAGGTACGCTGGGAATTGTAGTTGTGTATAATTAACATGGAAAAGTGATGACAGTTATAAGAAATAACTTCAGGGTTATGTATGAGCATATTTTCAAATATTCATATAGAAAACAGTGTCTAATTGCACATTTTTATGTATTGTGTTTATAAATGTAAATTTTAGTTTTCAGTTTTTGATTCAATAAGTGACCTCAATTATGATTATGGGTTTCAACGGCGTAAGAGGAAGTAAAATTTCAATTGAAGCTAGAAATCTTTAAAATCAACTTATATATCCAATACAGAGTTTGATACTATAATTTATAATACAGTTACGCCTTTATATGTGTATTGCATAATGACAGGACAACAAATTAGCTTTAGATGAAATATTCACATCACATTGTATGAGATATCATAATTTATAATTGGGAAGTGATTTATATAATTATAATAATGACTATTATGCGACGGAGCGCAAATAGGTTGTCCACTATAGATAGCATGCTAACAGAATTTAATATTTGATAAGTTCAATGCATTGGAGGCAACATTTAATTATCTTGAGAGATGAGTGGGCTTGACATTACAGGTTATTTGCAGTCTAGAGTAGATTGAAACATTAATATAATCTTTACTACACATTGGGATCATGACAGATGAAATTAAGTGTGCTTGGTGTCACAAAACTGAACTTCTGTGTTTTCACATAAAAGTGTAAAAGAAAATGAGATAAATTGAAATTTAATTAATTCCAGTTAGATCTTCACCTTGATGTAAAGACAGACGTTGGAAAAGGAATAGTAGCCATCATTTAAATATTTAATTTTTCTCTATTTTTTAAGTATTTGCAACATTTGGGTTTAAGGATTCCAGCTTATCAACCATATCGATCTCAAATCTATTGTGTTCATAACCTATAAAGATCTCCAGGCCATGAATTATTATTTTTTTAGTATGAAAAATAAAACGGCTATCTAGAATAATTCTGATATAATTTGATTCGTCTGCAAAGATTATATATTAAGTTAAACAAAGAATAAATGTTAAGTTAATATTACGCTAAGGCTTCAAACGAACCAAAGAAATTCAAAATAAAATCACCATTATAATCAGTAATATCATAAAAATAACTTCAATGGTAAATATATTTCTGTTGGTGGGTTTATAACTAGACCCTGGTCAGATGGTGATTTACATGCATCTTACATTGTGGAGATTGCCGTTCTTTTTGACAATGTTGGTGGTCGTTACTCAACAGAATGCCTTTTGGAACTTATAGAATACTTATAGAATACCGCTTATATGCAATGTCTTCAGTTATCAAAGCGATTGTGTGTGAATCATTCAGAGTATCATGCCAACCAAAGGCGAATTTTATGAATTTTCATTTTCCTACGAGGAGTCCATACAAAACATTTGAAGAAATACGTGAGGCGAGGATTATTCCTTGTATTTGTAACATAATCACAAGATATTGCTGTTGTTTGTGCTTTTGACCTTGGTATTTGATGGCGTGTACGTATTCGGATCTATTTGTAACAAGTCTTCTGTCTTCGGTAGCTCCACATTGGTCTGGATGTCAGAGTCAGGATTGACCTTGACGTTCTGATGAAGATGAATGAACTACATTTAATAAAAAGTACAACAAGCAGCCTCTGCAGTTTGACACGTTCTTTGTGTGTCGCTGAAAGGTTCGGGTCTGTGATGAAAAGATAGGATTGGGTCCGATCCAGGCTCAAGCCTCACAAAGCTCAGCACACGAGGATGTTTGAGACGAGGTTTTGCGCGAGGTTTGAGGTCAGCTGACTAAGGGATGGGTTGCGGAGCAGGTACTATGCCGTAGCACCCCAGCTCACATCTGGTTTTGGCTAATGAAAGACAGTCTAGAGAGACACAGCTTGTCCCATATGTGTGTTAAGGCCCCCTTCTTACCAACTGCCCATCATAGACTATAAAACCTAGATGCTGACGGCATAAAAAGGGTCCCCTGTCTAACATATCTTCATTTGACCCCTCACTTGCCTTATGAGAACCTAGTAAATCAATTCCTTAGAAGGAAGCACGCAGCCAAATTTGTGAAAGAAAATGCACATGGTGTCTGTATATTTAATCCCAACAGAAGTGAAATATTCATCCAAGATGTGGCGTAAAGTTTGGCAGAGAGAGCGTACAGTGTGTAATTTGATTGTGTTGTGGTGTGCATACACTCTAAATGTTGGGACAGGTTACTTCCGGCACCTAATTTCATCACGGTAGGGACTATATTGTCCCTGGCGGCAGGATCTCACCAGGACGAGGTGAGAAGGCAACATGGCGGCTGCCCTCAGCATGGCCTGTGTCTGACACTGACATTCTGAGTAAATATGGATACGACTCAACAACATCTTGACCTGTAGAGATGGACTAACAGGCTTTCGGTAGACAAACTCAGAAATCTTTGGAGAGACGTTAGGTATGATAGCTTCTATGGTTGTGATCTGATTATGCTTATCCTTATATGGAGTTTTTCTGACTGAAGAGTAACCACTTCCTCCCTGTCGAGATGTATCTCAGAACTTGTCCTTTCTAAAAACAGATTATTTGGTACGCACATATACTTTAAGCCGAATCATGTCTTGATCAATTCTATTCTCAAAGTACAAACCCAGCTGCAGAAGAGTGCATGTTATTAATGTTCATTCAATACTACAGGGTTGGGTGCCCCCGGTTTTAAGCAATGGAAGCTGCAAGAATGTGTGTCTCTGTTTGGCTTTGTTGATGATTAGACTAAATGCCTTCACATATTCATGCCTGGTATGCCAGGCCAGGCCAGGTCTTTATTCATATATACGGCGTGTGCTGGCCATTTCATAAAAAACATCTTATGGCTGTTAATTAATAGAGAAACACACATGGTCGTGCCCAACACTACTGACTGTTAAGTGTCTTTCCGTTGGGGGGCACATGGCTTTGTCCACACACCAATCTACAGCACTTTACCAAACTCATCATCACACACAAAAACACATCTTCCCTTTTTCTTTGGGAACACATTTTATTAATGCAGATAGTGAGGAATTTGTTTCTGGGTTGATGTGTTTACCGTAACAATTAAGGCTTGCAAGATTCTAAAGAAAACGAATAAGAGGATGGTTTTATTGATAGCGTAGCCTGTCTTGAACTAGATTGGGATGAAATTGTGGGCGTATTAAATTGTATAATTGTGTCGTGTTTACAGTTTATAGTTATTTGGCATCCAGCAATATAATGTCCTATTTCTGGTTGAGGCCTAGTTGTCTATCCCACCATCCAAGTTTCATGAATGCAGCAACACTGTAACATAATTTAATTAACTGCCTTGGAATTGCAACATAAACTATAAGTTGCTCACGATTAGCTACAGTCATGCAAATAGGCCACACTCGCATGTCATGCTCGCCCGCCTATCTCTTACTAAATTACAAGGCAAACAAGGGGCGTTTGTAGCTGGGAAAATGTGGCAAATTTTGTGACAAGTTTGGGACCTGGTTGATAATTAAGTCCAACTTCAAAGCGTGTTGTCTTCTGGCAGTCTGTGTGCCCAGGAGTAACTCAACCAATCGCTGCTGTTAAAAGTTAGTTACAAACAATATTCTCAGTAATGACGTTAGGGAAATTCGCTCGTTAGCGATGTTTGTTGGCGATTTTGTTTGAGTTTTGTAATTAAAGCTTAACAAAGCAATAAGAGGATGGCAATCCACATTGCACCCTTGGTGGTAGGGACTGAGCACTGTGTGACAGAATGGCGTGATGTAATCACTATCCACCGCAAATAGTCATAAGTCACTGCTCTATAAGTCGTGTCTGACCACTCTCAGACCATCATTCACATAGTGTGAACTTGCATTGTGATCAATACTGTACATCGAATCTCCAACCATTCCGATTGTGGTAGAGGCTTGATCACATTGAAAGCATCAGTCACATAGTAGACCTTAAACTTTCAACCATTCCCATTGTTATATATTGGAGTATAATAAATGTTGCGTGGTGACGTCTTAGTTTGTGTGCATGATGCCACAGCAAATCGGGTGTTTGTATGTCTGTAACAATGGGAGAGTTTGAACCGATTTGTGTTTCCTAAAATTGCCGTCAGTGAAGCAGTCATTTTTGGATGTTTAGATTTTTGATAAAAGTAATTTATCACTTCAAAATTAAAAGGTTTTGAGACATCTAATGATGATATTTGGGATATTTTTTTTTCCTGAATAGGTTATTTTCCGCAAGCTCCCAAAGTTAATATTGACAAAGGAGTATTTAAAAATATACAAAGCTTATATGAGTATCATATTTGATACAGAGGTTTACACAACAGATGTTGTATGTATTTTTTTAATTGTCGTAATTGTTCACAATTATTCTTTGTTGGAATTAATGTCATATAAATGGAATCGACCATGTTACAATATAAATGGAATTTAGAAATAATATATATATATCAATAACCACTGGAAACAATAGTATATTTCACTCGCAATATATGATTAGTTAAAGCTGTCGAAATGTTGAATAACGTCATGTTCCTCAAGTTATCGGTCCATATGGCTTCATAAGACACAATGGATTGGCGGTATCTCACCAGTACATTTGATCTTATGGCGTCACAACTCCATTCATTATATTCAAGTTTATATCAACCCATGTGGTCTGTCACTATAGTCTATCCTTCAATTTCAACCCATCATCATCTATTATATAGACTTGAACACGACGGAAACGTTTGTCAAATAGTCTACCCTTGAATTTCCAACCATATCTAAACATATAGAACGATCACAGGATGTCAAATAGAATGACCACTGGATATCATGTATATATATATATATATATATATATATATATATATATATATATATATATATATATATATATCTTTATATATATATCCTGAGGTGTCATATATATGATATAACCTAAGGATGTCATGTAGAATGTCTACAAGCTATTTCTGATATTTATCCATTTTTGTACAATGTAAGCATTATTTCATACATCATTTACCAAACCATTCTTCTCATTTAGGTGTTACAACAAAATGCAAATGATGTATAAATAAAGATAAAGAGAAAAAAAGCCTAAAGTTATCCACTTCCAATGTGATGTAATGGCAAAATAAAATGATGCACAAAGAAAAGTAAAATTAATGGATAAATTTTAATCTAAATTGAACTTTAGATTGCACACTGTGGGTGTTATCACCTGGGAGTAGTCAATGTAATTTCACGTTTTGAATATGGATTTTTTTTGTCTTCTGTAAAGTGTTTGTTATTTAGATGCAGATAGAAAAAACACAGATTGCTTACAAATGAATTCATAAATATTGAAAACACATTGTTTTATAAACAGATCAACCTCAGTAGATGGTAATACTGTGCTTTTCTGACGATTCTTGCTGGCACAATAGAACAACACATTGTCATGTATGCAATGGACGTGGAAGCTGAGCGATATTCGGTGCTTGTCCCTGGGGGAGGTCCCGGATGTCGGCAGACGAGACCAGAATACACCTCTCTGTCTGTGTTCTTGTCAGACTTGAGCAGGGTGTACATGCCACGGGTCCTACACACTGTTCTCATCACATCTTATATCACCTTGCTATTTGTTAGCCAATGTCTTACTGCCAAAACAAGATTTATCCCCTTCATATTTTGGTCACATAGTGAACACATTCAGTTATTTTGACTACATTTTTACATTGGAAGCATCATTAAGATAAATCTTACATGATTGGCCTTTTTCTATTTGAATAGATACATGTACGAAACTGATTGACCAAAGGGCGTCATGTGCAACATATTACAGGCCTTACAGTCTTGAATTTGAGAAATTATAAATAAGTATGATACATTCCGGAAGTTGTCAGCCGCAGATTGACGTACCTAATTAGGATGTTACACTCGTTGTTGAAACTGGTAATATTCTACCCAGAAAAGCCTGAACATGGCCGGTTGTGGGCTGTGATTGTCATTGAGCAGTCATTGTTTCACAACCGATATGGGTGGCCTGCCACTTCAACATGAAAACCATTTCATGTGAGATCCTTGACTGCGGCCAGGGGTGGCAAAGGCCACGGTGAACAGGTCCTCCATTAGCCTCAGTGTTACACCAGCTACACCCAGCCTAATTGCTCTTGATCTGTGCCATTACAAGAAGATGCCGCATTCGAACCCCCCTCCCCACGCCCCATTTATCGCCACCATCCATTTCTTATAATTTCTACCGATCTTGATTTGTTTATTCTATGTATATGTACGTCCTTTCCTTTTTCTGTTGGCATATTCTGTTACATTTCCATATTCAATTTATTTGAATTCATTTCACCAAGCCTCATTACCTTCTGCTAGATTTGAGCTCAATACAGAACTCCTATGATCACTGTGTCTCCATAGCATCTTGATTGCACTTTCAATGTCAGCCGCATTCACATTGCCCTTCCACTTATATTGCAACTTCATTTTCCTTGTTGCACTCTAGTACACCCACATTGCGCTATCCTAGAATATTGATCGGCGACATAAGCTCCAGTTAATATATTGAAAATAATCTGGCAGCGTCTTAGAACTCGTGTTCAAGGAAATCTATGAAAAAATATATATTGATGTCATCAATCACAGATATATCTCATGAACTTCTCAAATACTGCTGACACCTAGCGGGAGTGCTATTCACACTCAGCATGTTTGGCTTTATTGTTATGGTTACACTATTATGTTGCAAGCATTTTACGTCCGCAACAAGAGCATATCTATCACGCTTTTCAAGCCATTTTGCCATTCACATTTTAATTGCATTGTCACTTTGTGCCACACTTACATAGCGAGATAAAATATTGTGGAATAGATTTTTAAGCTGGAAAGGCCTGGACCGCATAAATAGATCTCCACAATATATAACGTTAAATTAATTAATTTCCTCTGTTGCGGCGGTTTCTATGTAGCATTGTGGCAATGAGTGACCTGCCCTGTAAGTTGCCAGTTTTCTGTTACTAGGCCGCAGTGACAGGTCCCGGCACCTCTCACTCCACTACTCGATATCGCCTTCCCCACCCAACATTGCGTGCCCCTGTGGTATTATGCTTTTGTGAGCAGTTTGAAAATGATACTCTGTTCAATTATATTCAACCCTTCGCCGTCATATTCATTGTCTGTGCGGACCTCATCAACAAGCACCGGATCAATAAATGACCTAGATTCCACACGTATATGTGAGTTGCCTTTTCGTCCTGCTCAACAAAAGGTCACTTCATACTTCAGAAACATTTACAGCTCTTTGGTTCCAAGACCTTTTTTTTCTTTTATACATGTACAGAGTGCAACATCTGTGTTTATCGGTACAATGTGAAGTACATCTAGAGTGCCACATAACAAACATATATTATTCTTATTCTGCGATGTCTTCTGTTTGCCGCTTGAGGCGGCAGAGAGAAAGAAAGAAAGACAGAACAAACACACAACAAAGTAGCACAGACAGGATTTATGGAGCAGGTAAATCGAGATTTCTGATGTTTTTCTCGTATGTCTATTCATCTCTCAGTCCGACTCTCAGAGAGATCCGTGACACCAATCAAGGACCCGGTGTCCTGTGCTGCTTGTGGGAACACATTTCCCAGTCAGTAGCGAAAACAAGAGCTCAGTTCTCAGTTCTGACTTCTGAAGTCGGTTTGAAAAGAACACCCAAAAGTACTTCATTCTTCCATTGTAATTAATAATGACGATACATGATGCTTTTGGTATTGGAGATAAGGTCATTGTTCTTCAATGCCCTTTGCAAAGAAATGTGTGTCAATCCTTATCACTCTAACAGGAACAAATTGACTGCATTATATAGCTAGAGGACAGTTTCTCTTCCAGTCACTTCTAAGGTGGTGCTACTTACATCATGGCAAATATGACAATATTGTCAGCTAGAAGACATGACACACATGCATAGGTATAATACAGAGTTCAACAGAACAAAGAAGGCTGCCGAGTGATATTGCATATAGTAAACAGGTACTTTGTGTGTGTCCTCTTTACACATGAACAGATAATGTAAAATGTAAGTGTATCTGTGTCTCTCTCTATCCGTATAGTGGCTTATAAAACAGCAATTATATTCACATAGGCGTTTAAAGTAATATTCATCAATAACATTATAAATAAAGAGGAAAGCGAGGTTTTCTTTATGGAAAAAAATTACTCATGCCTCTGAATGAAGACAAGACAAACCTCTTCTAATTTATCCAGTGGTATGATTGATATTGGCGAAATGAAGCCGAGTCGTTTGTATAGCTCATTGCCTGGTGTTATATTAGCTTTGTTTTGACAGAGATCACATATTGAGGAGGGATATGCACATGACAATATTCCATAAGGTCCCCCGCGTGGTATAAATGACCCCTAACGAGGCAATGCAGTCTGCCAATCACACGTCCCATTTGTGGCATGATACGCAGGCAAACATTGTCCATGCATACGCAGGCAAGCACTAGCCATACAAACGCATGCAAGCATTAGCCATACATACGCATGCAAGCATTAGCCATACATATGTAGGCAAGCATTAGTCACAAATAAGTAGGCAAACATTAGCCACGCATATGAATATAGAGTCAATCATTAGCCATGCATACGCATATAAGCATTAGTCATAATATGCAGGCAAATATTAGCCATGCATATACAGGAAGACATTAGCCATACATATGTAGGCAAGTATTAGCCACAAATAAGCAGGAAACATTAGCCATGGATATATAGGCAAGCATAAGCCATACATACACAGGAAAACATTAGCCAAAAATACGCAGGATGACTCACAAATAAGCAGGAAACATTAGCCATGGATATACAGTCAAGAATTATCCATGCATACGCATATAAGCATTAGCCACAAATACACAGGCAAGCATTAGCCACACATATGCAGGCAAGGATGAGTCACAAATACGCAGACAATAGTTAGCCACGCATATGCAGGTAGGGATTAGCCACAAATACGCAGGCAGGGATTAGCCACGCAAACGCTTGCAGGGATTGGCCACGCATATGCATGCTGGGTGAGCCTGTCAACTACGTTATGTAATGTATTGAAAGAGCCCCTCCACCGCCTCGAGCATCATCTTCTTGCTCCCTCAACTCCTCTTGTCAGTTTTGACATTTGCATAGCGAACCATGAAGTACCATGATTTTTGCTTCTGTCTTTTATAATGGAAATATGTTAATAGTACTTATGAATTTGGCTTTGCTTATGCCGCAGAATGCAAGAGCCTGGCTGTGTTTCTGTCATCTTTAATATTGTACATTATCAGGGAGGGGTTCGGTGCATTATATTTGATTGTGACGCAAGCTTATCTATTTTAACTATCTTTTCATCATGAATCCTGATTTAGATCTTACATATTAATACATATTTAAGCCTTATAATCTAATGAAACCTCTATTTGAACCTTTCTCGACATCAATATATTTGTGTCACAAGTAGAGCATGCGTACATGAAGTGAAAGTCTGTAGAGGCGTAAATCATAAGCTATAAATAGATTGCAACTAAAAGCAAGATGATATCTATTGACAACTATTACGTACACCGAAATCCTAATGACTCTGATGCATAATATATGTAAGACTATAGATTGCAATTATAATATACAACATCTCCAATAATATCATTGTGTTCAATACAAATGAGATAAATTCTGTTTGGGTTGACACAGGTTCCAGTCTAAAATTATGACAAGTGTTATCTTGTGTGGTGTTTGTCAAATGTCATGAAATGTTTTTTTGTCAAGTCTCTTTTGTGTTGAAGTGAGATGATCGGTTCATAGTATTCATTTCAATTTCTCATATACTATCGGTGTAAATACTGTATTTACAGCTTAAACTGTCTGACTAAATATTGTCTATGCATTGTGAGTTTTATTTGTGACTAAAATTGTGTTGCCTCCCAAAGAGGAAACAAAAATGATAGATTTATGATAAAATAAATTGGATTATTGAAGATTGACAAGGTCACTTCAGTTGTAAATGGCGTGGGTCAAGAACTATTTGTGAATCTCATAGAAAGAGAAAATTCTTTATAGTATAAATCAAATTCAATTCTTTAAAACTAATAATTAATTCTATTTTCATTTTTTTACATGTAGATTCATTTGTACAAGAGGAAAAGATGACTAAGATTTTGTCCTCCTGATTTTTTCCGATTTTATAATGGTTTCTGTTGTGCATGTATTGTCAAAAGAAGGAAATTGCTAGAGTAATGTATTCTTCCTTCTGAAGTTGATTGTTCAGCCATTCTTTTTTAGTGAACATTATATGACCTCACTTAAAAGTGCACATCCGGGCATTTGAATCACGTGACATCCGAAGTAGGTCAAATGACTGTCATCACGTGACATGCCCGTGATGTCATGTAACTAAAAGAACACAAGACTTGACCTGTCAGGCAATGTAACTGAAATCAACATCTGGGAAAACAAGCAGGTTCAAAGGTTTGGCATCAAATCAGGTCTGTTTTTTGTCAGCCTGTCTTCAGTTTTTCCTCTTGGCTGCTTTCATGTGAATAACAATATGGAGGATAATATTGGATGGCCGGTGTGCTGTTCTGCCAGAGCTCATATTGTTCTCAGTAGACATTGTTACCTATATAATATTCATCAGCTAGTAACATGAAATGTCTGTAGGCCAAGCATATAGCGAGACATCACTTCGCTCCATATGTGTGAAGTGGAAACACAAAGGAATCTGTACACTGAGTTTATGCTGCCTACTATAGAATAAAGAAAATAAGATTGCAGATGATAGATTCCATGATGTATGTTGACTGTTAATTGCCCATTTGTGGGTCTGTGAGTGTGGTGGCTTGGTGAAAGGTTTGGTGTGTGACTATTATCACAGCACTGGGATAGTCTGTCCTGGCTAATTAAGCCCATTTCTCATTCATCATTCTCAACGAACAATCCCGCACGGCCCCTTCGTGAAAAATAATCCTAGTTAGCGCCAGGATGGAGTGCCCCAAATCAGCCTAAATTGGACATTTTTTGTGGCAAGATGATGTGGGATCCTTTGAGTTGAAATTATACTTGAGAGCTGGGAGTGACACTGAGGTGATTTGATGAGATGGGTTATAAAAGTAGTTTATGGACTGAGACGTAGTCCTGGGTATACTGGAGCCTTCTTTAAATTCTGACTCTCATCTCCTAGCTGTACGTGGGACTTCCGCTTTGGGGACCATGTGACCGCCCTACTCTGATCACATATCTTCATAATAAACAACTGTGTTTCAAATACTTGCAACATTTCCCCCAATGTAATGGAAAAAGACAGCAAAAATATGTATAAACATAAGGGTAGTTTGTAAAATATCTCTGGAGAACCCTTACCCACAGGGGGTATAGCCACATATCACTCCACGCCGGCATAATGTGAGAGTACAGGCAGGTTAGGCTCAGTACGCATGCGCAAGCCATTTGCTGCCCTCCCTCTGTCCGCGTAGCAGCTTCGTTTCAAGTCAAGTCTGCATATGGAGCGATTCTCAGGTACGTCACTGCTATTTCTCATCTCTTTTATTTAAGTAAACTCTATCAGAATGGTTCCTTGCTCTGATTTTGATTCAGATGTATGTTGTAAAACTTGAATGAATTAGTCAAAGAAAGCGTAAGACAGAGTGTCCTTCATTCCATCTGTGCCTGCGTACCAGCCTCACTATCCCAAGCAGAGGTTCGCCCAACCCGACATCATCATTTCCCTTTTGTCTGGTTGGCTGGCTATTTTAAGGCATTCATGTGGGGCAAGTCAACCTTAGAATGACAGAAGTATTTTTGAGAAGCTACTGGAGATTTGGGCCAGCTTTGATCTAGTGGAATCGCCTCATCTTCTCAGGTCGCCATTGGGCTATTTTTAGCTATCTTATGTCATGTTCAATGTAATGGTATCGGCGGAGCGGCAGTTGTGCGAGAATGCCGTGGTGATTTTTATCCCGGCGATGGGATATCATGCAAACTGTTCTTTAATAAAGAATAGAAATGATTGGGGACCAGACCGTGGTTCTTGATGCCGACACTTGGGAGTAAGAGTAGGGAGAGTTGCCTATTGAATAATGTAAGCTATGGTGCATAATGTGTGACGATGTGGGCTGGAGGGGGGAGGCAGCAGACTAGGTACAAGCCTATGACCTCGGGCTTCTGCCATTGATTTCCTCCTCACAAGCAGATCATATTTCTACTACAAGACAGCAAGCTCTAGCTGTTCGCCTGCTTTGTACACTGGGGTGAGCGGCACGGCTTGTTGGGGAGGGGAGACACACCACTGGTGCCTGGGGGTTTGATGCCGGGTGACGGGGCTGTATAAACTGGGGGTCGGGGATATAGATGCTAGGAATCAGGACTATAGATACCGGAGTCGGGGTTATAGATGCTAGGAATCAGGACTATAGATACCGGGGTCGGGGATATAGATGCTAGGATTCAGGATTATAGATACCGGGGTCGGGGATATTGATGCTAGGAATCAGGGCTATAGATACCGGGGTCGGGGTTATAGATGCTAGGAATCAGGGCTATAGATACCGGGGTCGGGGATATAGATGCTAGGAATCAGGGCTATAGATACCGGGGTCGGGGATATAGATGCTAGGAATCAGGGCTATAGATACCGGGGTTGGGGATATAGATGCTAGGAATCAGGGCTATAGATATTGGGGTCTGGGTTATAGATGTTGAGGGTTTAAGGTTATAGATTCGGGATGTTTGGTTCTATAGATTCTGGGTGACGGGGCTATAGATGCTGGGTGACGGGGCTATTGATTCCGGGTGTTGGGGATATAGATTCTGGGCGACGGGGCTATAGATGCTGATATGGGGGCTATAGATTCTGGATGTGGGGGTCATAGATTCTAGGTGACGGGGCTATAGATTCTGGGTGTTTGGGGCTATAGATTCTGGATTTGGGGGCTATAGATTCTGGACGTGGGGGCTATAGATTCTGGATGTGGAGGGCTATAGATTCTGGGCGTAGGGGTCATAGATTCTGGGTGACGGGGATATAGATTCTGAATGAGAGGGCTATAGTTTCTGGATGACAGGGTTATAGATTGATTCTGGGTGATGGGGCTATAGATTCTGGGTGATGGGGCTATAGATTCTGGATGACAGGGTTATAGATTCTGGATGACAGGGTTATAGATTGATTCTGGGTGACGGGGTCATAGATTCTGGATGACGGGGCTATAGATTCTGGATGACAGGGTTATAGATTGATTCTGGGTGATGGGGTCATAGATTCTGGGTGACGGGGCTATAGATTCTGGATGACAGGGTTATAGATTGATTCTGGGTGACGGGGCTATAGATTCTGGGTGACAGGTTTATAGATTGATTCTGGGTGACGGGGTCATAGATTCTGGATGACGGGGCTATAGATTCTGGGTGTAGGGGCTATATATATATTGTGTATGGGAGCTATGGATTCTGAATGTGGTTACAATAGATACTGTATATATATTGCAATTAGAAATATGACAGTTACTATCTCACAGGACAGGATATGGCCCTTTTTGGATAACAAATGGTTACTTTAAGTACTTTTATGTTTTGATATATCCCTCATTACAATAACAAATAACATAATTGTGAAATCATGCAGAGAAATTGCAACTATTTTCAGGATCTCATTATTATAAAAGAGACAATAGAGAATGTGCAATCTATAGCGATGCAGCACAACCTCTGGATCAGGGGCCCTGCGTAGCACCCTCAGCTAGTATGAAAGCAGGGGAGCTCAATTTCAGAAATGTAATAGGAAATCAAAGAAATCAATGCGTTTTCTCTAGAAGGGGTTGGCTTGAGTTTTGGGTCAGTGGACCTCTGATAATTACAAAGTATAAGTAGAAGATATATGCTGACGGGCGGTTTCAATATTACAAGACATCTCTGCTACGGGCACACGGGTTTCAATATTACAGGATATGTCTGGTGTGGGCTTTATTCTTTAGACTTGTCAGTATCGTCGGCGGTCATTCTTGCAGGTGCCTGCGTGGACACAAAGAGAAGGGTGCCACGAAGGCACAGACCGCCGCCATGTTGGATGCGACTGGTGCCGCCACCTAGCGAGTGGTCAGCAGGTGTGTGAAGGCATTCGGTCTAAGCCAGTCTAGTGTGCTCGTAGATTACACTGATTTAGCGAGCCAGCTGTGGCGCGGGCAGCATACAAAGACGATGAGGTGAGTGTCATCTGGGTGAGCTGCTCTCCCCCATGCTTCACCGGCGGCGGGAGCTGAGTACCACCGGGGCTGACAAGCACTCGCATCCTTAGCGCACCGTAAATAATTGTCAAGGAAAATCCCACCTCCCTCCAACAGCCACACACACATACACGCACTACCATCTCCTTCATATAGCTATTGAATGTTACATCAATTCGCTTTACCACTAATCCGTGGGAAATACACCGCTTCTGTAATCACACCTTAATTACTGTGAGAACATATGTGGTGGTATTTACTGGTCCTAGCGACATGCGCACACAAAGACTATTAGCGTGTTAGCCGCATCTCCAATAATAAACTTTTCCATGTTTCATTACGTTACAAAGGCCACATAATCGCATTATATGAGGCGTAATACTACAGGGCGTGCATATGTTGGTGGAAGAGGGGCCGAGGAGCAGATGGTCTGCACCGTGTGATCTGCCTGTGTACGGACCTGTCTCCCTGGTCACTATGCGCCCTATGGCCCGCTTTAAACTCACACAGGCGCATGGCGCTATTCTACCACAAAACAAAAGGTCACAACGGCATTGAACAAAAAACGATTTTTTTGTGAGCAGATACACGTATGATGTATTCCATTTTCATAAACAGGATCCGTGTTTTGATCTAATTATGCAATGCCTTTTTCTGAATCTTAATAGTATACTATTTATTATACATGGCCTAACATGTCATGTACTATTTATTTGAAAACCAGATAAACATAAACACACATAAATATCTCTCGAGAACACATCAAATTTCAGTCTTAGTTCATAAAATGAGTGATTAAAAGTCTGATAGTTGTATGGGATATTGTCGGTACAAGATATTTTGCCATTATCATCTAGAAAATCAAGTGTTACATATATTAAGGTTTTACATTAAAAATGTAATAGAAGGAATCAATACCTTATTGTATTGCCATGCAGGAAAATATGACATTCTTAACTAAGATTTTGATATATAGTTTATCTGAAGTCAAATCTCTTTAAGGGAAACCAAATTATGTGACTGTGTTTTTGTGTTTGGGGCTGTTCTATAGGGGAATTAATCTTGCATGGCTTCACTAAAATATGATGTAGTGTCCTGCACACATTTGGTGAGTACTAATGGTAGATATAGGAACCACTACAATGGGTCAATGGCAATGAAGACAGTAACACGATTCCCGGGGGAGCAACTTTGATGGATATGCTTGTCTAGTTATTTGTGGACACTGTGACAGCGGTGCGTATTGTACAGGTCATCATCCTGGGCTGAGAAGAAGAAATGGGCTGGCGGAACACTTCCCTTACTTTTTGCATAAGATATCGGTGTGTAGATTGGCTAAGACAAGACTCTGTTGTGCCTATAAATATATATATATATATATATATATATATATATATATATATATATATATATATATATATATATATATATATATATATATATATATATATATATATATATATATATTTATATACACCCCATGCCTGCTAGCATGTATTGCCCTGCCATGGCTAAGCCGAGCCGTGCCTACGTAGCAGGCATGCCGCCAACTTCTCTGTATCCAAAATAGGCTACTAAGGGCATGCCTGGTGGAGGCCGTCTATACCAATACTCGGCGAGGATTACTCGTCGTTTTCTTCTCATTCTCCTAGTTATGCTGTTAGGCCATGCATCTCTTTACAGCTGTGTGGCCATGAGTTGCCCAGGGTGCCTGGTTGTCCACAAAGCTGCATTGCGCGCGATGCTTGTCGTATGAATAGCTCACGTGTCCTCGGGCCTGTCTGCGAGGGGGCGCTGCGTGTCTTGGATTGTGACAGATCCGTGCGGCTATGGCCCTAATGTTTATTACTCGTCTCTGCCTCGTGTTCTGTAGCAGACTTACTGCATTTCTTCATTAGAACACCCGTGTTGGAACTGCTTTTGTATTCAATCCAGATCCCTCGGTTGCCGGCTGCTAGGCAAATGTCTTGTACAAGTGATTGATGGGAGGACTGTTTAATCCTTTTCCTTTTGATTTGGCAGGTCGTTGCTTGTTGTGCAGTGGGGCCGGTGCACATTTGGGCAGTGTCGCTATCATAACATGCTTCCCACAGGGGGCGCTGTGGTGGCGGAACCTAATCGATGGCGGCCAACCCGCACCCAAGGTGACCAGAAATTGTAGGCTTTGATTGAGCGCGCCTAGATTAGAAATTTTGTGATAAACCTGAGAGACTTCTTATCGTTGTGTGTCTCTGCATCCCAAATAAGGTCTACATTGAAAGCGTCGTCAATCGGTGGTTCTCTGTGGGCCTAGAAGACAATCTCACTTCTCATAAAACACCCCAAGCTGAATGTGGCCAATATGGACCTTCAGAGAAAGCCGGCAAACTTCAGATAAAATCCCTAATACAACAGGGAAAGACGTGGCCACACAATTTAGCTTTTTTTTTAAAGTTATGGGTAGACAAGGAGGTATAAATATGTCAGGGTGGGCGATATAATGTGATTAGTTGAATATAAAACACGAGATTTGTTGGCTTTGGTCGTGTGCTGCGAAAAAGGTCACCGTGAACGTCACGTCGTTCTGAAAGCTGCCGATAAAAAAAAACATATGAGACACACCACAGAGACAAGAGAAATACAGGTCAAATAGATGCTTACATTTAAACACCATCAAACGTCTGACAGATATGTTAAGTAGGGACTACCACCACCAATGTAATGAGAGCGCCAAACGGGAAAACATTTTCCCTAGTGCCTCTCCGCGAGCACATACATAAATAGCCTGGCTGTAAATGTGAAAAGTCTGATGTAGAATGTGAAGGCTTTCGTGTATCTAATCTACTAGCTGCCTATTGATCAAGAAGAGCTGTGTCGGGGAGAGACTGCCCTAGTTCTGCAAGCCTCTTATGCATGGTTAGAATATTCGTATTAACTCTTGATGAGTGAATCGTATCACCTGATTCATCCTCCCACCCAGACCTCAGCCCTATTGTTGGTGCAGACCAGATTACCAAAGATATCTTTCTGTCACCATTGCAATCAGAATTCTTCTCATGATATTATAACATTGGTATATATTACCGCATAAGTGTTCATCAAATGATCACATATCTTTGATATAGTTTAAAACCAAATTTTTTTACACCCCTTCTATTCTCACAAAAAATACAAAAAGAAATGGAAATGATAAAAAAGACATGCCTTACACTCCAAACCAGACCTATTTCTAGAAGTGCTGACGTATTATTCAGCTGGGAAAGGGTTAGCTAGACTATATTAGGTATTCAACAAGCATTGCTAGCCTGCGTGTTTTGCAGAGCAAGATTTATGTGTTTGTCAAAATTTGAAGATATATGAGGGAGCTTGCCTGCAGCCGGTGATACACTGGAGAATGGTTTGGTGCCCAAGACAAAGTAGGCTGTATTGATCATGTACATACACCCGACAGGTCTTATAGACGTTTTTAAGGAAGAGGAAGGACAAAGTAGTCCAGACACATCACAACCACCCTAGTGTGCTGCACTGATTCCTCCGCGCCGGGGTCATAAGGTCATTTGACAGCCACTTAGATCATGCGCAGTGCGTGGCTGTGGTAATAGTATTGCTCAAACTCATCAGGGAGTTATAAGAGGAAGGGGCGCTGGCCAATGTGAGTTGCCCATGTGGCAGGTCGGCCTCAATTTATACCCGCCCAGCTCCCAATATCACTCCGGGGACGGACGCACAATGTGCCATTTTTTATTCTGACTCAAAGCGAGGCGGACGCTGCAGGGTAACAACACAGACAAGGTTTTGTGTGAGACGTCATCACTTTGTGTGAATTCACCCAGCTCTTCTTATAACTCCAGCATTTCTATTTGGAATTAGTGTAGCGCATACTGGAGGAGAATTTATTTGCAATTCAGGAAATCAAAAGGAATAGGCGTACTTCATAGTACTACGTCGATGTGATCTTTGTTATCAGAAAAATATCTCCTGGACACAAATATTATCAGGATCTTATCACGGTATGTATTAATGTTAAACAAAAAGGTATATGGTATATAATGGAAATAAGATGCTTATTTTGTATTCTGCATTTTGGATTGATCCTGATATTTGAAAAAAAAATATAGGATCGGATATAATTATATTACAATTTATGAGAAACATTGGCGTGTCTAGTTCAATATAACAAATACATTTTGAATATAACTGGATTTTAGTGCTCTAGAATGTCATGCGGAATAAGTGATTTTATGTGAAGGTCTTAGTAATTGCCAGTTGCCATTAGCAGTGGGTGCGAGGCGTTGCACTTAGTCCAGGTCAGGCTACGGAACTCCGATATGAATAATCGCGGCTGCTTCTCTAAAACAGTAATGACGCGTGGATTAGACACTTCCTGTGTGACTAGAACTGGCTGGCAGGGCTATGATGGAAGATGACAGTAAATTAGGACCAGGCACAGAGATATAGAAAAATAGAAGGGGCTTGGTTTATATATGAATATATGTGCACGATGCTGGCAATTGCTGACTATTATGATAGGAGGCGTTGATGGGGTTGAGATGCGGGGCAGGGCGAGGAGCTGGCCGTGATTGCATGGCCCTTTGTCTCCCGCTCGGCGCTCGCTGTCCACCGTTCCTCCTCCCTCATTGATCCCGTCGCACCAGGGCATTGGCCCTGCCATTGTACACACACGCTGGTCCCAATGACCTACAGACGGGGCGGTGCTCGAAGTGAGTGTGTCTTCGCTATAATCACCCATCACCTCCACCCAGAAGAGCTAGGTCTAGTTTGCCCTCAATCAAGCAGATGTAGGGCTCCGGTCCGCATCAATAAAAACCAATTTCAGAGTAATCTTCAAAAACTAGGAGAAACATTTAGCGCCGTGTCTGCAATCGACAGATTTTGTCATGTTTTATTAATGGGAAAATAACAAATGTTTTTAAATTGCATGTTGGCACGTAAAGTCAAGAATTATGAGAGTGAATTAAAATTTCTTGCAATAAGTAATTTTGGCTTGGCGCATGCGTTTTATAAATGGAAGGATTCTCAGTGGCACATTAATGGTTAGGAGTTAGAACTGTAGGTAATGACGAAAACAAATATTGCAGATATTGGTGAAAATAGCACAGACTCGGTCAGAGAGCATAATGTTCACAGGATGATTAGATTTAGCGTTAAAGAGCTTAGGATATCGATTGACCTTACATCAATATTGAAAGCTGTTATTGCATAATAGGCAAGTACTAAAGGTATAATAGGCGAGATATAGGTGTCATCGCACCCAAGTCAACCATCTGGCTTCCGTACATGCTCTCCTATTGAAATTCTGAGCTATTTCTGCATGGAAAAGACAAATGGGTGATAGTAGTGAAAGGAGCCAATCAGATGATTATATGCTTAATGAAAGTGACATTAGGCTGATGTTTTATCGTGCTTCGCTTCTATAGATTATTTGCGGTGTATATTTGGATATATGGTGTGGTTGCGCCGGGTTCACAAGGGCAGACCAAGTGCAGTCACGCTGGTGCAAGTTATCGGCAGACTTTGCCAGTTACTCTTTATAACCTTAATTCAGTGGGTAGTGGGATCCGTATTAATGCCTATATTGGCAGGCGTGAGACAGCGGGTATGGCCCAGGCCTGGTGTGTGCTTCACATGGCCTGCGTGACAGGCATACGATTGCCTGCGTGCTACCCCCCTCTGCCCAGCCACTAGCCTGAGTTGCAGCCTCACGCCCTGAGCGCATCTCTTTGAAGCCAGGGTTGTCATTTAGTGTGTGGGTTGTAGACTGGTCAGCCGACTTGTCCACTGTGGCAGCAGAGCTGACCAGGGGCTGGCTGCAGGCACGGAGAAGGAGGCACGCAGGCTGCCGTTTGTGGCCGCACTTTAGTCTGAGACTCAGCGAGGGGCGCAGGCGATGTGTACGTAACATGATTCCCCTTTACACACCACAACTATAGTACAGAGGAGGGCACACTATTTATAGAAAGGGAAAGAAACGGTTTGGTATTTTTTCCTAATGCGGATTTGTTTGGTTGCAGATGTGGCCGCGTGGAGATAAATAGGAAGAAGGCTGGCTGGGAAAGGATTGCTGGCCAAATTATAAAATGTGCGATCACTGTGCTGGTGTAAGCGGTACGATCTGACGGCTCGCTCAGCAAGATGGATCGACGCTTCATGTTGATTAGTTGAGATATGGCTACAGTCGGCCATCTTAGCTGTGGAATGTTGGGGGACTGGGGGAGCCACGCAGGCACAGCCAGAGAGAGAGAGAGAGAGAGAGAGAGAGAGGGAGAGAGAGAGGGAGAGGAGATGAGTCCAGGGAGACAAGCAGGCAGCCTGCGCTAGCGGCTCCCTGTACTATTTCTACTCAAGGTAGGATGTGTGTTTTGTGTTGGAATGTACCTTTGTTGTTGTACCTGTATGGACAGCTACTCATCCGGAGCAGCTCTGTCTGCGGCGGTAACCTGACACCCTCACTTAACGTCGGTCTGTTCTGTGTGTTCACTGTGTAGGCCTTGGTGTTTTTTAACAATTAAGGCACGCGGTGAATGCCAAGGGGAGGCCTCTTGTCGTCTTGAAATCAATACCAGGGATTATAGCAGAAGAGGATTTACCTGGCGTTAGTCTTGTCCTGTGAAAGCACGTGGTGGATATCGATAAAGGAACATAGAGCAACCTCTGTCTGACCTATATATGGAAATGAGTATTTGCTTTACGCCGTACGCTGGGCCATAAAGGGCCGTTCTGTTCTGTCAAAGCCAATATGGTGGCCCATACCTTAACAACCAGGCATATATGACGGGAATAAAACCAGCATTTTCGTCTGATATTAGGTGGAAAAGCCAAACAGGTTTGTATTGTAGGATAGTATCAGTAGGTAGCGGCAGTTGCCACAAGGAAAGATGAGTCATTTATTATGCATATTGAGGGGCAGATGGAGAAGGAAGATGGCTGCTGGCTGGGTTTTGCCTGCTGAGTCTTCGGCTCGATGGAGGCTTTACACCAGGCCATGGTGAAGAAGCCCCCTGTGCCAAATACAGCTAGCTAGGCATTATGGCTGCTCCACTTGCCCAAGGAATACAAAGCGGTATAGATAGCGATAGATTAGCTTCTCATTTCCCCATAGACTTCTTAGTGGCGTGGGTAGACCGGCCATAAACCGCATATGGAGAGGGGAGCCGGGGCTGTCGGTGAATGGAATAGGCCACGTAGGCTACACCAGATATTAAGCCGGTTTGGAGGCCCTGCGGAGCGAGGCAGCTAACACTGCTGAATATCGCCGCATAATGATGCAGTCTACCCTGCGACTGAACTCACCCACCAGGCAAAACCACTAAATTACACCATGACGCATACCCATCTTGTGCATTCTGTAAGCAGGCATACACATACAGGCACAAATTAGCTCATCACCATGCTGAATTACCCGGCCATATGGTGCTCAATGCACACAAATGGGGTGTGTTCGGCTGCAAATAAGACCCAAGTCTCATTCCAAAAGGGCGATTCCATTGTCAATGTCAATTTATTACTCACAGAAATCAGAATTGTACAAGGAGACCTTTGGGTCCAAATATTCATGTATCATTTAGCCCTGATGAAGATATCTGCATTTGATGCATATTTTTCGCCTGATAAACAATCCCTGAACTATGAGCAGCCGACCTTACCTCTTAATCAGCTTAGGCAAGAAGCCATATGTCTGACACAACAATACCATCCTCTCGCAATCCCAAACTTGGTTTTCCTGGAAAATGATACCGTATTTCTGGTCTTAATTGAAATTCCGTGTTATTTGACAAAGCAGATGTCATCTTCTAATACAGAAGGGCGTATTTGCAGACTGGATTTGGGATTTCTAGGAAATGAGATTCTCTTATTATCCAAAGGTGATATGTCCTCTGGAGTTCGAACCTCACTGCATATACCTCACTGCATCTGCTGCTTACACTTGTCTGTGATCTGTTCTGTTATATGCAATACAAAGGGAGGTTCTTTACACATATACTTTTATTATCCAATCTATCATTCATACAGTATGTACATCTTTAAATATGTAATTCCTATATATGCACTTTGTGATTCTTGATTTATATATATATATATATATATATATATATATAGATATATATATATATATATATATATATATATATATCCAATGTTCCCTTTTATATATGTGGGAGCCTACGTGTCGTTCGTAATATACATGTTCGTAATATATATGTACCTTCAAGTTGGATGTTAGACACAGGCCTATTTGTGAGACCCAATGTTACATCTGAGGTTTGGATGTTCACTTTCTAACATGTTATTAATGAGGAACGTGCTTTTTCCACCTTAACGCGCATGTGTACTTGGAAAGTGTCATTCTTCCATTCACCTGCATTTAATATGAAAGAGACTCTGCCTGTAGGAGTGAGCATGTCGCATGCTCTTTTGTTTCGGCCAGTTATAAGGCCTGTTGGAAGCTTCTGTACTAATCACTTCCTGTTTCCTGATTTAAGCATGTCTGCTCTCTTTAGAAGACAGATTTTTTTCATGGCGGTTAACTAATGACTGTGTTCGTGTATTCTGCAAATGTGTCAAACATACTACTTTTTCTAAAATCTGTTTCTTTGTTAAAAAAATATTTTGCCTCTGCACTATGTCTCTGCACTGTTTTAAAATAAATATTCATTCTCTGTATTATAACATCCACATAGTGCTTGTGTAGTAAATCATGCATCTCACACTCTTTATTGTCACTTCTCATATATACAACCATTATTTATATTTAATACGTTAAGTATAATCATGTCTTGCCTTATACATAAATTTAAATCTTTTAAATATAAATGTGAGAGCGTTAAGAGTCTTTATGTAAACTGCATATAGCAGTGTTCTTTGTTATGTGTATTTTTGTTGAGATATATCCGAATGCTTTATGTGAAATGCCATCTTGTGTAAACACACGTATTATCGCTCCCTGGAATATCTGCTGTTCCACGGCCTATCGTGCATTAATAGAACCTGCTATCCAGAAGAAGATTCGTCCCAACAGATGGCGCACGGTGTTGAGTCTCTCCGGAAGTCGAGGTTTTTGCCTTTCTGAGGTCCTTATACGACCCAAGAGGCATTAGGCAGACCCGACACTTGAGATACGATGGCACTATGTTTGTTCCTTTGAACATCGTTCTCCACAAATTGGACTCAAAATAATTATATAACGCAGAACGTTCAAATTCAAAGGGGAGGATATTAAGCCAAAATTTGGATTTGACCTTGCATGTTGCTGTTAAATCATTCATATGAAATGTAACTTGTCTGTGTCAGAAAACATATATATATTTTTTTTGTGTGTGTATTTTTTATTTTTTTTATTTTTTAATTTTGTTTATAAAAAAATAGTTCCAATCACAATATCTTTGGTGAGTATAATCATGAATGTTAAAGCAGAAATTGTAATCAGCCAGTAATAACTATTGATAAAGTGGATTCCATAAAATAAATATTTCTGAATCTTTATTATAACAAGTTCAAATTTTAAAAATTATATTAGACTAGACGTATTTGATTATTCTCTGAAATAAATTATCTCTGAATTGCAGCAATATGCCATTGAAATAGTTAATCAAATTGTCAATGTTACATTGTTGTTTTGGTTAACAGTCGATGAAAGTGTTTTATTTGCCATTGCAAAGGCACTCCATTGAAACATAGAGTATGTTCCCTTTCTTCCGATTGAGTAAAATCGCCGTGCACGATTATGTAACATGCTATAAATATGTTTTGTAATATATTTATAATAGCCTTTTGTAAAATATTTAAACTTATCCTTTTTTCAAAAGTAAGGTCCACATTTCATGCCAACATTACCATTTGCATTTGGTATATTATCCTGATTACTATACCTTTTTGTGGTATCTTCATCTTTATATTTTGGTGCTACCGGAGTTTTTAGTTTGTCTGAAACAAATAAATTTGTCCTTTTAATGGCATCTCTTTACGTACCCTTTCTTATCAGATGAATCAGTTGGTATGTTTTTAAATCTGAGCATGCATATATTTAAAAAAAAATTCAAAGAAATTAAATATTGTTATTTCATATATAAAAGTAGATTTTTTTATTGCAGACGCCAACATTAATATACTAAACGTGTAAAAGTCACAATCCTATTTTTATAGACATCACTAAATAGCCAACATTAATTTTGGAAATGAAAAATGACCATTCGAAATTAACTGCTAGGTTAATTATATTCAAGATCTATATTTAATATGTTTTGCAATCAAGGATCAACCTGAATATATTGAATATATTGCAACTATTTCTGGAAATTTGTAAGACTGAAATTCTACAGACATTGTTACTTTTAACACTTCTTGTAAAAGTTTGATAGCCGGTCTCTGAATGGTAAAAACTATCACTCTTCAGCCCTACCATTGTTTTGGTTATCATGATTGGTCAGTGAATCGGGTGTTTGTAGGACAGTCGAAGTATTATTACTTTATATCCAGCCAAATAGAGATCTGAAAAGCAGAACAAAGACAATAAATGAACACCCTTAAATGGAAAAAATCAAATGGTTGTTTTCGTTTAATATAAGCCACCAGCATATGAATATATACTAGAATATAATGTCAAATAAACAATTACCACATCTCTGTCATATTCCTGAAGACTGCATTAAGATATTTAAACTGTTTATTTTATTCAGAGGGAGGTGTTTAAATTTTATAAATCAACTCAGGGCTTACACATCATTTGTACAACCATTTTATTTAATGCAAAATGCGAACTAATGCCTCTTTTTTTGGACGATGCTTGCCATTTCTGTCTGAAGATTTCTCAAAGATATGTGTGAATTTGTAGTTGAACAAAACATGCACCAATCCTTCGTATTACAAGAATATTAAAATATTAGATATTAGAGAGAGACAAAGATATTTATCTGACAAATTAAGGTTAGAATAACCTGGAGATATCGGCAGCCGGTTTTCTTGTTCGTTGCACATCCATAATGTTAATTCAATACAATTGTGCCAGAACCATTAGGTTAAAGATATGCATGGGGGTCGGTTCGGAATCTTCTATAAATATATCAATCTAAATATCATGTAGAATGGGCGCTGCTTAAATGTTGTGGTGATTGATGTTGCCTTTGTTGGATCCACAACTGACTTGACATCCTGATGTTGATCAGTTTGAACAAAATGGCGGAAAGCTAGGTATCAAGGTCAAGGACACTATGGGAGGGATCGAGAGCGAGGCTGAGATTGTGCTGCAGACAGTGGTGGAAATGACCGACACAGAGGGACCTCAAGTTGACCTTATCCGTATGGCAACCGCTATTGCCAATCTCATTTGCATGCGGCACACATGATATGAGCGGCGGTGATGCAAGGTGCACTGGCCTTTGTCTCGCCATTACCTCTCTCTGCAGTCTACCCAGAACGTTTCTTCTTTCTTTTGAAATATTGATCACTTTAATTCCCGGTTGTGAGCAGCTTGGACCGTGTAGAAGGGGGAGGGCTTAGGATGTCTCATAGAGTACAGGATGGAGATGTATAGAATAACTCAAAGGCATCTGAGTAAGGAGAGACTGGGTGAATGGCGAAGGCTGGCGCATGAATAAAGCAGAGGCCTCCTCGGGGATCCAGGCCAACCCAACAACTAGTCACTATTCTGGCCGTGCTCGCTAGATGTGAATCTAACTAAACGATGTAAAGTGAACATTTGGGGTTCTTAATGCAGGACGGATACCACGGAATTGAAGTAATGAAATGGTATTGAGTATTGGACGGCATTTCTCCAGGCCCTTATCTGTTCCAATATGGCGTCTCCATCCTGGCACAAACCCGCCTTTCTTCTGCTACTTTATTAGCAGATAAAAAGTCCCCGGCCTGCTCCGCACCATGACGAATTGAATTTCCATGCCGCAGTAAATTAAATCGATTGTTCAGAATCGCGTGTATTTGATGTGATAGAAGACTTTGATAGTTAATGAATATAATTAACAAGAAAATATCGGCCAAATTCATTAGGCATCAAGTCAGTGGGCAGAAATGCAATCAAGAAGCATCTTATCGGGGGTAATATAGAGCGACACAGGAATGCGGTGAGGAGGGGGCCGTATCTCTGATATGACAGGGATTTCAGGGCTGGCTAGCTGTGCCATATACAGACAGTGATCTATGATGGCAAGTGGACCCATCTAGCACTCCACCCCATCATGACTTAGTATAGCATTTTGTAGGCTTTTCTGGCCTCTGATGGAACCTCCATTACATTCATGTCCACTGGTACATCGGCCTAAGTGTCCTTCTGTCCATAAAGGGCTGCAAGCCTTCCCAGAAGCCCCAGGGCCAGGCGCCACCCAATTGTACTCGCCTGGTAAAATGTGGCTTTGCCTGATTGGCCATCTGAGGAAAAACACCATTGCAGCACTCACAGCTGCCACACAATCCTCAATATGTTAAATTGTATTCTTCATCAGTTGAATGTCCTTCACTGTAAAAAGACTTGAGTTGCTCAAAGAAGCTAAGCACCTCAAATCCCTGATGAAAAAGATAAAAATTGCATTGAGCAGATGAGATTGTGTTGTCTAAATGTGCTTAGATGAGGGGCATTGTTGTGTCGTTTCTTGATTTAAAGGCAAGATAAGATGAAGTGTGGTTTGTGTTCTTGTTTGTGTAAAGTGAAGTGTGTTTTTTGTCCTTGTTTGTGTGACGTGTTTCCGGGAGGACCACGATGGGGGCGTTTTGCAGACCACATCACAAAGGCTGGTAGTCACTGCTTCTGTCGCGTCACATTTATCCGAGTTACACAGATCATACTGCTCACAAAACCCATTATATCTGACAGTAATTTGACTGAGCAATGTTGAGCCCACCTCGCGCTAAAATCACACTCTGCTCACAAGCAAGCACAATCAATGTACAAAAAGGCCATTTCTAAGAATGGGAATCCATCATGGTGGATTTTTGGCTTTAAGTCGACACATTGATGGCAATATTTAGGGAACAATTGTTGTTTTATTTGAATAAATGGCAACGTTGACAGCCTCAGCAACGCCACTCCTTTTACATGATTACAAAAGGTCTAGTATACCACGAATTTATCTCTAAAGAACAAGTCACGTGATTAGATGAAAGCGAGGCTTGGTCAGACGCCATCTTGGCAAAAGATGGAAAAACAATTTCTGACTGTGAAATGTTGGCTGATAATGCGATTTGGCTTTCGGTTGAGCATTCAAGGCGAATGTCTGTGAGCACTGAAGCATTATTGTCCACCATGCTATAGCAAGAAACTGTAATCACTTCTCATGCCCTGTAGAGTATGAGTTGCAATGTCTCAGTGTACCACACACGTCGACTTCCATAACATGTCACCTTACACACATCTGCCCTACTCGGCAAATGCTTTGAACAGCGACTCCCAATCTCTCACTGATTTTCTATGGTAAAAGGACAAGCGGCTTGGTGTTGTGAATCCCCCCAAGTTTTTAGCTTTGGCTTTGCCTTCCACGTGCAGCATGTTTCTGTTGATATTGATCTAGCTCTCTGCTTCTCTGCGTGCCATATCATGCAAAGTACCTTCCACTAATGTATTGCTCTGCATAGAACGACGTGCCACATTTTCTTATGGGTGCAAATGAAATAATTCAATAAATGTGTTTGATACACATGGGAATGGCTTCAATGCTTGTCTCTCCTCATCACAGCTTAATGAACACATTAAAATCTGCGACAATTTGACGTGTTCTGTCTAGTTCTCTGCTATTCTCCTCTCAAATTATGATGAATAGTGTTGTAGTTTTATTTCTTGTATTGTCTCCTTTGTATGCAAAGGTAATTAGATGTTTTTTAATTTCCATTTTGGAACATTGGATCTACTTGTGTTTTATCACATGGATTTATCAATATCATTCAATATTTTCCACTCTGTAGTTGGATAAAATGCTCATTTTAAGGAGGTATTCGTGATATTTACATTTTATCTAAACAATGTGTATCATTGTTATACTTTATTTATGCAACCGAAGAATAATAATTTAAATATATATGACCCCAAACCATTTGAAAAAAAAACTTTCTATTGACATTTGACCCATAATCCCAAACCCCCCATTAAAAAGAGAGAAATAGAAGAACATAACCCAGCTGACAGAATTCTACAGGGTGTGATAGGTCTATTGTGCCCGGAGAGGAAACCGCTCCTGGTTGCAGTCAAAAGTCACACAATAATAAGGCCATGCTGCATAATGGTGTGTGTCAGGTCTCTCGTGATGATCTAATGGATTTACTACCAAGCACTGATCTCCAACTTAACAACGCTTTTATGAAATAAACAAGGAAATGGGTTGTGAATTTGAAATATTCGTTTTGGTATCATGATACACCCTTTAAGTGCCTAGCGACGGTTACAACGTCACGCGACAAAATCTTAGTGCTTTATTAAGTTCGTGTCTGACCCTTTGAGTTACCATGACAACCAACAAATGGGCCATGAGGCCATATTCATGCTGGGGATAATATAGATATCCTTTGATGCTGACATGAAATGGTCTGGTCTTGTGTGAATTCCAATAAAGCGTAATTATACAGAACTTGAACTGTTGATATGGCGAAGTAGAAACGCAGGGCAGAGATCGCTTGCAGCGTTCATGCAGTAAAATAAATGTGGATATATACACATAGTTATTGTTAAGAGGCACAGATTTATTTTAGCTTCTGGGCAAAATGGAAATCATAGACTAACTAGTAAACTAGATAATGTTTTATTCCTGCATGCAGGACTATTTAGAAGTAGATTATACCGGTTACAAATCATACAAATATGTAAACCGAAATGTGGAAGTTTTTTGGTTATACTTTGCCATTTCGATCTATGACAATAACGTATTTATCAAATTATGAACAAAATACAAATGTTAGAATAAAATTTTGTTCCCGTACATTGTTATATTATTTTCATTGTAAACAAACAAAATTTAATGCAAAACATATCCAAAGAATAATTTATGCGTCACTACGATACCAATATTTCAATTAAAATCTTGAAAAGAGTTGTAGATACATGCTTGTATGAACTGAAATACGATTTTCACATGGGGTTTACTTCTTTAGATTCATTGATTTTACCTCAGCTTAATACAACATGCATTCAACAAGGAACTGTATGTATTTAGATGTCTTACAACTGCTTGATATTAGGTTAATAAAGTTCAGATGATAAACCTTCAATGCATCGTGGGAGTTAACACATACACATACAGTAGGCCTATTTAATGTCCTATACATATATGTTCTTATTTTTGTTTCAATTGAAAACAGAACCCCAAAAGCCACACGCTAGACAAAGAATGGGAGTGACATGAAATCAATTGACAAATTTGGTAATTGAATTGTATCTTAATATGGATTTGAATAAATCTAAGCGAAAAAGGTGTTTGGTATCTGTCGCATTTCAAATTAATATATTTTTGTAAATTATGTTTATAACAGATTTAGTGAAAATAGACATACCCTTAGATTTATGAGAAGTCATTTAAGTTTACAATAGGAATTAATGTACTATATAGAATAAAAACATTTAACGTGTATGGATGTGTATAAAACAGAATTTATTTCCGTCATATAACAGATATTCGAACTGTAAATCATGATAACATTACAATACTGCAAAGTGTAAAACAATATCTGCTGTTATATCAATCAATTACAAGATAACCATATATTCAAAATAAAAAAATATGTTATTTTTTAAATGAATACAGCTATTTCTATATAAAAACCTCCTGCCAGTAACAACATTATTAATATCCACCTTTTGCAATTGCAAACGTCTTGAAAGTGATCTCTCAAGAGATGTTTCATGAGATTTCTAAGGAGATCTGCCATGACAATGAACATATATGGAATGAGCAGGTCTCTTAAAGCAAAGCTGATTAAAGCGAACTTTCATCTGTAAGGTACCAGACGCAATAAATTGAAGTTGCAAATTTACTGTTACAACTAATACACGGTGCAGTGTATAACGGAGCAGTCAGAAGTCTGCCACCTCGACATAATGCCCCTTACTTTTAGAAGAATAAGCGGGAATCGTGCTTTTATTAACAAAAATCAAATTTTTATTTATGCATTTTGGGGCACTGACTCTCCTGTATGTAGTGTGACCAAACCTGTAATCAAACCCCGGCACGAGTGTAATTCATCTCAGAACTTTATTACTTTATGACTCAAGATAATCCTGGTCTAATACAGTGTTCCTCATTGACTGCAACCATATAGAATATTTCAATCAACTCAAAACCACAAGAAAGTGAATTTCAGAAAGAAAAAGTAGTTTTATTAAGATTTTCATACATGCCATAAATCTATGAGGTAATAGAAATAAGCGCAACATAATACATTCACTAAAATAGTGTTCAAAACTTTGCACAGATGGATGAGAGCGATTATGCTCAACCATGTTATCAAAATTCAGCTGGACCTAAAATGGCTAATCACATCAAAATTTTTGTTGGTTTAATTTCAGGAAATTCTTATGAAATTCTGTTGCCATGGTAACTGTGACGCAACCTGTCAGAGTTTGCGGTGCTCCTCACAGCCAGTGTTTTAGCAGGCGTCAAATCTGACACCTTGTCAGTCGTACGTTTGTCATTAAGCTAGTGTGTCACTTGCAGCCAAGACATTATCTAATTTGGACAAGCCTTTGATCAAAACAAGCTCTTTTATCTACATTTCCTCATATGAAACACGATGCTTTCATGCATACAAAGTAGATGTTTCATCTGACAGATAGTTCCTGTGTTTGGAACCGAACAATGTGTTTGCGACAATAGTTGCATTGCATTTAACCCTTGAAAAAGAAAATATGGCACAAAAGCATTTAAGCCTGCTCTATAAGAATTGATGATAAGTGAAAAACCAGAACCCCAACATCACATGAGTTATCTACATTTTCTCCAAATGCAAATATCAATAATTTCATTGCTTGTAAACTATTATATGAAAACGTTAAGGGCAATATTCATAACAATTAGATCATAAACAAAAAAGATTCATGTATCACAGAGCAAAATATGGAGTTCATAAAATTAATGCAAACATGGGGAGACTTATGCATGATATTAGTGAACATAAGCAGATCATGACAAGGAAATGAAAACTGAGGTTACTGTGTAACAATGAGCTTTCAAAAAGCGTCTTGTTCAAGATATAAAAGCAAGCTCACCATGATGTAAGCTTCCTACTTAAGATATTAACAATCTGAAGTCAATCCACTCCAAACATAAACAAATAAACCTACCAACGTCAAATACAAAGTGTGAAAAAGAAGCAACCTACTTAATACACAAGTGACCAACTCTCCAGTGGAGCCACTCCACATCGGCTAATAAAGGCATCTACTCCTGCACAAAGCGGAAGCGGAAACCTACTCCAAATTTAGCCTTACAGTATAAACTAATTTATAGTCTTAAATGTTGACAGCTAAGACACAGGTAATCCGATTGCAAAATATAAGGAAATTTTGGAGCCTGATTGCTTGTGTACATTCTCATATAAATCATTGTAAAAAAATCGGAGAATACTAGTGTATTTTGCATGTATATGTCAGCAATATTATCTTCAATAATGTCACAAGAAATAAATTACTTTGAATAAAGCCAACTCAAGCTATTAACATCCTAAATAAAGTAAAAAAAACTTTATGCAAAAATAATCTCCGATCTATAAAATATGGAGTGTTAAAGCAAATATACTAAGAATTCAAAATCCCTCCGATATGTACCAGAAGGAAAGTCAAAAAGTAATTTAATACATAATCAAAATGTTATTTTAATATGTATCTAGCAATACGGTGTATTAATTTCATTAAACTCGCGCTCCGCTCCATTGAAGTGGCATGAAGGTAGATTAAAACATAAACAACTGCCACAAAACAGGAAATGAGTGGAGGGTATATGATCCAGGCATTGCTTGCCTCCTCATTTCCGACATATTTCTGAATACTGTGGTGTTAAAATAGGAAATGAACGCACACACATTGCTGGGAGTGCCAAACAAGGGGGATAGAAAAGCTAACAACGAAATACCAAAACAACCAGACATTTTCTACATTAATCAAAACCAATCGAGTGTAGTTTATATTAAAATAAATCCTAAGCAATGTTATTGCAAATCATGTGAGAAATATGGAATTATATTTTGATACGTTAATCAGAATTTAATAATAATTCATGAATAAAATGAACCAGTATGATTAAATGATCAATCATTTTAAAACATCTGCTACTGGGATTGGTTCAATATTTGGCTCATTTTGAAGACAAAGTCAAGAAGGGAGGGGGAGAATATTACTACCAATGAGATTATCACTGACCATGGTGGCAGAATTTAATCAATCATTTAAAAATGTATCCATCTCACCTATCGCAAAGCATTGCATGTACTCTGTAACATCTGGGACGTAATGCTATAGATTCAGTACTGTATGAGCCGTAGTTTTAATGATGAGGACAGAGCACCCATCACATGTGAGAGTAGCTCTTAGAATCGTGGCGTGTTTTTACATCAGAGAATACACTACAATACACTCCGGACCCCTAGCCAGACTGGGGGTCCGGAGACTCCTACTGAGGTCAGGAGCCAGACTGGGGGACTGGAGAATCCTATTGATGTCAAGAGCCAGACTTGGGGACTGGAGAGTCCAACTGGGGTCAGGAACCAGACTGGGGGACTAGATACTCCTTCCGAGGTCAGGAGCCAGACTGAGAAAGTGGAGAGTCGTAGTGATGTCAGGAGCCAGACTGGTAGATTGGAGAGTCCTACTGAGGTCAGGAGCCAGACTGGGGGACTGGAGAGTCCTACTGAGGTCAGGAGCCAGACAGGGGGTGTGGAGAGTCCTATTGAGATCAGGGGCCAGACTGGGGGTCCGGAGACTCCTACTGAGGTCAGGAGCCAGACTGGGGGTCCAGAGACTCCTACTGAGGTCAGGAGCCACATTGGGGGGGAGTGGAGAGTCCTATTGAGATCAGGAGCCAGACTGGGGGAGTGGAGAGTCCTATTGAGGTCAGGAGCTAGACTGGGGGGACTGGGGAGTCCTATTGAGGTAAGGATCCAAACTGGGGGGACTGACTGGGGAGTCCTATTGAGGTCAGGAGCCAGACTGGGGTAGTGGAGAGTCCTATTGAGGTCAGGAGCCAGACTCGGGGAGTGGAGAGTCCTATTGAGGTCAGGAGCCAGACTGGGGGACTGGAGAGTCCTATTGAGGTCAGGAGCCAGACTGGGGGACTGGAGAGTCCTTTTGAGGTCAGGAGCCACACTGGGGGGGACTGGGGAGTCCTCCTGAGGTCAGGAGCCAGACTGGGGGGACTGACTGGGGAGTCCTATTGAGGTCAGGAGCCAGACTGGGGGAGTGGGGAGTCCTATTGAGGTCAAGAGCCAGACTGGGGGAGTGGAGAGTCCTACTGAGGTCAGGAGCCAGACTGGGGGACTGGAGAGTCCTATTGAGGTCAGGAGCCAGACTGGGGGAGTGGTGAGTCCTACTGAGGTCAGGAGCCAGACTGGGGGGACCGGGGAGTCCTACTGAGGTCAGGAGCCAGACTGGGGGAGTGGAGAGTCCTACTGAGGTCAGGAGCCAGACTGGGGGACTGGAGAGTCCTATTGAGGTCAGGAGCCAGACTGGGGGAGTGGTGAGTCCTACTGAGGTCAGGAGCCAGACTGGGGGGACTGGGGAGTCCTACTGAGGTCAGGAGCCAGACTGGGGGACTGGAGAGTCATACTGAGGTCAGGAGCCAGACTGGGGGACTGGAGAGTCCTATTGAGGTCAGGAGGTCTTTTATAAAGAGGACATCAACCTTTACAAGATATAAGTATATCTTATATCCATGATGTGCTGTGAGATAATAATACCAAATAGTGATAGTAATATAACCTCTTTGGTATGGAACCAGCGTGAAGGAATAAAAAGTTGAATAGAGCATAAGTACAAGAGCATTTTCGCCTATTGTGGATATTTGTGTACTGTTAGCCAAGCTGTGAAAGCACTGAAAACATGGCACAGGTCGGTGACACATGCCAATGCATCATAACAAAGTGACTGCACATCAAAACTGTGAAATAACATAGTTTTAGAGTAATAACATCATAATCTAATGGATATGTTTGTTTGTTTGTTTGTGGCTTTCCATCACTTTTAACATTATTTCGGTCATTTCGTGATGAGACCTACTTTTAGCAGATACAGTGCTGCCTCATTGAATTGTCATGTCACAGGTCCTTGACATGATAACCCACCCAGTCACAGATTTACAAGGACAAGGGGTTAACTCTTTAGTGAAATTTGTGAAATTGTATCATGAGTTCAATCTCGGCACGGCCGAGGATCGAACCCACGACCTTTGGATCACCACAGAGAAACTGGTGCTATTAAGCTGGCACAATAACCAACTGTAAGTTAGACCTAGTGATGTTTACAAGTATGTGGTCAGAATTGATGGATTGACATACCATGTAGCATGAGTGCAGTCCATGTTTCAGGCTCAAATGTGGATATTCGAGTGAGAAATCTTGTCATAAGTGAAATTAAATGGGTATAATCTGACCTGTGAAGCACATGCTTCCACACACATCACTTGAAAATATTGCATTACACTGGATATATTTCTTATTCATCTCATATCACTTCAATATCAAACTTGCATGGATTAAATCATGTTTTATCGACATCAAAATCTACAAAATGTGTTGAGGGAGCGTTGGTCTTTTGCCTTTTGAACGTTGTCTTTTGTTTACATATTTATAGACATTCTGTAAAGCTTTTTCTTAGGCACAAATATGTAATTTCTCTAAATTATGCATGGTGCCAATCTTCACTCTGTACTAGTATAAAACTGGCATAACATTTCAAATTAAAGAATTCTATAGAGTTGAAACCTGATTTAAATAACTGATTTAAATAACAATTGTCAACTACCTGTGGTGGTTTGTTTGAGATATACTACATAAATCTCGTAAGGGCCTAACACGTTCTATCATTGCCGATTCACCTGCTTTGACACAAAACACAGGACAATAAATAATTTCTAAATAGATTACAACGAAATCCACTCAATGGTGCTTTTACTAAATACCTTTTACGCTATTTTGACAAGCCTTAATCATGATTTGTGGTTATTTGCGAAATGTGAAATTAAACATCTTAAACCCAAACCATATTTAAACTTCAAATTCTAAAATGAAGCTTCTGTATAAATGACATGAATAAAAAGGACCAATACCATCAGCATAGCATAGCATAGCATAGCATATCATGTCATGTCATGTCATGTCATGTGAAAATATTCAACAAAATTGAATACTTCAATATTCAATCAAATTGAATACTTCAACATAGATCCGAATACGACGCCACGTTGTACAATGCATTTTATCAACCTTTTGCAAAACATCGATTTTCTATTTTATTTTGTATTTTTGTGTAGTGTCAAATAATACCTTTTAGTGTACAAAGTAATTCAGCAATCTTTGGCAAAACGTAAATATTCTTATTGTTTTTGTATTGTTGTATTTTTATAAAATGCATGTCACCATTAAAATTTATGAATTGCTAATTGTTATTTGTGTGATAAATGTTGATATTTTCATTTTCATTTCTCACAATTCATAGATTTTGTTTCTTTCATTGAAAAATCATTTGTGCTCACAACAATCACTTTATCATTGAGACTTGGAAAGGCTCTGTAGTGCTGGCTCAATATGCGACGGATTGTTGAAAAGTAGACCCAGTTAAGATTTTCCATATGTTTATATTAGTTTAATAATTGTGAATTGATATATTGTAATTCCTGATGGGAATAGGAGTTCAAAAAGTTCAAAACTATTCAATTAGTGTTCCATAATTGAAGAACACTCATTGGAGATTTTATTGTTAACTGTTTGACTTTGATATAGCATCAAGGATTGATATACGTTTTCTACTTGAATTAGGTTAACCCATTGAAATGAACAGAAAAAGACAGTTCATAATTGTCATAATTAATAATGTGACAAACAAGAATGAGGTGTTATTATTAATACTCTTGCGCAAATAATTGTCTGAAAAGGAAAGCAATTGCATAATTAATCAAAACAAGATAAATATAATTTCAATTTTAAGAAGTTTTTTCATAAACCATGCACAAAGTACATGCCTGTGATTTGTTATATACAGCAAGATAATATATGTGTCCCCTGTCAATTCATTTCGAGAAAATAATTGGGATATTCAAACGTACCTCATAGTTATCAGCTTTACACAACGTGTTATTCCTTAAAGAAAAAATACCAAACTATGAAAAGAATGTTTTTGATATGGAAAAGTGGAAATTAGACAGTTTAATAGGTGTGAGTGGCGAATGAATTCGCAACTGTCACATCACGGTCAAATCATTTGCGATTGCTTTAGCCATGTTGTAAAAGCAGCAATAACAAGATGGCCGAAAGTGATCAAACATTGCATCAATGATTTGAGAATAAAAGCAATCATTATAATTTCTCATCATTACTCTCCAAAGTCTCGAGAAGATTTTTTTCTCAAGAAAATCTTTCCTTTTCTGTTCTCAAGAAAACTCTTTCCAAATTATATAATTTTTAAACATGGATTTCGCTTGTTTAAGTTTCGTGGGCCTGTGTCCCGGGATTAAGTAACATAATTGAGATATTTTATGGATATTCGATCATGAAGTGTACTTTGCTTAAGAGAAATCAGGCACATGTTCAACCTCTAATCGGCCATTTCTATTATGAGTGAATTTAATTAGTATCTATCAACATATCAACATATAATGATTATATATAAACATGTATGTATCAACATGTCAATATCCTACCAGACTACTTTACATATGACCTCTCCAGAAAAATACACATCCCTCAAGTCACTGACTTTCTTTATTTTATTACCATTTTCTATTTCTCCAGTTTAAGTGAAATATATGAACTGTATCTGGATATTATATGATGCACTTCATATTCAATGAAAGTAATAACATACTAACTTTTCTTCCTACCTACAGAGAATCAGGAAGAAAATAGTGTCTTAGATTTAAAATTGTAGATAACTACTTCATAACAACTAGACGTGCATACGTTAAGAAACCTTCTGAAATTACTTAATAGCTTCATTCATAAATTAACTTGATATGGTGATGATTTCATCCCATATTTATCCAAAACAATGTAATGTATATTAGTTTTCTATCTTGTTAATGCCTCAGTCACATATGCACCGGGCGCCGGCCGGGATGTAAACATCGGCCGACTTCCCAGTCTGCCGGGCGCCGGGGAGTTTATCAGCAACAATCTTAAATATGCTGTAGCTGTGGTCACATTATTAAAGGGCACCGCACGGCACGTGCAAGACTGAATGGCACAGACGTCTGCAGGATATCTTAAAGACGTCTAGATCATTGACAGACGTCTGTCAGATATCCTAAAGACGTCTGTCTCACTTGACAGACGTCTGAAGGACATCCTAAAGACGTCTATGTGATATCGCAGGGAGCCCGTGGGATCATCTGACGATGGTCTGTGAACACATGAAATAAAATTAATCCTATTTTCACCGCACGATGCCACCGCCAGCCCTAAGATAATCTGCCGATGTCCCTGCGGGACACTGCCGGGACCCTGACGTGCATTTTAAGATGATATTTGCTGATAAGACATCGGGGAAACGCCGGCAACTTTTATGTTCCAGATAAAAGTTCCCGATGACCCGGCCGACGTCTTAAAGATGCCCAATTGTGGCCGATGATCTCCCGGTGCCCGCACGGCAATCTGAAATGCCTGCCGATTTTGTAAAAAATACCCATCGGCCGGGCATCTTTACTGAAATCGGCGCAAATGTGACTGAGGCATAAATTAGTAATATGTGTGTATTATCGGATGTGCTATATCATGAAAGAATCCAAAAGAAAGATACCCAGTCACTCTTGTAAAATAATAGGGCACGGAATGACAGTGATAGGCTTCCTGGCCTGATATAACATAACTTGTGCTAAGCAAGTAATACAGAAAAAAGGCATTACAGGACTAATTTGCGAGGCATAACTATATTCCTATCATCATTCAATATATATATATATACTGAGGTCTAACTGGCTTATTGCATGAAGGTAATATAAACATTTATTAAACAAAATAGCTTGGAACATGTGCAAAAAATAAAACTTGGTACATACAAGAAACTAACAGGTTCTTTACAATATGCAATCAAATTAGAAGACACTTGAAATCCTAAAATATAATGGCAACAATTTCAGGACGTGTCATTCATAATGATTGCAACAGGTGAACTTATTCTTCAGAAACAACTAAAAGAAAGCAGTACGGCTCTGATTGTTATTTGTCACATAGCTTTTGTGCTATCACCAACTTGGAACATGCTATGATATTTAATTGTCAAATTCTACGGAAAACTTTCCTTATGTTCTGAAGGTTATTTGTAGCAGATGATACATGACAAGGCAGTGCATATACAGGTGAGCCATAGATGCATGACTGGACTCTTGCACTTGAAGTACTTGAAGTACTCTGCATTACAGAAGTAGTATTCAATCACTTCCTCTGCAGTCATTGCCCATATTTGATACAATTCTAAATTTGGAATTCCCCAAATTATAGATACTTGCCTCGCTCACAAAATCTGAATTGACCAACATCAGGTCATAAATTGTAATCAGGTGTCTGACACATAAACTGATCAATCATTACATCTGTCAGACCAAAACAGAATCCATTTCAGTTAACATATATTCCCGCCAATCAGTTCACATCCAGATTTTTATGAATACTGATGACTTGCGGTCGATTCTGTGTGCACCTTTATACCTGGTGCAGGGGTCCTGCTATGGAGGTTATACTCGAGGTTGTCTTTTTGACAATGCAATGGACTTGTGTTGTGACATAAAGCATTGGGAATAATTACACAACTGAAGTGATGGAAGCTTGAATTACTTTATAATTAAAAGTGGTGATATTTCTGTTCTGTACTGTCCAATCCTTAAATTTGGTGTTTCATAATTTAACCCCGCAGGCCACGGGCCGTAGCACAGTGGTTAGAGAACCAGCTTATTGGCACCAGTTCTTCTGTGGTGATCCAACGGTCATGAGTTCGATCTCTGGTTGTGCCGAGATTGAATTCATGATAACATTTTCCATATGAGCTGAGGCCCGTGCCTAAAGGGTTAAACCATTGTCCTTGTAAATCTGTAATCGGGTGGGTTGTCATGTCAAGGACCTGAGACATGACAATTCAGTGAGGCTGCACTATATCTGCTGCAAGTAAGTCAGTGATCCTATTGAGCAAATTATGCAAGTGAGTAGTGTCTCACAGAATTCTATTATAATCTTATGCTTAGTGGGGCATGACAGTGCCTTGAAGTTCTTACAAATATTATGAGTAATTGCGCTATAGCCAGGGGGTCACACAATTTGCAAACTTTATGGGGAACAATGTTATTGATAGAGTTTTCCACCACTTAATCACAAACTTGTTTTGGAACACTAAACTTAACTTCACGAAAGAAATATGTTTCGAAAGAAAAGGCTGAATTCTTTGCAATCTTAATATTGTATGTCATGATTTTATCCTTTAAATCTAGGGATATACCTTATTATTTTTCATTTAATTTGACACATTACTAGATTGACAGAAATGTTGTACAAGAGTTTGCAAGCTTTTAGTTTATATTATATTATATATAATACTCTGTATGGACACATAGCTTAAAACCAAAATTATTCTTATCATTTGGTTTGCAGACTGCTCAAGGCATAAAGAACGGCCATACATTAGGAATGAACATGCTTATAGGACAATGGGCGTGGACTACGCAATGAGAGGCACATGGGGCTTCAGTTCCAGATAGGTGAACAATCTGTTTGACCAAGCTTCACGGCTGGCTTTTTCTTGATAAGGTCAGTTATAAGCTCAGTGAAGGTCAACATGTGACTTTGCTCGACATGATTTCATGGCCAGGTGCACATGAATACAAGAATGAATAAAAACTTTTTAGATTTCTAAATTTCAAGGTCTTGAATAAAGTAATATATACCAATAGGCAGCTATCCAACTTTTACAAAAACACATACATAATAAAAAATATCACGCACCAAATATTGAGAGCCTTTGGAATGAAAGCGTGGGGAATTGAAAAGTTGTGAGAATTAAACAAAAAGCGGCGAATGCATTCACACCTTTTGTGTTAAGGTCGTGATAGTGCTAGCCAAGCGGTGAAAGTACTAAAACCATGATATACGAAAATCTAAGGGCCTAAAACGTAATGAATTGTTTTCTCATGCATAAATTAGATATCACAACAAAATTAGATTGATAAGGTGTGAAATAAACAAAAACACATACTGTTGCATTTGTTTAATCAATGTTTTTTCAGTGAAATAGGTTTATACAATAATTCAGAACATGCTAGTTATATCTTAAAAAATTGATATTATCCTTTATCTGTTAAATATATACATTCTATACTCAAACATGAAAAAAAAAAATAATCGAATACCATATTGATATCTTTATTATTCAGAAATGGATTAATATTGTGTGTAAGATTTTCCCCAATCCCTGAGGAATTAGCTTTCGGTTATCACATTTTTCATCATGAAAAATGCTTTAAGTTCCTTGTGGAACGTGTATGGTTAATGTCAAGCACAAATCACATCATTAATTTAGTTAGACAAGAAAAGATGATAGTGAGCGTTTGGAATCTTGTTCAAGGCGACCTTGAAATATATTTTAATATGACTACACATTTTGCAAAGATGTGCGTTCTGAGGATTAAAAAAGAAAATCGTCCTTATGTTTTACGACATAAGATGTGCATTCTGAGGATTAAAAAAGAAAATTGTCCTTATGTTTTACGACATACTGTGTGGTATAGAAACTGAGAACATGAAGGAATATTTAACTGACGGTTATATTGAATATTGCTTTTTGGGATATCGTAGAAGAATAAATTTATCATATTTAAGAGGCTCTGCCTGTAAAAACCTGCAAAATGTGGCGAAGGGTGTTCTCACAGATCTAGACAAGCCATATGTCATTTGAAAGGGTAGGGTCTAACTAAGATTTTTGCCAAGGGATTTTTTTCAAAAATTGATGGTTGCCATGGTAAGATCATTTAAACACCCCAAAGTCAGGGTACCCCTTTTTTACAAAAAACACACATCCGAAAAATAAAAATCCCTAAATTCTGCAATATTTGCATCAGAATATTTCTTAATGAAATTGTATTGATCTATGATGCATGTATTTATTATATAGGACCAGTCTTTAGATTTTCATATTTGACCTTTACTTGACCCTTGACCTCATTAAATCCATACAGTGGTGTCCCCTGGTGGCCATGTTCGGAACTAGAGCCAAAATGTGAAAAATAAGGCAAGTTTATGGACATTTTTCTCCCAAGGCCAGCCAGATCCAGAAGTCTCACTATTATGGCAATATAGAGCAACACCTATATTACCAACATCAACAATAAAATTCGCGGGAACTTTTAAAAACTTTTTTTTAAACCCCAAGGAAAAAATGAAAAATCAAATTTGTATCAAGTAAAATTTGTATCAAGTAAAACAGGCTCACAAGACACCTAAATCACATGGGAAATGAACATAATCTCACACAATCACACCTGAGGGGCTCTAGTCGATGTTGATAAAACAAAACATATTCAAGGTCAAAGGTCAAAGTCAAGGTCATGCATCAAATATTTGGCATTTTTCTCATTTTTACTGATTTTTGTGAATAATGAACAAATATTATGAAACAAAAACATATACAATTTAATGAGATGTTTGATTTAATCAAGTTAGATTGGTTATAACAGATCTGTAAAATATTTCTGTATAGATTTTAAACTTAAATAACATGTTTTTTTTCAAATTATTGTCCAAGGTCGTTGGTCGCAAATCTGCACAAGTTCATCTGTTTTTCAAAAATAGCATTCTCATCAAAATTTGACATATTCGACCTCCATGATCTCAGTGACAAATAATGTGAATATACTAGCTAACTGGTGTACATTATTCAACACAACCTCCTCTTCAATGTCCGGTTCCCAAACCATTTGCTATTAACTATGTTGCTATGGTAACCAGGTAATCAAAATACCTTGTCCTCAATTCAGTCAAATTTTTCGAATTTTGATGATTTTTGCAATGTTTTGCATTGCAATTACTCATTATAATGACATTGATTGAACAAACTATGTTATCTATAATGGTACACACAGGTCATGCCCTTATTTTACATACAGAACATATTTCAGATCAAATGTGTTGCTATGGTAACCAGGTAATGCAATTACCTTGTCACTCACTCAGACTGAATTCACCGATTTTGATGATTTTTGTGATATTCAGCAATCTTATACTGAATGAAAAACAACTTGAATGGACCATTGATATAGTCCCATGTGATAAACACAGTCCATACCTTTATGTTTCCCACATTGAAAAGTTCAGATCATATGCATTGCTATGGTAACCAGGTGATGAAGATAGCCAGTCCCTGATTCTGACTGACATCACCGATTTTGATGATTTTTGCGATATTGAGCATTTTTATTCTTAATGAAAAACAACTTGAATGTGTCATTTATATAGTCTGTTTTGATAAACATGGTCCATAACTTTATGTTACCCAAATTGAAAAGTTCAGATCAAATGCATTGCTATGGTAACCAGGTGATAAAAATACCTTGTCCCTCACTCAGACTAAATTTACTGATTTGATGATATTGGGCGATATTCAATATTGTTTTTCTAAATGATAACCAAGTTGAGTATACCAATTTTATAGTCTTTTGTAATAAACATGGCCCATACTTTAATATTCCACACATAGAATGTTTGAGATCCAATGAATTGCATGGGTTGCTATGGTAACCAGGTGATGAAATTACCTTGTCACTCACTCAGACTGAATTCACCGATTTTGATGATTTTTGTGATATTCAGCAATCTTATACTGAATGAAAAACAACTTGAATGGACCATTGATATAGTCCCATGTGATAAACACAGTCCATACCTTTATGTTTCCCACATTGAAAAGTTCAGATCATATGCATTGCTATGGTAACCAGGTGATGAAGATAGCCAGTCCCTGATTCTGACTGACATCACCGATTTTGATGATTTTTGCGATATTGAGCATTTTTATTCTTAATGAAAAACAACTTGAATGTGTCATTTATATAGTCTGTTTTGATAAACATGGTCCATAACTTTATGTTACCCAAATTGAAAAGTTCAGATCAAATGCATTGCTATGGTAACCAGGTGATAAAAATACCTTGTCCCTCACTCAGACTAAATTTACTGATTTGATGATATTGGGCGATATTCAATATTGTTTTTCTAAATGATTACCAAGTTGAGTATACCAATTTTATAGTCTCTTGTAATAAACATGGCCCATACTTTAATATTCCACACATACAATGTTTGAGATCAAATGAATTGCATGGGTCGCTATGGTAACCAGGTGATGAAATTACTTTGTCCCTCACTCAGACTAAATATACTGAATTTTGACAATTTTCAGCTATATTCAATATTGTTATTCTAAATTTAAAAAAAATATAAATCTTTGTAATTGTTGACAGTATGTACCTTACTTATTCGTGTATAGGACGAGGTTTTTGTTCAAAATCCATTAGTTAATGTTTGGGGGGTCGTCCAATACACGAGAGCAACCTGTGGACAAGGACGAGTTTTCATTACGAACATTCTTATTTTCTAAATAACGAATATCGGACATAGCAGATCGATTTTAATTGCGTTTTAAATGATAAATACAGGAATTTAGCCAATATTATCAAAAATTATGCTTTGCACAGTCACTGAATTGAGGACAAGGTATTTTGATTACCTGGTTACCATAGCAACATAGTTAATAGCAAATGGTTTGGGAACCGGACATTGAAGAGGAGGTTGTGTTGAATAATTTACACCAGTTAGCTAGTATATTCACATTATTTGTCACTGAGATCATGGAGGTCGAATATGTCAAATTTTGATGAAAATGCTATTTTGGTAAAACAGATGAACTTGTGCAGATTTGCGCCAACGACCTTGGACAATAATTTGAAAAAAAACATGTTATTTAAGTTTAAAATCTATACAGAAATATTTTACAGATCTGTTATAACCAATTTAACTTGATTAAATCAAACATCTCATTAAATTGTATATGTTTTTGTTTCAAAACCATTGTATATGTTTTTGTTTCAAAATTCACAAAAATCAGTAAAAATGAGAAAAATGCCAAATATTTGATGCATGACCTTGACTTTGACCTTTGACTTTGAATATGTTTTGTTTTATCAACATCGACTAGAGCCCCTCAGGTGTGATTGTGTGAGATTATGTTCATTTCCCATGTGATTTAGGTGTCTTGTGAGCCTGTTTTACTTGATACAAATTTTACTTGATACAAATTTGATTTTTCATTTTTTCCTTGGGGTTTAAAAAAAAGTTTTTAAAAGTTCCCGCGAATTTTATTGTTGATGTTGGTAATATAGGTGTTGCTCTATATTGCCATAATAGTGAGACTTCTGGATCTGGCTGGCCTTGGGAGAAAAATGTCCATAAACTTGCCTTATTTTTCACATTTTGGCTCTAGTTCCGAACATGGCCACCAGGGGACACCACTGTATGGATTTAATGAGGTCAAGGGTCAAGTAAAGGTCAAATATGAAAATCTAAAGACTGGTCCTATATAATAAATACATGCATCATAGATCAATACAATTTCATTAAGAAATATTCTGATGCAAATATTGCAGAATTTAGGGATTTTTATTTTTCAAATGTGTGTTTTTTGTAAAAAAAAGGGGTACCCTGACTTTGGGGTGTTTAAATGATGTTACCATGGCAACCATCAATTTCTGAAAAAAATCCCTTGGCAAAAATCTTAGTTAGACCCTACCCTTTCAAATGACATATGGCTTGTCTTGATCTGTGAGAACACCCTTCGCCACATTTTGCAGATTTTGTAGGTTTTTACAGGCAGAGCCTCTTAATACCAAGAAAGAATAGATGTTATAGACAAATGTTAACCCCTTTTATTTGACATAAACAATTTTCTTTGACATTGTATTCATAAAATCTCTTTTTAGCTGTGCAAAGTCAGCACAGCTTTTGCGGCGATTGGGGACTTTTCCTGTCATCCAGCCTAACTCGATCTTCTCTGAAACTTGCAGTTGAATTTCTTAGCTTTCAAAAGTTTAAATGATTGAAAACAAAATACATTAGAAAACAATGAATTGTATCTCATATGGGAAATCCAATGTCCCATTCAGCTACTCTTTGTCTCAAACATGGGTTAATGGGGTGATGTGTATAGTCATATCATATCAGATACGTTATGGTCATATAGATTGTCTGGACCTGCGTAGTGGGGTAAATACTAGAAATTATTATTTATAAAGCATTTAACATTTTTCCAAAAGCAAGATTTAGGCCTTCAGTTTATGTTTTATAAATAGGATTGATTTGTTTTGAAAATGCATGCTCAAGAAACAATCTTTATATTACAGATTGACGAAAACAAAATGAACCACATAAGCGATGGGTTTTCAGAATTTTAGAGTTATGGGTTTATTTAAGAGGTGATTTCAAAATATTGACATTGTTTACTATGGTATTGTATGAGACAATATTACGAAATATTTGTATATCATCTTGATTTGTTTAAACGTTCACCCTGATACCTTTGATCCACTGAGCAGTTTTAACAGGTTGATTTACTGAATTGCAGCAGTCCATAGTATCATGTTTGATATTCCTAATGTTAATATCTGCACAGTATTGCAGATATTAACATTTGACCATATTTACTCTGCCCTAAATTGGAAGAGCAACAAATGATTTTTTTGTATCTTGACATCGTTGTGGTTAAAAAGTGTTTCATCTTGGGCTCATCAGAATTAAATCCTTTGAATTTCATTTCATTTATTTCTTTTTTATCTCTGCCATTGGAAAAGACTGTTCCATTTCCTTTGAGTTTTCACACAGATAATTAATTCTCTTTCTGCTTATTACGAATGTTGAACACTTAAGTTCTGGCCAAACTGTCATAGGCACCTTGCTCAAATGTTATCAATGTAAAATTGTTCCATGATTCTATTTATATAATGCAGAGATATTAATTTTGAATAGATACAGAAAATGCAGTTTGGAAGCGGAAAGATACATATATTTGTGACAGAGTAAATGAAAAGTAACATTTATTTGTAACAGAGTAAACAATCACAAATGTGATTGTGAGAAAAAAATGCTAGTTTTAGTTCGTCACGCTTCATTATTGCAATGTTCAGTTTAACTCTCTTGATATGTTCATTAATTGTAGCTCTCCACTGATTGCCCTGACTGTTCTAGCTAATTAGAGAGCAATATCCTCAATAATAAAATATTGACCCCGGAAATCTAAAGTCTATTTCCGGAAGTGTGTTCGAGGTTTGACTTCCGGTGCGTGTGATCCACTAATCAATATGGAGCTGACAAAGGGTGTAATATGCTGCTTTTGAAGTACGCTACTCTGATATTCAACGTATGTCTCCATGATCTAAGGTCTCGTGGAATATTACTTGAAAAGCTAGATTAATACGTTATCCCATAACATTGGTAATACATTCATTATTTTCACATGAAGCAAAGGGTTAGAATTTGTCTAAACAGTACAATCTGACCAGGCAATGAATACCTCGATTTTTGGAATAATGTCTTCATTATGTCTTATGATAAATGAGGTAGAAAATCAATGCACACTTTCTCGCAGCCAGGAAAATTTAAGCATTATTCATATTGTTTTCAAAATCATACAGCAAAATTAAGATTGATCCAAGGAATGAACGATATCAAATCCAAAGATGGTCGTCCTTGTGTAGGGATTATTAGAATTTGTCTAACTAGTACAATCTGACCAACCAACCTCGAATTTTGACTAATTAGAATAGTTTCCTATATTATAGGATCGGAAGAATGAAGAAATAAAAGGTGGTGTTCGAAGTAAATATCACATTTCGTGATGTTTGAAATAAGTTGTCATTGCAGACAGATCGAATCATTATTTTGGGAACAGATGGGATTGACTAAATGTCCTAAATTATATTAATCCTGATTTTGTTCGTTTGTTTGGGGTTTCGCATCACTTTCAACATTATTTCAGTCATGTCGTGATGATGCTAACTTGTAGCAGATACAGTGCTGCATCACTGAATTGCCACGTTGCAGGTCCTTGATAATGGATTAACACTTTAGGCACGGGCCTCAGTTCATATGAGACATTTAATCATGAATTCAATCTCGGCATGGCTGGGGATCGAGCCCACAACCTTTGGATCATCACAGAGAAACTGGTGCTAATCAGCTTTCACACTAACCAACTGCGCCACGGCCTGTGACCCATTCATCCTGAAAAGCGTGGACTGTTTTGTGAGTATAAGTATAAGGATGTCCTTCTTTAAAGAGAATTACTGCTTTATCATCTTGACTCAGAAATATTGACTTCAGTTTCAATAAACGTTTGCCATACACCACAAAACGTATGCCATACGCTTTTGGTGAGATTGTAGACAGATTTAGCCTCTCGCACCAGATACTAAAGAACTGATTAACTACTGGCATGTGTTTGACGTTATAGATAATTCAAAACGCTTTGTTCCTATGCTATTAATCAATCACCTTGTGACACTTTTTAAACAAAATTGGATAACAAAGAATTGATTATTTCAGCAAATGCTGATTTTCAATAAATAAAACATGTTTGCAACCTTAAATTTATTGAATATCAAATGAAACATTGACAAAATAGAAAAATAAATACAAAGTATCGTATCGTATTAAATTAAAATATTCATTGAATCTTCTTTGGTATGGTTATAAAGCATGAACCTTATTGCATCTTTGGCTCACTGATTGAAGATATAATGTGTCATTTATCTGGAGGAAGCTTTTTAATCTTTGGGGAGGACAAGTGAGGATAACTGATCGTGAAATATCGTGCAGAGACAGAATTTGTGTTTGTGATTTCTGGAGCTGGAGATTGTGCACAAACAACAGAAGCCACACCATATACACCACGGCTCTCCCACCATGCACTGCGCTCGCTATAGGCAAGACGCTCACCTTGTCACTTCCGCTGCGACGAGGACACCATGTTGCAAGCAGTATCTGTCCACACAGACATTCACCTCCCACTTCTCACTCAGTCACTTGTTATGCCCTTACATAGCAAAATGGACGTCTAGACACGACCCATACATTTTGTTCCATATCTTTTATTTTTTTCTGGAAACTTATATAAAGACTCTTCTCTCTGAGGCCCATAGGTAATTTGGCCTGCCTCCGTCAGCATTCACTACTTCTGAACATGCCAATGAAATCAGAATTGCAGCTTTTGGGCAGAATATCTACATCAAGGAGCGTGAAGGAGTGTTCCATACAATGAGATCCACCGATTCTTAGACCCTGTCTTTGTAGCTTTTAATTTGGCGGTCTGTTTATCTGTCTTGCACGAGCACACCAGAACAAAAATGTGAGAAGTTGTGGCGGGAGGAGAGGACCTTGAGGGACCCCTACACACTCTCTCTCACTTAGCACGGCCATGCAATATTCACAGAGATTGTCCTGTTCGCTTCCAAACCACTGCAGGAAAGCTAACCACTCAAGTGAGGTGAAAGAGAAGTGTCAAGGAAAGGGCGGCAGAACATTCAGACAAATTACATCACACTCTTCTACTGAAGTCTTAACAAGTCTGAGAAGAATTCCAGCTCCATTCAACTGAATTACTACATCACAGGCCGCGCTATGGTCACTTATTATCGCTCAGTAATGACTCTGCATCCCTGCCAGACGCACATATTTTGATATTTGTTCACCACATACAAACTTGCAGGTGCAAATATTCAACATGGTGAGATATTTACTACATGTCTATCTTATGGTACATAATATTGGTCTCACTATATCCGAAATATACTTATAGGATATCGCTGTTATGTGCTCATGCAATATCGTATGATACAGTATGACTTACTGATGTACTGAGATACGTCTAATGTTTTCATGTCTTGTTTTAGTATATGTCTCGCTTCTTAAGAATACAACGTATCACTTTTTTATGGAATAAATAATTGATGTTTTATGTCAAGCTCAGGTATGCACAAATCAATGTGTTAAATTAGACATGACTATTCATTGGTATAAATATTTAAATGATTTTGTTTTGAGGATCACAAATGTAGTCTTCATTTCTGTTTACTCTTAAATGCTCCACGCTCCAGCAGAATGAGCAGGAGAGTGACAGATATATGGCGGAAGATGTAAGCCTGCTCGGGGAGCAGGTCAAATTTGAAGTGAAAACACAGACTGTCCCATATGCAAATAGAGCTCTTCAGTGATGAGATTGGAGATGAGCAGATGCTATTATGTCTACCATACATGGAGTAATGAGGCATTGTTCAAAGTCCATTGTTTTCCACATGTCTGGCCTCCACGGGTATAGTCAAACATAACCACCCCAATATACATTAAAGCATACATCAATTCATGTCCCTTTTGGTGTGTGTTTTGCCCCACCACACAGTGTCTGTTTGTCTGCGAATCCATTGGCGGTATAAATGACGGCTCTGGTTTCAAGGTCCCATAGGTCCCCATGTAGATTCTGCAATCTATACTTTCCTTTTAAAGAAATTACTAGAGGCACAGATCAGAGAGAAAGTGGCACATTTCTGCATTCTGGAAGCGCTACATTTGGAGGGTACAAGAATTAATGTTGACATTTAGTGGTGAACGCTATAAATTACGACACCCAGGGAGGGGGAGGCTGCAATGTAATCAAATAGAACATCACAACCGTTGCGCAGATTATGAAGAAAACCACAATAATGCAACCCCGAGGTATGGTAAGTCTGCCTCACCCTGCCTCCCCCGAGAAGTGCTTCTCAGAGCCCAGGCCAACAGCCTGCATTGATTTGCTGAGTTATAGGACCCATGGCTTTACAGGCACCAGGTCATTAGATCACTATGCGCTGCATTATGATTGGTATTGACAGAGGGTCACGTGACTTGAACATTGCTGAGAGTCACGTGACTCTAACATGGCAGACTCAGGGTCACCTGACTCCTCTATAAGCCAAAAAGGGGCATGTGACTACAGCATTGCACCGGTTTGTTTTAATCTCCTGTGTCGTGTCTTGTGAGAGGCTGAATGTTGTTGCCATTGTAAGTCTGAAACATTCAATTTGGCCAAAGGTCCTGGTGCATCAGAAATTCAATTTATGTGGCCGACAACAATGAGAGGGCCTGCCTTATTCCATGTCTGATTAAGGCTATGCTTGTCATTTTAACCCAGAAAGCATCTATCTCCATATATTGCTGCGACCTGGCATAGACATGAGGCTATGTGGCATCATACAAGGGTAAAGCCCTTGTCTTGTACAGGTCATCAGACATGCCCTGAGGTCAGGCCCCGCATGTCCAGGATATCAGGGACCCTGGTGTGTATGGATTTCCTGTCTGCTGTGTGTGAGGACAGCATCTGATGAGTTGAACAAACTGAGGCCGAGGTCCCAGTGTTTACTGCGAGGACAAATATACCATGTCCCATGTCCCCATTGTGGACTGCCATGACAGCCATCACACACATCTCTAAGGGACATCGAACCTCATATCATTCTCACTTTTATGAGGCAGGTCCAACATATCTTATATAAATCATAATATCTTATGCTGCATTTGTAGTAGCTAGGTTGTTGGTCATGTTTGGTGGAACAAAGTAAATTGTGAACCATCAGCTTCAGGCCATTATTGGCCTATGCCTTCAGATTACAAGACACGGAATCCTTTGACACACAGCTCTCCCTAGAAAATAATGGCAGAAATATTGGTCCCCGATTCCACAGTGGCATGCTATAGATATCGATACATCAATTTGTATATGCTAAGAGAGGCAAGTGCAGTTCGTTTTGTCATTCCCATAGGATAGCAATCCGGCATATCGATGTAGGTGTCATGGGGAGGGCCCAAACTGGGGTCACTTTGACAATCTATATCCAACCAACATAGGCTTCCTTTATGAATAAATTGATTATTTTCTCAATGTGGCATGCAGAGATTTTCTGCACTCCTAGTCCTCGCCTATCCTTCATACTTATCTGATTCCACTGGAAGGTATCGTCTTATACATTGACCGTGAGTAAATATAATGGATTTGCTCTATATTTCCCTGGAAACATTATCTTGATTAAAGTAATCCGCCAGCAGGACGGATTATCTCAAGACATTGAACATGATTATCACAAAATTATACATGACTTAATGAAGGGAACATAATTAAATTCTAAAATGGGACCCCATTACCATACAATCAGTCTGTAATATTCTACTGAGAAAATATTGATGACAAAGATTACATTTTCAACAACAGTATTCCTGTTTTGAAAGAAGCGTCTTAAATGTATAAAGTTGCTAAATTAAAACTCGGGAATGAATTGAATGAAGCATGCATATTTCTTTCTAATGAAAATTATAAAATGGTGGATGGAAATTTGAATGAGGCATATTTATATATTCATTGCAGAATGTTTGTCAATTACATGATAGAGCACATATTTGCGAATATGGAGACTGGATATGATATTATTGAATTATGTAAAATTAGGCAGATCTAAAAGGGAACGAGGAGGGGAAGGGCAGACTTTCACACAAGACACACAGATGGTGGTTTTGGTGGGTTTCTAGTACTCCCAACCATTTTGTGTGGCTTCATATAATAAGGTTGGGACGGAGCAGCAAATATCTCTTAAGTGTGTGTTCTCTGCCTAGGGACAGCATGTGTGTGCTTGTATGGCATCACCCACATGGCTGGACACCCTACATCATCAAGCTAGTATCACCATTGTAGAAGAGATACAGATGTATTGCCTGTCTGAGTAGTTACTCACCATCAAATTATAGCTGTCAGATGCCTGTTGAAATTTTACAGACATTAATGAGTAACCTTCTGAGTATGAGGGGCATGTGTTGAGCTTAAATCCTTTGTCCTAAGCAGATGTAAGACAACATTTTACAAGAAAGGCGTCAAATTCATATTTGAAATACAATACGCCTAAAAAGGTTGTCTATATTGTTATTTTTGATGAAATGGTTACAACTATCTTCATTTGTCAGAACTTCCTTTGCACCTATTTAGGGAGAGTAATTGGAAATAAGTTGGAAATGTCAGCATTATTATGTGATACATCTGTGTGGATTGGATGGTCACTGTCCCACCTTGCCACCTGGGCCTCGTTGTGGACTCCGGCACTACTTCCGGTCGCACATGGACTACTTTGTGCGTCTTGTCTCAATTTGTTTGCGAGCGCACATCCTTTTGTAACGTTTGATGTGGGTCTGATCTCTACATGCACCCAATTTGGCCGCTAATGAATTTTAGAGGGGTTGGTCTGCCTACGGTGGCAGACAGGGCATAAATGACTTTGATGAAGGAGTGAAAGGGTGCAATCAGAAGCATTGTGTCGGCCCTGTGACACTGCAGTAAGCCATCACAGCCTATGTTGCTACACCATCAAACGGCCTATGAACCCTTCATACTGGTAGTCTGTACTGATGAGATATGAGGCAAAACAATTAGATGGAAAAATCTAGGTACCATTATAGGAGATCTAAAATAAGCCGTGTAAATCTGAAATGATATTTTTTTATACGTATAGGTATAACCCTATCATCACTCATAAATGATAAGATTGAAGAAATAGTTGTCAGATTTCATTTTTAAATTCTTCATGAAGGAGTAATATTTCTGCCAGTTTATTTATTTCATTTATTCTGATTTTTCTAGAACATTCTTTGAAAGTATATCACCGGAATGGTACACAGGTATGCTTAATAGAGCACAAAATTTGATTTGAACATTTCTTTTTTTTCTGCAAGTGAATTTCATCATGTAAACAAGAAAAGGATAAAATAAAAGCTTAATGGTAAAATTTTAGCCATAAGTGTTTATCGTTTGCATAATGATATTTTGGTACAACACAATACATTCTGCATTTATCTTGGAGAAACCCTTTATAAAATTCAAATCACATCAGACTCACAATTGTCAAATATATAAATATGATATTCAGCAATGATTCAGCGGAACCCTATGTCAAGAGGGCCATTAAGCAGAGAGGAAATGTCAGGGAACACGGCATATCCTATGCGAGATTGATGCCCTCTTCTCCCACATCATCTCTCATTTGATGCACACAATAATGGACTTGCGACATGGCACAACATCAGTTTCAACTTTTATGGCATTCCGGCGTCAGGAAAACGTGCCGTGTACATGTAAGGAGCAAGCAGTCAAGACTTTGAAAGACTGGGGATTTTTTCTTTACGCAGCTGCAATCTTGCCAGGATAAGAATATCTGAAGCAATCATGATATATCTGTATGTTAAAATTCATTTTCAATTCTGGGATTACTGGTGTATTTCATACTAATGATATTTATACATTTTATTACTGCGCCATTATTTTGAGGTGTGTTTATTACCATCTTATTATGATTCTACACTGCAATAGCAATCGGAGGGTATTATATGGTCATTTACAAGTTAATATAGGGCTGGTGGCCATACATATTGCAGGTCCGCATTAAGATGGGCTGGTGGCCAGGAGGACGAGGTAATTGGCAGTGGCAGTTGTATGCAGAGAAAAGTGCAGGAAACCTCTAATTAGTGGGGAAGGCCAAGACAGTCTATTTGGTGGTCTGTACATGTGAGATTGACAAGTACTTGTTGAGGATGTCTCTTTTATAATACTCCACACCGTCCATACATAGACCAACCACTAATGGGCCATGCCTACCTGCATTGTGCTCTGGGCGCATGTGCAGGCGCATGCCCACCAAGGACATTAAGAAAGGGTGACATCTATTTCCTTCACTTGGACTGCTAATGATAACAAGAACTATTCCATTATGCTCTAATTCTTCATTTTAGGGCCACATTTCCCTCAGTACTCCACCTTCAATACAACAGGTTTCCCTTTTCCATGTTCTAAACCTCAATATTTGGTTATATCTCGAGAAATCTATTTTGATTTCTCTTGAAATTAATGGTTCTTTTAAAAAATAAATACAGCCTAGATCGGTTCGGTGCGTGAGGTAACATGTAGTTCAACCAGTTTATGAGTTATCTAGGAATGAACTGACCTTGCAGTAAATGATATTTGATTGAAGAGGAAAGACTACCTTTTAGGAATTACTTTCCTTGAAAAAGGGGAGATCTGGCCATCATTATTCATCGCTATATATCTCATATATGTCTCGTGAATGTGGTGTTAATCTGCCGCCTCGGATTTGATGCATCATCTCGCCTGTACTTTAGCCCGCTGTAAATCGGAGTAATGCAGTGACAGAGCGTGATGGTGTATTTTAGCAGCGTGGTTGACAGTGGAAAGCGCATGATGTATGAAGTAGAGTATTGTCCTAGACACTGTATTATGAGGGCCTTGATATGTGCACCTCTCAGCGCGCCGCCACATCCATATACCCCGTGTATTTGAGCGCACTCCCATTCTCGCACCTCCAGTAAGAGTTATGGGCCTCCTCATGCCCTATTATGGCTCTGTGGGTGCCACTCTCTGTGCCACTTCCCCAATAAAATCATTGTTAAAAATCAGAACAATGACCTGACTTTCTCACAGAACGAATCACCTCCTATTACGTACCAATATATATGGAATCGCTATTGCGTTTAAGAAAAGAGAATACATAAGTTGTGTTTAAAATGCATGGTAGAGGAATGGTTATTTCCACTGAATGTTTTGAAATAGTGAGGACTGGAGAGATGAGTTTTACCATTCATCGCATCAGGTCTGCAATCCTGTGGGTCTGCCGTCCAGTCGCAAGCAATGCCTACCCGACACAACCCCATTCATTCTACTTATCCGAGATGTGAGAGATGACGCAGGGACCTCGCCAGGAGCCGGTCTTCTCTTGTGTTACATTGACATCCTTTTATAAAGCAAATAGGATTTATGACAGCGTGCAATGATCACACGAGATCTATGGATGATTGCGCTCGTCCGGTGCCCGGGAGGCAGGAATACAGGTCTGCCCACCCGGCCCGTCCAAACTCCATAGAATCAACTTCCCAATATCAAATCTTGATCAAATATAAATTGTGCCATTATCAGTCTGTGTATAGTAGGAAGGAATAAAGGCCACATTTCCATTTACTATATATATATATATATATATATATATATATATATATATATATATATATATATATATATATATATATATATATATATATATATATATATATATATATATATATATATATATATATATATATATATATATATATATATATATATATATATATATATATATATATATAGTTTTTATATAGTTATAAGTTTTTGACCAAGTTTAAAAGTAGAAATAGCAATAGCTTAGATCCAAATAAACCTTTTAAAATGGCCACGTTTGGGTGGTTGTCCAATGCCATGTTTGGCAGATATTGTAGCAGGCGTTCGTGTTTTACCCGTAGCGCAATGATACCAAGCGTCCGAAAAAAATGCTGACCACGATCTTCTACTGATTGTTGGAATTTCTTTGAATGACAGAAAAACAAATTATGTGTCTCTCTGTCTGTGCGGGACATGGGTGTATTCCTAATTCACCTTTTGCATTCCTTCTCTTCCATATTATATCTCGCCAGTCTTTGTATGGCAAATGCCAATTTTTTTTTGTGTAGTATTTATAAAAAAGCATAACTTCAAGTTACAAACGTCGCTTTATTTTCCGTCAAATCAAATCAGATGACTTAATGGAACGTTGTTATTTACAGATCATTTGAGTCTCTCCGTTTCCCCCTCTCTAATGCTGTTTTCTTGTCCATGGCGGTCTAGTGGTTAACCTGATATGGACACACATGCCCTCCTCTAGTGCCGGGTCGCCATGGAGACGCTCAGTCACGTGATTTTATTCTGACTTGGCTATCCATGTAAAGAATTTTGATTCCAATCTGACGATAGCAAATTATGGCAAAAAGTTGAGGTAGTCCTGTTATATAAAAGAGAATTATTCCTTGAACTTGTTTGAAAAAAAAGAACAAGTACATTTACAATTTAAAATTTGAGGGTTCCAATCTTCTGATAATATAAATCAAGCTAGAGATGTAGAACGATGTAGAACGATTGACTTTGACTGGGTGCATTCAACTTTTTGACATACGCTTTATGATTGATATTTGTGCGTTTGCAGATCTGTTGGATAGAGCAGAGAAAATAATATTAAATTTGACATTAAATTTGAATAGATGGGATTTAATTTTCTGTGAAATGATAATAGCTATCAAAGTTATGATACAATAAATGAAAATAAACCCCATTCACATATCTTAAAGAAATATCTATTAACAAAATAGACAGAGTGTATATTGATAAACATTTCATTCCATGGGCAAATGTCCATCTCACGTCTCATATAAAATATGTGGAGTAGTTGTCTATTATTTGAAGTGCCGAGATTATTTGCTCAATTCAGGTTAAAGCTTATTGTGTATTTCCGTGCTAGTGCCTTACTATAAAAAAACTATTATTAAACTTTCTACAGGAAGGACAATTTAAAGATGAATATGATCTACAGGGTAATTTTAGAATACAGTTAGTGGTACTTCATTATCTTCATTTTCTTAGTGGAAGGTGTTAAAAATGATAGGCCTATTAATAAAGTATTTTAGGTATCTCAATTTATGGTCTCAATTGATCTTTTAAATATAGACATGCAGATATGCCAAGAGTATGGTTCAAGAAGGGTTCATTTCAAACCCAGTCTCTGCTAGTACTGCAAATAATGGTTACCATGGTAATAAATCCATAAGAAATGAAATATTTAAGATTTGTCGATAATTCATAAATTTCAAACCATATTTCATAATCTTAACAATGTTTGTATTTTAAAAAGATCCTGGAATTGAAAATAAGATAAGAAGTTTATTTCATTATTGTATCAAATAAATATTCATTCAACTTCCAACTGTAATGGTTAATATTTCAATTTGTTGGTTTTGTACATGCAGGACGTTTGTTATTATTTCCCCTGAATATAGGTGTTCTCAGCATTTTGTAAATTTAAGAGTCTCACCAATATTACTTTTTATTATTTTCCTACGCCTTACTTGAACGATTAATGGTCCGTCCCTAGAATAGTGTCAATAGCATGGTCAACTCCCTCTGTTTCATTTTTCCCATTGGAACACTACTTTCCCTATTCCCCTGCATTAACACTCCCTTTGCATAATGTCGAGGGTTTAGGCATATGCGATATTTACTCTCCATTAGAAATTCATTGGAGATTGGACTTTTCTAGCACACACATTCATGAAGGCTTCTTGAAAAATGTAGATGGTAAGACTGTCAAGCTTTAATAGCTGTTTCACACACCAACAAGTGCCCAACAATTGTTTGGCAGATAACCTTTAATAGCAAGGGTGAAATAGGCATTGCATGGATATAAATATGCATTGTGATAATGCTATTTTCCCAGCAAGTCACTGCGGATAATTTAACACATGCTCTTGTTTTTTTTATTTTCTCAATCGAGAGGTAAGGCTAGACAAAAAATCAAACCATCATGTAAGAAGACAATTTCACCATCCATCTGAACTCCGCCAAATGCTAGTGACCTTGATACCATGACATTCAAATACATACAGTTTTGACCAATATTGTATAATAAAAAGTAATCTGATGTTCATTTGCAGGCAGTAAGCTCCTCGGTCTTGACTGATTCATGTTATAATATCTAAACTGATGTACATGTAGATACAAATATGTTAGAACAGTCAGGGTTCTTCAGAATAGACCGTGTGTGCCTCATGTACAATGTTGAGCCTCCCATTGTCCTATTATTTTCTGTCTCGTCCGCCAGCTGTACAACATCACAATCATTTGAATGTTGGGAGTTGTTAAAGCCATTCTGGGGGAGGATGGGTTGATGTAATTTTACACTCATATATCACCCGGCGTCCTTTTCTTAATATAAACTGGTGAGAATATATGGTGACAAAGGATGCAAGGCAATGAAAATAGGCAGATTGGATTCTCCATGTGACTTACACGGATCTAGCGCGAGATGAACATATAGTATACAGGTCTGATCCAGAACTACTCCTGATATAATGTTTATAATATCCAAGTGGAAGCAATGAATTTATGTCAAATAAATTTACCTATCATTTTTCACACTTACCCCATTGTTTCGAAGGTTTTGCTCTTCAACCAGTAGTAGTGGGATAGGCTGGGGTACAGATATCTGAACAAAGTAGGAATCATAAACAGGTATTAGAATTCAGAAAAGGGAAGAAGAATACATACACTATTCATTTCTATCTCGTTTTATGCTGAAAGCAGATCTAAGATTAAAAATTAAAATAACAGTGAGGAGGGGTGAACATTCAACCGACATGCAAGTACATGTAAGTGCGAGTTTAGTAAATCCATATCCCTCTCCACAACCCTCTCCCCCCATTGCTTGGAATTTGTAGATACGAATGCTTATAAGATGGAAAGTAAAAGATAATAGTAAAGAATTTCACATGCACGTTTCTAAAGTACTGGTATTAACTGTACATGTTATACGTTTTACCTAAAATGAAAATAAATTTAATGGTGGCGTTAATGGTCATGTATTTATCAAACATACAAATCTCCCGCCATATTTTCTGTGGGACAATGAGCAGAAATTTATGTCATCAAAGATCTAATTATTACAAAAATCGTTTTGACTATAATTCATTTTGATTCAGAATCTTTTCCCAAAAGAGAATAATTTTTAAAGGACTGATTTGCAATGTATTATGTTAATGCTTATATACCCACATTTAATTTCACAATAATCTTTATTTTAGAAATCAGTAAAGAATATTCTTGTATGAAACGTGAAACATATCGATACAATACAATACGTGAAACATATCGAAACAATACAGTGGGGTGTGCATGTAAACTCTTATGTTATTTTCTCTCTTAAGTCATATATGTTCAAGTGCAGTAAGTTATCATTTGTGTGTGTGTTTTATAGAAATAAGGACATCTGTTTCAGGGGCAGGCATGTGCACACATGACGTCCTAGTAAGCTTCTCTGTGGACACATTAAGTCACGTGAGTTTGTTCAAGTCAGACTGGTGGCGGTCATATTAAATAGAGATGGAACCGGCTCCCGCCCCTGACACGCTGCAGAGGAACACCGAAATTGCCTCGCTTTACAAACCGGGCGCGTGACGATCACAGAACGGAAGCCATGCCCGTCTTAGAGAGGTTCTTAACATTTAAAGTAAATGTAAGATTTACAAGCAATTCAAAGCCATTCTAAAGGTCACGCAGAGAAAGCCACAGAAATTGTGTAGTGATGTAGGTGGCGCTGACCTGTGGCCTCGTCACGCACTGGCCTATAGCGCATGCGTCATACCTGGGGGTTCAATATGTTTTTCTCTTGAGGTGTGGAATATCATTCAGGTCCTTAGCATCTGCATTGACAGTGATGTCATATGATGATCATTTTTATCATGAAAATTGATTTGTTAAGACAAAAATATACATAGCCTCTATTCATTTTCTGGAAAGAAACCCTTAACGGAGTATTGATATCAAAATCAAGGTTTTATATCTGTGGTTTTGATAATGACACCCCACTGTATTGTATCGAAAATTCATTTATGTAATTAGCGAAAATATTCAAAATTGAAGATGCATTTTAAAGCAGAATGTTTGATAATCCCTTTATATAATCTATTATGATATTATTCTGAATACTCTAACACATATTTTGACATAAATGAACACACCTTTTAAATTAGACAACGTTTTTATTTTAATTCTTGAATTACAATAAATCGGTCGTGGTTACAATCAAATAGGTAATGGTCATATTAATTATACAGGCCATAATAAGTGTACAGGCCGTGTTAGGTTTAAGTATACAGACCATACTAAATTTAGGTGTACAGACCGTGTTATATTTAAGTGTACAGACCGTGCTAAATTCAAGTATACAGGCCGTGTTAAATCTAGGCGTATAGGTCATGTTAAAATTTAGTAGGTCATATTTGGATTGTTCTCTATTTAACAACACGAACAGCAAAAACTTCAACCTTCTATGTGTAATCATCTGAAATCTTCTGAAGAGAATTATTATCAGTGTAACCCTCTGGTTTTGTAAGTCTTCAAGAGCACTATTAGGACAGCCAAGGTTTCAGCCGCAGATACAAAGTCGACTTTGGTGTCTAATTGTCTATTTGCTTTGTGGAAGCTTCCTACGCATTCCTGGTCCAGTCCTGGACTACAGACGACCTTAAAACACACCACCAAGTAGGCTTAAGTTGCAGAGTCCTACTTCTGAATTTTTGTCTTCAGAAAAACTACTTTGATTAGCCTGTCAAGGGGCTTGGATTTGAAGGGTGTTGTGATATCATCTGGAAAATAAACTGTCCAGACTGCCATTGAAAAAGTAATCTCCCTAGTCAGCAGTGAATTCGGCGTTACAAAACCACAAGTTGACAATTCATGGCACAAGCCAAACTAAGCAGGCAAGGAATCAATCAGACTAAAGGGATACACAACCTGTCACCTGAGCACTTTATGTACAAGTGTTTGGTTTGGTTTAGAAAGATACATAAGTGTAAAACACCAGAGGGAAGCGAACCACACTGAGACCCAGCAAGGCTGGTACAGGGTTTGCAGAATAAGTGAGCAGATGTTGAATGTAACAGGCTGCTAAATATTTCAGGGTCTTCGCTGGAGTGGCCACAAGCTGAGACTCGTATACATCCAAGATGGCGCCTGAGGAGTGGAGACACCTTGGGGAGCTCCTCACAACTTCATGAGCTGTGATATATAAGGCGGTGTTGACGACACCACAGGGACAGGTCACACCATAATTTGGTGCAGCCACCCTCTGTGGCAGGGCTGATTGTACATTGTGCCATGTGATGTATCGCGCCACTGTTACGAGTGTGGCCACATGCCACAGTTCCTGAAACAAAAGCGAGCGCTATATCTTACACTTGTTCACGTGATACACATATGGCGGAATGTGGTCACCGGAAGTGCTTCGGGACGAACTGCTCAATCAGCAATCGGAAGAAATACGGCCGCCAAGGGACCAAAATGGGCCCAAGCACCCCACCTTCAAAAATTGGATAATGGAAAAGTGGTGTTGTGTTCAGTGTAACAGACAAGCTGAGAAAAGCGCAATGTTATGTTATGTAGGAAGAGTGAGCAGGGCATGAAGCATGGTACAGACATGGGAGGGCTCCTCTCTGAGCATGCATCAACACATATAAAAGCCTTCTCACCCTACCTTATAAAGAGCATCTGTCATTACCCCAAAGTAAAATACCTAATTCTATATACACATACTTTCAGAGCATGAATACTCACATCCATCTAATGATGACTGGTTGTGATTAATAGATGCATGGACAAAATTTAATGTGGCACAGAACGTTAATGATAATATGAGGTTTGTTACATCATGCTTTTCAATGGAATTGATAAATGTGGGTGGAACATATTGGGAATGTAGTAATTTAGGAACGCTTTGATTTATAGCACACAGAATGTAGTAGCACACAAGATTAACATTCGCCATGACCTGATATGTATTACCTCATATGTTTAATATAAATGAAAATTGTCGCATGCATTACCCTAATTGGGTATTTTCTGTTTTGAATATATGTACATTTAGGATATAGCTCTGACTTTCAACAGGCGACTCTGAATTGGTGATTACTTAAATAAAATAAGGTCTTACACTCGCAATTATGCAGTAATCTCTATCATGCATGGTCATTCTGTGAAGATTGATGGCCCACTCTTCTTCTGTGTTCAAGCACTCTTTGTTTCTGTTTACAAAGGCATCGAGCTAGCAGACTGGCACAGGAAAATATATCCTCAGTGTATTAGTATTTGCCTATTTGTCTTCTACTTGCCAAAGCAAAAGACTTTCCATCATGAAATAGGCCACTGTTTCGTGCCACCTGACGGTGACCTACATTTGAAATTTGTGCTTTGAATTTCATACTTCATGGTCATTGTCATACAAGTTGAAATGTCCCATGTGAGTGAAATGCAGTGATTGCAAGGATCCATATGAAATGTGGGATCCCGATAAGCCATTGCTTAGCCCACTGGTGATGAACCTGCATCATCGTAAGGATAATTATACTGAATACATAACACGTTTGCTTGGATGACACCAAATACTGACGTCAACTAATACAACAATAACCCCCGTGAAAAGCATGAAAAACGTACACTTCAGGACAGTCGGAAACGGATAATACTTGGGCCTGGTTCCCGTGTATAAACCCTATCATAATCAGAATATATTGATATAAACTCCAAGGAAAATATTGAGATCCATACAATGATATGTAACAAGACATATTAAAGTGGCGCCATTTTCTGATAAAGACACTGAAAATTAAATATGAAATATTTTAAATTTTCCTCAAGAACAGATATCGAATATCTTTTATTGACTGGTTTTATGCAGACTCTCCTTGTAAATGTCGAAATTTTGTTCAATAAAGCTTTCAATTTGAAAATGTTTCTTCTACTAAATTCTTAGACCAATGATTATATTTCCTTATGGCCTGGTATAAAAAAGATAATGAATCAGACGATTGATGGTATCATGCAGACCCGGCTTATTTGGCAGTGATCCGATATCATGTGTACCCAGTATGAGCAATGGCTTATCAACTATTGCTTTGATTTCAGGACTTAATGCCTCAATGCCTAAATTTAGATTTATTTAATGAAAATGTTGGATCATTAGGTTTATGAATGAGCACATGATAATGAGAGTTGATAGCAATATTTAAGTTTTAGTCACTGATATAATTAAATGCATTACCCAAGAAAAATCATGTTTTTCCCTTTGAGGATGTCAATTGTAAATTGTGTTGGACAAAGAGAACTAGTAGTAGTCGGTGGAGAGTACAGTAAAAGTATGTTAAAGATGATCAAACTTTAACTGCATTGAGAATGGCTTTATCATTTCACTGCAATATATATATATATATATATATATATATATATATATATATATATATATATATATATATATATATATATATATATATATATATATATATATATATATATATATATATATATATATATATATTAATCAAGCCAGTAAGCCAGTAACAAAACCAAACTGATATGAAGGATACCACAAGTGAGCAACAAACTGAAAATTATGCAGGACACCACCAATTAATAAAGTCATAATAAAAAATCTGAGGGTATGCAGGGTACTACATATATATTAAATCAGCAATAAAATTTCATATGTAGGATATCATATATAAATTACCTTCATATTTCATGATATTTCTGATAAAACGTTACAATGTACATTGCTTATAATGATTTCATAAGCATGTTCAGAGAGTGCCTTACTGAAGATGCTGACATTGAAAGAAGGCTTTACATTGAGTCTCCTGTAATGAATTTCAAAGAGGGCATTTTATATCCTTTTCAACATTCAAGATCATTAGTCAAAATCCGCCTAATACAATATCAACAACATTGATAAGGAAAAGAATGTTTTTCTCTTAGTCATATTAATTAAAACAAATAAACATTCGCCCTACTGTCCAGTTTAAAGCCCTAACAGAACATCACCAGGATTTGCATAAAAGGGACAATGAAGGGACAATGAAGCAGTGCAGTTGCTATAGATGGAATATATCTGAGTGAGAAGACACAGCCTGGTTTGGGCCACTAATCACCTCCAACTGTCTCTTCAGCAGGCTTTCTTTTAACTGTCACCGTCTGTGCACTTCCCAGTACACAGAATACTTCCTGCGTATGTGAAGCGATTAGAATTTCAAATCTGATTTGATAATTGAGATGTAATGAGGTGGCTATAAAACGAAAAAGAACATTGTATGTCACGTATTGCAGAGAGGACACATTATAACATTTCATATTCGTTATGTATTTTCACATGCCATCCCTTAATGGACTATTGTACGCATAGTAATTGAAATATCTAATGCGTCTGTACTAATGAGATTAACGGGAATAAACGTAGAGATGCAAAGCGCTTTTAATGGAATAGTTGGGCCGTTGTAGTGAAGGTGTTATGAAATGAGGAAGAAGATAGTGACTTGCCTCAAGACGGATGGCAAATGTAAGGTCGTCAGATCAATGGATGCCTGGGGCCTCAGCTGGCCCAAGGTCCTCTCCGTAATGAGCAGGACGAAAACACTGGCAACAGTGATCAGAAGACCTCTGCTCAACCCCGTCAAAATGCCAACTGCTCAGCCAAAAAACGGCTGACTGAAAAAACACACGCTAAATGCTTCACTAAAACCTGCACTGTCAGGCAGCTAGATTGTGACTTAAGTATACGGGGTAGTTAGGATCAGGTGGGGTGGAAGGTAGGCAGAGTAAACAGTGACAGACTGGCTGGGTGAGTCGAGGTGAGTCTGCAGGGAGACTGCGGCAACATTCCAGCGGACTGGGACAAGTGGGCCACAAAGAGACAGCTTGACACAAGGTCACGTGGCACATAGAGAAAGGTGACGATTGCCATGACGACGGCCAACACTGCATGGCATCTACATAATGCTAGGCAAGGCATCTCACCGGTCCGCACACCCCCTGATTGGATTAATGTGCAGGCACCATCGCAATGTTTCATTGCAGTAATGATGTCATCAGTACACGCCAACAAGCCATTCCTAGTCTGTGTCTAGATGAGCTGATAAAAAGACATCCCGGAGGAATCGCCTCAAAATGGATGCTTGTCTACCCAGTGCGTGGTTCCAACATTGTCAAATATACTCCCACTACGCCACATTATAGTGTGAAAAATTCCCCCAAATGAGGAGATGCACACAGTGATATTGTGAAGCAGGTTTCTCTGTGTTTCTTCACAGGGCAAGGTAATGGATACTTGCCAGAACATTTAATAAGCTTGGAATAAATGGCACTATTATAATGTATTATGTGGTTATCAGAACGCCCATGTGTGCCAAATCGGGCTCGCTGGATACCAACAAACGACCAGCTTAATGCCCGTAAATGATTACAAATTCGTGGCTGACCAAAGCTCATGACGGCAAGCCATACCTTTGCTATCCAACTTTTCCAATGCAGTCACACCAGGACCTTTCTCAGGTGATGGATGAGCGTGTTGTTATCTTGTCCAGACAAAAAGGACCTTAGCCCTATTTCTTGTCTAGTTAATCCCACCACTAGAGCGCGCTACGGACAAAGCTACACTGTCAGGTCACCCACTATAGGTATTTGTCAAATATTCTGGTGGAATTCACTTTGGTATGCAGACGCTATTTTAGAAGCGAGCCCTGTACGCCGAAGTCACATAAAAATGGCTGTCGTATCGGGCCCAACAGAAATCTTGCTCATTTGTCAGGGTGATTGGTGAGTAAATTGTTGTCTGCGGCGGGCTGAAGTGAGTAGGTATGCGTGCTTTGCCTCCTTAGAGCGTCAGATGGTGCCTATCACCTTCAGTTGCATTTTCTTGCTGTCTTCCCCTGCTTGTCTCGCTGACTTCTCGTCCCTTTGGAGAAAATGCCCTTTATCATACACTTAACCAATATTGACCTCGCATAGCAAATGTTCCTCCCATAGTGGCAATTCACCCCAACTTGATGAAACATTGATGGCCCGCCCTTTGTGACCTCTATGTATAAATCGTGACGAGAAGTGATCAGCTGTTCAAATCAGCCAATCAGATGGCTACCAGGCGAACCCAATGTTAAAGGTCGAAATCTCCCTACAGATTGTCTGTCACGCGAACCAATCCAATATTTATTCTAAATCTTTGCAGCCGAAAATAAGTTATTTTGTTCACTAATGATCATTTCATCCTTATATTATCTCTTGTAAATTACAGTTTTAGTATTGGGTCATTACGTCCTCCTCCTGGTATCACGAAGCTGTTCACCACCTTTTAAAAGAGTTCCAGCTAAACATCAAGATCAATACAACAAAGTCATTTAATCATATTAATTTAAGTTATTTCCACAAGGAAAATCTTCCATAATTTCAAACTTCAGTCAGCCAAAGGGGCACGTCTATTCAAGTATAGGGCCTTCATGATGAGTATAAAGTTCAAAACATTTATCATACAGACTGGAGGTTAACTGATATTTGGCAAATAGAATATCTACAAATAGTAAGAATATTTGAAAAAGACATTACATAAATGAAATACAGACCTTGCATTTTCTTTTTTACAATAATTTTAAGCTTTTATATTTATGAATAATCTACCTTTATTTTGTGCTGGATTGTAAATCATTTTCGTATAATTTTGTTTCATTATTGAAAACTGAAAATAATCTATGGAAAGATTTGTAAAGGTTGTAATTGAATTAGTCCGGGGCCAAGCTAATGATCGCGGAAAAATCTCAGAACAATAACGAAAAGTTTAGTTTCTGTATGGATATTTTTAGGGCATAATGGATGCATGATTTGAAAACTAAAAAATACCACGAATGGTATCAAACACAGCATTACATGATCATATTTGATGATAACGGTTACATGCGGAACCGTGACCTAGATATACGAGTCGAAGGTCCTTTAAAACAGATTGGTGCCAACTGCTCTGTGATCATGATTTTGTCAAAGCATGAGCTTCAATATGTCTTGGTAACCTGTAACTACAGAGTAGAGTGCATCTATTTGGACATTGCTTCCTCGAGTGAAGCCTGCGTGGTGTGAGGTCAGCAGCTACTTCCTGTACGCATGTGCAGTGGGTGTTATTGCTGACAATGTAAGATACCAGGATTTATGTTCTTCTCAAATGAGCACACATAAACTAGGTTTCCATAAATATGTCTGCCTGTAAACAATATCTAATAGAAAAGTAACACCGTCCCGACACTAATTATTCACAATTTTAATTCTGATAGAAAGTACAGGTCTAATTTGTCAAGTACTAAAGATAATTTTCCACATGATATAGAATTCTGTTTATTCTGAATATCGGTCTTATTTGCATTTAAATCATGATGATTCACAGAAATAAGATTCCTTTCTTGAAAGCAGATGATATTCTTTCCAAATACAATCTTATGTTGGTGTTGAGGCAAGCAGAAAATGCCATCTGATTTGGAGGACGAGTTGCTGTAATGTGGATAGTGTTGATTGATGGTGCTATCAGACTATATCCATGATATGATCAGACCCAATTCTCCTAGGTCTACAATGCTCAATCTCCGCTCGCCCATTAATTACATTGACCACAGGACTACACCAAGGTGGAGCCCAAAGGCTTCAGTAATGTTCTCTATATGGTCTATACTGATGGTGATCTGGGTACTGAGATGGAACCTAATGGTCTATACTGATGGTGGTCTGGCCATGGGTACTGAGATGGAACCTAATGGTCTATACTGATGGTGGTCTGGGTACTAAGATGGAACCTTACGGTCTATACTGATGGTGGTCTGGGTACTGAGATGGGACCTAATGGTCTATACTGATGGTGGTCTGGGTACTGAGATGTGACCTAATGGTCTATACTGATGGTGGTCTGGGTACTGAGATGGAACCTAACGGTCTATACTGATGGTGGTCTGGGTACCGATATGGAACCTAATGGTCTATCAGAACATTTGACTAAAATAAATCATGCGTGAAACCGCGCATAGGGTGGACTGCTCCAAACAATATACAGCATAGTATTGTACACACTTCACAGAAACACAATCTTGATATGAACTAGCAATGCATACTTTTTGCAAGTGCATCATATGATTTCTAATGTCTGGACCACCACACATTCATAGTTCACCCACAACCGACCAGCTTACTTACTTTGGGTGAACTGATGTCAGAAACTGCTCCTTAAACCATCTAACCCTCATTTTCTGGTGGTATCATTATATATATATATATATATATATGGACTGCTCCAAACAATATACAGTATATATATATATATATATATATATATATATATATATATATATATATATATATATATATATATATATATATATATATATATATATATCTGTGTGTGCGTGTGCGTGTGCGTGTGTGTGTGTGTGTAGGTTATATGTAGAATGATAATTTGTCAGATAATGGCATGGCCATACTCAGTTGTTTGTGCATAAAGATGACAGGCACACGTAGTGATGGAGTGATTGCTGCAAAGCCACAGTGGGGAATGCAGGCGCGACTAAAGTGGACTGGCACAGAAACTTTCTCATAATTGCAGTGCGATGCACAAGCAATGCTGGGCATAATTTATGGGATGGATGTTTATATCGTGGGATGATAGCAAATTGTTCCATAAAACATTTCTTGAGACTAGGATGGCTGTCTTCTAGTAGAGCCCCGTGACTTTGTTGTGGTTAATCAAGCCTTCAGGTTGATGTAATGACACCGTTGCATGGGGCCACCTTAATACCGTGCTATCATAATGCCGCCCCCAACAAGGTAGTGTCCCTCCACAGCAAAACAGTCACACTCTTATAAATATCCATTATGTTCACCTGAAAAACAAGTATTCAATTATTTATTGTTTCTGAAATAATATATTCTGAACATGAAATACAGATAGTTTTAGAGATATAAGGTCCACTTGATAAATTTAAGAAATAAAATATGTGTAATATTATCAAATCTCTGCAAATGATTCAAGGATTCACTCTCATAACGACGCAGGTAGTCAGAGTTTTATTACATAAACTAACAAAGAAAACATATAGGAAACTGTTGCTATGGCTAATATCAGCTTGAGGTTTCAAATAACAGGGACCAAGTGGGCGCTCTATGCATACCATAAGTGTTGAGAGCATATTTTAAGTAAATCGGCTGAATATTTATTGACTACAAGTGACCACATATCTTTTGTAACGTGAATGGACTCTGATAAAGGTAGCAACTCACTCTGAAAACCCACGGAAAGTTTCTATTAGACTTTATATTCTTTTATATGTAACAGTCATGAACTATGCTTGATTGATGATGTTAACAGTAAAAGTATAAAAAATGAATAGAGTAGTAAAATTTTCTCAGTCAATGTACCTTCTTTGGATGTGGCAGTTTGAGGAGTTTGTATCAGTATGCCATGATACGTGCCATGATAGACTTCACATATAACATCACGCCATCACAGCGCACAGCGTAATATTACCATCGCTATTACTGGCTATTACAATACACTCACAAGGCTTCTTAATAGCTGACACGTCCATATACAAATCCTTGCTGATACACGTGACCTTGACATTCAAAATGGCTGCCTGTGGGGTCAGCGTTATCTGCGGTTTCATACATGGCAGGATCCTGAATGTACCATCATATCACCGTCTTACTCATTTCCTATATATCATAAAGATATCACATACATTTCTCGGGCACCCAACACAGAATATGGCTGAATGATAGTATGCTATTGGAATGAGATCAAACATGTCATATCCTGAGACAGGGTGCTTACCTATGGGAAGGTGCAAAATGTTACAGATGCCTAAAAGTTTGCCAGTAGTTTTTAACATTTTCATTTTATTTTTCTTTATTAGTGTTTATGAAGTGCATAACATTAAATATTAAATATTAAATATACATATATTCATCTATCATGTATATTGTGTACAAAATATTTAAGATCATCTTTTGTAAATATCAATCTTTAATATCCGCTTGGTGTGTTCGCTATACTGAGACCAAGCCTTTAAAGAGGTCAATACTTAAAGCATTCATGTATTCAGGTTTTCTTCCATTATATAAATGTTTTTACCCCAAATCATTCATTGGACACTTTGTCAACAAACTTTGTTTAGCTGAACCCTGATCTTGTGCAAACACCTGCTTAGTAAAGTCTTTCTAACAGTGGGGCACCCTAAATTGGGACAATGGGTAATTTGGCTTACAGAGCCCTGTTTTCCATTAATGTTTGTCCAATGGTACATGCCTAAGACCCTGACAGACTACAATAGAGGTAACATGACTGTATACATGTGGCCACCTGATGATCAAAAGAGTATAGACAGAACTTTCAGCAAAACACAATAACCATGGTCAGTGTATTTTGGTTGATTTTAGTGAGATAGCTTAATTGTATCACAGTTTCATGGCCAATTATCATTGAAGCATACCCTAGACCTCTGTAAAATTGTCTGTGACCTCTGTGGTTTCATGAATGCTTTAAGAAAGGCAAATTCATCATTGACCAAGCAGTTTTAAGATATCTCAGAATACTCTAGCCTGCGCTCTGACCTATATCAGTGCTGTATTTCCCTTCCATTGACATAGGCCCAAGCAATTTACTACCAAGCCCTCAACAATCGATTGAGCGTTCACTTGCATTCTCCAAAACAAGTGATAAATTGAGGCAAAACATTCATTTGTTTACATATTTTTTACATAAATTTAGTTAATTACATTGCAATATTCAGAATCCCTTTTGTTTTGGAAATGTGATGTGTGTTATTTCTATAGACTGAGAAGACAATACCAGATAAAACTCTATCATGACCAACACGCCCTGATATGGGATATGTGATTACAAAGTCAGGAGTTGACCAGCAATTGGAATAGGATGGAGCTGGGAGGTTTATGGAGGTGAAGAGAATAGAGAAGAATGATTCCACCTGAAAGTACACTACTTTGTGATAGTCTTGGCTGTAGTTTATCGATTACAGTGTGACCCCTTATGGCACCATTGTAAAATGTCAGATCTTGATCTCGGAGTGTCACTGTAATAGGGCATATTATCATCACTGTATTTCTATATAGGACATATTATCATCACTGTATTTCTATAAATTGATCAAATTATTTTACAATACACATATCTGTTGGATACTCTAGAAATGATAACATTTGTACCATAATATTAATGATACAGTTCAAATTTCAAGTTTTTAGCTCTGCTGAGACTTTAGCTCGCAGAGCTTTAGGAGGGGGAAAATGTCTGTCGGTCTGTCTGTCCGTCTGTCCGTCTGTCCGTCTGTCCGTCTGTCCGTCTGTCCGTCCGTCTGTCAACATTTCTTTAAAAATCTTCTTCTCCAAAACTACCAGTAGTACATCTTTCATATTTTATATAGAGGTAGATATATAGTTGAAGATTCAGATTCCTTCAAATCTTAATGATGTCACCATTGACCTTAGTGCAGTGACCTTGAGGTCACAAATTTTGTAAGGAGCATATCTCAGCAACCACTTATTACAGGATATTAAAACTTGGTATGCAGAAATGTCATATGTTAAAGCTGTGCCTTGTCATACAATTTTAGTCATGTGACCTTTGACCTTGACACATTGACCTTGAATTCAAAATTTGTGAACATGCCACAGCACAACCATCAGAAGTGAATAAAAAAACACTTCATATCTGTTATATACTAACACTATGTTTAAAAATCTTCTCCTCCAAAACTACCAGTAATATTTGTTTCATATTTAATACAGAGGTAGATAGAGAGTTGAAGATTCAGATTCCTTCAAATCTTAGTGATGTCACCATTGACCTTAATGCAATGACCTTGATGTCACATATTATGTAAGGAGTATATCTCAGCAACTACTTATAAGAAGAAATTAAAACTTGGTATACAGAAATGTCTTAGGTCATAGCCGTGCTTCGTCATACTTTCTTAGTCATGTGACCTTTGACCTTGACACATTGACCTTGAATTCAAAATTTATGAACATTCCACATCATAACCATTAGAAGTGAATTAAATGCACTTCATATCTTTTATATACCAACACTATTTTATACAGAGCTAGATAGAGAGTTGAAGATTTAGATTCCTTCAATTATCAGTGATGTCACCATTGAGCTTAGTGCAGTGACCTTGATGTCACAAATTTTGTAAGGAGCATATCTCAGCAACCACTTACAAGAAGAAATTAAATCTTGGTATACAGGAATATCTTATGTTAAAGCTGTACCTTGTCATACAATTTTAGTCATGTGACCTTTGACCTTGACACATTGACCTTGAATTCAAAATTTGTGAACATGCCACATCACAACCATCAGAAGTGAATAAAAAACACTTCATATCTGTTATATACTAACACTATGTTTAAAAATCTTCTCCTCCAAAACTACCAGTAATATTTGTTTGATATTTAATACAGAGGTAGATAGAGAGTTGAAGATTCAGATTCCTTCAAAACTTAGTGATGTCACCATTGACCTTAGTGCGGTGGCCTTGATGTCACAAATTTTGTGAGGAATATATCTCAGCAACCACTTATAAGAAGAAACTAAAACTTGGAATACAGAAATGTCTTAGGCCATAGCCGTGCCTCGTCATACTTTCTTAGTCTTGTGACCTTTGTCCTTGACACATTGACCTTGAATTCAAAATTTGTGTCACTTCATATCTGTTATATACCAACACTATGTTTTAAAATCTTCTTCTCCAAAACTTCCATTAATTTATGTTTCATATTTTATACAGAGCTAGATAGAGAGTTGAAGATTCAGATTCCTTAAATTCTCAGTGATATCACCATTGAGCTTAGTGCAGTGACCTTGATGTCACAAATTTTGTAAGGAGCATATCTCAGCAACCACTTATAAGAAGAAATTAAAACTTGGTATACAGAAATGTCTTAGGTCATAGCCCTGCCTCGTAATAATGTCTTAGTCATGTGACCTTTGTCCTTGACACATTGACCTTGAATTCAAAATTTGTGTGCATGCAAAATCTCACAACCATTAAAAGTGGAGCAGACTTGAGCAGATTATGATTTTGACCAATCAAAATGCATGTTACATTTCAAATTTGGCCCCAACTTGTTATCTTGATTCTCATTGGCTATGTTATTCAAAATGGCAGCCTCCTTGACAACTTTGTGATAGCTATTAGATTTTTGAAAAAATCATGACAAAATGGAAAAAGAACTGAGTCTAATGGAAAATAGATAGAATTAGACCTCAGAAAATACAACATCTTGCCTACTTTGGGATCTTGTATGGAAAATCATAACCTGGTTGCTTGTTGTACTTAATCTCAGTTCATGTGTTTTCATTCAAGTCAGCAGAGCTATCAACCCATGGGGTTATGTTTTTCTTGTGTAAGTGGTAAATCAATTAAAGGAGTCCTATAACATCAAACTTTTGACGCAATCGTCTGTTAGCCCTTATCTATATTTTTTGGAATGTATCCAGGTTTCTCCTTTGATTTGAAATTTTCCATGTAGACCAGATGATATTCCTGGTGTAAATGCCCACCCCCATTAAGTATATGTTTATAACAAGGCAGTTATTTATATTTTTGAAATACAGTTAATTGATATTGATATATTAGAATTGACTGTTAATTCTGTAAATAACGATATGAAGTTTAATCAATTACTTATTTGTTATAATTTAGAAGGGTTCACACCTACGTGGACCTGTTCCAAATTGTGCCAATAAGCCACCCAACCTACACTGATCACACAACACTATTACCTTCATTTCTGCCAAATTGCCAACAAGCATATAAAGCTTGCCATCCGAGGTGCACAGAACTTCTAATGTGGTTACCCTGTGCGTTACAGGGAAGTTGCAAGGTGTTTGAGATCTAGGCGCCACCTTCCTGAGAACATATCAATTCCCTCTGGGATATATGTGTAGGCGTGAAAAACACCATAGCGGAGGAATTGGTGCTGGCAGATCGAGGCGCGAACCACATTACTAAATATGGGGACCCCACACACCAGTGATGTGAAAGCTTTACATATATTGAACCATTCTTTATCAGGTTTTGAGACTTTGCCAGTTTGCTCGATGTAGCAAGTGGGTTTTGGCAGGACTTTGTATCGGTTGGAGACTGGTTGCTGTGGGACAGTGACCCTTCCGTGCAGTTATACACAAAACTCCCTTGCCCATACACAACATAAGCTAGGTTTTATAAAAAAAATAAGGTCACTCCACCAGAGGACATGTTGAATATTGACTCAGGTTCGTCTTTTTATCATGCCACCAGCATACAATCATATTTGGCAAATAGTCTTAGCCAAGCCTTAATTATACATCTGCTATGGTATCCTCTATTGATTTTAGTCCCCTTATAGCTCAAATCAGTCTATACAACTACTCAAGGCATGGCTGAGGCCACCCACATGCCAACTGACAGACAGCAGAGAAGGTAACGTGGGGAGCAGTTCCCGACAGGTGGCAGCACTATGCAGAGCCAGAAATTGCAATAGAGTGGTACGATATCTCACCACTGCAGATCCCGAGATCCCACTATCAACGGTCTCAGTAGATTGCAGGTGCCCATCTTTGTTAGAGGTGGTAAAGTGAGGTGGGGCTTTGTTTTGATAAAGGCGATACTGATGAAGGTGTATCAAAGCAGGCGTGCTCTCGTCCCAACCCCCCTTACTGACATACCCCAGGGCCGTCTGCCACCAACCACCGCCAGTCCTGATGGACACATCGTGTATCAACACCTCAATACTGCCAGATTTCCTGAATAAGGTGTCAATCTGGGGAGGGACTGTTGCATTGGGTACGGGGGTCCGCCCAATCATGGCCAGAGCCGACAATCGTGGATAAAGACAGGCAATAAGTGAGCTCATCAGCCGAACCTTGTCTCCGGACGCCATTGCTAACTCGCCGATCACTGCGGTGTGAGATGCATGTGTGGCACCAAAAGTACATAGAGAAATTTGCATTTAATGAATAAAAAATATATATAATCATGTTGTATATTTATGACAAAATAAGACACTTTCGATTTATTATTCCAATGAACCTGTTAACTGACTAAAGCCAGTGAATTCATAAACTTTAAAGTTAAGTATCGTGCCCATTCATCAATCAATAACATAAAAAGTTTCGGATTTATAATTAACGTAATTTCTACCGCCTTTCAATTATGCAGTACGTTGCTATCCAAATTAAATCAAAGAAGTTTTCACTTATTTTTATCAATGCCGCAATCTGAGCAATGAAATGTTATTTTCTGCCAGAGTAGAGTCGTATCATTTCTGCACACTGATGGAACTTGTTTATCACATCTGTCTTGTTATTTTTACGGAAGAGATTCATTTATGGCATGGATAGCTAATTATGGTGCACTGTCACTGCAGCCATCCCCGCAGTGCCACATATATACAGGACAAAAGAAAGCACAATCCCCTTACAGTCTTCAATCAATACATAATTACACTGAACTAGACACTTAAAATTACTGGCATGAGCTTGCTTTCAGCCAATGCCTGTCTTGACTGGGTTATATGGCGGGAAAAAGCAGACGACACTGACAGGAAGCAAGGAGGTGTCTCATACTGGAATGTTCCCAAGAAAGTTGAGCATATGACCTGCAACTGCAACTCTAGTATGATGAATGAGGCAATAGGAGAAGGGCTTTGCTCTACAGACTCCCATGTCAAAGATTTCCTGAATATTTGAAAGCCTGTTTTATGATGTACAACCATAATTAATTTTATGACATTTTATATCATGTCTCAGCGTAATTTAGCTTTTTTTCAAGCATGAACAATTTATTTCCTAAACATCTATTTTTAAAATGTTCTTAGTTTAATCTTTATCATTAATGTAGAGAAGAATAATTGAGTGTAATTATGTGATGTTTCAAGACGAGATGAAGTCATTATTCAAACACTGATGTGTTGTGGTTAATTCCACGCAGCAATTGAGATTTGAGGAGGAAATATAAGTATGAAAAATGATTCTACATCTCTCCCTCATACCGGAATTGAATAAGGGCCCATATAAAAGACAGATAGATGATTTACTATTTCTAAATATTTTAATTTGTTTAAAGATCAATTATGTTTTTGATAATCACATCAATGTATAAAGTCATCGAATTATGTTTTATTTTGGGAAAGATAAATATGTTCTAAAAAATGATTATTATTTCACAGTCAGATTTTCATGAATATTCATGGCTTGCGGCCTTTTTATCTTTGGAGGTAGGGATTGATGATAAAGAATCTTGTTATGGACAGTCGTGGTCTGACTACAAAAATCAAATTAAAAAATAAAGAAAATGGTGAATGTTGGAAGTGGTCCTATTATGGAGGATGAACCTTCACTCGGGTGACCTGGCTGCCCTGACTCGAGTTTCCTGGCTGCCCTGACTCAGGTGTCCAGGCTGCCCTAACCCGGATGTCGAGGCTGCCCTGACTCGGGTGTCCTGGCTGCCCTGACTCGGGTGTTCAGGCTGCCTTAAATCAGATGTCCAGGCTGCCCTGACTCGAGTTTCCTGGCTGCCCTGACTCAGGTGTCCAGGCTGCCCTAACCCGGATGTGGAGGCTGCCCTGACTCGGGTGTCCAGGCTGCCCTGACTCGGGTGTCCTGGCTGCCCTGACTCAGGTGTCCAGGCTGCCCTGACTCGGGTGTCCATGCTGCCCTAACCCGGATGTCGAGGCTGCCCTGACTCGGATGTCCAGGTTGCCCTGACTCGAGTGTCCTGGCTGCCCTGACTCGGGTGTCCAGGCTGCCCTGACTCTGATGTCCAGGTTGCCCTGACTCGAGTGTCCTGGCTGCCCTGACTCGGGTGTCCTGGCTGCCCTGATTCGGGTGTCCAGGCTGCCCTAACCCGGATGTCGAGGCTGCTCTGACTCGGATGTCCAGGTTGCCCTGACTCGGGTGTCCAGGCTGCCCTGACTCGGGTGTCCAGGCTGCCCTGACTCGAATGTCCGGGTTGCCCTGACTCGAGTGTCCTGGCTGCCCTGACTCGGATGTCCAGGCTGCCCTGACTCGAGTGTCCTGGCTGCCCTGACTCGGGTGTCCAGGCTTCCCTGACTCATTTGTCTAGGCTGCCCTAACCCGGATGTCCAGGCTGCCCTGACTCGGGTGTCCAGGCTGCCCTAACCCGGATGTCCAGGCTGCCCTGACTCGGGTGTCCAGGCTGTCCTGGCTGCCCTGATTCAGGTGTCCAGGCTGCCCTAACCCGGATGTCCAGGCTGCCCTGACTCGACTTTCCTGGCTGCCCTGACTCAGGTGTCCAGGCTGCCCTAACCCGGATGTCGAGGCTGCCCTGACTCGAGTGTCCTGGCTGCCCTGACTCGGGTGTCCTGGCTGCCCTGACTCGGGTGTCCAGGCTTCCCTGACTCGAGTGTCCTGGTTGCCCTGACTCGGGTGTCCAGGCTTCCCTGACTCAGGTGTCCAGGCTGCCCTAACCCGGATGTCGAGGCTGCCCTGACTCGGATTTCCAGGTTGCCCTGACTCGAGTGTCCTGGCTGCCCTGACTCGGTAGTCCAGGCTGCCCTGACTCTGATGTCCAGGTTGCCCTGACTCGAGTGTCCTGGCTGCCCTGACTCGGGTGTCCAGGCTGCCCTAACCCGGATGTCAAGGCTGCCCTGACTCGGATGTCCAGGTTGCCCTGACTCGAGTGTCCAGGTTGCCCTGACTCGAGTGTCCTGGCTGCCCTGACTCGGGTGTCCAGGCTGCCCTGACTCTGATGTCCAGGTTGCCCTGACTCGAGTGTCCTGGCTGCCCTGACTCGGGTGTCCAGGCTGCCCTAACCCGGATGTCAAGGCTGCCCTGACTCGGATGTCCAGGTTGCCCTGACTCGGGTGTCTAGGCTGCCCTAACCCGGATGTCGAGGCTGCCCTGACACGGGTGTCCTGGCTGCCCTGACTCGGATGTCCAGGCTGCCCTGACTCGAGTGTCCTGGGTGTCCAGGCTGCCCTGACTCAGGTGTCCAGGCTGCCCTGACTCGGATGTCCAGGTTGCCCTGACTCGAGTGTCCAGCCTACCCTGACTGATAAGCAGTGTTCCACACATGGGAGGCACTTGTAGTGTATCATGTCAGGAGAGCCACGTATTTATGTGCGATCATTTCCCGCCGCGCTGTTGTGTGAAGCGAGGCATGGTGGCATAAATCTAACCTGCCCTGGTCAAGCGGGCGGCTGACCCGTCACTGGACAAGGTTGGACATCCGGCCACGTCGGCGATTTACTGCGACAGCGAAAGCCCACGCTTCCCCAGAGCGCCGAGGGAACATAAAGGCCATTTTTGGTCTGCACGCTATTCTTATAAGACACATCCCAACCCAACAAGGTATGAATGTCAATAAACCTCTCTCTCCTACAGTCCCACTGAGGACATCCTTGTCAAAGAATATATTCATATTCTATCCTGTCCACTCTATCTAAACCATTTATCTATTGATAAAATCACATCCCACTTTATATTCTATGGACAGCTTATAAAGGTGTAGATTATATAGGTAGGTGATATAACTAAATTTTGCCAGCTACCTATCTGAAATGATTCAGATATATTTATAGGTTAGTATCTGTAATGCATCAGACCGAGGATGTGGGATTTCTATAATGATAAAATCTTACCTAATGTAATCATTGAGGATTGGAGATAACTGGCTTCTAAATGTAAATATATTCATGTATATCACATGATCATGCAAGACTCATTTTATCAAGTTTACGTTTGGGAATCTATTCATCAATTACTATCTATTCAGTGGTATTTTTTATGTTTACTATTTGTTACGAAGGTATTATGGTGTTCTAGAGGAATGCAAACAATTTTGCCTGGGTGTGATAAAAATTAAATCTTCCCAGAATGATAACAAGACATCAATTATTTGTTGACCACTTATTACACAAATAGTGTGTCTGAAGTAATTCAGGGAGAACAATGGACATTTATATGAGAGAACATAGACTGTTTCAGGAATATTTGTGTTGATAACCTCTCAAAAGTCTAAATAGTATACTGTCTGAATCTTAACGATGTGTATTGTCTTAATTGTACCAGTCTTTGTTGTATTTTAATACGTATAAATGTTATGTGCTTCAATATAAAAAAAATGTTCCGATAAAAGTTGTCCCTTCTTTAAGATAATGTTCTCAAGATTGCATTCGTGTTTTTCAACAAATAAATATACACATTTACTGGTGTCTCGATATCAATAATTCACACAATATGAGATATATTGCTATTTTCATACAATGTGTCATACAATCCATATTTCATTGAATTACACATAGCAATTTGATATAATTACCGACTTAATTAAGCCCTTAAAGATTTACATGTAACATCAAATTCTTATTTAAAAGTAAATATGTACATGTATATGAAGAGTATATAAGTGGCACAACACACGATGGTTGTTTGTAGCAGTCATCGCATGCAGATGCCAGTCAGGGTCAAGATGACACTCCGATGTCTGGAATACTATTTTGATTGAAGCCTTCAATATGAGGTAAATGTTGAGATATCTAATATGCCCGGCAGATTCTTCGCCTTGATCTCGTTAGACTCCCGTATGCTGCTTAGACCCGCGAAGAAAGGCCAAGTTTGGAGCGGTGAACAGGCTGGCATCATGGCCGCTCTACCCATGGTCCCTTGCGGCAACTTTACAGATATGGTGTGGAATGTCATTGAAGCAAAATCAATATCTAAATTAGGAACTTGTTACTAGATTATGGGCCTGTCTCTTTTTCTCTGAGCTTCTTCCGAGCATTCTGAGAGCCTTTATTTCCGAGGCTCATCGGCCTAATAATGGAAAATTGTGTATGCTGGATTCGCTAATCGTAGTCCTACAATGAGCGATTGTGGAAAATTGGGGACCAACTCTATGCAAAATGACCATAAATGCTGTCAAAATGAATTATTCCGCGACTAATCTCACTGCGGAGGGCTGGCTTAAGCAATGAACGGGTATCCAACCTGAAAACCAATTGACATGTTGCCATAGAAACGGTAACCCAATCGAGAACCATTCGGGGGAAATCTAAAAAAATGTTCATGTTTGTATAAAATCGTATTACGGCGCTCTTGCATACGGGTACGGGCTTGGGCAGCGGAGGTCTTTAATCCGAGGTCCACACATTGTTGGTAAATCTGAAAAGCGGTATATGGGTGAATGCTCTCTCCTGGACCGCGGCCCAAAACTCAACCCACATCAAGTGAATTAGTTGCTGTGCAGAGATTAGCTGAGCAATCTGATTTTGACTTGCTCTTTTCTTGGAAGCTTTTCTCATCATATAAAAGGAACACTCAGTGGATAAATGCTGATTTCTGTTTTAAAGGATAAAGATCAGTGAATGTCCCCTGCCTGATATATATATATATATATATATATATATATATATATATATATATATATATATATATATATATATATATGCATCTATATATATGCATATTTATATATTTCAATAGCATTATCAATATCATAATCATTATCATTATCAATGTATCAAATATCAAATATTAATAAAATTAAGCGATAAAGAAATGTGGATTCAATGATAAATGTGCAGATGCGAAATATGCAAATACTTATGTGCACATCAAATATGTGTTTTGTGTTTCAGTCGCTTTTTTAAATTGTTTGAGTCGCTTTTTGAAATTGTTTTTTTTATAGATATATTATGTTTGATCTTCAACAATATCTTGAGACCGCTCATCCCCCGGTATACATGTATTATCCTCTATGAGAAAGAGGTCATTTTGATTTAGCATTTGACGATTGCGATGTGGACAGGTACCCATCCATTCCATCTTGAAGTGATCCTAGGGCGAGTCTGCGTGAGATATTGGACCAGTTAGCAGAATGAAGTGCTGCATTAAGTATGTATGTGCAGTTGGCGCTTCGTCAGGTCCCATACCACATGTAATTAAATAGGATTTACCAGCTTATGCTATCAACCGGGGTGGTACCAGCCAAATTGCATATGACATGTTCTCTTTTTTGCTTCATAAACTAGTGCCATAAAAGTGAATACAAATGGCTATAATCACCGAGAGAGATGCTCACGATTGCAAAATGTGGATACCCAACAAAGGTCATGTCTAAAGTACGATCAACAAACTCTGTCCCATACGTTAACTTCCGGTGGCACACTCCACAATATGCCTGATAGAAACCCATATCTATAGATTAAAGATATATTTTTTTATTTTATTAGGTTAGTCTCCATATTATATATTACATATTATAATCTCAACTTTGCTTGGTAAAGTTAAATAAAGGTTTAATAGTAAATTCAAAGTATTGAACAACATTAAAGAGATAATTGATATCGAGCAAATAAAAAGAGGACATTCGTCTTTTGTTATACAAATAAGATCTTTACTTTAAGACCTCAAGAAAGAGTTGTAAAAGGCTGTCTTGTAGTTTCCAATAAAGAGGTACAAAGCTAGTGCATATATTTATGGTGAATTTATACATGTACATGTAGACATGGAGTGGAATGGGGCTATTAGAAATCAGATTGTTCGATGCCTCATGTCTTATGCCTTATGTTATGGCCGGTGCTGATGCATTTAATATACATATAACCATCGTCTCTCACACAACCGGGTTTAAGAATAAGGAAATATGGACGATAATATGTGTTTTATGCTTCATCTTTGACATAAAATTTCTTTCTTACACATTTCTTATTATCACCCATTTACAATACGATGACCACATAGTCCATGGCAGTATATCCCCATAGGTAAACCAAATTTGGACATTTTATTAGGCAGCCTGGGTGAAATATGTGCAGCCTTTCACCGTGGCTTCACGTGGCTTTTATGTTCCTGCTAGGCCGTTCTTCCGCCCTGTGGATAACTTTCGACCTCTGTTCTCCATAGATGGCTTTGTGCTCTTATACGGCATGCCCAGATATCAATATCTCACAAAGAAATATTGTGACATCTTGCCCACTCTATTATGCGATTAAGTCGGATGTAATATCTGTCCACCAGTTTTCCCGCGGAACTTTCTTGACATGCCAGTTCCAAATTTGACCTTGGACTATTTTCATCGTATCTCCGACCGGAAACCACATCACACACGATCCTTCCGTCTCACACTCAAGATATAGTACCGCTGAAATATTGTCCCTGGACCAAAGGTGTAAAGAATTATTCAATTTTGCCATGAAAGGAATTGGTTTGCATGGGACATCATTTGTGGCACTAGTGTATGGCCCATGACAACCCCTGGAATTATAAGTTGCCCTAGCAGCTTCCTAGTTTGCCGATTTCCCGCCAGGTCATGGTCCTATAGGCCAGATAGGAAGCCATAGGATAAATTGTATTTCTTTTGGCTAACAGGATCAAACTCGGGGATGGGATGTGACAAAGTTGGAAATTATGATTTTCTTTTGATTCAAAGCTCTATCGCCATAGAAATTTGATTTGGGGCCGTTTGAGGGAAGATATTTGTTCAGAGGATATGTGAGATATCACTTCACGCTGACCAGAATGGTGAACCGGGCAATGACTAAGAGGCACCGTAGAAAAGATAACCATGAGCTGGAATAATTTATTGAAATAAACGCACCATTAATGCAGATTAATATAAACCCAGCGCCTCTCTTCATCTCTTATGAAACTTTTTCTGTGGCATAGCACAGCTTCCAAGGCGTTTTCTAATTACTTAAACACACGAAATCTCTCAGCGAAAATAATAAATCGATCATATCGCCAAATATGACAGTTATGAGATTGCTTCAATTTCGAGGCGGTTTCCAATTTTCTGCACCGGGTTGCGGCCGTGCTTTGTTTGTGCTATTTATCACCCGGTGAATCGAAGAGGTCAGCGACTCACTGACCCCTGCTAAATAGATGGAGGTACGCAGGGCGGGGATGGTGGCCGTGTGTCCTATCTGAAAGCCTTCTACCCCACTCCCCAAGCCTGCCACGCAGGCAAGGCCAACTCAGGCTTCCCCATATCTCACCCTGCGTAGAACACCAACAACACATATTTCATCCAAAGCATATATGTTAGCTGCTCACGTCTTGCCTCTAACTCATGTCTGTTCCGCTCACATTGGATTGCACGCTCACAAAAAACTTCCCATTAATATTTTGATAAAAAACCCTCCAAAAAGCTTTTTATTATACATCATATTACCAGAAAAAAACTTGAAAATGCATGTGCAATCTCAGACATATCTTTTATCTCCAAATGGCATTTTATGCTTAATAAACATTTAAGGATATACATGGTTTATTTCATTAAGAATATATATTTATTCTATACCCATAAGAATACGATGTTGATCTCATGTATGGAAGTATGTTTTCACTGTAGTATGCATAGATGGTAAATACCACGGTCTTCCCATCAGAGAGTAGATGTTTATGTACAAGCATGCATACATCTGGTGGAGGGAATTGGAACGTGGTTTCGTAACCTCGTATTTTGTTCTGCGAAATGCCACACCAAATTACAACTCTCGCCACAGGCAAAGAGCAAAAATCAAAATTTTGCTGCAGTTATCGGTTAATAGAAAGACAACCACTTGGGAGGGAACAGACCCGGACGCCACTAGGGGGCAGGCAAAGTCATTATTTCTCCTGTGCGCTGCACAAAGCTATTTGAGCCACTGATGAGACACATCAGCACAAACTAATGATGTTTAAATGCGCCATTTTGTTGCCTAACTGAGGTAATGAGCCAGAAATAAATCACACATTTCAATGCAGCACAGATATGGGAAGTCGGGATTGAAAGCAGTTGCAATATACGTCTTGTGCCTTTTCTGCTCAGCCTAACGTACACAATATCTGCAATAAAAGACCATGTGTAAAACATTTCTGTTTATCCTAGGGTGACATAAGATATCTATTCTTCATGACAAAATGAGAATTGTCCCATTGCGACATTTGGTTATTCAAAAATACAGAGTCAAAATAGAGTCAATGATTTTTTTTCTTGGGTCAAATATTACCAAAAAACCTCATATTCTAAGTGGTGAATGAAAGGGAGATAGTGCATGTGGTTTGAACACACTTTTAAAAAGTGAAAAAATTATCCTCACGCAATCCATAATTGTTAATCAGGTCACCAACCAGTGGTCGGGATTATTATTTTCAAGGAATGTGTATTACTGAACTGAATATGCCCCTGGACGGAATATGCCTCTACGTCTGTAAGGAGGCTGAAAATGTGGCTTTGCGGGAATAATCATTTCATGCCCTGTTTTATTGCAAAGATCAAATATTTTCTTGAGGCAAAATAACTCATGAATAAATTAATTGTGTAGTGAGACCTTTTTTGTTATTCATATACATCACTTTGCTTCAGTTCTTGTCATCAGACTTGTTTTACTCTTTTCATACAGAACCATTACAAACCCGGAATGTAATATTGTAGTGTAATATTCTCCACAAAAAGCATTCATACTTGATTTATGATATTCATTTTTATTCGATTTGCTCTCATAAACAACTAGAAATCTTAGGTAAGGTTTAAGTAACCTGGCTGCCGATACAGGACTCTACAAGGAAGTCGAAGATCACATTTAAGAATATTTATATGGGCTTAGGGAAAATTTGCGAACACTATAGATCATACGCATATTGGGTATTAAACCCTACTATGGAAGCGGAGATCATTATATAAAGAATATTCAAATTCGCTTAATTAGCTGAATGACAACTGTACAGGACCGTATCAGTTCAATTCTCCATGTAGGAAAACAAAGATAGTCTGGAAATATAATCTACCCATATGGAAAATCTGAATAAGTTAAAATATGATACTCAAACCTATATTGATTCAATCCAACGGCAAAGGGGATAAAGGATAGCTGAACAAATTATTTAGACTTCTTTATACTGGTTACAAGGCGAGTCTAAAAATAAATTATACCGGATAACTTGATATATCCAGTTTTCCTGTCATCACCTGTTATATATCCAGTTTTCCTGTCAAGGACAGTCTGAGAAAAATGGTTCAAGCTATTCACCTTCCTCCTTTCAAAGTGACACAGCTCTCTCGGTTTTATATCACAGGGAAGATCCCAATGCAGTGCATCATGATGCTGGGAATAGATAATACCTACTGCCATTGGCCTGTATTTGAACGGAAACAGACCCACTGAGCAGAGAAAGCTGGGATATATGGGAAATGTCATCATGTGATTCACTTCCAATTACTCCTTTTAAAATTGAGATCAATATCTCCATCAGAGAAGGACATTCACAGGCCGCGGCTGGATCAATGTAACTGTCATCCTTGACGGGCACCCTGTCATGTCACTGCTGCTATTATTACAGGACCATGCATGGGTAGGGTGCCAGTTAGAGCTGCTCCTAAAAGCCATTATTGGGTACCAAAGAACCCCTGGCCTATTAAACAAACACCAGAGACTCTGCAACTTTTCTTGTGTCAGAATAACTGACTGGTCCAAAAGCCTTGAAATACAGACGACGTCACATTTAAAGTTTCACTTCTTTCTGCTCAGAATAGTGTTGAATTATTTTGATCTCTCAATGTAGGTATATTAGAGAGAGAAGACTCATTAATGCGAGGCCAGAGAACCACAGAATGTCAACACTGTCACATGGACACTATATCAATATGTGAAAAAATACAACCCGCGAATGGTAAATATAGATCTTATTTCAATTCATTATTGCCTTCACTGTCATGATCACTCTTGCAATATTCCTCCAAATGATGATGATATTGAAGAAGATTCGTGACGCGGGTATATCTTTAACGTGCCCTTGGATAGTGCCAAATACACAGGGCCTCACATTTGAAAAACCTTTTTTGAAGAAACTGAGGCTAAAAGATTGTAATTATGAAAATTCACATAGAGCCTAGTCTTAAATGATCATAAAATTAATGCAATCTTCCTCATCAGTTAGAAATATGATGATTAAAATGAATAAACTACTTAGAAGACTAAGATAAGAATGGCAGAATTAATTGACAAAAAGATATTGTTCTAAAAAAACATTTTCTACCGCAATATTACATACATAGATTTATACGTATGTTGACAATATATATCCATTCATACGTCATCAACACAAATTCCAGCAGCAAACCTTTTGCCTTTGGCAGCTTGTTATACAGGCCAATTAGACTCGGCTGACAGGGTGGATACAGCGAGAGACCCCTAGTGGCGTATTTGTTGGGTCCGACCTGCCCATTTCTCATCACGCTGCCATTCCCTCCTAGGACGTTGCAAAATAAGTTTTGCATCTCAAATTTGGATCGTCGACATATTTAGTAGAGAAGTCTGTGGTATGGAATGTTGCCAGAGAGTGCCCATGGGAAGCCAGGGAGATCATTTCTGTTTGTTTTTGTCATTAGGTTCAGACAAACTTGTCGCATGCCCTGCCATCATAAGCCAATTTCAATTAGGAACATTCCAAGAGTAGCGGAATTGCGGAGATTTTCCAATAAAGGCAATAAATCGCGTAACTGGGCGACGGCGCAGCGACTGACGGCCTGGGGTTGGATATTGGCACTTGAGGTGTGCATGTTTTTGCCTTCAATGGCACCTCTGTACGACCTCTCCATGGCTTTATATGCACAAACTTACAGTCGAAACCAAACCGAAATAACTGCGACCACCCAGTCTAATTCACGAATGGCGTGGACCATTAAAACCACACAACTTGCCCATTCATCTTGAGATGAATTAACAAAGTTTGTCATTGTTTTTATGCCATTTATTGATCGGCGGGAATCGAAATAGGCTGAAACTCGTGTCATTTGTGAGAGGGCCTTGTCAGAAGACATCCATGTTTCTTCTGAATGTCTCCTATCAAATTAGGAGCTGCTCAGAACAGGAAATAGTACCTGCTCTGAACGGAATATAGGACCTGCTCGGAGCATACGATAGGATTTGTTCAAGGTAGAGAAAATGGACTGTTCAGATAGGAAAAGGACCTGCTCTGAGAAGAAAATGGGACCTGCTCAGAGAAGAAAATGGGACCTGCTCAGAGAAGAAAATGGGACCTTCTCAGAGCAGAAAATGTTCCTTCTCTTTATCCAGACGTAAAAAATACAAGGAACTATCTATGAAGAGTTCCTCAAGTAACCAGGCTATTTCACACATAACGAAATGATGAAGGGAATGGGATAAACTCAGATTTTGAACACTACTAATGTTTGCTGAAAGAAAAACTCGCTTATAGCACTGAGATGCTTTATTGCCTACCTCTAATCACCTAATCAATGGGTGAAGAAAAGAACTTAAAATTGTACACAATTCATTAGCGGCTTCATTGTCGATCATATTGCTATTGGCTAGCAATTAATGTGAAAGATAGTAAGAAAAGTAATTAATCAAAAGAAATACAATATTTCCAAAATATGCAAAGTTATATAATTACAAACGTTTAATATCTCAATTCTAACTGCTCGAGTGGGGCCATGCTGCCACCTGGTGTGTTAAAATCTGTCAGGCCTGGGTGAATTTTATAGGCATGCATGCTTGGCTCATAGAAGTAAAATGGTGATTAATATTGTTATTTCAATTACAAAGACCATAGCTCTTTCTGATCTTCCCAGGATTCCTTAACTGATTACTACTTATTTATGTATGAGCATTTGTTGCCAAAACATTAATATATTCCCTTCGCAGCATAAAAATATTGGCATATGCAATGTCATGTCTTCAAACCTATCCCAGCAGGAAATGTAATTGATACAAGAGACACCTTGTGGACAATGAAGTTGAAACTCAATTATATATTATTTTATATAGAATTCTGTAATATTTTCACACCGTGGCCTAAACCTTTCTAAATTTATTAAACGAGACTTAATCCGGGATAGCGGACTGGTTTGTCTTCACTTTTTCCATTTTCGTGTTCTATGGCATATTCTATGGCGTGTTCTATATCACATTACCAAGAAGACTGATTATCATCATATATCCACGTGGCTGCCAAGATATGTTTACCATTTACAAAAGCATTAGAGCCTCGTTTTAAAATCCAAGCAATAATAGTAGTTGTTATGTGCCCTGCAGGACACTGATTCCAAAAGTCAATATACATGACTTTTGGGGTGAGACACTGAGGTACGGGATTAAAACGTGGAAAATGAAGGGCGAAAAATGCATTCGCATGTATTATGTTACCGTGAAAATCATTTGTGATATCTGGGGCCACACTGTGAAAGTGTTAGGGACAAACACGTAATGGATTTTGATACTGTGTGACCCCATAACCAGACATTCCGCAATACTATATTTTGACGTCGTTAGGACATTCTTACCTTTGAACATATCCAGGAAATGCAAGCAAATTGCTTCATAAACGATAAGTTGAAGTATTTACCCAGTATTTAGAGTATCTAACCGAGAACAGCATATGGTGAAAATAATGTACGTATACATGATATTAACTGCATCACTTTACTATTTTCCAGAAGTCTTAAGCTGGAGAAATATTTAGATTAGTCTGGATGCTGTATATGCATGTGAGAAACAATTCATGGATAGAATTCATATCCTGGCAATACTACATTTTCCGTTTGATGGTCTTTTACCCTTATAAAATACCATACCACCTCCTGACCTTATTCCTACTAAATATTAATTTTCCTGACCTACTTCACGGCGACAATTGAATACAAATTCAGTGTTTCTTCCATAAATTTGCCAAAATGATTATTTCCAAATCAGTGATAGAAGTCAAGAATGAAAATCTTCAACCTTGTTTGGTCGCCAGCTATCTTTTAGCCCCCTGTTCCACAGAACGGCGCAAAATGGCACCACATGCTGTTCATTACTTATCTTAAATATTAAATCTTAGAAATGATTTACATTTGCCTTTTATGAAAACATGCATATTCATTAGTTATGTATATTCATTTGTTATGTATTTCAATTGGTTATTTATTTCCATTAAATTGTGTTTCCTTTGGTTTGTGCATCCATTAGTTTATTTCCCCATTGGCTGTACATAAATATATCCATGTGATTTTTAAACAGCAATTGGTCATGTATTACGCTGTATTTTTTAAGACGATAAGAAAGTTCCTTAAATTCCAGTCAGTTGCTATCTTAAATCCAATATGACAGTCATTCAGTCGCCATCACCTTATTTTATGGAAATCTCAAATCTGAGGCAATAATATGATAACAAGGACGAGTCACTGGATGTTCCAGTTGTCTGATATTCTCAATTCCCAGGATGAAGCCACAGTATTGCATACTTGACAACTCAGTGATAGCCATTCGATTTTTTTTTTGGTAAATCATAAAAAGGAAGGATTCTGAGATTCATGGAAAATAAAAAGGATTTGTCCCATGAAAATACACCTTGCTTACAAATAGCTAAAAACTCAACCCAGTAGTTTCAGAGAAGATCGAAATTGACATAAACAAATAGGATGACAAAAATTCCCCTCCCCCTCACTCGCTATGTCTTCAGTCATTGGTAGTCGATAAACATATATCACAATTGAGGCATGAAAAGCATGGTGTGTAAAAATTCCTATGTTAACATTCTATTACATTCTATGTGCACAGAGGGTGAATATGGCATTAATTCGTGAATTAGAGTGCTCCACATGACCATGTTTCTGCGGAGAACCATTCTTGAGCAAGTGCATTTACACGCAGGCTGTAGGGTGTTTCAGTGTGTTATCTTTCTGGTGTATGAGTTACACGCAGGATAGAAATACAGGCCTGGCAAGACACATGGAAGATGTCTGCAGGCGCCTATTTGTAGTTATGAACAAGGGCACTGCACGGCCCCATACCGAAGGTTATATACCCAAGGGCACTGTACTGTGTAGCCTCTCATATTGTCTTTATATGGATGCCTCATATAAGATAGTCCCCTGAGGTCCTTATAACTCAAATACAATGAAAGGTCTCTTTGTTCCGCCTCAAAATTGACACACCACCCCATTTGGCAGAGAGGACCTTGGCCACCACCTTGCTTAAGCGACTGAGTAGCAATTTGGTGTCCAGCTTTCATGGCGTCCTTTTGGTCTGACGCTGCTCAGGGGACACCATTCCATATAAATAATAGCCTCTAGCGGATTTACTGTAATTACAAAACGTGTCTTGTTTGGCATGCACAGCCTCCAAAGTGTAATTCATTTTGTGAGGGCAGATTACGTGGCCCGGTGGCCGGTTGTGTCAACTTGGAGGGGTTTGTACAGCAGCCAAATTAGCACTCTTGTGTGAGTATAGAGTCCTCCATCTGCCCGCACACCAAACTCATCAGCGCTCCATGTTGCACCATGGGCACATTGTTTTAGCTGAGTTATTAGATTAGGTCTACTTAGGCAGCAATCATTTGCCTCATCTTACCTGATTTGCCAGCCTGATTCCCATATTGGTGGACCCAAAGCTAATAACACGGAGGCAGTAATATGTGCAATCCCCGACAGGTGATTGCTATCACAGGTGCTAATCTCCCTATCCCCATTCCTCATATTCACACACCATAACAACCGCCATTCCACATTCTCTGTTTGTCCTCAACATATCAATTGTCCAACTTGAGTTGTGATGGGTTATCAATTTGTCATGTTTTTATTTAAACATGATGAATCATAATAGACAATCATAATATTAGATAATATTCATAATCATAATATTCGATATTTTTAGATTACCAAGCCCAGGTTTAATTCTGTCTGCATCCTAGCTCAAACCATTCCGACCCATACCTTGTCACATATATATAAGGAATCCAGTGCACTGAATGAAGACTATAAGGTATATCTGTCACACTGAGCTGCCAGCATGGACAGACATCAAACACTTCAGTTGATCAATCCCTACAGCTGTATAAGAAATATGTATATATATATATATATATATATATATATATATATATATATATATATATATATATATATATATATATATATATATATATATATATATATATATATATATATATATCACATTAGAGAAATATATATCACATTAGAGAAAACGTTCACTAAATTCATTTTGGTAACTTAAAGGACAATTGTGATGACCATTTAAATTTCAAGTGTAATATTGTGATAATTAGATCATCTCATATAGCAAACTACCTCTAAAGGTTGCTTGGTTTGCCTTCATAAATTTGCTACAGATTACTTTTATGTTGTAAAGTATTTCATATGATCACTGGAAAGGGCTTGTAAGTCAATATCCTTTATGTTTAAAAAAGTAAAATAGGAATGGGAGACCAAGTAATAGCTTGCTGCATCAGCAGTAAGATATGGTAGCATTAATGGATTGGGGCCAGCACAGGAACATCAGAATCGCTAATTGCTGCCCAGGGACAAAATGTAGATTTGAAGATATCGTGAAAGAAACCGAGCACCATGTTTCATTGTTAATGGGATCTTTTGATTGGGTAGAATTGTTTGCTATTGTACAGTGATGAATGTTGCCTGTCTATGATGGATCAAACATTTTTCCATGCCAATTAATTCCTGTTGGATCTAGAAATGCTTGATGGTCCATTAGTCTGAAACAAAAGAGTTCTGTACTCATATTCTGAATTGCCTAAATTGTTTACGAGAAGTGTACCATCATCTAACATGGATAAATGTTTCCAAACGCTGTTATAGCCAAATAATCTCTTATATAACACACAGCATAGCAAGTTATGTTTGTCTCAACACTCTTCCTTAACCGTAATATTGCTAATATTACTAACATAATAGTATCTCACAATCCCTGGCATGTTAATAGTACGCTATGACCAGTATATGACAACATCTCTACTACATTTATAATATTTATGAACACTCGTTTATGTGATAAAATATTTTCTCCATCATTATCATGCAAAATTCATAAGATAGTGTCTGAATGAAATAATTCCTCATGAACACTTAAGTGTTCTGGGTATTTGGCACATTGTATTAGTTTTTTTTACAATTTTGTGCAGTTCAATGCAGAAATTAAGGCGAGTTTTAACATATGTTTTTGGAAAAGAATTTACAAGAATTTGTATCTTTTTCTGAACTCAATACCCAAGCAATCTAACACTTCTATTCTCTGACAATATATAAACATCCAAAAAGGCTTTGAAAAGATAATTAGATGCTTTATATTTCATTTTCAATAAATGTTAGTAAATATACAAATCTAACACACAAATCTAACACACAAGGGTATCTGTATATTTGTATTTGTATAATTATATTTATTATTTATAAATGAACATCATTCTGTCACTTCATTAAAATTTGGCATACAACTGTAAAATCAGGAATCTGGCATACAATTAAAACATCAAGATTCAATTTGGAAAACACTTAAGATGTTTGTATCTTTTGTTTCATGACTGTCTGCCAAAGTGTTAGACAAGCAACAACATGCTTCTATTGTCTGTTTATTGAGTACTTTTTTGCAACTTCCTCAATTCTAATTTACTTCAAATACACATATTTCCACAGCATCTGTTAAAAGAATGTTTTTACTTTAATTGTTTTCTGAATTTATTTTGATAGTTTGTAAAAGAATCGTTCCCTGTTGTAACAATGTAATAGATAGATAGTTGTACTGTGACTGTAAATTATGATAACATTATATTAAGATCTACTGCATTAGTTGCTGTTATAATGATCCGTTATTACATATACTCTATCAACTGATTCGTACAAACAAGCATAAATTCTGATTTTTACAACTTATGAATTGGGGAAGTTCTATACAACATGTTGTGCACTTAAAACTTAAAAGTTATACCTTATAAACGATAATAACAAATGTTGTGGTTTATTATTATTTTCTTTTATTTTATACTTCTTTTCAGTACAATGTATCTACATTTTGAACATGAAAGTCTAATACAATTTCAGTTTCAGCCAAACTATTCTATGAAATGTATTTCTAGTCAGCCCATTTTAAAGATTGCTTATTGTTGGTAGTCACCTGTCTAGAATAATAACTCTGATATAATTGATATGGAAGCCAGGAATAATTATGTTCCCCTCTTACCCATCATCTTTTATATAGGTGATATCAGAAAATGATTGTTTTTTATTCATATCAAATTGTTATAAAAAGGTGCAATCCAGTTATAATTATAACCAGAATACGGCCAAGAAGCTTAATAGTACTGGTACTAACTTTTGGCAATTTTGATTATTTAACACAGGAGTAATTTAGCAACATTATTTCAGAAGTAGATCTCCTTTCTTGATTTGTTTTTTGTTCCATTCATATTACACTTCCAAATTAAAGATTTCGAGAGAGACCTGTCACGAGAATGCATAATATAAAATAAAAGAATGACCATGTCACAACATGATACATTGCTAGTTAAAGCAAACTAAGATTTGTAAAATTTTACAGCAAAAGTTATTGAGGAAGCATAACAGTAAAAGGTATTATATTGTTAATCTGTTAATCTGTTGTTAATCAAAATTGTTGGTGACTGTGCTGCCAGTAATGTACAGCATATTTACAGTGTACATAGCAAGTAGCAACATTTCTAAATAAAGTCATAACAATACCCTTCTCCTCGTATTTGGAAATCATCCACCAGATGGCAGCATTGCATCGTCCGGGGGGCCATAAATATTGGGAGGGTGCATTCATATGTATCGGTGTCTCTGCAGTCTCCAGCAGTGTCGGAGTCGTCTCTGGACAACCAAATCACTTTGAGAATTATTAATTAGCAGTTTTGAGTTCATGAGAATGAATATAATCAATTGGCATATTACTCAAAAATTGGAAGCAAGTAGGAACAAATATTTTATGGGGAAAACTAATATGACGAGGAGTGGTATTTACTCTCCAAAATCCATCTTAAACATAGCGTGGTAAATACTCATTAGTACAACATGTGGTACAGCTGTCAGCGCCCCTTCCTGGTAATACAGCTGTCAGCGCCCCTTCCTGGTAATACAGCTGTCAGCGCCCCTTCCTGGTAATACAGCTGTCAGCGCCCCTTCCGGGTAGTACAGCTGTCAGTGCCCTTCCTGGTAATACATCTGTCAGCGCCCCTTCCTGGTAGTACAGCTGTCAGCACCCCTTCCTGGTAATACAGCTGTCAGCGCCCCTTCCTGGTAATACAGCTGTCAGCGCCCCTTCCTGGTAATACAGCTGTCAGCGCCCATTCCGGGTAGTACAGCTGTCAGTGCCCCTTCCTGGTAGTATAGCTGTCAGTGTCCCTTCCTGGTAGTATAGCTGTCAGTGTCCCTTCCTGGTAATACAGCTGTCAGCGCCCCTTCCTGGTAGTACAGCTGTCAGCGCCCCTTCCTGGTAGTAAAGCTGTCAGCGCCTCTTCCTGGTAATAAAGCTGTCAACGCCCCTTCCTGGTAGTAAAGCTGTCAGTGTCCCTTCCTGGTAGTAAAACTGTCAGCGCCCCTTCCTGGTAGTAAAGCTGTCAGTGTCCCTTCCTGGTAGTAAAACTGTCAGTGTCCCTTCCTGGTAGTATAGCTGTCAGTGTCCCTTCCTGGTAGTAAAACTGTCAGCGCCCCTTCCTGGTAGTAAAGCTGTCAGTGTCCCTTCCTGGTAGTAAAACTGTCAGCGCCCCTTCCTGGTAGTAAAACTGTCAGTGTCCCTTCCTGGTAGTATAGCTGCCAGTGTCCCTTCCTGGTAGTAAAACTGTCAGCGCCCCTTCCTGGTAGTAAAACTGTCAGTGTTCCTTCCTGATAGTATAGCTGTCAGTGTCCCTTCCTGGTAGTAAAACTGTCAGCGCCCCTTCCTGGTAGTAAAACTGTCAGTGTCCCTTCCTGGTAGTAAAGCTGTCAGTGTCCCTTCCTGGTAGTAAAACTGTCAGTGTCCCTTCCTGGTAGTATAGCTGTCAGTGTCCCTTCCTGGTAGTAAAACTGTCAGTGTCCCTTCCTGGTAGTATAGCTGTCAGTGTCCCTTCCTTGGTAGTAAAGCTGTCAGTGTCCCTTCCTGGTAATAAAGCTGTCAGCGCCTCTTCCTGGTAATAAAGCTGTCAGCGCCCCTTCCTGGTAGTACAGCTGTCAGTATCCCTTCCTTGGTAATAAAGCTATCAGTGTCCCTTCCTGGTAGTAAAACTGTCAGTGTCCCTTCCTGGTAGTAAAGCTGTCAGTGTCCCTTCCTGGTAGTAAAACTGTCAGCGCCCCTTCCTGGTAGTACAGCTGTCAGTATCCCTTCCTTGGTAATAAAGCTATCAGCGCCCCCACTGGTAGTACATCTGTCAGTGTCCCTTCCTGGTAGTAAAGCTGTCAGTGTCCCTTCCTGGTAGTAAAACTGTCAGCGCCCATTCCTGGTAGTACAGCTGTCAGTATCCCTTCCTGGTAGTAAAACTGTCAGTGTCCCTTCCTGGTAGTAAAGCTGTCAGCGCCTCTTCCTGGTAATAAAGCTGTCAGCGCCCCTTCCTGGTTGTAAAGCTGTCAGCGCTCTTCCTGGTAGTAAAGCTGTCAGTGCCCTTCCTGGTAGTAAATCTGTCAGTGCCCTTCCTGGTGGTACAGCTGTCAGTGCCCCTGTTTGGTAGTAGGAGGGTATACATAATATAATTGAATTTTAAACCGTGAAAACAATATTACACCTGCGCTCAAGTGTTTTAATCTTTTTGTAAGAACTTGGGTCTCTTTTATTGAACTCATAAGAAATGGCAAAATCTGACCCTCACGGAAAATAGATAGCCTCCTTAAAATAGAACACTTTAACGACGAATAGTTAAGAGGTCCACACAGTAATTTTAGAGAAGTTGATTGACAGACTGAGCGACAGAAAATTCCCCCGACGCAACAAAATGATGCTGACAAAATTATTTGATAATTTTATTTAAATGAGTTGGACCTGTGTTCCCTCCACAGAAGGACTTCTCTATCATATTAGTCCCTGCCACTAAAGGTGTACAGATGCGCACGGAATCAGTCATCAGTACTCAGTTGTACTGATTGGTCAGTTGATGTGTCAGACACCTGATTACAGTTTATGGCCTAATGCTAGTTAATTCAGATTTGATGATATTTTTGTGAGCAAGGTAAGTATTTAAAACTTGGGGGATTCCAAATATAGAATGGTATTAATATAGGGCAATGACTTCAGAGGTAGTAATTGAATACTACCTATATATCGCAGAGTAACACCAGGTATGGTCTGATTATATGCATTTACCAAGAATGCCCACTCAACATTTTGCTTGGATACACATTTCAATACAAACTGTACTTATCCTAGATGTTATGACAATTCAACAATCCTTGACACATACCTTCAGACAAAACACATTCTGGTATAAAGTCCATCAGACCAGAACATCATTATTATTCCAAAATAATATTCAAGATTTTCAAAATGTCACATGTCACCTGTATGTGACAGAGTGTGTGTGTGTGTGTGTGTGTGTGTGTGTGTATGGGTGTATGTGTGTGTGTATGTATGTGTGTGTGTGTGGGCGAAGGGTTCTCATGGGAATAGCAACATGTCCCAGCGAGGTGAGGATCTTAAACAGTCTTTATAATAAAATGTCCGTTTTCACATGGGAGAATAATCGCAATTATGGGTTTTTTTTACTGAACTTCAACAATAAAGTTGATTACCCCAATGAAGTCACCAAATCAAAATCCATACCAAAAGTCCTTAAAAATCTGAATAATTTACTCATATTATGTCCTTCCCATACAAAGGAAAGTAAACAGGGGTCACCATGGAACGAATGATTGGTGGTTGGTGCTGCCACTATGCACCTTTCCACAACTTGGACAAGTGCTGTCCTCTGTTGATATTATCAAGTCATGTTTCATGTTTCATCACAATTGATGTTACCTGGCAATGCTAGGACCTTTCTGTCTGATTACTGACCTGGCGCTTATCGTCATTATTGTCGTTCAAATTGACCGCTTATTAATTGTTCGGTCACACGAATCTTTCCTTTGTAATGGCAACAGTCCTTACCCTACGAAGACGTCATTTAAAGTTAATCCCTGCCCCACTGTTCAGACCAATAAAAGCAATTTCATATGATTGGAGAGGGTATTATAGTGAACCCGATGCATAGGAGGGTAAAATAATGTATAATTGTAAATTATTTCTGTTGAAGAATGAACTTTTGAAAAAAAAAACTGCGAGATGCCAATCGGTTTTGCCGAATAAACTTATAAATATGAGTTGTTCTGACTCATTTGCCCAGGCACTGCATGCACACACAAACATCAGCAGGTTGCGAGGTTTGGTGAGTATGAAATTATATGAGAATAAAGTGACGTGTGGGTTTATGGTCATAAATATATCCTTTCAAGTAATAAGTGTTTGTGTATCTACAGAACGACATATTTCAATAGAAATCATTACTTTCCCCTTGCTAACCATGAAAGATAGGCTGAAAATAAAATCTCTATTAATTATGGAGGCAAAGCAAAGAATAAAGCGGTTTGATGGGACCTTTTGGCATTCTATGATGTGGGTTTTCTGTCATTTTGTCCGTCCACTTTCGTCTTCTCCTCTGAAACTACTGGTCGTAGTTCTTAGCTATCAGTGGGCTGTTAGTATTTTCAGGGGACCAATTCTATCCTTTTTCCATTTGGCCCAGAAGGGTTCATTATATTCTTATATTATATTTCTTAAATCTAATAGCTATCACTGAGTTGTCAATGAGGCTGCTAGGATAGCAGGTGAGAGCCAATATGAAATATGCATTTTGATTGGTTGAAATTGTCATCTGCTAAGGTTTGCTCTGGGAGGGGATTTAAATGATCGGAAAACTTTCATAGAATTACAAAAAGCAATGATCAGCATAGCTTAAAGGCTATTGGCCTATATTTGATTCAGCGTTTGTCCTGGTCGTCCTCCGAGCTTCTTTTTTGTCTTTCAATAAAATATTTGAGAGATGCTCCTAGCCGTGGGTTATTTTGGGGTTTTCCATGAAGTGCTATTGATGACTGACTTTTCTCATCGTATCCATGTCAGTTATTGCTTTGAGGAATAGTCCATTTTATCAATGGTGCATAACAAAAGACTCAAAGACTTTTATCACCAGATCATTACAATCAGTACATTGACTTCTGATCATTTTAGGAACTTGATATAAGCATAAATTGAAAGATAGCAAATCTAGCAAATCTAACACTGTAGCCGGGGTCGTATTTCATAACGTGCCTTTGTTACAAATAACATGTCAGTGTCGCCTGTTTGATGTATGTATGCTTTGATGGGTTGTTGATTGAACTGAATAACCTTGGTTTTGGTTGTTGTACGTTATCTTTGCAGGAGTGTTATGCAAATGGTGCAAACCTACTCTATACTACAGTATCAACATAAAAAGAAATTATCATAATATGCGAAAAGCTGCCAAAGGATATGATATATTATTTAATTTAAAAAAGAGTATATCTATAATATACATTTGTCCTTAACACAAACTTGCTGATGGACCTACATTGAATGATAAAATGGACCTACATTGAATGATAAAAAATGATTTTAATCTGAGTAAATATATTGGTGATACAATTTCAGTTAATTAAAGAAATGTAGACACATATGTTGTTTTCCAAGAGTACTTTACCAGGTCCTATGGTACAGAAATATTACCTGTTTTAGATCATTGTTAAATGATTTTTATAAAACATGGTGTACAGCCATTCTTCAAGTGTGGAGTCTCGCTAGACAGAACCTTTTTTATTCTGTTACCTTTTATAACTGTCTATTAGATTATAATAAACGAATTGGGAGATGCAAACAGGCGAAGATACTTGTTGGGATGAAATATTCATAGATCACTTAATTACTTAATAGGCGTTTTATGTTTTTGGGATTGGGAAATATTGAGATATTTGATAATGATTTGCATTATATTTTGCTATGCAATCAAAGATTTTGCAAATACAGAAAATGGAATGTATTGCTCGGAGACCTAATTGGAACCCTTCCAGTTTCGAATTTTACATCGACATTTTAAATGTAAAATAAATAATATGAAAATTATTCATGAAAATTGTTCACGTATACTATATATTGTAATGAATACTCAGCAATAATCATTCTCAGATGTATAATGAAATAGGTTTATGGGCCAAGTAAGAGATTGATAAGATATAACAAGTAGGAAACATAGTGATTTTAAAGGAATGAAATTTTATTACATTCTTTTGCTTGTTTGGGGATTTTACATCACTTTTATCATTATTTCTGTCATTTCGTGAGGAGACCTACTTTTATCACAAGTCCTTGATGTGACAACCCACTCAGTCACATTTTTACGAGGTTAACCTTTCAGGAAATTAATGCCGACACGACCGGGGATGGAACACACGACATTTGGATTACCACATAAGAACTAGTGCTGATAAGGTTGCGCTCTAACCAACTGCAGCACGGCGCGTGGTCTGTCTATATTACATCGGTATAGAGAAGGAGACCAATATTACCAGGAGTGTAATCTCCTGTGGATTAAGTTCCGCTTGGTGCCACCGACCTTGGGTTGGTGGTCTGAGTTGTGGATGATAACTGCGACGTCTTTGCACCAGTTCCCTTAAACAACTCCACGAACAAACCTCTGAACTTTTTACTGGTGAGGGTATAAAGGAAGAAGTTGACAGCATTGTTTGAGTACATGAGTAGTAAGGTAATAGCATAAAGGAGGTCAAGTATGGCATCCCCATGCTGACCAAGAAAGCGGTGCTCAATAAAGGGCATAATTACTATAGGGAGTGTGGCCACCAAATAGAAAATAGACACTGTGAAAAGCACTCTGGTCATGCTGGTCATCTTGACAGAATTAGTGTCCTTAGATTTAGCAAACTTTGCATGAACTAGCCTCACGGTAATTGCAATATTGCCAAGAGTGATGATGCAAAAAGGGATAATAGAATATAACGCTAGGTCAATCCAAGGCCATACCTTTGTCATAAAGTACAGTATAGACGGGTTCTCCTTGTTCCTGGTACAATATTGTCTGTTTGTATCACCATACATTTTCATTGTACCCCAAAAATGAGAGTTGATAGCAAAGAGAAGTAGAGCAATCAGTGCAAGCGACAGCCAAACTGATCTCCTGGTCACAAGCCATTTTGCTTGGTGAGGAAATATAACACTGATGAATCGCTCCACGGTGACAGCAGATAAAACCCATCCGCTGAATTGAGACAACCAATAGATAAAAAAAATGTGGATTCTACACACAGCCAGTGAAAGGTTTCTCAAATTGACATTCGTCAAATACAATACCCAAAACCGTAGGAGCCCAACTAAGAGAAGAAGAGTGTCAACCACAGAGAGGACTCTGAGGAAGATGCTGGTGGTTGAAGCTCGTAGCTCAGGACGCAGCATCACAAGCAAGGACAGTGCATTACCCAAAGTCCCGACAGTGATGATAATGGGAGAGATGTACAGCCACATACCCAGGGCTATCCTTGTTTCCATATATACCACAGTGCCATCCTCTTCAACGTTCACGTCATGTGTGACATTGTCCATGTTTCTCCCTGAAACTGTATGAACGTCATCCATGATTCAGATATATTCGTATATGTTTGATTTGTTTTTAACTAAAACGGCTGCTGCAAACAAATGTGTAGGGATAAGGAAGAAAGCAGTATGCACTCTGTAGTCAGAGGGGCAAACTGTTAAATATGCCTGATAATTTATCCACATTTGCCACACCCATGAATTCATAATCAGACACTCAACTAACTCACACAAAAACTTAATCCACGAAACGCTTTGTGAAATAGCTCATTTAAAATACCATTAGGAACCATATCAGTAATCAATAGTTATATGTTGCAAGAATAACCTTCAATGAATGGTGATACTGTGACGAATTTGCCGTGTTAGCAATTAGCATGTACGCTGTACGTTTGTCTACTTTGAAATATTAGATTCTATGTGAACGATGTGACATGATGGTTTTGTTTGTTGTTTTACATCACTATCAACATTATTTCAGTCCCTTCATAGTGAGACCAACTTGGAACAGATTTAGTGCTATCTCATTGAATGACACCCCACACAGACACATATTTACTTACAACCCTTCAATCTGGCACGGGTTTCAGCTCTTTGAACAATTGTAGCATGAATACAATGTTAGCATGGCCGGGAATCGAACTCACAACCTTAGGATCATCACAAATGAACTGGCACTAATAAGCACCAGAGGCCACGGGCCGTGGCGCAGTTGGTAAGAGTGCCAGTTCCTCTGTGGTGATCCAAAGGTCGTGGGTTCGATCCCTGGCCGTGCCGAGATTGAACTCACGATACAATTCTCCAGACGAGCTGAGGCCCGTGCCTAACCCGTCGTCCTTGTAAATCTGTGACCAGGTTGCCATGCCAAGGACCTGCGACATGACAATCCAGTGAGGCAGCTCGGAATTGTGCCATTTTTGCACGCTTTCCAATCCTAAAATATCCCCCCCCCCCCGAGACAGTCAGGCCAATGCCAGTTTTCGATTAATGTGTCATAATCAAAAGCTGTCTACTGTCCCATTCCACAGCACAAACATTTTGTGATGCTCGTATCAATGTTTATTATGCATATATGAATATTAGTGACGAGCACAGACTGCTTTGACAAATTGGCTCACTGTGTCAGCCCCTTCCATGAGGGATGATTTGTTTGTTTGTTTAGGTTTTACATCATTTTCAACATTATCTCAGTCATTTCGTGATGAGACCTACTTGTAGCAAATATTGTGCTGCCTCACTGAATTTTCATGTCGCAGGTCCTTGACATTACAATCCACCCAGCCACAGATTTACAAAGACAACAGTTTAACCCTTTAGACACGGGCCTGAGCCCACATGTGAAATTGTATCATGATTTCAATCTAGGCACCGCCGGGGATCGAAACCACAACCTTTGGATCACCACAGAAGAACTGGTGCTAATAAGTTGGCGCTCTAACCAAATGTGCCACGGTCCGTGGCCTCATAAGGTCTGAAGCTCATGTAAACCCTTTCATAAAACAAAATAATTCTTAATATCATTTTTCTGCACTGAGATGGGAAATTACATGCATTGAAATAGCTGTGAATCTTAATGTGTTAATTGTGCTAGATCAAGTGGAAAACAATTGTGTAAGACATGTTTGATTCACCCGAAACTGAAAGAGTAAATTCCTTCTTATATCATTTCAGCTACTACTATGTAAAGGTTTAATTGAATTCAGATCACATAACAATATTGAATAATCAGAAAGAAGATATCTTTATAGAACAAGTGGCATGTACATACCATATTTGATGAATGTTATCATGAATTAATAGCCATTCAATCCATGCCGATGCAATCCTTGTTCTGTGCTAACCAGTGGCCAACTGGCAACATTTGAATGTATGATCGCATGATTATCCCTTGTGTAAGTTTTCTAACTTCCTGCTTTCAAAAACAGACACGAAATATTTAAATCATATAAGACATTTGTCAAAGACAATTAACAAAAATGCGTTTTGTTATAGTTGTGATTTTAGAAAAAAAAACTTTGTAATGTTTTTATCTGAGTATTAAATCAAGAATTACTTGGTAATGTTTAAGTGAACAATATTATTGTCTAAATTATTTAAAATCTATTAAGTTGCGTTTTAGATGCTGTAGATCATACTTTTTTCTGTCAACCACTTATATCATAAAATCACGTTAAAGGGTAGCAGAGAAAAGGTAACGATAATGTTACGGTGAAAACGTCATGATGTGTTTCAAAGGATGTGAGTATTATCTGAAAAGAATAACAAACATTTTAAAAGCGGTTTTATTGACCTTATGTTACTTTGCAACACCTGTAGCAGCAGCACAGTATATTTCTTAATTGAATGCTCAGTTTATCACCTGTTAAGACTGAAACGGTCAAAGATGTAAGACACAGGTGACAGACAAACACACAGGGGACACACAATAGATATGTGATACATTGTCTGGATACAAACATATGCGCAGGTATCAAACAGGCCCAGACAGACAGAAGAAAAATAGTTATGACTTTATATAATACTTATCAAGCAATCATATTGACAAAGACCAGGGATTATGCAGTTTGGTGTGTTTGTCTCATTTTGTGCTATTTAATTGTCAGAGGTATTGCATTTCGTCCGGAAAAAGTTCCAAACACCAGACAGGTGTGGTGCTTCTTTGATGGATACTCAGAGGCCAAGAAATGACAAGCCATCATCCATCCAGACTAAATCCTTCCATAAATAGTTCTTTGGTCGAACTCATGTCAGTTACTACGAGAAGACGATGTCGAGATTGAGACCATATAAATGCTATTTATGAGGGAGATGAGTTCAAGATAAATCACTGATCAGATGTAAATGTAAACTGAGTTCACATTTGCTTTAAATGCAAATGCATAAATGGATGATTTGTGGCTTTGGTTGACTGCTCTGAGTGCCTTTGCAGAATTAATTAATGATATTCTTTTTAATGACGATGTGTTGACATAATTACCACTTATATCCTTGATAACAGGTTTTGGCCCGATGGGTACTGACAGCACGACCCTGCATAATTAATCGCATATTTTATGCGGTTTTAAGCCGTCAGTAATGTAATGAATTGTTAAATCTTGACTTTTTCTTTTTGGGCGAAGCTTATATGTCAGACCTAACCATGAACTGATTGAGATAGCATTGCAGGTGATGTAAAAACCCTGAACAAATTTAAATAAATGGTATAATCTTTCACCCAGATATTTCAAATATACCCCCTCCCAAATTACGAATGATCCATTTAAAATTACTTTTATCATATAAAATATTGGCATGAGCATGTGTACAGTTGTGTTGTTGTGCATGAGCACAAACATGAGCCAACCTGATGGTAATTGCATGCTTTTGTGTGGGCTAATTCTGTGCAAAGAACAACATATTGCGGCAGAGGTTGGATATGATTTTGTGGTCCCTGGCAAATGATTGTATTCACATTGTTAGGGAAATCCCTTGTGAAAAAATGGGACTCATAATGGGCAGACTCGGTGAAAATGTTAAAGCAGTTCAATATATGAGTTCAACTGTGGTTCATAAGATGTCGTGGAAAATCCCATTAGACCCCAAAGGGGAAGTTCAGGGAGTATTAATTGCAGGGCCCCCGACAAATCTTATGAATGCTCTGGATGGAATAGATACTGTGCTTGCAGGCTACGATAGTTATGAAGCCTACGGTATTAACAAACCGAGCGACAATAGGACGGTACTGTGTCAGAATTTTGAAAAAACAGGGGAATGTAGATTTGGGGAAAGTTGTAGGTTTCTTCACTCTAAAAAACGCAAGATCAATAAATGACGGGATTTGGGGAACATGGGTAGCGATTATATAAATATAAATAATGATCATTTACATAATTATTTATATAATGGAAACAGTGTTACAAACATGAATATTGGCTATATGAAAAATTATCTAAAAGATGAATCAAGAAATGATATATTATATTGCTTGGATCAAGGCATGAATGTCAAGAGTAATATGAATATCTGTGAAAATCAAGTATATTATGATAACATGGTGGTATATGAGGATATGGAAAGAAAAGCCAGTTGTATTAATTTTTGTAAGGTAACTAGTCATGCACACAAGTGTCTACAAGAGATAAATGGTGTCATAAATATTAAAAAAGGTTTTACATTAAATTGTTCAAAAAATAAGATGAGAAATGATATACTATATTACTTGGGTAAAGACCTGAACGGCAAAAGTGATATGAATATCTGTGATAGCCAATTATATTATGATAACACTGTGATGTATAAAGATATGGAAAGAAAAGAAGGATGTATCAATTTGTGTAAGAAAAATGATCTAATGATGCATGATGATTTTAATAAACGTGAGTTTGAATTTTAATTTCAAACAGAATTACATAAACGAGTTTTCTACTGGTGGAATAAGTTTAAAAACCCCATGTTCCCGTAGTCTTGATGACCCTACCCCTATAGAAATAACTACAAAATCAAATAGTATATTGCACAAACTTAAAAAAGTTTTTCAAATTAATTCTTACAATACAGAAAACAAAAACATCAAAATGAACATATATTGTAATTCTAACTCTAATTCCAAGAGCTCAATTACAAAACATAATCAAAAAGAATGTAAAGAATTTAATGATAACACTCTTAAAACATATGCACAAATATTAAAAACACCACGACCAGAAATTAACCTATCTACACACATTCATAAATTCAAAAAAGATCAAAATATAACCTCACAAAACCTAATTAAGACATTAACAATAAAAGCATTGAACACCTTGAACATCTAAAGACACTCTTAATGGAAAGCATCTTAACGGTATCCCCTACATACGAAACATAAGAAAAAACGCGGACCAATCAGGCACCGTATCTGGATCACGTGGTCAAAATGGCCACTCCCACCACAGGCTGGTCCGTACGAGTAAAATAGGATCTACTGCGTCACTAAATGAAATATCTTTCTCGAGCACAAATAAAATTAACTCTAATAGGAACTTAACAAATAACAAAACGAATAAACATATAAAACGTAATCTTAAAAATGATACGCATACTGTAATGAACAAGGATCTAATTATTGCAACAGCCAATGTTCAAAGTCTTGGAAACAAGACGGAACTGATAAACTTATATATAAATGAAAATAATGTTGATTTATTCTTTATAACTGAAACTTGGATTAATGAAATGAATGAACGAATCATTAGGGGTGAAATTAATAATAACAACTATGACATTGAACATATACCTCGGTCCTTAAGGTCTGGCGGAGGCCTGGCGATTATTTACAAACCTGAAATAAATATAAAGAAAATTAAAACACAAACATAAATTATCAACAAAGGAAATGATGGAAATAAATATTAAATCTAAAAATAAAATATGCACTGTTATTACAATATACAGACCTGAACCGTCTGATAAAAACAGATATACTTACACAGAATTTTTTGAAGAATTTAGTGAACTACTGTCCTATTATAGCACATATACTCATGAAGTGATGTTATTAGGTGACTATAATTTTCATATGAACAAACCAGAAAGGCCTAATGTAATAAAATTAAATGAAGTCCTAGATTTATATAATTTGCATAATCACGTGACAGAACCTACTCATATCATGGGAAATACCCTTGACTTAATAATAACTAGCATACATAGTAATATATTAAAGGAACATATAGTAAATGAAAAAATATCAGATCACAACATAATAAAAATGACCTTAAATCTGCATACTAAAATTAATAACAAAAAAAGGGTATCATATAGAAATTATAAGAAAATGAATATAATTGATTTTAAAAGAGATATTGAGGAGATGTTCAATGGAAATCAAGCTTATCAGGATACAGATCTAAATAAATTACTAGATAAGTTTAACAAATTGACAATGATACTTGATAAACATGCTCCTGTTATGGAGAAAACCATAAATAATAGGAAACCGGCCCCATGGTTATCTGAGGATATACGAATAGAAAAAAGAAATAAAAGGAGATTAGAAAGAAAACATAACAAAACTGGTCTCTCCTCGGATAAGATACAATTTAAAATACAGAGGAACAAATATAACAACATCATCAAGGACTCGAGAAATAATTATTATTCGGGAATAATAAATTCAAATAAATCGGATCCAAAAAAACTATTTAAAATATTAAACAAATTACTGCATACTAAGGAGGACACTCCTTTCCCTAGACATAATGACAAAAAGGAGTTAGCCTCTGAATTTAATAATTTTTTCCTTGAAAAAATAACAAACCTCAGAGAAACTATGGATAAAAATGATAAAAATATAGAACAGCATACTGAAGTAGTCAAATTCAATACACAGTTAGAAAAGTTTACATTGTTAAGCGACGCTGATGTCAGAAAAATGATTAAAGAATCCACAAAGAAGTCATGCGAATTAGATCCCATTCCAACATGGCTACTAAATGAATGTCTGGGAAGTTTATTACCATTAATAAAGGCTATCATAAATAAGTCAATATCACTGGGAAACGTATCTGATGAACTGAAGATGGCTATTATTAGACCCTTAATTTAGAAACTGGGTCTTGAACTGATAAAGAAAAATTATAGACCAGTCTCAAATCTGGCCTATTTATCAAAACTAATAGAAAGGGCTGTGGCTACACAGTTTGTAGGTCATTTGGTTAGAAATAAAATTCAAGGGCTATTTCAATCAGCATATAAGGAATTCCATAGTACTGAAACTGCATTGCTTAAAGTTCAAAATGACATATTAATGGATATCGATAATGGTAAAACGGTAATGCTGGTACTACTGGATCTATCAGCAGCGTTCTACACTATTGATCATGAGATATTATTGAACAGACTGGAAAAAAGATGTGGTATCACAGGAATTGCCCTTAAATGGTTCAGATCATACTTATCTAATAGAAAACAATGTGTCATAATTGATGGTAAAAGATCTGAAAACATGAATATTAAATATGGTGTCCCGCAAGGCTCGGTTTTGGGACCTTTACTTTTCACTGCATATATGGAACCTTTATCAGATATTATTGGTAATTATGGTCTCAAGCATCATATCTATGCTGACGACACACAGCTGTACATCACCATTGATCCTAAATCTGAAGAAACTAGAAATAGGTCTTGCATAGAGATGGAAAGTTGTATTATAGAGGTTAAAAAATTCTTAATAGAGAATAAGATGAAATTAAATGATGGAAAGACAGAAATGCTGTTATGTGGTAAAAGCTGTGATTTCAGAAAGAAAAATGTACCAGAAGAAATTCTAGTAGGGGAAACTAAAATCCCTAGATCAAATGCTGTTAAGGATCTAGGGGTTATTCTAGATCAAGAACTATCTATGAAATCACAAATCAAAAAAATGTGTAAAAATGGTTTCTTCCATGTAAAAAATTTATCAAGAATAAGAAATTGTCTAGATGAAAAAACTACCAACACCCTTGCTCATGCCTTTGTTACCTCTACCCTTGACTATGGAAATGTCCTGCTTGCTGGTTTACCTGAGTGTGAATTATCTAAACTTCAAAAATTACAGAACGCTGCAGCCAGGGTAGTTGGGAAACTTAAAAAGAGAGATCATATCACGCAAAAACTTATAGAACTTCACTGGTTGCCTGTGAAGGCTAGAATTGATTTTAAAATAGCTCTACTAACATGGAAGGTGCAAAATGGCTTTGCCCCAAAATATTTAACCAACTTGGAGTATAAGCAACTAGGCATGGGTCTGCGATCTAATGATAATAATGAATACATAATACCTAAGACTAATATGAAATCCTATGGCGACAGGGCTTTCATGGTATATGCACCGAGAATATGGAATGCCCTGCCCCTTGAAGTAAAAAATTGTAAAACAGTAGAAACCTTCAAGAAAAAACTTCAAGAAAAAACTATCTTAATGAACTTAATGAAGCGCTTAGAGCAGACCTGGTCTGATGTAGCGCTATATAAATCGTTATTATTATTATTATTATTATTATTATGACTCTACCTCGCCATGCAAAGTAATATGCATTATCATAAAGACAAAATAACACAAACCATGGCTTTTATGAACCAATTGTGGAATATTGGTTCGATAACAACTCACCTGCTGATTTCCCATTCATTAAGTACCAGCTGAAAATCTTAACTTCATTGAACCCTGACAGGGAGACAGATATATTATCATTTGAGTCACGTCCGCGTCACTATAAATGATAAATTTATCTAAAATGTATTAATATATATATATATATATATATATATATATATATATATATATATATATATATATATATATATATATATATATATATATTTATGCATATGTTTGTTTGTTTCGAGTTTAGACACACAAAAGTGCGGTAAAGAACCCATTCATTTATTCAAACTTGCACTCCGGCATACTTACTCTGATATTGATGTCAATACTCAATACTCAGAATCATACTAACACTCATGCTCAGCTTACTCCTCAAGGCAGAATCTACCGGGCATGCCACATAAGCATGATCTACTTACAATCAATGGGTGCTAAGTTCTTCTCTGGTTATTCCTTGAGGCTTCCTCACCGCTTAATGTAGCAGTCAATCCTATTTACTGGAATCATATCAAAGTAAAATGCATATCATTTTCTACACATTTTAGTCATCAGGCACAGGGATTATGTCTGACAAAGGGCAATGTCGCAATGTCATGTATAGGTTTGATCACCTTCTAATGATGCACCGTTAAGTGTCTAAGCACTTGATTACCTTTTTGGCTTCATTTCCTTAATTAAAAAAAGATAAATCCGAAATCTATCATACGTGTACAATATTAAAAAGTTATCAGTACAAAACCAACCGCACCCTTTTTTTAAAATGAAATTTTAATTGTCCTAAATAAGTCCAGCATAATATAATATAACATTATAACATGAACAAAACATCTCATGTTAAAACCTTTTCCTTTTCGAGATCATTTACTTAAAGACCAATTTCTCTTCTTCAATTCTTAAATAAGTTTTTTTATCACCGCAATATATATATATATATTTATATATATATATATGGGGGGGGAGTTGACAACACAAATAAATAAAAATTAAGGCAAAAAATGTATTTGAGTAAACCAGGTTGAACAATAATATGAATAAGCATTTTAATACGAATGTATTTTATTGCGGATCAGTTGTCCCTTGGTGATACATGCCCATAACCTAATGTTAGCAACGAGTGAGATATCATTATATATAAAATATGAAACCGTTGTCTTTCCGAATCATGTCATAAATGTCAATCGCTAAGTCAGTCTAACAGGTAAAAGTCGATTTTTATCTTCATCATGCACGTGTATAGAAGAGTCACAATATCAATATAACTTTTTCATGTCAATATATGTGAAGATCACTTCTTTAATTTACATGACATGTTTATATGTGCTGATATCGATTTCCACATTGACATCATTTAAAGCAGTATCTAGCTAGAATTCTGTCAACATTTTAATGAAAACTAAATACTTTATTCCAATGTTTTATTTTACCACAAATGCTTTCATATTCAATGACGATATTGTTTAATTGCAATCTGATGTTAATGTGTCAATTTGGGACAACAATTGTTTCCTCATTAAAGGGTTCCAGCATAATTGCTTTTTACCAATGTCTGCAACGCCATTCCTGAAATATTGATTTCCATCTCTTACTAACATCAGGTTATCATCAGTTAAACAAAGGAAAGTATTATAACGTATTTTCAAGTTTCTTATCAAACACGGTAAATGATAAATACGGTAAATGATAAATACGGTAAATTATAAATATATATATATATATATATATATATATATATATATATATATATATATATATATATATATATATATATATATATATATATATATATATATATATATATATATATATATATATATATATATATATATATATATATATATATATATATATATATCAAACACGGTAAATGATAAATACGGTAAATGATAAATATATATATATATATATATATATATATATATATATATATATCAAACACGGTAAATGATAAATACGGTAAATGATAAATATATATATATATATATATATATATATATATATATATATATATTTATCATTTACCGTATTTATCATTTACCGTATTTATCATTTACCGTGTTTGATATATATATACGATAAAGCAATGAATTATGAGCCAAAACCTGGGAATATAGGTCATTCTATGAGCAAGCCTTGGCATTGAAAATGGTGACCATTCATTTGAACATGTATACTAATACGTAGGGACAACATGGGGTCAAATAAATATTTCTGCAAATATATTAATGCATTTATATGTGTGGTTAAGAGAGGATACTTTAGTGCTGTCCATTATTGAATGCACAAACATGTTAGAACTAAATGTATTGGTAGTTCGTCGTTTTCATTCATATCCCAATGCATACCTTGCTCAGGGGAAACGTCCTTGGAAGCGCTTTATATGTTATTAACCTCGCAATATTAAGAGAGACTTAGATGGGTTTTAGGCATCTAGTTTAAAATCTGAGTTTCCACACATTTGCACTAAACTTTTACGGTATTTGGTTATTACGACAACCAGATGTGATTGGACATGCGTAATCGGATATAGGATCCAACCGGAAACGGCTTGAAACCAGCTTGGGAGACACACACATCATGGATAGACAGGTTAAAACCACTTCACCTAAAACCATCTCCTTTCAAATTGGTCCTTCACGCTACATATATTTATTTGTTATGTTGAATCAGTTTTAATATTAATCTGTAATATATACAAGTATTATATATTAAAAAGCGTACAACAAGTTCCTACTTTTATAATATACATGTATATAAATAGGAAGATTATTTAATCGGTAAATGGCTTTTGATATAATAAGATTATATCCCAAATAGAGTGTATTGCATTGATCCCTGTATGTTATAAGAAAATACTTACAAATCGGTTTTAACTAATACAATATGTTTCATTTGAAGAACTCAAACAAAAAATACAGGCCACTTTCTTTGAACTGAGCTTTAGAAGCAGCGGAATACGCTTGATAGTGATGAAGAAAACGAGTTGGATATATAGACAAGATCGTTAGAAGAGTGATAAGTATACCATACCTTGTAGGTTACTTCAGAAAGTGGACGGGTCACGTCGGTCTCAGTCAGTATGCTGACCACAGGAAAACCTCACTTCACGGGGTCAGCCAGCCCCAGCAGGGAATCGTCAAGGCCTGTATCGGCAAAGGTACACAACCTATCTTATCTTTTCTAGTAAAAGTGGTCGTCTGACCCCATTGTCGAGCCAGAATTGTATAATATGTCTTCAAGAGTGATTTCAATGAAATTGTACGTTTCTGTTATACCATTTTAAGCAATCTTTCATGTGATAATAGTTTGGGGAAAGGTCTCAAGTAACAACATGAAGAGTGGGACAAAGCTATTTTGTGTTTGAGTTAGAAAGATAGAAATAAATTATTCATAAACTCATAAAGAGAGATATATCTGTTTTATATAATGTGGACAAAATAATTGCCTTCTCATCTAAAAGGGTCAGAAATGATAATATTTGGATACAGCATATTCAGAGACAGATTCTATATGTTGTGCTACTCTTTATGGGATATATCCATTAAGATATTTCCATTGAGAAATATGATCAAAGGAATTGCCTTCTCACCTAAAACATATAGATTGATATATGGGATGTACCATAGATAACTATATCGCTCTGCAATTACCTGTCAGATAGGTTTGCTTGCACTACCCACATTTCTCTTTCCAATCTTTCCAACTGAATATGAAAACTACTAATACAAATAATCTACAATAATACTGCAGACATGAGGTACAAATGGACTTGCTATGCAGCGTACTGTAGGGCCTATTTTAAATATCATGACTTTTAATGCCACTTGATATATAATATAACTTGGATATCCTCTTGACCTCAACACATATTATAATTTGATCTGTGCATTACAGCCAGTGAAAGGACAGATCAAACCAGCTGACCAACCCCTCAATTTTACTATATGCACCTCGAAACACGTGAAAGAACAGATCAAATCAGCTTACCCACCCCTCAATTTTACTATATTCACCTCGCAATTAGTGAAAGAACAGATCAAATCAGCTGACCAACTCCTCAATTTTACTATATTTCCCTCACAACCAGTGAAAGGACAGATCAAATCAGCGGACCAACCCCTTGAATATTGCATCAAAATCTCTGAAGCGCATAGGTAATAGATTTTGTTTATAAAATGTAAGCTGCAACTGTTCAAATGCAATGGATATAAGAGTGCAAAATGAACACAAATTCTGGGTTCAACAATGGGTTAGTTTCCATTAGAAGCACTCTATGTTATCGCCAATTGTGGAACTATTTTTGAGTTTTTAGATTTAAAAGAAAAAAAATCATTTCATACTGAATAGGTTTTGGGAATCTAATGATGTAGATTTGAATATGTTTAATTGAAAAGGCTATTCTCTACAAGCCCTTAAAGTTGATATGTGGAAAAATGTTTTTCAATAACTACAAAGATTATGTAAAAATTATCTATGGATAGATTTTCACATTATGAATATTATATTTTTTTTAAATTGTCTTAATTGTTCACGAATAATTTCTCAAACCAACACATCAATTTTGCAAAACCCCAATTAGTATTGCAAACACCACAAGCCTTTTAGGTAGAATATCTTCTTTTTTTTTTGGGGGGGGGGGGGGGTATTCTGTTGCATCAATGTGAAATCACCTCGCTGGGCAAATGCTTAGAAACAGGAATGGAGGCATCCATTCACAGATCTGTAGTCACCATCAGAGGAAGGGAATTTTGTGAATGAAAAGAATGATAAATAAAATAGACCTGCAAATAAATTCGTTGTCTCCATAATCAGTGGAGAAGGTAAAACATTTCACTTGCGATATGGTTAGGCCTAAATTCTGTTTGTTGTTTGTTTGTTTGGGGTTTTACATCACTTTCAACGTTATTTCAGTCATTTCGTGATGAGACCTACTTGTAGCAGATATAGTGCTGCCTCACTGAATTGTCATGTTGCAGGTCCTTGACATGACAACCCATCCGGTCACACATTTACAAGGACAACGGGTTAACCCTTTGGCACGGGCCTCAGCTCATATGGGAAATTGTATCATGAGGTCAATCTCGGCACGACCGGGAATCGAACCCACGACCACACAGTTGTGGATCACCACAGAGAAACTGGTACTAATAAGCTGGCGCTCTAACCAACTGCGCCACGGCCCATGGCCTCCTAAATTCTGTCTTATTGTGTGTCATAATTGTCACAAAGTTGAATAATGTTATGTTCTTCAAATTTTCGGCTGATACGGCATCATAAGACACATTGGTTCGGCGGTAACGCACATTGCACTTTTAATCTTATGACGTCACACTGTCTGAACCCATGCTCTTATCTTTGCCTCTCACTTCAGATGGGCTGGGTGTGCAATCAATTCTACATACAAATAAAAGTTGTGTGAACATGACAGCAAGTTCTATGTTGTCTGTGAGCCATTCATGTTCTCAGCTCATTTACATCACATGGTCAATTTCATGTCAATATGGGAAACTAGGTCACAAAGGACAATATTGGTCTGGGCTTGTTGGACAGTCATCAGTTTCAAGATTTCCACAGAGGGTTGGAGTAGTTGTGGAACCCCGACTTGCGCGAGCAGAGCTCTGGAGGCTACGTCGGTCATATTGCTCTAGTTGTGGAACCCCGACTTGCGCGAGCAGAGCTCTGGAGGCTACGTCGGGTTGTGCGGTGCCCCCTATCACTCGTGAAGAGACAGGTCGCGACACAGTGTCGCGACCTCAGTGTGAACACCACACACACTGTACACTTATTATTAAGATATCTCAAATGTCTTACACATCTAATCTTGCTTTCTGGCGAGTTTCATGTCTGAATAAAATCATTTGAAGAAGTTATGAGGGATTACACTTCAGAGGCAGTGAATACCTCCCACTGATGAGCCATCGTAGGTGTTTGGAGTGTGCGTCCTAACACCTACCGATTGGCTGTATCGTAAATAGGTCAAGCAGAGGCCCCAAGTTGGTTGCAATGTAAACTAGTATTCTGTCAGAAGTTTAGTTGTATCGAGCTCCCACAATCGTAAACAAAGATACAGATACACCAGGTGATGAGTTTTAAGTACCAGAAAATCAACTTTTTCATTTGTCACCTCATATCTGTCACGAGAATGTCACACTAGGTGTGTGGTTTGGAATCTCTTCATGGGTGAATGGGGTGACACTGAAACGGTCATATTGCTCCGACCAGCCCTGCCAAAAAGAAACAAGGAGGACCAAATGCCGTTTCTCTTAAACTAATATTGCTCCGACCAGCCCAGCCAGAAGAAAACAAGGAGGACCAAATGCCGTTTCTCTTAAACTAGGGTTGGAGTCTGGTTGTGGAACCCCGACTTGTGCGCCAAATACTGACGAAACTGTGGTCTTAGGAATATGTAATATTCAGTGTTGAAAGAAATGTGCATATCGTAGACTCACGCAACTGTGTTTATCTTGCTCGCAACATCAGACGACTTCACGTCAGGTTAAATCAACTTTCTACTGCAATTATTGACGAAACTGTGGTCTTTTGTATTTGTAATATTCATTTGAAAGAAATGCGCATATCGTTGCCTCACGTTTACCTTTGTTTACCTTGCTCGCAATGTCAAGGCGACTTCACTCCAGGTTAAATCATTTTTTTACTGCAATTATTGACGAAACTGTGGTATTTTGTTTTTGTAATACTCATTTGAAAGAAACGTGCATCTCGTAGCCTCACGCAACTGTGTTTACCCTGCGCGCAACGCCAAGACGATTGTACACCAGGTTAAATCGACTTTCTACTGCAATTATTGACGAAACTATGGTTTTTGGATCTGTTGACTTCTTCTCTGTCCGTCCGTGTGTCTCTACTTCAATTATTGATGAAACTATGATCTTTTGTATATGTAATATTTTGTTGTCCAACGAGTACATGATTGGCAGAAGTGAAATCAAGACTCGTTCATTTCTCATCAAAGTGTGATATAAAGTAAATGGCTTTGTCTGTTCACTGTTGAAAAGAATGATTTTTAAATTTGGAGAAATTGAAATTGGTGACATCATATGAAAGATGTGAAATATATATTTACTGAACTTCAGATTACGTAACTAAATCTATTTCAGTGCTTTATGAGTCAATATTTTAAAATAGATAAGATATGGCCACTCTTTCATACTTGTATAATCGTATATTTTCACTCGGCGATTATACTGCGTAATGATTATGTGACCATACCTTATCCTATACATAGTCACTAATAAGCCTGGTGGGCTATGCATATTACTAAAATTATATTTTTCTGTAAGATAATTGTATACCGGTGACTCTAATAAAATCTTCAAGTCTTGAATCTTGAGTCAAGACCCCAATGACATAAATTAGAAATGTTGTTTAAGTCTTGAACAAATCCAAACATTCATCATGTTCATTACAGAGACATTAACATATGATTTAATTACAAATGGCCCCGGACTAGTTGTTCATTACACTTGTTATGTAATAGACAAATTGTATGGCATGTATACAGCAATATCATATTTAGTCAAATATTTGTTCATTTGAAAATAATCGAAACTGACGAAACAATCTTTAAAAAAATAAAAGGAAAATCTGCGATAGTACAGTTCGGTACTGGGGTGATCTGCAATAAATATATCAAATACACAAAGTGTGGAATAATATCCAAGAAAAATGAGATCTCCTGTTCATATTAAAGCAGAGACAGGTTTGTGACATATCATCGTTGCAGTCAGAAGTATTGGGGAAGCCTGGTGGTTTTTGCTCACAACTTCGTTTGATGAATCAAAATAAACGTAAAAGGTTGTGGGTACATGACTGAAACCTACCAAAAATGAAAGGTATTGACCGAATTATCCACATCAATCGAAAATACAAAAGGACAAGTTATTTTATTGAAATTCTGATTTAAAATTAAATAGAGGTCATCAACAGACTATCCCATGATACAAAAAGCAGAATATCGAGCAACATCCTGCATCCAAATCTGTATGGCAGAAATAATCAATAGAACAGTCACCAGACCAGACACGTGTTAAAAAGATTAGAAAGAGGTAAACATTGATTTATAAGAATCATTTATCATAAACGTCATGCTGGTATATACGTCTGAGACTGAAAATCAACAACACATGCAATTTACTGTGACAAATTAATTTTTTGAAGACTATAAAAGACATGTTTATGCAAAATACGTGAGTAAGATAATTTGTGCTAGCCGAATAACGGAAGATAAGATAATTTGTGCTAGCCGAAGAGCGGAACCCAACTTGGATCATTTTAACATTTCCTTCTTTTTCTCTGCTGTCCTGATCGGTTCAGGGGTAGGTGTGGAATACTTGATGGTAAACAACCTATTCTATCTGGCTTTGAAGGTGTCATATTCTTGATAAGGTCAACACACAGTTCAATATGATTCACTGTATGCTCTTGTCGTGCATGATAACATGGTCTAGTGTACGTGAATACAAAGTCAACAGGAACCAGTTCCTTGCATTTTTAATCTTCCACATACATATCTCAGTTTACAAACTTAGGATATAAAATAACATGAACAAAATCAATCTGTCCTTTGATTAATTAATTGGATCCCATCCCATCCCACTTTATCAAGGCCACCTTCTATAATCCGTTCTCTCCCTTTTTGCTGACACTTTATCTTTAGCTATTAGGACAAGGTTTCAAAAATAACAAATGGATTATTTCACTGTATGTCACAAGATTCTATTTTTCATGTGGTAATAATCAAATGTCATCAATGAGCTAATATCGATCAATGAGAGAACCCATATCCACGAGTGAAAATAGGATGGAGTAATTTTGATTACCCTCATCTGACCCATATAAGGTGACCACATTGATACAGTGGGTCAAATTTATACATTTCCTGATTTGTACATGGTCTATTATTGTAAAAAAGTTACTTCTTTGAATGAGAGCTATCCAAAAAGTGATGATGGTATCTCAAAGCCAACCCTGTCAAGGGATGGGGATAATACATACGTTTTAACATATAAAGTATGACTATGAATGTTAAAAATCTATATGACAGAGGGGCCAGACCAATGTGGCATGGATGTAATTAAAATCTATTATGTATATTTTCCTTTGTCTATTGTGATACAATGAATAATCAGTAACATCGATTATCATATTAATTTATTTCTGAAAATCTAAAAAGTTGGACAATCATGAGGCCAATTCCTGCACTGATCCCGGCCTTATGGACAAGAAAACTACCACCCCGGTGTATGCCGCGTTTTTAAATCTCGACATTAAAATGTATATTTGTATATTTCTTGTGATCTATTGTTCACAGAATGAAATGTTGTCATTTATATGATTTATAAAGAACATATTCAGATGTGTAAACGTCCTCATATTTTAAAATAATTTGTGAATTTTCCTTATCCTTTCAATGAAATATCCAATGTCCAGCTGTGATATCGACTTTATAACTGAAATTGTGTGTGTAGCATTTCGATTATTATCTTTTGTGAATATTTTGTTTATGTGTTGATATAATACCAGTCATCTTGCTTAAATTAGTTGTCTTAGCAGTAAATGGTAGAAATCCCTTCACATTAAACACGCCCATAAATTCTCCTGGTGGATACGATTAATTTTAATATAAAAAATTGTAATTTCACAATAATACAAAAACTGGTGTTGGATTTAAGGTGATATCAAGATGATGACACTTACACAGCAGAATACACAGGGCATATATCATTCATGTCATATTTATCGTCATCAGGCTTCAGCACATATGCTTCCTGCGATAACACAGACATGATTTGATACATGCTTTTATTTTGTTTTTTAAAATATAGTAAATAGTGGGTTTGAAAAGATGTCCGATATCTAGATTTTAATATAACATGATTTATATAAATCATATGATATTATATTACGTCCAGCGTTATTTGTTCAGTCAAGTGCCAAAATGCTTAATTAATGGATTAGTAAATCTCAAATGTCATTTCTTAAAAAAAACCCAGTAATTCACGGATCACTCTTGCAATCGTTGTTGACTTAATGCTTTTAGGTTTTGAGTGGATGAATATTGAGGCAATATAATGAGATCAGCATGAGTTGATTTCTGGTGACCGCCATGAATGCTCAGCTAGTCTGGGTGTCAGCCATCCATCAGGTTTGTTTCTTTAGTAAATCCTAATATGATTTGCCGCTGTTTATTGTGAAGTGTTTGTAATAAACCTGGATATGGCGACCTGTGAGCAGTGGCCGATCCCTTGGATTGACTGACGTATATATCTGGTTGTTTAAGCATGCATGGATATATCTAAACTGCATTTGAAAATGTCAACATATTGCTCACATGAGCATAGTTGTGCAGAATAAGGACATATTAGTACAGAATAAGGATATATTAGTACAGAATAAGGACATATTAGTACGGAAAAAGGATGTATTAGTACAGAATAAGGACATATTAATACAGAATAAAGATATATTTGTGCAAAAACATATCAGAGATATCAGATGTGTATAGTAATGACATATTTTACAGAATAAAGACATATTAGTACAAAATAATAAGGACACAAGTACATATTAGTACAGAACAAGCTTGTGATGATTGCAAAGTCAAAGGGACAGAGCATTAGTAGCTACTATAAGAACTATGGAAATCCCATGTGGAGAAGGGAGGATAAGGTAAGGTCCACTGAATGTTTCCCCCTCTGACTTCCTGGAATTTCAATCATATGTATAATGGTGACATATATTCCCAGAAATATCAGGCACATTTTCAGCTTATTCAGGGCATATTCGTACAAGTATTGAGGGCACCGTGAGGTCTCTCAAAGTGTGGCGGGTTATCTGTAAAACACACGAAACTGGGTTGGATTTGTAGCATCATTCAGGTGTTAAACGTGTAAAAGACACCAGAGTACCTGAGGCAGTCCTTCGATTTGCTATGCAAGATAAAAAAAATATACCGTGTACGCTAGCAACAAACTTTGTAAAATTACAAAGAAGTAATTGTGTTTTCAAAGTTTACAATTGAAACTGGATATTAATTTTACAATTATAAATTATCTTATTACTAGTATATATTTAATGGATATAATTCAACACATTCTAACTGATTTTTGTTGGATTAAAGTATTTTATCTTTTCTTAAATAAAAGAACATTAAACAGAATGGGCAAGGTTGATATTGAGCGGTAACTGGTTGTGTTCGTTGCACATTTAGATTTAATAAGGGATATTCACACATTTCAAAAAACAGATAAAAATAATTCAGTTCACAGAGATAGGTTTAAAATGTGGGCAAGGTGAGTGGAAACAACAGGTGCAGCAGTCTTCAACAGTCCCGTGTTTGGGTAATGTATATTGTTTGGATTAGGTAATATATATTTTCGTATTGTTCTGTGTTATAATGAGAGGATAGTATAATATATCGAATGGGCCTTGTGTTATAGTAGTGATATACAATGTTCAGGACGGGTCCCATGTTATGGGGTTATATATAATGTTCAGGATGGGTCCCATGTTATGGGGTTATATATAATGTTCAGGATGGGTCCCATGTTATGGGTTTATATATAATGTTCAGGACGGGTCCCATGTTATGGGGTTATATATAATGTTCAGGATGGGTCCCATGTTATGGGGTTCTATGTAATGTTCAGGACGGGTCCCATGTTATGGGGTTCTATGTAATGTTCAGGATGGGTCCCATGTTATGGGGTTATATATAATGTTCAGGATGGGTCCCATGTTATGGGGTTCTATGTAATGTTCAGGATGGGTCCCATGTTATGGGGTTATATATAATGTTCAGGATGGGTCCCATGTTATGGGGTTATATATAATGTTCAGGATGGGTCCCATGTTATGGGGTTCTATGTAATGTTCAGGATGGGTCCCATGTTATGGGGTTCTATGTAATGTTCAGGATGGGTCCCATGTTATGGGGTTCTATGTAATGTTCAGGATGGGTCCCATGTTATGGGGTTCTATGTAATGTTCAGGACGGGTCCCATGTTATGGGGTTCTATGTAATGTTCAGGATGGGTAATGTGTTATGGAGAGCATTTATAAAGTTCAGGACGGGTCCCATGTTATGGGCGTTATATTTTATGTTCAGGATGGGTCCCATGTTATGGGGGTTATATATAATATTCAGGACGGGTCCTGTATTATGTAAGATGAAGTGTATTGTTTTGTATGATCTTGAATTATAGAAAGCGATGGATATATTTGAAACCTGTTAAGTATCCCTTTTGTAAATTATATAAATTCCATTATAATCGCCAGTCGTTGTCTCCTCGATCGTGTTTCAACTGGGAAAGCAACGCGTGGAATTGACACACTTAAATTAGTTTATTTTCTCGAACATTATTGTGGAGAAAATCTTTCAGATGCCGGTTCTATATGATCGGAGCCGTGATTTACTTATTGCCCCAGATTCACGCCACAAGTCACCTGCAATGAATACGCCTGAATGGCACCATGATCACCACATTTCAATGTACACGAGAGCGACCGCTTATCGTTCTTGGGGCGTGAAGGAGAATAAATGTGCATCTTAATTTCCCGTACCAAGTGATGGAAATCCGCATAATTTGCTTGGTTTTTGTGTGTGTGTTTTTGTTTGGTAAACAATGACGGCACAATTCTTCTCTTCGACCGATCACATCATTATGTTTACTCTCAGTATAAAAGCTCACCGTTATTTTTTCTCACTGATCAGCAATACATGAACCAATAAATCCGTAAATTGAACACTTCCCCATCGAATGATTTATGGTCCATCCCGTATTCAGAAGAATGTTTTAATCAAATAAATCACTGCATGTGGAACTGAGGCTTGTGGTGGCGTAACTGTGTGAAATGTACATAGACATTTTTGTAAAACGATATCAGGTCCGAGTCAGGTTACAGGAAAATACCTATTAGTGAAATATACATTGTATTCCTTCCAAATGCCGTATATGAGCTAAAGGTATTAAGGGCAATTATATTATAATGAAATAGATTTCCACAGCTGGATTCATTTATTTATCACAGCAGATCTAGTGATCGGTATATCTTAATCCATCTTAATCACATAGAATCAATATGCAGATAGTAATAACAGCAGTCTTTAGTACGACCACACTCAGTTTCGGCCGCTGCAGGACCCATTATAACACGCGCTCCATAATATTGACATTTTCCTTATTCATGTAATCATATTTGTCTTAATCAAAAGTGCAAACCTATCAAAACCTCACCGACCTTATACAAATACATGGAAAATCCATTACCCGGAAGTAGTCATTGTTATATATATCAGAATGTAGTTTAATTATTATGATAACGGCCTGGATACCACAAAGAATAAGTATCCTAACAGGATTGGCAAAGATGACGCTGTATCGTGGAGATATATAGTGGCTGGCTTCACAGCGATGGAATATTGAGCTTTCAGGAAGTATTCAAAAATTGTATCAAATGCTTATCATATCGCTGAGTGTTATTTTTATTCACTGACTGAAAAAAACATCAAGATGAATTCTTATCGCAGATTGATGGAATATCTCAAGGTTAGTTCCCTAAGTCATTTTCAACCGTCCATGAATGCTGATGAAAATATTGCATGGAGGTTAAATGTAGTTAAAATCAATCAGACGCATTATATACATTAAACCTCTGAAAGCACACATAGGATTTTCTTCATGCATAAATGCTTTAATGACATTTCAACCGTGTATTACAGGTTTAGTTAATGTGTGCTCACGACTTTAATTCTCTCATAAATCTAGGAAACCACAGGTCGCAATGAACATGCTTATTTCACTGATAAGATCATATACATAGTGAAAGAATCCCTGACCGGTTTTATGGCTCGGTGATACCTTCATTAAGTGTGTATTGAGTATATAAATATTGATCAAGTCAATTTAACCAGAAGCAGCACAATGCATCCAATGCAAAAGTCCAATATCTTGGACGATTTCTAGTTTGCATTAGCACATTAAAGTCTTTTGTGTGCTTCGTGGATTTGAAAAATCAGAAAAGCAAATCAAAGTGGAAGGCCGTGTTTACTGGGTTTTTGTCTAGTTCGTGAATGCGTCATATTTCTCCCTTCGCAACATGCATGGTAATATTTGCTGTACTAAATCAATCACTACTGTTTGGCTGTAATGGTGACCACACGTAGTTTATAACAGTAGTTATTTTTTCTCTTTGACGTAAAGACATATATAAAATATATATGTATACATATATCTACGAATTCCATTTGATGATGTTAGAAAAATACTATTGCATATGCGGTGATTGTAAAATGTGAAGACGCCAAGGTCATAAAACTTCTGTTTGTTTAATTTCATTTCAGTCAGGGGCATTTGACGAGAAGAACGTCCCACCCCTGGACAAAATACCAACTAATGAGTTTATAGAGAAATTCCTGGAGGAGGATGAACTAGAGATGCCCTCAAGGAAGAACACAGCCGATTCTGGCCAGGGCAGAAGGGCATCTGACATTCAGCATAAGCACAGTGCCAATAAGGCTCCACCAGAGGTACCCCATGTGACCACAAGGAAGGGAAGCAAAGATAGCAGTACTCAGGGAACCTACCCTAATATTACAAAAGATTCTGGTTTAGACGACACAACAGATGACCTGGAAGATGACCTGGAAACGGTCCTAGATATCAAAGGTAACCTTTTTATAGAATATATGGCAATATATGTTTATGGTAGCAGGGGTGGTAGCATAACCACCAGGAGGCATAGTTTGGAGGAATTGAACAAATACAAATATCTTGCAGATATAATATTTGCAGTTATATCTGGGTCAAACTAGATATATGTAAAGGGTGAAAGCAACATAAATACGTATTACCACCTGAACAGAGGGGATATATTTTTACCAGGACAGCAGTGTAGGTGGTAGCATTACCATCTGGTTTGGATACTATCTGTCAATTTTTGCTCGGCAGATTTGGAAAACATAAGAAATAATTTCCCTCGGCGGAAGATGTGGTAGCATTAGCGCCGGAGCTAAGTCTGGTAGCAGAGATATCAAATTGGGTTTGAGCGAAATATGACGAAAATAAATCCTGAACAGAAGATGCGGTAGCATTACCATTTGAGCCGATACTAATGCTGATTTGATGATTTGCTGGCACTGCTCAGCAGGATGTACGAAAACACCAAAAACAAGCAGGCCCTCATGTCTAACCATATACAACACTACACTTTCACAATAATTGATAATTAATGATTAACTGGTCTTGCTTACTGCTTTCTAAATACCATAAAACATGTAACTCTGGCAACTGACTCAGGGAAATATGAAACCATGATCTGTGTACTGACCTGGATCCCTACCTTGCCCTCAAAACTTTCAATAAACTTACTTTTACATGTTGATTGCAATGTCAAACCATCATATTAATCTAGTTTTAGGCAAAACGTAGTAATATAGTTACTGCAGTTTAGTGTTCTAAATACATGATGACATTCTTGCAAGGATGGCACGTGGCTCAGTTGTTAAGATGTCTGTCGTCTATGTTAAGGGTCCGGGTTACAATCTCATTTGGAACAAGTACTTCGGTCTTGTTGAATGGTCGAAAAGGTGGATATCTGATAGTGCGTTGTTTCCTAGTCCAGCCAATGTTCCACAATAGGCCGTGGTTTGTGGTGTCATGTCTGTGTCTGTGATAATGCAAAGAAAATATCCCCAGTCACCCTTCAAAAGGAGCAGTGCATTGTGTCCCAATAACAGGCTTCTTTCTGACTTCATATTTCCTAAACAGTGCCGAAAACGATATTCTTCCAGTCCTGCCCTGAAGTTGATTGTTAATACATTCTCACCTGGTTCTAAGGCAAGAACATGTGAGTGCAGTCTTCAGGGAGACATATCTCTCAAGTTGGTTCTGGTGGAAGGATCTCAAGAGTCCAAAGGACGACTGAGATCCTTCCACCAGAACCAACGCGAGAGATCTGTCTCCCTGAACACTGCACAAACTCATGTTCTTGTCTTTATCTCATACTTATCCACTGCAGATAGATGGGGTTTGCAATCAACTTTATCCTCAAAGCAAAGCAGTGAAAACATGGTAATAAGTACAGAACTATGTTGTGTGTAGCTCATTTAAGTTCCAGCTCATTTACATAATGTAATCAATTTTATATCACTACATGCAGTGAACTAGGCCACCTATAAAGCACTATATGAAATGGGTGTAATTCTGTTTCAACTGGGTGAATAGTCATCAGTTTCGAGATTCCCACAAAAGGTTGCAGTCTCTGCCGACAGGGGTCCCACCTGTCTGTGTTTCAAGGTCCCCATGACCCAAATCTGAAATGTCGTCTGCTCCAGGTCAAAACAAACCTGGACAGTCATCATGTTCATTTCAGAGAAATTAACACATGATTTGTTGAAGAACTGGCCTAAGACATGATTACATTTATTTTATAATTGACAAATATTATGACATTTGTGCACAAACATATTTAATTAAGCATTTTTAAGCAATTTTTAAATAATTAAGCAATTTAAGCATTTCATTTCAAAAGTATGTAAATATGAAAAGAATCTTTAAAAAAGATAAAAGGAAAGTAGTTCGGCAGAGGGGTGATCTGTGAAAGTAGTTCGGCAGAGGGGTGATCTGCAAAAAATATCTCATAGGTGCAGAACACTCTCTTGGGCTTTTTGCATTCGGCACGTTGCGCGTTTGATAAATGGCGCGTTCAACACAGAGTGACTTGTATCCATGTGACGTCACACAAGGACAGTGTGTGAAAGGCATCAGTGGCAGGTCCAGGGTTTTACATTTGTTAAAATGGGGTACACTACAGTATCTTTTCTCTACAAGTATTTATTATTTTTTTGGCATATTCGTGTTCACAAATATCATACAAAGTCCTATAAGAAGAAGAAATGCCAAATGATATAAATTGTGAAATTTGTAAATTGAGCACCCCCTTCAATATCCATTTCTGGACATGCCAATATACCAAAGCTGATTCCCGCCAAATTCAGTGAAGTGTCATTTTTAAAACTTTTAAATGGTTGGGTTTTAAGATTTAAATCCAAGTTTGATGTTATCTAGTATGTACATGCAAACATTCCTATTCAAACTTTTTTACCTCAAAAACCCTCCAAAGATACGAGGTGTCAGACATTTCTCTAACTGACACAACGCGCATTACGCGCCGAATGCAACAAGCCCTCTCTTGAGGCACCAAGTATGAGATAAAGCACTGTAACCTTATGGTCAGAGGAGCATTTCGACCTTAAATGCGAGATTTCAACATATCTGTCATACACAGCTTGTGTGCTTTGGTCAATTTTCCTACAAAGCTTTTAGATACATATAGCTTTTAAGATATTATTTATACCATAGGGATTTATACATACATGGTAAATGTTGTGTCTCAAATATGTTTCAGATAAGAAGATTCCATATGACGAGACAGGTGTGAGGACGTATGAAGCCGCCTGTCGGAGATATCAGGCATTACCGTCTGCTTCTTTCCGCAAGAAATTGGCATCTTCCACTGAAATCAACATGCGGCATTATGGCATAGGTCCACGAGGGGCCCAGGCCATTGCTATACCAATGGTGGTAAGCATGTTCATTTCCAGTTTTCCTTCCTCTTTTAGTTCTCCTTTTAGGCCCGAAAAAACCTATGCCAGTGGTGATATGGGATACCTCCAGAAATCGTGCGTGAGAAACAAAAGGAGATTCATTTCACGTTTGGATTTGAAAAGGGCCTATTCATTCTTTTTCAGCCCAGGTGTTATTCAGGTAAGTAGAAAAACATCTTGTCCAATTTGAGTCCAGGTGTTATTCAGGTAAGTAGAAATAAGTCTTGTCCTATTTGTGTCCTGGCGTTATTCAAGTAGATATATTTATTTATTGTTGTCCTACACGAGTCCATGCATTTTGGAGACAAGGAAAATTACTTCTTTTTGTTGTACACAGATATGTCAACTTTCCCAAACTGCCTAAAACTTGTGAATATGTGCAGTGCCCTCTGGTGTTTTTGGTCAACAATCTCTTGACAAAACGCCAACAATATTGAGTGTCGAATAATTATTATCATATCACAAGGCAAATTGCTGAACGCCATTACGAATCCCACCTATTATAACTAACCCATCCACGTTGTTCATTATCAGTTATTGATCTAGAGAGAAAATTTGTATTTCAGCTCAACACAACAGTAACAACTTTATCGCTTAAGGGAAATGGTCTTAGCGCTGATGGAATCCGATATATAGCCAAAATGATGGGAGAAAACTCTTATATCACTGATCTCGTAAGTAGTGAAAAGAAATAATACAATTAAAACTGTACAAGAACAAGTGTATCATAATTAAAGAAGAATGATGCAGACAAATACTTGATCATTTAGTCATATATGATTTTATTTATAGGACTTATCAGACAACAAATTGAAGTCATATGGTGCGAAACTCTTAGCTCAAATGATGGTGGAAAATACATATTTACGGAAACTAGATCTTTCAGGTAATTCATACGTGTGGGAATATATTTTGTGTTTTGCTGTTGTATTAATGCTCTTTTTATTGGCATTACTTCGATTTGTTCAGATATTTTATAAACTGGACAAGATCAAATACTGAAAAAATATATATAAATACATTTAATATGTAAGAGGATATGAATATAAACAGTGATATCTGCAATCAAATGTCCTGATTTTATTTTGTAGGGAATAACTTCACAGATCCAGATGCTATCGCCTTAGCCAAACCAATTGAGGTAAGATAATTGGAAAATCATCTTGTTAAACATCAAAGACCTCTTTTGTAATCTGTGACCAGGGCACTTGGTCATTTTTGTACTATTGTACTTTCCATCTTGCAATAATCCTGAATGGTGGCGCGATGGCGTATGATCAGAGGAGACATAATAGTTGTCGCATTGCTCATGTTATAATGACTCCATATCGGCACAGATTTGAACTTTATTTGTTTTGTTTATTTTGCAGAATTTATATTTATGTGAAACCTTGTTGATTTTGCGTTTTTGCAAGCCAATAATGAACAGCCATTCCTACATTATTTTAATATGTGCTATAGTGCTGTGAAACTGAGATAAAATATTTGTCAGTTTGATTTATCAAAATATTTAATCTATTGTTAAGAAATAGGCAACTATAATAGGATGAAAGGACTTTGAATCCATTGTGTGAAAAAATGACATGATACCTCATACCTCCCTTTCCATGACTGTATATCTCATATAACCGACGTTACTTCTCCATATATCATGAATCAAAGTTTCAAATATATTGGTGTTAAGTATATTTGTTCTCGAACCCCTTTTTGGACCTTTTTTTTCTTTGAAATTATTCTTAATACTCTCATGATAGTTACCCAATGTAGTATTTTCATCACAGGTGATATTATTTTGTCAATATTTTCCATTCCAGGATCATGCAGAACTAAAAATTTTAAATCTCAATAAAAATGAGTTTGGAGACAGAGCTGGCACTGCTTTTGCAAGGATGATTTGTAAGTAATGGCATTTTGGTTCTCTGATTTTATTTTATATTGCACCTCCATAAAACAGCTGCTTGTCAGGTTTATGACGAAATTATTGTATGTTTTTTTCCATTCTCTCTACGGTAGTAAATTCTGTGAGATATATGAGATCATTAAACATTAATTAAAATTTTAAAAGAAGAAAATCTATCCATATTTCACCCGATCTGAACTTTCCGAAGAATGAAATATTATAATTTTAATAACTACACAATATAAACCTTCAGCAAATTGAATATTAACACCATACTCAGTTTTTCATGTAAATATTTGGATGCTGAAAGTAGAAAGAAAACGTTTGTTACTAACATCAATATAAGGGCTAACAAATTACACTATAATCCCAATCATCTCCTCATTGATTCAGTCCCAGACACATTTCCACTGAGTAGCACGTGATTCACATGTCATGCTTTTGAAGAAAAGGGATGATACACTCGTAGTGTAACACAGAGCTCAACATGTATTTGATCTTTACCTTAATTTATGTATCTTTATTTGTACTATTAAAGTCAGAACTCATTTGAATTAATTGTAACAGCGCTATGGTAAAATGTATACTGTTATAGATGCTATAAAGATATTGTTTCATTATTAATATCATTGTGTTTCTGTTTATAGCAGAAAACGGGTCGCTACAAGAAATTGACCTCAGTTGGAACTGTATTCGCATGAAAGGTGCCATAAACTTGGCAAAAGGGGTCAAGGTACGTATATCATACATCGTGCCAGAATCATAGATTCTTATACGCCACCCTAAACCTTAAGTTTTGAGTATAATATTTAATTATTATTGAAGTAAAACTACCATGATATCTACACATACTGAAATGCTCTTGATATGCTATTCCAGGAAAATGTTGGTTTAAAGTATCTCAATTTATCATGGAATGGATTTGGTGAGGAGGGTGCCAAGGAGATGGCACAAGCTCTTAAAACTACCACACTCACACACCTGGACCTGACCTCCAATCGGATCTATGCCGAGGGTTTCCTGGCCATGGTGAAGGCCCTCAGGGACAACGATGACCTTAAAGTTCTTAGGGTCAGCATGCAATACTTTCAAGACCGAACATAACTAAAACAATTATGGCTCAATAGCTTTCATCTCTTGAACATAGGTTCACGCATAATCGAATTATATTCAGAAAAAATGTGACAAAATGTATTTTCGCTTAGACTTAAATATTCCATTTTAAATTGTCCTTATTTAACTCTTGTTGTTGCAGTTGGGTCAGAACCCGGTACCAGACAAGGCGGGCGTGGCAGCACTGGAATTTATAGAACAATTGAACGATTTCACCTTACAAAAATTAGACTTAGGGGTGAGGCATCATTTTACCCATATCATCTGATAAATAATCAAAGCTTTATTTGATTACATAAATCCCAATTTTGTGTTGATTTTAGATTTAAATTGATAAGCCAATCTTATAGAAATGTATCTTTGGTTTCAGGAAATCTTATTTGGGAAAGCTTTCAAGGATAAACTTGCACAGGTTCTGGAGAAACACAAATGTTTTGAATGCCCCTTTGGATACACAGACTCTTATGGCAAAAGAAAACTAAAGCAATACAATGTAGTAGAGGAGGCCCTGAATGCCATGAAAGCCTACTGCGTGGAGCATAACATGAACATAGTGGAATTATTTTCCAGGTTTGACCAGGACGGTAGCATGAGCGTCACCCATGATGAGTTCAAAGAGGGACTACGGGTTAGTTTCCTTATTTATAATATTACATTAATTTACATATTTATAACATTACATTAATCTACTTTTTCCGTACACAATACAAATGTCTATATCCTATACTTCGTGAGCAAATATTACTTTGTTTAGCTGACTTAGACTATGCTAGTCCAAATACATTAGGACTATCAAGGGCCTCTCGTTGAAATGGGTTTGTGCAGCGGGTGAATAATGTCACCATTTTTTCTATAAAAAATTGGGGGGGGGGGGGGGGTTGTCTTGATTGGTTCTCATAAATATAGAACAGGGAAACCCCTAACAATGACCACATATTTCCAGTGACGTGTGACCGGAATTCCGGCTATAGCATACGGGCACGTGCGAGGTGGTTTACTGTCCCTATATGGTACAGTTATTAGTGTCTACACCTGCCTGATCAATTTTGCTAACAATGGGGCACCTTCAGATTGAGACATTTGAGTGAATTGGCTTTCAGAGGCATATTCGTCCATTTATGTTTATCAGGCCTAACATCCTTATAGACTACAATATGAGTACAAGCAATTTACCTGGCTCTTTCAGCAAAGAACAATAATCCTACGCAGGTGTATTTTGGTTGATTATGGGGAGATAGCTTGAACGTATTACAGTTACATTTAAAGACACCCCAAGTCCGTGTAAAACCCTCTGTAACCTCAATATGGGAAAACACTGACCTCAACAAATCAGTATCATATGTAAGAATGTATGCAGAATGAGAGGTTAATCCAGAAGGAGCTGGTAACTTATCAGCTAATATTATTTGCCCCGTTTTTCAATGTTTTAAGTTGTTTTTATTTTTGTGTGTCTCGTCACCAGTATGTATATTTAAATGTTTGTATGGTTGTGTGAATGCAGACACGCATTGAAAAACAGTAGCAGCTGATGAATTTTCCAGAATAGATATAATATTCATGAAAATATACTCTTCAAAACATCCGTTATGCTATTTTATGGCATTCGACAAGATATTGCAGAATAGAAATAACATATTATGAAAATAATCAAGAGAATGTTAGTTGCTAATATTTCCCTTTCAACGTAAAAAAGGCATGAACACGTCTACTCCATCCAGATCATTTATAAGATCGTTCCGTAGTTAATCAAACATACGCATATTCAATAGTTGTGCTTACACTCCACGCCTATGCAAAGGTAGCTAGCATAGGCATTATGCATAATTAATTAAGTGCAATCATTTCGACATAAATGGCTAATAAAATAGAACTCAACATGTATGTCAACAAGTACAGTATTTTGTTAATGACGTTAAGTCTGTAAGTCATTCAATTCAATTATTAAATGCGTTTCCAGCATTTTAAAGAATTTGACAAAACAATTGCCAATTGCCAATTTTGTTTTAAATTTGTTTTAAATAAGCTTTTTCAGAGGGAATGAGAAACTGGTGTGTAGATGCAATACATTAATTTTGAGTCTGTTTCTGTCAATTTACACACAGAAACAGATCAAGAAGATGCTGTCTTTAGAGGTTCATTTGACAGAGAGTGGAGAACATTAATTCACAAATGTATATTTTTGAGGTTTAAGTGCTTTACATTTAATTTCAGGAAGCCAAAATCCCTTTGACCCAATATCAAGTGGATGAATTAATCAAAGCACTGGATTCCGATGGTGACGGTGAAATTGACTTCAGGTAACAAGCTTTGATGTGTTGTAACAGAGAGATAATCCTCTTAACCATTCAGATAAATAACCAATAAAAAAGGGTATAAAACCCAAATTTTGCTGTATAACAGCCAATAACAACACGTTGTTTTTCTCTTTTAAGTGAGCTCGTTCTTGGTGCCAACATGTATGATTCCGACAGCAAACCAGGATAGACATCCAAATTCTTCCGTGGAGAAATTCTAGACGTTTTCTTGTGATCTGCAACTACTTGTCCCTGTTGAGACATACATACACTAATTGCATTTAGAATAACATATCGCAGCATACAAAATGTATTCGTGTGCTGCTGATAAATAAATAAAACACATAAATAACATGACATGTTTTTCCCAAGGAGAAATCCATCACAGTGGCTACCTCCATTTAGCCATAGGGGTACATATATTCAGGAATATAGGCAACATTGAAATAAAGTTGACAAATGTTATTCCCAGAAACTGGCTGGTAATCTGATTAATTCTCTTCAGTGTGATGATTTCTCGTCTGTAAAAGAAAATTTGTCATGAAATGTGTGACCTCGTTAAAAGGTCGTGGGTTCGATTCCCCGTCATGCCGAGATTGCATTCACATTACAATTTCTCATTTCAGCTGAGTACCATTTTTGAAGGGTTAACCCGTTGTCCTTGTAAATCTGTGACCTGCGACATGGCAATTCAGCAAGGCAGCACTATATGTGATTTAAGTCAGCATGAAATAATGTTGAATGTAAAAAATATCCCAAACATGGCATAGATAAATTATGTATGATATTGATTTAAACATATAATTATTATTAAGTATTAATTAAATATCTGTAATAGTTTTAAATTGTGTTCGTTACTGATTGTAATGGTGTGAAATGAGTACTGTCAGTTATATCATCAGGACTCTCATTCTCTCTTCCACTTATACCATTGTACCCATAAATCGCCTTTGACACCTGGTAAAATAAGCACATTTTATTCATTACGGAAATCATATAACAATGCCATTTATAGAATCCTGTATCATAAGTCATAAATAAAATTTTCTAATTAAAATTAACCATTGTGTTAACAATAATTCTAAACGTGATATGCTGAAGTCTTTGAAGTTATTATATTATTTATTGATTTCATTATTGTTGATATATTTATATTCTTTTTAATTTGTGTCATGGAGAATAGCTAGCAAATTATCATATCATTGTGCATATGTTATTAGTTTAGTAACGTATTGTGCATTCTTCCCAATAATGTGATACTGGTATTAACATCTTTTCAAGGAATATCAAGTACTGTTTGTATTAAAGCGTTGTTTTTTATGATTAGATTTTATATGAGACCGAGATTCACAATGAAATTTGATAGTAAAATATATTCTAATAATTCAGACACGATTAATTTAAAACCACTCGGAATAATAACTGAGCCAAAGAAAGACAGAAATAAGACAGCTCTTTGAACTGAATATAGATTAGAAACTCTTATATTTATCAATAATATAATATCATATTACAGTGGCATTTGATCTATTGGAAACAGCCATGCAGTCGTGAATACCCAGTACACATGCGGCTGGCGAGCCTCCCGACGATTGACACTTCTTGCATTATTTAGTACAACACGGATGAACATTTTACTTATATATAATCTGCATGCAGCAATGTGTATATGCTTCTTATCCATATAAACCAGCAATAACTATGAAGAACATGTTTATTTAATTTTGACTAAACTCTATACTGGATGTATTCATTTAATTCGGGCTAAACTCTATCAGAAATTTCATTCTGGATAAACTCTAAACTGGATTGATTCACTATTAGGATGTACCCAAATAATCTTTTTTAATCAATTCGGTGATATGATAAATATGTCCACGATGTTGAAAATAAATATGCCCACGATGTCTGGTCCTGTTTGCTTAACATTGATATGCCCTTGAATTATATAATAGATATAAAACTACAAATGAATTTTCAGGATTGGAGATGGTAATTCTAAAGGGCAAAGGCAAATGTGAAAAGATTGGCCTCTTGCAACATATATTTAGCTTATTATACATTATGTGAAAGTCGATATCCTAGCAATGATATTTGCTTAATGACGAAATCTTCTTTATTTAACAAAGATCTTCCATGTGTCTAAAATCTGTCTAAATGGGATAGTGTAATATTTCAATCAAATTCATTCTTTAGTGAGTCATAATCAACTTAAAATATACCATTATGTAATTTGAAAGATTAATTTCTTAGCTCATATCTTAAATGAACTATATCACTGCATATATATTCTCAAGAAGTTGTTGTGATCTGCTGTAATAATTTCCTAATGCGTGATATATCCTTAAACATACAATTCAGTCAAGATATTAGGACATGTGTACCCGGGAGAATGTCCTCACATAGGGAAATACAAATCCGCAATTTTATTTTCCTCTGCTCCCCCCGTGAATGCATAATGGTCCATCCCTAGTCCAGACAAATTAATGGTGGTATATTCTAATGGTTTCACTACTGCCCACACAGCCTATGGAAATAACATGCCATGATATGCTCCTGTCTGTATATGGTATAAGGTCTGCTAATCAAGACAAGCTTATGCATTTCCCAGGCTCCATATTTGAAAGTAGGGAATTGATTACAGAATAATAGCATTCTATGCCTGATTGTTGCACACGCATTGTGAACCGTCCATTTACAGGCCGTCGCTTATTGATGGTCCCTTTGTTTTGCTTTGTTTGTTTGTTTTTGTTTGTTTGTTTGGGGCTTTACATCACTTTCAACATTATTTCAGTTATTTCGTGATGAGACCTACTTGTAGCAGACATAGTGCTGCCTCACTGAATTGTCATGTCGCAGGTCCTTGACATGACAACCCACCCGGTCACAGATTTACAAGGACAACGGGTTAACCCTTTTGGCACGGGCCTCAGCTCATATGGGAAATTGTATCATGAGTTCAATCTCAGCATGGCCGGGATTCGAACCCACGACCTTTAGATCACCACAGAGGAACTGGTGCTAATAAGCTGGCGCTCTAACCAACTGCGCCACGGCCCGTGGCCCCTTTGTTTTGCAGCGACAAGTCAAATTTATTAAAATTATAAACATACCTTCTTTTTCATTAATGGAATACCATGTACAATCTCACGACAAGTCAAATAGTAATATATATTTTATTTTTTTACGAATTGGTACATTAAATTTCTGATTTGTTATTGGTCATCACCCCCATGTTAATCAGTCATTTCGATAAGTTGATATGGATTTTGAGTTGACCATGCTTCTAACTTTGTGAGAGATTTAATCATATTGGATTTGCTGTACCTGAGGACCTGTAAGAGTATAATATCATTCATTTTCATTGTTTATACTTTACTTGTACATTAATGATATTCACAGATGTACAAATATCATACAATTATGTTGGTGTTGCTGCATCATAAGTATAGTCTATGTGAGGTGAAACCTAACAAAGCATATTGCCTTCAGACCATGAGCTATCTGCAAGCCAAATTCATGTGTCGATTTATCCTATTACTGTATAAGACCTAAGGGCATGGAAACTCTTATATCACATTTTTTGTCAATGAAATGTTTGGAATACAATATAGATAGAAAGGTTTAACCTATAATTTAAAAAAATATAATGCATAAAATGATGAGATAAATTTGAAAATTGTTTTCCAAGAGAATTGAGAAAAGGTCTGTGATTATAATAATTGCAAAGCACTATAAGGTATTGTTACATCCCACTAAGCGTAGGATTAAAATAATATTCAATGAACCATTTCCATAGTTTCCTCAACAGGATCACAAATCATTGATTGTTATACAAGTGGCCGTAGATTTGGACAGAAACATTAATCAGTGTAAGGCTAGGGTAAGTTTCGAAACATAGAATGGAAGGATTTGATGATTGAGAAATGTTCATACTTTGAGGATATGAAAGTAAAATATCAATGTTTTACATGGATTAAAAATATTCTCACCCAAGGTACTGATTTAAGCTTTATCCCTTTAGTTGAATGTGACAAAGGAAAAATTGATTTTGCATAGATCAAATATTTGTGCACTTTCAGATTCCCTATGGTTACGACAATGCGGAATCATTTGATTAAAAGCATTCGTGAAATGAGGTTTTCAAGCACTTTTTCCTTGCATAAAATAGACGTTTATATCCAAACCTTTGCGATCAAATGTTTCTACCCATCATATTACCCCGACAAAAATTTTGAAGCAGATGAGTCTTCTGCTAAAATCAAAATCCATTAGACACTTTGTTAACAAACTTAAAGTATTACTAATAATGAAACACCTTCAGATTGGAACAATGGAGTTATTTGCTTTACAGAGTCATGTTTGTCCATTGGTACAGGCCAAACACCCTGACACACCACAATAGAGGTCCCATGCCTGTAAACACGTAACCATCTGGTGGTCACAAGAGTACAGACAGTACTTGGCACTTTCAGCAAAACACAATAACCGTGGTGTATTTTGGTTGATTTTAGTAAGATAGGTTGCTTGTATCACAGTTTCATGGCCACAGATCATTTAATACAAACTCCAAGCCTCTGTAAGATTGCCTGTGACTTCTGTGATTCATGAATACTTTAAATGAAAAGAACATTCTTGTTACCTTATAATATTGTTCGCACAGAGAAAATCACCATATACCGGTATATTAAATAAGAGTTATTTGTATAAATTACGGACACCATATATCACAGATATTGTCATAATCTTCTCATAAATCATAAATACAACCGTCAGCAGCAATCGGTGCCACACTGTCAACCAGGGGAACATGCGAGTCGGCCTCTGGTGAATCATCAGCAGTTTACAAACATTTTATATACAAGTGTACCATATAGAACCTGATCTAACCTGATCTATATATATATATATATATATATATATATATATATATATATATATATATATATATATAACCTGATCTATATATATATATATATATATATATATATATATATATATATATATATATATGTTTGATAATTTTCGCAATAATAAGCAATGTTCAGTGGTGCTCTCACATGTAGCTTATAGATGATAACGACCAATGATGGAAATTGTAATTGCACTTAATGGTATACCTGGCTTTTATTTTGTGTTACTCTCCCAAATTACTCTTAAGTGATGAATCCAAATCATCACCGACGGTGTCCTCAAATTTCTTTGAAGATTTGCTTGATTTGGATTTCCCATTTGACTTCCTGATTGCTACATCATTGTTTCGTGTTTCATCTATGTGATCAGGTTCATCTATATTTTGCTTATCATCACCTGACATTTCTTTCTCTTCTTCCAGATCTTCTATCTCTGCTATATCCCCCTCATTTCCATACACGACTCCATCAGCATCCTCAACATTGCCGTCATCTGCAGAATGTGTATCCTCGTGTACATGTATGGTGCTAATAACCCCATCAGACCCCATCACCTCTCTAGATGTCCCGGCCACAGGAGCTGATTTCCCAACGCCTCCATTTCTAAGATCATTTTTGCTTTTCGCCAACGCTTTCCGCGCACTGCTCAATCGACCTTCTGCGCTTCTGGTTCGCTTACGCTGTTTTCCAGCACTTCCGTTTCGTTTCCTGTTTGATCCAGCACTACCCATTGTCCTCTTTCCCTCCTGTTTGCCAGCAGAGGCCGGTCTCTTAGCCGATGAAGGTCTCTTGGCAGATGCTGGCAGCCTGGCAGAAGCAGGTTTCTGGGCATACTCCTCTGCACATATAATCTCTTCTATGCCATCAAAAGGTAGAGCATTTGAAGTGGCATGTTCTAGTTTATAATTCCCATTCTGTTCCCTGGGGGAGGTTTCATTTGATCCGCCTCCTGGGGTTACTGTAAACAAATTTGACACAGGAAATTCTATTGACAGAGTTCTGGCACTTCCAAGGATGCTAGTCTGCAAGCTTGAGGTTGATTGACTTCTTTTAAGGTACATCCGCTTCTGCTTCAATCTCCTGTTTGTAATATACTTATACAGAAATCCAGCAATTACCAGTATGATTCCAATGGTGAGACACAAGGGTCCCATGACCTTAAGAGCTACATCGCCCTGTTCTTTGAAACTCTCAGCACTGCCTATTCCCAGCAACATGACTCCGGTCAGTATTAACAAGAAGCCAATTACTGCTGTGCAAATTCCTGGAATCTTCTGTGGATTGACTGGGTCCTTCTTGATGCGGCTCCCTCGGGCACTCTGTTTTATATGTACCATAGTCACGTGATTCAATCACATGGTACTTGCTGAAGTGAGAATAAAAAACAAAATTATATAATTGTGTGAGATATGTCTGATTATCATACTATAAAAGAAAGCTGCAGCGTGCCAACGGTGGTATTTTAAATTATACATACACCTAAAAATATGAAGGAAATGCGGGTTTGCATTAAGGTTGTCAATGGCTATTCGTCGGAATATATTATTATCCTGTCAAGATGGGCACACATATTCCTTAAAAATTCGATTTACAATTCATTCATTTGTATTATACAACATCATAAAGGTTATACCATGAATATTGACAAACTCAAACTCAAACTCAAACTCAAATTCATTTTATTTGGCCATATTTTTTACATAAAATAATGTACTCTATACGATTAAAGCATACATTAATGTAATATTATGGCCAGGGAGACTCCTGTTAAGGCTAATGGTTATTGCCGCTATCACAGGGGCCACCCTGGTAGAAATTATAACAATATTTCGTGTGTAAACATGATGTATGTTTATATTAATACAACCAAAAAATAGTATAAGTCTAATACCCATGTCTCCTCAAACTTAAACTTTAGAAGGGATATAGAAAGCATATCTTAAAAAACTCAATTTTACCAGAATAGGAAAATGTAATTAAGATAATTCTCAATTTATGAACTTCACAAAAAAGAAATTTTAAATTTTGAAGATTTTGGTGTAGCAAAGGGACTTCATGTTATTCACCAGCATCTCAATCGGACTCATTTTCTGGAAACTAGTACATAAATCATAAACTATCTCCTTTTAAGAATTTCTCTCACACACATAACACTGTAGCCTATCACACTCGGTTCTATAACTGTCTATGATATGCATTTTTATATACTTTGAGTAACCTTGAAAACTATGAGTCCCAATTTTGTCTAAAATACAAGGTGGTGTATCATTCACAGTTTGCGACACAGTATATCTTATGAACTTTTTCATATATGTATGTTGTATCTTTGGATAACGTATGCTTTCATAACTTCGTGTTGGATAGTTATGAATATCCATTACTTGATAGAGTGGGAGATGTTGTAGGTAATAAGGTAAAGACTGATGCCTATATTTGTAATAAAATTTCAGGAGTTGGATCTTTAGTATATCCTCTACTTTTAACAATTTCAATACTTTAAAAATTGGCTCAGTATGAGAATTATAACCACTCAGATTTACAATTCGTACTGCTTTTTTCTGTAATCTAAATATTCTCTTGCATGAATAACCCCATGCTAGAATTCCATAGTTTAAATATGATAAAATCATTGTATTATAGAGTGTCAGTCTTGTACTCATTGGTAAAAAATGTTTAAGTTTATTTATGATGCCAATGTTTCTTGAGATTTTATAAGAGATTTTGTCTATGTGGTTATGCCAACTCAGATTTTCATTTAAAATGAGTCCCAGAAAGTCAAAATGTTTCACTTGTTCAATAGATGTATTATTTATTCTCAAATCTAAGTCAGGGATGTTTTTCCTCTGGGGAGTATGAAATATCATGAATTTGGTTTTAGTAATATTTAATGATAATTTATTAACCTTTAACCAATCATTAATTCTCTCTAATTCTTCATTTATCACTATATTTAAGTCCTCACAACCTGCTTGTTGAGATATAATTCTAAGGGCTCCCGAAAGAGTAGTATCATCAGCATATACTATTAGGTGGAACAAATTACTAGCGCTGGCAATATCATTGATATATATTATAAACAATAAAGGTCCTAATATGGAACCTTGTGGGACACCAGTTTGTATAGTCAAAGTTGTAGATTTTACATCATCAATTTCTACATACTGCTGACGATTATATAAATAGCTTTCCATTAATTTAAGTGCTCTTCCATTTATGCCATAATGAGATAATTTATGAAGCAATATATCATGATTAATGGTATCAAATGCCTTTGATAAATCTAAATACATATTAATAGGAATGTCATTTTTATCCATTTCAACTAAAATTCTGTCAATAACCTCTAGAGCAGCTAAATCAGTGGAGTGTTCTTTACGAAATCCGAATTGACTTGTATAAAATAACTTATTTCCATATATGAAAAAAACTGTATAGTTGAATAAATATAACTTTCTCAAATATCTTAGAGAGAGCAGGTAATAATGATATAGGCCTATAATTTGTAAATTGCATTTCATCGTCTTTCTTATATGCTGGGTTGATTTTAGCCAATTTTAATTTATCTGGAAAAACTCCTGTGTATAACATTTGATTCACAATTATGGTCAGTGGTTGGATTAAGGGTTTCTTGACAGTTTTAATAGCAGCTCCATGAGAAAATCAAAATTTTTCAATAGGGGGGTGGACATGGTCAAAAATAGATTTCCTTTAAATTTGGTACATGGCTAGATAACCTTCAGAAATGATCAAATCCAAAGTATTTCAGCTGGCAGATGTTCGTAACCATGGTAACCATCAATTCCTTAGTAACAGGCTCTGGGGCTCAAAATGACACTTTTCTAACCTTATTTTTGGCCATATTTGACCTAATCTTACAGATAAATTACTCCCTATAGAGGTATTGTGATCATTTCACTCTGTAATTGGTTCCTAGGTCACTTCATTAAGATTTGAAAATTTTAACAATTCTAAATACTCTCCCTGTAACAAGCTATTACTGTTGCCATGACAACAGTAAGTTTGTCCGAAGTCATTTTGTGACCAGTTTACAGGCATAATTAACACCCCAAAATCAAATTGATTTTTAAAATATTTCAATCAGCTTTAAAATAGGCCAAAATGAATAAATATAAGCAAAAAGAAAAATGCTAGATCCTAAACAAGGTCATGTCAAGGTCATTCAAAGGTCATCTGTTTTTCAAAAACTGCATTTTCATCAAAATTTGACATATTTGACCTCCATGATCTCAGTGACAAATAGTGTGAATGTACTAGCTAAATGGTGCATATTATTCAACATAACCTACTCTTCAATGCCTGATTCCTAAATCAGTTGCTATTAACAATGTTGCTATGGTAACCGGGTAATCAAAATACCTTGTCCTCAATTCAATCCAATTTTCCGAATTTTGATGATTTTTGCAATGTTTTGCATTGCAATTACTCATTATAATGACATTGATTGAACTAACTGTTATCTATAATTATACACACAGGTCATGTCCTTATGTTACATACATAAAATGTTTGATATCAAATGTGTTGCTATGGTAACCAGGTGATCCAATTACCTTGTCACTCACTCAGACTGAATTCACCAATTTTGATGATTTTCGTGATATTCAGCATTCTTATTCTGAATGAAAACCAACTTAAACATATCATTTATATAGTCTGTAGTGATAAACATGGTCCATACCTTTATGGTACCCAAATTGAATAGTTTGGGTCAAATGTGTTGCTATGGTAACTAGGTGATGAAAATAGCCAGTCCCTGACTCTGACTTAATTCACCAATTTTGATCATTTTCGTGATATTCAGCATTCTTATTCTTAATGAAAAACAACTTAAACATATCATTTATATAATCTGTTGTGATGAACATGGTCCATACCTTTATGATACCCACATTGATTAGTTTGGATCAAATGTGTTGCTATGGTAACCAGGTGTTGAAAATACCTTGTTACTCACTCAGACTGAATTTGTCACTGATTGTGATGTTTTGGGGATATATTCAATATTGCTGTTCAAAATGACCAACATGAATGTACCATTTGTATAGTCTGTTGTGATAAAAATGGCCAATGCCTTAATGTAACATATATAAAATATTTCAGATCAAATGTGTTGCCATGGAAATCAGGTGAGGAAATTGTTTTGTCCCTGACACAGGCTGAATGTACCAATTTTGATATTTTGAGACATTTTAGCCATTGTTATTATGATAACCAATTTGAATGTGCCATTTAGTCTATTCAATAACAAGGTCCATACCTTCATGTTACCATATAGGTTTTTTTCAAAATCGGTGCTTAATCCCTTTTATGAAAAACAACTTGAATGTGTCATTTATATAGTCTGTTGTGATAAACATGGTCCATACCTTTATGGTACCCAAATTGAATAGTTTGGGTCAAATGTGTTGCTATGGTAACTAGGTAATGAAAATAGTCCCTGACTAAATTCATCCAATTTGATTATTTCTAACAATGTTCAATATTCATTGTTTCAATGAGAGTAAACTTGAATGTTGCATTGATACCGTGTCTGGCACTAAACATATCCCATACCTATAATTCCATACAAAGCTGTTTGAGAGTGAACATGTTGCCAGGTGAAAAAAAAAACATGAGCTGAAAAAAAACCCAAACTTTTATCTGTTAGAAACTGAATTCACCCATTTTGACAAATCAGGATATGTTGAAGTATTCAATGTATTGTTTAGTTTAATCAATTCTATAATTTAACATCATATACCATTCAGCAATAGTGTCATTCATAGCCTTTACTAATATGTTGCACATACATATCTTTATATATGCTGCAATAGTAAAAAGGAAGCAATGTACATTTTACTATTTTAGTACACAGTTCGCATAACCTGAAAGGGTTCATACAAAGATGCTTAAAAATCGTTATTACAATCAAAGTAGCAACATTCTAAACTTCCTTAAATTATTGCAATAAAATTGAAATAGGAGAAACTCCAATTATTTTGACTCATCCCAAACTTTTGTCTACATTCAAACATTTTTAGATCACATTGTGATCTAGTTCCATAAATGTTTCACAAAAACGTGAACAAACGTATTGTGTAAAATAAACATGGTGACAATAAATGTTTTGTATCATGTTTTGCAAATATCACATTTAGATGATTTTGAAAATTATCTTCTGTGACCTTGAAAATAGCTCAAGGTCACCCAATATATACTTGTCCAAGCCCCTCGATATTGTTGTAATCTAAGGATTCACAAGCAAAGTTCCTCTTGTGTTAGTCATGACCTTGACCTTGAGCCAAATTCACAAAAAGTGCATCTAAATAAATTATCCTTGGATATGCACCAATATTTACATATCAACTCTAATCTTCTCTGATTTGTAAAGGATCAGATTCTCAATATTTTGGAAGTTGTCAACTATATGGCATTTAAATAGGTCAATGTGACCTGGTTACATAAATTATTCTAAAAATTGTGAACGAATATACTGCACAAGATAAATGTAGTGGAAATGCTATTTGTAATGTTTTGCAAAATATTCCAAAAGCTCATTTTCAAAATCGGCTCCTATAACCTTGAAAATAGCCCAAGGTCACCCAACATTGATTTATTCACGCCCCTCATAGGTAGATCACATCTACCAAATCATATTGATGTTGCTGCAATCTTGACGAAAATAGAGCATACACAAGCTAAGTTGTATTTGTGCTGATCATGACCTTGATTTGACCCAAGGTCATAGAAAGTGCACCAAAATAAAATACCGTGGAAATTTACCTAGATTTCCATAATATCAAGCTCTAATCTTTTCTGATTTGCAAAGGATTAGATTCACAATATTTTAGAAGCTTGGACCTATATGGCCTTCAAGTAGTCACTGTGACCTAGTTACATAATATTTTATGAAGAAATATATTGAGTAAAATAAATGTAGTCAGAATAAATGTTATTTGTAGTGTTTTTCAAAATATCACAAATATCTGATTTAGATAATTGTGTCCTGTGACCTTGAAAATTGTCCAAGGTCATCCAATATCATATTTATTCAAGCCCTCATAGGTTAATCAAATCTACCCAGTTATATCAATATTACTGTATTTTGTTAGAAAATAGGTCATTGACAGGCAAAGTTACTCCTGTGCTGGTCATGACCTTGACCTTGACCTAAGGTCACAAAAGTTCAGCCTAAAATATTTCCAGACCTACATATTATCATAGTTAAGCATCTAGTCCTTATGTCCAATCCTTATTGAATGAGGAAGAAAACAAGGTGCGGCAGCAGACGCTGCAGACGTGGTGGAAACGCAGCAAGAACATAGTCAGCTTGTGCTAACTTAATAAATATATGGATTTTGGTTTGAGTAAAGGAGAAGGAAATTTCATCTCCTAGTTACCATAGCATTTGCTCTGAATAATTTTCTGTATAATATTAAGGCATAGGTCATTTTATGACAACAGATTTATAGATGGTACATTCAAGTTGGTTATCTTTTAGAATAACAATATTGAATATAACTGAAAATTGTCAAAAATCAGTAAATTACGTTTATTTCATCACCTGGTTACCATAGCAACGCATGAAACTAATTTCTTCTGAAACATTCTATGTGTGGAATATTAAAGTATGGGCCATGTTTGTTACAAAAGACTATACAATTGGTAAACTCAAGTTGGTTATCATTTAGAATAGCAATATTGAATATAGCCCCAAATCATCAAAATCAGTAAATTTTGTCTGAGTGAGGGACAATGTATTTTTATCACCTGGTTACCATAGCAATGCGTTTGACCCAAACTATTCAGTTTGGGTAACATAAAGGTATGGACCATGTTTATTACAACAGACTATATAAATGACACATTCAAGTTGTTTTTCATTAAGAATAAAAATTCTGAATATCGCAAAAATCATCAAAAACGGTGAATTCAGTCAGAGTCAGGGACTGGCTATTTTCATCACCTAGTTACCATAGTAACACATTTGACCCAAACTATTCAATTTGGGTACCATAAAGGTATGGACCATGTTTATCACAACAGACTATATAAATGATATGTTTAAGTTGTTTTTCATTCAGAATAAGAATGCTGAATATCACGAAAATCATCAAAATTGGTGAATTCAGTCTGAGTGAGTGACAAGGTAATTGGATCACCTGGTTACCATAGCAACACATTTGATATCAAACATTTTATGTATGTAACATAAGGACATGACCTGTGTGTATAATTATAGATAACATAGTTTGTTCAATCAATGTCATTATAATGAGTAATTGCAATGCAAAACATTGCAAAAATCATCAAAATTCGGAAAATTGGATTGAATTGAGGACAAGGTATTTTGATTACCCGGTTACCATAGCAACATTGTTAATAGCAACTGATTTAGGAATCAGGCATTGAAGAGTAGGTTATGTTGAATAATATGCACCATTTAGCTAGTACATTCACACTATTTGTCACTGAGATCATGGAGGTCAAATATGTCAAATTTTGATGAAAATGCAGTTTTTGAAAAACAGATGACCTTTGAATGACCTTGACATGACCTTGTTTAGGATCTAGCATTTTTCTTTTTGCTTATATTTATTCATTTTGGCCTATTTAAAGCTGATTGAAATATTTTAAAAATCAATTTGATTTTGGGGTGTTAATTATGCCTGTAAACTGGTCACAAAATGACTTCGGACAAACTTACTGTTGTCATGGCAACAGTAATAGCTTGTTACAGGGAGAGTATTTAGAATTGTTAAAATTTTCAAATCTTAATGAAGTGACCTAGGAACCAATTACAGAGTGAAATGATCACAATACCTCTATAGGGAGTAATTTATCTGTAAGATTAGGTCAAATATGGCCAAAAATAAGGTTAGAAAAGTGTCATTTTGAGCCCCAGAGCCTGCTACTAAGGAATTGATTGTTACCATGGTTACGGTCACCTCAGAAGTGAAATATTTCAGATTTGTCTGTTTTTCCCAAACACCTTACCATACACAAATTTTAAAGGAAATCTATTTTTGACCATGTCCACATTTTTTTGATTTTCTCATGAAGCTGCTATTAACAAGTTGGGATGAAATTCCATCAAAGCCAAAGCTGGTCTTTGGTTTCAGATTATTTATAATGTCTTCTATGTGTTCTTCATTTATATTTTCAAAATGAAAAGTAACATTTGGTTTGTTTTTTAAATAATTTTTATAACTCTTATTATTGGGTATTATAATTTATTGCGCTAGTTTTGATCCTATTTCTGCAAAAAAGTGGTTAAATTTATTTGCAATTTCTAATTTATCTGAAATGGTACTGTCATTATCATTAAAATATTTAGGAAATGACTTTTTCTTTTTCGTTTTACCAAGTATATTGTTGATTGTTTTCCAAGTATTCTTCATATCATCTTTATATTTATGAAATAATTTATTGTAATAATATTTTTGGGCCATTCTTATACATTTCTTTAAAATGCTATTATATGTATTTAGATTAATCTTAATAGTGTTATATTCAACAGAACCAGGGTTTGTAGTTTTCAGTTTTCTGTATAAGTTATCTCTGAATTTTATCGATTTAATAATTCCGTATGTGATCCATTTTGATTTTTTATGTTTATATCTGTCAAATTTTACTGTTTTTTGTGGCATATGTTTTTTTCGGGCATTTTGAAAGACATCATGGAGTATATTGTAATTGATATTTGGATTAGCTGTGGGATTATCACTAATAGATAACAATGTTTGGGACATGCTTATTTCATGTTCTAGGTTTTGAATAGAATTATGATCATTTTTGAACACTGTAATAAATTTAACTGGTGGTTCCCTATGTTGTATGTCATTCAGTATCATAAAATATGGTTGATGGTCTGAAAACTTTTTAATGGGTATACCAGATGTAGTATCTAGAGTCGTTCCTGACAATTTACAAAATATATTATCTAATAGAGTGGCATGTTTATTAGAGAAACGGGTCGGAAGAGTAATTTTAGGGTAAAAGCTGTGACTGGAGAACATATCAAAATAATCTGCAAATACTGCTTTCTCATTTATTTTTAATAGGTTGATGTTAAAATCGCCGGTAATAAGTATTTCACCTGTCATTCTCTCTAACTTTGACAGTATTGGGGCAAATTCTTCTATAAATTCATGATATTTCTCAATTCGTCCTTGGGTGGCCGATATATATTTGCTATAGTTATAGGTTTTGAGAGGCAGTCATTTTTAATGACTTCAATAACTTGGCCCTCCCAGTCACTGTATGTATTTAAAGTCATTTTAGATTTATATTGAAACTTATCATTTAGATATATAATCAATCCTCCTTTAGAGCTACATGATTTCCCTTGAGGTATATAATGATAACCATCTAGTTGGATATTTGTAGGGTTTTCACCCTCAGCCAACCAACTCTCTTGTATACAAATAGCACTAAAATTAAAGCCAATATTATCCAACATTTTAACAAATATCTTCAGTTCATCAAATTTGGCTCTTACTGACTGAATATTAGTGCTAAGTATGCTAAATACATTTCTCTTGTTTTTAAAAGTTTCCATAATCATGTCATTGTCATAATATGGTGAGTGACGTATTACTTCTATATCATCATCCTCATCATTTTGACCTAAAATATTTATCAATGACATATGTTCAAAACCTCCATGATGCTGGAGAACCTCCTCATTTAATCTATCATGTGACATTATTCACAATATAAAATGTAATCATACAACTTTGATAAGATCTCAAATATTTGACATATTTGTGAAGCAGAATGATAAAGGTAACAATGTACAATAGTATAGATAGAATACATAGAACAAAGAGTATTTCTGGTAGTTGGAGCAAGGTATAATAAAAGAGCATAATATATTTAGCTGGGAAAGACACACAGGTACAGACATTATACATAATTAACACACATTTCCTTGTCAAAGCCAGTTTATGCAGTGAACATGAGATCAGACCAATGAATCCCCACATCTATCACCCTTTAAATAACATAAGTTATGCATTACAATTAATACATGAAGCAGCTTGTGACATCTGTATTCAACTTATATCACTTAGACCTATTGACTATCAGTAACATCCTTTCCAAAAAACAGTTCAATAACACTGATAGATACATGTTATAACAAAACAGAGAATCTAGCCTGAATAATCAAATTAAACAAACATTTGATCTTATCACAAATTAATAAACACCAGTGCACTTATGTAGTAAATCAGAGAAAATGGCGAAAAAAAAAATTTAAAAAAATAACCCCAAAAAAAAAAAAAAACTTAAAATAATTTATAATAATAATTTGACAACTGACAAATTAAACAAACATTTGATCTTATCACAAATTAATAAACACCAGTGCACTTATGAAGTAAATCAGAGATAATGGAAAATAATAACAGAAAAAATACTTATAATAATTTATGATAATAATTTGACACCTGACAACTAATGACTTCCAATATTTCACTTTAAATCATCTCTAATTTGCTGTAGTATCTGACCCATCCAATTTGTGCCTTTCCACTTATTACTGTTGAAAATGTCATTATTGGACAGACTAAGACCCGCACCCCACCTTTTGTCATGTGGGTTAGCTTCTACAAGTTGGGTGTCACCTGTGTCTAGTAGAAACTGTTTGAGGTACTGATGCTGGGTGAACTTTGCACGACAACACTTGGACATAATATCTTTGGCTACATATGCTGGGTACCAGTCACTCTTATCCGCACCTTTTATCTCTAATCCAGCTCTGTAGGCCTCGATGGCTGTCTTACATCTCAGGATTTTGTAAGCTGATACATCATCTTTATGGGATTGAGCTTTTTTGAACTGGTACATTTGCTCAGTAGAATGGAAAGGTTGGCCGTTTTCATCCTTGGTATTCACAGGGAAAAAATTGGAACAAGGTGATGAAGATGAGTAGAAGGCTGTCACATTGTGTCTCCTGGGGGTGGCTATGTTCCATGGGTTAAGTTCCTCAGGTAGCTTATCAAGTGAGTCATGAGTGTACAGAATATTATTAATGTACATTTTGTCCACTGACAAGCCGACTTTATATCCTTTTTGATTGGCAGCATTCAGTATCGGATATAGTGTACGTCTCCGATCTTCAAAGATGCCAAAAGTCAATATTTATCTGCAGGAATGGATCTCTGTAATGGCCATTGTACAATTGTCAAAAAGGTTATGTGAACAGCATATGCTCAGATTAAAGTGTTAATGTGGTGAATAGTTACATGTATAGCGCTATTCACGGAAACATCTCAAATATTAATCATTAAATCAATTGTCCATGAAGTGTTTTTCAAAAGAGAATATACCTTTTTACATCAGATATATACATAACTTTAGACGTGATACACTTCTAGAGTAAAGAACAGTCGCAGGGGGTTAACAAGTTGAATCCACTCCCCAGAATATGCAATAAGAAACAAATATTACACGCTAAAAGGTGGTCCTCAACTTTAAAAAGTCACGGACCAGATGGTACTAATTGTTGTAGAAATTAGTCATCAAACAGGATGCCCTTTTATCATCTGTGCCTTTTATGACGATCATTTATTAATGATTTCCGTTGACATAGCTGGTGTCTTGTAACAAACACTACACGACTTTACTAACTTAACTAATGTCCCAATGTTATAACAAACAAACTAATGTATGAGCGGTCAATGGCCTCATAATGGACTATTGTTTTTATGGAATTGGTAAGCTTTGTTCGCATTTAAAGGTGAATGGAGTTTATCGGCCTAAATCAATATCCTCATTCAGGAACTCCTCCCAGCACAGAGTAGTTATTGTTGTTGCCAAATATGTTTTAAGCTGTAAATTGGGCGCTTCACTTACTTATCGGTAAGATGTCATATCCCTCATGCAGGCAGCCGGGATTCGTTTCCTGGTTGCACCAAGAATTGTCGTCATGTTGCATGGTAAAGATAGTGGAAAGCTCTTAATTATTTATTTTTTTAGTCAAACTTGTGCCCATACCAAAAGCCACGATTTTTCATCATATCTATCATAATCCAATGGAACGACCACCAGTGGCACTCTTTGAAAAGATTAGGACATTAAGTCTTGATGCTAGGCTTCTTTTTGACCTCATATATCCTATCTTAAGCTCATTAAGTTGGTAGTTGTTAAACAAAAGCATACTGTATAATTTCACTTCAAAATATTTTTTTCTAATAAAGGTATTTAAAGCAAATGGCGCATTTGTAATTTTGCTTCATTTGGAAGTAAATTGAAAAGTAGCCTACAACCACAGTACTTGGACAGACATGAAACATTATAAAAAAAATGAGAAACTGATTTAAAATAATAAGGACTACACGCCCTATTGACTTTCACATGCCATAATTTCAGTGATCACTTGCAATTGATGACCAAGTATGTGCGTCTTTTCCATTTTCATATTTTATTTGTTTTTCCCCCCGTTTTTTCTCAATTATTCTTTGAAAGGGTCCTATATATTGCGACATATTTTTTTTCTTTTTAGGTGAATGAGCCCCCAAAGAGAAAAAATCCCAGTGGAGCATGACGTCTTATTTCTTTGACAGAAATTAGCAACATTTTCAACCTCCATTCAGCCAAAAGGAATTCATCAGGTGTTCGGCCCTCAACAGGTTCTGAGATACTTTTCAACCAAATTCCAACCGTATTAGTCTGTGCTTTCACAGCTTTTCTACCACAGTCACAAATGATTTTGTCCAAAATATAATACATGTAAATGCACTACCGGCCTAACACTATTTAACCTTTTTTGTTATATCCAAATGCCCGTTCCTTGATCCAGTGTTTCATCTCCAAAGTCAGACATTTACTTTTAAGGGGAAAAATGTCATTCAAGTTTAAGGGCATTATTAAAATAAAGAAAATAAACATTAATTCACCATATTAGTTGATGATCTCATCAAGTCTCTCTTCATGTATTGGTTTCTCTTATGTACAAAACATGTGATGATTCACCTCAGAGTACTTTTTAACTTCCTCAATACACATTCGATAGCTAACATTACGGTTATTTGCTTAACATCAATAATTCATGTATCGTAACAGTGCAAAGTACATGCGTTTAAACCTGCATTTACATTCATGCTCCAGGTTGGCCTCATGACCATTAAGTTTGAAATCGTCAGCTTATCTAAACTATTCTTGTCTAATCTATTGTAATATATTTTAATCTTTTCTAATCTACCTATCTTAATATAATGTATTCTAATCCTTTTCAATTCATGTTAATCCATCCTAATCAAATCTAATCCATTCTAATCTTTTCGATTGCATTCTAATCTAACCCAATCTATTTCAATCTATTCTATTTTAATTTATCCTAATCTATGTTATTCTAATATATGTTATTCTGATTTGTTCTATTTATCTTTATTCGAATCTATTCTAATCTATTCAATTTAATCTAATTTAATCTATTCAATATAATTTATCAAAATCTGATCAATTCATATGAAATCTATTCAAATCTAATCTTTAATCTTATACAGTTTTCTTCTTGTGAGGCTTCTCCAAATCGTGGTCGAGCATGCACACTTTTGGTTGTACAACTAAGGTTTAAAATGCAAGGGGGAAATAATTGAATTAATGATTGTCTGCCTTCATTATTTTACGCAACTCGAACATAAACTTAAGATAGAGTTGAAACTATCACAGTTAGTCCGTAATTACATTTAAGTTAATACTTTCATGCAATTTTTCACACTGGTTTTATGCATATTGAATGATTGGTTAGAAAGTCCAGGGAGTTAAATGTGTATGTTCTGAATCTAATGATCAATAAAGTACAATGTTATCAGCCATAGTTTGTGCACGAGCAAACATCTAGTAAACATTTCATAAAGCAAGGGTAAATTTGACATGGGGCAAGACGAGAAGTCATCTCTCATCTCAGGTTTGACTTACATCACATTCAACGATGTAAGATTTCCATTCATGATGTTATGAGGGATCACGTGCTTCAGTGTGAGAATATCGCGCGATCTCAACCATGCAGAGTTTAACATCCCGCCCACTCTCCTCGGAGACAACAATCCATGAGCATCTATTAATAATTGAGTTCTTTGCCGTTCCTATTCTATTGCTGGTTCCAAATTACAAAAGGGAAATTAATTGTGTATATTTCACATACCAAAACGCCTGATTGACAGGACAAAGTATGTGTACGTCGATCTGAGCTCACGAAATGGTCTATTTGTATCTGTCTGCAGATCGATTTTACTACAACCACTTTAACTGGGGACTGTCAACAAAACATATAATATAATGGTAATGATAATAGTGAGCTACAAACGGCATCAATATGAGCTATATGTATGCTATGCATTACTTTAGATTTTTACAGAGGCCCATAAATATTGCTGGTTATCGAGAATGTCCATTTATTGCTCATATCTTGTATATTCCACTGAGAATATTTCCCCACAATCTGATTAACCATATCTAGCTTTCTATACTTACAAAGCTGTATTTCTGTTTGATTTCTAAATTAGTCACTCTTTCAAAGCATTTGATTAACTAATTGGAAAATATTGATTCATTTGGCGAAAGTTTACTATGATTAGTATGTAAAGGTTAACATTGGGCATTCGATTTATCATTGCTATTGCAGGAATATAAATCAATATGAATTACAAGTTCATCATCGTATCGCATAACAGTTAATTTAGGAATAAACATAATATTCATATATTTAGATTTGATATTATTAATGAAAGCAATCAAATATGGCCCACTTACTATTTGACTATTTAGTTCTCGGTCACATCATGAAGTTGTTCCACGATAACATTGTACATTCTTCATCTGTTGCATGTCCCAGCCCATTATGAGCAACAGGTAAGTGGTGAATGCGTACTGCTTCTATGGTGAGTGGGGACATGGTGTATGGATTAACCTGGGACGTTGGAAGCTGCCGCTGTTGCTGCTGCTGCCTAGAGATGCATGACATCTATATTACCACTCTTAGCATCAGCATCACACTACAAACACCTTAACTGAGACAGCAACCTTACTGGGACATACACTCTCCCTTCATATATACCAGTCCCAGTCATCAGCACCTCGCTACAAGCACCTTAACTGAGACAGCAACCTTACTGGGGCATACACTCTCCCTTCATATTTACCACTCCCAGTCATCATCATCTCACTACAAACACCTTAACTGAGACAGCAACCTTACTGGGACATCAACTCTCCCTTCATATATACCACTCCCAGTCATCAGCACCTCGCTACAAACACCTTAACTGAGACAGCAACCTTACTGGGGCATACACTCTCCCTTCATATTTACCACTCCCAGTCATCAGCATCTCACTACAAACACCTTAACTGAGACAGCAACCTTACTGGGACATCAACTCTCCCTTCATATATACCACTCCCAGTCATCAGCACCTCGCTACAAACACCTTAACTGAGACAGCAACCTTACTGGGACATACACTCTCCCTTCATATTTACCAGTCCCAGTCATCAGCATCTCACTATAAACACCTTAACTGAGACAGCAACCTTACTGGGACATGCACTCTACCTTCATATATACCAGTCCCAGTCATCAGCATCTCACTACAAACACCTTAACTGAGACAGCAACCTTACTGGGACATCAACTCTCCCTTCATATATACCACTCCCAGTCATCAGCACCTCGCTACAAACACCTTAACTGAGACAGCAACCTTACTGGGGCATACACTCTCCCTTCATATTTACCACTCCCAGTCATCATCATCTCACTACAAACACCTTAACTGAGACAGCAACCTTACTGGGACATCAACTCTCCCTTCATATATACCACTCCCAGTCATCAGCACCTCGCTACAAACACCTTAACTGAGACAGCAACCTTACTGGGGCATACACTCTCCCTTCATATTTACCACTCCCAGTCATCAGCATCTCACTACAAACACCTTAACTGAGACAGCAACCTTACTGGGACATCAACTCTCCCTTCATATTTACCACTCCCAGTCATCAGCATCTCACTACAAACACCTTAACTGAGACAGCGACCTTACTGGGACATGCACTCTACCTTCATATATACCAGTCCCAGTCATCAGCATCTCACTACAAACACCTCAACTGAGACAGCAACCTTACTGGGACATGCACTCTACCTTCATATATACCAGTCCCAGTCATCAGCATCTCACTACAAACACCTCAACTGATACAGCAACCTTACTGGGGCATACACTCTCCCTTCATATATACCAGTCCCAGTCATCAGCATCTCACTACAAACACCTTAACTGAGACAGCAACCTTACTGGGACATGCACTCTACCTTCATATATACCACTCCCAGTCATCAGCATCTCACTACAAACACCTTAACTGAGACAGCAACCTTACTGGGACATCAACTCTCCCTTCATATTTACCACTCCCAGTCATCAGCACCTCGCTACAAACACCTTAACTGAGACAGCAACCTTACTGGGACATGCACTCTACCTTCATATATACCACTCCCAGTCATCAGCATCTCACTACAAACACCTTAACTGAGACAGCAACCTTACTGGGACATGCACTCTACCTTCATATATACCACTCCCAGTCATCAGCATCTCACTACAAACACCTCAACTGATACAGCAACCTTACTGGGACATCCACTCTACCTTCATATATACCAGTCCCAGTCATCAGCATCTCACTACAAACACCTTAACTGAGACAGCAACCTTACTGGGGCATACACTCTACCTTCATATATACCAGTCCCAGTCATCAGCATCTCACTACAAACACCTTAACTGATACAGCAACCTTACTGGGACACCCACTCTATCTTCATATATACCAGTCCCAGTCATCAGCACCTCGCTACAAGCACCTTAACTGAGACAGCAACCTTACTGGGGCATACACTCTCCCTTCATATTTACCACTCCCAGTCATCATCATCTCACTACAAACACCTTAACTGAGACAGCAACCTTACTGGGACATCAACTCTCCCTTCATATATACCACTCCCAGTCATCAGCACCTCGCTACAAACACCTTAACTGAGACAGCAACCTTACTGGGGCATACACTCTCCCTTCATATTTACCACTCCCAGTCATCAGCATCTCACTACAAACACCTTAACTAAGACAGCAACCTTACTGGGGCATACACTCTCCCTTCATATTTACCACTCCCAGTCATCAGCATCTCACTACAAACACCTTAACTGAGACAGCAACCTTACTGGGACATCAACTCTCCCTTCATATTTACCATTCCCAGTCATCAGCATCTCACTACAAACACCTTGACTGAGACAGCAACCTTACTGGGACATGCACTCTACCTTCATATATACCAGTCCCAGTCATCAGCATCTCACTACAAACACCTCAACTGAGACAGCAACCTTACTGGGACATGCACTCTACCTTCATATATACCAGTCCCAGTCATCAGCATCTCACTACAAACACCTCAACTGAGACAGCAACCTTACTGGGACATGCACTCTACCTTCATATATACCAGTCCCAGTCATCAGCATCTCACTACAAACACCTCAACTGAGACAGCAACCTTACTGGGACATGCACTCTACCTTCATATATACCAGTCCCAGTCATCAGCATCTCACTACAAACACCTCAACTGAGACAGCAACCTTACTGGGACATGCACTCTACCTTCATATATACCAGTCCCAGTCATCAGCATCTCACTACAAACACCTCAACTGAGACAGCAACCTTACTGGGACATGCACTCTACCTTCATATATACCAGTCCCAGTCATCAGCATCTCACTACAAACACCTCAACTGATACAGCAACCTTACTGGGGCATACACTCTCCCTTCATATATACCAGTCCCAGTCATCAGCATCTCACTACAAACACCTTAACTGAGACAGCAACCTTACTGGGACATGCACTCTACCTTCATATATACCACTCCCAATCATCAGCATCTCACTACAAACACCTTAACTGAGACAGCAACCTTACTGGGACATCAACTCTCCCTTCATATTTACCACTCCCAGTCATCAGCACCTCGCTACAAACACCTTAACTGAGACAGCAACCTTACTGGGACATGCACTCTACCTTCATATATACCACTCCCAGTCATCAGCATCTCACTACAAACACCTTAACTGAGACAGCAACCTTACTGGGACATGCACTCTACCTTCATATATACCACTCCCAGTCATCAGCATCTCACTACAAACACCTCAACTGATACAGCAACCTTACTGGGACATCCACTCTACCTTCATATATACCAGTCCCAGTCATCAGCATCTCACTATAAACACCTTAACTGAGACAGCAACCTTACTGGGACATTCACTCTACCTTCATATATACCACTCCCAGTCATCAGCATCTCACTACAAACACCTTAACTGATACAGCAACCTTACTGGGACATCCACTCTACCTTCATATATACCAGTCCCAGTCATCAGCATCTCACTACAAACACCTCAACTGAGACAGCAACCTTACTGGGGCATACACTCTACCTTCATATATACCAGTCCCAGTCATCAGCACCTCGCTACAAACACCTTAACTGATACAGCAACCTTACTGGGACATCCACTCTCCCTTCATATATACCAGTCCCAGTCATCAGCACCTCGCTACAAACACCTTAACTGAGGCAGCAACCTTACTGGGACATGCACTCTCCCTTCATATATACCAGTCCCAGTCATCAGCATCTCACTACAAACACCTCAACTGATACAGCAACCTTACTGGGGCATACACTCTACCTTCATATATACCAGTCCCAGTCATCAGCATCTCACTACAAACACCTTAACTGAGACAGCAACCTTACTGGGACATGCACTCTACCTTCATATATACCACTCCCAGTCATCAGCATCTCACTACAAACACCTTAACTGATACAGCAACCTTACTGGGAGATCCACTCTACCTTCATATATACCAGTCCCAGTCATCAGCATCTCACTACAAACACCTTAACTGAGACAGCAACCTTATTGGGGCATACACTCTCCCTTCATATATACCAGTCCCAGTCATCAGCACCTCGCTACAAACACCTTAACTGAGACAGCAACCTTACTGGGACATCCACTCTCCCTTCATATATACCAGTCCCAGTCATCAGCACCTCGCTACAAACACCTTAACTGAGGCAGCAACCTTACTGGGACATGCACTCTCCCTTCATATATACCAGTCCCAGTCATCAGCATCTCACTACAAACACCTCAACTGAGACAGTAACCTACCTTACTGGGGCAAACATTCTCCCTTCATATATACCACTCCCAGTCATTGTCATCACACTACACTCTACCTTCATATATACCATTCAGCACCTCATTTTATCACACATATGATAATTTAACATATATAGAATTGTGTCGTCAACATTTGGGTATACAACATCAGCCATGAACTATACATATATTTGTACGATCAATAATGACATTTTGAGAGTATGAGATCAAGTCTTTCTATTAGCCTAATGTTGAGCGCTCAGAACAAGTCAGAAATGCCCATGTATTGATTGATTTGTATTTTAACCATAATCAGAATATTTGGAAATGAAAAATTATTACTTTTTCAAACCAGTTTCAACAATATATTACTTTTTTTTAGATATTTGATAAATGCAACGTGTTTTGTGCAATGTTCCTTCAACTAAATAAACTGCCGTATTTTGTGTAATTTGTTCAATGTTAATCAATCATATACGTAACCCTCAAAATTTACTAATTTATGTCATGAACAATTCACTAAGGACTCAATGTGGGATAACAACAGCAAAGGCATATTTGTTGACAATGCAAACAATTGCCACAGCCAATATTAGTATTAAGTCACAAGGCATCACTATATGACACTATTTGAATGGCATAATAAATGAGGTTTTATATCACTGTCCACCAGATAGGTTCACCACTTCGCCCTCTGGTGGAGTTAAGCTTTATTTAATCATTGAGATCTCCCTAAAAGTAGTTGTATATCTCCATTGAGAAAGGACCGTTAATTTATCAGGCAAGGGGGTTGTGGGGCAGGTTGACATGCATGTGCAATACACCTACAGATTTTATCAACCTGGTAAAAAATGTCTGCGCTGTTGATGGAAATTCCATTACATTAATTTACACATCATGAACATATTTCATGTGTACACATGTAAACACATCCCTTTGGTGAGAGGGACGAGTTGTATGATCTTCATTACTGCCTAAATGAGCAATTCATAGGTTTGACTTATTACTGCCTAAATGAGCAATTTCTAAGGTTGATTTATTACTACCTAAATGAGAAATTCATAGGGTTGACTTATAACTGCCAAAATGTGCAATTCATAAGGTGGAATATTGTAATGCAGAAGCTGTTTCTCCATTATTCCTGTAATAAAGGGAGGAAAACAGCAAAAATATTGATACTGACCAATATGAGCATTGCTAAAATGAGCACTTTAAATGTACGCAGTCATGCTTTTTGTGTGGCTACTTATAATGATGGTTGGTCATCCTGGACCTATGTTACAAGTTAGTTTAAGAGAAATGGCATTAATATTTGGTCCTCCTAGTTTTTTTTTCTGGCTGGGGTGGTCAGAGCAATGTTTCAGTGTCACCCCATTCACCCATAAAGAGATTCCAAACCACACACCTTGTACACATGTGTGACATTCTTGTAACGGATATGAGGTGACAAATGAAAAATTTGATTTTCTGGTTACCTGGCTTAAAACTTAAAACTAGTTACCTGGCTTATTTGTGTTTTTTTGGAAGCTTGATACCAGTCGAAAATGGCACATCTCAGAGCAGAAGACAAGACTTGTTGATGTGGGTGCCATATTGTGTCATTTGGCGAGTTACTGGAGGTGCAGATCGGGGTTCAGCAAACTTACACAAATCATATGACGATTCATATCTGCTTAAATTCTCCCACCAGAATGTTATTCTTTGTTCAAAAGATATATGGACCAAAAGCAAGCACTTGTTTCACGTAGGTAAGCACTTGTGACAGAATACAGTTTCACACATGCAACCAACTTGGGGCCTCTCCATTACCAAGATTTCCTACTTACGAAACAGCTAACCTTGACCCACACTCCAAACACCTACGATTGCTGATCAGTGAATGGGATTCACTGCCTCTGAAGTGTAACCCCAAATAACTTCTGCAAATGATTTAATTTGGATCCAAAATCACAAGAGGGTGGGGGGGTACTTTCATAGTCAGTGTTACTGGGAAAGTTGGGCTAAATAGGGTCCTTTTCGCCAACATTTTCCCTAAGACGGGTTAAGATATTTTATCATTTTCCCTAAAACAGGATACTGCTTTTCAAATTTTTGCCTAAAACAGGGATCACAATCCCCTTTTCAAAATCTCCTAATTCAGAGCATGTTTTGTCACCTTCATCCTAATCCTGGAATGGTGTTCAAAATTGTACCATTTTTACACACATCTCAATCCTAAATTTCCCTAAGTTATTTTTTAAGTCCCACCCACTGACTATCTATGTCAGTTTTGCTTGTTTCTTGATCAAAGGAACCTACTGTAAAGGTATATTCAACTATACAGGCACCAACCGGATGTGGATACTAGATAATTCCATTCAGTTAAAAACTAAATTAGCTGAGTGTAATGAAAGTCAGTATGCTGAATGCATTAGTACCTGGGACTTTAGTACCCTTTATACTACAATTCCCCATAACCTCCTTAAAACCCATATCCATGAACTCATCCAATTTTCCTTTACAAAAAACAAAAATTCTTTCATAGCCGTCAATAGTTATAATGCTTTTTGGTCCAACAAAGATGTAAAAAATTACACCCTCATTAGTAGTTCCAAATTGATTGATATGGTCAACTTCCTCATTGACAACATCTATGTAACATTTGGAAACACCATTCACCAGCAAATCATTGGAATTCCAATGGGCATATCTTGTGCTCCTCTGCTGGCTAATTTGTTCCTCATGTCACATGAATACAAGTTCATGGAGAAGTTGGAAAAGAATAACATTCATAAAGCTAAATCTTTTAATTATACTTTTCGGTTCATAGATGACCTTGTAAGCTTTAACAACAAAGACTTCAGTGAGGGCGTGTCCAATATTTACCCTAAAGAACTCAGCATCAAACAGGAAAACACTCACAGTGATAGGGCTTCCTACCTTGATCTTTACACTGAGATCAACAACAAACAATTTCACACTAAACTCTATGACAAACGAGACAGCTTTAAGTTTGATATTGTGAACTATCCCTTTGTGAAGGATTCAAACATTCCAGAAAAGCCTGCCTATGGAGTTTATGCCTCTAGACTCATCAGCATTGCTCGCGCATGTGACTCATTCAAAGACTTTAAGGATAGACATGAATTTCTGTGTTTGAAGCTGATGAGACAGGGCTTTCATTATAAATCATTAGTGAAACAGCTACACAAAACTAAGCATAAACACAGAGATCTCTTTGCTAAATACCAGTCAGTCATTGAAGTTCCTTTGCCCATCAACATCTCAAATCAACGGCATGTTACATTACGCTGATACTCATCTCACTGTATTCCTTCATTTTCATCCCTTCATTTTATCACTAGTGGAATCCTGCTTAAGATCGCGAGGGGGCGTAGTTTCCTACTATGAAGGTGTACGAGTAATGTTCCAGCATGCATGCCATTGATCTGTGTTTTCAGATCATGTGTTGGTACATGAAGCCTACACCCTGCTAGTTATAATCATCTGTTTGGTTCATTTTCATACAGTTTTATTTACTTCCATTGCATGCTTATACATTCTCATGTTATCATACTAGTCTTGTTAAATTTGTTTCTGTTAGTCATTCCAGTTGTTAAACATCGCATAAGTGTCACCTGCTGGGACAGTAGGCCAGTGCCTATTGTTCTCAGCAAAGGTGTGGTAATTAAGCTGTCTGCTGTCTCACCATGCTCATGTGTCCACAAGACATTTGACAAGGGCACAGTATCTGTTTGTACAATTATAATACTAATTAGGTTGTACATTTATATTCTGTGTGGTATTAACAGACGATGGTTAATTGGTTTACAAATCCAGGAAGTGGAAAAGACAAACAAAAAAATGATTTGTGGGAAATTGCTTCCCCCAGATCTAACTGAGCTTCTCACTACCAGATATCAGATATAGTCTTTCTCCCTAGCCTGGTGGTAAAGCATGCTTTTCATTACTGGAGTGCTGCTATTATTAAATATACAATTATAAAATATGGTTAAAGTAGGAAAAATGAAAACTGAAAACTGTGTACCTGACTTTGTTATTTTATATGGGTATTGAATGTACAACTCCAAAAACAGGGTATCATTTCCTTATTGCATGCAATGGAGATATTTCCCTAAATCGGGTTCTGGGTTTTTCAATTCCAACCCAGCCTCTGCGGGTTAAAATTATGAAAGTACCCCCCCACAACTATCATCCGTCAGTGCGTGTACTTGTGTCTGTGTTATTTGTCACTGTTGGATTTATTTTCCACATTTAACACTACCCTTTTCAGACATTCCCCCAACCATAAACATCTTTTGTGCAAAAAGTGAGGGGGACTTAGAGTCAATGCTCTTGTATAATATAACAAAACATACCGAGTCGGGGAATCTGGGTGAGCGTATTCAGTGAGTTGGTGATGGCGGAAGGATACCCTGAGCCGAAGGCGAAGGGTATCCTTCCGCCATCACCAACTCACTGAATACGCTCACACAGATGACCCGACGAGGCATGTTTTGTTTTTATACCTCAGAAAACTACTGTATTTTTTTTTAAATGATACATGAAACAGATATTTATCATTAAAAACGTTTTGTAAACAAAGCGCACCTCAATCGACCCCGTCACGTGACCCAAAAATAGTGCGTACAGCCATAGACTGGTTGCTGCCCTCTGTGTATACACGATGTTCTTGACACTCGGTGGGGGACCAGTCTAAAGATGGCCGACGGAAAATAGTGCACACCTCATGAATACGCTACGAATATAAGGCATGCTCGTATTCATTGGAAATCTCGTCGATACGCGCATCACTGAGGTATAATATTAAATACATCTGCTTCTGAAAAATTTACAATTTATGTTAGATAATGAATGTGTATCACCCAATACCACTCCACTGTCACCAAATGGAGCGGCACTATGCGCAAGTCATCAGAAATGCTGGTAATACTACTCTCAAAGGTTCATTTCATTAACTACAAAAGGTCATGAAACTTTGGGCTTTCGTAAGATCAGAGGTCATAGGTACTTTCATGGATTTGTGGTATATTTAAATGATATGTGGTCATGAAACTGTGATACAAAGAAGCTATCACCCTCAAATCAACCAAAACACACCTGCCAGAATGATTGCTTAAAGTGTCTAGTACTATGTGGTCACATGTGTACAAGCATGTGGTCACTCTTGTTAGGGTGTTTCATTTTTGGGACTTTTTTTCCAATCAAGCTGCTCATTAAAAGAAAGGTTCTCTGATATGTAGTAAAACCACAGAAAAAAATTAAGACCTCAGGATTTGACCCTGTCTATGATTTCAAGATCATTCCCATTTAATTTGGGTCAAAATCATTCAAATTCAAGACATTAATTCTGAAAAATATACATTTTCAAATTAATTTCACACTCATATCGGATAAATTTTTCACATTATTTCCACATTAACTTCAAATTGAGAATTATATTATAGTATGAAAGTTCAGATTTGTCTCCATTTCATTTTTAGCTCTGCTGAGACTCACAGAGCTTTATGAGTGGGGAAAATGTCTGTCTGTATGATTTTGACCCAAATTAAATGGGAATGATCTTGAAATATTAAGTAACCTTTAAAACTACATTTGTGTGACACAGACACTACCCGAGTTGAATCTTGATCAGAAAAAAAGTCCGAAAAATGAAACACCCCAACTCGTGGCCAATAAGGGTGTTAGCCCAGGTCACCATAAACACTCAATTAGATATAATAATTGTGCTTTGATGTTTCATTGAACTCTCTTATGATGTTTTGTAACATTTCCTTGTTGTTTTAATTGTAATTGGTAAATATTATGTGCACACTTATGTTTTGATAATTAACCATATTTTGCCCAAAATCATCAATTATTATTATTAATGAGTGACCCCTAAAAGTGTGTCAAAAGCTCTGAAAAAAAATCATGTGTCTAAATTTTCACCCAGGAAATAACATTTCAGAAAAAAAAAACATTATTTTGAGCCACCCTAGAACACAATGCCTAAAATAACTTTCTATAGATAATATTTTCAACCAACATGCCTTGTCATAAATGTTTTATTACCTTAGTCATGAAGTGATGGATGATGATCACAAATTATGAATACTCAAATAATCATTACAAAACATGCAAAATGTACTGTAAATTATATCAACAAACCACCATATTTCATCTTTAAAGCTTTTTTTCAAAATATCTGGTCAAATCAATTTGATTGTTGTTTAATGTTAACCCTTGCGTTTTATGATTCCCACCTGTATAAAAACCATTTTAATGTAAATATTCCATTTTTTCTTACACAAGCATCAAGAAATTTAATTCAAACAAAAGCTAGCACAATTGATTTAAGGTCTATAATCCACAATCGGTTTGAAGCATCTGGAGAGAACTTCGTGTGGTATCGTGTATTTACGTAACTGCCTTCGGCTCTGGGGGATTCCAGGATGAGAGTGAGGCTATGACGTCAGTGGGGGGTATTTCCCATACAGCACACATGGCGGGCAAACTCGTTTGCATGAAATTTTTAAATACCCAACTCTTTTAGTGATAATTCATATTTTATGCCACGATTATTTCTAAAATATCTCAGAAAAGCTTGATTATTCTTTGGATGGCATTAAATAAAGAAAATATAAATACTTGATGTAAGTCACCAGCTGCAAAAACTGAGTCAAACCCGTTTTAACTACAGTTAAAATGGGTTCAATTTAAATAATAAAAAATTAATACTAGCTGGTTAAGTTTCCTTTTTCTGTGCTAAATTAACAAATAACATTACTTTGAACACATTTAAGCCAAAAAAACATAACTCTATCCCGGTTTTACATTGTGGATTATAGACCTTAATTTAAGATATCAATAGTGCCAGATTTTATCATAATCTAGCCACACTCTACCGAGAAATCAGTATCTATTGTTATTCCATAGCGGTGATTATTAGAATATACCAAAAATACCAATACATTTTATTCAATTATTCCAATACTATCTAGTATACAATTCATTTAACGTAGAAATTACATAAATGTATTTTTAAAATGACAATTATGAATTAACACCAGCAACAATATATGATCAGTCAAATAAAGTGTAATTCAGGCAATATTTACAGTCATTGCCAAACGTCTAATTGGTCACCCTTTAAGGTCATGCAGGACTATTGTGTCACTCCAGTGGTCCCTTAAAGCTGTTGCATGGCAATATAAGATCATGTACACCTTACTCTAGGCACAATATGGTCACACAATAGCCCAGTATGATACCCAAACAGTCACATTCATGTGTTTCCAAATAGATGTCTGGCTCCAAATTAAAGATACTGGCATGACAGATTAAGCCATTTACAAAAATACACCATTTTTTTTATAAAAAACTGTGATGAAGAGATGAATTATGAATGCGTGATATAAATTGGATACTTGAATGCAAAGTTGAGTTTAGGGTGAGACTATTACCGAAAACATCACTGCCACATCGGCATCCATACTTTGCTTCCAGAAATGAATGTGATGAATAATGAGTTTGTTATATATCACGATGAGAGTCCATTCCCCAAAGCCATTGCCCTATCTCCAGATCACAATAAATGGCCCATGAACATACTTGAGAAGATTAACTATCTTTGTCCTTTCATTAATAATTTCAACTACCATCTTGGATGAAAACCTTTTTTTTCACAATTGGCAGAATGGAAAAGGTTTTGGCTTATTAAAATGCTCTTTAATATGAAGTATATTGTCATCGGCTGCACATAGGCCTTCCACTCATGTGTGGATGCTCTTTTTGAATAAGGCTATATAACATGGTCCCCAACAAGTGCCCTGAAACCAGGATCACACTTGCTGTGTCAGTCTTTGCAACAAATTGGCAATATCCATCTGGTGTTATGTCTCCTCTCCACATAAGGAAATGCCTTGTCTCAGCAAAACTGCAAACAATAAAAGGAGCATTAAATCACAGCCATGAATAACAAAACGTGATTCTCTTAACAAGAAACATGTAAAATATTTTTATTTCAAAAATGGCATCAATAACTGGTTTGTTTATATTTTGAGACTTCAACTTGTAACAATAAATAGTTCAATTGTGCACAAAAATCAGTGAAAAAACACCAAATCCTATCAAACTCAATTTCACTTGATTCTCTGTGTATGTGGAAAATTAGCAACTTTTAGCAAGAGAAACCTCCCAAGAAAAAATCCACAATGATTGATAATGTAGCATAAATCATTATTTGCCTTTTTGTGATTTATGCCCTTTTGAGATTGGAAATTTGACAAGCTGATAGGGAATATTCTATTAGACTCACCTTCCACCTGTTACCACACTCATTACACAGGACAAATGTTGTCATAGGTTCATCAGCACTTCTTGTCTGAACCTGAAACACAGAAAAAAAGAGTTTGTATCTGAATATATTTGTTTTATACATTTACAAAAGATGAATATAAATGGCAGAGTAATATGGCAATAGATGCTACGATCTCAGCACCATCAACATCCTGAATATCATCAGTTCATGTGCACAATTTTGGCACCATACTGTACTCTCTGCAAATGAAAGGGGAAGGAAAACTTCACAATACACTGATAACCAATTTTAAATATATGTAATATGAACAAAAATAAGATATGAAAAGAAGATTTTGAGGTATTATTTTGAATTTGTTTCCACCAAGGCAAACTAAATTTTGGAATCTTGTTTCTGGCCCTGAAAAGGCATTGTTTTGGAAACATGGATGGTCCTTTTTTTAAATCAGGTTGCGACAAAGTATGATCATGGGCAATGTATAGTCAGTTCCTCTGGGTTGTAATTCAGCTTTTTTCTGTAATCAAATGGTTCGAACAATTCCCACCACTGTGAAGTGTCTTTGCCCATGCATAAGACTCTAATCTGCACAGGCACCATCCATGGCATATGAATACATTCCAATGTCATGTAAATAAAGAAAAAGTAGTGTGTGATGGCATTGTCAATTTAAATCTATATCGTTATCCTCTATTCTTGCATGAAATTATCTATTCACATCACTTAGAGATGCTTACTAATTGATAGAACTAGATATTTCAAATTACTGTATACAGACAAATTTTCGCGACCTTTTTATTTTCGCGTTAATTCGCGCCAGGACATCATTCGCGAAATTAAATGGACGCGAAATTGAAGAGGGGACTCTCCCAGTCATTTTGATACCAAGCATGACCATATTGACCCAGTGACAGCTGAGATAATCGATGTTTTAGGAGCCCAAAATTTGTACCAGATGCCTGAATTGCCGGTCCTGATTAACAAAAATTAAATGTTTCTTCATGTCAGTTATGATTTAAACAGAATTACCTTGTATATGAAGCACAAAACGACATTGTTTTCCAAAAATTCAAAATGTTTGAGTGATAAACACCTGTTCACAGTTGACAGCTCAAACAGCTGATCACACATTTCACTGTAATTCAAAAATTTTAGCAGATTTCAAACTCGATTTTCTCTGCTTCTAAACAAGATATCAACAAGCGGATTTCGCGTGCAGATTCTGTGAAATCCATAGATTTTAGAAATTTAAAATTCGTGAAAATAAAACGGCACGAACCTGTCAAAAACGGCGATGGCGCGAAAATAACTAGGCGCGAATTTTTCTCTGTATACAGTAGTTTTGTTCAAATTTGGTGTAAATTGGATAATTAGAATAGAAATAAAACAAAATTGATCATCTGCATAAGTGCCTTGGCAGTTACATAATTGAAACTACAATGACGCAACCTTGCATGTTTGTGCTAAACACTTCATCAAAATAAATGTTTATAAAAGATAATTTCAACTACCCCATCAGTTTGCAAGGACTGTTTTATATTACGTTTATCAAATTTTGATTTTGTTCATTTCAATTTGTTTTGTCTCTTGCAATTTTCGTTTTTGATCGTTAATATTTTCCCATCTGTTTTACATGTGGAACACCACTTTTTCTTGTTTATTGTGATGAAAAGTTTTGTCATCCCAAGCATGTAACATTCCTGACCTTGTAATAAATTAAAATATCATTTCTTCATACTTTTATTTTCAGTATTATAGATGATTTTATCTTTTTCTTAATTATTATTTCAATTTCTAAATTGCGAATAAGTGATACCTGATACTTCTATTGTAGCAGCCATTCTTTTTAATGGCATTTGAAATGGGGATTTTGTTGATCTTTAATAATGAAAACATCTTCATATTGGCACACAAATAAGAAATACTTTTTTCAAATAAAAAACTAGAAATGTTAGAATTTATCCAATTTTTTTTTTTTATTTCCTTGTGAAGAATAATTTGATACAACTCATGAAGAATTATATCAATTTGCAAATAACAGTTTTAAACAGGACAGATTATTAGTTGGCATGTAGACTAGAAAAAATAAATATTTTTTATTTGTTTTTCCTTTCTACTTGTTTTCATATTTGATGCAACTTGCCAATGTAGATAAGCCAAAATTAAAATAAGAAGACAGCCTACCTGGTTGTAAGTGCAGTTCCTCTTGCCACAGCGGCCACATTTAAGTAGATCTGTGGTGGTGCCACCTGTTTGTGCCATCTGGTGGTCATCAATGGATTCCTTGGTGTACTTCGCTCGCAACTCCTTCATTTCATCATTTGCCATCTCCTGTGACATAAAAAAGTCAATGTTAATTTTTTCGAAATCCTTCGAGGTTCTTTCCCTTATATATATGTAAACATGAGAGTAAGCATAGGCAAATGATCTTTGAGCTATGCTAAAAAATTCTTATTTGTTATGTTCTGGAACATGTGCTTGCAAATTGCTTCATAAATGATCATTTAAATCTTTTCCCATAGCAGACGATAACCAAAATGCACATTAAATCTTGAACTCAGCCCCAACTTAGAAAACAAAATATGAGCCTTATGGAAAGTAGATAAAACTGGTCCTATGAAAACACAACATCTTACCTACTACTAGCCAAGAATTCGGAAGAGTAGTTACAGAGAAGATCAAAGCTGATGAATGGACATGACAGAATATTTCTCTCCCACAACAGAAGCTATGCTGATTATGTCAGCAGAGCTAAAAAGGTGACAAAAACATGACACAAACACCAATGAAAACATCTTTGCTCTTAATACTAGTAATACTTTCCAATTCATAATCCAAATCCTTGAAACAAAAGACCTTTCTCAATAATCCATTTCTGATAAATAAGTGTAATTCTCACCTCAGACGTCATAGTGGCCAGTTTGCAGGGGGTTATAGTTCCAGTGTAAACATTCAGTCTCAGGTTGGGGTTCCTTGAATCTTTTAAGTTGGCAACACGGCTACGCACACGGTTTTTATATTTACTGTCAGTATTGCTGAACATCTTGAAAATACTTGTGACCATTAAGGAAACTTTTGTAATACACAAGATGTATTTCTTCTGCTGCAAATGAACCAGTATGCCTAGTGTATGTTTCTTGGGGGCATTAAAAGAATCTATTCTGAAATTTTGTGTTTCCTACAGTAAAATATTCTAATTCCTTATTATTTATCTATTCATATCTCTTCAATTCCACATGCTTATCATTTTTCTATCTAAAAAGATCAAGTTTAATATGAGCATGATTTTCATTTATAAAAAATATTAACTAATATCACAAGACATTTTTTGGTTAGTTGGCTTTTTTGCAAGAAATCAGAGATTGAAAGATATCCCACTGTGTGTAGCACTCGACCATTTATTTATATGTATTCGCATTGTGATGTAACTGATACTGAGGCAATTGTTTAACGTATTGCGCACCGAACTCAAGGTGCAATGGTATGAAGAGATGCATATTCTGCAAATATTCTCCCATGTGTTCATAATAGCCCCCAATGTTAAATTATTCATATGTCAGAGACCTGAATTAGCATTCAACCTAGCCAAATTACCAAGATGCATAATACCACCATAACAGGAAAACAGAAGTTTTAAAAAAATGGAAGTGATGGTAAATAAATGTGCAGGAATTTTCAAATGGTAACGTTTTCTAATTTTTCAGATGGAATATCTTTGCTCTCTAATAATTTGCATTATTGAAATCAATAAATCTATAAACAAAGCATATCGCTATCTTCGTGAACCATTACAAATTAAGGTGAAAGACCAGATTAACAAAATCCACTCATTAAATTGTTATAGCTTGTCCTTTCCATCCCATTCAGTTGTACAATTATGTTAACTAAATCAATATTCACAACCTTTCGACAATTACAAATAATGCAACATGTTTTTTTTATAGCAGCCATGAACGTTTCATCATGACTGGACTTTGAAATGGGGATTTTATTGGACTTTAATATCCACCATGTCTCTTTATTTTTCTGTTGATTTAAAAAACAAAGAATCTTCTTATAAATAAAAGGATATTGTCCTCAATGCTTGCAGCCAGATGGTCTGGGTCTCCCCCTCCATCTGGAACCTCTGAAAATATATCAAAATGTTTACCTTCCCTTCCACAAACTTCCCTTCACAAACTTTATAGTATGCAGTGAAACGTTATTATAACAGCACTGAAATCAATAATTATTCATTTCTTATTAAAATGATAACTTTCAATTTTATCATCAAGGCAATCTTAATGTCATATTTTCAAAGATATGATTGTCAATTAAGTTGTACCTGATATTCTGAGGGCATTAGCAAGCATCTCACGACACTTGAGCCTCACGCCATCGCTGGTGTCTGTGGCTCGTGGTGGAAAGCTTGCACCCTTTTTCACCTCAGGCTTATCTTCCTTGCTACTGCTGTCTTCTCCAGATCCACCATCCTCTTCTGTATTCTCTTCTTTGCTCTGAGAATTGTCCTCTTCTTTCTGAGTTGAGGCAGTGCTGCTACTTCTGCTTAGGGAACTGCCTGATTGGCCGTTATCTAAAACAATCACCACATGATTTGCTTTATTCATTTTACATTAGATATTTATGACAACAAATATTTTCATTTTATTATCAAACAAATGTTAATGACTTATCTTTTAACTGTTGGGAGCCAAACATCTATTTGATCAGACATAGATCTGCCCAAATCATGTTACACATGGCCATTGTGTGACCATATTGTGTCACACCACAACTGTGGCAAAATATCTACTTGGACAAGTTTATGAGTGGCCAAACCAATATTTGGCTCCAACATCAGTATTATTTAAAAATATCAAATAAGGCTGAGAATGTATAATCTCTGTCGAAACTATGCATGCTGGCACAGATATCTGTGGAAAGCACTCACCTCCAGGTAAAAGCTTCTTCCAGCTCTTGATGAGAGATTTGGCAAGAGAAATCACTTCGTCATCCTTGCTCGACTTTCTAAAGTTGTTTACTGTCATGCCTATATGTGTTTTCTATAATAATTTTAAAGATATCTGTTTATTAAAATGAAATATTTCTTATTCATCCCTATAGTTTCTTTTTAATATTTTTTTTATAGATGAATAGATGAATGTGCAGATTTATCATGTTAACAAATATGCTTTTGATAAGTTCACATTTGTCGAAATATTTTTACTTTTATTCCATTTCATTTTAATATTGACATAAAGGCTTGTGCATAATAATACTTAGCTTTCGTTGCATTACAAGAAGTTATCAGAATTGTAGTGCCAAAACTGGGACTTTAGATTTGATGTCTTTAGATTTGATGTCTTAATGTAATTCACTTATCCTCTTATCATCACAATTAGTGTATTCTCAAGCTCTGCCGAAAATCTATTCATTAAGTAATTCTTAACTTTTCAGGCCCAGATTTACTCGTCTATAATGCATTGAGAATGGACATGAATCAAGATGGAAGCCTACCTGTAGCACATCCAGTGTCATTGGCAATCTTTTGAGGGATTTTAGCAAGTCTAAACCAGATGAGCCCTCCTGTCAAAAGAAAAACAAGCACTCAATTACTCACACAGGAAAAATCTGAAAAACCAAATTGTAAAATATGGAGGCTTCATAATTAAACTGATATAAAGTTGAGTCAAATGTCAAGAGTCTCTATGCTTGAATTTGTCTGTGCACAAACTGTCCAGGTGGCATAAAAGGTAATGCCTGTCAGCCTCTCCATCTCAATACCACTCGGTCTCCTTGCCACTCCATCCCATTCAAAACTCACAAAATTCTCTCTGAGTTGGCTCTTTGACAGAAAGCCTTAACCCCTAATAGACAGGAAGGACGTCAACATCCACCTCCGGTAATGGACGGGAAGGACATTATAGCCCCCACTGTTCTGGCTTAATGACCTCATTTTTAAAATTCAGTAGGACTCCAACTTCATTACAATGCAATCTTGGTCATGACGTCAGGCTGTTTTGAATCATAAACTTTTGACCCCAGTACTTCTTTGAGCATATAGGCCCCCTGCCTATCTCTATGACCAATGATTAAATGTAGAGGAGTTGTACAGCTCTGGTTCTGGTACAGATGTATAGTTCCGGTGTGCACTTTTCAATGGAAAAAAACAACATGGAGATCGGCAATCAGCCTATTGAAAAACCTGGTTAAAATTTCATCAATTTAGACTTTTACAGTGACCGACAACTGTCAGAAACCGGCAGTTGAAACAACATTTTTAACTCAGTCAAATATCCAGTAAAACTGTGCTGTACTAATTGCTTTTGAGCTGAATATTGTCTCTCATACATTATCTTGTATTCCCACTACTTTTCAAAATGTTTAAAGTGTTTATTTGTTTTCACAACACGAGTGATCACAAGTGATCACGAGTGATGTTGTCAATACAAAATTACGTCAGAAGTGATCATGTGACCAAACATCATTGTATGACTCAATATAAATTTCAGACAAACTGCAGGTTTGTTGAATGCGTGACTCATGTTGGTTTCCTGATAACTCACTGGATAATGAACTTGTATCAATTTTACTCTACATGTATGCATTTAAAGTTAGCGATCTACTTTCTGTGCGAGTAGTTTTTACTCAGTTTTGAAAGGTTTTGAAAAAATTGTGAGTGAAAACCATGAAAATGGTTTTAACTGCCAGTCACTATTGTATAAAGATGCAGAAAAATAGTCCAGAAAAAAAAAAGGGTCAGTCCTGCCAATCAACAAAATTTGCACAGGCTACTCGTGAGGGACCAGTTTTCCGTCGCTACCAATAACCGCCGATTACAGCGGCTAAGCTGGAGAGGACCCTTGTAGCCGCTGCCAGTCACCAGTCACGGTCCGAAGTGGACCGCGGTATTGAACTGACTTATTGGACCGTGGTCAAGCAGCTGAATTTGGATAATATTTCAATGTAAATTATCTAAAAGGGTCATCTGCTTATCTTAATATTAATAAGCTACTTTCCGCCATAATTAGACCAACTGTCTGGCATATGATTCCCTGAATATTCTCACTTTTCACCCAGGCCCAAAATTAGAACTACGCATTCAAGTTTGGCGGCCATTTAATCTTCCAAAACGTAAATAAAATGCATTTCTAAGCAAAGTTAAGGCTCAAATATTCTCTAATTTACAATTGTAGATAATGTACATTGATAAATTGCGCAGATTGAGCAGCTTGACCACGGGTCAATGTGACAGTTCAATACCGCGGCCCACTTGGAATCGCGGCTATTTTGACCATAATTCCTGCATCGGCGGTAACTGGTCCAGCACGAGTAGTCCTTCTGGGTTTAGGTGGAGTGACCAGGTATGATTGTTCTGAGTTCATTTATCATGATAAGAATAACCCTAGGTCAAGTATGCAGTCCATCACTCAGGTTCCATCACTCAGGTCAGCATATTATTAATATTATTCCAAAACAAAATAATTCAACACATTCATTCTGGGCTCATTTTATTATGTTATATTTGCTGCCATTTTGAGAGTGAGGTCAATCTCAGCAAATCATGTCTCACCTTCACTCTTGGCGGGATGCCAATTGGTTTTGCCGAGTAAACTTATAGATGTAGATGTAGATATATATATATTTGTGAACCTTGCTCACTCATTGCACTGCCGTGGCCGTCCATTCATGCCTTGGCCAACAACACAAAAGTAATCGACAGCACTTACCTGCGTATTGCTCGACACCATCTTGTCTAATTTCTTTCCAATTCTGAGAACTTCTTCTTTACAGCTCATGTTTACTTTTTGTTTTATCTATCGATAATTTATTTATATACAGGCGTTGTTTGGGGGATTTTGTTTGAGAGCCGGTCCTAACAAATTAGAAAGGAACAAAAATGGCGCCGGTACTGAGGAATTATGGGTGTTGAAATGGTAAATTATATTTTCTCTAATTTGCAGTTATTAAATAATAAAACATACACCAATGTTTTCATTTTTTATATTTACAGAAAAAAATAATATACATAATTATTTTTTGGTATATCTTTGGGAAATAAATAATTTTATATGTGTTATTTTTAGCACCGGAAATAGGTAAATCCCGGATTCCCCCAAGTTGTGATGATGGGAGAGCTGGGGAGTGTATTTGTCAACAGTTCAAGTAAACTTGCAAAGTGCACTTGATTAGGAGTGACAACATTTTACTTAATCATCATGTTCAAAAAGAGTAGATCAAAGTCAAATACCCAGATTGGCAGTAAAGAGTCTTTGGATGGATATGGGTCTGGGACTGTGGTAAGTTCCAAATTTTAGACTTTTGTCTTGGGAACAGTTCCAAATAAGTTATGACTTGTTATGGGTGTGTACATCAAGACTCGCAAGACTGCCAAGAGGCATCTCACTGATAGTGCATTTTTACGTTTGTGGGGCTTTCACGCCCTGACAACCCCAATTGGCGTTGAAACCAAATCCCTGACATGTCAGCCTTTGAACCAGTTTAGTAAAAAAAAAAACCCAATATGAAAATTTCATCTTTGCCAAAGACTTTGGCATTATTTTCAATATTTTCTATAATTGAAAAACGTAAGTCAGGATAATCTGGATGTTTCAAGGCAGAGACTCCTTAAATTGAAAAAAAAAACATGAAATCAACAAATCAAACTGATTCAAATTGACAAAAAGGTCATGAAAACCACAAAGCACCTCTGCCCCGTAAGCACCTCTGCCGCGGAGGCACTGACGTGAAAGACCACCACATCCACAAGATCCAATATATACAAGACTTAAGTTAAGAAAACAAAGTCAGTCCCCATCCAACTGAAGAGATCAAAACCGTTGTTGCTATTGGCTTGGGACTGTGATCATCTTCCAGACATTCTTGAAGATCCTCGCATTATTTTTTACTGAAAAACATAATTGAGTTCTATATGTTCTGATATGTTCTTTGATTTCAATATAAAGTCATAATTATTTATATTTTCTACATTTGCAATAATATAAAGATTTCATATTTCTTTTATGTATAAAGTCATTATATCCATTATTTTTATGTTTGCAATAATAATAAAAAAAACTTATATTTTATATTTTTTCCATTTGCAAAAAAAGATTGAATTATGTGTGGGGGATTAGGCGGGATTCCTTGCAGCAGTTGATGTCTTCCCATTCAAATGGTAGAGGACAATAAATTTCACTGGTACCGATTATCAGCATTCACAGTATTGCTCTTCAAAATCCTTGTGATGTAAGGCCAAATCTGTGATCAAACGATTCAAAGGCTATAATGTCATTGTTTCCACACCTCAGCCTCTAATGAGGATTGCATGTAGCCTTCAAGCAATGTCTCCCCCTTTTTGGCAGAAATTTTTTCACACACATGAAATATTTTTTTACATTAATTAATAACTGAGATACTTTCCACATACATGTAATTAAGATATTTTTGTAATGTATGATTGTCATAATTGCAACTATCATTAAACAGTCATTAAACAAGTCAATGATAGTTCCAAAGGATTTTTTTATAATAAAAACTTTATTTACATAGTATACATTTCTCTAGGATATTTTTCATCCAAGAATTATTCATATCACTTTTGTACACTTCAGTTTGTACCCTACACTTCAACTATACAATTGAAGTGTAGTTCCAAAGGTAATTCATATTGATATCTCTGGTTATAATATTCTAACAAAATTGATTAATATTTTTCTGAAATAGTAAAAAACAAGAGAAAGACAGTAATTTATGTATTTTGTATAATTTACTGAGCTTTGGCCATGAAAATGACTGCTGTAATTGCGAAGATAAAACAATTATTATCAGTATCTAATAATTGAGACCTTCCCTTGCAGAAATGATTTAAATATGTCTGAAATTGTAAGAACAAGAGGAGGACAGTTATGTTTGTTATAAAAATATTTTGCTCCGTTTTGTCTCTGAAAATGACTGCCATAATTGCAATATGACAAAATGTTAATTTTAGTTTTAAAAATTGCACATGATGCTGTATGTGTACACTGATTGATTTCAACATATCTAATATGGCAGCTGTGTTGTCAACTGGAAGTGACATTAGTTTGCCTTCTCCTATAATATATCAAGTTATCATACTTTATCTTCAGTTACTATACTTCATCTGGACTCAGTATAATTGACTGAATCATAGATATCTAGGTTTAAGTCCAGTTAAAACATGTACATTGTGATGGGCTGTGTGGGGCTGTATTAACACCATGTGCTGATGGTACTGCCTGTTTTGACCATTTTCTAATTTTACCTTTTTCCTGTTGGGCAGTAACCTCTTGGACCATGCCTGCTTGATAATATTATGTCAATTATATTATCTACTCTCTACTTTTCCTTTTAGATAATAAAAGTTTGACATTGAGGTTCAGTTAGCCTTCTCAAGCAATATTTAATGAGTTTTGGACCATTACAGGGTTACAAGGATCAACTTTTTGTGGGCCAGCTTCCACTAACCGCAGTTGAACACACCATGGTCGAACATGTGAACAGTCGAAAACACCAGCAACCTATTATGAGTGATTAGTAAATACCAGTAGACTGTGTCTATATAGAATTGACTGTTCTATCATCCAAACAGTTGACTAAATAACAGTTTGCAAATGAAGGGTTAATCTTTAATGCTGGATAAAAAGGAGGCATAAGGGCCAGCCATGAATCATCAATTTTCCCTTTTCATATTTAACTGAGATTTTAAGCAAAGAAAGTTGCGATTGACAGATGATGCATTGTTAAAATGACAAAATGATTGGCAGTTGACAAAATAGATTGTTGGAACTTATCGGGATTATGATGTGCTCAAAGTAAAAAAAATGTTACATCAAATCATACACTTTCTCTTCTCAAAATTAAAACAGGTTAAAACATATGTTAGCATTTGGAAGATAAAACTAAATCAATTTGCTGTGATTTGTGTCAAAGGCAAGAAAAGTGCATTTTAAAAGAAACAAAGTATATATTTATTAATGAAAATTGTATGAAAAAATGATGCTTAGACTAATAAGGTTTGGGACCAATGAGTATTGATTGCACATTGAAGTAATTTTCCCAAGATGAGAGAATTGGTATCTCATTTAATACTTCAGGGAATACTAGTATTAAGTTCAAGGTTTCACCAGAAGTTATCATGCAGCTCTTTAATCTGATATTTAAAAATCTTTTTACATTAATCAAGATGCATTATGTGTAAGCCAAAAAATATTAAACATCCATTATCATTCAATTCCAAAATATTCAATTATTCCAGAGTTCTCCAGCCACCAGCAGTGAGAATTTATCAGGGTCTCGAGACAAGTTAGCAGAGACTGGTTCCATTTATCGTGTCACACAATTTGAGCTGCATTTCCTGGGTATGGTTCCAGATGTCAACTTGGGAGGAATTCATGTTCGAGATCCAGATGTTCAGCTCATAGACAAGGTGGAAGAGGCACAAGTATGTACATATTAGCATGACATCTGAAGAGACATCTCTTCTGAAGTTGGTCATTTTTTTTAAATTTTGTGTTTGGAGATAATTTGTCCATTTCTTTAAACTTATTTGGCTACTGACTTAACCAACATATTGTTAACTTGACAAGACAAAATTCCAGAGAGAAATTATGTCACATCAAAAGGATGTCCACCCCATGTGATTGATATTTTATTGAAATTATGGTTCAAGCAATAAAGTGCTTTTGTAGCATTTTAAAGTATTTGCCTCAGGACCAAACATGTTAGAGCATAAGTTATTTCTGCTTAGCTTCTCTCTTCTCACCAGTGTCTGTGTACACTACTCATTTATGAAAAAAAAACCTTGTATACATGTACACTACTCATTTATGAAAAAGAAAACAAGGACAAGATTCTCATTCTCATGAATATTTTTGTTTGCAGTTGGAGAGCAAGATTGGGCTTGTAGCACAGAGTGAAGATCTTGTCACCCTGACCATCTCCAAACATGGCATCCAAGTACTTGACAGTGATAAAAAGGTATTTTTAAAAATTTACCCCTCATTCATTTAAAAGCTATTTGGTCCAAATGAAGTCACTCAATTTTCATTATCTGCTGTCTGGAATTTTTTTGCTGGTCTGTTGGAGAAATATATGGAGGTCAGCCAGGTTGTGCATTTCCATAAATATGTTGTCTTGTATACTTTTGCCCACCATTCCATTAATTAGGTTTGAGATTGCAGATTCACTTCATTCACTACAAGCAAATGTCAGTGTTATTGTATTTTGTTATGCATTCTTTATATAAGTTTATTGAAATCTGCATAATAAATGTCTCCATTCCAGAGAATTCTTGAACAGGTATGCACAGCAGGTCTGGAAGTACTGTGCATAAAGAATTAGGTCAAATCAATGGTAACCCCATGAAAATGCAGCAGTTTTGAGGGAGCAATTTGACGCTCAGATTTTTTTATCATTCAAAACTGAAAAATATTTATGGATAAATGTGTATGAGGCAAATGTTCCCTGCACAGAAAGGCAGTAAGGAAATGCTATTATTAACACAGTGATGTATTTTTGATTTGATGGCTACAGGAAGTGCTCCAGCGACATCCTCTGCACACAGTGGCCCAGGGTGTATATTATATTGACAGTTTCGTGAAACATAATGTTGCCCTCAAGGTCGGGCAGGTTGGCCGCAGCGTGTATGATTGCTATGTCTTCCAGTGCCACACAGAGGTAAGTCTATTCATGTATATTGAGCCAAATATATGTCTTTTAAATGTAAATTTATCATTTAATAAGGTCATATTTTCCCAGATATTTAATGAGGATAGGTTACATAAATCAAATAGGGTGGGTGGGTCTAAATTGCTAGGTTTATTAGGATAACAGAAATATTCAGATATGCAACTATTGGATAAATATATGGAAATTGATTTCTCACAAGAATAAAAATGGGATATTTTTTATCCTTAATGCACCATGGATGATTGATGGTCTAACCGTTATGGTTATTTTTTTCAAAAGATGTTGGACCATAAGAAAATAATGATATATTCAACTGGTCATCTGTACTACTGTATGTAATATATGACTTTTGTGGTAATTTTTTTTCATAGCTGAATGAAATTATTTTGACATTTTACAGGAGCAGGCTCAGAATATTTGTTCAAGCCTCAAGAATGTGTTTGATGTGGTCACAAATCATGCATCCTGACACCTGGTGGCAGAGAACCAAATTAGACAGCTGATTGCCCTTAAAATCATGAGCTACAGATCAGTCATGTGTCTGCATGATGATGCTCTTCAAAAAGGAGAAAAGACTTTTGCATCTCTTTGACAGGACATCTGAAATGCTTGGGTACAATGTCATTACATAATACTCTAGAGATTTGTTGCAATGAAATTGAAGATATTGAAACTTCACCTAGGTTCTATTTGGCTCAACTTCAATTCCCTCTCTCATGGAAGGGGCCTGATATAGCAAGATAGTTTTTCCAAGCAATCGTTAATATTCATATATGCATGAGAAGCACACATGAGTGTGTGCCCAGTGTTGTAGACAAGGGTTGAGAGAGCAGGCAGCTTAATTATCACACCTTTTCTCAGGACAATATCATTGAATAGGTGCTGGTCTGACTGGCCTAGCAGGTGACACCTTTGGTCCTTTGATGAAGAATATTGCCTTACTGACCCTGGAAGTCTGTAGGTGGAATTGTACAAATAACTCTGGGAATTTTAGGATTGGGAAGCATGCAAATATGGTACCATTTTGAAAGATATTCCAGTCCCCGTATGGTTCTTCACAGCATAAAAATCTTGACAGCATAAAAATTGTAAGTCAGGGCTCTGCATTCATGGCTAATACATATCATTTTTTGTTGTTGGTGCAATCAGGTTTGTTAATTTTTTTTGCAATCAACTGTTTTTTTTATCTATTAAATAACATTGGATACATCAGCCAAGGATTCTTAGTCTTTGCCATGCCAGGTTTGTATACCAATGCATGTTATATGAATTGAGCTTGTTTAACAGATAAATTGTTTGAATTGCATCCACTAAATAACAAAGCTGGTTATGCTGTATCTCGCAAACTATTCACATGGTAAATATAGATGTGAAAAAATATGTTTCATGAAATAAGATGTGCGATAGTCAAATTGATATTTTCCAATTTTCAATCAAATTTGAGGAGAATGTTTTATCTGACTTGTCTGTAAATATGTTGAAAAGTGCTTCAATAGCGATAAATATATTTTGAGTAAGTTATAATAAAAAGTCATGATTGGCTTCTGGGAATAGTTAGAAAAAAATGTGAAATGGTGTTTTTACGACCCTTTCAGCAACTATGGCCATATCAGGTTTGTTATAGTTTTTTCTGAGCAAATATAACCGAAATTGTTCATTTGTATGAATAATATAAATATTTATATGAAGTATGGTGTAAACATAAGAAAGGGACATTTATATTAAGATCAGAATGAAGATTCTGCTATGGAGTGCCAAGTATCTTAACTTTGCTTTTATAATACAATTTGAAAGAGGTATATTTAGCACCAGGGTTTATATAAATGGGTAATCTTAAAGGAAAACATATTTAGATATTTATTTAGATTTGATGTATATCTTGCATCAGGATAAAATTATACTTTAAAAATTCTGCATAGAAGCAGAAATATCAATGGAAAATTTCACCAAATATTTTGTATGATTTATATAAAAATTGATTCAAAATATCTTTGGAAGAGCAAATCTGATTTTCTGAAATAAATATCTATATCTTTTTGCTGTCATTGACAAGCTAACATGTATCTTGTGATTGGTGTTATCCTTAAATATCAATTTTTTTATATTGATTATGAAATAATCATGATAATGTATTTTTATATTGAATGTAATTTTTGTCTCACCTGCCACGGGTGTTGACGAGACTAGGGTGTCACTTTCTCTCTGTCCATCTGTCTTCTTTTATTGAGCCATGGCCTATATTCAGTGGTTATTATAGACAGAGATCTTAAAAAGCAGAATTTTTTAATTCATGCTTTGGTGAACATTCATACTTCAATGAACATTTAAACATTTTACAAAAGTAAAGTTCTCCACAGGCACTAGTTGCAAAATTCATGCCTGAGAGAGAATCACTTCTCAGTGAACACTTTAAACAAATTTTGAATTTCACATTAAGTGACTTCAGCGGATGAATGTTATTTTTGGCTGGATGCTTTAACTTGATTATCACTTTGTATCAGTGAACACTGAAGAAAATATTGGCATGGACTTTATTGAGTGGCTATTATAGAATGAGCTGTCATTTTTTGTTGGGATGATACAAATGTTAATGAATAATGGCAAGAGACGGAAGTCATTCTTCAGCAAATGGTCTAACTTGTCCAAAAATCTTCAATTGAGTGAGCAATCACGCCTCCATGAATACTTTAAAAAAATAATTTTGATATTAAGTGATTATTAAAGATGGAGCTGTTATTTTGGCTGGATGATGCAGCTTAATTAACAGTATTGGTACACTCTCCGTGATAAACTACAGGCTTGGGTGAACAGTCACACCTCAGTTAACAAGTTGCACACAAATAGTGTCATTCCATTATTGATGGTGCTGACAACATTGGTTGGATTACCTAAGTAAATTCAGTATAGTAAATTGGTATCCGTGACAAACTTCATGTTTTAGTTCTTCCAGGGTTTATATGCTCACATTTCTCCAACTGATGAGTATAAGTTGTGGAATAAATGCTTTTCAGAATTTTAATCACTGTTGAATACAGGGAGTGAACAAAATATGTTGACAGGTGAGAGAGACCATACTGTGGTTCTGGTTTGATAAAAGGTGGGATTGGATCTTATGTACAAACATATTCTATTGAAAACTGAAACCTAAAGAAATTATTGATCTTTTTCAACAATGAGAGAAACAGCACTTTATATTCATTACTGCTAATTATATTAAAACTGGTATAAAAATGTTTATTATAATTGTATCAAATATAAACATATCTGCAACAGATAAATATTGAGTTAGAATTTTCTCTTGCACTTCATCACTCCTTATTAACTGGAGAGCATTAAGCAACCCTGGTAATTTCATCCACTGTTGCACTTTAGCATGTGAATGGAGAGGAGGACCCCAGAGAATGAATAAAAAATATATCAGTTTTTTATGCTTTAGCATTATCAATCACTATTTCATGCGAAACATATCACATGTGATCCTGCGCATCTGGTACTTTTTACATGATTTTATTCTTTAAGGTGACAAGATAAATTAGTAAAACACTGACTTTTGAACAATAAGTACAAGTGTTCAAATAAATTAAAATTTCTATTTACTGACAAGATTTTCTTCAACTTCAACACTAGCCACAAATAAGAGTGCAAACTGGTAAGAATGCTAGTTTATTAGCGCCTGGTCCTCCATGATGACCCAAATGATAATCCAGATAAGTGTTATAAAACATAATTTTGATGTGATATTCAGCACTAAATCATGTCCACTTTATGTGTACAAGTATTCAGATGACATATTGGAAATAAAAAGACCACCATTTTCAATAAAAATTCACATTTAGGACATTTTATTTTTCAGTTTAATTTAGTTTTTTTTATGTACAAACATCGTAACTTTCCATAAGTTTTATAAAAATATTTTTAAGCTTAAAATAAGATATATATATGTATATACCTTTACATGCTTTATTACACTGAAACAAAAATGTATTTTCTTTTTGTAATACAATATGACTTTTCCCAGATTAGGCAACAAAGAGTCAAAGCACACTTACAAATATACCTTTACCAAATAGAAATATTTTTAAATGATGAACCATATTTTATTTACTGTTTGAATGACCAGTTTACTGATTGAAAAGAGCAAAATAAACAACAAAATTAAATAAGAATGAATAATAAATGAATAACATTCACTTGTTTATATATAAAATGTCAGGATTTCTCTGGATAAATTACACATTTTTTGGCAGTTTGATGATTTGCCATAGAAAATGAAAGCAATTATTGAAATATTGAGATTTATAATTTAACTTCAGACATTTTTTTTCAAATATCAAATTATTCTATATTAATATATCTATATTTGAATAATTTATATTTTCCAGTATATTTTGGTCATTTGGATGGTAATATTTAAATTCCTTTTTGGATTCCTGGTTTTAATACATATGAATTGACAACAAAATTGTTTTGTTAGACTTGTAGCAAATAGTAACTGCATGTCATCTGATGTAAAATAAAATAAATAAGAATTCAAAGTGAGAAACAAAAGCTACTAACACCTGCTCATAGTTGAAATTCTTAAGAAAAGAAAGATATGCATCTCCAAGCAAATTTAAATTATTTACACTTCCAACCAAAAAGCACCTGTGTTGCAATTATTTTATATACCTATGTACAGTATTCATAAATCCTTAATTTATTATACAACATTAAGTCTTCAAGCAGATATGTATTGAACACTTCTGTCAGTTTAATATCAATCTAGTATTCATTCATTCAGAAATTTCAGAAAAATAATTGTTGATAACATCTGTATGGCATAACATAAATCATACTGTATGTCATTAACCATAGTTTCATTAACATTTTGGTCAGTCTGCTGCTTTCTTTTTGGTTTGGTACTTCATGAAAATTGAAAAAGTTAAAATAAAAAGCCTAGTATGTAGTTTGGCACTGTTTATATGCTTGTAATGTCCCGCAAAGTGGAGACCTCTGAATCTTACATTTGTTGAATATATTACCGTAAATACATTATTTCAACGTAATAGTCCCTAATTAGCTTAATTAAAATTAATTAATTTTGGGTATTTTCTGGATACTAAGTCAAACCACTTTTAAGGTGTTTTGTGAGTGTCCTCTGGTGGCAGATTTTCTAAAGGAATTACTTTTATTTACTCCAAAATAGAATGTTTCAACAAAGTATGGAAAAACTGGTTAACTTCTGAATATAATCCCTTGATTTTGACTTTCCAGTTATCATACTACAGATATGCAGGTACATTTGTAATAAAGATTATACCATAATAATTATATTCATATACATGTAATTGATGTCCTAATAACCAGAGATATTTAAACCCATTTTAAATGTCTCTGTAATAACTAAAAACATAGACAAAGGTCCCCAAAACTGTGCTGACATTTGCATTTTCGCTATGCTAACGTCAGATAGAAAAGGTTCTGCAGATTGTAGGACCAAAAAGAGTATTTCCAAACAGCTTTGGAAGAGTGTTCTTAACAAAATTTACTGTGATCTATGTGAAATGAATATTCCATTTTTTCCTGAAACAAAGAGAGAAAATGAGATTATCAGATCTATTATTTAAAGTGTTCTTTGATTTATACCAGGGAACCCATTTTCACACTGTGAATGTACAACTCCTGACAACATTCCCATTTTGATGCTTTTTAACCTCTGCCACCAGTGGGCCATCAACACAAACACCCACAAATACCCTTAAATCAAATAAACTCTTATAACAATGTGCATCAGACTCATTTATAACACTTGTCCTGACAAATCTTTTCAACCAAAACCTGTATGATCAACCAGAAACAAGAAATTTATTTTTCTTGGCCAAATTTGACTCTTACACCATATATAGCACTCATAAATAAAATATTGTTATAAGAACTTCACATTGCACATTATTGACCTGATCAATTAAAGTATTTCTCTGCTATATCTCATATTTTACATTATGTTGATTTAATAATAACAAGGCAACTCCAACCAATTGCTTGACAAAATGGTGACAGTGAGATATAGTGAAATCTCAAAGATTTTTGTCTACATTTTGAAAGAATCTCAAGAATATGTTAAAATTTCTATGAGAATGAAATGTACACCTTCAGTAGACACATGTGAAATTTGTTACTGAAATATGTTTACAATATAAAATAAGATTTGTTTGTTGACAAACAAATGTACATACACACACAGACACAGACACACAGACACACACACACACAGACACACACACACACACACACACACACACACACACACACACACACACACACACTATGTGCCCCTCCAGCTGCGGGAGCTAAAAATGAAACCTGGAATCAAATTTCTTTATTTTGGATCTTTACTTACTTTGAAACCTAATTGTCTTTTTTTCAGCATGCATAAACAATGCCTTAATGATGAACACAGCTGACCTAATTTGACCAGCAGTAGTTTATCATGTGATCTTGGCCAGTAGCCAGTGTCTAGCCAGTGTCTACTTTTAGCACTCATCATTCAAAATTAGGTCAGTAGGCCAGTAGGCCAGTGTCTTTACAAACTATACAGTACAATTGTGAGCTTTCATGAGGTGCATATATGATAGTGTCTCTAACTAAAATAGGTGATTACATACAGCAAAATGCCAGTTACCATTTTGATTTTGTGACCTTAAAAAACAGGTCATAGTCATGTTTTGGGGTCATCCTATTGTTGGCCTTTATGATATGCACATGTGGTAAAATTTTGTGCATGTAACTGAAATAGCTAAGAAGATAAAGCAAAATGTTGAAGTTTTTGATGACAGAGGCACACACGGACGGAGTCAGATGCCATAGCTTTCATGCCACTCAGACTTTGGAAGCTAATAACATTAACAATAATAACAGGCTCATAAAGCAATAAACCAGACATTGTCTGATCAAATTGCTTGATGGAATATTCAACCAACTTTCAGTATTCTTGGTTTCAGTGTTTTACAGCTTGATTTCAGCAATCACCAATGATTGGGTATGCCTTTACCTCTCTCTCCTTTTCAACTATTTAATCTCTGACTTTTCCTTACTCCAGTGTTTCACCTATAAATAGTCAGGTATATTCACTAACAGAAAAACATGTCATGATATGTGCGTATGTAGGACTGGAATTCATCTATCAACTGTAATAGACTATCCTCTCTGAAACAATATTCTCAAAGGCAAGTAAAGAAGGGCATCACAAATAATTGAAACTTTTTTTTTCAAATTCAAAGTGTTAGCGCAATAATGCTGTTATATTACAATGAAAAAGAAGCTTCTATCTCCAAAACACTATTTTCAATTAAACAGTTAATGTACTTCATGATACATGGAAATTCTGGGCCTCAACATAACTATTGTGGAAAATAAATTGATTTAAGTTTCCCTCTGGGCCAATGTAAATTTGAGTGTGAGAATAGAGATGAGCTAACCTTGCTTTGTGTTGACCAAAATATAACAGGAACAAATGATAAAGTATCTATCATCTCACCTTAGTTAACCATTGTACATAAACTAATATTGCTTTTTTCTTCCACTTTTATTTCTTCCACACACACCATGCAAGTCACCACCTTCAATGTTTTCCAGTCATAACTGTAGGGACATATATTACTTGATAAATCACGTGGTTTTTGGCAGGAAGGATTCTGGGTTAGTGTTCATGTCTACGCTGGCCTCCAAGTTTTCTATGTCTCCAGATATGTTGCTCAGCATTCTATCTACCTCTTCCACGTTGTTGGCATTATTGCTGTACTGGGAGTTGCCACTCAAAGTTCTCCTGAAAAAATGAACCTACTTAGACATGCAACCTGTTTCTATCTGTTAAATTGTTTTATCTGATTTTGCAAACTTTGGTTTAAATTTTTTTTTAATTTCTTCCAAAAAGGTTTAGTTTTTCAATGTACATGTTTCAGTCTTGTTTTTTATTTTTTTTTTTTGTTGAGACAAAATATGAAAATAATATATATGTAAATAAAATGCCTCAGCAACTTGTATCTTTCCTTAACACTTATCTGACCATGATGAATATGTTTATCATAGAACCAACCTGTATGGCCTTCTGGAAACACCACTAGAGAGAGTCTCGTTCCAGTTGGGATTAACACCTATCCTGTCAAGGAATGTGTCAAAGTAGGGGGTGTCCTTTTCTGTGATAAATGGACGCATACCTGCAACAGTTAATGGAGATTTTTATATATCAACAATGCTTAAAGGTTTAAGACAAAAGTATAGGATCATAAAAGCATCCAATATATCAATCTTATCATTGTGAATTGTTTAATCATAAGACCATCTTAAGTATATGTGAAAATAAATATTCTAAGTAACCACTACTGGAAATTCTTTATATTTCTATATGACAGGATTTGCATGTAATTATTTGTTCTCAAATGAGTTAAATAGGATTTTATGGCAAATAAAGAGTAGAATACAAATTTTTTGTCTCTCTAGGTGGTCCATGATCCATATCAATTTTTTTTAAACTTTCTTACCTGCAAGTAAATGTTTTCTATCTGGTCCGTAGAGAGCAAGTACCTTTTCACAGAAATCACTGAATGGCATACTCTGGTGCCAAGAGGCCAACAGTTGAGCAAAGTGACGGAGCTCATTAACATTCAGCTTGGTCTGCAGCTAAAACATGAAGCAACATCAACTAAATATTAACAGTAATTATTGTCTTTTTTCAAATTCAAATCACAAAAAGTACATTAAAAAAAACCCATTCTTCTAGAATACTGCACATATGACATGTAATACACACACACATCACGCATGTACCGGTATATAACTTGCATGTATATATGTATATCTACCGGTATATATACAATGTAACTGTAGAAAATGTAGCTAATTGTGTTTACCATGCACAGACATATATTGTTGGTAAAGTGAAGAACAAAGTAGATTCTTAGTCTACATAAATGATGTTACACCAATGTTTGGCATACATGTCATCTTACACGACACTGAGTCCACAATACTTAAATAAACATCACCAAATTTATAAAGATTGGCCCAGATTCTCTTTGGTATTGACATGTAAAACATATTATCGTGAAAAAATGTTTCTATCTCCAGATAATAAAATAATTGGTATTTAAAGCATTCATGAAATCATAGAGGTCACAGCTAGGCAATTTTACAGACGTTTAGGATATACTGAAATGATGTGTAGCCACAAAACTATGATACAAGCAAGCTATCTCACGAAAATCAACCTAAATACACTGACCATGGTTATTTTGTTTTGCTGAAAGTGCCAAGTACTGGCTGTATACTTTTGACCACCATTTGGTCAATTTTATACAAGCATGGGACCTCTATTGTGGTGTATCAGGCTGTTAGGCCTGTACCAATGTACAAACATAAATGGACAAACAGGGCTCTGTGGGCCAAATCACCTTGTTGTCCCAATCTGAAGGTGCCCCAAAGTCTGTTAACAAAGCGTCTAAAGGATGACTTGGACTTCAGCAGAAGACTGATCCACTTTCAAATGGCACAGAAATTTAAGTAGGGAAAATACGATGGGTAATAACATTTGATCCCAAAGTTTGGGGTATAGACATTTATATTATGCAAAGAAAAAGTGCTGGAAAACCCCATTTCATGAATGCTTGAACAAAATCTGACCTAAACGATTCTTAATTGCACTGTGTTTGACGTACTTTGTTCATGTACTGCTGTATGAGTTCGGAGGCAGAGACGCTCAGTTCACTCTCACTGGGTGTGCTGGGTTTCCTCCTCGACGTGGGCAATGACCGTGAGGCTGAGGACGAGGAGTTGTTCCCAAGAGTGTTAGAGCCCCCAGCTTGGAAATGAAGATCCTGCTGAGATTGTGTTATACTGAAATAACATGGGATATTTTGGTACCGTTTAAAACTGCTGAGAAATGCATACAATTTATACCACTGATAAAATATATTGTCAAGTAGAACAGACAAAGAAAAGCCATGCTGTGATTTCAACAATGAGAATATTCAAATCTTGTTTAATATGTTTTATTATAGTAATTTTTTTTTAAATAAAAATTTGTATTCATTTTTTTTAACTTCAGTTGATAACACTTGCAATGATCTTTTTACTTACAAAGATATTGTTTGCTGATCATACATGTTTCTCCGAGCTGTTGGTGTTGACCTATTTGAATTAGAGTACTCTGGAAAAGAACAAATACACATTTGTTCAACCAAATTAATGAAAAAATATAATGCCAAATTTTTACAATTTAAAAAACGCAACTCTTTCAACAAACGGAGATTTACTGCATGAGGTGGCTGTGAGAGACACTTACCACTGCATGAGGTGGCCGTGACAGACACTTACCACTGCATGAGGTGGCTGTGACAGACACTTACCACTGCATGAGGTGGCTGTGACAGACACCACTGTGTGAGGTGGGTGTGACAGACACTTACCACTGCATGAGGTGGCTGTGACAGACACCACTGTGTGAGGTGGGTGTGACAGACACTTACCACTGTATGAGGTGGCTGTGACAGACACTTACCACTGCATGAGGTGGTTGTGACAGACACTTACCACTGCATGAGGTGGCTGTGACAGACACTTACCACTGCATGAGATGGTTGTGACAAACACTTACCACTGTGTGAGGTGGCTGTGACCGACATTTACCACTGTGTGAGGTGGGTGTGACAGACACTTACCACTGCGTGAGGTGGTTGTGACAAACACTTACCACTGCGTGAGGTGGCTGTGACAGAGACTTACCACTGTATGAGGTGGCTGTGACAGACATTTACCACTGCGTGAGGTGGCTGTGACAGACACTTACCACTGCGTGAGGTGGCTGTGACAGACACTTACCACTGTGTTCGATGGCTGTTACAGACACTTACCACTGTGTGAGGTGGCTGTGACAGACACTTACCACTGCGTGAGGTGGCTGTGACCGACACTTACCACTGTGTTCGATGGCTGTGACAGACACTTACCACTGCGTGAGGTGGCTGTGGTTGATGAGGTGATGTTGGAGGAACTGACTGACATACTATGTGCAGCTTCTAGTAGCTTGGTGTCCAGGAACTGCATGGTAGCCTCAGTATAGACCAGCTGAAAGCACTGTCCAATCAGGGCACACAGCTCCTCTGATGATTGCTGAGAAAAATCAAACATGCAAGATGAGGACCAATTATATGAATTAAGGACTACATATGGTCTTAATTTGCTTCTGACTTAATATTTTCTTGAATTTGAGCTTGATAATTCAATCTTAAAAACAACCAGACCATATGTAACTGCCCCAATGGCCTTGTTGCCAGTTAATTTGAACATTTTTTTTCTCAGTTGTTTAATGATTTCTCTCTATTATCAACTCTATAAAAGCCATCTATGCGATGTTGAAATATAGACACATGGTAATCGTCACTTTCCACCATTGTTACCATGGACACTTCTCACAATTATCTGTAAGCTACTCTTTGCCATTGTCTCCCACCAACTACCATAATTGGTACATATATCAGATGTCCATGTGGCACTCATAGTATTATTATTAAGATGTACAGTTATATAAAGAACACTGTAAATCTCTGCTCACCCGACTATCACAATATAAGACAGCTAGTTGGCACATCTCTTCTAAGTCTTCTCGGTTACCTGTAACCATGGTTAACATAAATGGAACATTCTTTTTTCCAATGTTTACAATCTTCATATTGACTAAATAGTATCAGAGTGATCATGTTATTTTTAAAAGCCAGGGATATTAGCAATAATAACTTGATACCTTGTGACAAATGTCACAAAGGGTACTGTAATAATTTGTGATGTCAAGAATAATAGTTTAAATGACTACTGCCTGATTCCTTAATATTATACACATTTTACAAGTTGACATCTGATCTAATGTCCTAGCTCTTTTCTTTACTCTGTCCTGTAGTCTGTTAAGTACACTTGGACACTGCTCTCTGAACTAAGTCATAGACACTGTTAAATATCAAAGCCCAATGCAAGTGGCCTGAATACAGATAACAACAAACATAGCCTACAGTGTGCATTGTATAACACCACATGTATTGTCATCTTTTTCATGGATTGTTATTGGCTTCATTGTTCATGAGGTTCCCATGGGCGGAGACATGATGTGTAAGTTGCTGCTTAAATAATGCAGAGTATAAACACACCTTTCAATACCAGCAGCATTTAAATCAAAGACTTTTTTAGTAGTGATGGTTTAACCATTCCTCTATATCCCCTGATTGATGTTACATAAGCTTCTGCAATCAGCAACCAAGGATCATAGTATCAATCCCCCCCTCCATAATGTCCCTGATATTAGGTAATCTTTTATACCTTACAAGCAATAGTTCAAAGGATCTGTCAATAGCTGCATAAGGTTCGGTTTTGTATTTGAGCTTGATTTAATAATAATTTAGCCTTAATAAATCAATTGAAAAGCCTACCAAATTTAATAGCAAGGCAATGTTGGTTGTCATCCCTGATATAGCATACTGCTGCTATTTCATGAATTGCCACTCTTAATAACACCTCCTGAAAAATATGTGGAAAGCTACTCAATCAGACAATATACGGTAATATGGGAACATACATTTCAATAAATCAGGTTCCAATGAGGAATTATTGCATAAATTGCACTTTTTTTCTTTAAAACTTAACATTAAAATACATTATTGATTATATCAAAATCTTACCTCTTTCCCATCCCTCTTGGACAATTTAAAATTATATACACTAAGACAGAATATAGAGTCATGTTCATGGGAGGTACGCCAAGGTATTTTCTCCTCTCTCTGCAAAGTTCAAATGCAAGTTTTTTTTAAATACATTATTTGTTTGTGGTGCGTTGTTTCAAGGATTAATTTAACTATATACATGCAATCAAAACACTTTCATGAAATATCCAATTCTTACCTTTCCTCTGTCTATGACCCGCAGGACATCTGTGCGATTAGTTGTATCTAACTCGACTGGAATGTCTGGTATTATGCCTGCAAACTGCAACCCCAAAAGAAATATCAAATATCAATATCATTGAAAACACTAAGCTGGCAAAAGCTTATATTTTCTACCCATTGGAAAGCATTCAATACAGACTGCAGCATCTTCTCCAGGTCCTGTGTACTGAGCAGAAAATGTGTTTATATTCAGTTATACAGTAAAAGTTAATATTCAGTAATTCAGACTAATATTTGTCACCCTGACTGATATCTTTATATATTTACTGCAAACATAAACTGAGAATGGATCGGTACTTAACTTATTAACCTAAGCATGAATACTGTCATGTTTTAACCAGGAAGAGGGTTTTGCTGATACTTATCCTGACTTATAATTTTTACTGAGAAGGAGTTTTTACTGATGACATACCATCATGTACATTCAGGCTTAACACAAACGGTGGTTGGTACCTACCCTGACTTTTTCCTATGCAGTCTGCCTGCAGTAAATGAGGGCTGATGTGGTGGGCACTTACCCTGACTTCTTTCTCCATGCAGTCTCCCTGCAGTATATAAGGGTTGATGCGGTTGGCACTTACCCTGACTTCTTTCTCCTTACAGTCTCCCTGCAGTATATGAGGGCTGATGTGGTTGGCACTTACCCTGACATCTTTCTCCTTGCAGTCTCCCTGCAGTATATGAGGGCTGATGTGGTTGGCACTTACCCTGACATCTTTCTCCTTGCAGTCTCCCTGCAGTATATGAGGGCTGATGTGGTTGGCACTTACCCTGACATCTTTCTCCTTGCAGTCTCCCTGCAGTATATGAGGGCTGATGTGGTTGGCACTTACCCTGACATCTTTCTCCTTGCAGTCTCCCTGCAGTATATGAGGGCTGATGCGGTTGGCACTTACCCTGACATCTTTCTCCTTGCAGTCTCCCTGCAGGATATGAGGGCTGATGTTGTTGGCACTTACCCTGACTTCTTTTTCCACGCAGTCTCCCTGCAGTATATGAGGGCTGATGTGGTTGGCACTTACCCTGACATCTTTCTCCTTGCAGTCTCCCTGCAGTATATGAGGGCTGATGTGGTTGGCACTTACCCTGACATCTTTCTCCTTGCAGTCTCCCTGCAGTTTATGAGGGCTGATGTGGTTGGCACTTACCCTGACATCTTTCTCCTTGCAGTCTCCCTGCAGTATATGAGGGCTGATGTGGTTGGCACTTACCCTGACATCTTTCTCCTTGCAGTCTCCCTGCAGTATATGAGGGTTGATGTTGTTGGCACTTACCCTGACTTCTTTTTCCACGCAGTCTCCCTGCAGTATATGTGGGCTGATGTGGAAGTCTGGTGGTGAGAGAGTCACCGTTTTCAGAGGCCTCCGCTCGTACATGTCTCGGGGCCGTGACTTCTCAGCTTTGCCGCCCAGTGGTCGTTTACCTCCCTGTTGTCAGAGGACAAATCAAGTCATTCATTTTATTTTGTAAGCCGATTATGGCGATACAGATACAAACAGAAGAGCAAATATTGAAAGGTTAAGCACACAAAGATGGGGAGGAGATAGTTTTGCAAACTTGCCCTACTGACAAATGCCTGAAAGTAATACACTGACCTACAATCTATAATACAGGTATACATAATACAATGGAGTTCGGTCACAATTCAAAGGTTTCACAAAGATATTTATGCATCATTCAAGTCTTGCTTTTCCAATTCTATATGAAACATGAACATAAATCTACAGCATGGATTTTTCCATCTCACTGCAAAAACCCATTATTTTATACTTCATAAAAAATCCTTATGTGTAAATATTCCCTACCTCTTAATATTAAGAAAAAAAACATGCTAAAACTACTTCTAAAACCTGATAACTCAAGCTATTGAAATTTACTATTTGTCCTTCATGGTTGTCTTGTCAGAAAAACTTGAAATAGCTTCAGACACCCAATTACAAGTATTAACTTCCCAAAACAAGTTTGATATCAGTAAATAGTCTGATAAATTCCTACAACTGGAGTAAGAATTATTGAAATTCACATTTGCAATACATCTTCCAAGATCTAGGTTATACGCTTGCATGTCTATCGCATGCAAATCATATGATTTAAAATACCATGATTCTGAAGAATATGAATCAAACCTTCTTGGCATTCTTAATGGCTATTTCATCTAAGGCAAGCATAAGTTCCATGTTTCACTTTTCTGTTGTTCATTGACTTTCAAACATCAACTTTGTTTCCGTCAAGCACGAGTATGAAGTAAACTTGGCACACCCATTAGAGTTCTGTCTTTTGTGCACCCATCCATATAAGGTGGTTTTCACCCTGATGTCACTTAGTAGTAAACATGATTGCTCCATGACAACATCAAAATGCATACAAGTTGTAAAGTATAATATGTTGCATGACATCCTATCATAATACAGCAACACACTGAATATCAAATGAAAATTTATAATAATTCTAAAAGCTTTGAGGAAGGAACCTGATTGGCATGTCTTTAATGCTAAACTGTCTTTTAATTTCTCTTCTTTTTATTGCTATGATTAAAAATATTGAATTTACTATTTGAAGATCTTTCCCTTTTTGTATGATAAGTGATCAACAAAATTTTGATAAACATTCTTCAGAAAAAAAGTTATGTAGCCATGTAAGGAAGTCTATATTGATGTATTTACTTTGACAATATAAATATAATATAGTTATACAGAGTTGTATGTATGCATGCCTAACATGGTACCTTATAAATTTATATACAAGTCATATGTTTGCCTTTGCAAAGGTAAACAACTCTCATATTTCCTGATGAATTGAACAAAAATGTCCCACCTCAGAAGAATTCAATTTCTCCATTTTTGCTTTATTTTCATCCTCCGTTTTATCTCTTATCAGGTTTCTGGTGACATCGGATGTGAGTTGAGACAATATGAATAATTCTCCCTCCCCCTCATCCTCTTCATTCTCCTCAAAAATGATAGGAACTTCCATGCTTTCTCATGTCTATAATGTTGTGTTGTCTACACTTTGTGCATTAAAATCTATTTAATAACTTAACCTGATTCCTCTTGAAGTCTACCCCTGAAATTTTTACAGTGCTATATAAATCCATGAGTTTGCATTATCCATAAAAAAAACTTCAAATTCTTCTTTCACTAAAAATCTTTTGGTTTAAGTTTGTTAAATTTGAAAAATCCTATTAAATGCAATTATAGAGCAATGTGAGATTCAGCTTTTTATATTAAAGTTGGTAAATCCGATGGCAGACACATGGATATGAAATTAATTTTTATGTCAAATACATCAACATGCAGGCACTTAATATTTGATAATGTGGTCCTATCACCGACTATCGTGTTGACTGTGATGCATTTTTAATCAAAATAAACAAAGTTGTTAAAATCCACCCAAAGTGCATTGATGTGTTTCCTTAGCTTGCATGCTTAGACTGCATACTTCAGCTGGCGAGACCCATGAAGATGTGTGAAGATTTGGACAAAGTATGGGTAAAGCGCCACACCCCAGCCGTGAACAAACCATCCTGCTCATAGTATTCAAACACACTTGTTTACACACACCTCTTGCTCTGCACTTCGGTACATATTATTTAACACATTTTTACTGCGAGACTATCCATACATAAAGGAAAGAGTTCAACAATACTAATCATGTCAAAACACATGTATGGGTTTTTTTAACATATATACCAAATCTGCCTTTCAATATGAATGCTATTGTCAGTGCCATGGCAAATGCAAGTAAATGATTCTATTGACTAAACAAACATTCTAAAAATGGTTATAGTTTCAAAAAAATAGGGATCTTTCTGAAATGTTAAACTCAAATACTTACCGGTAATAAATAAAAATCCTCTAAAAAACTAAATAATACTTTGCTGTAAAAAACATAATTCAACCATTCCTATTGCATTGAGCAGATTTTTCTACAATAAATAACTCCATCAAAGAATGGTATGGTGAACCTACATGCATCTGGCTTGAGTACACCTCTGGTGGACAGTGTGGCAACTTTAAATTTGGTGCCAAAATTTGACTGCCATGTGCACAAATACGGATGAGGGTGTTAAAATCAAAATAGACTGAATATACTTTCATTAAAAAAATGAACGGCATAAAAAAGCATTTTTTATGGTGAGAAGTAACAAAGAGAATGATTGCATGTTCGGTTAATTCTTGGGTGGAGATGTGATGTCGTTCAAGCCTGAGTGAAGCTTCAAACATAAGCACTCATTTATATATCAACTGAAATAAAGACTAACCTTTTTTAAGAATAATACTGGGAAAAGAATTGGATGCATAAGTTTTTACTCCAGCAAATTAACATTCCTGAGATGGGAGGTGTCACAGAAAATACAAACCTATTATTTATGTCACAAGGAGAGAGACCAGGGATATAAAACTTTTTTTTCTCATATTCAATGAAAGGAAACTTAATAGAAAACCTGTAAATAAATGGGCTCAGTGGTATAATATGCCATTAAATATATTGTAAATTGTGTATTTTAAATTATTTTTAACTATATCCTTTCCTGTTTCGAATAATTTTTTTTGGAAACCCATTTCTTATGACTTGACTGAATAAAATTTGAGTCTGTAAGAAGGGAAGGTCTTAGTATTTCGCAGTATATTTGACTTGGGGTTACAATGATAGCTGGTTGAGATCAAGGCAAATTCTAGTTTGCCATTTTTCTTTCAGTTAATACATGAAGCATTTTTTTATATATAAAAGAGGGAATGCTTTTCTTAAAAATATCTGGTGAGAGGATAAATGTATAACATCTGTGCTTCTTATTGCACAAAACTCAACTAACTTTTATATATTCCAAGAAATAGTGTGCCACACTGTAATAGCTAGTTTCTGATAACAAAGGAAAGATATTGAAAATAACAACATTTTAGGGAGGAGATGAAGATGCTATTAGATGCAATTTTTTTAAATTTTATAAGACAGAATTTGGGTGTGCTCTGTTTTGTGTGAGTATGGATAAACTAACTGATCATTATTTGGGTCAGGTATGAGACTAGGATCATTGTCACTATATTACCAGGTCTACCTAGAAAGCTGCAAATCAATGTGGATAAGATCCTTTATTTATTCAGAGGAATTGGTGACACAGGGTTGATAGGTACCTTTGAGTGACTTTTGAAGGTACAATCTCTATTTTATTGAAGAAAATCGGCAATGCATCATTATGATACAAGTGCTTCCTCCAGTCCCCAAGAAAATGCGACAAATCAAAACACTACGCACTGTCCATCATATTGAAGTTTCCCTACTAAATGAACTCGACCTCCAGCGATTGACTGTTGACGTTCTGACCCTTGCCACTATCTTTCTCAGTCATAATGTCTAAAAATACAAGTCCGTGTCAATTCTGTGGTGTTTTTTCTTCAGTTTTTTACCCGATATCAAACATGACAACGTGAAATGGCATTTGGAAGAGAACTCGTAAGCGCAAACTCGTAAACAATGGTGAAACTATGCTGAGATCAAGAAAAGACAAAGAAATTTTTTCTAACAAGCCTAAAATCCAATGTTGAATTAATGGAAACATGGTTCCTTTAAAACCTGTTGCCGGAAAACAAGTTCTATTGGAGTCGGGACTTAAATTGGGTGGGCAGTGCATGGTATTTATGAAAACAGTGGATTTCAAGTCTATTTTGCTGATAGCTTTGGGTATAGTTTATTATCATTTTGCTCATTTATATGCAAATATAACTTTTGAACAATAATTTTTGTTAACATACTTCAGAACATTTTTATGTTCAAATAACAAATTTTCATCTTAGTTTGTTTGAGTGCAAATGTTGTTTTGCTTGAGTTGACAATGTAAACCCGCCAAAATTTGGCATTACCTTGACGTGATCACCAATTTGTAGGTTTTAAGTCTGAAAGTGGCACATTTGCACATGTATGCATATTGTGTCTTCCAGGTGAGGTCATTGGGTGCAAGTTTCATAACTGAACAGAAATATTGAATACATTAATGTATTAGTGATTCTAACCCCCTCAATGGTTTGTTATATTAGTATAGTGTAACGTAAGATTATATTTTGATAATCAATCAATGTTTTGAATGCCCAAATCTTTTGAGCATTGCCCTTAATTATAATTAAAGCCAAAAAGGATTCCACTGATTTCCCTGTAAGTTACCATCTATATTCAACATTGCCATTGGTGACAACACCTAGGATATGGCAGGTCTCAATTCATCTGGATTATATTGAGAAATGATATTTTATGGAGATAATTAAAACTTTGATTACTGTACTTTTGACATCCTTTTCACAATGTAAAAGACAGTTGGAGAATGTTTACATCTTCCTAGTTGTCATGCTTCATGACCATTATTTGTTCACATTTGAATTGCAGATGCATGTTTTGGGGCCCTCCAGCAATTTATTAATTTGTCCATCTTGCTGAATATTTATGACTAACAATCTATTCAATAATCTAGATTATGATCCTCCCTTTACACTAGTCATCCAAGATATAATCCTATTGCATATTTGTAAAGATTGTTAAGACCACACCCACTGATTTTTTAGGGTAATAAGAAAGTTTTTAAGTTGCTGTCAAACCCATTCCAACAAAGGAACCCTTGTTTTATGTAATTCTCAATCATAGATACCTTAAATTTCCGTGCTCCTTCGTCCATTTCATAATGAGCTATTCTCCGCTTATGTCACAGACCATTTTGGCTGAACAAATACTCTTAAAATTGCCTAAACACACACAGAAACCCGCCAGAGTCAGGCTAGTCAACAGTCGCCATTTTCTCTTAAGTCTCACCATCGTTTTCGTGAGATTTGTAGTTATTTATTAAATGAGAATCGCATAAATTGAATTAATTATATTTATTTTTTATTACGTGAAAAGATAAAATAAGACTATATATTTTCTGAGTTATATCGTTGAAATCTATCAAAAGACTCTGTCGAACTTACTCCATGTGGAATTAGCGATATTGTAGTAAACGTGTCTGGGTGTTCCACACTAAGCAGCTGTCAAAATTTGCAGAAACAGGTAATTTTTGTTATTTCTCCACATCAATAAATTGTATAAGAAACAAATCTTGCCATTTCATACAAACATTTAAACACATATTTAACTATTGGATAGGTCTATTTGGTTAATATCCATAAAGTTTGCAGAAAACCTTGTGTTTTACATGAGGGATATTTGGAAATCTTACTACTCGGTCAGTGAAGTAGTACAGTGGCATGGCAGAGTAGATTTGCTGTACATAATTCAAGTGAAGAATAAGAAATATGTACTGAAGTACATCTACTGATATACAGTAGCTGCCCGCACCTTGTCACCTCAGTTTAAATGCCACACTATCTAGGATTCCTTGGGTCGTTGACGGCTCTCGCTGTCAAAGAGCTGTCTCTGACTCTGGGCAGATATTATGACTTCTGCCCAGGTAACACACAACATAGAAATAACGTTGTGAGCATGTAGAAATAAGATTTATACCCAAAGACATCGCCAAAAAAGACTTGAAATCTACAGTTTCCTGAAACATCACACACTGCCCATCCAATTTAACTCCCAACTCCAGTAGAACTCGACTTCCGGCAACTAACAATCAAACAATTATGTTCCCTTTAAGTAAACATATGATCTTAGCCCTCTCTGAATAAAATTCTTTGTTATTTCTTCATCTCGGCATTATTTCGCCATTGTTTACGAGTTTGCGCAATCAGGTGAAAGTGGGTCAGTTTATTCACAGGAATGACAGCAACGATCTGAAGCTCAACAACGTTGTGCTGCTTTTGACGTCATACATATTTCTTCCTTTGCGTTTCCATGACGTCATCATTTGGACTCTTCTAAATGCCATTTCACGTCAGGTTTAATATCAGGTAAAAAACTGAAGAAAAAACGCTACAGAATGAACACGGATTTGTATTTTTGTAACACGGATGGTTCCTTTTTTGACAACCATTGCCGACAGGCAATGGTTGTCAAAAAAAGGAACTATCCGTGTTATTCTGTGATCGGTACGATCATGGGAAATGGGTAGTCATTTCCTGTGGGTTGTAATTCGGTTTTTTCTGTGGTCATAATTGTTAAAACAACTGACGCCACTGTGGAGTGTTCGTCGTGTGCATGCAATAGATTAGACTGGTGCCGCCCTCCATTCTTGACACGCGGTAGGGGACTTGTCTTGTATTCGGCGTATGAACACAAAATAAAAGAAGTGCTGTCATCGTTTTCGCCCATCGTTTCATAAAATTATCTTTATAAATTGCTTGGAAATGATTCCCAATCGATAGAACATGGAATTTTAAGTAAGTTTAGTTCAAATTTGGTGTAAATCGGACAATTAGAACAGAAATGACATGCACAAGTCTGATCGATGTTTTGCAGTTAGCGCCTGAGCGATAATAGAGAAACTTACGTAATCGAGCCTGATAAGGCACATCTTTGCACCCAGTTGTGCTAGATAATTCGTTCATATACCAAATTAAATGTTTTTAATAGATGAATGAATATTTTTGATTTTTGTTTTGTTTGTTGTAATTTTTGTTTTGTTTATTTTAATTTTTGTTTTGTTTATTGCAAGTTTTGTTTTGTTTATTGCAAGTTTTGTTTTGTTTGTTTTTTTCCCATCCGTGTTACATGTGGAGCACCACTTTTTCTTGTTAGACATTATGACTGGTAAAGACAATGGCATGGGTCAGAACAGCAACAGTCAATCGCCGGAGGTCGAGTTCATTTAGTAGGGAAACTTCAATATGATGGGCAAGCGTGGTGTTTCTAGAAACAGTGGATTTCAAGTCTATTTTGCCGATGTCTTTGGGTATAGTTGTCTTTCTATGTTTTTTCAATGTGCTGAGCACATAGAAGGATAACGTTGTGGTCTGACCTAATAACAACATTGTTGTTCTATGTGCTGACAACAGTTGTCTGCACATTGTCTTACAACTTTTTTTGTAACACAGTTGGTTCCTTTTTGACAACGTGCTTACAATGTGGTGAGCATGTAGAAGAAAACTTGTAGTGATTAGATTGGCCAATCGATGATTTTTATAAGAGTATTAGATTATTCTGCCACTCAAATATCATAATTATCTCAATGCATGCAGATATTTGTGCCCCAAATTGGTTTCAGACTGTCACAGATAACCACTGCATTGTATCAGCAGGTTCATTGCTGTCATGCCTAATAATAGACTGACCCACTTTTCACTTCATTGCATAAACCTTTAAACAATGGCGATAAAAAAAAAACAGATAAAAAAAGACAAAGATTTTTTTTCTAAAAAACAAACACTTGATATAAAAAAGAAAAGTACTTGGCTTTTGAAAACCTGTTGCTGGAAATCGAGTTCTACCTGAGATAATGGCCAATGAGAGCAGCATGTTCCAAGTCCATTTTGCAGATGTCTTTGGGATTTGTGACATCATAACAGCATTATTGTACCCTCGATTAGTGTTTGAAATTTGCCAGTTTCAACCAATCAAATAACAGAAAATAACAGGAAGATGTCTCAAAGTATTCCAGTCTTGGCCAAAAGATTCTTATTAAGGACAGTAGGGGACAGCATCATAAAACTACTGAGGTTTTTGGAAAGTATTATGGCTGTCTGTATACAGCTTTATATAATATGGATGTACATGTTCATCCATCACAAGCTGCTAGTGTGGAAACAGATTGGCCCATTAACTACAAATTTCATGTTTACAAATTTTGAGTTTTCTGACCTTATGTTATAATATTTTAGTTATAACATGAAGAAAATAATAGCACCTTCATGTGGTAATAGTCAATATGCTGATTATGCTCAATATGAACTTTTTCATAACCTTTTAGTTCACAAAGTCACACCAGACAGAATGACTTAATCTACCGGTATATTGTTTTTTTAATGCAAATATTAACGATTACAAAATCTCATTAATAATAGTTTGACTGATATTTGTATTTTTCAGAAATATGTAGCAGCAATGATGACATAGTAATGCAGAGTTAACTATAAGAGCAGTCATGTCCTTCGACTGGGCGGGTCTATACAGCCTGACTCGCGGTTACATGGAGTGGACCTATGAGCAGGCTTATAACTATGTGGACCTGTACTACATGGAATGGCTGGCCTGGGTGTTCTACCCTCTCATCATCACCGCCCTCCTCCCTCTCATCATCCTCATCATGGTGTATGCCTCCTCCCTCTTTCTGCATCTCTACCGGCTCAGGCACATCCTTAAGGACGCCTATGAGAAGGACTTCTGGGATGTGGCGAAACGTATCGTTGCTGCATTCTGGGATGCCCAGGGTTGGATCTGGCATGGTATGCAAACATACACATATATATTTCTTATGATTACGTGTGGAAAAAATTATCTTGTTCGAAATGAAATGTGTCATTCCAGCCAACAGGCAGCCTATATATAAAGGTAATTCAAAGCAAAATAAACACTGGGAAAAGTCAGGAAATTTTGAATTTGGATATGGAAATTCCACATTTTGCATTCTGGTTTAGGAAAGTTGGCTTAGGTCCAAAGAAAAAAGGTTATTTTAAAAAGAAATTCAAGTATTGTCTTGGTAAAACTATCTCATACCAGGGCTATATAAGTCATTAAAAAAGGAAATTTGGTCATGGAAAAGTATAAAAAGTCAGGTAACTTGAGACCCACGTCCATGTGGCAAGCCTGAAACAGTGGGCATTGGCTGCTTTATATTATCCAGTTTCTAAAATTCTGCTATTTATGGAAGCTTGAAAAAAAGGACACAGCCCCTTTTTCCTGGAAATAGGAAATAAACACATTTCAGCTTACAGGAGAATGTTTGTGAAATGTTTCAGGTTATGAGGTGATAGGCTTGGAGAAGATCCCTGACAGCGGTGGCGCCCTCATTGTGTACTACCACGGAGCCATTCCCATAGATCTCTACTACCTTCTGGCAAAGGGAATCCTCTACAAAAATAGACATATTCATTGTGTTGGTGACAAATTTCTATTCAAGATTCCAGGTATTATCATTGTTGACTGTTATAATGAGAACCATATTTGAAATATGTAGTCATGATTTCTAATCATATAAAAAAGACCCCCATGTATTTCTGATTTTTTTTATCCCAAAATGTCCTTATTACTGCTTCAAAATCTGGCCGTTTCAATTCTATTGGCAAGATGACCTAGATAATAATATTAATATGTAAGTTGCTTATCATAAATGGAAATTGTGTCTTCTTTGTGGGTTTGACCTCTGTTTAATTTTAAATTATATGTTACAATTTGGAAACAATGCTGTCATATTAATCCCCTTTAAAATTTGTCTAATTTTGATTATTCAACTTCAAAGTTCATTGTGTTATTATCTATATCAGTATATAGTAATTAATCTTGTGTTTGATTCGTGTAGGCTGGGGTTTATTGATGGAGGTGTTCAAGGTGACTCCTGGGACAGTCTCCTCCTGCTCAGAACTCATGAATCAAGGCCAGCTGCTCACCATTGCTCCAGGTGATCTGTCTCATCCCTAACTATTATCTGGCAAATTAATTATGTCCCACAAGCAAGCGGAACATGTTACTTTCTACCTTCCGACAATCAACATTGCATGGACCTTATTATATATGCTAATGTTAATACTCTTCTGCCTCACCGTGTGCACTTTCACACTAAATCACACAATTACATGCAAAATAAAACCTCTTTCACATCTATTGTGTCTTCTGAACAGCCCTTAGATGAGTTTAATATTACTTTCAATATGGTTTGTTAACTTTTAGAATGGTAGAGGGATTGGCAACTAAGATACACATAGCAGAAATAAGATTTATATCACGTGTCCTCTGAATGTATACAATTTCAGTGAAGACAGGCCAGTTTGGCACAACAAAATCCTTGACCGGCCATGTCTGACGAAGTATGGTTTAAAAAGTAATTAAGCCCTAGAACTGTGTATCTTTAGATTTATTTTAATTTTTGTTTATTTAATATTTCCAAAATTGAATATGCTCTGGTTTTTGATCTGACAGAGCTTAGGCAAATTAGAAATAAGACAGTACTTTGCTTAAAGCATTGGTGAAACCTGGAAAGTTGCAGGCAATTTTACAGTGGTTTAAAGTATCTGAAAACAATATATGATCTTAAAATTGACATACATACAGGCTATCTGTCTGAAATCCACAAAATAACATCTGCCCTGAGAATTATGATTTCTTGTGACCACTGGGTACTGCCCGTACTAAACAGGAAGTGTGCTGTGTGACCTTGACCTTTGAACTGTCAGGGGGCTCCGTAAGTCACAGGAGGTGTTGTTTACCAATTGTCAAAATTGGAGCAACACATATTTGACCATTTTTTTCCACTATTTAGAGAATAAATTGGAAGATAACACTTATCATGATGATAGTGCATTTTCTTGGCTTTCTTTTGGTGGTAAAATTATTAAAAACGGATGAATATTTATGAAGTTATAAATGAAGAAACATCATTATTTTTTATATTATATATGTTTGCAAAAAAAAGCTTAAAAAAATTCTTTACAGCCCAGCTTTTAAGGTGGAATCCATGCAGCCTTTGATGTCTTCCCATTCAGTGGTGTGAAAACCCCCAAATTTCATCAAAGAGGGTCAGATCATACATTTTACTGATACCAATTATCAGCATTCACAGTTTTGCCATTCAAAGTCCTTTTGATTTAAGGCCAAACCAGTGATCAAAGGGTTTAATGTCACTTTTTCAATATCACAGCCTTTAAGTTAAGGGGGATTCTATGCAGCCTTTGAGTCATGTCTTCCCGTTTTGACAGAAAAGTTTTCACATGCATAAGATACTTTTCAAATAAATAGTATACTTTTCCCATAAATGATATATCTTCCACAACCATAAGATATTTGTCACAACCATAAAATATTTGTCACAACCATGAGTTATTTCATTGATTCAAATAATATTAAAATAATCTTTTGTTGTTCTGAAGTATACTCCTGGCAATAAATTGATAAATTGTACAAAACATCTCCACCGTTTCCCAAGCTGGACAGGTGCCCAACTGGTAACTCATTAGGTGTTTACACGAGATCACAGACCAGCTAAACAAAGCTTGTTGACAAAGTGTTCAATTGCTGGTGTAGGTTCCAGCAGACAACTGATCATCTTTCAAGTGCCACAGAAAGTTGTTAACAGGGAATATTTTGGGTACTACTACATAAAAGCACTGTTTAGGGTATAAACATTCATGTTATGTAAAGAAAATGTGTCTGAAAGTCAGGTTTCATGAATGCTTTAAGACATGCAATCAAATTAAACAATCTATGAATTATTTTTTATGTCAGTCATTAATGGAATATACCTCAACTCTTGCTTATTTCTATGAATAAATTCCACTTTCAGGCGGTGTGAGAGAAGCTTACTTCAGTAATGAGAGTTATAATATAATGTGGGGAAAGCGTATGGGGTTTGCCAAGATTGCCATTGAAAGTAAAGTGGTGGGTATAAGCAACATTCAGCTCTAATATTCATTGGATTACAAACTAAAAACTGTTTATTTTTATTTTCTGAACAAGGAAGCATCAGAATTGCAAATTAGAATCACGATAAAGTAAATAAAATTGGTTTTTATTAATGTAAATCTAAATATCATTTCAGCCAATCATTCCGATGTTTACTCAGAATTCTCGGGAAGCATTCAGATCATTAAGTTTTGGAAGGTGTAAGTATTTTAGTATGTCAGTTTAAGTGCATCAAAACACTTTGGCTTCTCCCATTTAAAAAAATTTGGAAGGGGAAAAAATCTTATCTCATTTTTTTAATGAAAATTTTTGTTGTTGTTTATAGTAAGGTTTTTAGACTCATATTCAAGGGTATTTACGGGTGTTGGTAGTGAGTGCCCCCTAGTGGCAGAGGAGTAAATTACCAAAATACTGTACTTAATGGGAATTGTTACATTTACGGTGTAAAAATACATTCCCTATTAAATTAAAAGCATTCACGGCATGAATCAATATTTAAACACTACAATATTTGAACTATAAGGTATGATTACAAGTATATTTCTTTCAAAATAGTATTTTGCCCTAATTTTCCTTGATGATAGTTTTGATGAGAAATGAAGAAGACAAACAAATAAGTTCTGCAGATTACACAACAGGAGTAGGTTTGTTTTTAGCTGTGTTTATTTCATTTCATTAAGAAGAAAATTCACTGTGATCCAAGTGAAACAGATTTTCTCATTTTGATTTGTATAATTTGGAAATAAAAAGGAAGTTTGTCAATCAGATATATGAAGGGAGGTGAAAAAAATCATATTTTTGAAATGATCAAGTGTGTACTTTACCTCTATTTTTCTCTTAATGTTTTTGAAAGATAGAAAATCTGTTTCACTAGGATCACAGTAAATATTGTTAAGATCACTTTTGCAAAGTTGTTTGGAAATCAACTTTATTATGGTCCCACAATCTGCATAACTTTTTCCCTTTAACATTTTGACATGACAAAAGAAATTTTAGAGCAGTGACATATTACTACGCCACTTTTTATGAGTTAAAAAGATATGAAGCTTTCAATATAATCAAGGAAATTCCATTGTGACTTTCAAATAATAAGTCAATAATTTTTTTACAAAAATGAATACCATAAAATGTCATTTCATGACTTGAAAGTTTTAATTAAAAAGGAACTCTTTTTGACAGTTGAGCATTTATCCCGTACTTTTTTGAAAACGTTCCATTTTTTTTTAAAAAGTAGTTCCCTCAGAAAATCTGCCACCAGAGGACACTCACTACCAACACCCATAAATACCCTTAAATAGTTTTCATAAAAAATAATAGTTTATTTTATATGAAATCTTTTATTTTGAAAGATATACTTAATGTTTGTCATTTTTTATCATCATCAAACTGAGCATTATTATTTAGAAATATCTTCTATTTTCATACAGAAACCTTTAGAATGAGAACATTATGCGGACACAAGTTGCATTATATTTGCATAGTTTATAGTTTGTATTATATACAAATGTATCAATTACCAGTATACACAAGTTTTACCAATAACTGGCAAAATTTGGCTTATTTTATACAATTCACCGAAATATATACATTCTCACAATAAAACTCATTTGAATTTCTGATTTATTTCAGCTTTATTTAGGTGGATATATGAAAAAACTAGATTACCAATTGTGCCAATATACGGAGGATTTCCTGTCAAGTTGAGGTTTGTTGTAAATACAATATAAGGCCAGGGGGTTTTGTTTCTCAAAGCAACCCATCTTTAGTTTTTTCGGAAGAGAAAATAGATTTTTAGTGTCCACTGAAATAAAATATTGTGCAGTTGTGACTGCCAATGTTGCATAATTATTACAACAGAAATTGTTTTTTAATTGCAGAACATTTTTGGGAGATCCTATTAAATATGAACCTGGGTTAAGCCCAGAGGGGCTTACAAAAAAGGTAAATTATTTTAAATGCATTGGCAGCTTCATGTTTCCAAATTTGTTTCCCGGTGTATAAATATTCATGTATTCATGCATTCATGATATATCTTGAATGATCTCAGTAATAGTAATAAATGTGAAGTATATTGAAATTGGCTTAGATTTACCAGTAGTAATTATTTAAGATATTGTATGAAGTTCAATAAACATTTATAAATATGCATTTTATCAGTGTCAAGTCCATGATTTTATTAAGGCTTTTTCCACAGAAAAACTAGACTCCTGAACAATTTGCTGGATATTCTGATTCAACTGAAAAACAAGATTTGTCTAATTTAACTGTGTGATTTCAGTGAGAAATCTTTTTGCTTCACACCTCATTTAATTTAATGATGAGAATTAGATTTTCTTTTATGGATATTTCAGGTGCAGGCAGCAGTACAGAATCTGATCATCAGACACCAGCCTTGTCCTGGAAATATCCTGCGAGCGTTGTCGGAGCGATTTTACACCCCAGAGCACTGCAAGGTGACATGATGCTCACACCATCTCTGTCTCTTTACTGTCCATTTGAAACATGTCATAATTCATGTGATACTTTTTGAAGTGAACTGGATTAAAACTGCCAAAGTTTATATGATTATAGATGATAAACTTCACACTTAGCAGACTGACAACCTACTCAGATTCAGCAGTGCAGAAAGTCAGCCTAGCTGTTTCAAGCTTAACAGTTTTCATCAAAAGTGAATTATCTGCTGATTTTGTTTGCATTTAATGTGAATTAGTAGGACCAAATCGGGAAATAATAAGTAATTTTAATGATTTTTATAGATATTTTCTTCATTTCTCAATTGCTCTTATTACTATTTTTACTGGTATATAAGTAGAGTAATAGTGATAAGTGATGTGTTTACATAAAGGTAGATCATCAAATCATTCCACAGCAGTAACCGTGGCAACCCTGTACCAACTCCTGTTATTTGAAGTCAAATATTAACTGTGCCATTGTACTTGTAGATTTAGATATTGTTCCCTTCTCAGTTTGAGTAAATTTTTTTAGCCCACCAATAAGAGTTTAAACCCTAAAGGACTGGACTATTTAAATTTTGTTGATTGGCAGGCCTAACCATTTTTTCTTGACTAGTGCATCTGCACACTAAATTTTTTCAATTATCATTCAATATGCTCAACAAAGTATTGGACCAAACGTTCATGATTTAAGGAGTCAGTTGTGATCATGTTAATATTTTAACAAGTAGTAACCCTAAAAAATGTAACAAAATGACGTCATCAAGGCAGAACAGTTGGGATGTTAACATCCTTCCTGTCCAGTGCTTGTGGTGTATGTTGAAGTCCTTCCCATCCATTAGGGGTTAGCAGTAGGGCTTGGATGTTGCTTACTTGAATGTATCATCAATCAATACAAAGGGCAGAAATCTGTTATTGGTATGCTCAGTGCTAGTATACCCTGATCTTTAGTTTTGACATCATAGTGCTCAGTTGTGATATCAACTGTTATCTTCATAATTATTAAAGACAAGTCCACTTCGTCCATATTTATCGTTCCATGATATTTATTTCACACCCTGTACGGGACAATTTTTTTTTAAATCAGATAAATTCATGCACTCCTTAGTTTCTGAATGAATCAGTTAAAGATGAAGATTTGGTGACTGACAAGGCAATATATTTTACAATGTACAGTAATCAAGAACACAATCCATTGAATAGACTTGATTTTTATGATTCAATCAAGGATCATATTTTTGTGAACAATCTAGCATATCCTTTTTCTGGATATATTAAAACACTGATTTACTCAAAATGTCTGTGGGAGATTGTCCTTTCACTATAGTCCTCGATCACCATTGTCAGTTGAATAATGTGGCCAAAGAAATAAATATTTTATGGATATCTACTTTTTTAAGGCAAGATTTTTGACATATCATTTCAGATGTTATTTTGGATACAACTGATATTTTCTTTTTGATATATATTGATTCATAATTATATTTCTTTTGTTATCAACCCACCTAAAATTTGGTGAAAAATCATTTTCATTTACTGTCTGGGTTTATTTTCTTATATTTCAGGATTATTTAATGTGGTATACAGTTTGTTAAGCATCTCATTTTACTTTGAAAAATACATTTGTGGTTGTGAATATTTACCTTAAGAATGTCATAGATATATAGAAGACATCAGTCTCGGAGTTGACTGCATGTTCATGTGGAAATTATGAAAAAAGTCAACTTAGATTTAATAACTGTAATGCTTTCCAGATATGAAGTTATCAGTTGTCTTCATGTGGTTTGTATTGATTTAATGAGAGAAATTTATTATTTTATTTATGATGTGGTATATTTCCACCTTGTGGACATTATTATCAATTTTGAAAGATCCTTGTGCTACTGGATACATTCAAAATGGGACTTTATATTAAATGTTCTTGTATCTTGTCCACTATTGTGATTAAGATCAATTGAATTTGTGATTGGCAAAATAGTTGTTATATTAAAGATAAAATTTGATGTAGTGCTCATTCCAGACTAATTATGTTTATTCCAGTTATGTTGGTATTTAAAAATAATATATAAGAATTGACTTGCTAGTCGGCAGTGGGACTCCAAGTATCTCTACATAATATAGTATGTATCTTGGTAGGTTTATTCTTTCACATTTTCCCTGTTCTGTTGCACGCCTTATTTGTCACCATTTATTTTTACAGAGAACATTGCATAAAAGTATAAATACGGGTCCAATGAAATGTATATGAGATTGATAGTCAGATGATAAAGTTTACCATGTCAAGCAATAAGTCCAGGATTTGAGTGAAAATAATATTATACATGCAGAACAGTTAACTATAATTGTGACATTTCTTTCTGCACTAAAGCATCTTACATCATGATTTGCAAGACTATCCATAAGATTTGATTGAACTCCATTCAAAGTAATGCCTTTTTGTATATCATGTAGGTCTGCATATCTGTAAATAATGATTTTATATAGTTTCAAATATTTTGCTGTTGCAGGCTGAAATGTTCCTTTAAATAAATTCACAACCCTAGTATATTGTAAGGACTTTCTTTTGCATTTTTCAATGTATTAAATGTTCAGCCTTTAAGAAATGAGGCATATTTTGAGCAACTTATGATTTTATGATTTTGACCAACCATGATTTTAGTGCTTTCACAGCTTGGCAAACAGAATCACAAATGAACAATACAGGTGAATGCTTTCACCAATATCCCCACTTCAACTTATTATTCTCGAACACTGGTTCCATACCAAAGACTTTCCTTTCAATAAAATGTCATGAAAGAATAAAATTTAATGAAAGAAATCATCTATTTTATATTTTTAGATTAGGAGTGATATTATAGGATCAGAGTAAAATATTCATTTGAAAATATCTTCCAAAAAGCAAATATCAGTGTGACCAAATGAAGTAAAGATTTATATACACTAAGTTATCATGATGTGTGGGATATGCTTCTTCAAATCTTAAATCAGCTCCTTCCAATTAAAGATTTAGAGTGACAAAATAAATTTGTGTAATGAATGTAAGAAATTGATATATTTATTGTACATAATATATATTATAAAGATGCAAAGAAAAAATTGTCCTTTGTGTTTTTGTTCCAAATTCCAGATCTCAACAACTATATCTGTACATGTTTTAGAAAAAAAAATTAAATGTTCTTGTATAAATATGTTCGAAATGTTTGGATCGTGTGATGTAAAAAGAAGAAAAACCCAAATTCATACCCCCAAGCCCCATAAATTCATTGAGGATTGATTGTAAGATAAACATTAACTTGCTCTGTGAATCCCATTCTTTGTAAGCAAATTTCACTGAACTCTTTAGCAAATATCAAGAAATAATTAGATTAGCTGATCTATCAGCAGACAAATATTAACACTAGTAATGGTTGGACACTGAAAACTGTCTTCTCTCGGAAACAACCAAGAGGACACACGTTCCTGGTCATGGACAGAGCTGAGTCAATTCGGCTCAAGAATTTTTTTCCATTTGGCTTTGAATTTTTCAATAATCTAATATCTATCACTGAGTAGTCAGGGAAGCTGCCATTTTAAATAACATGGCAAATATTAGCCAATGAGAATCGAGATGACAGGTGGTGACGAAAAATTCATGTAACATGCATTTTGATTTGTAAAAAATATCTGCTTAAGTCTGCACTGGGAAAGGATTAAAATGATCATTTATGAAGCGATTTCCATAAAATGTTCACAAACATTCTGAAAAAAAATCAATGTTCAGTGTAGCTCTAATGCCATTGGCCTATGTTATATTTATTACATCCCAACATGTATCAGAAATATGAAATCGTATGACAGCCACCATAGAGGTTGCAATGAACAATGGTGGAACCAAAGAGAAATCTCCTTATCGACTCATGTAATTACCAATCTATTATGGTAAATCCTTCAAATAAAATGAGTTTTGGCACCTAATGGACTTATTTATGCATTATTTATAACAAGACATAGTTAAATGGCAGCAAAGATGACAGAGTGATAGTTCAGCTGAAGTAGGGAAATTTCGTGTGTGTGAACTTTGTTACTTATTTACTATTCACAGTTCATTATTCATTTTTTTTCCTAAATTTGTAGTAAACTATGTCAACATGACAGATTTCCAGGGGTCCATGCACTCTCCACAGCAGATCCAGGATTTATACCTGGCTCTGCAACCATTGACCAAATTCAGTGAGTACTGAGAGGTCACGCCCATAACAAGTGACTACAACAACAAATACAAGTGGAATTCCAAGGTCACCAAAAGTTGTATGAGGGTTGAAGGGTGTCCAATCATTTGTGACTTTTGAATTGAATATTCTTCTTTTTTTAATATTATAAACTAAGTTTGATTAATAATGGTAATTTTAAAATTGTATGTGGCGCCATCTTGTAACTATCCAGTGTGCCATGAAAATATTTTATGGCTAGCATCTTTGGACACCCCTCAACCCTCATGCAAAATATGGTGACCTTTGAATTGACCTGTGCTGATCTTTTCCGCTCGTTTCATATAAAGTGTTGATAATTTTATTTTTTTGGGTTTTCATTAATATAAAGTGCCACAAAATACATCCCAGTGACATTTTGAAAACAATATTGCAAATATGACATGTTTACAACCTCATCTATCGATTTTGAAAAAAATCTGAATAATGAACTGTGAAAAGTGAATAAGTAACAAATTTCACACACGTTGGTTATGTTTGTAGTTTTGTTTTGGTTAGAAAGTGAGTTGGGCGGGCATTGTGAGTACACATGTGCGCACCTGTCTGTGGATTATGCAACCCACCTTACGGAATAGGTTGAGACAATGTCATGCCTATTGGGGCAGATGTAGTGTATGACTCTACCTCGCCATGCAGAGTAGGGTCCATGAGGAAAAGGGGAGGAATCAGACTGTCACATAATGCTGAAATATGTTTTACCTCAATTGGTAACGTCTGAGAAATTGGCAGGAAATTATATATCGAATACTCTAAAAAAAATCGTGAAGTTTGTAGGGTATTCTATATTTGATATTCTCCAGGAGAATATCCAACAACATCGTGAAGTTTGTAGGATGTTCTATATTTGCTATTCTCCTGGAGATCTTTATTACATATTCAGCAAGTCCCTAGTTCCAGCTCCAATTTTTGGAACAATCCTCGGAACTATCCTTTTTACTGTTGACATGGACGTACCTCAGGTGACAAACACATGAAAACTGTTTTATATCCATCACAAATTTCTGGGGAATCCCTTCAAAGGATTAAGTTATATACTCTGCATGGCGAGGTAGAGTCATATACTACCTCTGCCACAATAGACATGTATTTGTCGTTGTAGTCACTTTCTGTGTGGCTGTGTTATTACATGTGACAAAATATTTTACTTGGTGTCGATTTGCTTCTAAAAGAAGCTTGTTATGGGCGTGAACTCTCAGTACTCGCTGATTATAGTCGATGCTTGTAGAGCCAGGTATAAATCCTGGATCTGCTCTGGAGAGAATAAGTTATAAAATCTCATTCAATTTTAATATCTTTACCCAAAGATCATTAACAGTGTATATGTGAACACCTGACCAGTGGTGTATCAGTTTAACGTCCAGGTAAAATGCCGTTTAACTGATTTTCTGATCTGTATACTTTTTTAATGTTTGCTTTTATTATTGTGAAGAAGATATCGCAGATCATATGCTATACAAATGCGTTTATAAAATTATTATGTTCAGAATAAACATGCTGCCGGGTAGCACATGCACAAGCCACTGTACAACACACACTGCTAAAAAAACTTTATATATTCTAGCCTACCACGATACCAAATAATATCTGAAAATCTACTGAGAAAATAAAGAGTGACCTAGTTTGTGACCTCAGTGTTTTTCCATCCAGTGATCATGAAGGTCACCTGTCCAAATCTTCTCCTAGCTGTACCATGCAAAAAGGGTTATGTTATAATTTATCACATATATTTATAACATATATTTATCATATATATTATCGCATGTATTCACGTTACAGATAATTACTTCCACAAGCAGAGATGTATTTATATTTATATGACATTGTATAAATATCAAATGCTTTAAAGACTAAATAATTCAAGCGATCAACCAAGCACAATGTGCAACACTCTCATATCAGATATCAGCGTCACAGTGAATTTCCAGGTTTCTAGAGCATGATTCTAGGAAGGTCTTTATGTACATTCCTGTAAAAGGTTGTTCATCTGGAATGGCAAGTTTGGCTTGAGGGTTTTCGTACCTTATTGTTTAGTATGCTCTGTACCAACAGATCCAAACTATGTTGACATCATTTTTTTCTCTTAGATGAGAGCAAAGTAAACAAACAAATGATGTGAAATCGGGAATGATAATATTAACAAAACACACAGCCACTGAACACGGCTGGAAAGGAGATAGAAGAATCTTCAAACACACAGCCACTGAGCACGGCTAGAAAGGAGATAGAAGAATCTTCAAACACACAGCCACTGAGCACGGCTAGAAAGGAGAAAGAAGAATCTTCAAACACACAGCCACTGAGCACGGCTGGAATGAGATAGACGAATCTTCAAGCAAAGCTGGCATAAGAACAATCTTCTGGCGACACTATTAAGATACCGCCATACTTTATATAAAGATAGTGGCCAGTATGAGTTTGGACATGCTATTCAATGTAACCCAAAGTTACTTGGAGAATGCCTATGAGCAGTTTCGGGATGTTGTGGAGGTGTACTATCATGGCTATATAGAATGGCTGCTGTATATTCTCTACCCCATCGTACTGACATGTCTCATGCCTGTAGTCATATTCATCTTCTTCTATGGATCCTCCATCTTTCTGCACCTGTATAAGATCAGACACCTCATCTGGGATGCGTGGAATAATAACATATGGGAGTGTGGCCAGAAGATGGTGTGTGCCTTCTGGGAGGCATGCGGACAATTGTGGCATGGTGGGTACAGCTCTGCTAAGTAGCTAGGTGCTGCATGATAAACACAGCTGTGCTTGATCACTAGGCAAATAGTATGTGTGGCAAGGTGAGCACAACTGTGTTAGATCACTAGGCGAATGGTATGTGTGGCAAGGTGAGCAAAACTGTGTTAGATCACTAGGCGAATGGTATGTGTGACAAGGTGAGTACAACTGTGTTAGATCACTAGGCGAATGGTGTGTGTGGCACAGCGAGTACAACTGTGTTAGATCACTAGGTATGTGTGGCAAGGTGAGTACAACTGTAGTGAATGTTATGTGTAGTAAGGTGAGTACAACTGTTTTAGATCACTAGGCGAATGGTGTGTGTGGCAAGGTGAGTACAGCTGTGCTAGATCGCTAGGCAAATGGTGTGTGTGGCAAGGTGAGTACAGCTGTGTTAGATCACTAGGCGAATGGTGTGTGTAGTAAGGTGAGTACAACTGTGTTAGATCACTATGCGAATGGTATGTGTAGTAAGGTGAGTACAGTTGCAATTGTGTTAGATCACTAGGCTAATGGTGTGTGTGGCACAGCGAGTTCAACTGTGCTAGATCGCTAGGTGAATGGTATGTGTGGCAAGGTGAGTACAACTGTGTTAGATCACTAGGCGAATGGTATGTGTGGCAAGGTGAGTACAACTATGTTAGATCACTAGGCGAATGGTATGTGTAGTAAAGTGAGTACAGCTGTGTTAGATCACTAGGCGAATGTTATGTGTGGCAAGGTGAGTACAACTGTGTTAGATCATTAGGCGAATGGTATGTGTAGTAAGGTGAGTACAGCTGTGTTAGATCACTAGGCGAATGGTATGTGTGGCAAGGTGAGTACAGCTGTGCTAGATCACTAGGCGAATGGTGTGTGTAGTAAGGTGAGTACAGCTGTGCTAGATCACTAGGAAAATGGTGTGTGTAGTAAGGTGAGTACAACTGTGTTAGATCACTAGGCGAATGGTATGTGTAGTAAAGTGAGTACAGCTGTGTTAGATCACTAGGCGAATGGTATGTGTGGCAAGGTGAGTACAGCTGTGCTAGATCACTAGGCGAATGGTGTGTGTAGTAAGGTGAGTACAGCTGTGCTAGATCACTAGGAAAATGGTGTGTGTAGTAAGGTGAGTACAACTGTGTTAGATCACTAGGCGAATGGTATGTGTAGTAAAGTGAGTACAGCTGTGTTAGATCACTAGGCGAATGGTGTGTGTGGCACAGCGAGTACAGCTGTGCTAGATCGCTAGGCAAATGGTGTGTGTAGTAAGGTGAGTACAACTGTGTTAGATCACTAGGCGAATGGTGTGTGTAGTAAGGTCAGTACAACTGTGTTAGATCACTAGGCGAATGGTGTGTGTGGCAAGGTGAGTACAGCTGTGTTAGATCACTAGGCGAATGGTGTGTGTGGCAAGGTGAGTACAACTGTGTTAGATCACTAGGCGAATGGTGTGTGTAGTAAGGTCAGTACAACTGTGTTAGATCACTAGGCGAATGGTGTGTGTGGCAAGGTGAGTACAGCTGTGTTAGATCACTAGGCGAATGGTGTGTGTAGTAAGGTGAGTACAACTGTGTTAGATCACTAGGCGAATGGTGTGTGTAGTGAGGTCAGTACAACTGTGTTAGATCACTAGGCGAATGGTGTGTGTGGCAAGGTGCGTACAGCTGTGTTAGATCACTAGGCGAATGGTGTGTGTAGTAAGGTGAGTACAACTGTGTTAGATCACTAGGCGAATGGTGTGTGTAGTAAGGTCAGTACAACTGTGTTAGATCACTAGGCGAATGGTGTGTGTGGCAAGGTGAGTACAGCTGTGTTAGATCACTAGGCGAATGGTGTGTGTGGCAAGGTGAGTACAACTGTGTTAGATCACTAGGCGAATGGTGTGTGTAGTAAGGTGAGTACAACTGTGTTAGATCACTAGGCGAATGGTGTGTGTGGCAAGGTGAGTACAGCTGTGTTAGATCACTAGGCGAATGTTGTGTGTAGTAAGGTGAGTACAGCTGTGTTAGATCACTAGGCGAATGGTGTGTGTGGCAAGGTGAGTACAGCTGTGCTAGATCGCTAGGCAAAAGGTGTGTGTGGCAAGGTGAGTACAGCTGTGTTAGATCACTAGGCGAATGGTGTGTGTGGCAAGGTGAGTACAACTGTGTTAGATCACTAGGCGAATGGTATGTGTAGCAAGGTGAGAATTACTGGCTTCAGCATGATGAGTTCAGCTGTGTTGGAATTCTGGCTTCAGCATGATGAGTTCAGCTGTGTTGGAATTCTGGGTACAGCATGATGAGTTCAGCTGTGTTGGAATTCTGGGTACAGCATGATGAGTTCAGCTGTGTTGGAATTCTGGGTACAGCATGATGAGTTCAGCTGTGTTGGAATTCTGGGTACAGCATGATGAGTTCAGCTGTGTTGGAATTCTGGGTACAGCATGATGAGTTCAGCTGTGTTGGAATACAAAGCACAGCATGGTCCGATGAGATCATGTACAGTTGATTGTTTCAGGTTTTCTTGATTAAATTTTGTTTTATTACAGAAATGTATATTTGTAAACATGTGTGCTTACTTCTTTAGGACACGAGGTGATAGGATTGGAGAATATACCCCTGGAGGGGCCTGCGCTTATAATATATTACCATGGTGCCATACCCATAGACCTCTACTACCTTATTGCTAAAGCCAAGTTCTACAGAAACAGGCTAATTATGTCCATTGGAGACAGGTTCATGTTCAAAATACCTGGTAAATATGTACCATAGGGTTGTTTTGTTTTATTTGTTTGTTGATGCCACGATTTGTTGGTATCTTTTCCTACATAGTTGCAAAAAGCCTTTTACTTGGAATTCGCTTTAAAGATTGCCATTTTAGCACGTTTTGAATTATTAGGTCTGATCAAAAAGGAGGTCTCTAATAGTCAGGGAGAGTAGCTCAATAGCAGTTCACAAGTAAGATTCTCTTCCAAACTACATTAAGATTCACCTAAAAATTCAATTATCATTAAAAAAAAGTTAAATTTGAAAGTGGTCCATGCATACATACAAGAAATGAATGCACTTTAATGTACAATGTATTAATGGAAAGAAAAAGTATAAAATGGTTTTCAAACGTATTGCCAACCCTAGGCCTACAGATGTTGATGGAAACCTTCAATGTGATACCCGGGTCCATGTCCCAGTGTATGGAGCTGATGAAACAAGGCCATATATTGAGCATCGCTCCGGGAGGCCTCAGGGAGGCGCTGTTTGGGGATTCCAACTACTTGCTAATGTGGGGAAAGAGGACAGGCTTTGCCAAGATAGCAATTGAAACACACGTGGTAGGTTTGATTATGTCAAGATAATTTGATTTGTGATATTTCTCTTTTGCTTGAATCCTCTCTGACAAATGTCTTTTCACTTCTGGTTGTAATCAATCGCTTACTGTTGTCATGGAATATGTATATTTGAAAATTGTTGTTTTCAGCCCATCATTCCGATGTTCACCCAAAACCACAGAGAGGCTTTCAGAACAGTGAACTTTAGTAATAAACCTTTTATTGTATAAATATTCGTTGTAACCTCTTATTTAACGCTCTATAAAAGACGTATCATATTATAAATCAGGGTAACGTAATTTATTTATGTATTGGAACACATTTTCTGACCAATTGATGTTTCATGCTATTTCTATGATATTAAAAATAATCCAGAACTACTTTTATTGTGTAACTTAATCATTTAATGGTTTGTGTTGTGCACGTTAGTGTACGGTTGGCGCAGAGGTGGTACATATCTCTACTTATTGATGATTTGTATTTATATAAGGAATACTAAGGTGGATATATGAAAAGACGAGACTTCCGGTAGTTCCAATATACGGTGGCTTCCCCGTAAAGATGAGGTACAGTTAATGGTGATAATTTCATTCACATTTTATAGTTAAATATATATTAAGGTTAACTGAGCTTTGGTGATAAGAGTGTCTTTTACGCTTGATTGCAGAACATTTCTTGGGGATCCTATATACCATGAGCCTGGAATAACACAAGAAATGTTGGCATTAAAGGTATTATTGACAGATTAATCTTTTATAAAATATCACCTTTGTCCAATTTACATAGATTTATAAACGTTATCCACGCGAGAGGTTAAAGAGCACATCTTAAGTAAAATACTAATGGTGTGATTTGAATTCAGGTACAATCTGCCATTGAAGACCTCATTGAGAAACATCAGAAAAGACCAGGAAACATCTTTCGAGCCCTGTCTGAGAGATTCTATACATCAAAGAAATACAAATTGTCATGAGAGGTATGGGTGTGTAAAGAATAATATAATGATAATAATAACAATGAGACATGTACACAGTGCTATATCTTAGCGATTTGGTTCAGAATCTGAATTCCATTTTGAGAGATTTTCCTTCCATTTTTAGTTATTTGCGTATAAATTTCGACATTACTCTCACCACTTTATTGAAGCTTTGTAGATATTATGGCGATATTATTCCAGTATATCACACATGAGTTTTTATCATTTTGTAACACTCAAATCTCTTTAGAGAAAATATCAAACTTTGAAAGGAAAGTCTTTGTGTGGAAAGTGGGAGGTTAATTAAAAATTTGATTAAGACAAGGTCGCGGACGCATTCACACGTATTTATTTGTGATCTGTTAAGTGCTCAAAACACTTAATGAGAATTCACATAACTGGCAGGGCATGGCCAATCGGTGTCATTTGTTGTGTTAGAAAGAAAGTACATTAAGGTAAAGCTAATCTTGATATCTTTTTCTCAACAAAAAGGTCTATCATATTTTACACTTCTCACATGCCTGTGTGGTCGTGATTTCAATTAATTACAATTAAATATTAGAACGGTTTGTGAATTACCAATAACATTTAACTTTTTATTATTGTAGATGGAGATGAAGTTATTCCACCATCACTTCATTTTTTTATAATTATAGTGACCGATATACTAACTCTTTATGGGTTGTGTAATCAAGATTCAGATTATGTATTGTATATATGTGTATATATATGTTTCTGGGGATTTGCTCTTGTTAATAAAGAGGTAGCACCCTGAACTCACACAGGCATGTCTTAATAAATAAAATGGAAATTCAAAGTTGAGACAAAATCTGTATATGTATATATTACTATGCCGCTTAAATAAATAAAATCAATCAGGTAAAAAATGTAGTAGGTGTCATCATATGAATTTCATAAATTTGGAAATATAGTATACAAAGTAATCGTATTATATTATGAACAAAGTAGCAGCAAAATATCAGTATTCATCAATCACTCAAGTATTACTAAATCCCTAGCCATTGTACTAAAACCTAGCAAAAAAGAATATTTGTCTATTTATTATATATTGTTCATTACAGTTTTATTCAAGCGATTTAGGTGAAGGTAGGCAAAATGGCTTATTTTTACATTGAATGTTTATCAGTTAACCTTTTCAATAAAGCAAATTTTGTTAATCAACTACTTTTGTGGATCAGTTGATTTTTTGTGTTATTAGGTTATTATTTGTGAATTAGGACATCATTGGTGAATTATGTGAAATATTTGTAAAGTTAACTATGTTTAACCAGTAATTGAATTATGAATCAAATAAATTAATTGTTGATAAAGTATAGTAAAGTATTTCTTTGTGAATTAATAACATTTACATAAATGTTTGAAATGTCAATAATAGACAATGTGAATAGCTGCTTGATCCACATATTATGTATATATTATTATCATCAGCTACTCGAAACCAAATGATAATAAAGTATATCACCTCATCAAGTTCCTGAGAATAGAAATTTGAAAGAAAATAGATTAAACGATAAAAAGCTACTTTTATTGGCCAGTTAGATTAGTTTGTCTACCTCCACAGGATTACAGATGCATTGAGCTGTGCTGACTCAGTTTGAGCTGTGCTGAGTCTCAGTTTTTAAAAATGTATTAAGGATTACAAAAATAAATAGTAAACTACAAACCTAGAATCAAGTGTTTTGTCTTTCTCAGTTTGAGACTTCTGTAGAAGAGCAATGTTGGGGTGATGGTGTTAGCTTCCACTTTGAAAGCTGGGTAAATATACTTTAAATTATGATCTCTAAAGTAATGGTTAATACAGCTCTTGATAAGGTCTTTGACCTGTGTTATTAAATTGTGCCATCTCGATATTTCAGAATAACTCCTTTATGACAGGTGGAGATACACAGGCACTGTTAAAATATTCACTGTCTGTCTTACATCTAACACACTCGATGTGTTTGCCGTCACCAGTTTGGGTCACCATGTTTTAATTTTTCGCGACTGTCATTCACCATTTCCACTTCATTTTGTAGAGAATTTAATTATGATATAGAAGATTTTTTGATAACTTTTTTAATAACAAACCATGAAAAACTAACCATAAAAAAACATGCCACAGATACAATAAACAAAAAAACTGTGGTCTTGGTCTGTTCCATGACGTCACACTCATTCCCCACACACTCATACATGGCCATATTGTTTGTATTTGTTTGTTTGGCGTATTTACATCACTTCCAACATTATTTTATTCATTTCGTGATGAGACTTTCTTGTAGCAGATAGAGTACTGCCTCACTTTCCAACCACCAATCATTGACATGCCAACGCACCCGGTCACAGATTTACAAGGACAATTGGTTCACCCTTTGGCACGGGCCTCAGCTCATGCATGAAATTGTATCATGAATTCAACCTCGGCACGGCCAGGGATCGAACCCATGACCTTTGGATCACCACAGAGGAACTGGTGTTAATAACCAACTGCGCCAAAGCCTTATCTGGCCGTATTAAAGCTCAGGAAAGTATCCCACACATGAGTCTATTCCCCTTTAAAGCACTCTTAATAAATCATCTTCATTTAGGAGATTAGGGTTTGAGCATATGGTCATGCATGTGAGTCTTGCCCACCAGAATATCATTAGAAATATCAGAATTGACCGATCTCGATCTCATGACCTGCAATCAATTAGTTGGCCGAGAGAGTAACCAATAATAATCTGTATGAACGGTCATTTATTCTGTCACTAATCACTTCTTAGCCAGATTTTTATGGATAGTCATGACTTGCGGTTGATCCTGTGCGCACCTTTCTATCTTTGGTGGCAGGTACTGATGATATAGAAGTCCCATTTGGAAGGTAATATACTAATTAGTATGGTTTATCCTTACATTAAGGTATAGTTTATGTCCCTTTTTTGTAATCATAATTATGCACTTAAAAAAACGTGTTTACAGTTCTAGGATTAAAAGAAAATTATGTTTTTTTGTAAATAGAGGAATCTTGACCAGGCAATGCAAGTAGCAGTAGCATATACTTGTGTTTCCAGAATACCATATATTTCTTATCCGAATTGTTTGTTGTTTGCAGACTAAATCTGACTCTGTGAGCAAATACGCGAAAATGGCAAGCACACAATACTGGCAATACCCTGGGTCGACAATATGTGTATTATACATTTTATAAATGTCAACAAAGAATGTTAGAGAGGAAAAAGTATGTTGCATGTCTAGCCCATTAAACAAGCACACACCGCTTCAACACCACAACACATCATTTGGACATCTTGAGAGATCTGTCAAGGAAGGCTGAAATGGAGTGGTGGATATTGTATTTTGCACTTATTTGCATTGCCTGCCCAGTCAGCGTCGCCATCTTAGTCTATTTGAGCGGCCTGATTTTTCATATGTACAAAATCTTCTACATTCTCCAGAAGGGGCATTACAATGATGCAGAATTCGTTGACAATGGCCAAAGGCTGGTCAGTTCATTTTGGTTGTCCCATGCTAATATCTGGTTTGGTAAGTTTATTTACCCTATATCCCATTTTTGATATTGGTCTGGAAACCACCATTACAATGGTGATGTGCTGTACTAGCCTTTTATCTTATAAAAAGTAAATTATCATACATGCGTTAATAAATTGATACACGCTTTGAGTAGTTTATTATCACGTCTTAAGGGTTTCCCTTTCTAAATAACAAACCGTCTCAGGTATTTAAAAAATAATGAACTTTTATCCCGACGTTTGATTATTGTATTGCAATCATCTGTGTCTTGTAATTTGGTATACATCTTAATCATTAAGATTTTCATGAAAGCACAGAAGTCACAGGCAATTTTAGCTAACTCATCTTTAAAATGGTGCAGAAATTCATGTAGGAGTCGTTCATCCCGATGTAGGGTAATATAATAACATATGATCACAAAGTTTAGGGTTTTTATATTACATAAGGAAAAAATGCTTGAAAATCTTATTTCAGGAAAGTTTTAATATAATATAAATATATTTAAAAGTAACATTTGCTTCTAGATTTTAAAGTATTTTATTAACAATTATGTTAGTTTGACATAATAAATCAATTCAATTCATGAATGAATATAGTGGCTTAAGTAAACTGAAATATGAGACCGTCACAGCAGAATATTTACAAAATATTCTTGATCATTCTATAAAATGTTTATGGTAAAGTATGACGATCATCGGTGCAAAATTAGAAAGATTTTTTCAAAAAGGAAACCATAGTGTGCTGCTATCACTGTAGAAATTATTTAATTTACAGAAATATAATAATCTTGCTGCATACAATATAATTTGAAGGTTTCACAATATGATTGACAGAAGCACGTGTTTGTAGCGTACAAACTAATGACGTTTTTTCTTCAGGTGGGAAATCTTTAGGAAGTTCAATTTCGATAAATACTGTGCTGTATACCTTGGGGTTGTGTAATTACAAAGAATTATTTCTGATATCAAGATAACACATGGAGCATATGGAGCATATATCGTTTCCTCATTTCCTCATATGAAATTAATAACTCATATCATTGTGATGTTCCCACACATCGCTACCAGAAAAAGAAATGGCTCGATTCCAAAGATCCAAGTGCGGACTTCACAGAAATTGTTAAGTTATGGATCCGAACTAAATGGAAAAATTGGCAATTTGTCTGATTCGAAGAACGTTAATAAAGCAGACATTCTTCTAACATTTGTATAAGTGTACTGATATTCAACACATCCAACACATAATGTACATAATGCATACATTACATAAGATACATTATGTCACAGTTTTTTACACGTAAGACCAAAATGCCCAAATTAATGTAAGAATATATAAAAAAAGAACCCCATACTTCCCTCCGCTCCTTTACAAATCAAAGTCGCATTATATGTAGTGTTCTCCAATCACCACCAATTGGCAAAGCCTAGATAGGTAATCTGGAGAGGTTTGAGATTATTGTTTTTTCTGTATAATACCATTTCCATGAGAATTTCTAAATACCCAACCCTTTTAGTCATAATTCATATTTTATGTATGATTATATCTAAGATCTCCCAAAAAAGCTTGATTATTCTTTGGATAACATTAAATAAAAAAATGTTTGAATGGGGCAATTTGAAAGCCAAACCTTTTTGGTAAGCAGGCAGATTAAATGCTTTGCGGTCAATTCATTAAAAATCATAACTATTTATTGATGGGGGCCATAGTATCAGGCTCCATTTGTGTTTTCACAATTCTACCACACATGCATCCCATGGAGGCCTAAATAGGATGACCTCAACTATGCCCTTGACTTGGTCATAGCTTGGAGTAATCATAATTACTCCAAGGTCATAGCAATACATTATAGACAACGTTTTTGACATTTTGCTATGATTTGCTATATCTTAAAGGCACTAACCTACTGACTTACCTTAAATAGTGAATACTTAAAATCGCGACTGATTTAGCAAGAACATGATGAAGTCACAAGTTTTTGACATTCTGTAGATGAGAATGAAGACCTTACCACACCTCCAAGTGATATCTGGATGGAGGTGAATCAATTAATTTTCTTTTCTTCTTTTATTAATGTCAGGATATGAAGTTGTTGGCTTGGAGAAGATTCCTAAACAGGGGCCAGCTTTGCTTGTATATTATCATGGCGCGTTACCGATCGATATTTTCTATTTGGTTTCAACTATTAAATTCTCCAAAAACAGGTTGCTAATGAGCATTGGTGACAGATTTCTATTCAAAATCCCCGGTAAGTGGTCTAGTTATTTGGGTATTATATTTAATTTACTCTTTTCAATGATTGTAAGAGCAGGAAAGGGTAAAATAAAACAATTTCTTATTATAATGTTTCGTTATAATATTTGAAACCAAGAGGATAGCAAATCAAACAGGAAAGAAAATAATAACTCTATATTTGACATATCGTACCTACAACCTTCATCTTGAAAAACCTCTATTAAATGTATTTTATATTTGAGTCATACTATTTACTATATATAGGTTTACAATTATGCCTTGAGAGCTATGGTGTTATACCTGGAAACGTTCAACAGTGTACCAAACTATTGAAAAATGGACATCTCTTATGCGTTTCCCCAGGTATATTATCATCATCATCATCATTACTATTATTATTAATTCATGATTTGTAATGGGGTAGAACAATTAACTCTTCAATAACCCCAAATCCAACAAAACAGTCTTTTCTAAATGCAACAATTATACCTATTAAGACTTATCTTGCAATCTTTATCCTGCGAACATCATTGAAACCTGTGAAGATCTCGAGTTATTCTATTCAAAGAGAAATGTTTTCCAGTCAAGGCGACATTACAAAGACGTGGTACTGTGAAAAGTTAGCGAAACATGATCAAATTGTTTATAATCCAAGTTACAAACAGTAGAGTAGCAACATTTCCTTTTAAGTCAGATATCACTTTGTTGTTCAAATGTATAGGGGGTCTGCGTGAAGCGTTATTCAGCGAGAACTATGGAATGTTATGGGGAGACAGGCGAGGATTTGCTAAAATTGCAATTGATGCCAAAGTGGTGAGAGATGTTACAATTTCCTTTAATTTAATGTAATTTAAAGTAGTAATTTACCATGACATTATTTATATAAATGAACAGTAAATGTAACTGATGTGGATACAATACCATTTATGTTATGAAATATCAAGCTGTGTGTTCAACGTGTGTGTGAATGTGTGCACCTCAGATTATTCGTGTGATGACAATTATATACATTGTGAGGTATTGTTTGTTTCAGCCCATAATACCAGTTTTTACTCAAAATCACAGAGAGGCATTTCGGTCATTTGGGTCCAGTTGTAGTATGTGCTTTGTGGTCACCCTATTGTAATATGTGCTTTGTGGTCACCCTATTGTAATATGTGATTTGTGGTCTTCCTTGTGTTATACGTGCTTTGTGATTTGCCTATTTTAGTATGTGCTTTGTGGTCACCCTATCGTAATATGTGCTTTGTGGTCACCTATTGTAATATGTGCTTTGTGGTCACCCTATTGTAATATGTGCTTTGTGGCCTCCCTATTGTAATGTGTGCTTTGTAATCTCCCTATTGTAATATGTATTTTATGGTCTCCCTATTGTAATACATGCTTTGTGGTCACCCTATTGTAATATGTCCTTTGTGGTCACCTATTGTAATATGTGCTTTGTGGTCACCCTATTGTAATGTGTGTTTTGTGATCTCCCTATTGTAAGATGTATTTTATGGTCTCCCTATTGTAATACATGCTTTGTGGTCACCTATTGTAATATGTGCTTTGTGGTCACCCTATTGTAATATGTGCTTTGTGGCCTCCCTATTGTAATGTGCTCTTTGTGGTTTCCCTATTGTAATATATGCTTTGTGGTCACCCTATTGTAATATATGCTTTGTGGTCTCTCTATATGATGAATCAATTCATTGGTATTCCATATATAATTTTCACTAGTGTTCTCCAATTACCAATTGGCAAAGCCCAGATAGGCGATTTGATTTGATTTGAGAAGTTAGTTGCTCCACTTTTGTCTTGTGGGCATTCAGCGATTATGCATTATGGCTAAACAGCTAGAGGGGAGACCCAATGTGCACTATCTCCGATCTGTGTGTAACACTCGAACTGACTGCCCAGAGCAGGCCCCTACACTCATGAGCAGCTAACCTATCTCACTACACACAACTGCACTGACAAATTTATAGCCTACACACTCCTCCTTCCATGGGGCCTACAGTTCCACACACACTAATGGGAATTCCAACATTCCTGTTAACCTAGGGGGCTTCCAATATCCCCTATCTCACCTACCTCACAGCTTGGGGAATCCCCTATGTGAAGACCTAATGTGCTGTCCACACGTCATACCCATCCTATGCCCTGTCACACTTATTTTTCTTTGTCAAAATACTGCCTTTCGACCTACTCCCCCACTACACTACATCATATACATCAGCAATACGATTTCTCCAACCACCAGGCTATTACAATAACAATTAATGGCTGCTAATAACTGGAACAAAACATTTCTGTCTTCATTTCCTGAAAATACCAGAAATAAATAAGATTTTAACACCCCACTTACCTTAAATTTCTTCCTCTAGACCAAACTCTAAGAACAATACAGTACTACCTTATTCTCCACCCATGATATACCCAATTATCAGTCAATCCAGATGTGCCCAGATGTCGTCTGCTATTTCCCATACTTCTGTCTCCTTGACCTTGTCTTAGGCTCATCCATTTTTTCTTTAAAATCCTACACATCCATTTTTCATACTTATATAACATACATCAGCCCTATCTATGAATATTCCCAAATATAGTGATGCAAGAATTCTGACTTGAAAATGATTTTTATCACAACAATTGAAGAATTTAGATTTTCAATTTTTCGTCTGCTTCTTTCCCGCTCTTTGCCATCTTTTGATCTTCCAAAAAGAGTGCACTGCCCAAGAAATGATCTGGAGGGGTTTGTGGAACATGCAGGGTCTCTTCTATTTCAACCAAGAGTCAACCCCATTTAAATGACCAAATTGAACCCGTTTAAACAGGTTTGACGGGTTTTGCAGCTGGCAATTGGTACTAAGTGTATGTATTTTCTTTGTTTAATGTCATTAAAAAATCAAGCTTTTTGGGAGACTTAAATTAATACATAAAATATGAATTACCGTTAAAAAAGTTGGGTATTTAAAAAATCTCATGCAAACAGGATTTGGCATAAAAAGTAATAAACTCAGACCTATTTTGAACAAAGGCTGTACACGATTAGTGTTCTGCAATCACCAATCGGCAAAGCCCAGATAGGTGATCTGGAGGGGTTTGTCGAACGTCCAAGGTCTTTACCAATTTCAACCAAAAAAAAGTTTGGTGGAGTTGTTAGAGCTCTAGTGAAGTAAAAAAGCGCCAGCTGTAAAATCTGAGGTAAACCCGTTTAAACGTCCAAATTGAACCCGTTTCAACTGCTGTTAAAACGGGTTTGACTCAATTTTTGCAGCTGGCGATTATTATCAAGTATTTATATTTTCCTTATTTAATGTTATCCAAAGAATAATCAAGCTTTTTTGTGAGATTTTAGATATAATTATACATAAAATATGAATTATCACTAAAACAGTTGGGTGTTTAAAAAATCACATCTAAACGAGATTATGAAGGAAAAGCAAAAATCTCAGACCTCTCCAGATCACCTATCTGGGCTTTGCCGATGGGTGATTGGAGAACACTAGTACACGATTGGGTCCGGCAAGTTAGCCCGGGTTATCCCGTTTCTCCACGATTGAACCAGCGGGTTCCTGTGGCGGAAGGTGGCGGACGCCGACCTCCGCCCTCTGAATACCCTCGGCGAATTCGGCGGGACAAAATGGAAGATCCGGCGATCTGCCGCTCTTGCCGCCGGCTAGACGGCGGGTGCCAATCGTGTACAGCCTTAAAAGATGTATATGTGAATAATTAATTAAAATATAGTTGTCTGAAAGTCTGCATGGAAGAGAAAAATGGGTTTGAAAAAATCATAATGTGGAATGAACGTGTGTATGAAACACAAATCTGGTTATGAAAAAGATGAATTTGAAAATAAATGATTAAAAGATAGTTGTATGAAAGTCTGTATGAAAGGGAAAAATGGCTTTGAAAAAATCGTGATGCTGTATGAAAATGCGTATGAAACACAAATCTGGTTGTGAAAAAAAGGAGAATAAATGATTAAAATCTTAGTTGTATAAATGTCTGTATGAAAGAGAAAAATGGCTTTGAAAAAATCAGAATGCATATCTTTTTATGAACAAAAATGAATTCGAAATTATTAAAATATAGTTGTGTAAAACATTGGATGAAACAGTTATTTGGCTTTGTAAAAAGGCAGGTGAAGACATGTGAAGTTTTCATGTGGAAGACTACTGAAAAAATAACAACCCGTATGAGGATGCCTTGAGGACACACACACTCGTTTTGCCGATCATGTATCTTGATTCAAATGCAATATCAGACCTCTCCAAAACACCTATCTGGGCTTTGCCGATTGGTGATTGGATAAAACCTTTTTTTTATAACGTGTGGGAAATTTTTTCGTGGTTCGTGTTTCGTAGTTCGTTTTTCGTGGTTCATAGTTCGTGTTTCGTAGTTCGTGGTTCGTTTTTCATTTTTCGTGGTTCATAGTTCGTGTTTCGTAGTTCGTGGTTCAAGGGAAATTTTTTCGTGGTTCTTAGCTTTAGGAGGGGGCAGTCATACGGGCACTTTCACACATATGGTGCTTTCACGCCCTGGCAAACCCAATTGGCATTGAAAACAAATACCTGGCAGCCATTGAAATAGTATAGTCAAATTGAACCCCAATATGAAGATTTCATCTTTGTTTTCTGTATAAAGTCATTATTCTTTATATTTTCTATGTTTGCAAAAAATAGTTTAATTTAATATGTTCTGATGTGCATATCGCTCAAATATAAGACCAGTATGAAGATTTAATCTTTGTTTTCTGTATAAAGTCATTATTCTTTATATTTTCTACGTTTGCAAAAAACAATTAAATACAGTATGTTTTGATGTGAATATCACTTAAATAGAAGCCCAATATAAATGTTTGCCAAAAAATGAATATTCATTGAAAAAAATGGGACTTGAGTAATTAATATAAGGTAGAGCTAACAACCATAGGATTCGCGCAACCATAGGATTGGCTGATAATTATGAAATTGTTTTATATGCGTAAAACAAATAGAACATTGAATTTTCTGACATGGAAAAGTTTATATGAAGGGTATAAATAAATTGTTGTGAAAATTACACCCATTGACCCCGATTTCATTACAATGTGCATATTCGTTACAATGTGCAATATGAATATTTTTGAAATCGTGAGAACAAGAGGAAGACAATTATGTATGTATTTTGTACATTTTACAATGGTAAAATACATATAAATTAAAAGATGAACAGTTTCTTGCCCCAAATCTTCATCCAAAATGTCCAATTTTTGCAGAGAATCTAATAACTATGATATAGAACATCCTACAGTATCGATTTAAACAAGATTGAGTCATCCCGCGATATGAAAACCACACAAAAACCTTTTAATTTAATTTTCATAAATTCCAACTATGAAAAGGCTTTTCCTGGTTTTGGAAAATCATATCTATATTGAAATATAGAGTATATACGTGTATTATATAAAGATCTACCCATTTTATCATTTTTATGAAAAATGAAAAACGAAAGACGAACTACGAACTACAAACCACGAAAAATGAAAAACGAAACACGAACTACGAACTACGAACCACGAAAAATGAAAAACGAAACACGAACTACGAACCACGAAAAATGAAAAATGAAACACGAACTACGAACCACGAAAAATGAAAAACGAAACACGAACTACGAACCACGAAAAATGAAAATTGAAACACGAACTACGAACCACGAAAAATGAAAAACGAAACACGAACTACGAACTACGAACCACGAAAAAATTTCCCACACGTTTTTTTATAGTAGTCTTACAGCAACAAGATTCCTTGGTATGGTTTGAGATATTTGTAGAACTTGCAGGTGCAATGCTTTGTCTCTCTACATTACTATTATCGTTGTAATCTCTCCCTGTAAATAGTATTAATGGACACAGCGTAGTGTAATCCTTCCAATTAATCCAACGTTATAAAATCCACTCTACTACTTGTCTCTATATACGAGAAGTTAGCTTTTGTAAAGTTGTTTCCTAAGCAATACAACAATTAAAAATAGCACTGTTTAAAAAAAGCTTCTGGTCGGTAAGGCAATCTAATGTATTGAATTGCAAAGAAAATAATCTAAGACTGGGATAAGGTCTATCATCATAATTCGAGAACATAATAAGCAAAATTTCACCACGCCAAAATTTTACCATTTGTGTCTGATTTTGATTGATGTTTTTAAGGAATATTCAAATGGGTGTATGAGAGAACTCGGCTGCCTATTGTTCCCTTGTATGGTGGATTCCCAGTGAAGCTGAGGTAGGAACTCAACAGGTCCTGTAGCTGTCCATGTAACATTACTATGAGGGACACGCACAACTGGTTATCTATGGTCTGTGGTCTGTGTTATGACAATGTGTTAATGCAAATTTGTAATGATCCCCTGTCATTCTTTGAAACGATTTGAGGTAGGGGGCTTCTCTTCTCTCTGGCCTGATATAGCCCGAATTGTGATGGAAAGGTCATTAATAAAAGCAATTTAAAGGAAGAAACATAACATCCTTACTGTCGGTGAGATTATGATCAAAGATCTACACATATCTTTACAGAACATATTTAGGCGACGAGATACCATATGAACATGGGGTAACTCCCGAGCAACTTGCAAATAAGGTACACATATTTTGTATATGCCTAAGACACCGTTTAGCTGATATTTGTACCGATTAAAGTGTATTTTTGCTCTACATTTGATTGATTCATTCGTGGAAACTCTTAATAAATATATAATTTGGCATTAAAAAACGCATTTGCTGACCATTGTATTTTGTAATGTTTGTGAACATTTCTTTAAAAGTGCCTATAAACTGAGAAATAAATGATAGATTTGGGTATGACAGATGAATGAGAGAAAAAATACCCCCTCTCTGCAGAAAACATAGTCACCACACCTAAAAATGACAGGTGCCAGATACGCTTTAAGATCATTGTATATTACAGGTACACAAAGCTGTTGGAAACCTCATAGAGAAACATCAGATGATACCTGGAAATGTACCCAGAGCCCTGTGCCAAAGATTTATTCCAAACATCCTTTCATGATTCATTAATTAGATTAATAAAGAAAATCTTGCTAACAACATTTGTTTAGTTCTATTCATTAAGTTATACTGAAAATCCATACACATTGTCAAACTGTGTAATTCTTTCTAGGTCACAAACAAAAAAGGAAGGCCTTTTTATTGTTTCACCAGCGATTTATAAAAAAATAATGACATCTTGAGGTCAATTTTATGAAAACGCATATTGTAGAATCATTTAAAGCTTTTTTTTGAAGAGATTACAGGCAATTGTACAGAGTTATGTGGTATAATTATATATGTGGTCACGGAACAGCGTACAAAGAAGCTATCCACCTGTGTACAATAGATGATTTGGTTTCATCTACTTTCAAATGACATTGATGGGAAAATATGATGGTACCCTGATGGGAGTGACCAACAAAAACAACAAGTTTTGGCGACAGATCATTTATAATAAATGTATTATCAATATATTACCAAATTACCAAATTTAAAAGTATTCTGTTCATCTGTGTTTGTCACTGTTGGGTCCACATATTATGCCTTTTGTAAAACCTCACATGCATATGAGGACAGCAAAGTACATGAATAAGGTCGGCAGAGTGAGGTCACTCATATTTAGCGGTGTCAATCATACCTTCATGTGATGAGGATGTGGCATCTTGAGCCTAATTACGCAGTGTTCCGCATGATGCTGAGTATTGATGTGGTTAGTTCAATATATGGGGTCGATTCGTAATATGAGCTCACCTAATGTGAGCGCTGGTTATTTGGTGAGAAGGACGAGCGTGAAGTTCTTTTGATACTTGATATTCGATATTTAACATTTTTTCCAAAAAAGGTGAAATTCAGTATATACAAGTATACCCTTTTGGGGCATGGTAAAAAATGGTAAGTTAAAGGATATATATCCTGTCAAAAATGGATATATCCATTTTCCTATGACAAATGAGGTTTTTCAGCACGATTAATGGCCTTCTGAACATTGTAGTACTGTCTTAATCATATATTAAAGTAAAATAACTATATACACCTTCATACAATGCAATGTTGCACTGTCTTCACAACCATGGATATTTACTTAGGTTTCATTCTTTTCTATTTTTCATTTGTTATAATTTTGTAGAATAATTATCCGATGAGGAACTCTTGGAAATTGTTTGACCTATTGGTGGGATTTGAAATCAGGCCATTATGATTTAGATGCTTGATCCTTGCTCCACCTCACTTCCCAGTAATTTTACGCACCTAACCCAGCATTTTTTAATTGATGTACATGTATTTAATTTGGAAACATAATCCTTCCAATTTTTTCTTTGGTTTAATAATATAATGGACTTCAAAATTGTTTTGAGTTGGCTGTGATGCATATTTCACACTCCTTGACAGCGTTTTTGCACTCATTATTAAACCAGGGTTTTTCTTTAATTTTAGAATTTGGCTTTGATTTTGGAAAATGACCATATTTTACATCACATTTTATGTTCTAGACATGTCTAGTAAGTATGTCTAACCCTTCATTAGTATATCCATGGTTGCAAAGACAGTGCCAAAACCCCCAGAATGCACCATATTTGTTATTTTCAATTTGCCATGACAAAGGGGCCACATCTCCTACTCATATAGTATAATATATGTAACAGTATGAATCATCCAATGGAGCTAACCTATGATGCAAAGTTGCTTCTTTTTTGTCAAATGAATGATAGAATAAGAATGGTTGAACAAGTGATCATCTGGTGCTTGTTCTATGTCTGATTCAATAATGCTGAACAACCTATTGATGATCAATTCATTTTCCTCCTGAGACCTATCCTCTGATAGACCATTCATCAATGGGTAATTCAGCCATCTCCGTACGGATGCAGTCATCATGGATGCATGTTTTTTAGGATCACCTATAGAAGTGAAACCAAATAGAATTGTACAATTGTAGGTCATTGTGATATTTGTAGAAACTAGTCTTAAAATATGGATATTTTCTTAAAATAGACCTGGCCCAGTATCATTGCTTCAAATAACTTCATTAAAATACCTTTGCCTTTCTGCATAATCCAATGCTCTCGATATTGACATTTAGATAATTTCATTTCAATATATTCCAGGGAGAGGCCAGACTTTGACACAGAAGATACAGGGTCATTGAAAGGTGCAGTAAATTCCTCCTCAGTGCGAAGATAAATAGCTACATTCATGGCATTGAACTCCTCCTGAAACAAGAGGACTTAACACATGTGATAATCATTGATCTACATAACTATCACTAGTATCAGTAGTAGGAGAGTAACAAAACAAAGTCAGACACAATTTACTTCAAAATATTACATGTAAAAATTTCACGAGATTTGCAGATTCAAAGAATCCAACAGATCCTTCTTCTTCCATTAATAAATACGTGATATAATCAGTTTATAAAGGATCCAATGTATCTGCACAGCTCCTTCTGTCAGGAAAAAGCTGCAGCAGCTGCAGTCACACAAGGTCATGTACATGTACACTGCCTAATGAGTCCTAAATGTTTTCTGCAAAGTTTGATGCCATTTCTTTAGCCTTAGATATTTGTGGAAACTTCAAGCAATCACAATTTTCTTATTTTCCCTGAAATAAAATAAACTCCATAAAGTACAGAGATTGGAAGAATCCAGTGATGAGTCAAAAACATTTGGAAAACATTGGCAACATTTTCATTTTCAACATTTTCATTTTCAACATTATATCAGTCATTTTGTGATCAGAGAAGTGTTTGGCGTCTCTGATGTGTTTGGAAAATCTGGTTGCCAGAGTATTCTTGGTTTCACCTACATCCTGAACGCCACATTTGGTGCAGGTGATCAGGTATATTAGGTTATTCTTTTGCAACCAACCGTAACCCTGCTTTTTTCAGATTTGCCTGTTGAATGGCTTTAAATCTTTGAAGATCTGTCCTTAGGCAGACAGTATCGACATTTGTAGTTTCTACATTTTGGTGCTCAGGCTTGAGAGTCTGGTGGCAAAGAGAGTGAATTCTGATCTTTGTCAGTGCCTACTCTCGCTTTGACAAGAAAGTCTAAAATATTTGCATATGCGGTTACTATATATAATTCTTGCCTTGGAAATGTGGTCCCATTCATGGGAGGTTTCCAAGATGTTGCTGTTGTTCCCTATGATTTGTTTAAATCTCGGGTTGGAAGGGTCATCTGCTTTTGAGGTCCGAGAGAGGGCCTCTTTTCTGGAAAAAGTATTGGCTTTTACCATTGCCTTCATGAGTATGTCTAGGGGGTATCCCTTGTCCAGGTAATGATCACACATTTCTTTGCATCTGTGTTTAAAAGTGTTTCCGCTACTGCAGAATGTTTTCAATTATTCATTTGGCTGAAAGGCCCTCCATTTTTGTTGTGGGTGGCAAGATGAGTAGTGTAGATAAGAGTGTCTGTTTCTTTGCAGAACAGGTCAGTGGATAATTTGTTATCCCTTGTGGTACTTATCTTCAAGTCTCGGAACTCACTGCATACCTTTGAATATGCCATGGTGAATTTTATGTCATGGTCTACACTATTTAGGTGGTCCACATGATTTGGCAACATGGGATAGAATCATCAATAAAGTGGGACCGATGGGTTGGTATGTTTATACATGTTTCTCCTCAAAATCTGCTAATACGAGGTTAGCAAAGCTTGGTGCCACTTTTGTGCCAATGCTAACACCACTTGTCTGCAAGTAATGTTTGCCAAAATTGTTGAGTTTAAGAACCAAATTCAGCATTTTTATGATGAAGGTGTTTGATGGTTCTGTTTCTTCATCTCTTTTCCTCCTGAGGAGGTCATTGATGATTCGAAGCCCACGGGTAATGTCTATATTTGTATATAGATTAACGACATCTAGTGTTACAAGAAGGGAGTTAGGGGAGGACTGTCAGGTCTTGGATTTTTCTCAAGTGACTTGTATCTTCAATGTATGAAGGTATGTGGCTGTTTGATGTCTGACCTCTCGGAAGTCTGAATTTTAGAGGATGTTGCTGTCATACTACGAATTTGTCTCTACTCCTAACTAGCACCGTCACATCTCCTGTATTATATTTTCTAGCCTAGTCATGCACAATATAAGAAAGACAGTGTAGATATTTATTGTTGGTATATAAATGGAGTTACTAAGTTGGTGGTTTAAAAATCAGTTTTGAAATCTACTCTTGATGGCTTTGAAAAGAGTTTCAACAATTATGATATTATATGTTTGGTCTGGGACCAGAGGAGAAGGTAAAACTAATTTTGCAGGATAAAAACATAAAATATTGCAATATTTTTTTCTACATATCTATCCAAATATGTGTAGTAGTAATGCTCAGATGTGTGGTGATTTTCCCACTATTTCAAGACATTTGACCACATTAACCCTACAAAACTTCTCAGCAAGATATCAGCTCACATTTCATTGACAAAGAGACTTTTTTCTTCATGTCAGGTATTTCAATTAAAGAGAAAAAACACATGTCATGTCATGACATATATGGTCGGGAAAATTTTGATGTAAATCATTTTGGGACTTAAATGGTAAATTATTTCAAGTAGTATATTGAGAATTAACTTCTATTTTAAGACACAAATAACATGGTGTAAGATAAATATTGAGTATTGTTTTATTATAAGACAGAAAACCATATCCCTAGAAACACTGGGATTTACAAACTTGTACATATAAAATGGTTAGTGATCTAAGGACAGGTCAGATTTTGCTATACTGTCATACTTAGAAGATAAAACATGCTGCCCCCAAAGATGTAATAACATCACTAACAATAAAAGTACATATTTCTACACAGAAGTACACAGTAATTCAGCTAAACACAAATTGTTGTCCATTCCATTGCATGTCTATTACATACTTTAATTCACATATTTATCTATATCAACCAAACATCAGATTTTGTTCTGGTTGAAAACCTTTAGAAAACATCACTTCAGTATGTGCAAATCTGATGAAAATTCTATGAATGGTCATTGTAATAATTTATCTAGTTTTGATCTTAGTTGTAGTGATATGGCATTATAGAGTCACATTTACTGCTGATCTTATTTACGTGATTCTGGTACATTCTAGATCCATTAGAATTTAAAGGCTGCCTTGCAAAGAAACCAGATAAAACTGTATTATAATCAATTTTGCCCTTATCCCTCTTGATTTTTGAGATTTTGAGACTCCTTCACTGGATCTGATGTAGATGTGTATTTTCTCTTGACAAGCTCAGACTGGATTTCCTTTGACAGATTGTGATTAAATTCACTATCAACGGAAATCCTTTGCAATGTGTTTCTTTGTCTAACTGATTGCAGACAGTATTTTAAAGGCTTTTGTGGCCTAAATGAGGTAATAATAGGCAGATTCATGTAAAGCTTCAGACTGGGCAAGATCAAAGGCGTTTCCTCTTTTTCTAAATGTAATTTCTGGCAGCAGTCTTGAATTATCATTGATATTATTAATAGACCTAAAAGAAGGATTTTGCCATTTACAATGTTAAAAATCTGAATAGAAAAATAACTGGACTTGAATAAAAGATAATAGACAATATCATTGTAAAACAAAACATCAATTGCCACTGCCTACTGTGGCAACTGCTAAGAACATGAAAAAGGGGGTCGCAATAAGACAAATATCAGTCTCTTATTTTATGTTGACTGCACGTCAACTGCTACTTAAAATCTGTTAAAAAGCTTTATATATCCCTATACATAGCAGAGATTGTACAATGTATACATACACATATAATATAGAATAGACTACAGTCTATAGTACTGTATTCTACTAATACATTATTTGGTCTTAAATAGCTATCCACAAGATTGAGGTATATAGCACTGACAGAGAGGATTTTCCAATTTAGGACCATACACACATTTGACACCTCTAGTTTTAGACATTTAGGTCAATCAGCTCCACTTTGCCATATAATATTTCCCTCACGACACACTTATACTATACACTTAAAAGTTACACCTTCTTTTGACAATATATTGTGATTCAATAATCTAAATTGCCATTTTCCTTATTTGAAGATCACAGAAATCAAATGTGTATCTCTTTATAAATGATTCACCGGTTTGGTTGTCAAAGCAATTCAACCTTCTACATCACATTGATATCTTCATCAAATCACCAGGATGTAAAATCACATCATGTTTTATAGTGCAGACAAGCAAACACTTCTGCACTTGGCAGTCATTTAAATTGCAAACATCCCATTGTTTCACAATGTTATCATTAGTTTTTCTTATTTCTTACTAGTATTTTTCAAACAAGATGTATAATTGTTTAAGTAATTATACTCATATCTGACATTATTTTCCTCAAATTTTATTTATTTTTTCTTCTCATATCTACATCCCACAGAGCATTGATAATTTTCGGACATAGATACAGTAATTTTGATCTTATCATCAACATTACTGATCAAAGAGAATAAAAAACCTTCATCTGTGATTGTTTAGAGTATTACATACTCCTACCATATATTGACATATAACAATATCAATTCATATTGTATACAAAATGTAAAAATAAGTCACATTCACATTCTCCAGTTTTTTTATTTTTCAGTTTTTGTTTCAATAAATCACCTTTTCTGTGAGATAGCATATCCCGGTTAAAATGCAATTCAGCTTGCAACAAATCCCTTCAACATATGAGTTCACTTCGAATGTCTGGTGCAAATCTAATATTCTAATATGCACCTGCATCTCAAGAGTGGACTTCTGATTTGCATAAGTGCCTTCCTTGTACCTTTTCTTCACAGAATGAAACCGTTTAATACATGGTGCATTGATTGCTATTCCTGCAGTTTTATCCGAATTTGTTGATTCTATTACTGTTTCAAGAATGAGGTTTAACTTAATTTATGAAAAATTTATACCTGATTCTGAAAATTACCTGCTTATATTAGAACCTGAGGAACATAATTTCTACGATATTTTGGATACAAAATCATTTCTAATATTATAAAATATGATTGTTATTAAGGCTAACAGTTCCACAGATTATAAAGCAATAATCTATTTTAAATCACAAGACAAATTAGATTGATAGAAAATGTGAACAGATTTAACTGTTTTAATCAAAGCCGCCTGAGGATTTCAAAAACATTGGCACAGACATTTTTTATCAAAATTCAGAAATGCAAATGGCTAAAGCAAGTGTTATATAGCAGAGAATATTATTTAAGCACAAATGCCTAGGTTTACAGTGTCCTTTTCCATTCAACATCAGACTACACATGGTAGAACACTTAATTTTGCAGTATCATATTAATCTTTGTGAATATAATCCAAATGTTGTGTATCAGTGGTGGTATTAAGTATAATTTTACTCTAATAACCCTTAAAAGCATTGTAATTAATATATCTTAAAATGTATATGGTATGATCAGACTATTGGTGAAGTAAAACCAAAATTAGGTGTTCAACCATTTCATACCAAAATCTTTTTCTGATGATAGTTTTATGTAATGGTCTCACTTAAGATCAAAGCATAGATTACAAGCAAAAACAATCTGACACTATTAACTTCTGTTTGTTCTGGAGATTTAATGATATATCATATTGATTACGCAAACTGGAAAAACAATATTGGTCAATCATAAGAATTGTTTTTGTTTCCAGTCTATACTTCTTAAAGTCTTGGTCATTGATGACATGACTCAGCTGTCACAAATAAGACCATCCGTATACACACTCAACAAAACTATCCTTCAATATAATACATGCCAACACAATCAGATCTTTAAGAAAAATAACTTGTACAATAATGGCTCATGCATTTTGAATATGATAAATCTGACCTGCACAAGATAAAAACGGTTTCTGAACAATATAAGAATGCTGGCATGTAAATACATAATGAAAAATCACAATCACATCTTACAAACAATATGTTCAGCCTGGATCCCATCTGCCGCTCACCTGAATATTAGCTGCCTCTACATCGTTCAAATCTGTATTAATATGTCAAGCTCAAACTCAGCACAAGGCAAAAATAGTCTACCTGGTATAGATACCCGCTGTGTTCAATGTTTTACCCTTTATGATATACGACAGGCCATATACTGCTGTCTGTGAATCCATTCACAGGTCTCAATATATGCATGTATTTTATTTAACAAATTAATAATAATTTCTATATGTGAACCAACATAAAAAGAGTCTTTTCCAAACTACAGATGCCTTACATTTTCTGAACCATAATTTAATTGATTAAAACAAAACTTTTCTTAACAATAGAAAACAATCACGTTGTTTCTAGTCTATCTCTTGTGCTACAGGGTAAGTAATCGCTAGTGGCATAAAATAGCTGCTCAAACTTTTAGTTTTACAACAATATTGTGCTACACTAATTTTTTTGTACCTGAATTTCAAGAACCTTGAGTACAAAATATTATTTAATGTAATGTTAACAAAGTGGAGTTTAATAATAGATTGGCTAATACTAAGTTGTTTGAGACAAGGACAATGCATATGGGCATTCAAATTTGAAGAAGTACAAATTTTCTCTCCATATTCTACTCATGCTACATGTATTTTATTTACAAAGACTTTGGCAACTGCTGTGCTAACGTAAGGTGCAAGTCCTAAGGGGTAGCTTTTGAGCTGATTTTCCTTAAAAAGTTTATTGAATCAAGTGCACTATTAGGTTAGTACAAATAATTCACCAAAGGCAAAATTATTTACAGATCCAGGTATATGTCAGCAATCTTAGAAACACTTTATGCAAGACAAAATTTTGTTCCAATCTGTGTATTTGTAAGCTTTGTTTGATGTCAAAGTTTGAATAATGATATGAAATTGCTTCATAAATATATTTAGATTTGAACAATCCATAAAAAAATAAATAAATGAAACTTTAAAACAAATGATGGCCTTAGAACTGCTGGCCATTGGTTTTTTTGTAAAGTATGTGAACATTTCCTTAAAATGACTGCAAAAAAGGCTATACAAATGATAATTCTTTGCAGGTCTAGAATAGTCAATATGCATTATAAGTTGTCCATTAAAATGGAAAGGTCAATATTTTTTCCCCCACTTTGAAATCGTTGTATAGGGTAAGAAACCAGATTTCTCAATGATTATGAGTGATCATTCACATGTGTCTCTTGTAAGAATTTGAAGAATTTAGTAAGAGATTTTACAAATGATTACTATTACTCCAAGGTGCAAGAGAGCTTAGTCACACTACATGGAGAGTGAGTAGATGGTATCAAGTGTCAGAATGGCCCTCTCTAGGTCAGGTGATCACAATGGTACATTCACTGAAAGTCACAATTTAAGCTTTACCGGTAATTAGATTACTAATGTGAGGCATTGGATGTTCCAGTTGTCTGATATTTTCAACTAACTCAGTGATAGCATTTCAAAAATCATAAAAAAGGAAAGAAGTCTGAGTACCATGGCAAATAGATAGAATCGGTGGTCCCTTAAAAATACAGTACCTAACCCATTAATTTCAGAAGAAGAGCACAGGTGACAAACATTATGACAAAATTTGCCCCTTCACTGCAATATAGTCAGCACTGCTAAAATAACTCAGAGGAAGCTCAAGAACTCTACCCCTTGGAACATCTGAATACCTTAAATAGCTAGCATTTCCATTTTTCTTACATATATACCTTCTCAACAATTTTACCTTTGAATTTTTAACAATGAAACTCTCTATACCCAACCTACACCTCACAGAATAGCCAGCCACACATGTTGTGGGTAAATAAAATGGAAAATAACTGATCATAATATTCATGGAAATAGAAAGGCTTATGATTTATATTTTGTTATTATAACATATTGTGGCCAAATTTAATGTGGTGTATCTTTATGTCTTCTATATTAATAATGCTGGATAGTTTTTTTAATACAAATTATATTCTTGAATCTTGATGAAATATTATCAGCACAATCAGGTTAATCTCATTTCAAATTTATTTTGTAAATAACCTTGTTATGTCCATATGTGAACCTGATCTTTGAATTGTTTCACAAATGTCTATATTTTAAATATATTTTGTTCCAATCATTTATTTTAGACAAAATATAGTGATATTCAAGAGTGCCTCTTACATATCAGCTTTATAAGAATAAAAAGACACGATTATAGTGAAGTCTCCTAACCATATACATTGCAGCACACAAACATTCCCTAACATGGGTATTTCTTTGATATTGACCAATATGAGTTGACTTTCACTTTAACGGTATATGTGATGCTTGGGCAATGTAGCACAGCAGTTTTGCCTCAGACAATGGGTAACATTAACTAGACATATGCACAACAAAGCATGTGCCCACTTGAACACATGCAACAGGTATAGATTTCTACTCTAAAAAGTCTACTATATACATAGATCATTAAAGCCTAAAAGGCCGCCTAGCTAGATCCACTCACATCAACTGCACTTCTTATGATATAATATATATGTATATATTTAACACACATAATATAAGACCCCGTATTACTCATGTCATAATACATTACAAAACAGCAGATTGGTTTTTGAGAAGGGTTAAAACATCAATCACACCCACAGCATGATACAGATTCATATATCTATACATATATGTATGTATTTATGTGTGTTCAAACTGTTGGATTAATGGACCACATAGTCATCCTTCAGTTCTAATAGTTTTATACCACTCTCTATGGCACATAATGTTCAGTTATTGTTCCATGCAAGAATTCTCACCACAATAGTTCTATCATTGGACTACTCATATGTGACCTACTGGTTATCATCATGATGTCCTCAACTCATAAATGACATTTTTTGATTTTACAATTATTATTCTAAAATTAAAATCACCAGGTAATACAATTCTCAAAATAACTCCACAACAAATACAAGTACATCTGTACTTCACTTAATCTTCAGTATCTTTTTCATATCAGCTTCACATTTTTTTTCATATTTAATAAAAATGATGCATAAAAGATTCCATTTCACTGTGTCATGCAGCATGTACACACTTATCTTCTAGATTTTGCCATTCATTTCACGATTATTTTCTAAATCAGAACTATAGAATGAGACAAGGATCCGCTCAAATAACTGACATGCTCTCTTTACTTCTCATCCAGCACACTTCATATGATCATCCATTTCTCCTGACATAACAAATATTATAGGTTTGGAGGAACCATTTCTGCCATAATTGTTTCCTTTTAGAATCATTGACAGTAGTGTTCCCCACCCCCAGGCCCATCCCCACTTAAAATATCCTTCTGCTGCTGGTAAGAAACATATAAATAGGACGTAATTCCCAGACTGTTGCAGCAATAATGAAGATCAAGCCATGCCTTATGCTAAGACTCTTTACTTGTGTAGCTGCAACTGTATCAGAAAAGATTAAAGCTGTTTGGCGTGATTTTAACTTGCAAATTTGCATAATATAACTGATAATTTCTTTTGTTTCAAATAAACATTGCATAGAGATAGATGAACGTATGCTTATATCCATGTGTGCATCATTTCTAAATAAATTAATTATCCAGAACATTTCTGAATCATTGGTTTGTTATTTCACAAAGTGGGGGACATCAGCAATTAATGCCATGAGTTATATATTTAGGGGAAGCAAAACTGCTATGACTAATTGATTAGACAAAATGTGGGTTGCATCCATTTTGGTGAGAAAAGATCTTTGACATAAATTCTATAATGTCAAATATTGTGCATCATTTCCATCAAATACATGGGTGAGTAAGAAGTTTTTAACACACTTGTCAATATGGGCACATGTGGGTGACATAGATTACTTTCTTAGTGACATCTATTGAGAAGATAAATTAACCTGGTGGTATGGAGAAATCCAGTTATTTCAGTCCAGAAACCTGCTTCTACACTTCACAAATACATCATAGGCACACAACCTGGCCGACCACAGAACATTTGAACAAGGTCAAAAGCCTATCAAATTATCAATTCTAGATTATTTTCACACAATATATTATAGCATTTCACATTTAAATGTTGTGTATTAAGGTCCTGTTTGTAATCCAAATATTTTCATGTGCTGCTTAGAAGTGATTGGAGTTTTTTTCACTTCACGAGGTAGACAAAAGTCACATGACCAGTTTCATGTGACATGGTCATCAACCAATCAGATTACTTCCCTTATATTCAGATTAACTGTCTTCGGCTATAAATATAGGTCCCCTTTTCTTTTTCATTTTCATCTTTTATTGATAAAAAAAATGTCCCGCATTTTTGTGAGGCTATAATTTGATACAAAATATTTTGTAAGAGCCCGTTAACTTTTTTAAACAATAGAGAATATCTTCAATGATATGAAGATTATTTTAAAGTCTTCAATCAAATTATCAAATATGATTTTCAACGATTTACCCTTATATGTCATTTTAACTAAAAAAAAGTAACTAAAATTTTAGACAACAATTTGACTATTCATAAATCTATAGTATATATCTATCATAGCAATAATATAATCTTGCCTTGAACTATTTTACATATATGGAAAACTGGTACAAAAAAGTACCACAGATTTTAAAAAGATATGAATTTTTTGTCTTCAGATGGTGCTGTTTTCAAGAATTCTAATACTTCAATTTCCAGTGATTTAACCCTCTGCATAATTTCTAAATTTTCCACTCATGAGGTATTTTCTAAAATTTATATTTAGGGCCAATAAATGTATGGAAATTTTAAAAATGTTATTTCAATGAATGTTGGATGCAAATTGTTGCTGATTATTGTGCTGGATCATCATAGATTACTCACAATTTTCACTCTGTCATCTTACCCATCAATCCAAGCATACAGTATTCAAATATTAAGTATAACTGCAGTAAAGGGAAAGTAAAAATAACTTAATTGTTCAATAACAGTTTGTGTCTGTATGATGTTTTAATCACTTTAACAAGATAGATTGGTTGAGGGTAAGATTTAAAATGTCCACCTGTTTCTTCATATTTATCATCCCAAAATTAGAATATAATGTATTATTACAATTTGATAATTTTAGGACAAAGACATATAATTTTGTAACTTTGAACAACACAAAAGTACTGGCGCTAAACACATACTATATGTACATGAATGACCAATATTTATATTATAGAAGCTTGGAAAAAGAGACATTTTTCATCAGCAATATGTCCCAAAATGTCTCATATATATATATATATATATATATATATATATATATATATATATATATATATATATATATATATATATATATATATATATATATATATATATATATATATATACATATACATATACATATACATATACATATATATATGGGTTAGATATATGTGTTGTGGTGAGATTTGGCGGGGGGTGTCAGATGCCATACCGCGGATCCCTTGTAGTATTATTTCTCTCCCTGAGGCAGGACCCGGGTATGACCGTCAACCAAATGATCTGGTCCACTGAGGTAGTAAACATAACACAACTGAACTAGCCATTTATCTGTACTTTTTGATGTTATGAAAATAATATATATATATATATTGACAAAATGTTTGTTCTTCTAGCCTATGTAAGGGATCATTCATAAAAAGGGGAGGCACAATTGTATTGAGAAGTCCACAACATCATTTTTACTTAATTTAAATGAATGTTCCCACAATACAAATTATTTCTTCTCACAGTATTCATTTTTGTATTCAATTTGGAGTGGCATGGACCAGTAATTATAAAGGTTAACATATTTCCTACGTATTTAAATATTATATTAATTATATTGATTGCAACTGCAGAGTAATACGCACACCATTAATAGATAGACGCATTGTTAATCACCTGATTACACACAGTATCAGCGACAACCATGACCCATATTTACAACAAGGCCATCCCCTTCAAAAATAAAAAAGGGAATCTTTGTAATCGGAAAGAAAACACACCCATGTCGATCTTGAACTTGAGTTCCATTTTCAATCATTATGACTGAGATTGCAGCAGATGAGGCAGACTTGTTATTGATCACGCCTTCCTTTAAAAAAAAAAGATGACTTGTGGAAACAACTATGTTTATCATGATTCCTTTTCAAGGTCAAGCTGCCCCTTTGTTGTATTGATGTTGGAACAATTTATTCCATACCTGGGTGCGCATTTGTAAAAATTCTTCTTTTAGAAAATGGGGTTAGGCGATACTGTTCGGTTGAAGTAAAAGCAGTGATGTAACCTGATGTTTGTTGACACAAGCGGTGCTTCTATTTTGTGGCTATTTGCTGCTTTCATGCAATGTTCTCTGAGGTGGGAGGTGTTTAATGTATGCTGCCTGCTTTGTCGCAGATGTACTACTGAATCACTTGAGGAGGATTATCCCTGTACCACAGAGGATTATCCCTGTACCAAGGATTATCCCTGTACTGAGGATTATACCTGTAGCGAGGAATATCCCTGTACTGAGGAGAATTATCCCTGTACCGAGCAGGATTATCCCTGTACTGAGGAGGATTATCCCTGTACCGAGGAGGATTATCCCTGTACTGAGGGGGATTTTCCCTGTAGGGAGGAGGATTATCTCTGTAGCGAGGATTATCCCAGTAGAGAGGATTATCCCTGTAGCAAGTAGAATTATCCCTATACTGAGGAGAATTATCCCTATACCGAGGATTATCCCTAAACCGAGGAGGATTATCCCTATACCAAGGAGGATTATCCCTGTACCGAGTACTGCATCTCTCCTGCCAAACTCACTCTCTCCCGCCCATATTCTCCACTCACATACTTCTCACTTGAGCCAGTCCATGTGTTGCTTGATCCAATCTATATCATTTGATCCTGTTTGTGTGCCATACTTGATCTAATCCATGTCACTTGATCCAATCTATGTCACTTGATCCTGGTTGTGAGCCACATTTGATTCATTTCAAATCTCATTGATCCCAGTTCAATGTTTATTACTATGCACATCTGGCTAACTTTCAAGCATGTCTTATTCAATTCAAACTTTATCACACTTCAATCCATATATCTCACTGGAGTCTCTCACATTTGGCATACCTTGAGTGCAACCTCTTCACCTCCCCTTAAATTAATTCAGAATCTAAAACCTGAGGCTAGTTTTCAGTGTTGTCTACTAGGACCTGCATAACCTTGGGGTGAAATACAAACACAACTGAGTCCCCTTGTTCTCTGTTTTAGTTTACAAATCTTTCTCAAAAATTATTTTTGTATATATCCTATTGATTTGAAATTATAAAACTTTTGTGTTCAAAATTAATCTAACGAATAATAAATCTTTGATTTCCTATCACTGATATTATTTTGTCTGCAAAACAGCCAAACATACAAGGGAAATCAGTGGTATTTGACAATATTGAATTATGGTATAGCTGTTATTAAGAATCTAAGTTTACCCTGTTTACCCTGTCAGGAGCAGACCATACCCTATTATGTTATATTTTGTTTTATATAAAAATTCAATTGACTATTCTACTAGTTTTTTTTTCAATTTAAAATGGCACAAATTACATTTGTTCCTGATTTTATCATAAACAATGTGACAACTCAACACCCAGATATTAAATGTATATTTTACACCAAGTTGCGAACCACATCAAGATTCGACTACACAATACTAGAATGTACTTTGTTTTAATTGGCACAAAATTCAAAAGTTTCAGGGGTTTGAACTTTGACATGAACTATTTGAAATAGAGTTCAAGTAAGAGTAAATACATATTGATATACATACTCAAACCCAACTGTACACATCACACAAACGAGTTGACAGACAACACGTTACTATTTTGACCTCCACACTCACTACTTATGAGAGTTTTGTTTGAACTCTACCATTAATTTGTCAATTTATTATACTGGGTAGTCTCACTCATAACATGTTACAGATATAAATAAAGCATATATAATAATTATTATTAACAGGTTTGCATCATAGGAAAACTGGCTAAAAAGTGAAGAGATAAACGTGACAAGGATTTATCCTATTTGACAAAATGAAAGGCCATTTTCTTCTAAACCCAAATCCATCGGCAAAATGGACTCAAAATCATGTGTTTTCGGAAATATCAAGCATTGCCCATAATATTTAAACTTCAATTCAGGCTTGTCCCAAAAGATTTCTTTGACATTTATTGGTCTCAGCATCTTGCCATTGTTTACAAGTTTTCTTAATAATGTGAAAGGTGGGTCAGTCTATTCGAAGGTGAAAAAACAAAACATCTTCCAATACAATACAAACTTTCTTTGACATTTCCCACTTCTTTGTCTCCATGACATCATTTTTTTAACTCTTGTGAATGCCATCTGGAATCGTGAAGTGTAATGTCGACAGAAAAACTGAAAAGGGGCTTCATAAATAACAGAGCTTCATAAATAACAGAGACAATATGAATGGCTTGATGGTTGCATAGATAATTACAGCAACAGTTAATCAACAGAGGTCGAGTTCAATCAGTTCAACATTATTCTGATGCACAACTATAGGGAACTATACACCATGTAAAAAAATATGATTTTCAAGTCCGGTGAGCCGATGAATTTAGGAGTAGTCAACACAAAATACCCGCTTCCTCAGGTTGGCAAAATATAAACAACCAGTATTTGTTATTGTTTATAATCATTTTGAGAGACATAAACAGAATGCACACTTGGTGAACTACTAATAAATGCTTGATGAATCTGAATGCATGAGTCTCTACCTCATCCAGATGTAATACTTCAAAAAGTGTGGAGTGTGTGGTTAGCAGAGTGACGAGTGACTACTGCTGCTGCTTGGGGTGCCATCTGGTGGAGGTATTGGTGAGGGTGATGGTGGGTTATTAGAGTCACCAGGGTGATTGCTAGCCAGTCTGTGAGAGTTACCCTGAGACCTGCTCTGAGAGTCTGTTGTTGTAGTACTGTATGGCTCACTTGAGTGAGAGGTGGTGTGAGTGGGAGATGGGCAGTCCTGCCGCCGCCGCCGCTGGTCGTGGCCTGAGGTTGGTGAGGTTGAAGTGGCTCCCCCTGGGGCTGGGGCTGTGCTTTGTGAGGTAGCAGTACAGTGGTGAGATAGCAGTGCCTGCCGCTCCTCCCCCACATCATCACCATCATCCTGCCGCATGTGGGGCGACAGGGAGTAGTGTGTGTGCCGGTCCACAGAGGGCGCCCCGTTGTTATAGCTACCCGTAGTTGGGGCTGTCTGTGGACCATGGTCCTGTCGGCATGAGGGAGGAGGCTGGCCACTGCGTGCTGGCGTACTACTTAACATGGGGCCTCTCTCGTCTGCCTCTGTATCTTCCCCATCTACATCCTCCAGGGAAACGCTGCCATCTATGTGACCTGCTTCTGTGGGATCACCACTGGGGGCGCCACCATCAATACTCTCATGGCTAGCATTTTGCAGAGATGTTGTTCTCACTGGAGCCTGTAAGATACAAAATATTTTGTATGTGGCTCATTTTATGCTAAATATCAAATAGCAAAGACAAAACTGCATTTAAAAACATAAGTATTTCATTAGCAACAATCTGATTTTAAAGCACACCACTTTGCTATAATGGACATCAATCATACCAACTCACATTGACAGTGTGCAAGGCAATTCAAAATGAAAACAGTCAGTCATAGCCATGCGAGCAAAGCTTGCGAATCTGCTCCACTATACTGTAGCATATGATAAGATAGGCTAGCATTGGACGGACCAAGCATGATCAGGGTGTCAAGGCAAACAACATTAAATGATTATATATCGATTGACTTCCCATCTGCCTCCAGCATAATCGTAAATTCAGAAGTATTGCCATGGGGAGCAGCTTGGTTGCTATAAAACATGACCGGTTGCTAAGGATAGAACCTACCTGTGGTGGGGAAGCTTGATACTCATTGGTTAAAGCCGTGGTGACCTGGCCGTTAGGTTGGTACACTACTCTCAGACTGCTCACGTTCACTCCATTGTATGGTTGGATCAGGTCATTGCCGTAACCTCCCTAAATTTGCAGACAATAAAAAAGGAGAAAAAAAAAATAGCCAAAGATGTGACATTCATTGCCTTCATGCCCCACCCAAACACCATTTAGTGGCTCTGCAGAGTGCCACCTGGTGGTCACAATTACTGCCAGAGTGGAGAGGGACTGTGTGAGAAAGGTAAGAAAGGTGGGCATTATATCTAAATATGTAAATATGAGATCAAGTCATTTGCAATCTACTAGAATAGCGGTGTGAGGTGTGATGTGAAGGTGGAATTGGCAGGAAGCCATGTTGGAAAGCAACGAGGAAGCAAACTCTCAACCTCAGTCATACTGGTAAACTACCATGTGTGCCAGTGAACTATTCTTCTATTTCTCTAACTTTTACCAACTTTTTTTAGGCTTCCATACAAAAACATATTTATCATCCACTTCCAAATTTATCTTTCACACAAAACATTCTACAAAGTCCTCTCTAGTGTTAAGTAGTTAACAATTTAACGAAGCCACTGGGAACTAGCATCAATACAAAACAGACATTTTTTTTAATGGACCATTTTTGAGTAAATGCCCTGCACTATTAATTATCTTTGTTTTTCAGACAGATTTGAAAATGTCATTGTCAGATGAAAATGTCAGATGATGCTTATAACCATGGCATTCACCCAAGACTGTTCCAAAAGTGTCTAATTTGCATGAGCATACCTTGGAGTCTATGTGGTTCTCGGGTATGCTTGCGGCCCCAATCTCATGGTATTCTGTGACTGGCTGGGGAAGGTAACCATGGCCATTGGCTGATGGTAAGTAGCCATTTGTATTGTGGTACTGCCCATTATTACTTGTTGGCGGCGCATATCGCGGAGGGAAACACCTTTAAAGAGAATGTATTTAATACAGCAGATGTTTTTGAATAAAAGATATTATCTTTATCAATGACAAAGTTATTAGAAGGAAACAAATAAATTCCAATTTCTCTTTTTATTTTACAATAAACAATCAATGAGTGACCTGTTATATCTAAGGTTTGCTTGTAAAAGGAGGTAAATAAAATATTTAACAGTCAATGTTTTAATATTTTTGATAAAGTTAAAGTTTCTACACACATAAGGCTATTACCTATTTCTCATTAATATGATGATGATCGAGATGATGATGCATGCGCCCCCTATGGACACACCCACAAATATTCCCATCTCTTGTTGATTCCCATATTCCGGATCTGAAAAACAAAACAAAATAAAATCGAAATTCCACCAGAATATATTGATCTTCTTGCTCTGAGTGTGAGATGAAATAAAGCAGAACCAGTCAAGTCTGGCATGTCTCCTGACTCTGCTCACTCCCCACATTCATTAGTATATACACTATATTGTGTTAAATACAACTTTCATTCATCTGTGGAAGAAATGTGAATTCACTGAGGCTTGACAGTTCACTGAAACATTACAGAGCAAATACTATAAATAGATTCAAAGTGTTAACTGAGACGTGACGGCCCACTCAGGCAAGGATTTCGCAACAAGTCCCTATTGAGAACATTATGATACACATTTCCACCAAGTTTCAAGCTTGGATGTTGTATAATAGCTGAGATGAAAGACATATCAAAGTTTTTTTCTGCAAAACATTGAATTGCTTCATCTGGGTTAGTACTACTCAATAAAGTGTACCACCTGCATCCCAGCATAAATGATAACTCTATCCATAATACCCACTGAAGTTCCTGTCAATACTCTCATTAAAGTACTCCCTGACATATAACTGCTTGCCCAAGCATAAATTTCATCACTGATGGCAAATTAAGTTGCATCATTCAACCAAAAATAACAGGTGACTAATACTACTCTTCAAGATGTATCATCCCGCCAATAAAGATAGCTCTGTCTATAGTAGTCACTAAATAGAGCTCATGGCTCTAAATGGTAACAGATTTGACAGACAGACGGATGAAAAAAAAGTGAAATCTTAGTCTTGCCAACAGCTGTCACAGGCAAGACAAAATCCAGCAAGCTTTGTATTCTTTTATTACAAGACATATTGCACAACAGAATGAATTAAAGCAGACTGACATTAATGATGTAACTTACCTGGGGTAATACTGACTTGTGGAGAGTAGGTTCTTACAGACATGACCTGTGTGTCAGGGCCCTCCCCTGCACTTGTGGCGGCCCGCAATTTGAAATAGTACATTACATTTGATTGCAAGTTATTCACTCGTGACCATGTGACCGTTCCTGGAATTATAGACAAAGATTGGTCAGGGCCAGTTTTCTTGCATTAACTGTATCTCCTATGGACCAGTTGCTCACAAAGGAAAGTAAGAGCCTACAGATATTAAAATTCTCTTGTGGGAATTACAAGTGCAAAATTAGGCTTTTCTTGCAAAACTAATAAACTTAATCAAGCTTATGGTGAAAATAATTTCTGCACTTCATGCATTGAAAGGCAAGTTGTGTTTAATTTGTTTATCAACAATTTATGTTTTTTTTTTCTATTGACACCTTGTGTACATTTTTCAAAGATTTTAGTCCAAAACATTCCATATTCTTTATGTGAAAAACTAGACAATATTTAGTCATATTTGGGAATATTTAATCTTCTAATCACATTCAATTATTTGGTAAGTATATGTGGTTTAAGAATATACCATTTTCAGTCTGGACTTTCCACAGCGAATCTGGTTTTTCCTTGTCCTCGCAATACAGAATAACATAGGAGATAATGATGCCGTTTTTTTGGGCTGGTGGTTTCCATGATAACTCAACAAGTCTTGCATCTAACAAAACCAGGCTTACATGAACTGGAGCAGAAGGTCCTAGAAATAATCCAAAAAGAAGTGTCTGGTATGTATAAAATGTTTAGAACCCTGGGAACAGAAAAACGCTTTACAATGGAAAAGTGTTAACACTGCATGGTGCTGCCACCTGCCAAACTGCAGATTCTGCTTGGTGCTGCCACCTGTATATTTTAAATAAGTAATGGTGAGTAGTGCCATGACAACGCTGAGATAAATCATCTTAAGTGTGACACACACAACCATCTCTATTTTTAGCAATATTTCCTGAAAAGTAATATTGCCTTCCAAGAAATTTAATTAATTTGGTTTGTACCAATTAGTGTGGATCAATAAAAAGTTTAATTTGAAATTGATGTTTTAAGGTCTGGTGATCTTTTCAGAATTTTCAGAATTCTGCAGAATTTATTGATGTTCTCAGTGTGGTTCTACTCACGTCCTTCCTTAGTTTGAGCTCTGATTAGGCTTGTGAACTGCCCTTGAGTTGTCTCTGTGTCAGCTCTCACACTGAACTCATACATTGTGAATGGCTCCAAATTCTCAATGGAAACCTCTGTTTTCTCACTGAAAAATGTAATGATAACAATCATGCACATGCTCAAGGTTTGAATCAATGTTGAAACCAAACTTACTCAAAGTTAAAAACCTATTTGATGTCTAGTAATTTGGCATGAAATTTGGCATGATACTAGATGCATCCATGGGGGAGGGGAAATCAGGTTGAAAATATTTTGGGTTTCACTGTGTGATAATAATACGCTTCCGTTCACTCAGATTGGTGGTAAATGGCAGCATCCTCAAACAAATTGTTATTTGTCAGCTTAAAAGACTTTTCTGGATGAGAAATGTCTTGTAGGGCTTGCATTTAGAGAGAAGTGTTTCTCACAAGATCTAAAATGTCCAGAAATTGTCATCAGTGAAGGAAAGATATCAATAGCTATGATCATCAAAAATTGACAAAATGGAGGCAGGTTAGTAACAAAATAAGAATGGCAAGGAGTTTGGGAATTTAATGACTTGGACAAACCTTATGACATATTTGACAGATTCATTGCTATGGGTGGAGTCCTCCATGACTTGGCTGTACATGAGGGTGTAGTGTTTGACTGGAGAAGGGTGCTCCGAGGCCTCCCAGGTTAAAAAGATGGAGTTGGCGCTGTCAGGGATTGCCTCCAGGTGGCATGGTGGTGCTGGCACCCTAATACCACTCAGACCTGAAACCCAAACCACTAACATCAGTGCTGAATACAAAGCAAAATCTCAGGTTATTTCATTAAACATTTATGGTTTTTAAATGACCGCTGTTTTTATACCTTTCACATTAATCTACTCATACTTGATAATTCTCTGTTGATCTTCACCAGGGTAGCTTTATTTCTTAAATTATTATGCAGATAATTTTCACTGTCTTTTCAAAACAAGACAGAGTAATGTGTACCCTATATTGCTGACCATCTTCCAAGAGTGAAAAAGGTCATAGAAAGGTTAACACCAAATTTTGTCATAAGGCATACACATGTTAAGTTTGGTGTTACACCAAGTATTTTGGGCAAGGTTAGAGTATCCACAATGAATCTAAGTGGAAGGACATCATGTAAGTCACCCTACACTTTCTAATCAAGATCTCTCACTATATTTTGTTTTGACGAGACAAAGTTATTGAAAAAGACTATAGAGCAGTGCTGACCTTCTCCAGGCAGGGTCTGAACATTCATCACGGTCGGCTCACTCTCACGGTGCTGGTTGTAGGATAACAAAGTCACTTGGTACCAACTATCAGCATCTGAAAAAATAACATAATATTTCAGATAACTTTACAGCGATATCTATCTCATTTGTGGTAAATGTGGTTATTTATTTTATGTGAGAAGCAAAAGTATGTTCAATCCTTTAAAATGAAAGTATGAAAATCAACGTCTTTATTCAACATTCTTTTCATGTATTGCCTTTCCATAATAAATGTGGCAAAGATGAACCTCTTCAATGGAGTTGTATGGTACGAGAACGCTGAAGTCTGAATAATGACAAGACTGCCAAGGCCCAAGGGTGTCTGATATTTCCAGGTGTCTGATATGAATGTAGCTATTTTATGCTTAATCTGGGAGAGGTGACAGGGACTGTTTTCCAAAACCTGGCGAGATCACCAGGTCTGTAATGCATAAACCTGTACAGTTCACAAGGTTTATGGTCCTTATACCTGTATAGTTTGCCAGAGCTGTGGAACATGAGGTCAGAGGTACATTAAATCTTAAGTCTTTCAGGTCAATGGTACATAAACCTGTTTAGATAGTAAGGTCAGTGGTACATAAACCTGATTAGGTAGTGAGGTCAGTAGTACATAAACCTCTTTAGTTAGTGAGGTCAGAGTGACATAAACCTGTAGAGTTCTGTTCTTTCTATAATTTATGTTGGAGGTGGGGTCCTGGGGTTAGATCCCATTTTGTCATTCACAACACATTGCAGTGGAGTATAATTAGCTGTGGCATGTAAGGTGCTGCAAGTATGAACCTACCAACACTCAGACCAACTGCTTCACTGACCACTCTAATACAATCTACAATACTGCTTATCCTACCACTTCTTAAACTCTTTGGAGTCAAAGCAACTGCTGAAAACATTTACACTTGAGAGTGGTATTTTTTTATCTTGTAAGTGTCATGTTCAGCAGCATCTTCCTCTAAATTGGATAAGAACTGATGTGTGGAACAAGTAGGCCACCATAGCATGATTAAATGTAACCCTTTGCTCACTTTATATCTCAAGTTTCACTGATTCAGCACAATGCTATCATTAGATTACAGAAACTTTATACATACAACCCAAGTAAAGTTGTACACCATATTACAGTTGCAAAACTTCAATAACCTTCACACCCAGCTGTGCATTGAAACAAATATGCATTTCTTAAAGTTGGTAATGATTTCAAATTTGTTATTGCTGTCAATAATTTGTAATCTATTACAGCTGGCAGTTAATCCTTATCTGCTATATGTGTCATACACAACTATCTGTTTGTCTGTCTGCCTGTACAGTGCTACATGTGTCATACACAACAGTCTGTCTGCCTGTACAGTGTTACATGTGTCATACACAACAGTCTGTCTGCCTGTACAGTGTTACATGTGTCATACACAACAGTCTGTCTGTATGTATACACCGTGTTACTAGTGTCAAACAGAATGGTCTGCATCTAACACTACTGAAAGTAAGCCAAACAAGGGAGTCACATCTGACACTGCTGAAAGTAAGCCAAGCAGGTCAGTCACATCTGACACTGCTGAAAGTAAGTCAAGCAGGTCAGTCACATCTGAAACTCAGTACTGAAAGTAAGCCAAGCAGGTCAATCATATCTGACACTGCTGAAAGTAAGCCAAGCAGGTCAGTCACATCTGACACTGCTGAAAGTAAGCCAAGCAGGTCAGTCACATCTGGTACTGCTGAAAGTAAGCCAAGCAGGTCAGTTACATCTGACACTGCTGAAAGTAAGCCGAGCAGGAGAGTCACATCTGACACTGCTGAAAGTAAGCCAAGCAGGAGAGTCACATCTGACACTGCTGAAAGTAAGCCAAATAGAACACACTTCTGACAAGGTTGACAGTATGCCCAACAAGGAATACAACTCTGACAGGGCTGACAGTATGCCAAGCAAGGAAGACACATCTAACACTGCTGGTAGTACCAGTCATAATTCACAGACCAGATCAAGTCCATAATACAGGTACATGTATTAACACAAACTTATTGTTTGCTTCTGGCAAGCTGTAAAACAATATCCCTTTTGGTAGGACATTGCAGATTTGACAAATAATCAGTCAGAACTATTCTCCATCACACTGGCACTTACCTTCAAGATAAATCCTACCCCAAAAGTGCAATAATGTAAATGTAGAAAGTACTGCCATTTACCCAGTTTAGTGATGAGATAGGATGTTGTTTCAGCTCCGAGAGTAACAATCTGTCGGTTCTCATCAAGCTTCTCGTAGGACAGCTTGTAGCCCTCCACCTCCACTGCGCTGCCAGAATCTACCCGCTTCCATGTCACATTGACACTGGTAGAGTTCACGGGGATTACCTTAATCTCAGGTGGTTCAGGACCTGCGACATAAAAATGTGTCAGGATTACATCATATGCTTCAATTGTTCTGGGTTTGGTCTTGGGAAATGTATTCAAAATGTCATTTATGATCAGAAGCTGGATATTCTTATTAATTTTCCTGATAAATCACACCACTGCGAGCCACAAAAGTATTATCCTCACCTACTGAAATATTCAACAAAATACCGACATCGAGGAGAGGTTACTCATTTATAAACTAAACCCAATCTTTATATGCCTACCCCTACAGAGGATACACCTCCAGGAGGGTGATCTATTATCCCAGTCCCTACCCCTACAGAGGATACACCTCCTGGAGAGTGATCTATTATCCCAGTCCCTACCCCTACAGGAGATATACACCTCCAGGAGGGTGGTGTGTTACCCCAGTATGTCCCTACCCCTACAGGAGATATACACCTCCAGGAGGGTGGTCTGTCACCCCAGTATGTCCCTACCCCTACAGGAGATATACACCTCCAGGTGGGTGGTCTGTTACCCCAGTATGTCCCTACCCCTACAGGAGATATACACCTCCAGGAGGGTGGTCTGTTACCCCAGTATGTCCCTACCCCTACAGGAGATATACACCTCCAGGAGGGTGGTGTGTTACCCCAGTATGTCCCTACCCCTACAGGAGATACACACCTCCAGGTGGGTGGTCTGTTACCCCAGTATGTCCCTACCCCTACAGGAGATATACACCTCCAGGTGGGTGGTCTGTTACCCCAGTATGTCCCTACCCCTACAGGAGATATACACCTCCAGGAGGGTGGTCTGTTACCCCAGTATGTCCCTACCCCTACAGGAGATATACACCTCCAGGTGGGTGGTCTGTTAGCCCAGTAAGTCCCTACCCCTACAGGAGATATACACCTCCAGGTGGGTGGTCTGTCACCCCAGTATGTCCCTACCCCTACAGGAGATACACACCTCCAGGTGGGTGGTCTGTTACCCCAGTATGTCCCTACCCCTACAGGAGATATACACCTCCAGGAGGGTGGTCTGTTACCCCAGTCCCTACCCCTACAGGAGATATACACCTCCAGGTGGGTGGTCTGTTAGCCCAGTAAGTTCCTACCCCTACAGGAGATACACACCTCCAGGAGGGTGGTCTGTTACCCCAGTATGTCCCTACCCCTACAGGAGATATACACCTCCAGGTGGGTGGTCTGTTACCCCAGTATGTCCCTACCCCTACAGGAGATATACACCTCCAGGGGGGTGGTCTGTTAGCCCAGTATGTCCCTACCCCTACAGGAGATACACACCTCCAGGAGGGTGGTCTGTTACCCCAGTATGTCCCTACCCCTACAGGAGATATACACCTCCAGGAGGGTGGTCTGTTAGCCCAGTAAGTCCCTACCCCTACAGGAGATACACACCTCCAGGAGGGTGGTCTGTTACCCCAGTATGTCCCTACCCCTACAGGAGATACACACCTCCAGGAGGGTGGTCTGTTACCCCAGTATGTCCCTACCCCTACAGGAGATATACACCTCCAGGAGGGTGGTCTGTTACCCCAGTCCCTACCCCTACAGGAGATATACACCTCCAGGTGGGTGGTCTGTTAGCCCAGTAAGTCCCTACCCCTACAGGAGATACACACCTCCAGGAGGGTGGTCTGTTACCCCAGTATGTCCCTACCCCTACAGGAGATACACACCTCCAGGAGGGTGGTCTGTTACCCCAGTATGTCCCTACCCCTACAGGAGATATACACCTCCAGGAGGGTGGTCTGTTACCCCAGTATGTCCCTACCCCTACAGGAGATATACACCTCCAGGAGGGTGGTCTGTTACCCCAGTAAGTCCCTACCCCTACATGAGATATACACCTCCAGGAGGGTGGTCTGTTACCCCAGTAAGTCCCTACCCCTACAGGAGATATACACCTCCAGGAGGGTGGTCTGTCACCCCAGTATGTCCCTACCCCTACAGGAGATATACACCTCCAGGTGGGTGGTCTGTTACCCCAGTATGTCCCTACCCCTACAGGAGATATACACCTCCAGGTGGGTGGTCTGTTACCCCAGTATGTCCCTACCCCTACAGGAGATACACACCTCCAGGTGGGTGGTCTGTTACCCCAGTATGTCCCTACCCCTACAGGAGATATACACCTCCAGGTGGGTGGTCTGTTACCCCAGTATGTCCCTACCCCTACAGGAGATATACACCTCCAGGAGGGTGGTCTGTTACCCCAGTATGTCCCTACCCCTACAGGAGATATACACCTCCAGGAGGGTGGTCTGTTACCCCAGTATGTCCCTACCCCTACATGAGATACGCACCTCCAGGTGGATGGTCTGTTACTGCCGTATGCCATGGCCATTTTTCGTCGTCCAAATTTGCCCATCCCACCTTGGTGCGAGCCATTACTCTCACATCATATTCGACCTGTGGCTTCAGATCTGCAACAAACCCCACATCAATGAGTCACAGTTAAAAATAAAAGTCTCAAGATACATAACTTTTCTTCTAGAAAAAAAATTAATGTTTCTTGTAAGTGTTGGCCCAGTTCATAATATTATGCTTAAATAGCTGAAGTTTATCACAATATCATGACATGCATCTCGTTGTCATGGAAACAGGGATTTTTCTTGCAGATATAGCAAAGGATATAGCATATATAGGATATAGCAAAAGAAATCTCTCCATACCAATGATTATATATTCTGTGTTTGGTGCATCAACATATTCCACATGTTGGGTGGGGCTGCCCCGCTTGCGGTGGATGACCTGGTACTCCGTGATGATGCCATTTGCCTTCTCTGGGGTTAGCACATCCCACTGCACCTTCAGTGATGTCATGCCCAGTGCAGAAACCCGCATTGGCGGTGCAGCAATTGGCACTAGAAATATTAATCACCACGATAAATTCATTCTCTCTACAATTAACCAGTGAAAATGAATAAGATTTTATTTAGTTTTGTGTTGATGATTTGAATAAAGAGAAGTGTTTTTAGACCTACCATCCTCGTTAGTGATCTGGGTGACAGTTTGGGAGTGTGCACTGGGGGCTCCTAATAATGAGTAGGCCACGATGTAGAAGGTGTACTCTGTGAATGGCTCAAGCTGGTCGATGTCAAGGTGCTCTGTGGCACTTCCACCCCCGGATATTGGAGCCACTTTCTGTAATTCTGCTCCACCTGAAAACATTACACCATGAGTTGATAGCCCTACTGACTTAAATGAAAATATATGAACAGTGTTTGTTTGTTTGTTTTTTGTTTTGTTTGGGGTTTTACATCATTTTCAACATTATTCCAGTCATTTCGTGATGAGACCTACTTGTAGCAGATATAGTGCTGCCTCACTGAATTGTCATGTCGCAGGTCCTTGACATGACAACCCACCCGGCCACAGATTTACAAGGACAACGGGTTAACCCTTTAGGCACGGGCCTCAGCTCATATGGGAAACTAAATCAAGAGATCAATCTCGGCACAGCCGGGGATCGAACCCACGACCTTTGGATCACCACAGAGGAACTGGTGCTAATAAGCTGGCGCTCTAACCAACTGTGCCACGGCCCGGGGCCTATGAACAGTGTAACTTGCAAACTTTCTGCGGGCTCTGCAGGCCAGTCCAGTTGCTATTCACCCATATATAGGATATGCACAGTAATTGCACACTTATTATGAAACTGTGGGTGCTTCAGACTTTCATTTCTCTGGTTGTCTACCTTATTCTGTTATAAAATCACTTCTACAATAGGGTTTCAGTCCAACCATAGCTTGTGACAAATGATTCAAGAACATATGCATTGAAATGTCTGATGTTGAAGATAAATTTCTGACATTGGCTTGCTGAATATTGGACATACTGTCTGATGTGGGTCAAAATCTTTCTAGCAAATATAGACAACACTTTGTGCCATGCATGCCCAATATTTAGTATCTCCAGTTCATCGTTCATGAGATATGGCCTGCACAATAATACAAAGGTCAAGGTCACAGTATCAAGGACAAAGGTCAAATCTGTAAAAAATGTATATGGTGTTTGACATAGTGCTGATATGTAACAGACATGAACTATCCACTTATAATGGTTGAGATGTTGCATGTATTCAAATTTCGAATTCCAGGTCAAGATGTCAAGGTCAAAGGTCACATGACTAAAAAAAGTATGACAAGGCACAGCTATGACATAAGACATTTCTGTACACTTATAAATGGTGGCTGAGTTATGCTCTATATAAATTAAGATGCGCTCAGAGAGCGCAGAACAATGCCCTCCTCCTGCATACCCCTGTGGCCAGTGCCGCCTAGTGGCCAGTTTGCCCCGCACCTCAAATTCACAGAATCAGCATCCATTATGTAGAATCAAACCCCAATGTCCTGCAGCATTGAAATGAGGGCCACTCTAAATACTAATGGGGATGTCGATTTTCACCTGAAAAGTAGGTCACACTGACCCAATTACATAAATTAACATTTTTGCAGCCTATACCAATTGATAATAAGTAATAATGTTTGATATATGTGTATTCTGCAAAGAATTAACAAAATCGGCATGTTGGCCATTTTGAAAAATGGCTGCTGTGGCTTCAAAATTTGGTCAGTATTATCCATCATCTAACTTAGCCTAGCCCCTCATAAAATACACCTGTACACCAACTTGTGTCAAAATTGAAACATTTCTACAGAAGATAGAGCGCTCACGGCCAAAGTTGACCCGATGGTCACTGCGACCTTGACCTTTGACCTTGGTTGGAAAAATTCCATGGAATCTTTTTTTGGGGTCTTTAGTTTTACAAACATTATGTAGAATCAAACCCCAATGTCCTGCAGCATTGAAATGAGGGCCACTCTAAATACTAATGGGGATGTCGATTTTCACCTGAAAAGTAGGTCACACTGACCCAATTACATAAATTAACATTTTTGCAGCTTATACCAATTGATAATAAGTAATAATGTTTGATATAAGTGTATTCTCAAAAGAATTCACAAAATCAGCACGTCAGCCATTTTGAAAAATGGCCGCCATGACTTCAAAATTTGGTCAGTATCGCCCATCATCGAACTTAACCTAGCCCCTCATAAAATACACCTGTACACCAACTTGTGTCAAAATTGAAACATTTTTATAGAAGTTAGAGCGCTCACGCCCAAAGTTGACCTGATGGTCACTGCGACCTTGACCTTTGACCTAGGTCACCAAACTTTCATGGAAAATATTTACTTGGACTATATTGTTGTAGGCATATGTAGGATCATCCCTGTGGTCCAGCCACTTTCGAGTGTTGGCCATTCCAAATATTGTGACGGACGCATGGACACACGGATGCACGGACGGAAAAGTGATTACTATATGCCCTCCCTCGGAGGAGGAGGGCATAATTAGTGACCTCAAGGTTATTGCACTAAGGTCAATTGTGACATCACTAAGATTTGGAGGAATCCGAATCTTCACTTCTATCTACCTCTGTATAAAATATGAAAAATATATTACTGGTAGTCTTGGAGAAGATTTTCTTTTTAAACGTTGTCAGACGGAAGGACAGACAGACATTTGCCCCAATCCTCAAACTCTGCAACTTCAAGAAGTCAGCAGGGCTAAAAAACTTGCATATGTATTCTCTTAAAGGATAAGTGCCTGAGCAATATGAAAACAATCCTGAAGACTTTATCATGCTAACACTATATGCAGACTAACGAACAAACGAACTGGCAGAGCGCACCAAAATTTAAGTCCCCCTCTTCAACTTCATACATGCAGGGGGGCAAAAATAGGCCAATGGCTTTAGAGTTAAGTAGATGATAATTTCAATCAAAATACATGTCACATACTGACTTTGTCATCTCGATTCTCATTGGCCAATATTTATTCAAATGGCAGCCTCCTCGACAACTCAGCAAAAACTGCAGATTTTTTTTTTTTAATTATAAAAAAATGTTACAAAATTCTAAGCCTAATGGCAACTAGACATAATTTGTCCCTGAATTTACAGATAATGACAGAAAATTTCTCTCCTCTGTTTTCCTGTGAAAAATTAGCTTGTTTCCAACATACCCTCCAAAAATAGGATGGATTTTGTTCTTGAAACAGGATCAAATATATTGAAAATAGGGATATATACATATAAATTTCCATGTAATTGTTACCGAGACGATGTCTTTTTGTTTTAATAGTCCATAGAACCTTTAAGGTTGCTGACTAGGGAAGGTAGGAAAAACTGGAAACAAGTTTCTTTTATAGACATGAGCAAAAAGTACTTGAAAACCTGATACAGCATAAACTGTTTAAAAAATGTTCTTTTGACCGTACCTCTTGTTGGGTGATAATGCACTGAGTAGGCCATTATCTTGTGGTCCTTGTTTTTAACCACGGCGGCATCCCAGGTCAGACGGATACTGTTGCTGCTGGTAGCTTCGGTTCTCAGGTTATCCGGAGGCTCTGGAGCACCATCTGAAATGCGATTATTACATCAGCTGTGCTATAGTATTTCATCTCCTACATCTTTGTGTGATTCTTGATCATTTATCGCTATGGAAACATTCCAAGAAAAACAATCTATGGTCCAATATGTTAGTTGACCTGTCTGCTTTCAGTTGTCACCCATCTCTTTGGTACACCCGGTATGTTTTATATAAATGAATAGCAATTCTCAGTGTCAACAGGTAACATCTATACTCCACAGATTCTGTCATGATTCAAATATTTTTTAATGCCATTTGATACTATGTTATAATATTGTAGAATGATTTCATGAAAGGCATGAAATAATTGCAATGTGATTACCTTACTGATTTTTACTTTTGTTCAATTTTAATCTTCACTGAATTCTCAAGTTTCATTTGTCTCATACATTAAGCAATGTATCTATATTGAATTACAGTTGAAATGTTGCCCATTGCTTGATTCAAACAATGAAACTTTCTTATCAAGTTTACAATTTAATGGGTTTGTTTTAAAATCTCACATGTACTGGAATATATTAGATGTGGACACAAAAGAATATGGTGAAAATAAAATAAGCGGCCAAACTCACAGTTTGATAATATCTGTGAGTGCTAGGTCACATTGACCTGGGTACATAAATCATTCTTAAAGAAATTATAAACATAATGTACAGGATGTGTGTGGTAGCAGTAGATTACTGTTATTGTATTTAGCAAAATACTGTACAAAATACTGTGCTGTCGTGACCTTGAAAATAGTTCAAGGTTATCCGATATTAAACTCCTCTAAACCTCTCATTGGACAGTTATATTGATGTTGCTTAATTCAAAGTTGGGATCAAAGACACTTAGACATAACCCAGGCCTTGACCCAAAGTCATTAGACAGTCCCCAAAACCTGAAATTTTAAATTCTTTCTGAATATCCTAAAACAAAGATTTGTCAAGCGGGATGTTTGTTGAGGGCCACTTACCTGTGGGTTTTATTGTGAGCTTCAGAGCCGCCATTGCACTTCCAGCCTCATTCTCGGCAATACACTGGTAGTAACCTGAATCTGTGGTGGCCGACTGGAAAACTAAAGTTGCTCCATTGTTACGAATCTGAAATAAACCAATGTTTTTAATGTTGAGCAAGAAACAATTTCTTTCATTATATCAAATTTGTTGATGTAACACAAAGCAAGATATATCACTGAGATGGTTTCAGAGCTTTAAGCATATTTCAATACCATGTAACAATCCCTATCTTTCATCATATTGATAACAAGGTAACTGACAGGCCATGCAGATGCTCCCCATAGTTGCTGGTCAAAATGGTGAAATATATTTCAATTCCAAAATTATTTATCAAATTTTGAAAGAATATGCCAAAATCTTTACTTTAGTGTCTGAAATATAAACCTTCAGGAGAAACATGTTAAATATGTTGCTGTGACTGAAATAGATTTATAAAAAAATGTTGAAGTTTTTGTTGAAAGGTGCACACACAGAGACCAATACCTTAATTGTCACACTGCTCAAGCAGCAAAAGCTAAAAACAAGCAACACTGAACACTTCACTCTCACTAAAACTTCACTGTTATTCAAGATTAATTCACAGGAATATTAATCTGTGGAGACTAACTTTGATGCGGCCATTGTTGATGATTTCCCGTCCATTTTTCAGCCATGTGATGTTGGGCGTTGGGGAGCCGGAGAATATGCATGTGAACCTGGTGACTGATGCGACACCCACTGATACACTGGTCTCTGGACCCTCCACTAACACTGGTGCCTCTGAAATATGCACCACGCACATCTTAACATATACAATACCAACTCCATTTTATCATAGCAGAGACTACAATCATGTTTACCTCCCTACCTTTTAATTATACCGTGATATATTGTCCTAAAATTCTGAAATCGGTGTTCCCATTTTTGGCAATTAATCAATCATCAAATTTATCTGTTGGATTCTACTGAGACATTTCATAAATTATTTTACATTTACCATGAATTTTGTTTTATATCTCAATTCAATATCCTTTAATACTGTTTGAAAAAAACAATTGATTTCTATTTCAAATAGAATCTAGCTAATTAACAAACAGAATTTAGCTTATTAACAAATTGCCGTGATAAACGATCATCATGTATTGTTGTGAAAAGAACCTATGATTGCTCTAAACTGGGAGGTATTATTGTTCATGACTTTAGGAGGGTTTATTTAGATGATATACAGCCCTACCTAGTACTTTGAGGTTGACCTCTGCTTCTTGGGGTTGCTCAGAAGCTGTGTTTACTGCTGAGCACACATATATGCCAGCGTCTGCCAGTTGCAGTGCTGACACCTGTAGGTTGCCATGTCCCACCATGCTGAATCTCTCACCCAACACTGGGGTCACCTCCCCATCTGAAGAAACAGAATATTAAACATTTTTTCATGTTATCAACAACAGACCTTACATTGGAGAGCTAAAACTCATCTATGCCCCCAAAAGAGGTCACACATTTCATCCAAGTTACATTTATATTGATTTCCTTTAATGTCAGGAGGGCATTCACAAGTAAGGTAGGCATGATATTGACTATGATTTTGACCTTGACCTTGATACATAATAATTCTTGAATGTACTTTATATAAATATCATATGGGTCATCTTTCCCATATGTTACCTTACCTTCGTACCTTTATTTTGTAGTCTTTAAGTCGGTCACTGTGACCTTGTTACCTTGATTATTTACAAAGTGTAATGTAAGTGCAGTGACAATATATGCTGATTGGTGTGTTTTGTAAAATATCACAATTTTACTGATTTTGACATCGAAAATATCTCTCTTCAAGTCCACCATAGTTTGATAATACATGTGGAGTTGCATTTGATATGCTATATTTTTATTGTAAGGAGAGCATAAACAAGCAAAGTAATAATTTTACAGACCTTGGCCTTGACCACAAGTCAAAAGAAATTCGTCAAAACAAACAATTTGTACATACAAATTATACATAAAATATCAAGTTATAATCTTCTCCTGTGTCGAAGGATCAGCTTTCCTATGTTTTGGAAGTTATGACCTATTTGGCCTTTAAGTCACTGTCACCTAGTAATATTAATTATTCTCAAAAATAGGAACAAGCATATTGTGAAAGATAGATGTGGTGCTAATAAAATGCTATCTGTATTGTTTTGCAAAATATCACTTTTCGCTGATTGAAAGTCAGCTCCTGTGACTTTGAACATAGCTCATGGACACCTAATATCAAATTTATCTGAGCCCCACATAGGTAGATGATATTTGCATAGTTATATTGATATTGCTGTATTTTGAACATGTTGCTCCTGTGTTGGTCATGACCTTGACAAAAGGTCCAGCCAGAAAATTTCCCTGGCCTACATATTATCATGTTTTGTTATCAAGCCCTAATGTCCAAGTATAAATAAATGTAAAATAAAACAAGTCGACACAGTGAAAACAGGACAAGAACATAAAATCAGCTAGTGCAGATTTAATTTCTGGTCAATAAATTGGCTGAATAAAAAAGATGAAAATGTTTTTTTACAAAAGCACGATCAATGATTGAGACATGGTGGTAGGTGGTACATACCTGAAAGGAGAGGTTTGAATGTCCATGTTATAGTGGGTTTGGGGAGTCCTGACGCTGCACACTCCAGCAGCACCTTCTCTCCCACCCTCCCTGTCACATACGTCTGAGCCCTCACCATCATCTTTGCTGCAATGCTTAACTTGGGTGTGGCTGAAATGAACAATAATTACCTTTTTTAACTTATTCTTTGATTTTTCAGCATGATCTATTTGTAACCAGTCTGGGGCAAACCTATATTTGGCCCCACACCAATGTGACTTGATTAAACGACTCCATTGGATATGCATACCTGAGTTATAGCCACTCTTGGCAGGTGACAACAACCATTAGTTTCCTCATAGTGTCAAAAAGATGGTTTGCCCAAATGATTATAATTTGTTTACAACTTAAAAGGAATTTTATAAACCAATAGAAAATTAAAGTTTTCATGTGAAATCAGGTTCACATTTCAAATATCACTAACACTGCCCCCCAATTCCCAAACATTCTTCCCTAAGACGAAAACCAAGTTGGTAGCTACACAGAAGATGATTTTCAAATGAGCACTATCAAACTTTCCTGTTCCTTTTAATGTGTTATGCATTTTATCTCAAGCATTATGTGTTAGGCCCCTTAGCAATTTTGAAACATAAACAATTTTTATGAATATCTTTTTTGAGACATTCTTGAGCTTTTTTTTATCATTCACAAGAACATATCATATTTGAATTCTTTATAGATCTGTCCAATTTCAAATCCATTTTAACCAGTGGGCCATTCTGATTAGTGAAATAATAATTGTTTTAAAAAACAAATAATGATTCAAACAAGTCACAAAACTATAAATTGCCAATTTGTTTTTTGATGTTGCAATGGTGGGATATTGTTGCATTGCTATAGATGTGTGTACTTAAAATATTCTTTCCTTGTAAATAATGCATATAGATGTATGCTCTATGATTATGTAACCATGGCAACATGTGCAGAAGTGGTGGCCAGGCAAAGTGGGTTCTACATCAAAAGAAAGCCTGTTGTTCCTCCAAGCAAGCTGGGTCGTAGAACATGAGTCAAAAACATGACAGCCGTCCCGCTAACCATGTTTACATGGCTTCATCATACTTTATCTTTATGTCCCCCATAAAAAGTTTATGTGCACTTTTTTTTACATGTGTGAAATATGTGCACAGAGCAGATGACAGCACCTGACCTGTGTGTATGGGGGCACTTCAATTACACACATTTAGCTTTCATTAGCTTTTTATCACCTCGCCTCAAAACCTGTTGTGTGTACCTTTCTCCTACAAGTGACAATTACACTTTTTTGGGGTCCCCTTTATTTTTTCCATGCAAGCCATTCAAAGCTGATATCTTCACCTCCATTTTTTTGAGTGAACCTTATCTTGTAGGCTGACTTATTCATCCTGTTGATGTAGAAATATGATAGGCTTTTACTCTAATAAACCATCATGAAATCCAACGAAATTGAGGCATGGTTTATGGGTGCCCCCCCTCGACTTGTGAGATGAAATATAATTTGTTCTGGGAACTTGAGTGCAGGGGGTCGTGGTCGTGGCTGCTACAATGGAGGGCTCTTATTCAACATACTTATTAAACTGTCACAGCGAGTCTCTCTGTACATACAAATTAGATGAATACCTATGCCACCAGCATTGAAAATGTCCCTGTACAATGCAAAGACACCAACTTAATGTTATAGCATACTGTCAAAAATGACAAGCAGAGAAGGTTGAAATTCGATATTTCTAGGATAAGATCTGGGATATGTATGTTGTTGAGTCATTCATGCTGTTCCTTGAAAATATATAAAGACCAATGTTATCAATCATACTGTTATGTGGAAGTCACATTTTGTGAAGTCCTGAAATCATAGGTGACAGCTTATTTTGAATATTTTATAGTTTCACTACTCAAGCAGCCCAAATAGCTATATTAAGGGCAGGTAAGCACTTGTAGAAATAGCAAAGATCAATGCATCTGGAGCAAAGACCTTGCAGAAACCTTTAACATTAAAGAATGAAGCCAAGGTCACAACAGACAAAAATAAACACAAATTAATTAGATACCTTGTGACAAATATCACAAAAGGTAATTTAATAATCTGTGGTGTCAATAACAATAGTTGCTGACCTAATGACCTGGCGTTTGTACTCTATACTGAAGTCTGTTAAGTGCACATACACTCTGCTGTCTGATCTAATTTACAGACACTGTTAACGATGAAGGTTAGCGAAAACTTCCTTTTCTATTTCCCACCAAAAATAAATCATGTCCCAGACATCTGAGCCCCCAAAGATGACAATGTGCAAGATAAATACTCTGTATAAAAATAGCCATAGACATCTTTTGAAAAGTCAATATGTCTCACAATACAGGAGATTTTTCTTTTGATTCTTTTGATTATGATTTATTTTTGAAAATAAGGACAATAGCAATCTGTATAACTAAGTTATGTACTTTTTAGTTTGAACCAACATTTTCAAGTTTAAATACAGATTTTGAGAAAGGTCTTATAACTAAAAGTGAAATGTGTTTCAGTGTATAAAATAATTGAAATGTTCATTCTGACATCATTTTGTGCTTTTTGACCTGATTGTGAAATTAAATATTTCCAAATATAGACCACTTATCAAAATTCCCTTTCTTTAAACTAATGCCTAAGTCAATTCTTTTATTTTTTCTTAAAACCTGAAATTTGACACCTCTATGAGGACAAATAGCACATTGGCAATAACAAGTAAATATCAAGCACACTCCAGTCCTTTTCCATTATGAAGTTATTTCCTAACTTCAAGGAACCAGTTTACCAAGTTTTACTTTCATCAACTTCAACTATGAAAGCAGATAAAACAACCAAAATAATGTTTGTCTTGCACCACTTAAGGCACTGAATTGATCAAAATGTAAAATAAAAAATGATAAAAATTTTAAAAACATCTGAAAGAATAAATTAATTCATAATTCAAATATATGTACACATTATATAATTTAACCTATAGCTTAAGATTGAGCATACCAGGTTGAACTGTAAGTTGCATTGTGACGCTGGAACGCGATTCTTGGCCAGTGGATGCTGTGCAGCGGTACCGGCCCGCATCGGAGGGGGACACTCCATCTATCTGTAACACTCCTGAGGAAATCAGTAGTTGTCTGAAATGGTAAATCCTTTATGTAAATCTGAGCAAAAAAAGCATTTTGATTTGTTGTAGTGTCTGGTATGAGTATTCAATATCTAAATCTCTGGCCTGCATGTTTGGGTTTGACCTGCAGGTCTGGGTTTGACCTGCATGTTTGGGTCTGACCTGCATGTTAGGGTTGATCTTCATGTTTGGGTTTGAACTGCATGTTTGGGTTTGGCCTGCATGTTTGGGCTACCACTGAAGATTATTCTGTATACAGAAATGAAAGTCACTCTCCATAAATAAAACAAAAATATTTGCAGGCACATTCATGCATACTGTATATATGACATTCTTCTACTTCAAGAGGCTTTGTCTTAAGGTTTCATATGGTGCAAACAAAGACATTAAATATAGAAACAAAATGCTAATGTGAGGACTGTTCTATGTCTGTGCGACCCATTTTTAGATAACTGAATGTCTTAACCTATTACTGAGACCTAATCCTTATCAAAATAATTTTACCTGTTTCTGATTTTGTATTTTAATACAAAAATATATATATATTTTAAGATACTTGTGATTATCCACCTGAAACATTTTAGAAACTGGAAACAAGCTCAGAAAGTTTGCAATGTATTGGTTTTCAAGATTTTTTTTATCATACAGCCATGAATAGCAATTGGACCTGCCTCACATGCTTATTTACACCTTGCTGTTAAAAAGCTCTACCTTTTTTTAATTTTGATACAATGAAATATTTTTAGTGCAAATTCAAATTGTGAATGGAATGGGAAATTTGTGATATGAAATTTAATAGTATCATGGGAAAGTTTTTTTATCCATAATTCTAAGAAATAAAAATTCAATGTATTTCTGAATTTATCAAATCTTAAGCATTCATTGTAAAATGGTAGCACATGTGGTTGATGTGCTTCTACAGATCAAGCTTCTACAGGCCTGCGACCAAACCGCACAGATATTATGTCCAATTTTTATAGAAGAGACGGCATGCACCCTGAAGACTCCAGGCAGGCATGGACGACTCAGTGGGCATTCCAGGGTGAAGCCAAGGGGTGCAGAGGCCATCTTAAACATGCACAATATTGTCACTGTGCCAGTGTGCTCAGATTTGGTAGCCGTTTGGACGCGATGGGGTTTTGGCATTAGCACAAAGTGAGCACTTTCAGCATAGAGCAAGTGCCGTCAGACAAAGCAAACGCCCTGCCATCTCAGCAGGAGCTACACATTGTTCACTGTCTCTTTACTGGGTTCTCACTGCATCCATTGGGATGTCATTGCCTTGGGAGTGCCAAGACAACTTCAGACTGGTCAATATGGATATGTCATGGATGCAGAAATTGATGTTGTCCTCATGAGGTAACTTTTTGAGCATTAACTTTTACAATAAATCAGCAATAACTCAAAATTCTGAAAGTCATCTTCTTAATGTTAACTTACTAAAACATGGCAATAGATCAGAAAACTGAATGAAGTTTTCTCAAAATTGGAACTCTCTGAGCACTGCAATAAATCAGAAATATAGCAGGTCATGGGCCCACAGTACTCACAATGCAATGTCAAATCATATGCTCAAAAGTATATGTCAAAGTTTTCCCAAGAGCTCATTCATACATGGCATGTTTGGTCAAGCATGGCCTTGTTGATTGGCCATGTCAGAATACATCATGTCCCATATTGTATATGAAGGGCCTGACCCAAACAGTAAGTGTATATTAATGTTTTCTCTGATGGTCATTTGTGCATGACATGTTCACTCAAACATGACATTGTTCTTTGTCCATGTTAGGATATATCATGTTGCATGTTGATATTATATACAAAGAACCTAACCTTTATAATATATATATATATAAAAGAACTCCACCTTAAAAAGATTTCTTTAAATTTCACGTTAAAAGTTTTAACCACAGATTGACAGCTGAACTGTCGGATGGTCAGAATCACCATTCAATAGGCCCACAATGCATTGCATATGATTAAATAAGTCACTGGGAGTTAAATAAAGCAGCCTCAGATGGATATGTCTTGTATGTTGATAACTTACTGAGGGTTGTCAGGTTGAGGTAGAGTTTTCTTGTCCTGCTCCCATGTATAGGTGGCGCTAGGCTCTGCTGAGATTGGACATTGTAACCGCACCACTTCTCCCTCCACTGCGCTTAATTCCTGGGGTACCCCTGGGATACGTGACATGCCTGTAATCAACACAAAAAAACATGCTTATTATTAGCATTGAAAAAAAAGCTGCCCTCAATGGACCTCTAGTTCAAATAAGGAAACTGTTTGCAAGGCATGTTGCATACAAGAAGCCAGTTTCCTTTCATCATGGCCATTAATGATGTTCTTGTCACCCAATGAAATAAAATATTGTAAGCACCATACTGTTTCTGACTGATCTGTCATCCAGAATTTATTTAGATCTTTTTGCTTTTGCTTTATTTTCTATTATGCTCTTACACATATTTTCTTGAGCCAATTTATGCCTTGTTTTGTCTGGGAATTTTGGACACTCGACAAAATGTTTGAAGAGATATGTGAAAAAATTACATTTTTTTCAAATGTTTAATTAACCAGTTGACACCAGGTGGCATGATAATAGGTTGACTTCAGATTAAGCCACTCATGATAGAGAAATGCTTAAATCTCTGTACAAATATTCAAACAACTGGAACATTCCACCAAATTGGTATTTCTTTTTGCACATTTATCTGATTTGGAGAGAATACAGTTTCTTTCTCAAGAGAGGGGTTGAATAACGACATAATCAGAGACAACTGAAACATCTGGGGACAATGTACAGGGAGGACACTCCCATAAAATATGCAGGACTCTCATTTTCTCCTTTATTGGAAAATAAATCTAATATTTTTTGTAATCGTATTTAAAACTGGCAGAGTAGTTCAAAGCAAAAGATTCATAACAGTGTCCAGTATACTTTCTCACACCTATCATTCACATTCCTATCACACTTTTTGGTATGTACTTCAATTGCATACAGATTCCCACAATTTCAATAATGATAAATCAGTTGGCTTTTAAATGACATATTCCACAGGTATGATGTGAATTTCTAGAAATACATATTCATTTATCATTAGTGCTTGCATGATAACAGTGATGTAATATTAATTTTTAATTTCACGGCTATAATAAGTTTGATTCCACCATGAATCTAATAAAGTGTAATCGGTGCTTCTCAGCCATCTTGGCCTCATGATAATTTCAATTGATCACATTTTAACACGTTAAAATTTGAGATCGACGCTCTTTTTATGTTTGCTCCCACCTTGATCTAGGAATAAATTAACCCAGTTCTGAGGCACTCTCTTGCATTCAAGGTACGGCTTGTCAGTCTTGGGTCAGGCTCATCTGTAACACGTCTCCCCTCACTTGTCAGCCTCACAACGTTCTGGGCTCACACATGCAGGGGTCTCCCTTCACCTTCTCATACAGTCATGTCTTTTATAATAGTGTTTATATAACACAAGGCCGGCAATGAAATGTTCAACCTCCCAGTACAGATTTTATCTGATGTAAGGTGATGATTTCTATGTCCTCATTATCAGGTGATAGTCAAATATCAACCATATTCATCTATTAGAAATGGCGTATTTCTTAATATCTATCATTAAGATGATACTAAATGCTATGGTAGGTCCACCATTTTCGTACTGTAAAAGACTGAATATGAGGTTCAAGTGACAAACAAAATTATCAAAAGAATAGCCTATAATGCAAATATTATTGACAATTATGACAAAGATAATGTCACAAGCAATACTAGCATCAACAGTGCAAACCAAAATAATTTTCAAAAATCTTGAATTGACAAAGTAGCAAAATATTTGATCATGCCAAGCAGTCATGACTATTCTCTGATGCTAAACAGTATCATGACTCAATTTACTCATGCTAAGCAGTATCATGACTCAATTTACTCATGCTATGCAGTATCATGACTCAATTTACTCATGCTATGCAGTATCATGACTCAATTTACTCATGCTATGCAGCATCATGGCTCAATTTACTCATGCTAAGCAGCATCATGACTCAATTTGATCATACTAAGCAGTATCATGGCTCTATTTGATCATGCTAAACAGTATCATATCTCTATTTGATCATGCTAAGCAGTATCATATCTCTATTTCATCATGCTAAGCAGTATCATATCTCTATTTTATCATGCTATGCAGTATCATATCTCTATTTGATCATGCTAAGCAGTATCATATCTCTATTTTATCATGCTAAGCTGTATCATGACTATTTTATCATGCTAAGCGGCATCATGACTATTTTATCATGCTAAGCAGTATCATATTTCTATTTGATCATGCTAAGCAGTATCATGACTCTATTTGTTCATGTTAAAGTACAACATGGCTGTCGCATGTTTATTGGGAAATAGCCTTTATCATAGACTATACATGTGCCTATGTGTGTCCATGCTCCAATGTTGCCTTACAAATCATGCCATGAGAAGTGATGTCCAGGCTTTGTATTTGGCCAAGGGTTTTTATCGAGGGTTTGGTATTGTGTTTTGTGTCCTGGTTGTTTTCTGCTCTGTCTCCTGTGAACTAGCATCCTAGTCCATCTATTGTTCTACCTTTCCAAAATGGTTACATTCCTTCTTTGTAGTGAGAAGATGAAATGTAAATTACTCTTTTGGAAGAGATTGTGTAATTCAACAAGATATGCCTCCATTACCATTTTTTAAATTGTAGTAGGACAGGAAGGGTAAAACAAAATGCTGACGAGGCACATTTTTATTGCAGGATATCTTTGAAAGTGGACACCAAGCATCAAACTGTTGACAATTTTGTTGTTGAAAATGGCTCAATTTTCACTTTTAATTCAAAAATGTGAAAAATGGAAAGCAATTTTCACTCAAAATGAGTCAGTATCTCAAACATCATTAATGTGACTGACAAAACCAATGTTTTGGGACAGAATCAAGAAAGGTAGGGATGCCCTCACATCTGGCATTCACAAATGATGGACATATTCATAGCAAGATAATTCATCATGATTGAGGGGTTTTTTAAGGACACTTATAAAATGTCAACATTGTTCAAATGAAGAATAATTAATTAATTAAATGTTACCTGATTCAAAATTCCTGATCTCGCAACTATGCATATAATCTGGAAATGATATTATATCAGCCATGACACCTTATTTGCTGTGCAAGTATCGAGAATGAAATGAGGGGTTTTGTTTTGGTGTTTTGTAAATCCATGAGATATAAAGACCCAGACCACCACGTTCAGACCCAGACCACCACGTGTTCAACATGTCCTTCTCTATCACGTGACTATCTGTGCAACATGGCCAGGTCTTCCTGTGATCTTAACAAAGTCGTTACAAGTCCTCAGAAGTCTTCAGATGTCCTCATAAGTCGTATGTTATCTGCCGTGATCGCTAGTTGAGCGTACCAGAACGGCAGGCCATCCTACCATGACGTATGACATGACGTACGCACATCGTAGACAAATACCTATACGACTTCAGCAGACCAAACAAGACCTTGGCAAACCATTCCAGACCACCTCATATGTGTTCCCGTTCTGATAAACAAATCGTGCCAAGTCCTGTGATAGATCGTGTAAGTGTGACTGGGGCTTAAGACACTTCCTGCTTCTCTAAGACACTTCCTGCCTCTCTATGACGCTTCCTGTTTCTCTAAGTCTCTTCCTGCTTCTCTAAGACACTTCTTGTTTCTCTAAGTTACTTCCTGTTTCTATAAGTCACTTTCTGTGCCCTGCCTGAGACACCAGACCAAATCTTCTGCCACTCCTTTATATTTTCAGCATCTTATTGTAGACAGAACGCTTCAATAAAATAAACATCAATTTAAAGTCAGATTATTTTTGCCAACAGAAATGAGTTTCGTGGGAACAAAATTTTTTGTTTGTTTAAAAACCTAACATGTGTTCATTCAATACAAAGTGGCTCCTATGTTTATTATTTTACAAAAAAAGTTTTTATCTCCCAAAATCACCAAGTAAAATTCCCAGGTAAATTTTGTTTACATATTAAAATATTATGCTTCAATGTAGAGATAATTGTTTGCATAAAATCACTTTAAGCATTGGTTAAATTTTACTGAATGGTTACTAATATTCTTGCAGAATGAGTGTAATTACCTCATTTCATTAATGATTTTCTATCTTAAAAGTTACCATTGTTTTGTAATACATTCAATAGGTGCATTCAAATGTAATATATGATATCACATTACACCAATATTAATCTAGAATCTTCAGCAAATATTGCAAACATTTCATATTCAGAGTTATTTATTCATATCCACGTATAAACCTGCTGTCATATCATAGAACAACCCACTATACCTGCCCACTCACCACGCAAACCAAATGGTATGGGTTTCTATCTGTGGGATATATTTATTACTAATCTCATTTAAGTTAAAGGTTTTACTGAATAAATGACAATAACTGACATCTTCAAATGCCAAGCAACCATCAAATCATCTCTCATACCATGAACCATCCACATCAACCACCCACCAAGCCTACTCTTATACTATTAACCACCCACTTGAACCCATGAGATGTTTTACCATAAGTGAATATAACTGACTTCACTGGGATGAATTTCTGAATGCTATTGTGTTCACAAAAGAGACGCCGAGATTACCAGACACCCAGATGTTCTTGTTCCAATAATAACCCTTCAACAAAATTTGCCGAGGGGTAAAGGAAATCTACCTACACATCATAAAGCACCATTTCCAACCACCCATCAAACCTACCCCTGTATCAATAAAACACATGTTATAAGCTGTAAGTAACCCATATGGTATGAAACCATCCATACCATACAAGTCCACTAAATCTACCAAACATCCCTGCCCACATATTATATTAATGTGAAGATGATTAAAGGACTGCCTGAAATATTCTCAAAAAATATATCTTAAAAGCCACATTGAAACACCTTACAAAAACAAAACTTCTGAAACCCTTGAGCATAAACACAGAAAAAACACAAAACCCATTTGTCTTTCAATATTATCACATAATGCTTGATGTGTATATGGTTTCATAAGCTGCATCCTGATTGGTGAGTCTCTGGTGCATTTATAATTCCAAACAAGCACAGTGAAAATACATTTGATTGGACATATTTGGAAAGAAAACTTCACAGCAGGTTCTATCTCCATCTGCACACCAAGCAGGCAGCCACCCTGGAGAGGGGTGACACATATCGGGCAAATGGTGGATTTAGGGCAAGATACATCTGTCACATGTTAAATTCAGGTCAAAAAGGTGGACTTGTTTTGGTAAACAAGTGAGAAATGGATGAGATTATGGTCACTGCCATAGTCCAGTCCTGCCATCCCCTGATCCAGCCATCCCATCCCAGTCATAGCCATAGTCCAGTCCCGCCATCCCCTCATCCAGCCATCCCATCCCAGCCATCCCATCCCAGTCAATGCCATAGTCCAGTCCCGCCATCCCATCCCAGTCAATGCCATAGTCCAGTCCCACCATCCCCTCATCCAGCCATCCCATCCCAGTCAATGCCATAGTCCAGTCCTGCCATCCCCTGATCCAGCCATCCCATCCCAGTCAATGCCATAGTCCAGTCCCACCATCCCCTCATCCAGCCATCCCATCCCAGTCAATGCCACAGTCCAGTCCCACCATCCCCTCATCCAGCCATCCCATCCCAGTCAATGCCATAGTCGAGTCCTGCCATCCCCTCATCCTGCCATCCCCTCATCCAGCCATCCCATCCCAGTCAATGCCATAGTCCAGTCCGACCATCCCCTCATCCAGCCATCCCATCCCAGTCAATGCCATAGTCCAGTCCCACCATCCCCTCATCCATCCATCCCATCCCAGTGAATGCCATGGTGCAGTCCCACCATCCCATCATTCAGTCCGGCTTTGAGTCAGTGCCCCGTGAGCCCAGATAGCAGGCAGAGTGTAGTCAATGATGAATGCTTTGTACTGAGACCTGTGTTGAACCCGGATTACATGCCCTTTACTTGTGGCAATCAACACCGAACTAACAACAGTTTGTACAGACTTCATCAGGGAATCAAGCCATACCCATCCTGTATATTATATAGCAACCAAACCCTCAGCCAATATTGGTAATAGAATAATTTGCACCTCCACTACAATAGGTAAAAGCAGTGCCAGTCGTTCTGCAAATTAATAACTTTTGACATTTCAACTGGTACATAATTTGCTTGCTGTGTTTTTCAGTGCCAACATGATCATTGTGATCCATTTTGGATTTAACCATAATTTTGTTCTGCCACTTCTTGGTTTGTGAAGGATCAAATTCTTCTTCACCAAAGATGAGCGTAAGGCTTGCATTCTTAAGTTTAAACATGTTTCTGTGCTCAGTTTATGTTTAAACCACAAGAATCGGCCATCTGACCCAGCATTAAAACAAGTTTACAGCCATGTGGGTCCCTGCCTTTGATAATTTACATTCTGAACAAACAATACTAAGCTGCCAAGTTGGTGATAGTGACCATACCGTAAAGGCAAAAGTGTAATGCTGAAGTCATTTAAATTTTGAAAACTGTTTTGATAATCACTTGAGATATTCTAACATTTTAAGACAATCATGCCGTGACTTAACCTCAACCTCGATTCCCAAAAGTCCAGAAAATTTTCAAGGAGAATAAATTTGTAATGTTAGGTGTAATTCCGTACTCTCTAAGGCAAGTTGGAGAGTCTGCCAGGAGTTTTTACCTCTGATCTGAATGCAGAGGACAGGAAGGTCGTGGAAAGGTCATGGTCAATATTCAACCCATCTGAAATTTTGACCACACAAATAAATCTGGAGAGTTTGGTGACTGTGCCATTATGAGCAAACTGGACAGTCTGCATGGTATATGAATCCTGATCAACTGTCAAATTTGATGGCTTGTATGGCTTGTATTTAGCACAGAACTATTCACTTAGCATGGAAGGTGCCCAAGGGTAGGAATAATTTGTTTACCTTATCTAAAGTAATTTTTTACTTAAATTTCATTTTGACATCATGAAGGGTCCATCATATGAAATGTCACTTCTCACATTAGAGAATCAACAAATTAGATGATTTTCTAAAAGTTATATCTTAATTCATGTCACAGCTGCCATCACCTGCTAAAGTGTTATAAGGTTGTAACTTCCTCTAATATTGCAAACACATAATTGTAAAATGATCAAGCAATTCCTAGAAAAAACAACTATAATCGCATGAGCTTCAGCCGAGGTTTGCTTTGCTTAATGCGTATATATGAAATCAAACAATTTTTAACATTTATTACATATTTTGTCATATAACTGCAAATATAACCAACATTTACCATGAATGAAATATGTGTTACCAAGCTTTGCCACGAATGAAATCTCACCAAAGTTTGCAACAAATGAAGTATGTGTTACCAAGGTTTGCCACAAATGAAGTATGTGTTACCAAGGTTTGCCACAAATGAAGTATGTGTTATCATAGTTTACTTTGAATGAAGTACGTGTTACCAAAGTTTACTATGAATGAAGTATGTGTTACCAAAGTTTGCCATGAATGAAGCATGTTACCAAAGTTTGCAGGCCACAGGCCGTGGCGCAGTTGGTTAGAGCGCCAGCTTATTAGCACCAGTTCCTCTATGGTGATCCAAAGGTTGTGGGTTCGATCCCCGGCCGTGCCGAGATTGATCTCATGATACAATTTCTAATATGAGCTGAGGTCCGGGCCAAAGGGTTAACCCGTTGTCCTTGTAAATCTGTGACCGGGTGGGTTGTCATGTCAAGGACCTGCGACATGACAATTCAGTGAGGCAGCACTATATCTGCTACAAGTAGGTGTCATCACGAAATGACTGAAATAATGTTGAAAGTGATGTAAAACCCCAAACAAACAAACAAAACCAAAGTTTGCCATACATGAAGTGCGTGTCACCAAAGTTTCCCACAAATGAACTACATATTACCAAAGTTTCCTGCAAATGAACTACATATTACCAAAGTTTCCCACAAGTGAACTACATATTACCAAAGTTTCCCACAAATGAACTACATATTATCAAAGTTTCCTGCAAGTGAACTACATATTACCAAAGTTTCCCACAAATGAACTATATATTACCAAAGTTTCCCACAAATGAACTACATATTACCAAAGTTTCCCACAAAAAAAGAATGCGTTTCCAAAGAATTTAGTATGTGTCACTCAAGTGACCAAAGTTTGACATCAATGAAGTATATGTATCACCAAAGTTTGCTATGAATAAAATTTCATCAACATCTGCCCTGTATGAAGTAATTGTTCGCAAAGTTTGCTTTGAATAAAGTTTCATCAACGTCTGCCCTATATGAAGTAAGTGTTACCAAAGTTTGCCAAGAATTATGTCCAATTATGGGTAAACAAGTTATATAAAACAGGAGTTTTTGCTTCTCCTTATTTTAGAGCATTTGCCTTCATTTTGCACCTTCCAAGATGATATCTCATTGACTATAGATTGAAATTCTAAATGTTCATTCCTTCACACAAGAGTCATATGATCTGGAGTAAATAGCGACGTCAAACCTTATTCTGTTGGCCAATTTTAATTTCCTCAAATATCATATTCCTTTTGTCTGAAATATGAATATCAATGATTAATATTAACTTCATATATTAGGAGTTGGATACAATTATTATCATGATTATTTTCCCCACTACCACAATATACATACTGAAGGGGAACTATTTTTTATGTATTAAGTTTCATGATTTTGTCCCCTTAGACCTTTCACACGAGATAATGTTTCTGAATTGATAAAATTATTCTACTATGCAGAAGATGAATTATAGAATGGACTGTGCTTTTTACTGTTTTGATATAATTCTTATGAATATATGGTTACACAGCAATTATAATATTTTTATAATATTTTCAGAACAAAGAAATTTTCTTGGTACAATTCAGTGTCAAGTCAAAAAGTCAATCACAATTCTTTTTGCTAGAAGATTAAAAGGTAATGTTCAACAAAAAATTATCAATATTTATCATTAAAGTACTGTATACAGACAAATTTTCGCGACCTTTTTATTTTCGCGTTAATTCGCGCCAGGACGTCATTCGCGAAATTAAATGGACGCGAAATTGAAGAGGGGACTCTCCCGGTCATTTTGATACCAAGCATGACCATATTGACCCAGTGTCAGCTGAGATAATCGATGTTTTAGGATCATTTCACTGTAATTCAAAAAATTTAGCAGATTTCAAACTCGATTTTCTCTGCTTCTAAACAAGATATCAACAAGCAGATTTCGTGTGCAGATTCTGTGAAATCCATAGATTTTAGAAATCTAAAATTCGTGAAAATAAAACGGCGCGAACTTGTCTGAAACGGCGATGGCGCGAAAATAACTAGGCGCAAATTTTTCTCTGTATACAGTATATGTAATATGTTATGTTATAATTTGATAGGCTTTCTAAGTATATTCTATCCACGCCCATGACATTTAAAACTTATATCATATTACTCATTAAACCCTAATAATGTTGAAAGGTTCAATGCCTATGAATTAATTATTATTTGCTTGAAGACATTTTATTTTCATCATTTAAACTTAAAATGCCACCTGGAGTATTGAATATCTTTAATATACAACCCAATATTAAAGATCCAATTAAAGACTCCAATGCATCAATATAAAATTATCACCTTACTGCTGATAGGGCAATAATATCTCCCAACAAAATGTTGAAGTGCATGACAGTCTTGGAGATATAATTTGGGAATGGAGGGGGAGAAGCTAGGAGGTCAATGTCGGGGTGTAGTGGGCAGCAAGTGGAGCTATTCTGTCCACGCTTGAGCTGAGGTGGAGGGCAGGCAGAATCAGCACAGAGGAAAGCAAGCAGGCAGGCAGGCAGTCCACCCCCCACCACCCCTCCCTCCCCATCCGACATCCACTCTGCTTGTGCAAGAAGAGGCCTCCTCCCTGTCTCTCAGTCTGTCCCTCTGTCTGTCTGTCCCTCTGTGTGTCTGTCCCTCTCTCTGTCTCTCTCTCCCTCTGTTTCTCTCTCTCTCTGTCTCTCATTGATCCCTACCTGGTCCAGCCCCTGCTGCTGTGCCCGGTGGCGTGCAAGTGGCACACTCTATCAAGGCCCCCTCCCCTCATCTGTCTACTAATCTATTCTGCTTGATACTCCCAAGATCATGGATATCTATGAATGACAGCCTTAAATACTCTTAACATTTTTTCCGGGCAACCTGGATATCATTTTTTTGCCGTGTAATTGATGTTTATCATGGCAGTCACGTGGGTTGCCGGAACTACTTTCATGTGGCTTTATTTATGAAAATGGGTCAGGCTAAGGCCTGTAAAACACTGCACTGAAAAATACACCAATAAAATGAGTGTACAAGAAGGGCAACCCACGAAAGTGGACAGAAAAAAACCACTGGCAATTCTTATCAAAAACTAAGCACTGTTGGTCATATAGCTGCCCAACATTGACCTGCCAGAGACCCAAGATTCTACCAGTGGTGGGTGTGAGAGGAAGATGAGTGTTATGATTATTTCCTCGGGGCCCGGGCTGCCTAGTTAGTCAGGAATGTGGCGTGCTCGCAGATGGACGGCCTCTTGAGGCTGACCTAGTGGCTGGTGTATCTGGTGTGACCTTAGCGTGGACACCTGGCTGCTGGTCTGGGCTGCTTGCTTATCCCCTGCCCACACCTCCCCTACCATCGGCACACACCGAAACATGGCTGACAGCCAACCCAACGTCCTAGACCCCTCCATGCCACTCGCAGCTCCCGTATACACAAAACACTACTTCCACTTTCTCCTCTCATCAGATTGCAAGGCTTTTTCCATTCTGCATTCTCTTACTCTTCTTTCCAAATAATTGGGTCCCTCAGCATATCTATACACACTCTCACACTATTTGTATCCGCAAAAATAATCCTTTCTCAATATTTACATCAGAATTCACTAATTTTTTTTTCTTCTAAATTTCATCTTACTTTTACTATTAGATTTCCCTTCCAATATTCCTCTTTAATTAAATATTAAAGAGTAAATCCTTTTATTTAAACTGTTTTCTAACAATTTTCCAGGATAAAATTTGCTTTTTGATTTGCTTACTTGTCATCTGGTTAACTGATCTACTGCCCTCCCTCCTAACACTGTTATGGAAGATAAACGATTACGATTATGAAGATTTATCTCTGTGATATATAACCATAATCAGTGGCATGCCATAATCATCTAGCAAAACAACAATGTTTCTCTGCTTTGTAGATCATGCTAATCCCATTAATGTCTCCATCTTTCCTTCTGGCACACTGGAAATTTGTTCTCTACATAACGCCTCAGGGTGGCAGCGCTTGAGAAACACTGGTTCTCCTTGTTAGTTCATCTTGATTGTGAAAAAGCCTGGGTCGGGCTCACATCAACTTTAGCTTCATATTCTTTTGAGCCAATTCACTCATTCTCTCATTAAAAATACTTATCTAGAATATATACTTTCATATTTAAATAAATTACTAAATGAATGAATAAATGAATGATTGAATGAATGAATGAATGAATGAATATAGTTTTTTCACATTCATATTCTGCCTTTTTGACAGAAGCAATTTATCTAAAAATGACCATTGCACTATGACATGTAAACCTGGGCTAGCTTGATAATGATGGGGAGAAAAATGCCTGGAGATATTTCACAGCCCACAGCTTCATGAACCACATATTTTAACCAATGACCAGAGGGTATAATTATCCAAACAAATTATGTGACATAAGTGGAATGCAAGCAGTTCCAGGAACACAACAACAGAAAGTTGGAGAGAAAATGTTCAAATGAATTCAAATGTTCTCTCCATAGAAATGGTTCAAGTTCCAGCTGCATGCATATTGCTTACTATTGAGTACTTAATAATGATTTATGGCCAGCATTTTAAGAAATATATCTATATATAGCTATATATATTTCTTAGGTTAGGAACCAGCAGGCAGGAGAAAGTTTGATTCCACTCACTATTTTTCAGTACAATTCATTCAGATATATGCTATGGATTGTAATCATATTTAATGCCAGTATTGAGTGATACATGTGATACATGGTATATTTAAATCAGACCTGTTTTAATGACACATCCTAAATGTCTGAATGTTTAAATCATTTTTAATGTCAGTATTTTATGACAAAAACTGCACAAACTATACAGTTTCAATAATGTTTCCTTGGATAAAAGCAGAAACTCATCATAGCCAAAAACTGAACACACTTACATATGAAAACGAGAAGATGATATATGCTTTCTAGTGTAACCTTATATATTTCAAACCTATTAGCAACTGTTTGCTTTTTTTTCTCTCCATAAGTTTTGTGTTTTTATACTCGCCTGTCAGTATAAATTTTGTTAAGCCTAAGTAGGATATACAACCAGCCTTCCTTCAGAAACACAATATTTTTTATTGGCAAATAAACAAATATCTGCTCTTGGTGACTTTCATAACAAATGAAAAAAAACTTGCACACAATGTTGAAGTTTGTCATTTAATTTCAGAAAAAGAATAAGAATATCTTCAAAATTGTTTTTTTAGATACCTCAAAGTAATGTACCTACATCTTTCCATTCTAACCATCAAGCTGTGTTGGTCACATTAAAAGTCTTGGCTATGTTTCATCATTTAACCAACAGACATTGTTCTGTTTTCTTTGTCTTTTAGAGAAACTTTATGAAGAATGAGTGCCTATTAAAACATCCATAGGGAAATAATCTGAAATCTTTGCAAACAACTCCAAAATGATAGGTAATTTGACAGATTTGATGGATCAAAACCAAAACTGTCCATATATTGTTCCTGCAGGTATATGTAGTAAAATGTACAAAATATGATTGACAAAGGCAAATACAAAGGCAAAAGCAAGAAGTCTTGAACTTAAATATTCCTTGAAAGTTTACTGTAATCAATTGAATTGAAATATCATTCAAATAATGATTTTAAGCAAAATATTATTATTAATATTATTATTATTATCATTATTATGTGAAACTCCTGATGCGAGTATTGATTACTGCTCTCCTCCTGTCTCTTCTTGATTTGAAATGATAGAGGCATTGACCCTCTGGCAAATTTCTTTTCAAGAAACATGTACTTTATAATTCTAAAAAAAATTCCTTGTAAATTATCTCCCAATCTCCTTAATCCAAAAGCCCCTGCAGGATTTGAAATCTTGCTGTTTTGTTTTCCCACAGTAAGGAATGGGTTGCTTGTACTTGTTTGGATCATTTTACAGCCCATTACCTACCCAATTACCCATATCATTTAATTCAAACCGAACATCTGCAGATCAATCATCTCTTTTTTATGAAGGAACACACCAACTTAAGATGTAATTTTGCCTCTGGGGTGGATCATTAGCAGATATAGTGTCAACTACTATTATATTGATCTTATTTGATATTTCAATAAGCAAAAATCTATAGAAATTTAATTATACAATGTTTTCTTCTCTATGACATCTTTATTTGATATTCTAGATTTTTAGGAATATTTTCTAGTTCTATGGGTGAATAAAATGGTGTTTAATAAATACTGCATGAGGAATAAAGCAGTTCAATCTTCTATCAAGGGTTAGTGGCCGAAATAAAGCAATAAAGATAAGATTCCAGCCCGATGATATTGATATCTAAATTAAATTGACCCATCACAGAGTCATAACCCTACCTAATCAGAAATATGAAAAAAGAGCCTACTTCAGATAAGATAAAGATATTTACTTTCAAAGCATTAAAGTCATGCAAGTTTTTAAAAATGCTTCAGCAAAAATGTTTCTGTCGCTATTCAGAATAGGCCTCGTGAGAGAAAAGAAGGGTGTTTGTTGTTATCACAGCAAAAATATTTCCTCTGTGCTGTGTGAACCTGGGTCAAAGGCATTAGTCCTTCCAGGTAACAAACGTTTCCATATCATGCTTAAAGCAAATAAAGATTTTGAAATTCGCCATCATTACATACTGCTGCAATTAACAGTCCGTACCAAACATCAATTGTGATAGGAACAAATAAGCAAAGAAAATGTTTTCAATCAAGGTCAAATGCATGTAGATTTTGTTAAATTTCAAATTTGTCCAACATTTTTTTGTTTCATGATATCTGTGGTCACGAAAGACTGTGTGTGATTGTATTTTATCCTTTTTAAGCATGACCAAGTATATGTTTGGCCCAGACTGAATAATCATACACTTAAATGTTTCCTGGCCAATTTTTTAGAGCGAGATAAGAGACACATTTCTGAATCAGACCATAAAATCCCTTCAATTATGGTCACATTCATGCCTATTAGTACACATAACTAACAAAAGGGGAACAATTTATGACGAGCAGAACAACTTTTTACTGATAACTTTAGCCAGAATATACTTGATTACCTGCACACAATAATGCACTAATGGTGAGGTTATACAAACAAGCATGATGCAACTCAGAGGAAAGATTAAGTTGCTGCTGTCTCATATTTTTCAGGTCTTCTTTTAAAGAAAAGATAATTTCACTCAGTCTGCATCTCAAATTTTTAATATTTGTATTTACTCTGTTAGAGTCAGTTTCTATTTCAGGTCCATATCTTAATCCATGAAGCTGTTGATTTATCTGTCATGAAGAAATCAGATGCACTACAGGACTTATAGGAGTTATAGATCATGATTGTGAAATAAACCTATGATCTAATTAATCTAATGCCGGAGCATCACCAAACAAACCAATTATTGACCAAATTTGTTGATTGTGTTTAACATAATAATCTATAAAACATATTATCCAATTAATAGGACGGCAAAGTAGTAGTGGTTGTTTATTTAACTGAATTGCAATAATAAAAACAAATATTTATTGGATTTACATTTTGAATGATAAATATTCTCTATGAACCATGTGAACAGTTGGGATAGCTTGAATTCAGTGTGTGTAGTCAACAAAATCATCAAACACTGATGGCATGAAAGATGAATACAATGAACTTGTGTTTTTAAAACCTCAAATAAGGAAAAGTTTACTCCAATTCTTTTCACTTCAGGCCTCTTTTAAGACTGACACTTATGCCTAATTTTTGACTGTCACAAGCCTCTGGTGGGAAAACATACAAAACCCATACAAGGTTCCCATACTTCATCATGCTCAAAACCCATAAAATTCCTGACTCTTTCGAGACCAATTACAAGAAATTCTGTTGACCTACCAAATTTTTGTTCAACATAAAATGAGGAGCTTTTAATAACATCATCATGAAATTTAATTCAATTTTTAAATCAAACCAGTATTCAATAGTACAAGTTACAGATTATTTGACGTTATTCAAAGAAAACAATTCATTTATGTTGTCCCCAAAATTATTTACTTTATTGGTATCTTTCTGCAGAAAAGTTAGATTTTAAAGAGTTTTTTTTCAACCTGGTCATATTCTTATCTTTATCAATGAGTTTCTATATCTTAAATGAACTATTTGTAAAAATTGTTTTAGGTTTTGTTTGAAAAAGAAGAGTAAAACTGCCATTTTTCTTGAACTGTACACTACAGCCACACTCTGTTTGTAGTGATTTATTACAGGGAATTGAAATTGTGAACTTGAAATTGCTAATGACAGGTTTCAGCACCACCTTGTTAAAAATCGCCATATCAAACAATCAGAACAAGTGACAAGTGAAAAAGAACCAAAAGACTCTGAGCATACATATCAGAATCTTTTTTAATATCCCCAACTTAAAAAAAAAATAAGCCTTTTTGTCAGGCATACACCTCATTCAATCCCTGACTTTTTCTGGTTGGGAGAATCTATAGATCTATATATAATTCATGCTTTCTGCTCAAAAAAATAAAATATTCCTCAAGAAAAAAATCTTGTTGGTGTGTAATCCTTTAAAGACAGGACCTGTACATTTGTTTGATGGTGAGCATTTTAAAGACAGCACATTAACATCAGTTGGAGAGTGAGCATCTTAAAGACAGTAGATTTGCATTCCAAGGGCAATAACTTAAAAGATAACTGGTACATTAGTCAGTGGATAGACCCTTATAAGACGTTTATAAACAAAAGATTTTTAAAAATTAGTGTTTGATTACAACTGTCTTGTCTGTGAATTCCCTATGTACAGTCCCAGTATGTTAGTTATGAGAAGGGCAAATGAAGTACATCTTAATTCAAACCGATACATTTATCCTTTTAAAACCAGAAGCTTTTTTAATGCAACTTCTACTCATGAGAAGGAGAAATGTAAATCTATTACAAGGGTCACAAGCAGGAGCACCAGCTCCATCCATCATGATCACTGAATATGGTCTCTGTCGATGGGTTTTCAAAAGTTTTTTGTTTTTTTTGTCATATCTTTTTTTTTTGGACTGTCCACTTAAACATGAATTTCTGAGGCATACAAGTATTGCCCAGCAAAATGATGCATTAAACCAAAATGATAGTTCCACTCATAATAATCACTAAATAAAATCCGTGTCAACCTCATTTTAAAGTGGTCAATGAAGTGCAACTGCTTACTCAAGCATAGAGGACATACCCATTTCCACCAAATTTTATGCATGGATGTTGTACATTAGCAGAGATAAACTTCATTTTGAGAATTTTGCGCAAAATAGAGAGATGGGCAAAAATAAGATATCTCACAGACAGCTGTCACTGGAAAGACAATAATGACATCAGTTGCTAAGTATTTGTGTGATGAGAATTTTTTTAAATGACAACTAAAATGTGGTGTCATTAACAGAATTAAAAGAAAAGCATGAACATTACATTAAGCAATTGCTCAGGAGAGCATTAATGTCAAGAATTTCCTAAAGAGAAGAAAAGTCAATACACTTAACACACTTAGTTTCTGTTATAATACTCGTCTACAAATATGATGCTGTAAAATCAAGCCATCGCAGCAGTAGTATTGGTTGTACCACTTCACCGGTGTGTACAGGCCACCCAGGTCGAGGCATTTCACACTTTTCACACTCGCCCAGATATAATTTCCTCCATAAAAACACAAGTACATATTTATAGAGACCCTTTTCTGATAGCTAAACACTCAGTCTCAGGATTGAAGGCAGTTCAGTCGTCCTTGACACAGTTTTTAGGTAACAATTCATCAGAGCGCATTTCTGTGTACATTACATGACCTGCGCACATTACATCCAAGGCCCTGTAGCCCACTAGGACGTGGATATTGACACATTGCCTGGCAACATGCCAACACCAACTGCACAAAAACATATCTGTGATTATAATCATGGGGCAGATGAGATTTACATAAGGTCTTCTTCATCTGGCTGCACACACTTCTTGCAGCTGCATATTCCACTGGCCTCGTCATCCCCCTAACCGCCCCCCCCCCCCCCAAACCCTCAAAATCCTTTCTTGCTAAGAGACCCTCCCAACTTCTTGAATTTTACACAAAGAAAATCACCAAGCTTACTCAAGAACTTTAAACATGAATATTAACAACAAATTTTATCAATCAAAAAGATTAATTCCTCTCATATTTCTTATTGGAATGACTTTTTCTATATATTTTCATCAAGAACTTCTGCGGTGTTGTTTATGGTAGTCATTCATTATGTTGGAGTGTATTTGCTGCGGAGCTTCATCGTTCGGCTGCAGGATGAAGGATGAGATGGCAGAGGGGGCCATATGCTGAGTAAGACCTGATCCAAAACACAAAGTCTGCTTTTATTGTCATGCCCTATCCCTCATACACGCTTACACAAACACACCTACTTGATTTATCCACCTCATAACTGTGAAAAAATACAAGTTGCAATGGCGCATACATAAAACATTTCTACCTCCATCTGAAAGTTTCATTCATACAGTATAAGATGTAAATCTTTAATTTACATTCATGAGTTTGCCTACACGTGTAGGTTCATGCAAAAAAGTACACTTTTTGATCAAAAGAAAGATGTAATTTTTATTTCTAACCTGCAGATAAAATATCTGGGCATGATCTTTTCTAACTGACTGAGAACTTGCAGTGGACACTATCCCTACATTCACACTTCAAAAGAAACATTTTCTTTGGGTCAGATAAATGGGTATCCTTTTCTTATTTTACATGACTCACTATTTAAATAGTGTTGTTTTATGATAGCCATTATCACATTGGACATGGCACTCATGTCTTGGGGCACGTATACTGTGTTCAAATTATTGTTATTCCCAAAATGGCTACCAGTATTTCCAGATGAAGGTTGGCCTTTTGATCACGAGTTCCTTTGTCTTTTTCTTCAATGTGCATGATGTGTGCAACTGGAATGTAAGCCATAACTTCACTGCAAATCTATTGTCACCCTCCCTTACTAATGCCACACTCCCTCTCCACTGCACCACTCCCTCTCCACTGCACCACTCCCTCTCCACTGCCTCACTCCCTTTGCATCAACACTATCCGTTCATCACTACCACACTTCCTCTCCATCAGCACTATCCATTCATCACTGCCACACTCCTTCTCCGTCAGCACTATCCATTCACCACTGCCACCCTCCCTCTCCATTAACACTATTTGTTCACCACAGCCACACTCCCTCTGCATCAACACTATCCATCAGCCACTGCCACACTCCTTCTGCATTAACACTATCTGTTCACCACTGCCACACTCCCTATCCATCAACCACTGCCACACTCCCTCTGCATCAACACTATCCATTCACCACTACCACACTCCATTTCTACTGCCACACTCCCTCTCCATCAACACTATCTGTCAACTACTGCCACCCAATAACTCCAACAACTTTCACTTCCCAATGCCACACTACCAACACTTTTCCTCACCACTTACATGCCCTATCACCTACCTAAACCAGAACTGCCTAAGAACTGCTGCAAGTTAGAATAAAAAATGTCTGTGTGCATCTCAATTATCATGTTTGACAACATTAAAACTGACTTGTGTATTATATTGCTGATAAACCTTGTGCAAGCTCACATGTTGAACACTCACAGGAAGTGCTTGTGATTGCCCATGATTATGCATGATTACTGACTGTATACTCACTGCATATATTTCAGTCAAAGTTATTTTGTTTCAATGCAAGGGTAAGCATTGCATCAAGCATTCAAACTGTTACACCACAAATAAAGCTAGGCAAACACAACCGTGCCATTGTTGTCACAAACTTTCAATAAGAGAACTAAATTGCCAGAGAATGTGTCTCTAAAACATTTCATAAAGCACTTTTATGCTGCATGGTGTCAACAAAAAACATCAACATTTTATTCAAATCAAGTACCTTGTATGTAGCAAACCCTATTTAACCTTTGTAACTGGCATGTGACTGATCTTATTAAGTACTGTAACCTTGTATGTCAGATGACGTGTTATTCCCTCAAGAGAAAATACCAAACTTCAAAAGAAATGTTTTTGGTATGGAACCAGTATGGGAGATTAAAATGTTGTGTTCATACGTGATACTAAAACCATCGAAAACATAGTGGCGGTAAGATCAAGATAATTCTCAAATTCTCTAAGAATAATAAATTATTAAATATAATGAATTTGGTCAAGATGACCAAAAGGACTCCTAAGGACTCTTAAGGCCTTTTAAGTATTCTCAAGAATTTCAAAATTTAGACACTCTGACCTCAGGAATGATAGGGTCCAAGGCTTTCACAGAGTAATCATCTATGATGGCAGTCCAACCCTGTGCAGAACTTAGTGGGTACTATAACATGGACACACTAGGACACACCAAATCATGGAGCATCATACTGGCCTTTCACCGGGAAACTAAATTCTCACCTTTATCTAATGCTGAATCACATTTAGGACACATATATGTTATCCGCCATATTGAAATTCAGAACTCAGCTGGGCAATATTTAGAAGAATCCAGCATTTATCTAATCATGCATAACTATGGCCTAACCAGGTCATGTGTGATAGTCATCCATGGAGTGAGGTCATATTGTTGTGTGGCCTCAGTTTATTCCTGCAGACTGTGTATGTGGGAATCATCCATGGAGTGAGGTCATATTGTTGTGTGGCCTCAGTTTATTCCTGCATACCGTGTGTGTGGGGGAATCATCCATGGAGTGAGGTCATATTGTTGTGTGGCCTCAGTTTATTCCTGCATACTGTGTGTGTGGGAATCATCCATGGAGTGAGGTCATATTGTTATGTGGCCTCAGTTTATTCCTGCATACTGTGTGTGTGGGAATCATCCATGGAGTGAGGTCATATTGTTGTGTGGCCTCAGTGTATTCCTGCATACTGTGTGTGTGGGAATCATCCATGGAGTGAGGTCATATTGTTATGTGGCCTCAGTTTATTCCTGCATACTGTGTGTGTGGGAATCATCCATGGAGTGAGTCATATTGTTGTGTGGCCTCAGTTTATTCCTGCATACTGTGTGTGTGGGAATCATCCATGGAGTGAGGTCATATTGTTATGTGGCCTCAGTTTATTCCTGCATACTGTGTGTGTGGGAATCATCCATGGAGTGAGGTCATATTGTTATGTGGCCTCAGTTTATTCCTGCATACTGTGTGTGTGGGAATCATCCATGGAGTGAGGTCATATTGTTGTGTGGCCTCAGTTTATTCCTGCATACTGTGTGTGTGGGAATCATCCATGGAGTGAGGTCATATTGTTGTGTGGCCTCAGTTTATTCCTGCATACTGTGTGTGTGGGAATCATCCATGGAGTGAGGTCATATTGTTGTGTGGCCTCAGTTTATTCCTGCATACTGTGTGTGTGGGAATCATCCATGGAGTGAGGTCATATTGTTATGTGGCCTCAGTTTATTCCTGCATACTGTGTATGTGGGAATCATCCATGGAGTGAGGTCATATTGTTGTGTGGCCTCAGTTTATTCCTGCATACTGTGTGTGTGGAAATCATCCATGGAGTGAGGTCATATTGTTGTGTGGCCTCAGTTTATTCCTGCATACTGTGTGTGTGGGAATCATCCATAGAGTGAGGTCATATTGTTGTGTGGCCTCAGTTTATTCCTGCATACTGTGTGTGTGGGAATCATCCATGGAGTGAGGTCATATTGTTGTGTGGCCTCAGTTTATTCCTGCAGACTGTGTGTGTGGGAATCATCCATGGAGTGAGGTCATATTGTTGTGTGGCCTCAGTTTATTCCTGCATACTGTGTGTGTGGGAATCATCCATGGAGTGAGGTCATATTGTTGTGTGGCCTCAGTTTATTCCTGCATACTGTGTGTGTGGGAATCATCCATGGAGTGAGGTCATATTGTTGTGTGGCCTCAGTTTATTCCTGCATACTGTGTGTGTGGGAATCATCCATGGAGTGAGGTCATATTGTTGTGTGGCCTCAGTTTGATTCCTGTGACACGATAAAATCATGTCGTAACCAAGATTACGGAGGGCTTGATATATATATATATATATATATATATATATATATATATATATATATATATATATATATATATATATATATATATATATATATATATATGTTAGATGTATATTTCTAATTTGTCTACAAATACTGTATTATGATTTATTGTTTTATTTAGTTCAAATCTTGAATTATCATTTATTATATATTACACTGATAAGGTTTGAATAGAATGAATTAATGGCACCTATATTCTGTGTTCTGTATAAAGGCGCTGATGGTTGGAGAGACATGATTGAGAGAAGTACTTTATCTTTAATGTGTGGGCTTGTGGAGAAATGTGACACGTCAGCTCCTGCCTAAACATACTTTATTTGGCATGTTTTCAACAAAATAAAGAACTTTATTTGGTCCATGCTTGTTCCACATTCAGGCTATTTCCATTGGGTACATTTCAATGAGAGAAGCCACGAAAACCCACGCTGATATCTCCAAACTGCCCTTGACATGTACGCTCACTAGAGAATAATGGAAGATATTTATATTGAAAATTATAGGCCTATTGCTTTGTAGGGAATCTTAACATGACCAGCCACCATCTTTAGACTGACCCGGAGAGTAATATAGACTCTATTACTCCCCGGATCAGCGGGCTGCTGGGAGAGGCCCAATGCTACAGCACATAATTCACAAATGAATTGTTTGCAAACAAGTTGGAATCAGCATGTGTGTGGTGGCTATCAGGATGCCACTTGACAGTTTGGGCCGATATGAAAAACACAGGCCGGTTGTCACATAGGTGAAAAAGTAGGAAGCTGGTAAATTGTGGTTGAGGGTTGGCATCTGGCCAGCATTGTGGTTTCATTGCAATCGGTGGAAAAAAACACAAACATGTGTCACAGTCAGAGAAAAATGATAATCAAAAGAAGCCACAGTTGGGAAGTTTGCTTTTGTTTGTTTTTGTCTTGAATCTAATCCAGAAAGAAACATGGCACTGAGATGAGAAGCTTGTGTCTATAGGACAAGGTCAATAACTTTACAGTTTTTTCACAGTCACACTCTATCTTCCTCCGCATTTGTCATTGTTCTGGAGTAGAAACAACAGATCGCAAGGATTTCCTTTCGGTTTTCTATTATGCATGAATACCATAATTCTATAAAATGAAAAGTTCCAAAGCATTTTGACATCCATTTGTTTGCCTCATCCCAAACAAGCTTGAGTAATTTGATATCTGTGGTAATGACAATAGTGAATAGTTACAATTGTTGTTGCAATAAATTAGAAACCATCATCCTGCATTGTTCTCAAAAACACTTTAGTTTCACTGCAAAACATCATATCTGCATAAACCAAGTTCATTGACATGACAATCTTGGGCATCATCATCTTTACATAGTTTCAATTGATAATATTTTGAATCCTTCATCATTCTATTATATGGAATAGCAAGAAGCTAGTTGCAGCCAAATATATTATTGGATATGGATAAAAGTCACAAAATATGATCGCCTTGTCTCTTTTATTGGCAGTTGAGCCACACCACTTTACTTGGTCAATAAAGGTGACCATATATATCAAAGGTGACCACATATGTCAAAAGGTCACCATATATATCAAAGGTCACCATAAATATCAAAAGTGACCACAATTGTTTAAGGTAATGATATAAGTTAAAGGTCACCATACATGTAAAATGTCACCATGTATGTAAAAGGTCACCATACATGTAAAATGTCACCATGTATGTAAAAGGTCACCATGTATGTAAAATGTCACCGTGTATGTAAAAGGTCACCATATATGTAAAATGTCCCCATATATCATCTTGAAACAGACTGGAATCTGTTAAGAAGATCAGAGCTAACTCAATGTGCCTGAGTTTGGCACATCATTCATTCAGAATCAGAATCATCGATTTTCAATGTTGCAAAAATAGCACCTGTCACAGGAGCATGAAACACCTAGATTGGAGAAACACCTTTGATGTGACACGTTCAAAGCGACGTCGAACAGGTGTGATTTACAGGGAGGGGGTGCACTTCTCTAAATCTAGCAAAAGAGAGTAGCAACACGTGAAACTAATTTTACTGAAATAGTAAATAACAATATAAAGTCCAATTTTCTTTCCAAATCAGGACTATAAACAGTTAAGGTTAAAAGGTGTTACGGACCAATCCTTGATGTAAGCACACTCTCTCCAAGTCATTTCATTAGTAAACAATGAATAAATATATAAATAAACAATGAATAAATATGTAATGACAAAAGCTCACAAAGAGGTGATGGTTTGACTCTCCTAAGACATTTCCCCAAAGAGTTTAATTTCTAGTTTTGGCAAAATGGTTGCTCTTACAAGCAATAGGCCTGATATTTTCAAACTTGACCTACTTTCTGTGTACAAAAAGATCAGATAGGGTTCAAGGTCATCTACAACATTTCCCAAAGGGTTTATATATTTAAGTTTGAAAAGAAGATAGTCATCCATATATATGCACATGTACACACACATATGCAACACACATTGCCTGTCACTGGGGAACAATGCAATTCAGTGATCTGGAGTTATTGTTCCTTCATACACATAATAATACAAAGAAAGAAAGACCTTTGATAATCAGTTCGGGATTCAAGCCCATCTTTCGCAACTGCTTTTCCAGAGTAAATAGATTCTCAGTTACAGTCACACCAAAAGAGAATGATTACCGGTAGTAAAATAGTACAATATTTTTGTATATTGTTTCAACAACTATTTAAAATAAAAGTAAGCTGAAAAGATATAGTTTCAGTAATAATTTCACATATATGTCTTAATTCTCAATACATTTAATACATTTGACAAAAAAAATACAAAATAAATCTTCCTATTCTTATCTTTTTAATATATTATTGGAAACAAGGCCCTTTTTTCTCACCAAATGCAGTACACCCTGGAAATAAACTACAGCCGAGTATTTGATTTGACTGGCAATTGACCCAATCAATGAAGAACAGGCCATGCACCTTGCTTGATGAGGACCTTAACCTTAGTGTACTTAGTGGACCCCCAACTTAGGGAATCACTGCTTTCATACTGTGTTTTCAATCAAGTATTGATTTATAAATATATAAACACATGATTGACACATTATGTCAGACCATAAACAAAACTAAACATCATTCACTTTTTTCATTCAGGCAAAATAGACAAGAATAAAAGATAATAAGTTTTCACAAAAAATGGGTACATCTTTTTAAAAATTTTATTCCTCGAAACGAACAGAAAATAATAGGTAAATACAATTCAATCCCAGCTCTCACAAATAAGTCAAAAGAGTATGCAGAAATAAAATAAAATAGGATAGACACCCCCTCCCCCTCTTCCTTGCTGTGCCAGAGGCCTCCAACAGTTCATTAACCCACATGATGTAATCAGAAGCCAACTATTTCCTCATTGCAATTATTATGCTGAGTTTTACAAATGGACTATTTTATCAACCATTAAGTATTTGGTTATGAATTACAAAACTGTCACCATCAAGCTGCATTATGATTGTTCTCTTCTGCTTTATTTTATGCTCATGAGCAGATGTGCCTTTTTTGTTGGAGAGGCCTGGAGAAGAAATTCTCACACATATTTGCTACTCCAAAGAATCAAAATATCAGAACCATTATTGTAAAAAACCAGAATAAAGCATCTTATGAATAAATTTAGGTTTGATGTAAATAAAAGCTGGGCATTTCCATTTATTGTTGTTTATTTTTAAAAAATAAATATAATTCATATTCTTATTTAATCTAACTTAATCTTTATCTTTAAAAAATACTGTTTTATAACTGATATGAAACCTATTTATTTTTTCTTTGTTGCAGCCGACGTCATTGAAGGCATAAAGGCAATGACCAATGAGCTGTAGTCATATATGTAATGGTCAATGAGCTGTAGACATGCAGGTAATGGTCAATGAGCTGTAGACATGCAGGTAATGGTCACTGAGCTGTAGACATGCAGGTAATGGTCAATGAGCTGTAGACATGCAGGTAATGGTCAATGAGCTGTAGACATGCAGGTAATGATCAATGAGCTGTAGACATGCAGGTAATGGTCAATGAGCTGTAGACATGCAGGTAATGGTCAATGAGCTGTAGACATGCAGGTAATGGTCAATGAGCTGTAGACATGCAGGTAATGGTCAATGAGCTGTAGACATGCAGGTAATGGTCAATGAGCTGTAGACATGCAGGTAATGGTCAATGAGCTGTAGACATGCAGGTAATGGTCAATGAGATGAAGACATGCAGGTAATGATCAATGAGCTGTAGACATGCAGGTAATGGTCAATGAGCTGTAGACATGCAGGTTATGGTCAATGAGCTGTAGACATGCAGGTAATGGTCAATGAGATGAAGACATGCAGGTAATGATCAATGAGCTGTAGACATGCAGGTAATGGTCAATGAGCTGTAGACATGCAGGTAATGGTCAATGAGATGAAGACATGCAGGTAATGATCAATGAGCTGTAGACATGCAGGTAATGGTCAATGAGCTGTAGACATGCAGGTTATGGTCAATGAGCTGTAGACATGCAGGTAATGGTCAATGAGATGAAGACATGCAGGTAATGGTCAATGAGCTGTAGACATGCAGGTAATGGTCAATGAGCTGTAGACATGCAGGTAATGGTCAATGAGATGAAGACATGCAGGTAATGATCAATGAGCTGTAGACATGCAGGTAATGGTCAATGAGCTGTAGACATGCAGGTAATGGTCAATGAGCTGTAGTCATATATGTAATGGTCAATGAGCTGTAGACATGCAGGTAATGGTCAATGAGCTGTAGACATGCAGGTTATGGTCAATGAGCTGTAGACATGCAGGTAATGGTCAATGAGATGAAGACATGCAGGTAATGGTCAATGAGCTGTAGACATGCAGGTAATGGTCAATGAGCTGTAGTCATATATGTAATGGTCAATGAGCTGTAGACATGCAGGTAATGGTCAATGAGCTGTAGACATGCAGGTAATGGTCACTGAGCTGTAGACATGCAGGTGATGGTCACTGAGATGTAGACATGCAGGTAATGGTCAATGAGCTGTAGACATGCAGGTAATGGTCAATGAGATGAAGACATGCAGGTAATGATCAATGAGCTGTAGACATGCAGGTTATGGTCACTGAGATGTAGACATGCAGGTAATGGTCAATGAGCTGTAGACATGCAGGTAATGGTCAATAAGATGAAGACATGCAGGTAATGGTCAATGAGCTGTAGACATGCAGGTAATGGTCAATGAGCTGTAGACATGCAGGTTATGGTCAATGAGCTGTAGACATGCAGGTAATGGTCAATGAGATGAAGACATGCAGGTAATGATCAATGAGCTGTAGACATGCAGGTAATGGTCAATGAGCTGTAGACATGCAGGTAATGGTCAATGAGATGAAGACATGCAGGTAATGGTCAATGAGCTGTACACATGCAGGTAATGGTCAATGAGCTGTAGACATGCAGGTAATGGTCAATGAGCTGTAGACATGCAGGTAATGGTCAATGAGCTGTAGACATGCAGGTAATGGTCAATGAGATGAAGACATGCAGGTAATGGTCAATGAGATGAAGACATGCAGGTAATGGTCAATGAGATGAAGACATGCAGGTAATGGTCAATGAGCTGTAGACATGCAGGTAATGGTCAATGAGCTGTAGACATGCAGGTTATGGTCAATGAGATGTAGACATGCAGGTAATGGTCAATGAGCTGTAGACATGCAGATAAACCTACCCAAAGATTTAGTGCTTGGATAATAAATGCACATAAAACCCTTTATCCTAATATCAGTTATTTGGAACCAATGTTGTTTCTGTTAAGACTCAATGTGCTTTGCAGCCAAAATAATATTCACATTTAAATGACCTTTCCTTTTTTCACTTGACTCAAATGAGTCGAAAAGGCGTGCACCTTTGCCATTGTTTTGATGGTATAGTATCACCTCGCAAACATGTCCGGGGAAGTGGAGTGTACGTGTGTAAATGTTTTCCCGCAGCAAACTCTTTATACTGGAACCCCAAACCTGCACTCAGTATCTGCTTTTGTTCGCATTTCGTCATGCAGAAACTGATGTGCTGACAGAGCATGTGAATTGAGCTTATATAACACTAACACGCCCTGCCACATTTCTACCTGTCAGGCACGATATTCTTCTCGTCAGCATCTTGATGCTGATAAGGAAATAAGATGCTCAGGAGGGGAAAGCAACAGGAGACAGCAATAGGACATCCCAAATTCATCACTTCACCTGAGACATTCTCTTTGCTCAGGAGATCCAAAACTTTCCCTTTGTTTGAATGTTGAAATTTTAACTTCATGCAGTATAAATTATTGGTAAAAGTAAACTGTATTGGCAAAATATATACTTCATGACATTTGTGAACTGAGACTACCACTGACCTCTTGAAATAGGCCAAGGTCATCAAACATGACCTGCATATGCCTTTCCTGTTTGAAATGCAGAAACTCTGGCATTTTATTTTGTATGTAAATTGACCTACAAAACCTCCTAATTGCAAGGAGTCAAGGCTCACTTTCATTATCACCAAATTAATGGTGTATCTTAACTAGATATATGAACAATATGAAATTGGTAGCATTAAAACTTTTTTTATGGTATTTTTTTCTTGTTATGATTACTCTGACTTGAAACTGTGATAATAGGTGAGCCACATCTATCTTTGACCTTTAGCTCAGAATCAACTCTTCAACAAAAAGGCCTGAAGCATAAGTAATCTTATTTACCTTTTCTTATTGGGAATTTTGACCATGTGCAGCTCATTGTCGTGGAAAAGGATTTTGAAGAAAAGGTAGGGCACTCTGACACTCTGACTGATGAGACCACACTCTGACCGAGGAGAAAAACACCCTGACCGAGGGGACCACACTCTAACTGAGGGGACCACACTCTAACTGAGGGGACCACACTCTAACTGAGGGGACCACATTCTGACTGAGGGGACCACACTCTGCCTGAAGGGACCACACCCTGACCAAGGAGACCACACTCTGACTGAGTACAGCCATGTCTTAGAATTATTGCAGACATTTGAAATGTCTTATTTTCAATACTTAATTCTGGCTGTTTTAATTTCATTTATTAATATAAACAATAAGCAGTAAGGGTGTTTCCTTAAAATTAAAACATAGCTTGGTAAAATATATGTACAATTGGTTTTCTAACTAAGTTTCAATAAGAAATGTATTTGTCACAGTTTTTAGGTCCATTAATCATGAAGAAATATGAAAATAACCACAAGAAATAAACAAGTGCCTACCAACATTTATTCGCATGGGACTATATTTTTCTATAACTGTCAATTATTTACTGCATTAATCTATGACTTCAGACTGCTTCTGATCTAACTGAAACTGTGATGACTCATAATTAATCCAAAGGATTACTCAGAACCTTGGCCATATATGTATGCATGACTTAGTAATGGCATGTAATGGCCGTCTGTGACCAGATGATGCTTCGTAATGGACATGTATACATTTACATCTAGGACTATATCCAATACAGAAACTACAAGGTATGATTCAAACAAAACATATATGACCTTCAGTTTGCATTATAGGTCCTGCATTCCTGGAAAGACCTGATAACAGAATTAAGCCAATGCTAACTCTGTATATATTTGTTTCATTTAGTGGGAGCAAGAGAAAATACAATTCTATATATAAATAAACATCTATTCTTTGAACTTAAGTTTAAAAAATGTTTCTCAACATTTGGGGAAAATCATGTGAAACATACATATTAATGTGTATATGATAACTTGCAATACTTTTTAATATAAATATCACATTGGTCAATTTTCATCATTGTGAAGGCTAACCCCATGCCCATACCATGCATAGGGATTTACAGTTAGTTTGTGGTTTGATTCATCTCAAACTCATTGGCCATGACAAATACCTACGGTAGTCCGAGATCAGCACTTTTTAAATTTAAGCATTTAAAAATCTGATTATATACAATTTGGTAAAGATGTGACCTCACAGAAGAAATGTAATGAAATAGTCACTTTACAAATCCTGAAATTATTCTCTTGTCCTACGTTAATATAAGGACTGTCAAGCACAGAGACACTTCTAAAGACACATATCAGATCAATTCTCATTGGTGATTTTAGTAGAATAAATCCAACCATTTTGGTTGCATTTAAAATTTGCATATTGATAAATGTAATTGTTTTTCATGTCTATTTTCGTTTTTATTGATGCATCCCCATGTTTGCCTGTTAATTCTATTTTAGCAAGACCCTAATCTATTGCCCCTTTGTGAAAACACTTCTTTCTTGGTGTCATTTCTATGGAGTGTTATCATACAGGCACTGAAAGGTAAAATGACGTCAATGGAGTATGGCAATATGCTTATGATGTCACAATACAGTCTAATGTACAATACTCTAGTATCATGCATCCTTTTATCCTTGGAAACTTCGGGCCACCACTTCTTATGCTCTGGTCGCCCAACTGGGCAACCAACATGTTTCTCTTTATGTCAAGGCTGGGATACACTGGTTGTTTATTTATTTGCTGAAAGATGTATTTGTATATAAACAACCACATCACCCAAAAACTATTTAGTAGATATAAACAAAAATGATTCTAATGTTGACCAAACTGCATGAATCCATGCATACGAGGAAGAAATGTTCTTTTATTACAAAAAACACCAATAAAACAATCATAAAATCATGATAATAAAAAGGAATGATAAAATGTTGATGGACGATATCTTGAGACTTCAATCAACAAGACTCATTTTATTGCTGAGTGCGGCTTTCCCCCGCAGAAGCACGCAGGGATACTTGGCGTCAACTCTATACTTGATCTTATGAATCATACGAGAGACAACTAAATTACACGAACTTCTCATTTGTATTCGGCATTTTATGATGTTTGTTTTGCTCCTGTATCTGTACTTTACCATGTTTTACTGCACACTGTCATGCTGCAAATGCACCCCTCAGAAACTTTTGCAAAGCAAATTGCCATGATTTCTTCATATTAAACTATGAGAGAAACTTTACATCAGCGTGCTAAACTCTCTTATCATACAGCCCCCATTTTTTTACTAGTTATCTACATAATAAAACTCTAGAGGAAATAAAATATCATCATTTGAACAGTCCTGTTTGGTTGGCACAAAACAAGAATGAGGCATTATTTCATGAATCCATAGATGTTAGAAAAAGACATTATCTGGTTTTCCTTATCAACATCAGATAATAAATCTTGACGTTGAATTATACAACGGGCTAAGTAGCTGCAAATTCAATCTTGGCAAGTCAAGCACGTTTTGTCGATTTGGCACTTTTCACTTTTTATCATAATTGAATTGAAAAGGTGTGAAATAAAAAGTGCTGATTCCCCACAGGGATGGCAGAGGTTTTTGGAACATGTCATTACATGCCTTAGGCCTTTATATACTCTGCTCATTATCTCAAGGGCGGGTATAGGGGTTGTGTTTTTGATCCCATTCCATTTTTAAAAACATAACTTCGTGCAAAGTAATTACGGGGGATAGAATGTGCTGATTATTTTTTGGTGGTGGAAAACGGGCGTTCATATGAGATGAGTAGGAAGGACTCGGCTACAGCGAGATAGAGAGAGATTATCCCATCCTGGCAGATAATCCTGTCCATGATATTAGCATGCTATGGCCTTTGTGTGGTGGCAGGGTGTTTGCTGTGTGGTGTCCTTGTGCCTCTCTTTGCCAGGCATGTAGAGAATTCTCCACCTCTGTATCAGGTCTCTAACCAAACACCACACATACAAACACCTAGACAGACCCATATACTCAACCCCAAAATCTAATACATGTATCACCGTGAACACAACTGTCTGGCCACCTCCAAAATCTCATTTATCACTGTGTCTTACACTCGTACATAATGGACTATTTGTGTTTGTCACACAAAAGTCAGTGTAGCAGTGTGCTCATTGAAATGTTAAACACACTGTTTATGTCACCTAATTCTGTTATTCAAGTAACGATTTCCAAGAAGCTTCCTACTCTGAAGTAGATCTGTATATTTTCATCCAGATAAAGTTTGTTTGTTTGTCAGCATTATTTAGACAAAATTAGGTCAGAAAGAAGCTTATCGCTGAGACTCAATGCCCTACTCCTTATTCAAATAATAACTGGGGATAAGTCTTCGCATTATCCCATTGACATAATTACCATTGCAATATTGATATTGTAAAAGATATCTGCAATTTTTAACTTTGTAGCATTTTATAATTATGTGTCCCAGCTGGAAATCAAACCCAAATCTTGAGCTTCAGAAAAGACATCTTACAAATTGTAGCAGTCATAAAATGGGATTAATAAAATAATAATAACATACAACTAATTGAGCATGTTCAGTGGAGCTCATCAAGACCCTATTGAGATGTTGACAACTCATAAGAATCTCAAGGAATCATAAAAGCAAAGATATCACTGAAAACACCTGTCTGTTCTGATCTATGTAATGTCTGTTCTTCTATGTGTTGTAAAGTACCTTAATTTAATTTTTGTACAATAAATTTATCACAATGAAAATAATAATATTAATTGAAATAAGGCAGAAGTTAAACTTGTTATTTGAATATGGTTTGCTCATGTATATAGAACTATTGATGTGATATCAAATAAAAAGTTCTGGTTGAAGACCAAACTGTCAGAACTTAACAACCGTGGCTTGATGTGCTTAACCATGGATCAAAGGCTCTGCTTTGCCCACAGTTTATCTTGTCCAACAGGTTCAAAATAGACACCAAAAGAAATATTTGAGGAATTCATAGAAACTTCCTGACTGGACAACTTTGGAATACCAATGTCTTGTTACCATGAAAGCAACAAGTATATATCTTTATAAAAATGTCTGACCTTATTTGTTCATTTGATCCCAGACAACAGATATTTTGTCATCAATCATTGCAAATGACAAGATATAAAATGTTAAATTTTATAGAATATCATAAATGTCTTTATACCTCACTATATCCCATACAAGATATATTTTCAGCAAAAGGTAACAGTCATGTGGGTCCCTACATATATATTCAGGTCTTGTTGGACAAGAAGATGCAAGATATTTTGACTTTGCCCTGATTGTAGAGGTAAACAAGAAAGATTTCTTTAAAATTATATATAGTATACTGTGGACACTGTGTAAATGGTGTATATATTTAACACAAATATTTGGGGAGCTTTTTGTTCTCATGTGAGTGCATTTCTTATGCATTGTGCATTTTTCAGATATTTGATATTTGGAAGGTTTCACACAATATATTTATTTACAAGATCATCAGAAGCACATGTTTGTAGCATACAAACTGTTGACATTTTTCTCATTGTGTGGATCATCATGAAGACAGGCAATGCCAATGCATAATGTGTTGTATACATTCTTTTATGGTGACGTATTTCTATTGGATCATGATGGCACACAATGAAAAGTTCATTTGAAAGGTCAACATAAGTATTGACCCAGTAGAATACATCTATAAGGTAAGTTGGAACACCTACATGACATTCTGTCCTTGACCTTTTTGAAAAGGTCATTAGGGTCATAAGATGGAAATAAATATTGGTTCAAGATTTTGTAAGGAAGAATATATCTGTAAAATGTGGTGCCAATCCAGGCATTTTTAGATAAGTTAAAGCCCTTACTAGATATTTGACCTTGACCCTATTGGGAAAATTGTCAAGGTCATTAAATGGTCAATGTCAAACTCATCCAAGATTTTATCAAGAAGAATAATTCTGTCAAATTTTGTGGCCATCAAGGCATCAATGTGCAAGTCAGGGTACCTCAAGACATTCAACCTTGGCGTACCTGCTGGGATAAAAAAAAAGTCCATGGAAAGATTAACATAAAACTGCAAAATAATGCAAAATTTTGTTTTGCCAGAGGTCAATAAAAAGTGCCACAGGCCCTATAAGTCAGTCCACAAAACCACACATGTATTTACTTGCATTCAAGGTTGATACCTCTATTTCAAAACGAAAATAGTTTACATCAAAAAGAGCAAATCACATTTTCACCTGTGAACCATTGCATTCAGAGGATAGTCTGTCTCGTTACTTTAATTTAAATCTTAACTCTAAGAAGCAATTCATTTCTATTACTACAATTTTTTAAACTATGATCTTTATATGGTTTGATGATATATCATCATGTTGAACCTGTGAACCTTTTCCAATTCACCATGGATGTACCTGAATGATACATGCCCACAAGAAAATATTGCACTGGCAGCATAATTATGATAATGAGATATCACATCAACAATGAGCCTGGTGAGGAATATATATGATATGTCATTATATCGTTTACACTGTGTCAGGTATCAGTTATCAGTCAGTATGGTTTATAATAAAGATAGATCAACCACGAACTTATTGTCATTCTATATTTTGTCAGTCTTCAAAATTCCATTATGTGTTTGGCCTTCATTATGGGATGCTGAGGCTAAATTCAACCTACTTTCAGCCATCTTGGTTTTAATACTTTTGTGGCTTGGCTCCCACAATCACAATAGATTTTGTCCCCAACACAATACCTGCGAATGCACCCCTGACCCAATATTATTCAACTTTTTCAACTCAGGGATTAGCTCCAAAAATCTTTCTGGTCATCCATACCTCACTTATGCTCCATTGTGGTAATTAGGTTTCAGCATACATGATGTGTTTTGCTTCTGCTTTAAATAATAAGTGCAGGTATAAATCCCAATAAAGACCAATAAAATGATTCACAGATAAATATATTGAAACATAGAATATTTTGGCTGTTGTATAGACATATTTAGTTGACACATCCCCATACAATATGGATGCCATGAAGTGTTTTTTATCAGATTTTGAAGGAATATAATTGCTATTGAATTATCGTAATTTTGCCACAAATTTCTTATTATTGTTCCCTGCTAGTAAATGTGGAGATATATAAGATGTTTTCTCTTTGGGGTACTTCAATATTAATGCCCTCAAAAGAGACAAGATTGAATTTGAACATTTTCACAGGTCTGTTCATAAAAAGAACTACATTCAATAAAAGAATTTGACACTATATATTCCCCACCTTTGTCCTTTTCCTTAAACACAAGCCCTCCAGCACTACTTGCTGTTTGTAGAGCGACAGTCAAAGACGAAGAAAAGGATACTTACTTGCAACTTGCAGCCTTGCCTTTCTGCTGACCAACGCCCCGAACCGGTTTTTCGCCACGCATTGGTAAAATCCCTCGTCACTGCGTCCACGCTGCTTCCTGTGAATTACCCGTTTGAAATAAAGCGAGCCATTCCTGAGAGTATACTTCCTGGAGTCCGCTTCTATCTCATGACCGTCCTTGTGCCAGGTGATGGTCGCAGACTGGTCAGGGAACATGGAGTTCTCTGCCGAGCAGTTCCATAGGAAGGAGCTGCCCTTGGTGACCACTACATCATGAGGTTCCTCTGTCAGCACTAACCCCAGGCCCTCTTCAGGGTCCTCGCTCGACCTGCCTGAAAACAAAGTACTGATGTTACTATGCATGTCTGTTGTTGCTAGGCACCATCTGGCATGGATCTTTTACATCACAAGTCACATACCTTGTGCACATTTGGTACATGTAAACCAAATATTTCAAGAAATGTGCACTAAAGTCAAATTGACGGATCGATGGTTACCAGACAACAATATGCTTTGGTTAAACTGGATGAAGGGTTAAAAAAATCTCAAGCATAATGGGGAAACTGTTGATGCTCACTCAGTCATATAAACAATAAACAGAATCATGGATGATGGTCTAAGTATTTTATTGATATCAAAATGATATATAAATGATCTTGAACATTTGAATCAAACATCTAGTCATGCACAAATATGACCAAAGAAGATCACACATGGTCATTGCATGCAGCATGACTTCATCTGGTAAAACAAAGCTGCTGCATGGCATTTACCTCAATCATGACACAAGATGATCAGGCATGACACAAGATGATCAGACATGACACAAGATGATCAGGCATGACACAAGATGATCAGGCATGACACAAGATGAACAGACATGACACAAGATGATCAGGCATGACACAAGATGATCAGACTTGGTAGTATATTGTCTAAATTTGTACCCTGCCAGTTGATATTCATATAATCTTGCTCTGTATAGGCTAAATCTGGGATTCTTGTTTGAGCTCCTCCATAAGAAATTTCATCTATTTTAAAAGGTCACGATATTAATAAATAAAAAAGAAAATCTTATTACTAAAATTCAAACTGTCTTAAATAAGTATAATTCTACAAACAAATTTCCATGATAAAATCAAATTCTCCACATGATGTACATTTATGGATTTATCTTTTTGTGTATTCATTCTCCCTCTCAAGGATGAACAATAAATTCACCATTTTCTCTGTGTATCATATGAAATGCACTTGAGTGTTCAAGATGGATTTAGATAGGAATGGAATGTGGCAATGCTGACATCTTTATGGCTTGTGGGTGCATGTATATGAAAATGGTAAGACATAATTTCAAACAATTTGATGCAAACATTCAAGAAGGCCTGAAAATATTTCAACAACAAACCCAATATTGCCCAATGACACATGTTTACATTTCAGTTCAAAACAATTAATTTTCATTATTTTGATAATTATTTATATTTTTTTAACCAGATCACAGTGCAGGCCTAGACATTGAGACTGGCCGGGAAACCAAACCATGATGTAGACCTGCACTGAATGTTCCAACAATTCAAAACTTTGTGCATCCTCAATATTTATTCCCACTTGCCATACAAGCCATTCTTAAAACGTCCATGACCTTCACCTTGATGGAAGGAATAAAAATAAATGTACAATTTGCCCAGCTTCTTAGCTGAAGTCATGTGTTCAGAGGTTTATTTGTATTCATATTTGGTCTCTGATAAAGAAAATGTTCCCTCCAAAACCTTACATCAAATTCAGTACTGTTCAAAGACTATATTCTGTCACTCTTAATGCAAAATTGTAATCAAATTTGATTAAAGCATCATATGATGTGTGGAGGGTTCATCACATTTAAGGTCATTTGAGGTTCTACATTGTGGAAAAGTAAGCTGTAAGCTTTAACTGCTACCCAGTGAAAACTGGCCAAAACGGTCTTATCTCTATATTGAAAGCATTAATGTTATCTAAATTTGCAAATACACAATCTATTAATCTGTTAAGTAAAAAAAATATTCAGGAAAGAGTCGTTAATGTAATATTAATAGCTTCAAGAGGAAAATGAAAAGTAGGTTTACTACTACTCACTGTTTATCACTATTAAACTGAATTGTACAAATACTGATGATAAGTCATTAAGGGTTAATTTGATAAATGAGTAGCAGTAAACTGACCATTAAATATTCATTCTTTCTAGTCTATTCAGGGCTTCACATTAAGGGCATGCCCGGTGGGTATGAATAGCTTTTGGAGCTCCTGGCCAGTACCGATAATTAGTTTTAAAATTCTACTGGCCACATTTAAGTGATTTTTTCCAAAATTTTGACCATTTTGTGTTTTAGGCCAGTAGATTTGATAGAAAACTCAGCAAAAATGAGAGCATCATGGCACTTTTGGGCCAATAACAAAACAAAAATCCTTAATTTCTAGGCCTGAATATATTCTTTGTTTGTTACACCAAGTACCTTTAACCAGCGCACTGAGGGAAATTCATGTCATGATAACGTCAGTCATCAAGGTTATTTAAACTGTGGAAGATATTTATGAGGGAAGTGTGGTGTGTATCAGCTTGTGGCTGGGTGATGACAGCAATATCACAAATATACATTGTTTTCCTTTTTCTCATACTTCTAACAAGATTTGTATTCAAACATTATGGGCAGTTTGTATGTGCTATTTACTCATGATGGAAGGTGACTGCTTCCTCCAGAGCAGTGTTGGGAATACAAGTTTGGTTTTGAGCCACTCTCTGATGACAGCAGCTGTTACATATGGGTTGTGTTGCATTTGTTTGTGCAGTTTTTCTTGCGTGTTTTTTTCTTAAACGTTTTTTTTAATGGCCTATGTGGCCTACTTGACCTACTTGTGTGGAGAGTGGAGATTGGCCAGAGCTCTCACGCCTCATGATAAGGTATGTTCTAACAGTCTACCAGAATGCCCTGTCCAGGGCTCCACTTGCTATCATTTGCTTGTTTATTGCTTCACACATGCGCTCACATGTATACCTTGCCCTGATATATTCAAACCCCACGTAGGCCCAATAACAACTACTAACTTGTCAAGACATTATTTTTATGCTGAACAACCTTGACCTTCAAGAATTTATGTATTTTCAATTCTCCCAAATTCTAAGAAGTGCTATAAATATCAAAGCCCTGAATTATAAGAGGTATACAAACATTTTTTGATTTATTAGAGATCAGTAATAACAGAGTACTCTAAAAATAGCACGAACAGCAATAAATTAATATGTATGTACTACAAACATTTATAATGAGCCCAAACAAACATTTATAAAAATCACTATCAAACATTTTTAGTTCTATTCATATATTGAGGTCCCTATCAAAAAGTTATAGCCCTATCAAACATTCATAAAGATTCCTATCAAAAATTTATAAAGCCCTACCAAATATTTATAAAAATTAAAAACACACATTTATAATTCTAGTAGACATATATAAAGATGCCTATCAAACATTTATAAAGATCCCTATCAAATAGTTATATAGATCCCTATCAAACATTTATATAGATCCCTATTAAACATTTATAAGATCCCTGTCAAACATTTATAAGATCCTTATCAAATATACTGAGGTGAAACAATCCCAATAAACTAAATGAGCAATGGAAAGAAATGTGCTTAATATAAGTGACAAATTGCATTTACTTCTTCTTTACACCAACCATTCAATATGGGCTCTATTGACTATGTTTACAAAATGTGCTTAAATAACTGTCTCTCATGCCACACTACACATAGCTTAGAGGATAATACCTGTCCTCCCACACTACACATAGCTTAGAGGATGATACCTGTCCTCCCACACTACACATAGCTTAGAGGATGATACCTGTCCTCTCACACTACACATAGCTTAGAGGATGATACCTGTCCTCTCACACTACACATAGCTTAGAGGATGATACCTGTCCTCCCACACTACACATAGCTTAGAGTATAATACCTATTCTCCCACACTACACATAGCTTAGAGGATATCTTTCCTCCCACACTACACATAGCTTAGAGGATAATACCTGTCCTCCCACACTACACATAGCTTAGAGGATGATACCTGTCCTCCCACACTACACATAGCTTAGAGGATGATACCTGTCCTCTCACACTACACATAGCTTAGAGGATGATACCTGTCCTCGCACACTACACATAGCTTAGAGGATGATACCTGTCCTCTCACACTACACATAGCTTAGAGGATGATACCTGTCCTCTCACACTACACATAGCTTAGAGAATAATACCTGTCCTCCCACACTACACATAGCTTAGAGTATAATACCTATTCTCCCACACTACACATAGCTTAGAGGATGATATCTTTCCTCCCACACTACACATAGCTTAGAGGATAATACCTGTCCTCCCACACTACACATAGCTTAGAGGATGATACCTGTCCTCCCACACTACACATAGCTTAGAGGATGATACCTGTCCTCTCACACTACACATAGCTTAGAGGATGATACCTGTCCTCGCACACTACACATAGCTTAGAGGATGATACCTGTCCTCCCACACTACACATAGCTTAGAGGATGATACCTGTCCTCTCACACTACACATAGCTTAGAGGATGATACCTGTCCTCCCACACTACACATAGCTTAGAGAATAATACCTGTCCTCCCACACTACACATAGCTTAGAGTATAATACCTATTCTCCCACACTACACATAGCTTAGAGGATGATATCTTTCCTCCCACACTACACATAGCTTAGAGAATAATACCTGTCCTCCCACACTACACATAGCTTAGAGTATAATACCTATTCTCCCACACTACACATAGCTTAGAGGATGATATCTTTCCTCCCACACTACACATAGCTTAGAGAATAATACCTGTCCTCCCATCTCATACTAAATATAGCTTAGATTATATCTGTCACACTATACATAGCCCATACAAACTCACCGTTCATCCCAAAGCACTTTATTTATTTATTTTGTTTTGTTATATTTTCACAATTACTTTCACAAAATATAATATTTCATCACGACAGGTTTTAAGTAACAGAAAATTCCACCAGTAAAATTAGTACATCTCAGTGTGCCATAACACTTACATATTGTCGTAAATGTATCAAATAACGATCTAGCGCATTTTAAATATTTTGATTCCAAAATTTTCAATTTAATAATAAATAATAATAATAAAATTTATATAGCGCTGAATACCAGATAAATCTGTTCATAGCGCTTTTGACATCTAATGCATGAGATATTGGTTTGAAAAAAATAAAAATTGATTTTTTCAGCAAAATGTTTACATTTGGTCCTTAAAAAATTGACATCTTTTAAATATATATTATAAAAACTGGCTCCATTTTTTCTCAATGATAAAAAGACTTTTCAAATAATAAAAAAAAACTACCACTACCCGAAATTTGTTTTTGCACATTATCAAAAACACAGATATATATATTGGGGGGCTCAACAGTTTTCTGCAAATCTTTAGCTGACTGGATCCATGAATCCACTCAACAGTTCATCCCAGCTGACCAATCTCTTAATGACATACTAAAGTTCTGCCATCTCTACGTATACCATGAATCTATATGAATCTATACTAGATTGGCCCAGTTTGCCCAGCCCAAGATGCCACATTAAAGTTCTGCCATCTCTACATATACCATGAATCTATACTAGAAATTGGCCCAGTTTGCCCAGCCCAAGATGCCACATTAAAGTTTTGCCATCTCTATGTAGACCATGAATCTATATTAGAGATTGGCCCAGTTTGCCCAGCCCAAGATGCCACATTAAAGTTTTGCCATCTCTATGTATACCATGAATCTATACTAGAGATTGGCCCAGTTTGCCAAGCCCACGATGCCATACTAAAGTTTAGGTGAGGGTACCAGGCACGGCCATAAACATACACTACTACCGCATCTCTACCACACACATCCCACCCAAGCAACCGCACAGCTCAGCGCTCTGTAGTTTGTCCATCATCTCAACCTGCGAGTGCTCTACAACATCTTATTAGTGCTTGCAAGCCTCAATCTCAGATAATGCTCACCCATTAAAAAGTGCCGGCTTTGTACTCTGGGAAATTCTATCTCTCATATTCAAAAACAAATTTGAATTTTTTTTTTATCTGAGTAAGAAATGATACCCTCTATCTTTTGGAAGAACTGTTTCATATTATATATGATCTTCTGTTGGACAAAAAATAAATTCTTAAATTGAATTCAAATACATAAAATTCAAGAGGGAGTTATTTTATTGTCATGGAAGTGTTATAAAAATAAAATATTTAAATGGGTCCTAGATATTTTGGCAAGCAAATCAAAAGGCCAAATTTGAATCTTAAAAGCATAAATTTATTTTAAAATACCATGAGAAAATAAACAACAATCAAAGATTGCAAGATATCTAACCACAAAACAACTCCATATTCAAAGACATGTTCTGCCATATTGAAATCTGGCAACATCGCTCTCATCTGTATCATATCAAATCCATCATGTACACATATTAAAAAACTAAAACTAGTCAAATTATGATGAGTTAATAATTGATTGAGGCACACACACACTCCAGGGTGAAAAAGTAAATGAGTGGGGATTGTGTTTTTATAGCAGGATTTTTCAAACGGAATATCTTTGCTTAAAAACATATGTTACTAAAAGTAATACTCAACATATCTCACTGAGATCTATATAAAAGACACAGTGGATGTCAGAGAGGCTTTGTTTTGCACGTAAAGCTGTGATTTGGTACATACAAAGTGCAAAGACGAGGTCCACCACAGCATCAACACAGAAAGGTGGTAAAAGGGTGTCTAAACATGACTTTCAATAGGATCTTCCTTCAATGTTTGATAATATGACTTTAATCTACAGACTGCATAGAATACAGGGAAGGTGTGAAACATGTCAAATTTTGTATGGAGAGATACAATATGGTGTGCATAATGTCAAACGTAGCTGGGTTGGTAGAAAGTAACATGTCTCACTTTCCAGTGGGACATAATAATTCCTTATTCAGAAATATTGTACATGATATTCAGCATCATCTCTCAGGTTTTTTTGGTTATTTCAATGCTGCATTTCCATTGAGAATTATAAGATACGTTTGCCTATCTGACTGTAAAGTGTGGAGTGCATTCTCCTTTTTCAAGCTGTTTACATTTTATTAACGATTAAACCATTACAATACCTAGATAGAAAGGGTTAATCACACAACTGAATTGAATTCTTTTTGTTAAAGATACCACGAAATGTATTTGATTTTAGCCCTGATGCATTTGTGATATTTTTCTACAAATAACCATTTAGCATTATGTATTTCATATTATGTTTACAAGCCTTGTCCATTTTATTAATGAGTGTGGCAGAAACCTGAACCATATGCATTCAAAATCAATTTAAACAATTCTGAACATTATTGAGCATAAAGGACTTAAATATGGGTCACAGAGTTCACAATCGTACAAGCCCATTGTCGCGCTCAGTAACTTGAGGGATGTTTTTTGTCAGCTTGGAGGTGAATGTAGGACAAAGCACCTTTCATTCCTAGCCTTTCATCATGTAATCACCCAGAAGGGTCATGCAGGGTCAGGTCAAGGTCACCACTAAGGTCACAAGGTGCATGACATGTAACAATAACTCTCAGGTGCCTCCCTGTAGTGCCATTTTATAATGTTGATATACAAAGGCAGAACACATCCATAATATTCTTGAATTGTTGTTATTGAATGCTTCTTACTTTATGAATAATGTTCCTGTCAAATATTGGGGTATTTCAAATATCCTGCTATTGCATCACGTTAAGGCTATGTAGCAAATGAAATGTTGCATGGCTTAGTGTTGAGGATATGCTCATTGCTCATATAATTGTGGTATACATGGGACTATCCCCCTTACATAAGAAGCATTTCTTTACCAGATAATATCTGATGAATTGAAATCTATTTATAAATTTGAAACACATTAAAAGAATATACTTGAATTGTTATTAATCCAATTTGTTGAGAAAAAACTATTGGATTAATTTACACCAATCAAGCTTCTTTACTATTGATTTTGACCAAGGGGAGTGGTGTAAACATTATGTTTTTTTAGATGAAATTAAGATAAGATGCAATTTTCTGGTTGCTGAAACTGAAAGTTTTCTGGTAGTGGCGACTGGCATCCTAGCTCCAGTTTCAAGTGGGGTCCTGCATGCAATTGTCTTAATTGAGGCATGCTTTTTTCCCCAATACCTGCCATCCATTATTCATGTACACGCAACAAAACATGCATCCAAATAAAAAAAAACTAGGTTAGAGTTCACTTGGTTCATTTTTATTGTATTTTAGCTACATGTTTCCACAGGCATTAATCTATTATTTTGATTGATCACATCTTCATTAATAGCCCGTGATTTGATTACACAACATAAAATACGCTCAGAAGTGGCATAAATTTGATTTGTTAGTTGACTCTCATCCACTCTGACAGGATTCATATCATCACTCCAACCAGTGCTGGCTATCACTGTGGTTTGTGATTAAGCAAAAGAATGACCCCCAATCACTCTTGGAAGTGAGTAGGGCATTAAATCTCAGTGACAGGCTTTTGTCTGATCTAATAAAGCCTGATATTGTGGTGAAAATTTTTAATACACATCTATCTTCTTGTCTTAATGACCATGGATTTACATCAATGTTACAATTCATATTGCCTGTGATCATCAATATCACATGCTACCTGTGACCATCATTGTCATGTTTTACCTGTGATCAATAGGTTAACCTGTGATAAAGCTCACATGATGAGCAAGCTATGGTGATCAAGCTCACTAAATGAGCAAGCTATGATAGTCAAGCTTACAAGATGAGCAAGTTATGGTGATCAAGCTTACAAGATGAGTAAGCAAAGATAATCAAGCTAAAAAGACGAGCAAGCTATGGTGATCAAGTTCACAAGATGAGCAAGCTATGGTGATCAAGCTTACAAGATGAGCAAGTTATGGTGATCAAGCTTACAAGATGAGCAAGTTATGGTGATCAAGCTAAAAAGACGAGCAAGCTATGGTGATCAAGTTCACAAGATGAGCAAGCTATGGTGATCAAGCTTACAAGATGAGCAAGTTATGGTGATCAAGCTTACAAGATGAGCAAGTTATGGTGATCAAGCTTACAAGATGAGCAAGCTATGGTGATCAAGCTTACAAGATGAGTAAGCAAAGATAATCAAGCTAAAAAGACGAGCAAGCTATGGTGATCAAGATCACACGATGAGCAAGCTATGGTGATCAAGCTTACAAGATGAGCAAGTTATGGTGATCAAGCTTACAAGATGAGCAAGCTATCGTGATCAAGTTCACAAAATGAGCAAGCTATGGTGATCAAGCTCACATGATGAGCATACTATGGTAATCAAGCTCACAAAACAAGCAAGCTATGTCAGTCAAGCTTATAAGATGATCAAGCTATGGTAATCAAGCTCACCAGATGAGCAAGCTATGGTGATCAAGATCATAAGATGATCAAGCTATGGTGATCAAGCTTACAAGATGAGCAAGCTATGGTGATCAAGATCACAAGATGAGCAAGCTATGGTGATCAAGATCACAAGATGAGCAAGCCATGGTGATCAAGATCACAAGATGAGCAAGCTATGGTGATCAAGATCACAAGATGAGCAAGCTATGGTGATCAAGATCACAAGATGAACAAGCTATGGTGGTCAAGATCACAAGATGAGCACACTTTGACAGTCAAGGTGAGCCAAATTTGGTAATTAAGCTAATAGGATGAACAAAATATGATTTCTCTCATTATGCAAAAGTGTTGGGAATTAAGCTCACAGGGTGAACGCATTGATTATAAAAAAGCATTCAAGAGGCAATTAGGTTCACCTTCTTGAATAAGGTGGGGGGTTGATCAGGTTCGCCTTGTGGGTCTTGACATGAAAGACTTGCACATATCACATTAAAAAATGTGACCTTGATTACTTGTTTACAAGAATGCGGTCACTGACCTACGGTTTATCTATTTCAAGGAAGATGGGCGTGGCGTGCATCCTTCATCGATCAGCATCCTCGTGGCTGGTACAACCCACAAACAATATGTCAATACTGGTCCATGCTAACTCCTCTCTCTCATCTCTCCCCTCTCACTTTCTCTCTCCTGTCTCACAGTCCCATGTTAACTCCTCTCTCCTGTCTCACAGTCCCATGCTAACTCCTCTCTCCTGTCTCACAGTCCCACGTTAACTCCTCTCTCCTGTCTCACAGTCCCACGTTAACTCCTCTCTCCTGTCTCACAGTCCCACGTTAACTCCTCTCTCCTGTCTCACAGTCCCATGTTAACTCCTCTCTCCTGTCTCACACTCCCATGCTAACTCCTCTCTCCTGTCTCACACTCCCATGCTAACTCCTCTCTCCTGTCTCACACTCCCATGCTAACTCCTCTCTCCTGTCTCACACTCCCATGCTAACTCCTCTCTCCTGTCTCACAGTCCCATGCTATCTCCTCTCTCCTGTCTCACACTCCCATGTTAACTCCTCTCTCCTGTCTCACAGTCCCATGCTAACTCCTCTCTCCTGTCTCACAGTCCCATGCTAACTCATCTCTCCTGTCTCATAGTCCCATGTTAACTCCTCTCTCCTGTTTCACAGTCCCATGTTAACTCCTCTCTCCTGTCTCACAGTCCCATGTTAACTCCTCTCTCCTGTCTCATAGTCCCATGCTAACTCCTCTCTCCTGTCTCACAGTCCCATGCTAACTCCTCTCTCCTGTCTCACACTCCCATGCTAACTCCTCTCTCCTGTCTCACAGTCCCATGCTAACTCCTCTCTCCTGTCTCATAGTCCCATGCTAACTCCTCTCTCCTGTCTCACAGTCCCATGCTAACTTCTCTCTCCTGTCTCACACTCCCATGCTAACTCCTCTCTCCTGTCTCACAGTCCCATGCTAACTCCTCTCTTCCGTCTCACACTCCCATGCTAACTCCTCTCTCCTGTCTCACAGTCCCATGCTAACTCCTCTCTCCTGTCTCACAGTCCCATGTTAACTCCTCTCTCCTGTCTCACACTCCCATGCTAACTCCTCTCTCCTGTCTCACAGTCCCATGTTAACTCCTCTCTCCTGTCTCACAGTCCCATGCTAACTCCTCTCTCTTGTCTCACAGTCCCATGCTATCTCATCTCTCCTGTTTCACAGTCCCATGTTAACTCCTCTCTCCTGTCTCACAGTCCCATGCTAACTCCTCTCTCCTGTCTCACAGTCCCATGCTAACTCATCTCTCCTGTTTCACAGTCCCATGCTAACTCCTCTCTTCCGTCTCACACTCCCATGTTAACTCCTCTCTCCTGTCTCACAGTCCCATGCTATCTCATCTCTCCTGTTTCACAGTCCCAAGCTAACTCCTCTCTCCTGTTTCACAGTCCCATGCTAACTCCTCTCTTCCGTCTCACACTCCCATGTTAACTCCTCTCTCCTGTCTCACAGTCCCATGCTATCTCATCTCTCCTGTCTCACAGTCCCATGCTATCTCATCTCTCCTGTCTCACAGTCCCAAGCTAACTCATCTCTCCTGTTTCACAGTCCCATGCTAACTCCTCTCTTCCGTCTCACACTCCCATGTTAACTCCTCTCTCCTGTCTCACAGTCCCATGCTAACTCCTCTCTCCTGTCTCACAGTCCCATGCTATTTCATCTCTCCTGTTTCACAGTCCCATGCTAACTCCTCTCTCCTGTCTCACAGTCCCATTCTAACTCATCTCTCCTGTCTCACAGTCCCATGTTAACTCCTCTCTCCTGTCTCACAGTCCCATGCTAACTCCTCTCTCCTGTTTCAGAGTCCCAAGCTAACTCCTCTCTCTCATTTTCTCTTCATCTCCTTGTCTCTTTCTGACACTCCATCTGTACATGTCTAAATCGAAAAACTTTTGTAAGGTCTATGTCCTAAAGCATAAATTTTAAGTAAATCAACACAAAAAAACATTCATTCATTTGTTGGTGGTTTACCGGGACCATTCAATGAGCCTCAGTGGACCGATTCTGGTAGGAGATGATAAATCCACTTGCTAGGTTATTCAACCCAAATCTTCTGGCCTTGTGAGGATGCAGTTTGGGCCAAACTTTTATTTGATCATGCTAAACGTGTCCGTATAACGTGACCTAGTGACTGTCAACTGTATGCTGACTGGCGTGAACCAGACAAGCATGTCATGATAACAAGAAAGATTTCTTTAAAAAAGGAAACATAATGCTGCTAAATGTGTACAAATAATATTTATATGATGTTCATCTAACGCTTATTCAAATAATGTTCATATTTCATATTGCTGTTTAAAATTAACCAGCGACCATACACATATTAATATTCAATATTCTGTGACATTCTCTCACATTTTTGCAACAGTGCAGGTGTTCAAGTGTGTTAATATAATCCCAATGAAAGTTGCCAGATATCTGGTATGTTTCCTTATATGTTTACAGAATACTTGGAAGGACATAGAAACTGATGTTTACCTCCTTAAAAGAAATCCCAGTTATCAGCTCAGTATCAGGGTGTTGTGAGGTGCTTCACAAAGTGATCTTTCAGAAATGAGGAACTCGTAACATCATAATAAAAGCACATTATAAAAATGAACAAAATATCATGATGGTTAAAACTGAGGAAATAACTGTAATGGAGCTCACAAAAATTGCAACAGAGGTCGCGATAATTGTAAAAAAAGATGAAAATGATTGCAAAAAAGGCCACAATGATTGGAAAAAAGAGATGAAAATGATAGCAACAGAGGGATTACACTGACTGGAGGCATAGTGCAGGGATCAGCAAGTTCATTATTACAGAGTGACACATTGACATATTACAATGCATGACATCATGATATATTATTGCTGCCTGCCCGAGAACTTGTCATACAACAAACAGAAAGCCAACCGTAATCTCCAAACATGCCTAGGTACGTGCCACAAAACACCATAGTCGCATGCATACAATTAGCATAATCAGAATTAAATGTTACAGTTTAGGGCTGATGCAATTTTCAACAGAAGTCCCACAGATTGTTGCAGGTAACCGTCAAATTTAATTTGATGACATTGCTAAACAAATATTGAGCAAGACGTCACTGTGTCTTTGTGTTGGCCTGGGAATGTTGATTGGCAGTTTTTCTCTTGGTACACATTCATTCAAAAGAGATGTTCACATTGTCAGATGCACTTGATTTCAAGTTTCTACATTTCAATATGATTATGCAGCAAAAATGTTTATATTTTCTTTCTTGTGTTGGTTGTCTCTTTAGCTTTACTCCATTTGATTTTATCAATTGTTCCAACTGCATTTATGCACAAAGTTCTGACTAGCTCTCTTGTTTATTCAGTGCACAGTTCAGAAAATCCTCAGCTTTTATTCTATGCTAAGATCCATGTCAAGTGTTTATTCACTGCATAGTTCTGACTATCTTGCATACAGATCAATTGAAGTTAATTTACTATCTGCAGTATTGATCAAGTGCATCGTCCTCTTTATCTTCAGTGCTCATTCACTACACAGTTCTGAGTATCTCCAGTTGTGGCTCAGTGCACAGTTCTGAGTATTTCCAGCACTTATTCAGTACACAGTTATGACTTTCTTCAGTGCTTATTCACTACATAGTTCTGAGTATCTCCAGAAATGACTCAGTGCACAGTTCTATCTCCAGTAATGACTCAGTACACAGTTCTGACTATTTCCAGTAATGACACAGTGCAGAGTTCTGACTATCTCCTGTACTTATTCAGTACACAGTTATGACTATCTCCAGTAATGACTCAGTACACAGATATGACTATCTCTAGTAATGACTCAGTACACAGATATGACTATCTCTAGTAATGACTCAGTACACAGTTATGACTATCTCTAGTAATGACTCAGTACACAGTTATGACTATCTCTAGTAATGACTCAGTGCACTGTTCTGACTATCTCTAGTAATGACTCAGTGCACTGTTATGACTATCTCTAGTAATGACTCAGTGCACAGTTATGACTATATCTAGTAATGACTCAGTACACAGATATGATTATCTCTAGTAATGACTCAGTACACAGTTATGACTATCTCTAGTAATGACTCAGTACACAGTTATGATTATATCTAGTAATGACTCAATACACAGTTATGACTATCTCCAGTAATGACTCAGTGCACTGTTATGGCTATCTCTAGTAATGACTCAGTGCACTGTTATGACTATCTCTAGTAATGACTCAGTGCACTGTTCTGACTATCTCCAGTAATGACTCAGTACACAGTTATGACTATCTCCAGTAATGACTCAGTGCAGAGTTATGACTATCTCCAGTAATGACTCAGTGCACTGTTATGGCTATCTCTAGTAATGACTCAGTACACAGTTATGACTATCTCCAGTAATGACTCAGTGCACTGTTATGGCTATCTCCAGTAATGACTCAGTACACAGTTATGACTATCTCCAGTAATGACTCAGTGCACTGTTATGGCTATCTCTAGTAATGACTCAGTACACAGTTATGACTATCTCTAGTAATGACTCAGTGCACTGTTCTGACTATCTCCAGTAATGACTCAGTACACAGTTATGGCTATCTCTAGTAATGACTCAGTGCACTGTTATGACTATCTCTAGTAATGACTCAGTGCACTGTTCTGACTATCTCTAGTAATGACTCAGTACACAGTTATGACTATCTCTAGTAATGACTCAGTGCACTATCATGACTATCTCTAGTAATGACTCAGTACACAGATATGATTATCTCTAGTAATGACTCAGTACACAGTTCTGACTATCTCCTGTACTTATTCAGTCCACAGTTATGACTATCTCTAGTAATGACTCAGTGCACTGTTATGACTATCTCTAGTAATGACTCAGTGCACAGTTATGACTATCTCTAGTAGTGACTCAGTACACAGTTATGACTATCTCCAGTAATGACTCAGTCCACAGTTATGACTATCTCTAGTAATGACTCAGTGCACAGTTATGACTATCTCTAGTAATGACTCAGTACACAGTTATGACTATCTCTAGTAATGACTCAGTACACAGTTATGACTATCTCTAGTAATGACTCAGTACACAGTTATGACTATCTCCAGTAATGACTCAGTACACAGTTATGACTATCTCCAGTAATGACTCAGTGCACTGTTATGACTATCTCTAGTAATGACTCAGTGCACTGTTATGACTATCTCTAGTAATGACTCAGTGCACAGTTATGACTATCTCCAGTAATGACTCAGTCCACAGTTATGACTATCTCTAGTAATGACTCAGTGCACAGTTATGACTATCTCTAGTAATGACTCAGTGCACTGTTATGACTATCTCTAGTAATGACTCAGTGCACAGTTATGACTATCTCTAGTAATGACTCAGTACACAGTTATGACTATCTCCAGTAATGACTCAGTCCACAGTTATGACTATCTCTAGTAATGACTCAGTGCACAGTTATGATTATCTCTAGTAATGACTCAGTACACAGTTATGACTATCTCTAGTAATGACTCAGTACACAGTTATGACTATCTCTAGTAATGACTCAGTGCACAGTTATGACTATCTCCAGTAATGACTCAGTCCACAGTTATGACTATCTCTAGTAATGACTCAGTGCACAGTTATGACTATCTCTAGTAATGACTCAGTACACAGTTATGACTATCTCTAGTAATGACTCAGTACACAGTTATGACTATCTCTAGTAATGACTCAGTACACAGTTATGACTATCTCCAGTAATGACTCAGTACACAGTTATGACTATCTCCAGTAATGACTCAGTGCACTGTTATGACTATCTCTAGTAATGACTCAGTGCACTGTTATGACTATCTCTAGTAATGACTCAGTACACAGTTATGACTATCTCCAGTAATGACTCAGTACACAGATATGACTATCTCTAGTAATGACTCAGTACACAGTTATGACTATCTCCAGTAATGACTCAGTACACAGTTATGACTATCTCTAGTAATGACTCAATACACAGTTATGACTATCTCTAGTAATGACTCAGTGCACTGTTATGACTATCTCTAGTAATGACTCAGTACACAGTTATGATTATATCTAGTAATGACTCAATACACAGTTATGACTATCTCCAGTAATGACTCAGTGCACTGTTATGGCTATCTCTAGTAATGACTCAGTGCACTGTTATGACTATCTCTAGTAATGACTCAGTACACAGTTATGACTATCTCTAGTAATGACTCAATACACAGTTATGACTATCTCTAGTAATGACTCAGTGCACTGTTCTGACTATCTCTAGTAATGACTCAGTACACTGTTCCGACTATCTCCAGTACTTATTCAGTGCACAGTTCTGACTCTCTCCAGTAATGAATCAGTGCACTGTTCTGACTACCTCTGTATCCTGTAAAGAGACAATGCCACCTTCTCACCTGCAGTAAAATCAAGCCAGGTGCACGCTACTCGCAGGGTGGTTTTTGTTGTTTCCAAGTACATGTGTTACGATTGGTTCAAATATCAAAACCTAGATTTCTTTTACTTCAAAGGAAATTCTTCATGACACAAACACATAAGGCATGAAATTGAAACTTTACTTGTAAGGTTTGAAAGATCTGCTTGAGTTTTTTTCTTCCATCAGTCATATGCAATATGACTGATGGTCATCTTTAGAAACAAAAAAGAGGTAAGTAGCATTCTGCACATTTGGAAGATGATGACCTAATGGGCCCACTAAGAAAATACACCAAAGAGATACCATTTGAATGCATAAAATAAATAAATCAAGTACAAAACTCCAGTTGATATCCTATAATTATATGGCTTTCAACTGTATATTGAACTGTATTTCTAATTCATTATATTTTGTTATCAATAATTTGTTTGCTTGTTTGGAGTTTTACATCACTTTCAACATTATTTCAGTCATTTCGTGATGAGACCTACTTGTAGCAGATATAGTGCTGCCTCACTGAATTGTCATGTTGCAGGTCCTCCTTGACTGACAACCCACCCAGTCACAAATTTACAAGGACAATGGGTTAACCCTTTAGGCATGGGCCTCAGCTCATGTGACATCGTATCATTAATTCAATCTCTGCACGGCCAGGGATCAAACCCATGACCTTTGGATCACCACAGAGGAACTGGTGCTAATAAGCTGTCGCTCTAACCAACTGCGCCACGGCTTGTGGCCTTTTTATCAATAAATCACAGCATACCTAATGATATGATACTTTAACTGAGTACAGAAACTGAGTAAAGGAAGAGAAATACATTGTTTTCTTCCTGGAACTTATATTTTGTTATAAATGTATTTCCTATTATTGGTCAATTATCGACACATATATAAACCTCATCTCATAACCTGACAAAAACATCATCTATGCATAAATAAAAAGACAACTGTCACTGTTACAAAGCAAAATGACATCAATAGATTACTTGACTATGACATCACAATTGTCACATCACCATGACAGCAATGGACTCAGGCCTTGACATATGCACTGGCCTGTTGGTCTGGGGCCACCAAATCCTGTTTGGCCCAGTGAATGGTCTGTTGTAGTGGCCAAGTCGGGCAACCGTATCTTAGTGGCCCCAAATATCTTCATTTTATTCTAATCCTTGATAGATATTTGTCTCATATAGCAATCAATGGACTTGTAAATTTCAATTGGGTTTTAATTTTAATTTTAATTTTAAGTCCTACTAAGCCATTAGTCACTATAGAGCCTTATATACAATACTCTTTATTGTATCATGCATCCTATTATCCTTAGAAACTTCAGGTTACCACTTCTCATGCTCTGTTGTTCCAACCGGACAACCAAAATTTTCTCTTTATGTAAAGGCCTGGGCCTCATTTAAATTCTCATCAAACTCAGGACTTGGATAAGCACTGTGTCATGGAAATACATATATTTACTCTCCATCCAAATACACCTCACCCCTATATCCATCCACAATACTTAGAACTAACAGTGTAACTCTCTCTGAGCCCAGCACACAGTCCTATTGATTAGCATATGTGTAGAATTTTTTTTTTCCTGAATCCTAAAATGCGACTGAGCCATACCAGGCTCCATAGGAGTTCAATAACCGTGGTTTTCTGTGATTGCCCCTGTGTGGTCCACCTTAATAAACACTGATAAGCTGTGATTGGCCATATAAATGATCTGCTATTGATAGCCATCATGTGCTCTCAGGAGATGTCTTCATGCACACCTGCCAGGGCCCCACCAGGGGGGAGGAGGAGGAGGAGCAAAACTATCACTATCAAATGGCAGCTTCTGATATAATGTCAAGAGGCTGACTCAAGCAAGTCAGACAAGTTTTAAAGAACCTTAAATAATAGTTTTTGCATCAAATTATGACCTAAAAGGACTTTCACTTTTCTGATTCACTTTTGTAGTTTGGAAGTGAATTATAGTGCACATTGATCTGTGGGGTCTGTTAGTATGACTGCACAAGGGAAACATGATTTTTTTTAGAAATATGACACTTTGAATGCATGTGCAGCTTAAAGACATTGATATCCTCATGGCGCAATTGCCTTCTTACATAACTAATTAGTCAACAAAGAGGAAGCTGAAATAGCGATAAACAATTGGACTAGTAAAAGCAAAGTTATGACAAATTTTATGAAAATTGAAGATGATTTTAGTTTGAGTTGCAGGTGCATTAAAACCCCATATTTTGTGGGGGTTGCAAAATGAGTTTTAAATGTTGGTTTGTGTTTCAATGATTAATGATTTATTTTTTTGGTCTATGAATTTCAATGTATTTGTATCTATGATCATTTAATCATGGAAATTATAGAATTTATTTTACTAGAAAGTATCTCTTTAACTTTCTCAGATATTATAGAATCTCAACCTTCTTAAAGAGCATTTGTTTTTTACAAAATCATCATTCAAATGTTCACTTTCTGGAATTTAATTTATAAGATTCTCAATGAATCTCTTTTTGTTCAAAAGATAAGTAGTCTATTACGACTTGATTGAATTAATGTAAGAATCTTGGTTAGTCCTACTCCTATCAAGTCCTAACTGTGACTGACCAAACATCATCATCCGTTGAGATTTTGCATTTGGTATTGTGAGTTTGAATCCTGGCCAGTTATTATCAAGGGTTGTGAACATTATTAAAAGTAATCAGGACAAAGTGTACCCTCTTGTTGTTACCTTATTATCGTAACTGTTATGCTCTGCATTTAATACCAAATTACATATATTCAGGTATAAAGTCACCTGGTAGTTCAAGTTCAATATAAACACAGTTCTCAACAATACTGAAATTTATTTAGATTTGCCAGAAGTTATGGAACAGAATTGTTTTAAGGCATTTATCTTGATTAGTAAAGGCAATGCTCAATATTGGACGTTCCAAATTAAAGGCTGTGTTTTGTCTGAGATTATCTCAGAGAAAGATTTTTTCAAATGAAAATCAGGAGTATCTAAAAGCACTAATTTGTATTTTAAGAAAAAAAGATTTGACAACATATCTTTCTTTTTTAAAGGAATAAAAATTATTGCATGAGGTATGATAAATATCAAATTCTATTATCAATGAGCATGATGAGATATATATCAAGTTGACATGACATAATATGAAGTTTATTTACAATATTTTCTAATGTACGATTACAAAGAGTACAAGGCAACTGACAGGCCCCAGATGCTCCCGCCAGTTGCCTTTCAAAATGATGAGAAATACAACTGCTCCTAATGTGGAAGATGAAGCTGCCAAACTGATGCTGGCCAACCTACTGACCTACTTTTGAAGAAAAAAAATTACCATTACATGATCAGCTGCTGGTGGTGGTCTGACCTTGGAGTAATTATGAATGGAGGCGTGACGGCCGTTATATGAGCTATGGCGTCATGGTAACGCATTGTCTTACACAATGGATTCAAATTCCTTTGATCCTATCATAGTTGCCGACTTTGGAACAGTGGAAAATTGAAGATTTATATTTTTTTTAAATAAATTGGCCAATGTTTCATTGAAGTTTTATACCACATTTTAGTGTCTTTTTTATAAAGAAAAATTCAGAATAGTTGCTATTTTGGGTCTTACAATACCATCCACTCAAAATTACTTCAAATAAATCTGTTCATTTCTGTTCTGATTGTTTCAATAATAAATATTATGAAAAAAAGAAGAATGCATATTCCAAATCTTTAATTTTTTTATACATGTTTGTAAAAATTGTGTCTCTATTCATGTAACTTTGTAAAAAAAAATTAAAACAAAATATCTTTATGATACAGGATTTATAAATTCCTGCTACAGTTTTATATTGTTCATTTTTTATTGATTTTAAATTATGACATAACATTTCATAAGACAAAGTATCTATGACGGCGCATAAATTGGCAGGGATATAAATTGTATTTTCTGATAGTATATTTTTTACTGAAAAAAATGGTATATTTTTCTTATCTGCCAATATATGCGCCAATAATTAAAAATAAACTGGAAAGACAAAAATAAAAATAAAGTACATGATTTCCTGATAATCTGAGAGGAAAACGGAAATTTTGACTCATTTTCATAAATATGAGATGGATTTGAAAATCTCTTCATAAAATCATCTACGCTTGGAGCAGAGAAATGAAATTTATATCCCCATAATCTGTATGGAAAAACGAACATTTCATTCGCGATATGTTTAACTCTAAATTGTGGTTTTGATCACTTAAAGTAGATTTGAAAAAAAAATTACGTCAAAACTTTCATATCTTGCACCTATATGGCGTCATCATAACAATGGGTATGGCGGCAACTATGATGCGCCTTTTGATCTTGCGACGTTGAGCCTCCATTCATAATTACTCCAAGGTCTGACCAAGCTACTGACCTACTTTTTCATGAGTGCTAAAAATAGCCAGTGACTAAGCAAGTATTCTTTATGATTAGCTGCTCCTGGTGATGAAATTTAGTAGCACTATGCAGCATTTCCTTGGCAACCTTCACTGCAGCATTTGCTTGCCAACCTTCACCTATGATTTAATATATGCTTTCATGGGATGTGGGATTGGAAAATATTTTGAACCTTTCATCGTGTTAGATGACAAGTTAAAGTAAAATGAAAAGATTTTCAGTAAAATGGAAAAATTTTGTTAATATTTAAAATTATTGACATTGGAAATCAGGTCAAGATCATATATGAGGTCAGTCTAATGTAGGTCTACATGAGCCTCTACCTTTATGAGCTAAAAAGATGTAGGAAAATGTCAAAATTTTTGTTGACACTGAGACACGCACATGCACGGAGCTCAATACCATTGCAGTGGGAGCTAATAACTATGTTAAAATTTATCCTCATCAGCAGGACTTTGAGATCTCTATCATATTAGTCCCTGCCACCAAAGATCAAAAGGTGTGCACAGGAGTGACCGAAAAGTCATAAAAATCTGGCTGAGAACTAATTGGTGAAGAATAAATGATTATTGAAATAGATTCTTCTTTGTTCTGGCAGCTGTACTGATTGGTCAGTTTATGGGTCAGAAACCTGATCCCAAGTTATAACCTTATAAAGGCCAATTTGGTTTGAATGATATATTGATGAGCAAACATGTATTTATGACTCGGGGAATTTCAAATTTCGAATAACATCAAATGCAGGGGAAATGAGGGCAGAGGTTGTGAGAAGAGCATTAAAGTTGTCCATTTTCCAATGTTAATATGAGCATAAATATGAGATTTTTTTTAATTACTTAAAAATTCAGTCCATTAAGTTCATCAATCAATTTGTTTGTTTGTTTGTTTGTTTGGGGCTTAACATCACTTTCAACATTATTTCAGTCATTTCATGATGAGACCTACTTGTAGCAGATATAGTGCTGCCTCACTGAATTGTCATGTCGCAGGTCTTTGACATGACAACCCACCCGGTCACAGATTTACAAGGACAACGGGTTAACCCTTTAGACACGGGCCTCAGCTCATATGGGAATTTGTATCATGAGTTCAATCTTGGCATGGCCGGGGTTCGAACCCACAACCATTGGATCACCACAGAGGAACTGGTGCTAATAAGCTGGCACTCAAACCAACTGTGCCACGGCCCGTGGCTTTTCATCGATCAAGCAGCTTAAACAATGAGAACCCTGCCCAACCCTATATTGCTAGAAGTCACCATGACATAACCATATTCAGACAGAGGTGAGAACCCTGCCCAACCCCATATTGCCAAAAGTCACCATGACATAACCATATTCAGACAGAGGTGAGAACCCTGCCCAACCCCAAATTGCCAAAAGTCACCATGACAAAACCATATTCAGATCGAGGGGAGAGCCCTGCCCAACCCCATATTGCCAAAAGTCACCATGACATAACCATATCCAGAGAGAAGTCACCACGACATAACCATATCCAGACAGAGGTGAGAGCCCTGCCCAACCCCATATTGCCAGAAGTCACCATGACATAACCATATCAAGACCAGTTAGTAGCAGGTGCAAAAAGGTTCAAACTGTTCCTATCTCAATTATAATCAAATTTTAATCCGTTCAACAATGTCATTTAATGCAAGCCTATATGTTTACCCTTTGGAATGACAAATATTGTCAGCTTAAAAAGGTGGTAAATATTTGTCACATACTGTGTATATTAATATTGTTTATGCAGTTTATTTGTGATGTCTGTCCGTATATAGAACTCCATTTTAAAGAAAATAATATCCTAATGGCAATGCATATCACTGAAATCTAAAATAACACTTCATATTCATGTCAGATATGAACAAAATTATCAGTTCTGATTTTACGAAAAAACAAAGCTCCTCCTGGAAAACATCTCCTTGAATTATATATAAATATATAAAACAAGGACTAGCTGGAGCAAAACATTTATTTGGTCAAGTATAAATATGACAAAAGGGGGTCACTTTGGGCCATAATGTGGTGTAACAGCTGTGCATAATAACATGGTCAGGGCATACAAAGTTATGCGTGAATTCAGAGACTCACATCTATATGTTACCTCTTAGATATTTGGATCCAATTTATGATTGGAATTGGGCAAGAAAATCTTTCTTTTCTCCTGAATTATCAATTCTAAACCCCATCCCTTTATCCTAATTTGAATTTTCATTTATATTTATCAAAAAGAAATGTTATTATAAATGTTGGCATGAAACTGGGATAAAATGTTTTAATTTGAAATAAGTAAAACTCTTAAAAAGAGGAAATTAAAGGGTGATGCCACACTGAGGGAAAAGTGAAAAATGAAGCAATCTATTTGATGTAGACCCCTTTAGAATATTTAAATGGATGGAGGTAAAAATGTGCCGAAAACGACTGACATTGATCATCAGGCCTCACCTGAAATGTGCAGTATTGTACCATGCCAATATCATGGGCAATGTAAACAAGGTACCATTATATCACCACACATCATCAGACCTCCAGTCAAAAGCCACAGGCCAATCTACTGACAATTGCCCCCAGCACAAATTTACATTTTCATTAACCCAAGACCATGAGGACTGACTCAGCCAAATATTGTGGAGTGAGGAAAAAATGACTGCATGAAAAATGACACTGGTACATGCATTTGTTTCATCAGCATCATTGTTTTGGGTTACTCTTAAAGTTCTATTTCAGCAAAAGAAATATCAATATGTTCACATGTGCTAGCAAAGTTTCAATTCAAAATTTTAAATACTTTTCTGGGCTTTTATCACCAAACAAATAAGATAGCTAAACATAACCAAATCTTTCAGTGAATCTGGAGGCCTTTATATATATGTGTATATATATATATATATATATATATATATATATATATATTTATATATATATATATATATATATATATATATATATATATATATATATATATATATAGATAGATAGATAGATAGATAGATAGATAGATAGATATATAGATATATATATATATATATATATATATATATATATATATATATATATATATATATATATATATATATATATATATATATATATATATATATATATATATATATAAGTGGTCCAATGACCATTTAGTTATTGTAGGTGTCCATCAGTCAAGTGATGTATGTGCATATTAAGGCAGTACATCACTCTCATCGCCTCTCCTCTGCTGGTCTGGCCCGGGGCTCATATTAATGACCACACCGACTTGTGATGCAAACTCTCCACATCTGTCACTCTACACATGCTCTCTTCAACATCAAAGTTAATTTCAAACTTTTTGACACTTTTGTTGAAAGAAAAAAATCCATGCAGTCATTAAAGTCATTTTTTGTTTTGGATCTGGCTGAGTGTAATTTTAAATGGAATGAAACCTTTCATATAAAAACATGTGTGGCAAATATTGAATTTTAACAATCGCTAGAATTTTTGTATATATTTAGCCCAACAATCTAGAAAATAAATATATAAAGAATTGCCTAAATTAAGCCTAATAATCAAGAAAATAAATAAATTGCCTAAATTAAATCAATTTGAGATATATCAACTGCTGAAAGATTATGTGCTTGCCAGTAGTTGTCTAATATAATGACAAATACAATAATTCAAGATAACGATAAAAATCAGTACCTTACATTTATTAATCTGACCCTTATAGCAGTCTTGTTAAATAACCATTGTTTCTATCTCTTATGACCTCTTGGAAGTCTGAAGAAAACACATAAACTAGATATCAACATGATAAAAATTCCTAATCCTGTTTTCATTTTGTTTTAATTCAATAAAATAATACCATTCTAATTAAACAATTTCCACTGCTGCTTCCATTTCATGTCAATTATTTTCATAATTTGTATGTATAAACATCTATATCTTTGATATATCATAAATATCTATATCTGAGAGATATCACAAGCATGGCAGAAAAATATTTGGGTGACTTTGTTACCCCATATCTCCAAATACACATTTGTAATTAACTTAATAATTATGAAATTCAACATGACATATTAAAATTAATTCCCACATTTGGTTAAATACCTGATACTTATAATTATCAAACGGAATAGATAAGATATCTGAAGATGACATTGCTTTGAGTTTGGCTTGAAAAGTGGTTAAATGAAAAATCAGGGATGAATAAAAAGAATTTGTTCTCTCGTAACACATTAAAACTTTCTCCAAAATCTCAGTCATTTGTTTGTGGCAAAGTTTGAAGAAAACATGTTGAGAAACGTAAATAAATCCATAAATCGGCACCAAAATGCTACATATTAATCACCAACGTTGTCCATTTTGCATCACAGCAAAGAGTGGATAAGGAATGCGTTTGGCGGAGCAATAATAAGCCCATCTTTTGATGACAATGGATGATGAGTACGGTTCGTCATGGCGTGTCGTGCTCCGCGCGGCCTCGCCATGGTGCCCCGATCAGGACACGGCGCAAACCCAAGTTTGATTGACAGCTCATATGGCGCCCGAAAACCCATGGTTTTGATTGGCCCATAAAATCATCCTGTCACTCAAATCGGGTTATATCTGGAGAAGCAGAGGCTGTGTTGACATGAAGAGTTGATTTTATGACAGTGTTTTGTTTGGGTCAGTGGTCAGCCACCGTTTTGACCCTGGCAAACCTAGGCCTTTTGCGTGTACGCATCGACATCACAGAGAGAGATAGAGAGAGAGCTCGCGAACCTGATGAGAGGCCTCCTCCGTCTCCCATCCCATCCAAATAGCTCACCGATACAGCCCAGTTTTCTCCCCATCACAGACATAGATCGCCCCTTAAATGATCACTTACCTTTTGTTATCAAAAGAAGCAATGCTATAGCAAGCCACAAGTTGAGGTAAGCGACCGTGGACTCCATAAATACGAACACATGAGGACAAGATGTGTAGAAAAACCACAGTACAAATTTGGCCAGTGTAGTGTGCCGAGTAGGAATATGTTCATTCACTCAGCCTTACCACAGCCTTCGTTGAAATATCGATGCTCGCATAGTTAGATTTATCTTAACCAACGCTGCATAATTTGAAGTGTCATGTCATATTTTGACGGAGAGAGTGTAATATCATCTGTTCTAATCAAAATATCATTTAATTGGCGAGTGTTGTATATTCAACGTTCCTAAATCATTGGAACTTGTTTTTTGTCAAAAAAAGGGTAGAGGTACAACAGGGGATTCAGCGTAAAATATTAAAAACAAATTATCAACACTCATGAGGAGAGAGCATAGATGGCACACGCAACATGCATTTTGTTCTGACATGGCCTTTCTTATGGTCAGTTTGTTTTACTGGCGTTGTTCCGTGATATTTGATGTTTCCATTTGGTGCGATATTCAACTCTGCCTGTATTGTGCGATATTGTGCATATTTGCCATTTATCTTTTGCGTTGTATTAAGCTTAGATTTACTATTACATTTACCAATTTGTTGGATTTATCTTGTTTATTTATTAACTGATGTATTTATAAACTGATGTGCAAATTATTGAGTTAGAAAGCGTGTAAATTTGATCATAGACCTCATTATCGCATAATTTATATTGTGGACTGTATATACTACAGTAACTCCTGAGATTGAATTGATTGCTTAGTTTTTGCTGTGGTAACATGATGTTTTATGGACAACAAATTGCAATTTGTACGACAAAAAAAGAATTCCCGTCAATGAACTGTTCCTTCAGGCGATTTTGTTTTTGCCACACTCTCATAATCGAAAAAAGGGTGTTATTTTGATGAAGAGATAGTCGGGGAAAACTGATGTCATTGGTTTAATTTTCCTGGCATTCGGAAATTTAATTTTTCTTGGTTTTGCGAACATAAAAATTCAATCAAATGGTCACCTTCTACAGAATTTGTATAAAACTGCATCATGTATCAAAAAGATAAGCTTCAAAAAAACTTCAAGGAATTGGTTCGAGAGAGAAAATCAGCATTTGGGGCAGCTAAATTGCCTTATGAATATCAAACATTTCGTCTTTTTCACTTCTCACTCTTTTCTATTTCTGAATGTTTAAAGAAGATTGGAGTTCAGGGAAATTCTAAAATTTTACACTAATTTAACATATTTTAATGTAGATAGGAATAATGTGTGAATAAATATCTCGAAGTATCCTTTTAAAAAGTCAAGTTTGACTCTGATGGCCTGTCAATCATATAGTTATTCAACTGTTTTTTCAATGAAAAGTAAAATATGTTGATGTTTTTAAAAGAAGAAAAACAAGATTGAGAGACTACAGTGTGGATGCCTCAGATCCAATTGTTAGAATATTCAAATGAGAAGAGACTGTTGTGAATACAGTATCATGTATTCCAAGAACTGGTATAAAGCCATTTATTTTGCATAATATTTTGTCCTTTTCCTGTATTATCTTTTTTCGAGAGGGAATACAGATGAAAAACTTTCAACTTAATTTTACATCCTTCCCACATCCTTATATTTGGCCATAAAATGATATTTAAAGTATGTTTATTATATAGGATTTATTCACCAAATGGCGTAAAATGATAAAAGACACAGTGGCATTGGACTTAAATTAAATGAACAGCCCACTGATAAAGCCCCTATATGTTCTTGTGAAAAAGGCGAGGAACCTCAAAACTTATATGGACAACGATCCCAGTTCCTGACACGGACCCGCGTTAATCTTTTCAGTTGGGTGAGACTGAATGCTTATGTTGGATTCCTTGGTATTATGGCACCTCAAGGGCGGAGATGTTCTTGTTTTTTGTTTTGTTTTTTATTTTTTTTTCTTTGTTGTTTGTTTGTTTTTTTTTCTTTGTTTTTTTTTTTAATGTTTAGAAGCCACTCATTTTTGAAAAGACTCATTTCTGGGATTCATCTTGTATTACAGTGGCATTTTCACAACTGTAATTGGATAGGACAAAATATGAATATCATATGCATTATTGTATGACTGTACATGCCCCCAATGTAGTGCTATATTTTTGATAGAATTTCCATTTATTAAAAAACATTGAGGTTATTAGAATCATAATCAGAAGACGCGTTACTGGTCTATAATTTCTTAATGAATCACACACGGCGATGTGGAACTGATGGTTGGTGACACTGGGGTAACAATATGACCATTACTTGTGGAAAACATTTCACAAGCATGATGCGCATTTTCTGTGTTATTCAATCTGACATTAACACTTGTAGACTAACAATGTCAATGGTTGGATCATTATCTTGGAATGAATTTGAGTATATAAACAAAACACGATAGCATTTGTTCTAAACAAGATTTGCCGTATAATTTGCCAAAGCGAGGGAGTTAGAAAGGAACTACAGTTGGATCGCAGGTCATAGTTTGTGTCTGACCAAAAATAATTTTAGAATTGCTTTTTTATCATACAAGTTGCAGAATCCCATCTTACTGATATGTAAATGTTTCTTCTCGGGGTGAATACGTCCTTGACTTAGTTGAGCATTAATATATTAATAAATAAATAACACCCGACTCAATTGCCATTTTTTTTTTAAATTTGACACAAAATAACAAAATCGCTTGGTTTAAACATATCTATTTCGCAATTTGCGAGACCATTTCTTGTTATGCAAACTTTTCTTGTAAGATTATGTAGTAGTGAAAAACGATGTTAAAACGATGTTAAAAAACGTCGGTCATATTGCTCCGACCAGCCCAGCTTGAAGAGAACAAGGAGGACCAAAATGCCGTTTCTCAGTACCATTCCAGTACTCAGGCATCTGAAAATTCCATTCTTTTCCAATTGTGTGAGAAAATAACTATCTACATGGCTAAAGATACAGCAGCATACGCAGAAAGTGAATTTATTGAGTGAAAAGGGACGGGCTTTAAGTTTATGTTGATTTTCAATTAAGTTGCAAATCGTACAAAAGGCTGGGCAATTTATCAGCATATATGTATTCAGTGATCGTAGGAAATCGTTTATTTAGTAGATGCAATTCAAGCAGTTGACTTTGGAATCTAGGTAGTTCCCTATATATGAATCCATTTCACCCGAAATGTTATGATCTTGCAAATGTAATTTTCTTTGCCTCCACACTCCTCCTATAAATTATAATGTCCATCAATTTGTTCATCAACTCAACTCAAGACGAGTTGAGATGTACGGTTGATCCACCAGGGAGCAGCACTGACACATGGCAAGGCCAAGACCAAACTGTGTGAAGAAACATCGACCAATGAAATTGGAAAATAAAGATCAGTTACTCGGGAAATTATGATATACCAGGCTTTCAAACAGAAATTAGAGAACATAGATTGACCATGGAAGACCGTATTGTGATAGGAACATGTCAACAGATGTGCCCAACACAAGAAATCAACAGGCCAGTAGTTGAACGATAATATAGTTACTTACCATTGTAATCCCCAACTGTCATGTGTTTATTGCAAAATAACCTTAGTCTGCTATCTGCTAAGAGACAATATTTCAGTAAATGTTGTGAACAAATTAATATTAAGACCAAATATGATGTAGGCATTTTCCCATCTCACTCTATGTCTAAGAATATCAATTAATGTTTGGACTAACAGAAAAATAAATTTCAGCCGAAATTCAGGGATTTGTCACTTGATGGTGGAATTAGCTCAGTATTTGACTCTTGTCAGTCTTGTCACTATTGAGTAGCAGAAGTCTTGATTACACTTTGATATTAATCATAAGTTTAAATGGTGGTTGAAAGAAGATTTAACACAAAAAAAAATGTTTTTCTGAGGTTGATATATTGTGGCATTTTTCTCAAAGATATGCTTTGCTAGAAATAAGTTTTGTTCAAAGTTTTCATTTGGATTTAACACAATAAAGAGTGTAACAATGCCATATGCCTTTTATCTTTTTAATCATATCTATTTGGGCAGTGAGTTTTATCACATTTACAGAAAGGGTAATAATGGATTGATTCAATATATCTTTTGTAGGAAAGAGAAGTATGTTGGCCTCCTTCACAGATTTGAAATGAAAGAAGGAACAGAGAAAAACAGAAGGTAACTTTTGTAAGACATGCATACAGGTTCTTCTTACCCATGTTTACCTCTTTTAAAAGCATGAAAAGGTTTACTGAAGATGGTAAAAAGTTAATTTAATTCATTTGTATTTGGATAAGATGTGCAGTGTGTCAAGAAAATGAACATCATAGTTTGTTCCATAAGATTTTTAATCAATCTTTTATTCAGATGTAAAATATTCTTTAAATATATTGTCATATTTCAAGGGGGTGGTGTTACTCTTCCCTGATTCCTGATAGACATAAAATGACAGAGGCGGTGTTGTCTGCTCTGATGCATGGACACAACTGATCACTGGCTTATAAGAAATGGCTGATCTATGATGATAACTGATTATATGACAATGTAATACATACCAGATATTTTTTGTTATTTGGTGTTTACAGACCTGAAGCAGACAGGAAGTTATGTGTGAAAGAATATTCAAGACCAGCGGCAGGACGATTAGATCCACACCCATCAGAACTGAGACCAGCAAAAGTTCTCTTAAAAACTACCAACTATCTCATAGACAAGTTGGTCATATACAATAATAGTTCATGAGATGTTTTGGCTATAAGGAAGGACTCTCTTTCTTATCTATTGAGAAATGTCTATTAAGTACTGATGAATAGTGTCAAGTGTTTTCAACATAATGAAATATAATGAAGATTTTCATGGTTGATATATAGGGAATGGCAAAATATGAAAATTAGTAAAAGGGAAGTCTGGAAGATTAAGAAAACAATCAATAAATTGTTTACTAATCGTGAAAGACTCATATTGTGCTTTTAATTACAAAACAAAACTAAAGTAAACTGAAGCATATTGATGTCGTCAGTATTGTTATTGCAGGATATTGACCCGTGAGGATTGTGAGTGGAGCATGGCGTATGAGTTTGTATTTGACCGTCTGCGTGCTATCAGACAGGATATGGTGATACAGAGACTGTCAGGACAGGAGGCTGTGCTTATTTTGGAGACTGCAGTCCGCTTCCACATTTATGCTGGCTACAGGTGTGACACACCAGATCAAATATAAAGGGGGAATGTCAAACATAAAACAAAAAAATCCTATCACAAACCAAATTTTACTTACATAAGTTTATGAAAATTTATTTATATATATCTATGGAAGTCTAAAAAAATATTGGTATCATATTTAGATTTTTGTTTTAATTTACATATTCTAATTTTAGGCTATGCAAGGAGCATTTATCCAAGTTTGATGACCATATAAACAGAACACATACCTTGGAGTGTGTGAAGAGACTGCTGGTATTCTATGACCTTGACCCTGCATTTTGCAAGAATGAGGCTGAGTTCACTGCTCTGTATCTATTGTACAATCTGGACAACACAGAGGCCTTATTCTATGCACTTAATAGAATCCATATATTGAGGTATTCATATTTATTATTAGATAGACCTATAGCTGACGTGTACTTTCCATTTTTATTGGTAATTTAAAACTGGACAAAATGTAATAATGGCTGGATGGGCAGGTTTAGATTTGTTTAACTTAAGTAAATCAATACCCATTATGCTCAGGATTTGTGCTTACCTGGGACAGGTTTTATTTTATTTCTTTGCTGCACATCAACTAGCAATTGCCTGGCAACACAAAAGAAGATATCAATCTCTCCTACCAGAGTGCAGACACTGTATACAAGTTAAACTATTTTACACTCGAAACAATATTTCTCAATTTCTCATTTTTAGCTATGCTGACTATGTCATAGCTTCTGCAGTGAGGGTGGAATTGTCTGTCATTCTGTCTGTCTGTCAAATTTTATTTTATCCACTGAAACTACTGAGTGGAGTTCTTAGATTTTAATTGGAACCAATTCATCTATTTTCCATGAGGCTAAGAGCTTTTTTCTATTTTTATGATTTAGAAATAATTTAAAAGCTATTACTGAATTATCAAGTATGCAAGTATACTGTTGTCCCACCTAGGCATTGAAAACACAAGACAACTGGAAAGTCCAGTGCCTCATTCTTCCTGTCTTATGGTTTTGTGTCTCATTTGGACACAACATTTTCAGCACATTTATAGAAATGAGTGAATTAGTATTTGGTGGTCTACTTATCTAAATATAGCTTCAGTTTAAGACTTCTGAAATAGAGCAATGTGGGGGTGTGGAGTCAGCCCCAATATTTGGTACATTATTTTTACCACATTGACTGTTCTCAGTCAATACTGGATAGATTGACCAGAAATGATTATTCATGGAGCAGTTTGGAGGCATTTCCAGGAAATATTCACAAACTTTGCAAAAAAGCAATGAACAGCATAACCTGTAACCTATTTTAGCTGTTTTTCGTTGCTTCTTTAAAGGGAGAGCCACGAGTTTCAGAAGGCTTTGGAGATTGCTTTCTGCTATCACAATAATAACTATGTGAGGCTCATGAGACTATGTCAAGCTCTGTCTGAGCTGCAACTGTGTGCCATACATCGCCATCTTCAGCATGTACAAAGGTAGATATCTGACCCATATCAAACTTCACATCTACTGGAAAAATTTCTATGGCATTGAAAATTTCAGACACAGGTTGGACATTGCAATAATATGTTTACATGTCCAGGGGCTAGTTAATACAATCTGGTAACATAATATGGTGAAAATATGATAAATATCAAATGAAAAGGAATAAATCAGAAGTCTATAATTGAAAAGCTAAACAAATTTGCATAATTTTGTTTATAAAAGAGACATATTTAATGCAGTAATTCAATGTGATTATTTTGATTTTCCTTCCAGCAAGGCTCTCTGTGTAATGAGCAGTGGCTTCAGTAGCAAGAATCTCAAGTACCCAATCAGTCACTTATGTGATATACTAAACTATGACAATGATGATGATGCCAGCTCTGCTTGCCAACTCCACAACCTTGTTATAGTATCAAACCAGACGGTAACATTCCTCAAGGCAAACTTCAAGTTTCCAGAAAAGGTTTGTTTTAGCCATTAAATTTGTAAAAAAAACTTATTTGGCATAACAAATCTTATTACTTAGCACCACCCAGGTTTTAAAAATGTGTTCACCTATAAAATGCTGATGTATAGTAATTGGGTTAAAAACATGTTTCCCATATTTAGAAATAAAACCAATGAGGAACAATACAAATCCACCTCTGGCCTTTGTGACATAACAGTGTATTTTGAACATAAATAGAAAACTTTCAATTAGATTTAATATATTTCACAAATCATAGCATAACAGGATTGTAGATGATATCAATTTGCTTGTGTTCATAATGTTTGATTTTCAATTTATGCCCATTTATGCCTATTTTTTCTCTTTCTGTTTTATCTTTGTAGCTCACAGCCAGACACTTCAAATTTATTGATGAGAAATTAGAAAATATATCCATACCAAGGTTGCTATATGGGGAGAGTGTTGAATCATGACAGTGTATGTCGTTCCAGACTCATATTTAAATGTGCATAATTAAACAATATTCCTATACAATCTTGATATAGAAACAGACTGTTTCATTCAGCCTACTGATAAATTGCCTAATTTTTAGCTATGCTGATTTATTCAGCATAGCTTCTGCAGTGACGGGGGAATTTTTCTGTCATTCTGTCTGTTAGGATTTTAAAAAATCATCAATAACTTTGTTTTTTTTCAAGTAAACAATACTGTGGCTCCACCTTGGCATTGAGACATTACTCACCTAAAACATCCAGTGTTTAATTCTTTTGAGTTCAATATAACTTCGGTTTGAGACTTTCAGAAGAGGGAAGGTGGTGGTAACTGAGTAGTGGCTGCCATGTTGGATTGAAAATAACAACTCAAGAAATCAAGGAACTATCCTGAGCTGATGTTTTATCTTCCAAAGCTAAATGGTTATTTTTTTATGTAAAGAAAGCTCTCCTACCTCTGTTTCCAATGTCGGCGAAAGGATGTAAGTGACCATTTATGAAGCAATTTGCAGCCACACAGAAAATGTTTAAAAACATTACAATAAAAAAACAATGATCAACATAGCTCTTAGGCCATTGGCCTATTTTTAATCCATTGCAGTACACAACTGTATTTTGGCCTGAAATTTTAAATGGTTCAAGAAATTGTCAAATTATTTTATATCCCTGTTGGTTTTGATGTATGTAAAGCAGACATTGCTCAATATAAAATGTGGATCCTACATTTTCATACAACATTTATGTAGAAATAGCACAATATATACATTTAGAATATTATATGAACATAATTGTTCCAAAGTCACGGAAAGCAATATCAATGATTATTTGGATAGAATTGTAAATAATTATGCCAGATTAATGCCAAAGTAATTAGAAAACATTTTCCTGGATATATTTGTAAATATTTACACTGTTAGGTCATAGTAAAGGATATTTTCTGATTTGTTGCATCCAAATGAATTAAACATTTACATTTTAGGGAGATTTATTGCATTGGAATAATCAGCATGTAAGCCATTTTGATTTGGAAGTATTTAGCTGTGCATAGCATAATTTCTGCAGTAAGGAGGAGACTTTCTCTGTAATTCTGCATGATTTCTTCCTCTGAAACTACTGGTCAGAATTCTAAGCCATTAGCAGGTAATTCTATCTATTTTCCATGAGGCTTTTTTCCTTTTTTATGTTTTTATAAAAAAAATAGAAGTTGTGTAATATTTTGGTCAATTTCAGGTCAAAAGCCTCAACTTATACTAAAAATGGGCTTGCAGATGAAAGAGTAACTATGTATTTTAAAGGACAATATCAATTATAATACAAAAATATTGGTATAACAATTTATGTAATTAAAGTTATGGTTCCAGCGTTATTTACTGTAACTATCTACTTATATGCTTTCAAATGTGTGTAGCTATAGTCCATTGTTCACCTGGGAATATGGCAATATTATATGTATATTGGTTAGCATTAATTAAAGTTTATCTTATCACCTTTCTGGTTGATATTGATTCCTTTATGGACAGGAGATGATTTCAAAATTTAATCATTTCTTGATGTCATCTAACGAAATATAAGATCTATCCAGTGTCGTCTTCTATTGTTAAATCAGGTGTTTTTTTGGTGTACACCCAAATAGTATTTTAACATTAATCCATGATGGGCACTACTACACTGTGGTATAGGAAACTACATTTCTAAAATCCCAGAATTTTGCAATATCTCCACCTTGCGGCCCCTGCTAGGGTATCTTGCTGCCTCAGTAGAGCAAACACCTCTGGATGATGATGAATACGATTTACACTCCCACACTGTGAATGGTGTGGTGTGAGAGGGTCTTAGTCAGTACAGACGACCCTCAGTGGCACTGCTGTGTCTGGCAGTGGGTTGAAATAGTTCAATGTGATCCAGTCATAAAGTGGAGTGGCAAAGTTGGCATGTAGGCGTCTGTTTGATAGGTCTTGTATGTGTTTGTGGTTGGTTCTTGTAGATTTTCTGTGATTTCGTGTAGTTTTCTGTGGAGTCTTTATGTGTTAGTGGTTGGTTCTTTGTAGGTTTTCTGTGATTTCATGTAGTTTTCTGTGTAGTCTTGTAGTTATCATTGGAACTTGTAGGTATCTGTGGTCTAGTAGAAGTTGTATGTATTCGTGTAAATGATCTGTATTTAAGGCCACCACCAGGACCCTCTTGCAGCACACACCTTCAGGGGAACGAAGCAGGGTATTTGACGTCCCTCAACTCTTCTGTACACCTTGTCTGGCCGGTACACAGTCGAGTCGAATGAGAGGACGGCTGCCTTCAGGTGTGGTCTGGTCGTGGGATCCCCTGGCTGTGTGTGTGGACCTCTGGATATTTATACTTGTCAACTAATTGAATTCATATGAATTTAAAAGATGAAATCTTTTCTCTTGGTCCTTGCCTTGCTTAAATGGTTAAAATCTTCTTTTTTTTCAATATTACTTTCATCATCCAATTCACACACCATTTACTCAGACAATTCAACAAGGTCTGTAATTCATCTGCAAACAGCAATATGCACACTTTCTGTCCTTCTGAGCAGAAAAAAGGATACAAACTCCTTGATACAAAAATGGTTGGAGACTATTTAATTGAACAAATGCCTATGTACTCTGTTTCTGTGCAAATCTATTTACAAAAGATGTCAAAGTATATATATATATATATATATATATATATATATATATATATATATATATATATATATATATATATATATATAGAAAGAGATTGTATCAGATATGGGGTTTTTACCAATCTCAGACCTGTCTTGTGGGGCATTGACGTACTGTGAGGCATATAAAATACCCCACTCTTCATAGTGCAGCTGCTTAGTCACAGTTACATAAGTAACCTGTACAAGGCCTTTTTGAAAAAACATGTCTGAGAAGCATATTTATACAACCAGGCAATAACTATATAAATCACTGCCATCTAGTGTCACATGTAGTAATAAGTGCCCTAGTGGTGGATAATGGCATTAGCGCCATTGATATGAATGTTAGATTTGTGAGGTATGTAAAACAATTTCATTATTAACACCAGATGGCACTCTCCTGTCACACAATAAGGTATGAGATGGAACCCCATAATGAGGTCTGACAAAAATATATATATATATATATATATATATATATATATATATATATATATATATATATATATATATATATATATATATATATATATATATATATATATATATATATATATATATATATATATATATATATAGTCAAAAGCCTTCAGCAAAGAGGTTCTTTTCACAAAAACCAGTAATATATTTATTTATTATATCTGAGAATACCTTACAACTATACAAGACATAACATAACATATAATATTATTTTCTTTGAATGGATGACACATTAAACATTTGTGCTAGTGGTTGAATATTACATACCGGAAGTGTTCGTAACAATGAATATATTATTTCAGATATTTATATCATTCCAAGCAATCAAGAAGGAAGTGAGTTGGTGTTTCCAATATTCCTAAGCAGTCTGTGCATGTTAGATCATCACTGAGGTTAAAATGAAACCTTTAGACACATAAGTGGCTCAGACCCATTCTCATCCTGGTTTGATGCAAGATTATCACCCATGAAATTTAGCTTGTTTATGACAACAATATTTTTCTCTTTTAAAAAAAGTGATAAAACTTGTTTTAGATTTCAGTTCTTTGGTTTCTGGTTCTAATCTTAGGTTGATTCAGTACTGAACAGTACAAGGAATAAATAAGGATTGAAATCAAGCCATCCTGGAGTAGGGTGTAACCTCCTTGTGATCCTGTCTTAGTTGGTTTGTTTCGCGCACCTGTGCAGGTATTATTTATTTTGGGAAGCTCAGATTTTGGTCATGAATGATTTTGAGATGTTTTTACTTTGAGATGACCATGCATTTATTGTCAAGATCTGATTAAAGGTTTATATACTGGTAGGCCAGTTGATTTAGGTATCAGGTGTCTGACTTGTTTCCGAGCAGACACATTGCCAGGATTTTTAATGATTTGCTCCATGTGGTCAGACCATGCCATGTTGGAGTTAAATATCAGGCCTTGGTGTGTGTGATCCAGTTGAATTATATGCCCACTGATGTATTGGTTATCAGTGGAAATTGGGTTTCTTTTCAGACAATAAATAAAAAAAATCTGCTTCTGTTGCATTGAACTATGCTTTCCATTGCACAAACCATGCATGAAGATTTCCCAGGCCAGAATGTGTTTCTCGTACTGCATCAGAACAATTAGATATGACCTTCAACAAGGAAGTATCATCAGCAGACAAGTTGGTATGAAAAGATATATTATTCATGATATCATCTATATCATCCTAAATGGGCTAAGAATGGTGCCAAAAGGTAAAGCCACATGAGGCTCAGATATCTCAGAACATGTACTTTGAATGCATACACATTTTGATCTGTCAGAGAGGTAGGATTCAATCCGGCCAAGATGCCTGCCAGATACACATTTTTATTTGAGTTAAAAAACACATGATAGTCGCGATCATTACAGGCTTTTATCTGACCTGAGATAGCCTAAATAGCTCTTAAAAGGTTGTTAATACAAACAGATCAAATAGACTTGATCAAAGGTTTTGCAAATATCAAGAAAAACAATGCTGATTTCTTGTCCATAGTCTAATTCCCTGTATATATATATCATTGGTTATCCTGATGAGTTTACAGTACTCTCCAGTTTCTTGAAACCACTGTTAAGTTGTGACAAAATACAGATTGATAGTACAGGTTGTTAAGACAATTTCTTCCATTAATTTAAAAATACAATAGATGAGAGCTGTGGGGCAGTTATCTTTTTTCAGGTGATTATTTTGCTTTTTGAACACCGGGGACTGCTTAATAAACACCAGGAAATTGTTGGAGTTGCATGGAGGTGGTAAAAAGAGCAGAAAAAAGGATAACATATTGTCTGCAAGTGGAGGGAAGGTTGGTGAAGTAGACAAGTATGAAAGTAAGATTAAAGACTTCAGCCTTTTATTAAGTGATTAAGTGGAAAAGGATAGAGTTGTAGAGTTCTGTACATGTAGTAGTGTAATAATAGTGTACATCACTGTTTAAATGTCTAATTTCCTTCTATATCCTTCTGGAAAGATGCTATTGGTATCTGAGAAGTGGATTGGGTATCAACCTTTATTTTTATGTATACTTGTGAAGAACAAGTGCTTTCCTGGTAAAGGTTTCTTGACCATTTATCGTTAAATTTAAACTGTGATGTTTCCAGAGACCTTTTTGCACATGATTTAGACAAATAATTGTTTCCTGTTCTCTTGCTGTCTATTCAGACCTCTGACTGTGAAGTTTTCTGTATGCAACTCTAAGAGCAATTATAATAAATAAATGTAATAATCAGGATATGCAAAAAGAGCCAATATGCACACTTTTCTGGCTGGCAGCTTGTAATGCATTTCATTTCCAGCTGGTATGTTTACCAACTGGCAATTTCGCCATTGAAAACTGCAAAATAAAAAATAAATTATATTGTATGAACACTATTTGACAAAGATTGTTCAAGCCTAATGATATTTCTACTGTAATTATAAGTTTTTAACATTTAATTATTTATTAAAGAAATTGGCTCATTACCAGCTGTTAAAAAAAATTGGCATTGACAAACATCCACGAACAAAGTTAACAGCTGGTAATTCCATACAAATTCTGAGCTGGTAACTTTCCCAGCTGGTAAAAAATAACAGCTGACAGCCAAAATCCCAAAGTGTAGCTGGCTGGTATTTTTTTTTAATATTTCCTTCTAGAAAATACTAAAAATGCATATTGGAAATTTTTTTTTAGCTGAGTGTTATGTTGTTCACAACATTCTATAACATACTCTGCCCAAGTTTCACATCTCTATCTCAATTGTTAACGAAGTTGGTAGTGGTGGGCCCCTGAATAATATAGACAATATTATAACAAATTGCATATATATTGATCAGAGACGAGAGCTGGTATTCGTCAGAGATTTCTGTGTACATTTCATTTTGTGATGGCCCAGTTCGGCTTAGGGATAGGCCCCGTTAATAATTTAGCAGGACGATACCGATACTTTATAAACGATACCAATACTTACACGATACCGATACCGATACCTGATAATAGGGCTGCCATACTGACACATTGAAAACAACACACCTGAACTTCACAAACAAAATTGAAAGTGCAAAAAAAAAACTTTTTGAACTCAATAAAGAATGTATACCGTATTATCCCTAATAGACCTGTCTGACCAGATCAGGCTTTGGTGACTAGGGTAGTGGAGCTGCATACTTACAATCCACAGGGGATGGCTATCTCAATAATTAATATTAATATTAATATACAGTACTCACAACTTCACTTGCAATATGCATTCAAACATATCAAAGAAAACACACACCCCTTGTAATGTTTGCCACAAACACTTGAATATTTCTCAATTTCACATGATGCTACACTGTAAACAACTCCTCATGTTTGCATCAATGTGTAAGATCTGACACATGTATGCTGGGTGAGGGTCACATGTGGGTCACAGAATGGTGCCCAGTAGCACACCCCAGCCTCTTGTAACTTAATTAGTTAATTACCCTATAGGCATGTGGTCAAGTGGGGGAACTTCAGGGATCAACACTGATTATAATAGATAATACTGTAGGTTAGTACAGTACCGGTTCCAAGAATCGGTTAAAGTAGAAAGAACCGGGACGGTTCCAAAACATTAGAAACAGACGGGTTCCCGGGACTCTCCAGTACCCATCCTAGTTCGGCTTATAATTCTTATAATGCTTTCTGATGCCTTTACTTGAATCTGGGTATTTCAAATGTCTCATTCTTTCAGTCAGCCTCTTACAAAATACTTCATATGTATTGTAGGATATAGATTACCTACCTATAGACTCTTATAAATATATATAGACAATCATAGACAATCATGATCTTTGGCAAGAGACCATATACAGTTACTGAATGCTACGTGAGGCCAACAAGTGCAGGCTGATGCGATGCCCCACTCGCCGCAAATAGAGATGACGTGATCCCCATGCTACGCAGGTAGGACATGCGCAACCCTGAAGCAGGAGAAGATGCCACGTAGGCAACCCCTCTTTAAAAGGCCCCGCAACTGTCAGACGGCGGGTTCCAGCATCCACTTGCCTAGAAGATCCACGACTCTCAGCATCGTGACAGCAACACTTATGTAGACATGGGTGTTTTATGCATCCTCAGGACTCTATTAGTATCATGCATTTGGGTATTTCATATACCTTGCTCATTGCCATGCTGACCTAGCAAGACTAGAGTGTACAGCACCGAATAAAGGAGATCTTTGTGCATTGTATATTCTGAGTCTGCAGTCCTTATTACCTCCCAACTCATATAGGTAGATAGGGTAGCTAGGTTAAGAGCCCTGCTCACAGGTAGCCAGCGAGTTTAGCATATGATCCCCATCCATGTTCCCCAACGACGGATATTCACAAAGCATATGTAACAGTATCATCCATTTATTTCTGCTCAATGAAATTTCAACTTGATGTAAAAACTACATTTCAAAATCTTGTTTTCTTCAAACACCTCCCCTTTGGTATGGACATTTTTAAATGATATTAAAGGAGATTTAAAGAGTCTAAAACAAATGCTAGCATTTAATTCCCTAGTTGATGCTGTTTCCATATATTCTCTTTTCATCAGGGGATGTTATTCTGGTTCTTTAATTACATCTGCCATAACAAAACCTTAAGTTATGGCAGATCATAAACTGAATAAAGGTTGTATTGCACAATTTCGGTAAAGTTGATCATGAAAAAATGTTTCACCTCAATTATCAAATTTGTAACATAAATCCTGTTTTGGACTTGAATGTGATTATAAATTTCAAATAAAAGAAATTTTGCATTTTTTTCTTATATTGCTTGACAAAATGTGAGTGACCAACATATTCCCCAGGCACATAAAGCCAATATAGATATCGACCATTAAGCCATGTATCGTCCAAAATAAAGGCATGCATATGTCTAAATGAGCCGGAAACATGTATGCACTGAAACGATCATGATTTTGATGATATAAAGGGCACTACATATATAGAGGGCACCACATACAAAAATAAGTGGATCATCTCTTGTATCAAACATCACACAGATCTGCTGACAATGCTAACAATTAAGTCTCAAATTTATGATTAAACAGACATTTATGATTTAATAGACCAAAACCCAGCTCAGTGCATTTGTTTGGAAAAGAAATCTCTCATAAATATGTTAATTTTGATATTATATATGTCACAATAAGCCTGTCCTCTGTAAGAAAATTAGGCAGCCATATTGAAAGAATGTGACCTATGTAAATATGGGCACTGTGTCATGGACTTGAAAACTTGATAACTTTATAGGTGTACACAACAGCCATATAATAATTTAATAGTTATTAATCTCTCTTAAAATGACTTTCAAAGTGGTTAGGCTATTTTATGACAATTATGACAATTGATTGCCTGTACAAAAAGTACGACATATTGGCAAACGTTAATCCCTGCAACTTAAGGACATAATCTTTCATATTTTAAACTTCCAAAACGAAATTTTGACAGCCTGGCTACCCCAATCCCACAGCTTAGCTACCCCTATCACACAACCTGGCTACCCCTATCAAACAATTTGGCTACCCCTATCACACAACCTGGCGACCCCTATCACACAATTTGGCTACCCCTATCACACAAATTGGCTACCCCTATCACACAACCTGGCTACCCCTATCACACAACCTGGCTACCCCTATCACACAACCTGGCTACCCCTATTACATAGCTTCACTTCCCCTATCACACAACCTGGTAACACTAGTTAAGAAATATTTTGCTATGGCCTTTTTGCGTTCCGTCCCATAGACTTTCCTCTCAGTATTGTCTCATCAAGAAATAGCACGTCATTTGTTTGTCGACTGTCGGTGTGAATTATGGGCATGTACTATGGTGTAGACAATTGCTGGACAATTGTATCATAGTGACAAAGTTCAAAATTGCCCAAAACCATTGGAACATCACACCTCTTACGAGGTTTTGATCTGACTTACAACGCCTCAGTTGAATTTGCCCCCAACACAAAACCTGTGAATGCACTGCTGACACTATTCAACTTTTAATCCCTCATTACTGCATTTTATTTCTAATAAGGTTTATTCCAAGTCAAAGAGTTTCTCTTTCGTGAAAAAAACGTCATGTGGTACTATTCTCATTTGATAAACATAACAAAACATTTCAACTCAACATTTAATGTGTGAAACATTACCTGTTGTGGTTTAGATGTATTTTACATTCATGACCTGATTACGAATGATAGTGACACAATTTCCGTCATAAAAGAGAATATTACCTCAGTTGGAGTTTTCAATATTTTCCCCCGAATCTCGCTGATATTTTTACCACTTTCCCCCAACCCCCTTGATGATTGATGGTCTTTTTTTAACATGAAGCAAACATGCCATTAAGCTGAGCGGTGTCGTGAATATAAATTACTTTCAGCTTTTTATGACCCCATTGTGTAACAGTCCACACAAACATCCCATATCTTGTGAACTTTATGTAAATATTTTAATTCATTGATAATGACTACAATGAGATAGCACTATCTACTTTTATATTACACAGAGTAGAATTATTTGGATTTGGATTTGCCTTAATACCTTGATTGTGCTGGCACCTTGCTAAGCATTGTTTCGATAAAATAGCTTTATGTTATGTCTGATTCCCTACCGCTGCCCTCCACAGGGAGGTTAACGTTTCATTGTAAATCGACCCATCTGAAAACTGTAAAGGTATGTAAGTTGCTGACTTTACTTCATTGCTTCAGGACAATTAATATTTATGATGTCTACACTAAATATAAAAATATAATGTTCACGACCTATCTGCAAACCAAGTACCTATTTGAAATTTGTGTTACAAGAAAAATGAGAAAAAGTATGTGATTGAGTGATGGAACACACCAAAAATAAGAACGTTTACATATTTAGTGATGATCTCTGTGCTCAATTCCAAATAATATTTGTAAAGATCAAGAACTACGAGGCATTGTCACACCCAGCTGAGCACAGGAATAAAATAGTATTCGGTGGGACACTATTTCCATAATTCCCTCAACAGGATCACGGTCATTTCTGATCTTTATACAAGTGCTGTTATATATGGGCCCACATATTAGTCAATGTAAGACCGGGGTAAGTTTTGAAACACTGAATTTAAGGATTTGAATTGATTGTACAAAACAGAAATATCCTCGCTTTCAGGTCATGAAAGTCAAATTAACAATTTTATACATGGATTGTGATACAAATCTTCTCATCCAAGGGTTTGATTTCAGCTTTAATTACTTAAGTTGTATAACACAGAAGAGAGAATCGATATGATCAAACAATATCTGTACTCTCTTAGCTTTTCAGATTTCCCATTATAATATATACATTCTGGACATATCACTAACATGGTCACATGGTCAATCAAACAGGAACGAGTGACAAGTGATCTTTTCCAAATGAGACCCAACCAAATATTCGACAGTAATCACAATATATATTTATCTGTAGTGTGATTTTGTTGTTTTGTGTTTCTTTTTAGTTTTGTCGATGGCTTTTTTGAAATCTAAATGTTTTAGCAGGACATAAGGAAAGTTGGTTGAAAGATGGGATATTGAGGATAGCTCCCCAGGTGTCTGACCTGTCCTGTACAATGGGTGCTGGGGATCAAATGAGACAAAACAAGCTCTCACACAACGAAGAAGATATTGATGACGCCGATCTCGTAGGAAATATTGTAAGATATAAACATTTGCCAGTTCCATGAGGTTTTTTTCCGATGTTGATTTAAACAAAACATATTTAAAGTCATTTAAGAAATATCATGTTCGCGAAGTAGGATCTTTTATACTTTTGGTCAATACATTTATATATGTAGACCAAATGCTCCGGTTTAGTGATTTCTACCTCATACTTCTAGTATTTCTACCATGTGCTAACCATGCCTCTCTGCACTGCTACATATATGATATAAAGAAGGCGGCACCCATCGAAAGTAAAGGAACCTTCCGTCAAAACGTAAACAATTCATACACGCCAGTACATAGATAATCAACCTCGATTAAAAATATCTTTCCTTGACCAAGATAGTGTAAATATACAAACAAAAATGTATCCATGGAAATTTGAATATTTGTGAAATCTGAATATTTGTGATGAATATTTTGATGCATCAGTCTCTTCATAATGTTATATCTTTTATGATCAGTTAACGAGTAATACCTCTACTTTTATTGACTATCATCTAAAATAATTTTAATGGTACCAAATTATAAAGTGGATAATTATGTTAATTTTTGATTTGATATTTTTGTTTTACTTAGCAATGTCCTTTCTGCAAGTATGATGTGGTAGTATTAAAGTATGCTCTGGTCCTAAATATTTAAGTCACCTTGAAAAAAGCGTCATATCAGAAAAACGGGTTTCATGGCAAATCTCATTCCATATATATATGTTCACCATTTAATCATATCAAAATTATTTGTAAATATCTGAAGATCTGGAGATTAAAAAAAATAATGAATTCATATCTAACATATTATTCAATAAGAGAACAGGGCAATATTTCTATGCCAGATGATTTTGTGAAAGATATAAAAATGTTTGTTTTTTTATTTTATTTTTAAAGAAATTTCTTTTTTCTTTGAGTAAGTTTGCCTCCAACCTTGAGATAAACCTTAAGCAGGTCATTGTACTCTTGATGTAATGAATAGGTTGTATGTATAGGTGGTGTATGGGTACACGTTGAATGGATTCCGCCGAGGATTACTGTACTTTCTTAGTGTCTTATCACTTGGTCTATTGTGGCTTGTACTCTACTGGAGGCCAGACTGGGACCTGAAGCTCTCTCATACCAGATGCCATCTGAGAAAAGCTACCAAGGTCTTACTTAAGGTCTGTACACACTAAAACACTCATATTGGGCATATTTGTGAAGTGAAAATGACTATGAATATATGGATACTTTTATGATTAAACCATTCAAATAGTTTTACGGAAAAGAGGTAGTTGTGAGAATAAAGATATATTGAATATAGATGTCTACCATATAGTGAGCACCAACTCATGCTCATGTTGGAAATGCGGATATATTTGGTTTTTTAGGATGTTTATCATCAGGTGGCAGTGGAGAAAGTGGATGAGGTGCCTGGACCAGCAGGAAAACTCAGATGCTTCCAACACAAAAAACTCAAATACATCTGGAGTGATGTCAATGATACATTTGTACAACTCATGTAAGTTATGTTAGTGACAAACACATATGAATACTTATTAACCCATGAATGTAGAATGTATATTCATGATACATACCTTGGGTTTTATATCATATAATATAAATTTTCAATATTGCATTGACCTCTTACTTTGAACCTTCTTTGTCATTTTGTTCAAATGTGATTTTTCAGGGGTTTGGCAGAGGACACATCATGTGCAAATATTCTTAAGCAGTCAGGAGGAATATGTGAAAGTGTACAGAAAGAACGACTTAAACTTTATGGTCCAAATCTCATCGACATAGAAGTCAAACCAATATCATATCTCATATTTCATGAAGTAAATCAACATATTTTTCATCATAAATTTTTTATATATTACAACTAGAAAAAGAATTCCAGGCCCCAAATAAGGTTAACCAAAGTTTATGTAATGATGAGGTTTACTACAAAGAAAGGTTCTCAACTCAAGGCAGGATGAAACCACTAATTATTCAAAAATACAAAATATGTCTCCAAAGAGCAGATGTGAATACAGGAAGTGAACGTAATGATGACTTATGATATCACACTAATATTATGGATATTTTACATTTCTTTCAGGCGCTCAACCCTTTTTACATCTTCCAAATCTACACGTTTGTGGTTTGGATGGTTCAGCTGTACTGGATATTCTCCAGTGCCATAATGCTCATGTCCATGGTCTCCATTGGGGTTACAGTGTGGGAAATAAGAAGAGTGAGTAAATTAATATACAATTCAATTCAATTCAATATTTTATTTTTACCTTTTGTTAGACACAAATATATAGATATTAAAATAGGAGTCCTTACATTGAAGCATTAAGACTTCTAAATTATATATAAGAGTACTTAACAGTACCGTGAGGATTCCAGAGAAGCTTGGAGCTTATCGAGCTGGTCTCCTCTCTATCCTATTAAACAACAAGTAAGGATAGACTAGGACTAAATAAACTCATAATACAAGAACTTGACACACAACTTGATAGAAGTTTAACTCATAATACAAGAACTTGACACACAACTTGATAGAAGTTTATGTTAGCAAGATTAATCGCATAACGATTATGATAATGATAATGAGTGATACAATTCGTAGATTGGTTAGCTAAATGCTAGTGTCCAGTCCATTCATGCAACCCATCATCCAAGTTATGATAAGAGCAATTTATCAATCAATTTGTTTGTGCCTTTTTTGTTTGTGTGGTGAAGCGGTTTTGAGAATATCTCTAATATCTTTCAGCAAGCTAAAGCATTGAGGACGACAATGCACTCAGTGAGTAAGATGAGGGTCTGTCGAGGGGAGGACAGTGAGTACTTTCTCTGAGGTCCAGGATCACTTAACTAGGCCTTCTCAACTTTCCTTCCAAATCATAAACATTTGTTTTCACGGTCTTCTGGTAATCATAGTAAGAGACCCCCATTGTTTGTGATATAATTTTGTGTGTGAGGGTTGATGAACGATGATTCCCAGGTCTCATTTAACCAATGTGATAACCATCATAACTTTGTAGAGTGGGAGGAGGTGACGTCAGAGTGCCTGGTTCCTGGTGACGTCATCGAGGTTCCCCAGGGCAGCATGATAGAATGTGATGCGGCTCTCCTCACTGGAACTGTCATAGTTAATGAAAGCATGCTCACCGGTAACACAAGACAATAATAATATTCACATATTGGGTCTGAGAGTGAAAATATTTCCTTTATATATATAATCAATTTTTTACTTAAATCTAAGATTGCAATCCAATATGTTGATATTGTAATACAATGGAAAGATATCGGCGATTAAATCTATTCCCTGAGTAAAATTATTGATTTATACCCAAATAAATGCAGCACAAACCACTTGATGTTTTCTACGCCGGCGTCATTACCAATGTTGGTGGAACAATGGAGTTGAGCTTCACCTGGTAACAGATGTGGAGAGCTGGAGGTGGTGGGTTTAAATTCCCACTGCCGCCAATGTCACCATCACGTAGACTGGTTAAACGGCTCGAAGGCTGACCTGATATGGCCGTAGTTGCTGAAAGAGTCGTAAAACACCATTTTACTTTATTTTGTCCAATCAGGAGAAAGCGTTCCGGTGACGAAGATGACCCTGGCGGGGACGGGAGAGACATACTCCCCTGAGCACCACAAGCGCCACACCCTGTTCTGTGGAACCAAGGTCCTGCAGACCTATGTCACCGGAAACAACAAAGTCACCGCACTGGTTGTCAGAACAGGTCATACGACCTCTCTTACTTTATATCCACCTCTCACAAACTAGAATTAAATATAGAAATCAAATGCTAAACCCCAGGGCACAAGATGAATAGATTGGTGCATGGCAATATGTTTGGAGTCCAGAACAAAAGATCGATAGATGCATTTCGCACTGTGAAACGTGTTTTACTTCCCTTTGATAATTCCTCTGATTTCTTTCATGCATTTATTATTTTTTTAGCATATTCTACGACCAAAGGGGAACTAGTGAGGTCGATATTGTATCCAAAACCAGTTGATATGAAATTCTATTCTGATGGCTTGAAGTTCATGGGAGTATCGTTGGCAATAGGTAGACATAAATGGCTTAAACTTGGAAGTCTTCTCTTGTATTATATGTGTAATAATATGCTATTCCAAGGCCACTTTGTGCATTTAAATACTTTTTTCTAACTCACAAAATGTACACTGAATTAACACATTGTATTTAATTTGTAGGAGTTATTGCCATGTTATACACAGCTATAACGTACACATTAAATGAGGTATGCTTGTTTATTGAGTATTGAATTGGAATGACTTTGTCGTTAAGTGGGGTATGCTGATTGTGGATAACAAACATTGGCAGTACGTTGATTAGGTTAGATTAGGAAGCTAGGGTTTGATAGGGGTGATTTGGTACAATTACAGTATGCTACCTTTAAATGTAACTTAAAAAGAAAGAGGTTACAGCTATTATGGATAACTCTAGTGTATGACCAATATGTTGAACAAATGTCAAATTATTCAGGCTTACATTCAATACATGGCAATGAATGAGCGACTGGCTCAAACTCTAAGTACTTACTGATGGTTAATTCACAAATGATAAACAGAGCAGTATCCACGAAAATAACTGACACTTAAAAGCTTTGATTCTTTTTTTGAATCCAGAGTCCTACTAAAGAGATAGTAGTGAGTGTATTGGACATTATCACGTTCGTGGTGCCCCCATCCCTGCCAGCCTGCATGACTATAGGCAATGTATACGGCCAGAACCACCTTAAGAAACTGGGCATCTTCTGTCTCAGCTCCAAATATATCAACATCTCTGGAACCATTAACCTGGTTGCTTTTGATAAGGTATATAAGGTCTATCATATATTTTAAATAGTTATAAACAGTCATTTATTTGGTTCTAAAATTCTTGTTTTGTTTGTATATTTTCAGACAGGAACACTCACTCACGATGGCCTTGACCTCCATGGAGTCGTTCCAGCACAGGGTAAAACGTAGGCAAGATCAATGATAATATGCAGATGTTTTAACCTCTTTTAACCTGTCGATGCCATGGAAAACTGTGTTGCGAAGCTATACAATTTCAAAGTTAAAACAATTTACCCCTATTGGCACTGTTTTAGATTCAGACTGGACAGTCATGTTTCTGATCCCAAGAATCTGGAGGAGGGACCTCTGAAGGTTGCCATGGCTACCTGCCATTCTCTGGTGCGACTGGATGGGGAATTATCTGGAGACCCGATGGATCTCCTCATGTTGGAATCAGTAGGCTCTGTATGTTTAATACATTATCATGTAGTGCTATGTGAGATAAACATTATAATAGAAAGGTATGTTCAAATATCAGACCTGTTCTTAACTATTTCCAGAAATTGCATGTGCACTCGGACGAAGAAGTAGCAACATTTGAAGAGCACTTCACAATGGAAGCTGTCAGATATATCAGCCATACAAACAAACAAACAGTAGGAAAAATAAAAACAATTATAATTACACACCTTCAACCTTTCTGATTACCTTATCAAATTATGACCTCCCAATCTCAATATAGCTTCTATTGAGTGTGGCAATTCCTTTGTGTTTTTGTTCCTTTCATATCGAACTGTAAATATGGTATTAATACAAGCACACTTACATTCACACATCAACATGGTTAAGGTGTATTCAGTCGATATTTATTCAAGCAGGACAGTGTGGAGATATATGGATTGGTTCACCAGTTCCCGTTTATATCCAGTCTGCAGAGGATGAGTGTCCTCACACAGAAAGCTGGGCATCACGACTTACAACTCTACCTCAAGGGAGCACCTGAAATGGTCTCCACACTTTGCAGGCCAAAAACCGGTGAGAGAATAGATATTTTATATTATATGCATGGCAGAGTAAATCCCATTGTGCATTGACTCAGGTGTCCCATGCTAAATGTCAGGGGTTCGATTTCTGGTAGGGACGAGTACTTTTCATGCTGCATGGTCGAGAAAGGTGTTCCTCATGGTTGCTACTGAGTTGTTTCACAATCCCAATGTTCTGTATTTGGTTATCAAAGACCGTGTTTTGTGTTATTGTCATGTCTATGTAATAAATGGAAAAAAATCAACACATAGTTTACGAAAGGAGTAGAGCATTGAGTCTGATCTAATCTGATTAAGCTACATCTGATCTGATGTAGCTTTATAGTGCTGAAAAGATCGTAACAAGCAAATAAATCATTGATACAATCATTTGTCTGTAAAAGCGTGCCCATTATCATATGGATGCTTATTCTTTTGGATCTAATTTGAAATAAATTTATTTGTGATCAATCTCTTTAATAATTCTTGATAGTCTATTTCACTCTTCCTCATGGTTGTGTAATAATACATAGAGATACGTCATTCTCATCATTTCCAGTGCCGGAGGACCTTTTGGAAACACTGAGGGAATTCACAACATGTGGTTACAGGGTCATAGCCCTTGCATACAAAGACCTTGACATACAACCTGCTGCCTCAGAACTCCAACACCTGAAAAGGTCTACTATATACTTCTGTAATCCTTTGAAACATTTCTTGCATACGTATATGCTTCGTTGATACTTTGTATATCTTCATTGACAGAGATGATGTAGAAACAGATCTTGTCTTCCTTGGGTTGTTGGTGCTCCAGAACAGTCTTAAGAGTGAAACAAAATCAGCACTAAATGACCTCAAACTGGCTAATATCAGAACTGTCATGGTCACTGGTAATGATACATGTCATTCTACATATAACATTTATAATGCTTATGCTCTCAAGATTTCAAAGAAAAGAATATAAGAATAGAATATGTTAATTCGGTCAAAATTAAAATATCGAAACTTTACATCTCGATGATATTCATTGTGGGGAATGGTCTTGATTTATAGACACAATCGTGCCATTATTGATTGCAGGGGACAATCTTTTGACTGCCATCCACACTGCTAGAGATTGTGGCATGGTAACACCAGAATGTGACGTCATAATAGTCCAAGCAAGTCCTGTGCCACCAGGTGGAGCTCTGAGTATTAGCTATAATTTGGCTGCTGAAAAATATTCCTCTGTAGAAATGGAAGAATCTAATATTCATGAGGTATTAACATAGAATTGTATCAGATTTAATAAAAATATATATGGAAAAGTAACACAAATACATATTATCACGTTATCACGTGACATGCAGGTGAGTGAGGTTTGTATAATACACAATCTCAATCTTTCAGAATAACGTATTTATCATAGATCGCAATATGGCACATTTATGTGGACAGTATCAACCTTAGAGATGGACCATTTTTCAATCAGGGTGTGGAGGAAGGTGGGAAAATATAGTTGGCACGAATTGGTCACTAAAATGATATTGAATGCTAACCTTGAGGAATCGGCAGATGAAAAAAATGTTCAGAGTGTAGGATTTCAAGGGGAACCAATTTCAAACTTGTAAAAGTTAATTGTAGAGGGCGAAAGCATGACGTGTGCTTCTCTCTTAAGAGAAAACACCAAACTCTGAAGGGGAAGTCTTTGGCATGGAAGCAGTGTGGGAAATTAAAAAGTTGAATGGGGCATATAGGTGCGGTCACATGTTTTATTACTGGAAAAATAGATTATTGGGGAAGTTAGTATGTTAACAATGATGTTTGACTGTTAACACATATTCAACCTTTATATTGTCAATCATTTTGTTTTAGGAAGGGAGAGATATTTAAAAGTCTCTGAGGAAGGGTTTAATCAATTTGTGAAATGACCTTGCAGATGACTGAAACATGTTTGAATTTGGCAGTTTTAAAGCCAATCCTTAATGGACAGGCAGAGAAAATACTTGTAGTGAATGCATTAAAAATGTCAAATACTATTTTTGGATTTTTGGATTTTATGATTTTTAAACCGTCATTGTGAAAAAAAGAATTTGATGCTTTTTGTGAAAAAGTAACTATACATGAGTGTGCATCACTTACGACAGTACAGTACTATAGTATTTATATATATTTGTTTTTCAAAGAAATCTTTCTTGTAAAACTAATGACTGCTTGGTGTGTTGGAAAGGAAGACTGTGTTCTGCTGCCAGTGAATCGAACTTACACATTCGCTATGGATGGGAGCACCTTCTCTGCTATAGGTGCCAGTGACATGGACCTCCTACAACAGGTACTACTTGTACAGGGAAATACATGCACTATGCTGCTTAAAATATAATTCTTTAATGAGGCCGATGAGAAAACGTTATCAACTTGCAATGTTTCTTTCCACACGATAAAATGTGTTAGTTTGTTTTACCAAATACTTTGCTGTGATTGATTTGATTGAACATTTTATTATTCTTATAGCTGGTCCAAAAAGGAACAATATTCGCCCGAATGCTACCAGATCTGAAGGTTCAACTCATTGAGGAATTTCAGGACTTGGGGTAAATAGATAGCTAGAAGATATGTCGCACAGAAGATATGTCGCATAGAATAGATAGAAATAAATAAGAATTTAAAAAAAATGATTAAATAAATTAAGCTAGATTAGAATGGATCATAATATATTGGATTATATTTAATTAGATTAGAATATGACATGGAATGCCCCTCCTAGTGACATTAAGATTAGTGCCTCAGCTGATATCTGCGACACGGCTGAATACACGCCTATTTAGGAAACACTACTCTGAATAGTGCTATATGAACAGACACCCTCTGGTATCAGCGCTGTTTGAATTTTATTATGATATATTTTTAAATTATTAATAGAAAGAGATTAGATTAGAAAAGATTAAATCAGAATAAAATAGATTTAATCTAATCTATTCTAATATATTACAGGTTAATCTAATCTATCCTAATTTGTTCTAATCATATTTATTCTCATCTAATCTATTCTTATCTATAATAATGTATTATTTTCTAATCTAATCTTATCTATTTCAATATAATCTACTCTAATTTAATCCAATTTTATCTATTTAAGTACAATCTATTCTGATTTAATCTATTCTTATTCAATCTATTCCAATCTAATATAGTCTAATCTTAGCAATATTTCTTATCTATTCCGATTATTCTATTCTAATAAATTCTACTGTAATCTCTTATATTCTTATATTCTAATTTATTCTAATATATATCTTCATTCTCATCTGTTCTAATTTATTCTAATCTATTTAATTTTATTCTAATCTATTCCAATCGATACTAATCTATTCTAATTTAATCTAACGACAATAGGCAATCTTGTGATGTTTCACCTTGACAAAATACTATAGTTTGACACCACATGACACTTTGAGAATATATGCTCCCTCCCTAGTGTGATATATATTAGATGTCTATGATCTCTTTCAACATTTCAGTCATATTGTGGGGATGTGTGGGGATGGAGCTAATGACTGTGGAGCTCTTAAGACTGCCAACACTGGAATATCCCTTAGTACCGCAGAGGCCAGTGTAGCCTCACCCTTCACAGCTAACCAGCCTAACATTCACTGTGTGCCTACACTCATCAGGTATATATTCTGTCATCACAAATCTGATTCATAACTCCGCATTTTTGTGCAAATTAACCCTCTGGTGTTGCCACAGGAAGCCACATATCTGTATAGGTTAATATTAAGGTATGCCACTTGGCCTGGCTTTTCCTTTCTGTAGTGAGAAAACAATACTTTATATCATAATGGAAAATCCTGTGGAAAGCAATATTATATACTTTGGGGAAAATGAAATTGTTCAGTTATTGTGTGTGATAAACATATAAAAAGGGAATAAATCTTGGCTGCTGCTGTTTCCAACATCACTCTTGCCCTCTGCATGTTTATCGTATTATGAGGGATAATCAATATTTGACAGAGGCCTGCATCTTCACTATGATGGTGAGCCTGCCCATTATGGAAAATTCAATAGCTTCCTTCCTGAAAATAGACATACTGCAAGAACCGCCGGCTGACATGTAGGCAACCCACAGTTGATGATTAAACTTGTTTAAAAAAACTTGCTTATCTCATTACATAAATTTAGGACAAACATATACTAAATTTGATGAGAGGGCTTATATGAATCTCAAAAAGGTTTTGAGATTCAAATGAAAGATTTGTTTTGCTTGATTTAGTTACATGTTAAAATGTTGAGTGAGCAATGCAAACCAGTACCCATTTTGACCTCCTAGGGGCTCTGTACTACCACTCTGGAAATTATTTTATCATTTAGATATAAGCATAGTGTCAATCATTGATTTTTAAGATATATATTTTATCACATTGACATTGTAGAGAAGGGAGATGTGCTCTGGTGACATCCTTCAGCTTATTCAAGCATCTACTGGCGTGCTCCTGGGCATTCTGTATTGCCGTGCTCATATTGTACAGTGTAAGATATGTAATAATAAATGTGCATCATTATAGATTTATTCCAAGAGTGCCCATCTAATGCCTCAGTCACATTTGCACCGGGCGCCGGCGGGGAAGTTAGAATCGGCCGACTTCACAATCTGCCGGGCGCCGGGGAGTTTATCAGCAACAATCTGAGAGATGCCGTAGCTGTGGTCACATTATTAAAGGGCACCGCACGGCACGTGCAAAACTGAATAGCACAGACGTCTGTAGGATATCTTTACGACGTCTGTTTCATGACACAGACGTCTGCAAGATGTCTTTAAGACGTCTGGGTAGGCTTAAAAAAAATATTTAATCCTATTTTCACCACACGATGCCACCGGCAGCCCTAAGATAATCTGCCGATGTCCCTGCGGGACACTGCCGGGACCCTGCCGTGTACTTTAAGATGACATTTGCTTATAAAACATCGGGGAAACGCCGGCAACTTTTATGTTCAAGATAAAAGTTCCCGATGACCCGCCCGACGTCTTAAAGATGCCCAATTGTGGCCGATGATCTCCCGGTGCCCGCACGGTGATCTGAACTGCCTGCCGATTTTGTAAAAAATACCCATCGGCCGGGCATCTTTACTGAAATCGGCGCAAATGTGACTGAGGCATAATACAAAGTTTTCCTGAAATCAGATTTACTCGCACTGTTTCCTTACATAATATATTTTTATACCCTAAGCCCTGGCATCAAATGCTATTATCCATCATAGTTCCTTTTGTACCATTTCAAAGTAGATGAGTCTGTTGCTAAAATCCAAATCATCCATTGAAGACTTTGATAACAAACTTAGCTGATTAGTGGTCTAGTGCTGAGTAAAGGTTTGCTGACAATGGGGAACCTTCAGATTGGGACACGAGAGTGATTTGACTTACAAAGGCCCATTTCTCCTTCAGTGTTTGTCTATATGTACAAGCCTGACACCTTTTCTGACCACACCAGTAATCTCCACAGTATAAATATGTCACATTTAGTTTGCACGTGTCTTTAGTTTGTTTATTATCAACATTTCAGGAGTCATGTGATATGAGTGATTTACAGTATCTATATGCAGATCTTATACTTGTGGTGTTCCCCACCGTGCTTTGTAAGGATCATAGTTTTATCCACAATATAACCGATTTTATTTCATTCCCTAAGTGATAAATATTCAGAGATATGTCAAAACTCAGAATTTGTGATAAAATAGAGCTTTCCAAAAATGACACAGTAATCACATTTATCAATATTTTAATGTACTAATTTTATAGTTGGCAATGTGGAGGCTTTTCCGGTATTATATCCTGTGGCGCCCCCTCCTCACCTGGCGGCGGTGATCCCAATTGTTTCCCTGGTGTTCTTTGTGGGTCTACAGACCGTCTTCTACTCAACATTGTGGATATACCTCAAGAATCAGCCATGGTAGGTTTTCATGGCATAACATGTTTTACAAACCGTAGAAACATCTGATGGGTATAGATTGATTTCAGGGGTTGGTCAGAGATGTTTAATGATCTATATCAATACAATACGCTCAAAGGTGACCTCTTGGCCAACTTACCCGAAGTTTAAAATCCATGAGCAGAGTTTGTAGCCTCCAAATCAGTCTCTTTGGAAGCATGTTTGAGCTCAGAAAATCCACCAGATGGCAGCCTTAACAGAGGTGATAACTATGAGAAACACCGGATGATAAACTATTGTTTTACAACAACCAGAAATATGTCTCATTCAAACAAATGAATTTTGTTTGTTGGTAAAAAACAAGTGCTGATTTTACAAAATCAAGCTCGCGTAAGTTTGCAAAACCCCAATGCAAAATCCGAGAATCTTCTTACACTACTACGCACTCACAAATCTCTTCTGAAACAAAAGCGCTAAAAGTGCCAAAAACATGGCCACCATGCACCGATAATCGGGGTATATGCTCCATAGACTTCCAGCTTAATCATGTCAAAACCTCGAACATTCAGCCCTAAAGTCAAAACAAACGTGTGCGAATATATCAGAATAACTCTTAGGGTTATAATATAACTAATTAGAGATTCAGAAAGGTGAGGGTTTTCTGGTTTTATAGTGTATTTGATTCGGTTTTAGCACCTTGAAATCGGATGTTTTATGATAATGTCTCAATTTTGAAAATCCACCAGATGGTACCATTGCATCATGGGGAGAGTACTTCTGGTTGTTCTGCCAAGGTGCTGTGAAACGTCTTGATGAAAAAGGACTCGAAGTTCTTGAATTTCGGACCGAAATATTCATAACATCTTTTAGGATACCAACATATACGAATTGTTTGTGTATTAACACTTTCTTGGTAGCAGTGAAGGGAGGGTAGCTTTAATCAACAAGTGTTGATTGGCTTGTATACACACTGATCAAGCCAACTTCTCAAATCAAATCAAATCAAATCAAATCTATTTGAGCTGTTTCCAGGGAACTGTATTAATCAAACCTATACGAACAAATAACTGAAACGGAACATCCTGTTCACATAATACAAAAATTGCCCAACTGGTCGGTACCCGTATGTACCGACTAAAAAGGTCTTTTTCTCCATTTTATTAACATCGAGAATTTGTCTACAAGATTTCAATACCTGTTCCATACCCTTGAAAGATTTTGGGCCATTTTGGACCAACAATATGCATGTGTGAAAGCTTATATATATATATATATATATATATATATATATATATATATATATATATATATATATATATATATATATATATATATATATATATATATATATATATATATATATATATATATATTCATAAATCTTATTTTTGGTAGTAAATTATTTAAGAATACAGATTGATAAACAAAACTAAAGCAGTTATTTTTATAAAATGGTTTATTTATAATAGTACGGTATAGGTTATGGGAGATGATATTGCGCATAACAGTTAATATTTTCCCAAAATCATTCTTATAACCGACCATTTGACAAACATCTGTTTAATAAACAAATCATGGGAAACAAATATCATGACTTAATAAGGAATATTTCACATTGCCTAGTGCAAATATGATACACCATTTCCCATGAAGTCAGAAAACTTCCATTTAATTTCCATTATCAATCGTATTATTCGACAAAATACCCATTACATATTACATACCAGAATCCAAACACTTCACTTTCCCGAATATACAAGAGAAGTGTACGGTATCGGAACCAGCCGATAATTAATCTCGTGTAATTAGAGTCAGTTTAATAAGGATGTGTGGATACATTTAACAAGGATTTACAAGCTGTCATTATCACATTGACAAAATGATATGTAGGAAAAAAAGTACAAGACAAAGTTTAATGTAATGACTATCCATGCAAGTTAGATGCACGGGCGTTCTATATTGGAATGGTTCCAAGCATAAGTAAAGTTCAGCTTTCTCCCAATGTCTACCAGAGATACACGCAAAGGTTTCACCACATCGCCCTTTGGTGGAGTTTAGCAAAGGTTCACCACATCGCCCTCTGGTGGAGTTTAGCTTGCTGTTTCAGAGTATGGCGCATGACGGGTCAGAGTCGGCCGGGGCCTTGGCTCTGTGTTCGTTACGCTTGGGAAACTTGAGCAGACTCTGAGTAGTGTGTACTATGACCCAGGCCGGGAAGAGCATGAGTGATCCCTTTGGGACCAGTGAGTCTCTTGGATCCTCGTGAGTGCGCTGGGCGAGCACCGTGTGGCCGACCATGGCCCTCATATCAAACTTCTTGCCAAGATAGTTCCATTGGAATGGAACTGTGGCGTGGCAGGCGGGGTACTTCTCTGGGCTGATTTGGATTCCTTTCTTCTCAAACCACGGATTCCTCTGCTCCTCCTTCAGATAGGGATAGAGGGCATTTATCCACCCGCTGACCTTTGGTGTTTGACCGCTCCGCCAGGGGTCGTGATATTTTAGGATTCTGCTAAGCCAGTCCTTGATTTTACTTTCTGTTCTCCTGCTGATATCCGCTGAAGTAGCCGTGACGAATTTGTCCAGCATATCAACCACTTCAGCCTCCCACCACTTCAAACTGGCCGCTCTTTTCTTATTCTTCTCGCAGTAGGTGTTCAGTTCCTCAAATTGCTCTTTGACAACTTTGTACAGTTTTTCCCAGTCTGCTGCCTCGCCCAAAAACACGACAGCGGCGATGCCACATTTTGTGATTAAAGTATATTCATAATAATTCTCCATTGCCTCCATGCCCAGTACGTGCATGTGCGCCACTGTAATAGGGGTGGAAGTAGAAAACAACAGATCAGTCTGAACTATGGAACTTTTTGTATCGCCCTTTAGCTGCTTTGCCATGTCCTCAAAGAACAATTCCCACTTGTTATCCGCAGACCCCATTTCAAAACTATCATTAACAAAGACGAGTTCCTTCTTACCCTGATGACTGACATAGAGATCTCGGAGGTCCTCAGAGTGTTGTTTGACGTGGACGGCTAGTCCCTTGGCAATGTAGCCATAGATCAGATCTGGAGTGAGCACGACTGGGTTGTGGTTGTGGAAGGCATTCACCAGCATCGATATGATAGGGTCAAACCGACTGCTACACGTTACCCACTTGTCTGGGTCAAAATTGTCCATCTTGGTGTGTTCTACCTTGTCTATGGCCGTGTTAGAATCCTTCAGGTCTGCCTCTGCCAGATGCAGCAGGTTCCTCAGGAGCATTTGCTTCTTTTTCTCCGGTTCCATGTTGGTCAGGAACTTCTCCTCGCTATTATCTGTGTTCCACTTTGCCTTGTCCATCAGGTCATGGCATACGCCTGTTTTCATGGCCATGTTGTCGGCGGCTCTGTTTTCAGCGATATGGTTCTTCATGAAGTATCAACTTTATATGTTTCTAGTTGAATTGTATCTGTTAACTGTCAACTCGCCGTTCTGCTTGGTGACTGACTCTGGCCTATATTTATATTGGCAGTCCGCCTGATTCATGACGGGACTCAATTCCCGGTGCAAAACGTCACACACACAGGACCCTGGCACGGGATGTTGCCAAGATTATCGCAACATCCATGTGTTAATCCCACATCAGATCAATGATGACAGGATAAACCACATATGTCGGAAATAAAGTTAAAGGATGCCAACGGTCTATTGTTAGATTGTACTGAACCTATTTTTCACCAAATATTAATTATTGTTTTGATTTTCTATGGCAAAAGAATTCTTGCATGAGATAGGGAAAGTTTCTGAGTTTATTTGTTTAGTGCTGATAACATATCAGATTTACGTCCATTTCCTTGTATTAAGGTGAAGTCAGGAATTATTCACTTTATTTGGTGAGTATGTACTGATAATGGGAATACAAAGTTTAAGGACATGAGAGTCCGGCACTTCGGTACATACACGGTGATCAATAAATGTGTTGTTGATCACTTCCGAGTAAAATATGATCCTTTTGTAACCACTTTCTGCTATGTGTGAAATCTAACATATTTAGATAGGAATTCAGGAAAACGTTGCCCACATGAAGGACAAGTCACGGCTATGTTTTGTGCTTGTTCTATATATATACCGTTTACTTGTTTTATTATCATGTCCCACATTCTATGATAAATTCTTAGCATTGGTGAAATACTTAAAATTCAGATAAACATAAACAATACGTATACAAGACCGACAGAAAAAAGATAAAGATCATTTGTGTCCAGACATAATATTCACTCTTTATTTCGAAAAGAAAAGCAAGATTGTATTCAAATTGTTGTCTCCTGGTCAAAGTATTATCTCTAGATAAATACGCTTATTGAACTATCCAGTTCTTGTACAGTGATATACATTTGAAAAGTATTATATTGAAACGTGAAAAGTAAATATTGAAAAGTGAAAATTTATCTGTCTCTTCAGGTTTTCTCCCTGGGTGTATACTGATGACCCCAATGGTGTTACCAGCTATGAGAATACGATGGTCTACTGTGTCATGACCTTCAGCATGATTGTGTCTGCAATAAGCTACTGTCAAGGACCACCTTTCAGGAAAAGTATGCTCACAAATAGTAAGTAGCTTGGACCACTTCAAATCATTCAAATGGACACTCTCAAAGGGCAAGCTTTACATTGGCTGATGAAATTATTTCAGTCATTTTACACATTACGTGTAAGGCCTTTGACAGATTGTGATGCAATCTTCAATCAACTTTCGGCCCTCTCGGGTTTAATTTTTTTTCGACCGTCTTTAATATTGTAGTCTCTTATTTCTATAATTAAAACTATTTTACAGTCATGTAAATTACAAAATTAAGTGCTCGGTTTGTCATTTACCTATTTATTGTGTAAAAATGATCCCCTTTTAAGCACAGGAAAAAGTTATTTTTATGAATACATAAGATTTCAATCTCAATCTTTAGTGAAAAATTTGATTTCATCAAGCTACTATGAAAAGTGATTTTTGTAACACAAAAGATTCTACTCTATTTAAAATCAAAGTGCATTTTTCCACAATACTGGCTACTTATGTAACATTTGTTATTCATAGAATTTAATAGTATAGTGTGCTGATTTATTCTATGTGGATGACGATTTTGGTGACAGATTATCCAGCATGTCTTGCGTTTATGTAAAATCAACTGCTTAGCAAAGCATAACCTAAGCTACCTGATAAGAGCCCACAGTGATTAGGAAACTGTTTAAACAGGCGAACACTGCACATAATATAGGAGACCTTCCTTGTGTGAAAAACACCATTTGTAGTGACAGTTGCAGGTGTCAGAGCAGCTCTCTCCATACATAATTCCATTACATAATACCACCTGCCGACTGTACTTTTTTATTCCTTTTTCATGTCTTGTACTTTGCTTTTGGTTTGACAGGTGACTGAAAACTGTTAGGTTACTTAATATGATTTGATAAAATTATATAAATATATTTCACTGATGCCAACTTTTCCATAGTACTTAGCATTCAAAAAATCGTCGTATCATCCAAGGCAACAATAGCGACATTTCATGATGGATTGATAAATAAAGATAAAGGATGTAAATGTTATCAAGTATTTTATAACATGCTACTACAATGGTCATAGGTCAAGATATTTGAAATGATTTCTTTTTTCAGAACCACTTTCCTTATCTTTATTTGTTTTATTGGCCATAAATATATTGATGATAATTTATCCAGAGGCATTTTTGCAACATATTTTCTTGGTAAGTGACAAAGTGGTATTTTTACACATGTAGAGGATGCACAGTTAATCTTATTTTGGAATATACACATGTCACTACTTAACTTTAAACATTAATTGTTAGCTTGATATGTTAAAGTCATTATCTAAACAGAGCCAGGATTTTAATTGGTTATCAAATCATTAGGTTATTTAAATCATATTTATCATATTTATTTCAGTTGCATCCTTTTCCATCTATGGCATTTCGTGTCATTGTCCTACTTCTGTGCATATTAGATCTCGTGATCTGTTTGCTTTTTGAGGTATATATATATATATTATGTATATTTCTGCAAAATATATCAATACTATAAGAAACTTCAAAGATTAAATGGATGTCTCACCCAGGAGTTTATCAACTAGAAACATATATACTTCGATTATCTCGATGAGTGATAATAGTTCCATTTTGTTTATTATCTCTTTCTCGAAGGGATTTCACCTTCAGTACACTGATACCATTTCTTTCTTTCAGGAATATTTCATAAATAAATACCTGCATCCATTCATCTTGCCAAAGTTGAAGAGTTTATTGGGAATTAAAAGACTTGATGAAAAAATTGAAAATCAATTAAGCAACAACCCTAATTGGCCGCCCGTGCAACCACGTGACACTCAATTGCAGCGATCTATCACCCAAAACGAGGCTGTAGATTATGCCCATTCTTTACACCAGTTATCATAACTAGATTCACATAAAATGCACAAAAGTGTCCAATTTTTATCAATGTGTTTACAAATTGTCTAGTTCATGCCATGGGTGAGATGAGAATGTTATTAAGTTTTTTTCTGACAATAAGTGTGCATGATTCATAACACTGTTTACAATCGTTCATTGTTATTATTTAGTCGCTGAACACTCAGTACAAATACCAACAAATTAGTATTTGCATTGAGATTCTGGTCATCAAAATAATTTTTCTTAATCATTGTTACAATACATTAATTGTCATAATTTCATACTGATGTAGTCAGATTATTTTTTAATTGTATGGAGGATAGTTTTAGGAGCAGTAAACAGAGAACAGTTACTGTGTACAAAAAAGTTCGTCAAAACATATTTGTGTTAATATATTCAGCAATGTTTGCAGAAAGACAATAGTATATTAAATAAGATGTTCTTTGTTTAAAAAAATTGACCACTTTATTTTCCGAACCGGAACCTGACGTAAAATATGTTTGTTTTTTTTTAATATTGCCATTCATCATCCATTTCAATCAGTGTGAAGTGATTTGATAAATGTGCAAAGTAAAACTGCTCATTTGAAACGATAATAATGGAATTGATAACAATTTATATTGAGAGATGTAATCAGAGTCATTGAGAGATGTAATTAGATTTAGTTTGGCAATAAATGGACCAGATATTCAAAATAGATCCGGAGTGTGTGTGTGTGTGTGTGTGTTGTCGTGACTAGTTGTTTCCTGCATAAAGATACAGTAATGTTTACAATGTTTCCTACCGATTTCCTCTGTGTGACGAACTTTGGCCTGTGGTTCTAACCTTGTCGCCCTGTTTGTTACCACTCACTACCAGACCTCAACCCAACCAACCCCTCCCCCCAAAAAAATAATAATAATAATAATAAAAAATACAAAATGATAGGTCATTTACACCCGATTTATACAAATAAATATTAAATCAAACGATGCACAGGTTTGTGACAGATTTATGAAAAATGAGATTAGATAATTGTAAAACAGTAATCGTCCAATATCTCTTTAAATATTTCCATTTCCATGTTGAATTCTTATTTCTTTAAAACAATTATCATATGTAGGTGTATCATTGATAATTTGGACTCTTGGTTCAATTATGTTTTCGACTGAGGACAACTATAATTAGGGTATTCAAACAATCTGTTATTTTTATGAAAAAGTCGCTGAAGATTGAATACAAACGAGATGTAGATAAACAGAAATTAAGGAACAACTGTTTCTGAAAGACAAATTAAAGTATTTAGCCACCATGAAGGATCGAGGCCAATGGGACGTAACTTATTCCCAATTAGCAACATTAACAAATGATTAAAATGTAAGTAATCGGCCATACATAACCAGTGTGAAAGTAACACTGGTGGTAGTGGGAGTTGAACCCACCACCTCCCGTCCACCTCCTTCATAACCGTGACAGATCCTTCACTCTACCAGCTGAACTCGGTCAAAGCATGGAGTGATATTCCAAGGTCTCATATCAACAGTACGTCATGCCATTTATTTAACATTGAAGTTTTACGGAGAGCTAAATATTAATCTGAATAATAAAAATTAAAATTAATCTGAAAATATCTAAATATTAACTAGTACTTCAAAGGCATATTGCCAATCCGCATGGTGTTTTTTTTCTCCATTGAAAAACACACACGGAAACTTTACAAGTTTACGGGAAATAGAACTGTACAACTCCTCATCGATCAGAGTGGCTGGGGGGGGGGGGGGCTGTGCGATATATCTTGTTGTCATAAGCTACATTGACAAGTTGTGGAAAGTTACAAAATGAATCTAATGACTAAAAATAAAAAGTGATTAGCAATTTATAGAAAAACGATACTAAATGCGATATATTTTGGATATTTGTAATTAAATTATGCTGACATTTTTTTGGATATTTATAAACTATATATGTCCAATTTTCATTAACACAACAATAAAAGGAAATTTTACGTCTGCACCTTTTTATCACAAGGTGATATTTTATTAATAAATGAACCTTTCAAAAACATAATATTTTGTTACATTATAGAACTAACCAATTTTATAGCCAAAGATTAAATTTGGCCAAGAATATATCCTTTTAATCCATTTTTAAATGAGTTTTGATTAAAAAATTAGATGCATTTGTGAGTTGTTTTTTTTAAGAGCCTAGTTTGACTGTATATACACAGAGTAAACAAATTAAAAGGTATATTTTGAAACGTGTAGAGGAAAACAAACGAAACGATGTATCATGAAAATAAGAAGATCAATAGTTTTATGCTGTTACCAAATGGCCATTGTGCTGGCATGATTAAAGCATTACAAATGAACTTCAACTTCATGGATGTTTTAGTGCATTGATTATCAATCCCATTTTGTTATTTGTGTGATATGTCTTCCTTAAAATACAAATATAATCCACGATTTTAAAGATGGAACAGAAACATTTGCATCACCCCATTGCTGATGGCTTGCTCGCTTTAGTCATTAGATTTGATACGCACGTGAGTGGCAGTGTGCGGAGTGTACGCTTGGGGCGCTGCTAGTCGATGCGGCTGCAGCAGCAGCAGCCACAGCAGTTACAAGTGCTTTATTTACCCGCGTGAGAGCACAACAGACTGTGCCGACGTCACTGCACACGTCAGTACGTCTTGCTTGGTGTACACAGGGGCGGTATGCGGCAGGGGGCCTACTGTTGGCCGTGACGTGTGAGCAACATCTAGGTCTTATAGAAGTCCGGTACACGGAGCATCTTTGGTCATCTTATAGACGCTCACCGTGTTAACAGCAGGTGACCGCCCAGCACAGTCTTAGCAGATACATCCCTGGATCTGTACAACCCTGTGTCGCTGATAACTTACAGCCAGTGACCGCTACACATCCCGCTACACTAGCTGTGTTACATTGCTCCGGATACCAAGGTGTGAACAACATGGGCAGGCATATGACACAATAGAGGCAGTGTTATTCACACATATACTGGAGCTTGAATGATGTTATTACAACCTGCAAGCATGTGAGAGCTGTTCTTCTGTTCACATCATAGGTAAGTAGGCAGATAATGAGACAACTGTCTTTCTCCACCCCGTGTCAACGATAATCTGTGTTGATTTATATTTAAAGAGATCATTTACTAAGCATATGTTTAGATATAAGAACTATTTTAATGGAGACTTTTGCATCTTAAAAAGACTGATTTCTTATTTAGATTATGACGTTTTTCTCGTTTTTTTCATAATTCCCTCTCCTTGTTAATTATGAAAATAATATAATAGATTACAATAATTCTAGTTTGTTGATTATTGATTTATTGAAAAATTATCCCAGGTAATAGATGACAAATAACCTTATTGTCTTGAATAGAAACAAATTCTCCTCTTCACAATATACTTCAAGAAAAACATTATAATCTCCTTGGGTTTGATGTGTACATCGTCTTGAAATTTTGTTGCGATAAAACGTCTCTGAGAAAGGTCAAGTGCTACATTAGCATTGGGTTGTTTCAAGTACAGCCGTGTTGTGTAGATATATTACAGAGCCCGACACCATCCCACCCTACCCCTGATAATCTGCTCTATGACAGAAACTGCCATTCATTGGCATATCTTGTGTCAAAATGGGAGTGGGAGTTCTTATCAATGATCAACATGCAAGATAATGCTCGGCTTTTCAATTGGTTTTTTCACATATACTGAAAATTATTTTTTATCAGAAGAGATACCTGATTGTATCACACTGATGTTATTCTTTGTCTGTGATGTTATTTTCTCTCTGACAAAGATGTTATTTACTCCCTGACACTGATGTTATTTATTTACTTTTAGATACAGATGTTATCTACTCTTAGACACTGATGTTATTTAATCTCTGATACTGATGTTATGTATGTATGTGTGTGTATGTGTGTATGTGTGTGTGTGTATGTTTGTATGTATGTATGTATGTATGTATGTATGTATGTATGTATGTATGTATGTATGTATGTATGTATGTATGTATGTATGTATGTATGTATGTATGTATGTGTGTGTGTGTGTGTATGTGTGTGTGTGTGTGTATGTGTGTGTATATTCATAACCTGAGCCTTGTATAATATAATAATTATACAAGTTTTTTCACAAAAAGATAAGGCAATTTTTTTGCACAAGGCATAACAGTTTCCAGACAATTATGTTATCTAAGTTGTCATTGTGAGAGGTGTAACTTGCAATGTCTTACAGCACTTAACACTCTCTCATATCACAAACATCCAGCAATACCTGGCGCCATTTCCGGCCAATCAAATACACCCCTTCCATCACTAGGGTTCTCCTTCATGGCTTAATATCGGACATTCAGTGATATTAATATAGACAACAATGCATGGAAATACCATGACTAAATTGCATTGTCGAATAATATTGTCTATTTATATATTGAGAAGTATCTGGAATATCCTACATATTCATAATAATTGGTTCATCGGATTTTAAGTTCCGAGAAAATATTTATAAATTATTCCTGGAGTATATGTGTGACGTACATCAGTCACTTACGCACAGTTCTTCATGAGATTTCATTTGCAAAGATACATTTTTTATAAATATGGAATTAATAAGTATTAATTAGGTTAAGACGCGCCCAGTTGGTGCAAATACTATGATATCTTCATGAGATATAATATATACTGTTCTTCCAACGCGGTGGAATAAGGGGTCACATATACAGTAAGTTGTAATTATATTGATTGAAATAGTCTATATTTAGAATAGAGTGGTATTGGGATTTGAAAGCAGTGATGCCCCGGAATGATGGGCGAAACATAGCGATTGTAAAACAATGTCATTTAAGTCAAAACATGACGTGCATGAAAGGCAACAGAAGTACATGTCTGGCTGGAGCAGGCCAGAGTGGTCCATATGACAAGACACGCTAAGCTAGACTCGACCAGAGTAACCTCGTTTCTTTGTTTGGAGTTTTACATTATTTTCAACATTATTTTATTAGCCGATATTGTGCTGCCTTACTGAGTTGTCCTGTCGCAGGTCATTGACATGACAACCCTCCTAGTCACAGATTTTTAGGGACAACACACTAACCTTTAAGGTACAGGCTCCAGCTCACGTGATAAATTGTGACAAGTTTTCAATCTCGGCATCACAAGGGATCGAACCCACAAACTATGAATTACCACAGAGGAACTGGTGCTAATAAACTGGCACTATAACCAACTGCGCCACGGCCCATGGCCTGACTAGAGGGTAGTAAAGCAAGAGTGGACTTCAGGAGACAAGAGTAGCCCCTATGACAAGGGCAGTAAAGCTAGAGTGGACTTCAGGAGACGAGAGTAGCCCCAATAACAAGGGCCGTAAAGCTAGAGTGGACTCCAGGAGACGAGATTAGCCCCTTTGACAAGGGCAGTAAAGCTAGAGTGGACTTCAGGAGACAAGACTAGCCCCTATGACAAGGGCAGTAAAGCTAGAGTGGACTCCAGGAGACGAGGTTAGCCCCTATGACAAGGGCAGTAAAGCTAGAGTGGACTTCAGGAGACGAGAGTAGCCCCAATAACAAGGGCCGTAAAGCTAGAGTGGACTTCAGGAGACAAGACTAGCCCCTATGACAAGGGCAGTAAAGCTAGAGTGGACTCCAGGAGACGAGATTAGCCCCTTTGACAAGGGCAGTAAAGCTAGAGTGGAATTCAGGAGACAAGACTAGCCCCTATGACAAGGGCAGTAAAGCTAGAGTGGACTCCAGGAGACGAGGTTAGCCCCTATGACAAGGGCAGTAAAGCTAGAGTGGACTTCAGGAGACAAGAGTAGCCCCGAGTATCCCATACGACAAGGACTGTAAAGCAAGAGTAGACTTCAGTAGACTGGAATAGCCACTATGACAAGGGCCGTAAAGCTAGAGTAGACTAGAGTACATAGCCCACATAAAAATTAGATTAGATTAGATTAGATTAGATTAGATTAGATTAGATTAGACTAGACTAGATTAGATTAGATTAGTCGATCAAGAAAATGACTTGTTAAAAACTACAGTAGCCCAAAGAATACCTGTTTTAGTAGAATTGACTGCAGCAGTATGAGTAGCCTACAGGACAGATAAGTCTACAAGAATAGAAAAAATAAATTCTATAACACATATACCATAATTTCCCATATGAAACCTTTTGAAGCCTTTTATGGTCTTTTCGCTCCTAAAACATAGATTGACTTCATGAAAGGAACAGACAAACAAACACATCTTTGCATTCAGCCAGGTTTACCTTTTTATTTATATAATTATAATTTGTATCAATAATTATCATTTTCAGGTTACACTACCTGAATTTGAATCCTTAATTTTAGACCTTTTACAATTTACTCAGATGCTTCATAAAAATTCAGTTAATATACAAACTTCCAGTTCTTAACATATTAACTTCTCAGGTTCATTAGACCATAATACTTTATCTTTGCCCCAATTTTACCAAATTGAAATATTTCCTCCTTTTGTTTAAATTTAACATAAAAATTGACAAATTATTCGGCAGCTTAATTTTATGGGTAACTCCCTATACTGGGAACTCCAGGAATTTGTACCTTCTTATACTGGCAATATTTTTCACCCCGTTAAATGCCCTTATACTGAAACTTAAATTCTAGCAGTTTCCTTATACTAGGCGACTTCTATTTAAACTGCCCTATATTGGGACAATTTCTTGTTTTTACCTCAATTTGATTATTTCATAAATTTTGTTCTCCAAACCATACAATTCTGCCTTAATTACCAATTTATTACTTTTTCTTCCCCTTATTCTGGGGATGACCAATAGAATTTGGTTTCCACCTGTTTACCTAAAACTTTTAATGATATTTGACCTTCTTACCCTTGACCTCGTATATCCTAAAACATTTTGTTCCTTAATTCACTCAATTCTATTTACAGTGTATACTGGCAGCTCATCGCAATTGTTTACAATCTGCAATATAACGGTACTTTACCAATTGTAATTTCCAAAGCAGATGTTCTCCTTTTGATTCTCAATGAATGTTTAACCCTTTTCCTGCATTTTTGAGGAAATATCCAAGAAAATCATCAGGAGTACTCTTGGGGCATTCCTCCCACAGCCCAAGAAGCAGTGAACATATGAGCTGTCACATTAATTGTTAACATAGTTGACAGATAATATCATCCTTATTAGATTTTTTACAATATTAATGCAAATAAAGTGTGTTTTGTGCTTAGTAATTGAACGAGCAGTAATGGATTCCTGATGAAGGAGATGTGTTATACAGAGCAACAGGGGAATTTTAGAGTGACAACATTGTTATAAATTGATATTATGATTCCTTTAATGTAAACTACAGGATTTACCTATGCCTTATAGGATTTACCTATGCCTTATAGGATTTACCTATGCTTTATAGTATTTACCTATGTCTTATAGGATTTACCTATGTCTTATAGGATCTACCTATGTCATATAGGATTTACCTTTGCCTTATAGGATTTACCTATGCCTTATAGGATTTACCTATGTCATATAGGATTTACCTATGTCATATAGGATTTACCTATGCCTTATAGGATTTACCTATGCCTTATAGTATTTACCTATGCCTTATAGGATTTACCTATGCCGTATAGGATTTACCTATGCCTTATAGTATTTACCTATGCCTTATAGGATTTACCTGGGCCTTATAGGATTTACCTATGTCTTATAGGATTTACCTATGCCTTGTAGGATTTACCTATGCCTTATAGGATTTACCTATGTCATATAGGATTTACCTATGTCATATAGGATTTACCTATGCCTTATAGGATTTACCTATGTCATATAGGATTTACCTATGCCTTATAGGATTTACCTATGCCTTATAGTATTTACCTATGCCTTATAGGATTTACCTATGCCGTATAGGATTTACCTATGCCTTATAGTATTTACCTATGCCTTATAGGATTTACCTGGGCCTTATAGGATTTACCTATGTCTTATAGGATTTACCTATGCCTTGTAGGATTTACCTATGTCTTATAGGATTTACCTATGCCTTTTATTATTTACCTATGCCTTATAGGATTTACCTGGGCCTTATAGGATTTACCTATGCCTTATTTGTTTGTGTGTTTGGGGATTTACATCATTTTAAACATTATTTCAGTCATTTCGTAATGAGACCTACCTGTAGTAGATTTAGTGCTGCCTCAATGAATTATCATGTCGCAGGTCCTTGATATGACAACCCACCCGGTCACAGATTTAAAACGGGTTAACCCTTTAGGCATGGGCCTCAGCTAGTATGAGCAGACATGTCTTTGATCAGCGCTATACAAATTTTATTATTATTATTATTATTATTATTATTATTATTATTATTATTATGGGAAATTGTATTGATAGTTCAATCTCGGCATGGCCTGGGATCGAACCCACGACCTTTGGATCACCACAGAGGAACTGGTGCGAATAAGCTGGTGTTCTAACCAACTGTTCCACGGCCCGTGGCCCTTATGCCTTATAGGACTTACCTATGTCTTATGCATTACAGGATTTGATTATGTTTGCAATTAAATTCTGGCTCATAAATGTAGATATATTCCATTCCCAATAATACCAATCTGAAACAAATTGTTTTGGATTCAGCTTTATTGGTCGGTCAGAAATGTGATTCACAATTTCATGAAGTCGGCCAAGTATAAATAACCAAAAGGTCAAATCACGACGCACAGGGACGGGCCGATAATCATACAGGGGCGTGTTGAGAAAGTGGTTGGGGATTATAGGGGAGAAAAAAAAACTTAGAATTGTATAGAAATTTGAAAATAAAATAATGACAGTTAAAACAAGATTTTTCTTTTCCACTTCTGTCCACTAAATGATAAACGGACTATCCAAAATGTTATGTGAGTATTTTTCGTCAGAAGTGTGCCATTATTTGTTTCCAAGATATATCAATTATATCAAATACGATGTGTGACGTGGGTGCTGTACGCACGTTTATCATTGCCAATGGAGGGAATGTTTAAGAGGAAGACTCAATGTGTACTCGGCGTAGAGGCAAGAGGGCCCTGGATGTCCAGGCACTGGCTTAACACATACACATCCCAAACCGTCCACTTCTCTTATGACCTCATTCGCCCTTGTTTTGGCCATTTATGTATCTGTTCAATGAGTGCCCCCTGGTGACAGAGAAGAGAAAAGAACCAAAATTCGTGCTTCATTAGAAGTGGTAAATTTACAGTATTAAAATGCTGTTATAAATCAGCATCAATGACTTCAATCAATTTTTAAGCACCATGTGATATGAATTATTAGATATTACAAGTGTATTTCTTTCAAAATAGTATTATTGCCTTTATGTTCCTTGATAAAGTCTTGATGAGAAATCAAACAAATTGGTTCTGCAGACTACACAACATGAAAAGGTTTGTTTTGAGATGTGTTTATGTTATTTTTGTGCTATGAATATTTACTGTGTGAAACAGATTTTCTCTTTTTCGTGTAAATAATTTGGAATATGCGGAATGTTTGGTAATCAGATATATGAAGACAGGTGAAAAAATTAATATTTTGCAAATGTTCAAGTATGTACTTTATCGGTCTATAAATGTTGTTTTTTTGTTTTGACAGATAGAAACTATGGAAGACAGAAATATGGTTGAAGATTACTTTGCTAAATCTGTTTGAAAATCCACTTTATTATGGTCTCACCTGTATCAGGATATCTAGCAATACATATATACACAGACCACATCTGATCTCCTGCATTGGAGGCTATATTTGCTGTTGAATTTTAGTTTAGGACATGTCTTGATATCAGTCAAATGTACACAAATAGATTCACACACAGTTAACACATTTCAATAAATCAAAAGTTTTTTATTAGTTTGGAAGACTCGTTAAGTGCCGAAACAGTTAGCTGTTGTTGGGATTTTTTTCACATGGTCACAAAGATAGACCACACTACCCGCTGCCATCGATAACCATTTATTTAGTACCGATTATAGCCAACTGAGCAGGATATTTCAACCTCAACGTGTACATATATTTAACAATACTGAATGGGTCTCGAAATGTATAACAATTTATGGTACTTAATGATTTTCATATTGTTTTATAGGTGTATATTCTGAAATCAAGCTGCTGTGAGAATGGGCGTGGCAACAAGCAGACGGAACTCAAGCGACGCCCAGGAGGACAGTGCCCCGGAGCTGAGTGAGGACCTCAAGGCGTGGTCCCTCGTCTACTCCACGTCCCTCGCTAGCTGGAAGTACAGCGCCGTGCTGTGGGGCTTCGAGCCTCGCATTGACTACACCTCCAACGTGAAAGCGAGGCTGCAACCATGGTGCACCAGTGGACGACACTTTACGCTCAACTACGACTCCCCGGAGAAGATCATGGAGCGCCCGTACTTCTTGATGACAATTCGGGAAAGTTGTTTCCACCAGGACACGCACATCCGACTTCCCTGCGCCTACCAGCAGCGTCTGCACACCGAGTCCGAACCCTCCGGACACTACCTGAAGGCGGCGCAGGTGGTAGGCTACCGGGACGGCATTGCAGTCATACAGATCAACTGCAATGACTCTGTGATGGAGTTCCTGGTGGTGCACATGAAAACCAGTGTTGTCACTGGCATATACAAGGAGGACATCTCGGGAAGGCATTACCTGTGTGATTGCATCATCAGCCCAGATCTGTCCTCGTTCATCCTCAAGCCAAACGCCATGTATGTTCTCAACTTCTGCAGAGGAGAGTACAAAAATGTGATGAAACTCATTTCTTGCAAGGGGGATCACTGTCCGGTGGTGAAGACTTTGTTTGAAGGTTCTGCTGTCCGCCCGTTTGTGGCCTTTGACCCAAGATATAGGTCAAGGAGAGTGGCAATTGCCAACTACCTGAAGAGTGGCCGTGACATAGTTTGTGTGTATGACCTTGAGGAGGAGAGAATAATAACAGAAAGTGACCCATCCCACTACCAGACCACACATAATATTATATTTAGTCCAGATGGTATATACATAGCTTCTCTTATTCTGGGAAGGTCAGTGAAAGATGGACTATTCAATTTTCCAAGAGTCCTCGTGTATTCCAGCAATGATCTTAAAGTGTTGCATATGATTCGCACCAACTATCTGGCTGAGGTGCCCACACTCTCTCCAGCAGCTCTCTTCCCACTGTTCTCGGAGACTGGCACCCACTTGGCGGTGGCGTATGGAGAGCAGGGCACCTTCTACCAACAGGTGGCAGGTGTGCATGTTTACAAGGTGCCCACATTGCTGGACCTGCAGAGCCTGTGCAGGCTGACCATCAGGCAGTACTTTGATGGGCAGGATGTACAGAAGCTCCCCCTACCCACCAAGTTGAAGGCTTATCTAAGATTCCAACCCAGTTATGGCTGATCTACTCCCCAAATCGTGCCAATGTCTTAGTGATAGAAACAAATATTTTACCAAGATGTTTTTGATTAAAAACCCTTGTTTCGTATTCCTGACGAGAATGTGTGAATCTATCAGCTCTTCCTTTAAACTGTTGTCAAAACATTCCTCTCTATGTTAGGTCCTTTTTGTTTTATTTTATTGATTTATTTTTATGCTCTTTTGAAGGAACTGAATAATTTGTTTAAATGTTTCGTTATGCATCCTTCCCTATTTCAGACTTCAAAGATGCTTAAACAAATACAATCTTGGTAATTATATTTGTTTTTAATCAGCCAAACTGGTAAAATCAGGCAATCTATCCTGCAGTACTATAATGTTAACAAAATAAATATACAGAACTATTTTATGATATTATATGAAAAGAGCATTATAATGATCAAGTGCAAAAACATATATAATTTGCTAGATTTTACTACAAAGGCAACATACCAGGAATGGACCAATGAGGTTTGCAAACCTAACCAGTACAGTATCTATCATTACTTCTCAGTGACTATGCCTTTACCTGTAATAGAGAGTATATGTAGGACTTTAGATTAAATATATATTCTTGAAGAGGTATTATTGTACGAGTTTACCTGCAATTGAAGTCTATTTGAATATGTCGTGGTTAAACACTGCAGTGTAAAGCTTTGTGATAAAATAGTAGATAGGCCATTAGTTGTAATAGCCAGTGATTTAGGTTTGAGCAAGACTTGTAGATTCCCTGACATGGGATCTGTTTAGCCTGCCAGTGATTCTAAACACATAATTAGATCAACATACCTCAGTTTCTGGAAGCTAAAATATCTGCCGAAACAGTCTCAAAGATTTGGATATTATAGTCACATAATTCGTACTTGAAAAATTTGTTCCACATTTTGTTACTTGTAAACACCTTTCTATAAAATTGAACTGGATAGACCATCCCATGTGAGGGTTTAAAAAAATGAAAAGTGTCTTGTTTAGACCCTTTCACATGTATTGTTATGAGGACAATCGTTATTGTAGAAACCACGCTGTCAAACCTGTGGAACCAAGAGAGCTGAAAGAAACTTGCAAATTGCACCAATACCTCTTTCAGTCCTTACACGCAATGGATCCCATCTTGTTAGAGCTTGTGTATTAACAATACTGATCTATCGATGTCATTCATCCAACCCAGACAGAACTGTATCACAGAACTCTCGGAGCCAGCGGAATATTCAATCAAGCGTGTACTGTGGAGTATCAGTAGAAACGAGACAATGTCACCGTGTTTTATTTGATTATTTTCTTTAATTAACTTAATGACACATTAATCATAGAATGTGTGATAATGATGCAGATTTACATTGACATGATAATGATAACATGCAGACTATGGAACAGGTCTATTGAGCAATGTTCAGGTTAACAGTATTTCTCTTGTAAACATCATGCCCTCCGCCCTAATTGCAAAGGATAATTTTCTTCAATTATGATGAAAGTTAATTATATTCCCAGAGCTTTGGGATAAATATATTATTAACTCTACTATCATTATTATATTTATTATTATGTAAAGATTTGAATCACCTTGGGTTTTTATAAAGTGCACTAGCTGGTTCCTGTGTACTATGTTTTACGTTTCCCTATGCAAAACACATGACGATTCACTTCTCATGTTGAATTTGACCAGTTTCGCCATTTTCTTACAATTCATACAATGCCCTTCGATGTGGACTTGTCACTTAAATTTATCTGTCCAATTGGGAAAGCAGAAGATATAGGATGCCAAAAGGGATATTTTGTTCCTGTTTAGCTTACCTGCTACAGACAATTTTAACATTTTGAGAAATGTTTTATTGATAATATACTTGAACTTTAATCATGTTACTAGGTTGAGAAATTCAATGTTGTGAGTAATAAAATGAGGCATGGTATGATTTGTTATTTTCCATTCGCGATTGCTGTGTTGTACACATACTACTATGGTTTTGCTATTGTGTCCAGATGCATCGTTTGCAAACAAGCTTACTGTGACGTGATATTATAATCCAAATAAAAATGAACATATGTCAAATGAGTATACATGTATCAGCAAATAATTGGATGAAAACGGAACACAAAACACAGTTAATGGACTTCTAATGTTATGAACTTACAGAGTTTCATTTAGGGAAATTAACATGTTCATAGCGTTGTTGATTTCAACCCATTTCAAGTCTCCACAGAGGAGCTATTATTCAAAGTTTCAACTCCAAATATCTTTCATTTTGCAAAATATTGCAAAAGAAAGGAGTTAAGATTATACAGAGAGCCATGCATAAAACACATGCATAAAACACAGGAAAAATACGTATGCATGCCATATTGAATCAGACAGGTGCATAGCATCTATAGTTCAATACATACATGGGTTGTGTATATCCTAAATGTCAAGATAATTCATCAATTCTTAACGCATACCTGCAAAGAACATCCATTCTGGTAAAGAGACCTTTAGACCCCACAATAATATTAAAGATCTTTAAAATGTGGAGCTGTCCAAATTTGACCATGTCATCCATGATGGAACTCAACAAGTCACATGTTACCTGCATATGAAAACATAAAAAAACGTATTCGCACAGAGAGCAAGACAAGGTGTGCTGACAGGCAGAACATTTTTTTAAAAATCAACCCATAATACCAAACCCTGAACAAGTGCTCCCAGTGGCTCAGACATGTATACTAGTAAAAGTTAATGCAGGCTAGACATTTTTCCTTTGTGCTTGTTTTGCCTTCAGGTCTGAACGTTATGGCTGACCTCAGCTCCTCAGGCTGGAAATCAATGGACTATCTCCGTATTATGTCATCAGTTGGTGGCCCTCCTGCGGATATTCTGCCACTTGGTGGCGTTTTTGCATGAAGATTGGAATGGGTGAAAAGTGAATAATAGTGTTTGACCGAGCATGTGGGCCAAGTATCATAAAACCTCAGGTTTGGCTTGTGAGAATTTGTCAAATTAAAATTATTGCATGACTTTGCTTTTGTTTTGGATTCCTTGCACAGTAATTTACAAATCATTCCAAACGATCTTTTTAAATCACCACTGTATTACTTGAGTTGAGATTATACAGGATCCAAAGTTTCTCTCAGGGCCCTGCTGCTAGTTGCCACTAAAACAGGTGCAAGAGCAAATTAAAGGTGAGAATTTTTTTTCCATTGCCAAAATTATATTCCAACCGTACATTATTACCTCCCTCCACTCATTACCCAGAACATTCCGTGGTACTTACATGTCTTTTTATTTTTAATATATCTAAACCTTGCATGTCAATGTGCGAGGAACAGGAAGCATTCATGAGAACCTACCCACAAATTTAGCCACAAACATCAGCAAAATACTCGACTTGAAATCATCTGTTTTCAGAAATATCATGCAATGCCCATCCTTTATCATAAAATAAGGGGAAGTCATGATGTTTTCAAAGTCATTGAAATATCGATTTTAAAAGCTTATTTGATGCATGATCACGGCCATTTTTCACCCCTCAAAAGTGGCTTTTTTTCAGGACGCCGGCTTATACAGGGAAACAGCAAAATAGTTAAGTTTAAAGCGATGGAATATTCATAATTCATATGCTAAAATGCTTGTATTTCATTTAATTCAAGCTTTTGGCCTAGATAAAAACATTTCAATAAGAATAGAGTCCTGAATCAATTTCTGGACAATATGTCTAAATGTGGAACGAAGATCACTGAGCAATGCCAAGATAAAAGCCTTAGGAACTCGACCACTATCTTTTTTGGAGGTACATCATTTTTGTTTTTCAACAAGTGCTTTCGGCTGGAAGGGGTTGCAATCTCTCTCTCACATATGCAGCTATTTCTCACATATGCAGCTATTTCTCACATATGCAGCTATTTTACACATATATGCAGCTATTTCTCTGATTTGTGCAGCAATCTCTGATTTGTGGCTGCAGCTGTCTTATCTCAACTCTCACATGTACAGCTATCTCATTGTTGTACCTATCACTGTTGTAGCTACCTCTCATTTATGCAGCTGTCTCTCACTGTTGCATCCATCTATCACTTGTTCTTGTGCGACCTCCAATAATTAGGTCAATGATTAGGTCAAATTCCCGATGGTTGAAGCCCAAATACAGAAATGTATGCATATTGGAGGTGATACTGTATACAGAGAAAATTCGCGCCTAGTTATTTTCGCGCCATCAGCGTTTTTGACAGGTTCGCGCCGTTTTATTTTCACGAATTTTGGATTTCACACTGAAGCAACGCTCAAACAGGATCTAAATACTGTACTCACTCACACATGAAAACTTTGTTTTCATCTCCTAATTTCAAGATGTGAAATCTGAAACTGGAGAATGATGAAAACTCAGGCCTAATTGCCCCAGATGTCTTGTGTGTCTCATTCGCCGAAGAGTTCCTTATTTCCAAATATCACATTTACATCAATCCACACAATTGTATTATGTTTTTAAAAAAGCGGATTAAAAAGCTAACATAACAGAGATTCATTGTGAGACAAATATCAAAGATTTTACCTATTTGGAGTTTTACTAAGTCATCCAAAATGTTACCATCTTGTGTGTAAGATGTCAAGGATAACACACAAGAAAATGGGTGAAAATCTGGATAGTTATCGTCAGAAGATTGGTAAATTTAATTTTGCCAACATACAGAATAGAAGGAGAAACTACAAACAGTCAGCCATGGGCAGTATTGACATCCTAATAGGATTTACAATCATGCTGGCTGTAGTGGCAGGTATGGACCTCTTAATGCCCCTGCCCAATGAAGCAGCAAGTGAATGGGGTACGTACACACAGCCTACAAACAACACCAGGATTACTGGCCACACAATATCAATGCCAGTAAATAGAACTGCACCAAGTGTAGAATTAACTTTTATATCTGGAATTGTGTACAAACTTTCTGTGACCCCACCAGTAGCCTTGACCCCGGACAGCATGTCACCACTAGGTGGCACCCAGGTCTTCAATCAGCTGATAGGGAATAAGGCTGCACACATATACAATGGTAACCGTGAACCAGCAAATGATGTTAACTTGTCACCACCCAAGCTGGCAAGTGACTTACCCAGTGGGCTCAAGCTCACCCAATGGAATCTTCGCAGCATGGCTCCTAGACAACATAACATCAAACTAGAGGAAATTAGACTGATAATGAAAAACCCTGGACAAGAGACTCACATTCTAGGAGTCACAGAGTCCTGGTTGGACTCTACTATTAAAAAAGGTGAAGTGAAAATAAAAGGCTATGAATATGAACGGGTTGATCGTGAGGAGAGAAATCTTCCAACAGACAAAGACACTGCAGGGGGTATTATTGTTTATATAGAAAAAATATCCCTTATATTAGACGAAAGGACTTGGAAACAAATGAACTTGAAACTGTATGGATACAATTGTGTCCGCCAAAGCATCCTCCCCATCTAGTGTGTGTTGCATACCGGAGCCCTGATTATTACTTGCCTAGATGGATAGAAAAATTTGACTCTCAGTTATCGGATGCCTATATTGAAGGTCACCAGTTGACAATAATGGGTGACTTTAATGTAGATTTGTTAAAAACAGACTCTGATTGTAAACAATGGTTAGAAACTATGGAAAACTACAACTTATCACAAATGATTGGTGAACCTACACGTGTAACATCCAAAACTCAAACATTGATAGATCATATGTTCACATCTGTAACTCATAAGGTGCGTGAAACAAAAGTTCCCAAAATTGGTCTGAGTGATCATTACCCAACATGCATGGTACTCAAGGACTCCTTTGGCTACAAACAAACACACACAAGTGTGAAATTTCGATGTTTCAAAGATTTTGATCCTGATAAATTTGTGAGTGACCTGCATGCAGTGCCATGGGATATTGTCGATGTCTCAGATGATGTTGATGATTCCTTGGACACATGGGAAAAACTTCTTGGTGAAACTATTGACAGACATCTCCCCTGGAGGGAGAAAAGGGTAAAAAAAATTAAACAACCAGAATGGATGACTGATGAAATCCTAGAAAGTATAGCACAAAGAGATCATTTCAAATCAATAAATGACGAAGAAAGGTACAAAATAGCAAGAAATCACACAGTTGCATTAGTTAGAGATAGCAAGGTTGCCTACTATAAAGCATGCATAGAAAACAATAAGGGTAACTCAAAAAAGTTATGGCAATACCTGCGAGATGTTATTCCCAAAGACAGTAAACCCTTACCAGCAAACATCAAAGTGGGAAACAGAGTTATCACTGACCCACTTGAAATTTCTGAAAGTTTCAATGGATTCTTTTCTTCAATAGTACATAAATATCTCCCTAGTTTTGCCCATCTGACCAGACATAACCACACAAAACTTCAGGCATTTTTGGATCCCAAACTGTCACATAGATCACACTTCCAAATTCCCGACATGAATGTAGAGGATACATATAAAGCCCTGAATGCATTAGATGTACACAAAGCTACTGGCTTAGACTCCCTTAGTGCAAAACTCCTAAAATTGTCTTCTCCAGCAATAGCCACACCTCTTACCCACATCTTCAACCAAAGTATAAAATCTGGTAAATTCCCAACAAAGTGGAAAACTGCAAGAATCACCCCAATACACAAGTCTGGGCCAATGTCAGACACAAATAACTTTCGACCAGTGTCCATACTGTGTGTTGCCAGTAAGATCATTGAACGCCACATACACCATCATCTCTATCAGTACCTCATACAGCATAAACTTTTACATCCTGCCCAATCAGGATTTCGGACAAGCCACTCATGTGAGACTGCCCTTGCCAAACTTGTAAATGAGTGGACACAGAATATGGAGAAAGGACTGATAAATGGGGTCATATTTGTTGATCTCAGGAAAGCATTCGACCTTGTAGATACTGATGTACTACTAGAAAAGCTAAAAATGTATCATTGTAACACAACCGCAGTATCATGGTTCCAGTCTTATCTGCAAGGTCGAAAACAGTGTGTTCAATTCAAACAATCATTGTCAACAGCAACAGAGGTTACACATGGTGTGCCCCAAGGAAGTATCCTGGGGCTGTTATTGTTCATATTATTCATGAACGACCTCCCATTACATATTGATGCAAATATTGACATGTATGCAGACGACTCAACTGTACACATTTGTGCTAAAACAATCCAAGAATTAAATGAAAAACTAGGTTGTGATCTAGAAAACATTAAGAAATTGTGCACAAATAATAAAATGGTTGTGAATGGAGATAAAACAAAAGCTATGGTTATCACAACTGTCCAACGAGCTACTTGGCTACCATCCAGAGAATTAGACGTCAGCTATGATGGAATGCCCCTTGAAAATGTCGAAAGTGACAAACTGCTAGGTGTTGTGGTAGATAATGTGGTAGATAATGTTGACAAAGTTGCCAAAACACTTAGTAGTGGTATAGCACTTCTGCGCAGAATAAAGTGCTATCTCCCACTAGACACAAGACTAGTGTACTACAAAACGTTTCTGCAACCACACCTTGATTACTGTAGCATTATATGGGCAGGGGCCCACCACTATATGATATGCAAAAAGAGCCAATATGCACACCTTTCTGGCTGGCAGCTTGTAACTAATGCATTTCATTTCCAGCTGGTATGTTTACCAGCTGGGAACTTTTTTTTGTATGAATCTGCTGGCTCAAAATATATTTGACATTTCAAAATGGTCTAGCTGACAGACTGATGAATTTAATTGGCTGGCTGGTAAAATATTGACATTTTAACACCAACTGGCAATTTCGCCATTGAAAACTGCAAAATAATAAAATAAATTACATTGTATGAACACTATTTGACAAAGATTGTTTAAGCCTAATGATATTTCTACTGCAATTATAAGTTTTTAACATTTAATTATAGAAATTGGCTCATTACCAGCTGTTAAAAAAATTTGGCATTGACAAACATCCACGAACAAAGTTAACAGCTGTTAATTCCATACAAATTCTGAGCTGGTAACTTTCCCAGCTGGTAGAAAATAACAGCTGACAGCCAAAATCCCAAAGTGTAGCTGGCTGGTATTTTAAAAAATATTTCCTCCTAGAAAATACTAAAAATGCATATTGGAAAAAAATTTTTTAGCTGAGTAATATGTTGTTCACAACATTCTATAACATACTCTGCCCAAGTTTCACATCTCTATCTCAATTTTTAACGAAGTTGGTAGTGGTGGGCCCCTGTATGGGGTAACTCTAGTCACACACCAAGGCTTCACAAGCTCCAGAAAATGGCTCTCAGACTGATTTATGACAAACCAAGGCTGACTCACTCACAGCCACTTTTCGAGGAAAGTGGTTTGTTAACAATCAGTCAGAGGGTCAGGTTCAGAACAGTTTGTATGGTGTTTAAGAGCCTTCACAACTTAACACCTCAATATATGTGATATGTTTGTGGAAAGAGCGGCAGACTAACCAGAAGCTCTGTACAAGGAGATTTAGTTATGCCAAAGCGTAAGTTAGGTGTCAGCAGGAAAGCTCTGCCTTATAATGGTGCTAGTGAATATAAAAAATGAATGTAAGAGATTCTCAAACTTTTGAAGTTTTTAAAACAGAAGCTTACAAGCATTTTTTAAAGGCATAAAAGGATTTTGAAGTTTTTATTGTATTATATATGTTTTTAATATTTAGTCATACATTGTCTCATTGTAAATAATCTTTATCACCCTATAGAGGGCCCAGTGTAAGATTAGTTTTATACTAAACTGGTTGTTTTATGTTACTTTGTATTGTAAAACATTTTACCCTCTCTAAATAAAGATTATTTGATTTGATTTGATTTGATTTCTAGTACATGATATTATCACAAATTACGCTTTGCAGGTCGAGAACAGAACTAAACCATTCATCCATTTAACATGCATTACGCAATACGAGGTCGTCATTTTAAAAAGTGGGAGTGACGGGGACAAGCTCTTATTTTTGGCGGGAAAACAAATGGAGTGTATCAACTCGCATTGAAAAATTTAATATATTGCGCAACGATGGATCCCTGGCTTCTCTTCGTGTTGCCACACATCAAATTTACCGTGTTCCGCACATCAAAAACGTAACACGATGTACGTGACGTCCTTGATCTTAGCGTCAAAACTATAACACGTGGTAGAATATTTCTTTTAAGCCAAAGATATTAATTATATCGCTTTTAATTATTATCGTTTATAGCACTCCATCGGCCGTAAATCAGCGTGATAATATTGGGTAAATACCTTTATTTATCATTTAAAACGCAATTAAAATCAATCCACGTGTGAAAGCATTTCTGTCAAAAAGGGGAAGACACGACTCAAAGCAATGGAAACAATGACGAAATGCAAAACTGAACGCTGATAATTGGAATCAGTGAGAACAAAGTCAAAACAAAGCGTTTCGAAATAATAGACCAAAAATATTGGGTAAATACCTTTATTTATCGTTTGAAACGCAATTAAAATCGATCCGGTAAATTCTGTGGCAAATCTGCAAAGTCACGTGGCCAATCGATCCGCTACGTCACAGACATTGTATTTACGTTTTACTTTTACTTCTATGTCTATTAAAATTATTATTTAATTATATCGCACAATTCAATTCTGCCCCTCTTCAATTTTGCGTCCATTTAATTTCGCGAATGACGTCCTGGCACGAATTAACGCGAAAATAAAAAGGTCGCGAAAATTTGTCTGTATACAGTATTTCATATCTAATGTAATCGAATGGCATAATTTGCCAAAAGCGCGACCCATCACATAAATTTGCAAATAAAAGTGAGGTGGAGATTGGTTTAGCGTCAATTCCACCAGAGGGCAGGCAACGTGGTGATAGAACTAGACTATGCAGTCCAAATCTATATTAGGACTATCAAGGACGTCTCGTTGTGCAGCGGGCGAATATTGTCACTCTTTTGGAGGAGATTGACCAGAATTCCGGGCACGGCATACGGGCACCAGCGAGGTGGTGTACTGTCCATATATGGACATGTTATTTGTGTCTATGATAGAACAGTAGACTATGCAGTCCAAATCTATGGACATGTTATTAGTGTCTAGATAGAACAGCGAGATCACACGCTCTTTTCAGTGGCGAATTTTAATATTAATGCAGCCCATACCTTATACAGCCTCATACAGTTTTTTAAAAATTCAAATCTCGTCATCCTTCCTCTCCGAACACGTTCATGCTTAATATATGTAATCTGCATGTTATTTCGCTCCAGATGATTTCACCACTGCTCCCAACTTCCCTTTATCAAGAAATGCATCTTTATTTTACAAAATGTATTTCAACCAAAATTCCCCTTTCTTACAGATGCTTGTCCTTAAATGAACAGGGCCATAACAAATTATTTAGGATTACTTAGGATGACACCTTATTGCATAAATTTCGGTAGATTTCTATGTCAACCTTAACTGATCTCTCATCCATGGTCAGCAATGGTTCTCTCCCTGGAATAAGACAAAATCCGCAAAGAAATGGATAATGTTCCAACAGATGGAGTGGTGATCAATGCCAACAGATGGAGTGGTGATCAATGCCAATACCTCCAGTCTTAATAATTTCACACCAATATCCACTTATCACGTTCTAAAGCTGGTTAGAAAGACTGCAAAGAAATGTGAGCTCCATCCAATACCCATATAGTTTGACAACTTCTTAAAAGAGACGTTGCCCCTCATTACAGTAACTCATCGGCATATGCCTCTACCAACAAATATATGAAGATAGCAGCTCTGATAGCCCCACTTCTTGAAAAATAAGAAATAATTGATAAATATATAGTTTTACAGCCATTCCTGTCATGACTTGATGGGTACCATCAGGGATCTTTTGGGCTTGATGTTCGAGGATTAAGTAAGGAGAGCATTGTTGCCCCATAGGAACCACCAATATCCAGGGGCGGATCCATGATTTTTTTACCCCGGGGGGCTCAAATGTGCTCTGAAAAAGTGTGTGTGTGTAGGGGGGGGACTCCAGTTCCCAAACGCCCCCCGCCTGGATATCTGCCACTGAATATCTGCTGTGTCCGACTCTACAACTATGGCCTCAGACCACAATTATGATGCCCCATTGAAAACCATTGTAAATGCCCCGCCTTCAAAAAATAAGAAAAATATATGTATCGACCGAGGATATTTTGAATAATATTTATCAAATGGCAAAAATATTCATCTTTCTAAAAGCAGAGTATGCACTGAGGTTGACCATTGAAATTTCCGTCAGGATTTCGTCAGAGCCACCTATCTTGAAAACAAAAGGTAGAACATGGAAACAGAGGAATGTATGAAGCTCTGGAGGTATCATTCGTGCTTCGTACATCGCCTCTAACTTAGCCCTTCTACTTCGCTATTTTCCCCCTTCTACTTCGCTACCTTCGCCTTTCTTATCTTCGCACTTCATATTCAAGTAGCCAATCAGTGAGCTATGAAGCTCTGGAGGTATCATTCGTGCTTCGTACATCGCCTCTAACTTAGCCCTTCTACTTCGCTATCTTCGCCCTTCTACTTCGCTACCTTCGCCTTTCTTATCTTCGCACTTCATATTCAAGTAGCCAATCAGTGAGCAGCTTACTGTAGTATATAAAGTTTGCTAAAGGCGAAGGGAGAAGATTAGAAGACGAGGGCCGAAAATAACAAAGTAGAAATGCGAAAATAGCGAAGTAGAAGAGCGAAAAAGCAAAGTGGAAATGCGAATACAGCGAAGTAGAAATGCGAATATGGCGAAGTAGAAGTACGAATATAGCGAAGCTTGAAAAGCGAAGTGCGAGGCACGAATGATACCTCCAGAGCTTCATAGTGAGCAGCTTACTGTAGTATATAAAGTTTGCTAAAGGCGAAGGGGGAAGTTTAGAAGACGAAGGCCGAAAATAACAAAGTAGAAATGCGAAAATAGCGAAGTAGAAGGGCGAAAAAGCAAAGTGGAAATGCGAATACAGCAAAGTAGAAATGCGAATATAGCGAAGTAGAAGTACGAATATAGCGAAGCTTAAAAAGCGAAGTGCGAGGCACGAATGATACCTCCAGAGCTTCATAGGAATGAGCCCCTTACAGCAAAGACCATAGTCCATTCAATAAGTCTCATTGCTATTTTCATAACATGGACAAAACAAGCCATCATTGTAGTATTAAATAATGCCATTTAATTGGAGCCTTCTCTTATCTTTATCTTGTTATTATCATGCATAGTAAGGGGGAGTTGGAGATTATCAAGCACAATTTTCGTATGCCCTGGTCCCACATATCAAATTGTAGATTCAGGTCTATACTCTCATAGTCCTTGACAATCTCTTTGCAGACATTTCCAAGATTTGGTAGAACATAAACATCACTGAAAACATGATCTATTCTCACAATATTGCAAATTTTCAAAAAAATACCCTCCATAACAGGACTTCTCCCTCATATCAGTCCCAACCTCCAAAGGTATAAACCTATGCACTGGATCGGTCGCAAGTCATCAGTATTCATAAAAATCTAACTGTCCCCTGATTGGTGAAAGAATATAAATAGATTATTTTGTACTGTACTGATCGGTCAGTTTATAAGTATAGGGTAATGACTACAGGGGTAGTAATTGAATGCTATCTATGTAATGCAGAATATCACTAAATAGACTGTAATGCCTTATTTCACATGTATATTTACCATGATCCTCAAAGAATTGTCTTTTACTGCAAAATTCACTAATCTGTTATAATTTAGGCATTGCCCCACGGGAATGAATAGACAAGCTGAGAACATTTAAACCAAATGGTTTAAACGAAAAAGGCAGATAAAAAGATTATTTTCCTACCCTATGCAGACAAACTATATTGAAAAATAGATTTCAATCTAGTCCAACGTCTGCCTTTCACGGCAAACATTACATGATCAAACACTGAACCATACCATTTATTTATTACCATTAAATAGGTTTAAAAAAACCCAGAAAACCAGTCATAAGAATGTACAATACAAAAACACATTAAATATGACTAAAAAAAAACATTTTTCGGCGCAATGGAGTATTCCAACTAGGCTCTAAGGGGAAATCAAGCAATCAACCCTCAGTCAAGCCGGCCAAATTCGATATACCGTTTCTCACGGTGGACTCTGGACCCCAAATGACACGCGGCCCGAGCGACGGCGCCCCGCTACCCCTAACAACAATGACAATACACAATAGTCTCCCGCAACAACAAAACCACGCATGATGGCGTCCAAACAACAGGGTTATCCCTTTTGTGACCTCTGTGGCAACATTTATACCACCAGACGGGCGCTACTACGCCACAGAAAAAACGCACACGCATCACAACCAATGCTGCATAGGTGCGTATGGTGAAGATTGGATAACCTCGAGAGACATCTAAAGAGGAACAAATTTTGTTCCCAACTAACCAAAACAGCAAGTATGTCATTGACCACCATAAAACATACACAAAACATGCCAAAAAATTGGTGTTTACAAGCTCGACAAAATCAAGATATATATACAAATATACACCCCTAATTTAATCCAAAACCAGGGAGACGGTTTGTTTTGCACAAGAAGAAACAAACCCCCACAAGAATATATGTCGCTAAGATAATCACTTCTAATTTTCAGACAATGTAATAGAAGAAAAGGAAAAAGGGAAGGTCAAAGGGAGAGAAACAGACAATGTTTCCCCCCTATTGGATCAACCTGTCCAAGACCAACCTCCCAGTCGCTTCCAGGCATCGGAAACCCTTAATGACATCCTGGAAGCCCAAAACTGGGACACAGAAAAAAACCCCCGCAGAATGGAGTAGAATTATGGAGGACCTCTGTAACATCTCCTATGAATGAACTATTCTAGACCACTGCACAAACAATATATATCTTACAAAGAAAAAATCCATATACCTTGACAACACAAGTAAACGCAGAAAAAAGAAAAAACAACAAATAAATATATATTTCCAAAAAAAGATTTCTTCTTGTCAGAGTCTTACATCCCCCACGGGGTAAAACACAATCAATCTTAAGAATTACCAATTTGCTCGAAAATTACTGCCCTTTTATAGTTTTAATAGACACACAGTAGTATAAACAAAACGATGACATGACATTGAATGAAGCAGAATTTTCTTTTATGTAAATGATGTTTGACACAAGAAATGTTCACTTGAATTTTAGTCACAATATGAAATCTTCAAATTCTACAGTAAAAATTATATACTTTGGTGAATATTACTATCAGATTGTCACAAATATGTTGGTCCAGTTTTTAAAAATTATGTAATAAATACACAGCTATGGATTGTCTCCAGTATGAATGCAAAATATGAAAAACACACACAATATGGCTTCTCTCCAGTGTGAAGCTTTATACATGATATACAATGTCATGTGATATACAATGTCATGTGATATACAATGTCATGTGATATACAATGTCATGTGAATTTAGGTCTCGTAATCCTTAAATTTTACAGGTGGTTTTGATATGCAACCAGATCTTGTGTGAACAGCTGGTGGTGAATTGACACTAGGGGGTGCTACAGCTGCACGCTGCTGCATTGGCAGGGTGCATTGGTGGGTTTGGAAGCAACCACTGACTTTTGCACTCTATTTGACACACTATCTGGCACATTTCTCACACTTGGCACATATTGCACAGGATTTGGTTCCTCCTCTTCCGGATCTCCAGCTCTGTGGAAGGGTTCTGCTGATTTCAGCAGATGGCAACCATTTTCCACTATGTAGGATCTCTGATCTGAACATGCATCCACAACACGCCCTGGTTTCCACAGACGATCCACTGCAGATCTCATGCGGATCGTGTCACCTGGCTGTAGCTTTGGAAGCGGCTTTGCATGTTGATCATAGTAGCCTTTTTGTTTGTTTCTGCACATCTCCAGATGCAACTTGATTTTCTTTGAGTCAATTTGATTTGGCTGTAGCAGTGATCTGGCTGTAGGTAGACGTGTCTGCGTCCTACGACCCATCAACCTTTGTGCTGGTGAGCCTACTGCATGATCTATGGGGGTGTTTCTCTCATCCAGTAAGGCTAGATATGGATCAGCATTTGGCTCTTGTTTGGACTTCTTCAAAAGTCTCTTAGCCGTTTGTACTGCCTTTGAAACCATAGTCCTCGGCAAACTTCTGGAATGCATTACCAGCATACTGTTTGGCATTGCCACTCACAAACTCGTCTGGGATTCCATGTCTTGCAAATGACTCTTTCACACATTTTATAACTGTTTCACTGTTGAGGTTGAACAACTCTCCCAGCTCAAAGAGTTCACTGAAGTAGTCTACTATGACAATGTAGTGGTCTCCTTCTAGCTCAAAGATGTCTGAAGCAACCTTGCTCCAGGGGCGGTCTGGAACTTCTGATGGTTGAAGTGGTTCCTTCTGTTGCTTATTTCGATATAGCAGACATATCACACATTTGCCAACCAACTCTTCAATTTGTTTTCCCATTCCCGGCCAAAACAACACATCCCTGGCCCGGAGTTTGCATTTGACCATTCCCAGGTGTGGTGTGTGAATTATTTTCAGAATGTCAGGTCTCATGGCTTCAGGTACCACAACATATTCACCTCTGAAAATGACGTCATCTACCACAGAGAGTTCATCTCTGACATCCCAGTAGGGTCTGATTGCCATGGGAACATCGTTCTTGGTCAGCGGCCATCCTGACCTTATGACATCACTTAGTTCTTGTAACACTGGGTCTGTTTTTGTGTTTTCCAGTATAACTTTCATCTTCTCTGGGCTGAAACACATAACTTCAACAGTGCAGACCATTATCTCATCATCCAGTGCCAATCTACCCTGGTACGGGAGTGAAGCTCTGCTGAGAGTGTCAGCCACTGGAATCTCTGGTCCTGGCTTGAATACCAATTGGAATGGATATGGTTGGATTTTTAGCAACATCTTTTGTAGCCTTATAGGTGCTTTGTGTATGTCTTTCTCATATATTGCTACAAGTGGCTTGTGATCTGTAATGACTTTTAGGTCATCACGTCTATAGATGAGCTTGTGGAATTTGATACAGGCAAATACTATGGCTAGCATTTCCTTTTCTATCTGAGCGTATCTGGTTTCCGCATCAGTTAACGCTCTTGACGCATAGGCAACCGGCTAGTCACCTTGGCTGAGAACCGCTCCGAGTCCTGACTGGCTTGCATCACATGTTATTTCTAGCGCAGCACTGGTCTGGATGCTAGTGTGGACTTCAACTCACCCCATGCCCTCTTCTGTGGACCCTCAAAGTAGTATTCCCCTGCAGTTTGGACTTCACGCAGGGGCTTGGTCATCTGGGACAACTTTGGAATGAATTTCCCGAGATAGGTAGCCATACCTAGAGCTCTGGCTAGTTCCTCCTTGTTCGCTGGCTCTGGCATATCTACGATAGCCCTCACCTTTTCTTCTTGGGGTTGCATCCCATGCTCACTTATGGTAGCTCCGACATAGTCAACTTCTGGTAGGGCTAACCTCAGCTTGATTAGGTTCCAGGTAAGGTTGTTCTGCCTAGAGCGAATGAGAACCATCTCAAACGATTTCATGTGATGAGACCATAGTGAACTGTCTATCAGCAGGTCGTCCATGACCGTTTCCACTCCATCCATACCACCAAATATATCTTCCATCAATCTGTGGTAGATTTCAGGTGCGCACACCAGGCCCATGAGTATACTCTTATATCGGTAATGCCCGAATGGTGTGCTCATGACGAGTAGCTTGGACGACTTTTCCGTCAGCCGTAGCTGATAGAATCCTTGATTGCAGTCCATCACAGTGAAGTACTTGTTTTTACTGAATCGTGCTGGTTGCACACATGGACTGGCGCCGTCCTTGAGCTGGATGTCATACTTCCTAACGCTGCCTAAGCCTTGGAACACATCCTTGTACTTGTACAGGAGCTCATTTGCTTCTCTCCTTTGCTCTGGGTTAGGATTTCTCTCTTCAGTGCTGGAGTCATGGCTTCTCTCTTCTGTGCTGCTATGTGTGGAGAGCTGGAAACAGGCACAGGGTCTTTCTCGACTGAGTACACTCTTTGCACTAGTCCCAGCGCCTCACAATCCTTAGCGCCGATTATGTTGGGTACCTTGTGCAGGACCTCAAAGGTGACCAGTTTCTCAGAGTCTTTGTGTCTGACGGGTAGTTCCACTTTGCCCAGGGAGCTAACTTCCGCTCCACCAAAAGCCTTCAACAGTGTTGCTTGGTTTCAGCTTCGCTCCTGTGTTTATCTCAATGTTCTCTCCTCAAGCACATTACACATGGCTCCCGTGTCCAGTAATATAGGGACTTGTGTACCACCCAGCTCAAGCTCCATGGTAAAATTTGACAGATGTCCTATGAATGGCTCCTTCTCCGTCTTGACACTGCAGACGTACAGAGAATCATGGAGATCATAGGCCAGCTCTGCTTCATAGCCATCCTCAATGTTGTTCACCTCCACATTGTGAACCTGCACCTGGCCATGGCCATGACCTCTGCCACGTGAGAACCTTCTTCCACCATGGTATGGTGAACGACCCCTACCTCCACATGACTGGTTCGCCTGATTGATTGACTTGCATTTCAAGGCATAGTGCCCATATTTGGAACACTTGTGGCACTGCCTCCCTGAGGGGATGGACACTCATCAACAGCTTCTCCCTCAATTTCTCTTCACACACTCCTGCACATATTCTATCTGCTATCAGATCTCCAAAGTCACAATGTTCTGCAAGCTCTTTGAGATCTGTGATAAAATCTATGAGATTTTCTCCATTTTTCTGTACTCTACTGTGGAATCTTGCACGACAGGTGCCAAGATGCTTTTTCGGTTCAAAATAGCCATCAAACTTTTTGATCAATTCAGATCTGCATATCTATCACCTACTGCTGTCCTTTCAAATGTATTGTACGTGATTAGATCCCATACAGTGCAATAATATTGCCACTTTTCTCTGCCTTATCATCAAGGCCTATAGCTAGCAAATAGATGTCTATCTCTTGCTTGTAGCTTCTCCATGCTGCAGCCACATTATCTGTCTTTGACTGCTTAAAATGTGGTGGGGGTTTGAATTCCATCATGAAACTTCACTTCAACACAGTTTATAAAGTTTATCTTGATCACTGGGCAGAAGTAACACATTGCCTTTGAGCCACTTACTGGTCACAATTTTGCAATACATACAGTTCTGGGGGAGAAACAAGTCTGACAAGCCTCAGAATTCAGATCAAATTACCGGTGATTGCTCAATACACAAGCAAGGTCACACGTGGTCAGAGTCAATTCCTGGCTTGCCTGGGCATTTAACCTTCTGTTTTCAATTTCACTGTGTGCTTTGGCATGTTATCTTACCCCTTTCTTGAGTTCTCAACTTCTGACACCATGTAATATACGTATCTGGTGGCATATTTACCTGGACATCTAAAATATTTATTTTTTTCAAATCCGCATCTTGTTCAGTTATATAATGTGGTATTGTCTTGCACCCAGTAGGAATCGTGGCCCAGTAGGAATTCCTAATTTGCACAAATAACTATTTTAAGATATATCAATAGCTGAGATGACTGGATGCGGCCAATATAATTACAGTGTTTATCAGTTTTATATTACATTTTATATGTTGAAAAAATGATGGATGTTATTGGCATTATTGGCAAGGATATGAACATTGGCTACAAATATTGATTGACTTGTACTTTGTAATGGAAATGTGACATCTTTGGAAATGGTCACTTCATTTTGACAAAAATATACAAAAAAGTATTGTTTTGGAATAGTATCATAATAATATGCTTGCAGGCTCACACCCAGTTATCTTCCTAGCTGCCAATCGGTAATGTACATATACCACTTCCTGCACAGATCAAATCATGTTTTTATGCACACAACTAACATTAATGCATCCTCATATTAGTATTATTACAATAGTCCTACATTCATTAAGTCCATTGTTAATATAGCCTAAACCTCCTCATTCAGGTTCCTGAAATTTGGATTCATGACTCCAAATTATGACATTCCTACTTATTTGCACAATGTAGGAATTCCTACTTTGTCTCGCACAATGTAGGAATTATTCCTACATTGTGTAAGATTCCTACTTTGCGCATGACAGTATTAAAATACCGTCAATATTTTATTGTGAGTGATTATAGGTTATTTGCAGAATGCAAGAATAATCTTGGCCCAGAAAGTTTATTTTGATGAATTTCATATTTACAAGTGCCTTTGGCTGGGAAATGATGCCGTCTCTCACTGTTGTAGCTATCTCTCACTTATGCAGCTGTCTCTATAGCTAACTTCTGCAGCTATCTCTCACTGCCAGAACTGTCTCTCACTGTTGTAACTACTGTATACAGACAAATTTTCGCGACCTTTTTATTTTCGCGTTAATTCGCGCCAGGACGTCATTCGGGAAATTAAATGGACGCGAAATTGAAGAGGGGACAGTGGAAACAAAGACGAATTGCAAAACTGTGAACGCTGATAATTGGAACCAGTGAAAACAAAGTCAGAACAAAGCGTTTCGAAATAATAGACATCGGACGTATTTACCCCTCTCCCGCCTTTCAAAATGGGATCTTGAGAAATTGACAGAAATGCTCTCACCCGTGGATCGATTTTAATTGCGTTTTAAATGATAAATAAAGGTATTTACCCAATATTATCACAAATTGGCTTTGCAGGTCAAGAACAGAACAAAACCATCCATTATTGCGCAATATATTAATATATCAATGCGAGTTAATAACTGTTACAATCATTTTCGCGCTAAAAACAAGAGCCTCTTCCCGTCACTTCCGCCTTTCAAAATTGCGACCACGTGTTGCGTTGAGTTGTGTCTTCCCTTTTTGACAGAAATGCCTTCACACGTGGATCGATTTTAATTGCGTTTTAAATGATAAATAAAGGTATTTACCCAATATTATCACAAATTATGCTTCGCAGGTCGAGAATTTATCCATGAAGTAAAACGTTAATATCATGTACGTGACGTCGCGGTAATTCATGTCCGCAACACGAGGAGAAGCCAGGGATCCATCATTGCGCAATATATTAATATTTCAATGCGTGTTGATAGACTCCAATTGTTTTTGCGCCAAAAATAAGAGCTTGTCCCCGTCACTCCCGCTTTTTAACATGACGACCTCATATTGCGTAATGCATGTTAAATGGATGAATGGATTTGTTCTGCAATTGTTCTCGACCTGCAAAGCGTAATTTGTGATAATACTATGTACTAGAAATCCAAAATTCGCGAAAATAAAACGGCGCGAACCTGTCGAAAACGGCGATGGCGCGAAAATAACTAGGCGCAAATTTTTCTCTGTATACAGTATCTTTGTACAACTATTTCACTGATACAGCTGTCTCACACATGTGCAGCAATCACTAACCTATGCAGCTGTCTTTCACATGTGCAGCTATCTCTGTTGTAACTGTTTCTCACTGTTGTAACTATATCTCCTTGTGCAGCTATCTCTCACAAATGCAGATGTTTATCTCTCACATTTGTAACTGTCTCTCACTGTGTGTAACAGCTGTCTCACTTATGTAGCTGTCTCTCACTTGTGCAGCTATTTCTCACTTATGCAGCTATCTCTCACTTATGCAGCTGTCTCTCACTTGTGCAGCTATCTCTCACTGTTGTAACTGTCTCACACTATTTGTAACAGCTGTCTCACAACACATATGCACCTGTCTCATTTGTACAGTTCTCACTTATGCACAGGCCTTGACATAAAGAGAAAAATGTTGGTTGGCCAGTTAGGCCATCAAAGCATGAGATGTGGTGGCCCAAAGTTTCTTAGGATAATAGGATGTGTGATATACCGTATTATCCCTAATTGCTGCCCTGGGGGCTGAAACATTGGCTGTACACGATTGGGTCCGGCAAGTTAGCCCGGGTTATCCCGTTTCTCCACGATTGAGCTGGCGGGTTCCAGTGGCGGAAGGCGGCGGTCGCCGACCTCCGCCTTCTGAATACCCTCGGCGAATTCGGCGGGACAAAATGGAGGATCCGGCGATCTGTCACTCTCGCCACCGGCTAGACGGCGGGTGCCGACCGTGTACAGCCATTGACACCGAAATCCACCGACCTGCCCGCCTATACACAATCGTGTGCAAAGTGGCACTTTCCGCCGGACCAATCGTGTGTAAGCGGCTTTTGCCGGCAGGCAAAACCACCGCCCAATCGTGTGTAACCGGCGATATCTGGCGGTTTGCGGCAGATTTGGCGGAAACCGCCAGCTTCAATCGTGTGCAGGGTCGGCGGATTTCAATTGTGTGTACCCATTGATTGACATTGGTTGTACACGATTGGCACCTGCAGTCTAGCAGGCGGTGAGAGTGGCAGATCGCCAGATCCTGCATTTTGTCCTGCCGAATTCGCCAAGGGTATTCAGAGGGCGGAGGTCGGCATCAGCCGCCTTCCGCCACCGGCAACCGCCGGCTCAATCGTTGAGAAACGGGATAACCCGGGTTAACTAACAGAATCCAATCGTGTGGAGCAATAAATATTGATTCTCCTTGAAGTTTGATTCAGACGGAACCCTTTTTTTATTTTGCAAATGCGCGAGCTTGATTTTCCATTTATTTTGACTAGAATCCACAAAATTGAGCAAACTTTTTTTTTTAATATTAAAATTCCATGAGGAATTTAAATATGTTGGTTTTGTACTGCTCTGTACAATATTTGTTATCGTAAATGATCATTAATCGGGACAATGCTGTCAGGAAGACATGACACCTGAGAGCCTCAGAGCCACAATTTCAGATGACACAAAGGGTTACAAACAATCCTCCTTCAAAGCTTGAGCTGGGAAATGATGACAGAAAAAGCCATTGATCATAAAATTGGTCAAAAATTCAAATGATTTTGGATGACAATGGTGTGAAAGCGTATGCTGGTCTGACTGAAGTGACATGACCAACTCGTCACCTTGGTGTGACTGCCTCGAGCACATCAAAGACAATAAAGTTTTGTTTATCTTGATGTCATATTTTCATAAAGTTCTCTATTATTTTCATATTGTCTCACTGATTTCAAAACTGTTTTTTGTTTATTGAAAAGTGGTGTAGTTTTTAAGATGATATCTTCAAAATAGCGATTTATTTTTATCGCCTGTCAGTTATCGACTCACACACAATTCACAGTGCCACCTATGTGCGAGCGATAATTGGGGACTGGGGAAGGAGAATAGTATGCTATTCAGTTCGCCGATCTTTCACCTATTATCGCTCAAACGCTAGAGAGCACCTTCTTTTCACCACTTCCGGGAGTAATGTTTGTTGCGGTCAATTATACATATTTTCGCCCATGTAAACAAGGCCTTTAAACTGTGTTTTCAAGTAAAATAATCACCAAGAGACATTTATAATACATGCAAACTATGAATAATAGTTTGTTTTCGCAACTGGACATACAAAAATGTTTTAATGTCGAACATTTCCCCATTGAATATGCATTTGAAATATTCTCTGTTTTGTTCAACGACTTAAATTCAATATGGCGGCTAGTAAGCAGGAAGTTCATGTTCTGCACATGCTCAGTTCAAAGAACAGCAGAAGGGTTGTGAACTGTATACCTCAGTGATGTGTGGATCGACGAGATTTCCAATGAATACAACCATGCCGGATCCGTCTTGGCAGATCCAGGCTGTGCAAACTATTTTCCATCGGCCATCTTTGATGGCTGTACTAGACTGGTCGCCCACAGAGTGTCGAGAACATTGTGGATACACAGAGGGCGGCAACCAGTCTATGGCTATATGCACTATTTTCGGGTCACGTGACGGGATCAAATGAGGTGGTGTATTCATGCGCTTTGTTTACAATTGTAAAAATAAAGTGATAAAACGTTTTTAATGATAAATATCTTGTTTCATGTAACATTTTAAACAAGAAAAAGTGGTGCTCCACATGTAACACGGATGAGAAAATAAAATTAACACAAAATGAAACAATCATTGCAAAATGGAACAATCATTGCAAACTGATGTGTATTTTCAGTCTCGATTACGCAAGTTGCTCTATTATCGCTCAGGCCGTATTGCAAATCATCGTTCATACTTTTGCATGTCATTTCTGTTCTAATTGTCCGATTTACACCAAATTTGAACTAAACTTACTGCAAATTCCTTGTTCTAGCGACTGGGAAGCATTTCCAAGCGATTTAAAGGGAAAATTTTATGCAACGATGAGTGTACACGACGACATCGTTTTGAACATTCTGCTTTGTTTACGTCACACACTTTTACTTTTATACCTCAGTGATGCGCGTATTTATGCGATTTCGAATGAATACGCGCATGCCGATTATTTGTAAAATATTGATTAGTTGGAACTATTTTGCGTCGGCCATCTTTAGACTGGTCCCCCATCGAGTGTCAAGAACATCGTGTATATACACAGATGGCGGCAACCAGTCTATGGCTGTACGCGCCATTTTCGGGTCACGTGACGGGGTCAAATGAGGTGCGCTTTGTTTACAAATGTTTGTAACGATAAATATCTTGTTTCATGTATCATTTTTTTAAAATACAGTAGTTGTCTGAGGTATAAAAACAAAACATACACTCGTCGGTCAGCTGTGTGAGCGGATTCAGTTCGTTGGTGATGGCGGACGGATACCCTTCGCCTTCGGCTCAGGGTATCCGTCCGCAATCACCAACTCACTGAATCCGCTCACCCAGCTTCCCGACTCGGTATGTTTTGTTATAGTATTCATACGCCCAATACTAGACTGGTCCCCTACCGAGTGTCAAGAACAGAGGGCGGCACCAGTCTAATCTATTGCATGCACACGACGAACACTCCACAGTGGCGTCAGTTGCTTTAACAATAATGACCACAGAAAAAACCAAATCACAAACCACAGGAAATGAATACGCATTTCCCATGATCGTACCGATCACAGAATAACACTGATAGTTCCTTTTTTTGACACTCATTGCCGACAGACACTCATTGCCTGTCGGCAATGAGTGTCAAAAAGGAACTATCCGTGTTACAAAAAAATACAGTAGTTTTCTAAGGTATTCTCGACCGGGAGTATCCGGGTCACTCAGGGCATCACGTGATCTCACAGCTTGGCAACCAGAGCGCGAGCCACTGGCCGCTGAAAACAAACGCGTAGCAACCATTGACAAGAAACGGCAGTGAACCTTCAAAATTTACGTTTTCAGTGATATCTTTGCAATGCTTCAAGATATCAACAAAAAGTAAAGAGATTTAGAATCTGTGGACCAAGACGCTTCCATTGACATGATTGACATGATAATCAAAATTTCTTTGTTTATTTATCATTTAAAACGTAATTAAAATCGATCCACGTGTGAAGGCATTTCTGTCATAAAGGGAAGACACGACTCAAAGCAGTGGAAACAAATGCTAGGAGGGTCCACAGGCTGCTGCTCGCTCGCGGGACACTGACTCCCCAGCTTAAATTTATTGAAAACTTAGCTGCATGTAGTTTCTCCCATGAGATTCAAAATTTGTTCAAATATTTTTAGATTTGCAAATGGTGATAACAAGAAGTGTTCTGAGATATCTGTGAAGAAAATATAATGCTTACTTATTTTTTTACAAATATATGTGGCATTAAAGTTTGACAAATTTGCCCTTTTATGCCTCTATCTTGCCTCCCGTGGTACTGAGGCCAGTCTCAACCCTGCTCTCTTCTATATTGAATCGCCAAAATGCTATTGCTCTGATTGACCTCATTCCAAGTGCAGTGAAAAGTAGAGACTTCTGTCTTCACAGGGGTGGGTTGTTGTAAGATTTATTTTAATTATTTCACTTTATACTTTTGCTATAAATAGTTTGAGCCTGATTCTAATATGGATTGGAAAATCACATTTCTTGCAACAACCTACCATTTGAAAGCATATTTTCTTGTTAACTGGATTTAAATTCATTTTATGAAATGAATGGACATCCCTGTTGGCGATTTTGCTTTGAAAACTTCATGCTGCCATCTGTTGCTCAAGGACTATCTCCATATTTGGGTTTTGACTCTAAACCGGCCCCTTGAAAAACTGTATGCACAAGTGAATGACTGACCTAGTTACTGAATGAGGAGAGTCTCAGTGTTCCAGATGCCAGGAATCAAAACAACTCAGCTTGCAGTAATCTTTCAAAGTTAGCATGTTTTATGAAGATATTCAGTCATATTTACCTCAGAACAACATGAATATTCATTGTTAACATAAAGTCAACATGTCTAACATTGATGTATGAGGGAACTTATCAGTACAAAGACGAAATGGAGGTTTAAAGAGAGGACCATTGTCAGTGTGAACACAGTGTCAGTGAGGTAAGTTAATTTTTTTTAATCATACATCAGCCTTTCAGAAAAAAAAATCGGCCAATTGTTTACAGTATTTAGAGGATAAAAGGGAAGATCACACTTATCATGGTGATAGTGCCTTTTCTTGGCTTTCTTTTGGTGGTAAAATTATTAAAAACGGATGAATATTTTTGAAGTTATGAGTATAAATAAATGTCTTGAGAAGATTTTGGAGAAATTGACAACTTAGTTTCATATGTTCTGACTTGTATATCGCTTAAATAGAACCCCAATATGAAGATTTCATCTTTGTTTTCTATACAAAATCATTATTTTTTATATTATATTTGTTTGCAAAAAAAGTATTTAAAAAAATCAATTATATACAGCCCAGCCTTTAAAATTTCATCAAAGAGGGTCAAATCATAAATTTCACTGATACCAATTATCAGCATTCACAGTTTTGCGATTCAAAGTCCTTGTGATTTAAGGCCAAACCAGTGATCAAAGGGTTTAATGTCACTTTTTCCATATCTCGGCCTTTAAGTTAAGGGGGATTCCATGCAGCCTTTGAGTCATGTCTTCCCTTTTGGACAGAAAGGTTTTCACATGCATAAGATATTTTTCAAATAAATAGTTAAATGATAATGGAGGCCATGTGGCCAACTTACTCGAAGTTTAAAATATATAGTTAAATCTTAAAATCATCAAGCTTTGTAGTTTCATTTAAAAATTGTTCAAATAGAACCCCAGCAATTGGATTTCTGTTAAAAAATATTATTTCTGATAATTTCCAAGTTTGCAAAAAAATAATTCTATATTTTCTCAGAGACATTTAAAACGTGTTTAGATATCTCTGATGTTCTGGCACGCATATCCATTAAATAAAACTCCAATATGACAATTTCATTATGTGTTTTCTGGCTTAAATCATTATTTTTTTTACATGTACTACAATTTACCATTTGTATTAATTCTAATTTGTATTTTACAGGTGCTGGACTGCGATGCCAACAGTCCATTGACAGTTCAGCAGTCCACTGACCCATCAAGGTCATGTGGGCCACTGACAGTTCAGTGTTGATGGGTCCACAAAGGCTTCAATATCCACTGACAGGTTGGCTGCCTCCTGACAGGTACATATCAAGGCTGTGTGGAAACCTGAGAGTTCATTATTGCAAGCTGTCTCAACAAAGCTTTAACACCCATTTGTTGACAAATATTACAATTTAAGATTAAAAATGATTCACGAAAGTGCTCTTCTATATTTTTTCAGAGTAATTTTTCATAATGTAATAATATATGTTGTGCCAAGGTGCTTTTTGAATAGGTGACTAGTCACACGTAAGAAATGCAAGATCCAATGTTAGTTTTGAAATAAATGGTTTCTACATTTTAAGGGACGAAAAGATATTATTGGTGTTCTTTAGTTACAATTAAAAATATATTCAAACTTGTAGAAAATGAAGGAAAATATATTATGAAAATGAAAATGTTTAAATTAACCATCATTTGACAAAAATCTGAACCATCATCTATTTTTTAATGTATTATATGGATTAAGAAATGATCATGCATATTGATCTGTGATTGAAATGGTTATTTTAAGATATACCCATTTATAATTATTGGAGCCAATTTTTTCAAATATGATTTAACAGCATAACAAACAAATCAACTGTAGGGGAAAAGATTATCAGGCTTTAACCTGGGTGTGATCAATTCCTACTTAAGAAAAGTTCAACTTTAAACCCAAGCCCCAACCATGTACATCAACAAGAAAAATAATGCCAATAATTAGAGATGATAGGTTCATTCTGTTGAAATATGAAAATATTTGGGATGTTAGCTTATTTTTATTTATTTTAATTAGGAATCTGTAACTGAAATAAGAAAGTAAAATAATGCAATATGACTTTAATACAATTAGTTTTTGTCAAGAAACATATTTGGATTTTTATTTTTGGAGAAAAAAATTATTTGTTGTTGACTTTGCCGATTTTGCGGATTTTTTTTCCCATATTGTTGAGATAAAAGTTATTGTATCAAAAATGATTTTACCAGTAAAGCTTTTCTATTCTTTTATATCCATTTGGGGATTCCAAATGTGATTCTTTAAAAAAAAAGTTTATGTGATTATCATTATTAGTTCTAATGTTATGGCAATTTTTGTAAAATATTTTGCTATTTTTTCAGTTTTTTGGTACCGTTCCGTAAAAAAACTAAGTCCAAACACCTTTTTTCTTAAGTTTGACATTCAATATAAAGCAAGAATTGATTCTGGACTCTACAATTCTTAATGGAATATCTTTATATAGTAGAAAAGCTTTGAATAAATGAAATAGAAGTCTTATAACATATGAAATTTGACTATTCCATCCCTGTAAACTTTGCTATTTGGCTGCTTTTTCTCCCTGTATAAGCCGGCGTCCCAAAAAAGCCCCAATTTAAGGGTGGAAAAATGACCATAGAATGAAAACTGTTACTCCGATTTTGGTAAATGAGACCTTGTTTAATTCGTCTTATCAAGCTGGATCCAATGAGCTATTAAAATCAACATTTAAATGACTTTGAAAAATCCATGACTTCCCCTACAAATGCCACAAAACTGTGAAGGCTGATAATTGGTATCAGTGAAATTTTACATTGTAGGTCTATTACGCTTTACTTTGTGGAGAAAATCTTGACTTGCGAAGCATAATTTGTGATAATATTGGGTAAATACCTTTATTTATCATTTAAAATGCAATTAAAATGGATCCACGTGTGAAAGCATTTCTGTCAAAAAGGGAAGACACGACTCAAAGCAGTGGGAAACAATGGCTAAATGCCCCTGAATATTAATACTGTGAACGCTGATTTTCACACCAGTGAATGGGAAGACATCAAAGGCTGTATAGAATTGAATTGTGGGATTAAATAATAATTTTGATATTAAATAAAAGGGGAGCCGAGAATATGATTTGCACACAATAGCTCAATTTTGAGTTGTCAATGATGTAAATCGGCCAAGAACTGACTGAGCAGCGCCAATGTGTATATAAATGTAACAAGCTGAACTCCCGCACGTGCACATTGTGACAAAATCGGGGTCAATGGGTGCAATTTTCATAACAATTTAATTCATGGCATTTTAAATGATAAATAAAGGTATTTACCCAATATCATCACGGGGATTTACGGCATATCGAGTGCTACAAACGATAATAAATAAAAGCGATATAATTATAATACCTTTGCCTTATAGAGCTAACAGTAACAACCATAGGATTGGCTGATAATTATAAAATTGTATTGTATATATAAAACATATGGAACAATGGACTTTTTGACATAAAATTGTTTATATGAATGGTAAAACTGAATTCTTATCAAAATTGCACCCATTGACCCCGATTGCGTCACAATGTGCACGTGTATGAGAACCAGCTTCTCACAAAAAGATAAACATAGGCACTACTCTGTCAATTCTTGACCGACATTCTTCCCTGAGAACTCAAAATTTAGCTTTTGAGCTCTTCTCTTCAAATATGTAAGTCTGATGTACGATATATTAATTTTCGTCTTTCAGCATTGAAGAGAGAAGAGTGCGCGAAGGCTATGGTTGTTCATATTGTTTGTGCAAAGACGTGACTCAGACTTGTCAATCTTGTCAGGATAGAACATACGCACATCGCTTTATAAGATAAAGTAATGACAAGTTTCACTGATGGATATACCCCACCATAGCACACATATAGATAACTGTTCATTTATTTATTGATTATTTATTTATTGACAAAGACCAAAATGCGTGAAATTGACGACGACCTCGTGTTGCAATAGGTGTGTTCACTTTGTTTTCAGCGGCTCCCTGGTCGCGAGGGAAGTCACGTGACCCGTGACGTTGCACCAAGGTAGGGAATAAAAACAAAACAATTCGAGTCTGGGAATCTGTGTGAGCGGATCCAGTGAGTTGGGGATGGCGGATCCGTCCGCCATCCCCAACTCACTGGATCCGCTCACACAGATTCCCAGACTCGGGATGTTTTGTTATAGAATCATGCTGATCAAACTTTTCAACAAAAACAGGCATTTTTTGTCTGAATGTCAGGTTTTAATCTGTCACCAGCGTCATATTGAACAGCCATGTTTTTCATTGAATATCAAAAATTCACAAAATCCGCAACTTTCGGCGCAAGTTGGATTACTTACCAAGTTAAGCGAAGATTTGTCTTATTTATAACACAATGAAAACTATGAAGCTCTGGGGGTATCATTTGTGCCTCATAGAATATCGAGATTCATAGAAAACGATTTTAACTTTCGTAAAGTTATTAAATAGGCGATAATACATTACCCTATGGGCGCGGCCATATTGTATTCCAGGCGCAATGCATGACGGTAATCTCCACAAATGTTCTTATCCAATCAAATTGCGCCATTCAAGTACAAACTTTAAATTCGACGTTGACGGCACTCGGTGCATGTTTGGGGAATCTTTATCGGAATTTTGAGGGAAAATCATATACAAATGACAGAAAATGGCTAATTCTCGGTAAGTAATAATTACTGTTTTGTATACCACTCTTTTGTTAAACTAATACAGTGTGTTAAGTTAAAGATGAGCAAGACGATGTCGAATTGAAAATGTTTCAAGTTGGTAAACAGTTGGCTCGACTGCGCCCATTGAACTTTTGAAAACATTCACATAAAATTGAATATTTCCACATCTCAGTCAGTCTCAGTTGCTGCATTATAACAGTTCTTGCTAATGATTTGGTCTCCTCGCAGTTTACTTGAACACATTCTGTAATAATGATAACGATGGGCGCTGCCCAATTCGAGATTGTCACCATTTGACAAACAGACAGTGAAGTCTGAAATCCCAATCTGAAGACAAATCAAATCTGCAAAGTTACACCTTCTCAGTCAATTTCGTTCTTGTCTTATTTATTTAAAGAGATCACTTCCAGATAACTAAAAATTGAGCTTGGAATGGGGGTGTGTGGGGTTGCTTACAATTTTATTTTGTTTGTATAGATTGGTCCATTTTGTTTGTATAGATTGATCCTTTGATGTTGATCATGCCTAATAATATAATATATTTATACACTGTACTCATTGTTTGATATGTTTGTATGTGTAACCTGATCAGCTCTTTTAAATTGAATTCCTAATCCAGAGAATCAACTCATATAGACTTAAAAATACATTGAGTTTTTTTGGTAAACATTTCTATGATCCCTGCTCAGGATGGGCTGAGGATGAGGAGGCAATAATCAACTAGAAATGAGGAAACATGTTTAGTGCAATACTTATCATTTAACCAGATTTTCAATTCCCCTTGAAATGCAAGAGATCATCTTACTTTGTAGACGCGAGGAACTGAAAGCTCATATCGGCCATACCTTGGACTCTGCCTTGACGCGACTCACCAACATCTGGGATGATATCGGCATCATACCAGAACAACGCCAGGAACGCACAGACGTTGTGCTCCTCCACATTACTAACCTGCTCGATGAAATGGTCCGAGAAGAAAACACCTTGAAAACCAAACTGTTAGCAAATGTTGATAAATATGGAGAAGAGCTACTGAGGCTGTGCAATGAACTGCTGCTTCCACCACATGAGGTAGGCTTCACCATGTTCTGTCCCCTGCCACATTGTAGCTGTAAACCTATTATATGAACAATACACAAAGGTGAACATTCCATAGATGGAATCATGCTTGTAAAATTATGAAATTATTGCTGTTTGAAATATATGACCTCTTTAAACGTTAGTAAAGGTATGAAATGAAATACATGCATGAAGATTTTCAGAGTGCTATTTGTGTTGGGTTAATTTAAAGCTACTTATTTGCATGTAGATTGGAATATCTGGTTGCTATCTCATTGGAATGATATTAAAACATTTAAAAAATAGATATTTTCCAAATTTTATTTTATTATATAATAATATTTTAAAATTCCATAGTATTCATAAATATGAAATAATCACTTTGAAGCTTGAACAACCTTATGCACATTATCAATATTTCGCAAGTGAATCTCTTTCTTAAATGAAAGACTTTACTTAGTTCTATATATTATGGAAAATGCCTTCCTTTCCTGAAGAATAATACTCAAATTTCTAAGTACTGCTGTGTATCGGTTTGTGACAGGATATTTTCGTGACATCATCAATATCAACATTTTTCTGAATGGATATTATTGTGCATTTGTAAGACCACAATTCTTTTGGGAGATTATTTAAATTTATTTCTTTAGACAATGAGCATTTATGGGTGCATTCAGTAATGTAAGGGACTTTGCCACGGTGGTTGTTCACACTTCTCCAATTGTAAAGTCTGACTCAAAGCCTCTTTTTTCCTTCTCCACATGGTACTTATATTTGGAAATAAATGCATGCAGGCTCAGTGGCAATTGACATAATCCAAACAATGGCAAGATGTGCTCAAAACACATTATTCAATGGTACCCATAAACTGTTATCCCTCATGACAACCGTGAATGGTTTTTTTCGCTGACTATTTTGTGCTTTTATTGCAACAAGAAATTAAACAATCAGGAAATTTCCATAACTGCACAAAAATAGCGAAATACATGAAAATATACTGCTCATGAAAATATCTTGATTTGTGGCACACATGTTTTTCTTGACATAAATTTTAACAGTATTATATTTTTATCAAAATTGATACAAAGGTGTAAGGAAGTATGCCAATTTTTGTAAGGAAGTATGGTGGCAAAATGAAACATCCTTTACCACTTTTGCACAGTTATGTTGGGGAACAAAATGGACTAAATGAGAGGAGATTTGGTCATAATCGTTTCTGTTTACTATAGGAAAGTGATTGAGTCTTCATATAAAATACAAATGACAGATACCAAACCATGCATTCTTTGTCTGATGGTAATAAGTAGTTCATGGTTTGTTGTAAACCATATTTGTGTGTCCTTCTGTGGCTTATCTTGAACTGTTGAAAAATAGATTGCTCCATTAAAGATATTAAACTTGTATTAATGCTACAATTTGGTGTATTGAAAGCTTATGAACATCATGACAAATTAAAATTATACATGTATAGGGTAATAAAATAAGTTATTATAAGACGTAGAAGTTACACTCCCAGCAGAGGTCTGTCTGAGCCAGGTAAACACAGGTAGCATGAACTTTGTTTGACCTCAAATTAGGGTTGGACTGTTTGACGTAATTCTGGCACTATTTAAAGGACAAAACATCTCATGACGTTGTTACTGTATTGCCATACTTTTACCTTTCACATGGTTGTCACGGGTCAGGGGAAACAATTTTTTTCAGACAGGGAATTGTCAGGAAATTTAAAGATTTGTCAGGGAAAACTGAGTTTTGTCAGGGAGAAATTAAATATGACTTCATATTGCAAAGTGTATCATTTTGGATTAATTTCATCTGATATTCAGGCTTCCCACTGGTCACTGAAACTCAAAAGGGTTGAAAAAGCCCTAAGATATAATCATTTTAATCAGAATTTGCAAAAGGGTGAAAGGCTTGGTGACCCTTGCCTTCTGAGCTGATTCCAGGCAGGTAAATGGTGGTGTCGTATCAAAACCCACTATTATTTTTATGTGAGATAGTTTCCACATCACATCAAGGATGGTTGTTTAATTATACTTTATTCAGGGTTGGCACGTTTCTTCCGCTAGGCGGAAAAAACCGGACGAAAGGGCGGAAAAAACCGTCCCGGAAGAAACAGGTTTCTTCCGCTTAAAGCGGAAGAAACTGGAAGAAACTGGAAGAAACTAGAAATAATTGGATTAAAGTTGAAATATTTACTAAAATGACTGTAAAATGGGTTTAGAATGCTAAGGAACAACTTTATTCAAATGGTCACACATGGGGGGGTTGGGGGTATGAATGTATATGCAGGCTTACTGGATGGAAGAAACTTATCCTCCCGGAAGAAACTGGAAATAAATGGAAGAAAGTGGAAATATTTCATAAAATGATTGTAGAATTGGTTTAGAATGCTAAGGAATGACTTAATTATATAAATGGAATACTATACATACATGAAACATATTCAAATTGTTACTCATGGGGGGTGGGGGCATGAATGTTTAGGCATGCTAGCTATGGATGGAAGAAACTAATATCTTACAGAACTTACAGAAGAAACTTATCACTGCTTTTTAAAACTGGTTTACTTTTAAGGTGTATTATACTATAGATTGTTTTAAGTATAAATCATTGCTTTATTCTTTGTATGCCTGTTGTTGTCTTTGTGTGCCCATCCTGGAAGAAATAGGTTTCGTCCGCTTAAAGTGGAAGAAACTGGAAGAAACTGGAAATAATTGGAAGAAACTGGAAATGGTCAATAAAATGACTATAAATTGGTTTAGAATGCTAAGGATTATATAAATGGAATACTATTCAAATGGTCACTATTGGGGGAGGTGGTATGAATGTTTATGCATGCTAGCTGTGGCTGGAAGAAACTGAAATCCTATATAGGGAAGAAACTTATCACTGCTTTTTAAAATTAGCTTAATATATAATGTGTCTTATACTATATATTATATTTTTTTTTATTTTAATTATAAATCATTGCTTTATTCTTAGATAAATCATTAATACACAATACTACAAGTCATATGGGCAAAAAGGTAACCATATACACAAATCATTTCTTCCAAGTTTGTTCTCCTGTCCTGGAAGAAACAGGTTTCTTCTGGAAGAAACCCAAACCTGCCTGAAACATACTTATGTATCATGTATGCTCCACAACAAACAAAATAATTTTAACAAATTAACAATGTTTATCCACTTTCTTCCATGTTTCATCCAAGTTTCTTCCAGTTTCATCCAAGTTTCTTCCGGTTTCTTCCAGTTTCTTCCGGAAGAAAGTGGAAGAAACCGGACGAAATAGGTTTCTTCCACGTTTCTTCCGCTGTCCCGGAAGAAACAGGTTTCTTCCGGAAGAAACCCAACCCTGACTTTATTTGACTGCATTATTGTGCATGCTCACCAGTCCAAGCAATCTGCCATGTGGCCACTTTTGATTACTGGGGTAATCAAAATGATCTGAAATAACATTAATGTGAGCATTTTGTTTTCGGTCACTAGTGATAGCATAGTAAATAGTAAATAATAACATACTGAACCTGTCCTTCTGAAACTAGGAATATTACAACAATTGGAACTTTTAACATATTCCTAATAAAGTAGTGTAGTATATTTCTTGGAGAAAATAAAACAAAAATTTACCCTTTTCATATCATTTTATAGTAATGATGATAAAGACAAACTGTGGGAGGAATAGTGGGCTGTAAGGGGAGGTTGTCACTGAAAAGTTTTGTCAGGGGAATGTCGGGATTTTGCAATAGGTCTTCTGTGGAAATCATGTTTTAGTGCCTCTATGATAACATTCCACATGAAAGTGATGCAAAGAAAGAAGTGTGTTTTTATAAGTAAGCTATAAATTTGGGTCTTGATCAAGTAGATTGCATCAATCAAAAAGTTAAAAGACATGAAAGACAAAGACAAATCAATAAGTGAATTTTTAAAATTTTTTGCAAAATTTGTGCTTAATCTTTTAAAGAAAACCATAAAGATATATATTTGATCAGATTTACAAGATATTGTCACCAACATTTAGAAATTAATGGTTATTGGATAGAATGATCTTTTTCGAGATATTTGCAGACATTTTCACGAAATGATCACTGCTAAATGTTACTAAAAAGCTATAGTCAGCACGGCTGTAAGACCATTGGCCTATGCTATGAATAAATCGCAGGAAAATGCTGCCAAATGGTTGTGACTCAAAGTTTCAGAGAAAATAAACTTTGTGCCATGGTTTATGATAAATAAATAACTACAATTTGTACAAAATGAAATGTAAGCAAGGCAACAAATTTCTTCTGTGGCTATTTCTTCCCAGCTTTACCTAATGCAGACTTCATATATTGCTTTTGTCCTGTCCTTTTGATTCTGTTATGTATGTTTTTGGATATGTAATTTTTCCAAACATTTTTCAGCCTGATGAAGGAATGACAATTTTGCAATTGGAAAAGAATCTTAGAACCCGAGTGGATGCGATGTCAAAGGAGAAACACGACCGACTTAAGAAGCTAAAGAAGATGAGGGAGACTGATCAGCATTTATGTGATATCATGTGTACAACGCCATATTACGTGCCTTCAGGCATTGTGCCCAGCAAGGAGCAGCTTGAAGGCCTGGACAAACACATCCGCCATTTGACAGATGAAAAGGTAAATATTTTTAGTAGTTTTTAAAAGTTGTTGAGATTTGTGTAACTTATTTATTTAATCCAAGCCAGAAAAAGTCTTAAAAGAGTTCAATTATTTTCTGTAATTTTCAACTGTTTAACGTTAGGGGGAACAGAGACACTTCATGCAGAGGATCACAACTGTATGAAATGTGTTGTTGACTGTTGCTAAGATACCAAAAGTGCATGACGTCACTATTTCATTGATAAATAGCCACACCACCATTATGACATCATTGATCCTTCAACTGCATGAAATAGTGCACCATCAAAACCAACTAAATAAATACCATATATTGGCTCAGATGGGATCAATGCTTATTAATACACATGAAAACATCATGTATTGATCTTTTATGACTAATCCATTAGCCAGTAGTTGCTGCATTAGACCTCATCACTGCCCAGTGATACAAAATTAGAAGTAAATTAAACTTCATATTTCTGAAAATTTCCCACGCTTTTTATGACAAAATTGAGAAGTTTTGCAAGTTTAATTACCAAAATTTAAGAACAGGTTTACTCCAAATATTATTCTATTTAGTTTAAATAGATGGAATTTTGATTAATGGTCTATATTTTGAGATACCTAACTTTCTTCAAACTCAAGTCAAAAATTACCAAATGATGTCAAGAATTTGCATTTATTTGAATCATTTTATTTACAAAAACACAAATTACTTAAATTATAAGACATCTTTTAAAAATCTGTCTATTTAAACTAAATAACATCATTCTAGCTAAAGATCGATGTCTTAGTTCTGCAGATTGTTAGTGTAGATATTCCCAAAAATGTTTTTCAAGTAAGCTCTATCCCTTCTTAAATTGTTACAAAAAAACCATCATTGAACTGATTTTTGCTTCAACTTTAAATCTAAAATGATTAAAAATGATAAAATTTTAAAAACAAATTAAAAATCAAATCAAAAGAAAAATCAATCTTGAAGGATTTGATACATTAAAGGCTGAAATCCGTTTTGTAGTTATTTTCATACAAAGCAATTATCTTGGACCATGTCATTTTTTGTGGTTTAAATGACGTTTTTTGGCGGGGAAAAAAAGAACTTTAGAAGACACTGTTCCCCCTAACGTTAACATTTTTAGCATCTTAAAACTCTGGGCGACTTATGCTATTTTCATTATCTTCTTTGTGAAATATCAATCCAATGCAAAGAGTACTGTGAATTTTATGCTCTTGATGATATTTAACAAGAATTCTGACAATATTCAATTCCATTTTTTCAGGAACGACGACATAATATCTTCAAGAAAACCAAGGAAAATATAATTAAGTTAATGGAGGATTTAGAGCAGTGTCCGGAAACATCATTCCAGAGAGACATAGTGTGTGAGGAGGAGGAGTCCTTCCTGCTATCTGCCGACAACATGGCCGCCCTCAAACATCTCCATGACGAGGTAGCAATACACATAGGCTTATATACTGATACCTTGATGCACTTAATACAACATGGCCGCCCTCAAACATCTCCATGATGAGGTAGCAATATACATAGGCTTCTAAAGCAATACATGCACTTAATGCAGGCTGCTCTCAAACATCTCCATGATGAGCAAGCAATATACATAGTCGAACCTATATCACAGGTATACATGCCTTTGATTTATCCAAACAAAACCTTAATGTTCAGCGTATATCTCGGGCCACAATAACAGAAAAAAATTGATTTCAACTCAAATCTAGGCCTTGTATTATCATTCTTATAACCAGATTAGACTGTCAAATTTTCTGCAGTGCCAGAGGAATAATGCTTCAAATCTTTGCATTAAGATAATTGGACAAGTATCCTTTAACTATATATACTTTACTTTCAGTTGGAAATTCAACAAAAGGAAATTTTTTCAACGGCCGTGATGTTACGTGAACGCATGAATCAACTATGGAGCCGTATTGAAGTCACAGAAGATGAAAGGAATCAGTTCAACACAAAACATGCTGGGTACAAACCCAAAACAATTATTGCTGTAAGTTGCACTTTACACAGAAGATATTGCAGTCCGAGATATGAAATTACCCATAAGCTACTGGATGTGTTAATAATTTATGACCTATTATTGTTTGCTGTGTTCAGGATAAAAGGCAGGGTATGAGACAATTTTGCAATTAGAAATACCCTGCAATTATATTTTTGTGTGCACAATTTGATTTAATAGCAGTCAATATGGCCCAAGTACATTATTACTGTTGATGAACACTGATTGCTCTGCTTTTATTTACTGAAATGTAGAAAATATATATAAATGAGATTCATGATTTGAGTTGAAAATAATTTGTCCTCTTCTCGCTGATGTTCAGATTCGGGAAGAGATCGCAAGATGTGAACTACTCAAGTTACAAAACATACAGACAGTGATTGAGAGAACCAGGAAGGAGTTGGAGGAATGGTGGGATAAATGCTACTTCAGTTCCGAGGAGAGGGCCAAGTTTAAGGAATTCCAAGACGGTCAGTGTCATAAACATTGCCAAGCATGAGCAAATATAAATTTGATGAAAAGCAGTTTCAAAATTCCCAAGACACATCATGCCCTCTGTCTTGATACATTATACTTTCTGTCCCAATACACTACACCCTGTCCTGATACATCATATGTTTTGTCTCAATACATTACACCTTCTGTCCTGACACATCATACCCTTATCTTGATACATTATACCACCTGTCTTGATACATTACACCTGTCCTGATACATTACACGTGTCCTGATACACTATACCACCTGTCCTGATACATGACACCTGTCCTGATACACTATACCACCTGTCCTGAAACACGACACCTTGTGTCCTGACATATTATACCCATTATTGTTAATCATCATACCATTTGTCCTGGTGTGTTGGGAATTATGCAATTCAAAATTTTGTCAGTTTTTATTAAAATGATATTCGTCTTTTAGATTTACCATATTTTAGAGGAAAAGATACAAGGCTTAATGTGTATATTTGATTGACTTGTCTCAATAGAGGAGATGTCTGAGGACCTATTGGAGCGACACGACCGTGAGGTAGAGAAGGTGAAACTCTACTACGAGGAGAATAAAGAAATGCTACAAAATGTGTCCCGCAGACAGAAGCTTTGGATGGACTTCCTGGAGGCAGAGGTAACTAGATATGTGTCTGACTTCTTAAATATTTCACACCTGCATTTTTTTTTTTTTCTTGAAATCCAAGAATGATTTCTGACATGATATTATGGCGTTTACCCAGAAAAGGGCCAATGACCCAGCTCGGTTGTTCAACCGCAAGTTCAACCTTCTGAAGGAGGAATCTGCACGGAAGCGGATCCAAAAAGAGCTGCCAAAGGTAGAACAGGAGGTGAAAGAGCAGATAGATGCATGGGAGAAGGCCACCGGGCGAGAATTCCTGGTCAGCGGGCAGAGATTCATGGACTTCATCCAGAGACAATGGGATGACTTCAAAGTACACAAAGAGGCTGAGAAAATTCAACGGGTAAGCTACTCTTCAAAACCTGTGGTCATTGTTTTGTTTTTTGCTTTTAATCTTTTAAAATCTCAAATTAATGCTTTTGTTAATGAAAGACTTGTAAGCATGTAAACATTTTACTTTGATAATGAAGATCTGGGATAGTTTGTTGTGTAACGATAGTGTAGAATTAAAATGTCTCAAACACACATCTCTTGACACTTAACAGCTGCAAGCGAAGAAGCAGGAGACAGAACTGGAGATGATATACGGCAGCAAGCCGGTCACGCCTGCCAAGCGACGGTTCCCTGGAACGGGAACCACGCCCGGTGGGAAAACACCAAACAAGATCAGAAAGGTACACCACATGTGATCAATACTCTCTCACTCACTCGTGAAAGTTTTTGTTAAAATAAGTGTTTTCACCATTTCTGTAGTTAAACTAGAAGGTAGCTTGTTCACCAAGCAAGAAAGTTAGTTGCCAGGGTGAAAAATGAAAATATAATTCAATGCAAAGAAATCCAATAATTTGCTTTCTTTTGCTCTGAAGTTTTACAAGCTTTTTATTTGCATAGAGAATAAATGTTGACAATATGCTATATATGACACTCGGCATATGAATTTTTAGCAAATATTTGTGTGCAAGAGACATATTATGTCAAATATCAGCTCAAAATTGAACAAATCTGACACCTGATCTTTGCTGTTTTGGTCAGATGGAAATAATGAATTGGATATCAGTGGCAAGTTATTGGGTGTTTAGCTTTTTCTAGATGATAAGTCAATGTGGTTGTCTTGGTTGCAGATTGGGGACAGTCTTGCACAAGAGAACACACCAACTTTACAAAGAGTATGTTACTATAATAACTCGCACTTTCCATTTAATCAAAGCATACCTACTCTTCTGCTTTTTGGCATGAAATCTCATTCCTTTATATGCACATCTTACTCATCTGAAATTCAATAAAAGGATGCTCAACAAGTTGTATTTTGGCTAAAACACTGTAAACATTTTTAGGGAGATATTTCAATTTTGCACAGATTTGAGTAAGATGTTGGGCATCCTGAAGTACACTTTATAACCGGTATCGTGCTACCATTTCCTTGTGCTATTAACAACCTAGTTAAGAATAATGTCATTCTTGTCTTCATATTTATGGTTGAATCAGGCATGCTGTGCATGTGACTGCAATTAAGTTGCGAGTTGTTCTCTAAATCATGCTCTTTGAATGTTATCACATTAAGTAGATTATTAACTGATATCAATTGAAATGTAAACCCCCCCAAAAAACAGATAAAATTCTGAGCTGCCAATCCCCATTGATGACCAACACATTGACCTATTTTCTATTTACTTTAAACATAGCCGTAACACAGAATGCCATGAAATGATATTTGACATCATGTACAAACACTTATAATTGATATATTATTTTACATTGTACATCTGATATTTCAATATTTAAAGTGTACATATGAAAGCTTTAGATTGATTTCAATGAAGGTAGAGAACAGTTCGCAAGCTGTACCTATGCACTAGACTAACCCTGTTTTGCCTTGCCTGCAATGCTTGCTGTTTGCCCGTCAGGTGGGAGATAAGACTATGACGCCTAAAACGCCATTGGCATCGGTGAGTCGGCTAGGCCGCACAAATCACAGCAGTTTATTTTCCCCAATCTACATGGGGCCAAGATCTAAGGTCAGTATTTCTTGCCAATAGGTGGCACCACTTATTGCACATTTTTCTTAGTTTCATACAACTAATCTTAAAGGTATTATGCATCTGAATTAAAACAACAACATTAATATGATAAATATGTATGCCTCTCCTGTTTATCAAACATACTTTTGGCATACTGTTAATTCTTATCTATACTAACTTTATGCCTTAATTGTACAGTTGGTGCATAATACCTATAACATTTCAAAGGGTTTGACATAGAATGTATATATTTTCTACAAAAAGAAAGTGAATACAATTTTAGATTTGAACAGATAAATATGGCATCAATTACATTGCATCTAAAATTTTGCTTCTTTTTTTTTATAACTAATTTCTGGTATACATATCTCAGTACATCAAACCTAGTTATACTAACTTACCTTTACTCATATTGTTCATTCATTCATTCCTAATTGGTGCTTTTGGTGAAATGCATGGTTTGGTCCTTGTTTTGTCTTAGTGATAAGAAACTAGAAACTGATATGTAAAGACATTTAAAGTTTATTTAAATATGATTGAGTAAATTGTACATTTGATTTAATGATTAAATAAAAATAGTTGATGTATTATTGTATCTGAAAAGATGATGCTGATGATAAGATATAAGAATATGTCTGTAATGCTGTCAAATAATGTTTTTTTTTTAAATTTAAAACATCATTACATTACTTCATTCATGTGTGGCAGTGTGGAAGTGAAAGGCAAAAAGACAAGGACATCAATTGTGTCCAAGGACCAACCTGTATTCATCAGTTTCGTTAAAATTGCTTGACAAATTGAGCATCTTTATATTTACAAATTTACAAAGAACCCATTTTTGTTTAAAAGATTTGTTTTATAAATGTTGATATTTTTTAAGTGTAAATTTCTGGTTTTCATTTGGCAGCTGGTTGCCCAAAATAGAAAAATTCTCTCCAAATGAATTTTCCCATGAGGAAATGCACCCAAAGGTGTCTGGGAGAGTACTTGATTATTGGTCATATTAAGGGGGTCGGGGTTCATGGAGGGGGAAAGGTACAAAGAGGCCTATGACATCCCTTCTTTTGATATCCTATGTAAGAAAGTACACTATATTACTCTGATAAACAACTGAAAGCAAGATCTTTAAAATGCTATTTTTGGCAACAAGTTGTTTGAAAACCAGATATATTTTTCTCCTTCCCTTTTTGTAAGATGTAAGAGTATGTTATAATCTGCTAATCAGGTTCTGCGTGAGGTGAATGGCACGCCCTCGTCCTCCTCGCCTTCCACTCCCACCACCACACTGCTCCAGTGGCGATACTGATTATCATTTCTCATTCTCATGACACAGTAAGTCATTGCTATTTTATCCCTCACATTGTTTTGATGTTGGTGGTTGCTACTTTAGACTCCCCTCACTCGCCAGCAGAACTCCCGCCCAGGTACCGCTCCCCGCTCCACACGAAAGGCCCTAGGAGAGAAAAACGGCAGAAACGGAAGTCAGGACACACTATTTAGCCAGACCACAGTCAGCAGTGGTACAAGCAAGAACTCGGAAACCATTGCGTCCATTGGACCCTACCAAGACTTTGCTGTTAGTATTGGAAGCTTGTGATTGCTAGCAAACCCTCCAAATCCTTCTCCTCCTCTTTTCTGTTAGAGATATTCAAAGACAGCGAATATCTAGAAGTGTATATGTAAAATTATTTTAATACTTAAACATTTGTTCCAAAAGATATTTCTTGCTATCTGGCTCTTTGTAAAATTATTTTTATCCTTGAAAAAAAATTGTTGCAACTAACATCTCTGACAATCTTACTTTTTTATATTTATTTTAATCCTTGACAAAATCTTGCCTCACTTTGAGGGAATCTTTATAATCTTTTAATAAATGAGCTATGTCAGATTTTACCTATAATGATATCCAGTTTTCTGACAAATAGTAAATTTTATTCAAATTCCTTCTGTGTGCTTTATCTATGGGAGTTTATATTTAAGTCATACTCTTGCCAGCACTAACTAACCAATTTTATGACCACACTCTATATAATACTGCACGTTTATTATTATTTTTCAGAGTGGACTCAACCAGACAGCGAGACCAAATTGTCGGAGCAGCATTTTACCCAAACAAGCTTACTTCTAACCTTGCACTCCACTTCATCTTCATGTTCTCACCTTCATCTTTACAGCATGCATCTATCACCGAACTATTGCTGTATCGCACTCAGCATGCATTGCAAAACTAAGTTTGCACGCTCACATCATTAGAGTGCTAATGCAAAACAGTTTCGAATAAACCATTCATTGCTTAGAATAAGAATGAGTATCTCCAAAAGTTGTAGTTAAGGTGTGATTGTTTCATTATCAAATACTTTGAGTGTGGATTCCCAATTTACTCTGCTTTCCCTATAAGATTTAGAGTGATTGCTGGAAGAGATCCTGATCTCATGTTACCAGTACTGTCACCTATCTGTGCATTTCAAGAAGAGAACTATGAACATTCATTAAAGAATTGATGTCTCAAGACATCATGGTTTTTGACATTCTTGGCAAGCAAAAAGAATTTATATGGAAATAAGTATTTGTTTGTCCTTTGTTAAAAAAATGTCTTCTAATACAACTGTTATTGATTCCACGCTGCCAATGACATAAATAGATATAACTTATGCCCATCTTTCTGGACTATTAATAGAAGGTGATCTTACTTGATATGCACAGCAGCTGGTTATGACATAATTTCTATTAAATCTTATCTTCCTTCTAGTTTAAGAGTCCAGGTATCTTTTTTTATATATAAAATTGCAAACAGAATATAGAGCAAGGTCTTGCAAGTTAACTTAGCATTATTTCATCTTCATCAAACCAGTGTTTGTACATAGATGTAATTTTAATCTTATTTTTGTATTAATGGAAGAAATTTTGCTGTACTTGACATGTATATTGATAGTCTGGTCATGTGTACCAATATCATATTCACTCCAAATAAAAAATAATTCCCTTTTGAGCTGACAAGTAATGTGGAAAGCAGAATTGCCTTCACAAGACTGTATTTCACAAGACCGAAGTTAGCTTGACAGTTGTTTGATTTTTGGCTCTATCAAGATGGAATCACCAGCTTGGGAAGGAGGAATATGATATAAACTTATTAAGATCTGTAATGTCAGAAGCCGATGCACATTGTGTGCCAAGGTATCTGTCAGATTTATTTTTATGTTCTGTATCAAACATTATAGCATTAATCGTGTGATATATATGGTCGTAAGGTACTCGTAACATTATAGCAAGTTAGGGAGGACCAAATGAAAAGAGGTCCAACAACTTGTACCATCTCTGTATATATTGAAAAATTTACAACAAAGCAACACTCACTATTTTGTACACATTACCTAGCAGTTTAATTGATAATCTGCAATTTTAAATTATTTCTGTATGTTTTTATTGGGTTATTACTTTCAATAATGATGGTTTTATGATAAATATGCACATTTATATTTGGAAACCAAAAGAATTTCAAGGTTTTGAGGAGGTAATACTTGATATCCTGGAACTGTTATTAGCTATTGTATGGGAGAGCGTGTACGATTAATATAATTCTGAGGATCTGCTCTTCTTGTTGGCAAGTCTCGTAAAATCAGCTGGATAAATGTTAAATATGATGCATACTTCCCATTGTCATAGATTGGGCCATGAGGAAAAGTTGAGCCTCACATCGTGCATCAGAAAGGCACTGCCAGCCCTATTGGCCCAGAATGCAATGCTTTTAATATCAATAAAATGTACAGTAGATTTGCTTCCATACATGATGCCTGGTTCAAGAAGTTGGGAGAGAAAAAAAAGCTTGATTGTCATGCCGCTATCCTTTGGGGAACCAGAAGAGCAGATCAATATTAATCAAATACAAGGACCACCTTTTATATCAGGTTGCAGGATATTTAGAGATTATGAAAGAAAAGTACTTAAATCTGCATTGCATTTTTTTTACTTGCCTCTCTCAGGGCATTTGGACAATGCTGTTATAAAATTGTGGTGAATTTTCTCTTGCCTGGTTCAAGATGTTGAACAGATTTATGCAGTATGTAACATTGATTAGACATTTTGCACTACATCTTTTTTCCTATTAAACTAAAGTTAGAAGCCATATTGCTGTTCATTAATGATAATGGCAATTTAGGAGTGGTCTTCAGAAATTGACCCAATCAGAAGCTTGTTAAGTGCATTTGTTTCGTTGTTTTTTTTTCCTGATGAACTCAAATCCCTGGTAATCATATTTCATTATCATAATCTAGTAGAAATGGCGTTTTCAATTTTCAAGAATCATTATTTCTTTCTGGTATAACCACTGAAACTGTGGACAGTTTTTGTATTGTTATCCAGTTTAATTCAGCCATTATATGTAACTTATCATGGTGCTTTGTAGCATAGCAGTATCTGTGGATTTGGCAAAGTAATTAATTTTCAATGCAAACTTTGAAAGCAAGGTTTTAGAAACATAATTTTTTTAATACAAACTGACAATCTAAATCCTGAAACTTTCGATAATTATCAACTCTGTCCAATGTATATCAAATGTTTTATTCTAAAACTTGTTTTAATGTTATGTATATAAACTCTTGAGATTTTAGCATAGTTACACTGTATAAATTGTAAATATTAACACCATTCAATATATAATGTATAAATAGAATCTGTAGTTTGTCAGGTTGTTGTTAAATACAAAGTGTATAAGTGATGAAATGGTTACCTTGTAATCATGTTATAAGTGTCCAACTCAACTGTCATTTTGCTCCATGTTACTTTATTTATTGAAGACCATTGTCAGCATCATAATTTTGCCAGCATTATTATTATTATAACTAAGAGAGTACTTTTGGTTTTAACCAAGTCTGGGGAAATTTCAAAAGGTGCCTTTATCGTCAATTATGAATTATACATTTTTTTTTTTAAACAAGCCTCTGAAAGCGAAATCCTTCCAGTTTCCCAATCAGAATGTGCCCTTTCCTAAATTGGTACCGGTACTTGCACAAGATCACTGGTCAACTGAACAAAGTTTGTTGACAAAGTGTTTAATGGGGGATTTGGATTTTAGCAGAAGACTCGTCAACTTAAAAATGGCAAAGAAATTTATATAGGGGTGATTTGATAGGAAATAATCGATCATTTGATCACCATGTTTAGGGTGAAAACCTTAATAAATAAGAATTTTGAAAGAGCTTAGTAACTGTTGGAAAATGTCAGAAAACGGCTTCTTTTATTTACTATGGCAACTGAGGGCTGCCCAGCAATATATTTTTAATTCCCATATTTTCCATATGAAAAAAAATATATATTCTGTCAGAATAATTACATTCCTTTTTTCAACTGATTATTCTAAAATTGGGGTGGATTCCTCAATAACACACATCTATTCACAGCAAACTCAGCATGGTGTCATTTGATAGTGAAAACCTAGAAGAAATAGTTTGTGTTTCTTGAACATTTCTTATATCTTGGTTTGAAAATTCCTACTTCTTTTTTATTTTATTTTTCCCCTCAAGTCAAAAAGGCTGGGCACCCTGCAACTGCAATTTACTAGTAATACTATTCAACTTAATATTTGTAATTCATCAATTGAAAATTGTAGATTTTGATGTGCATTTCTACAGAAGATAATGGCAAACCATGAACAGGTTTAAACCCAATATATGTCACAAATTACAATGTTATGTGGACCAGCCACTCCTGTGTGAATGTGAATATTGATTGTGAATTTGCTGAATGATTGTACATGATATGTGTATATCACAGAAAATAAAATTATATGCTTTCTTGAGTTTTGTGTTATTTTGATATTTATAAGAAAATCTCAGCAAACATTTTTTACAGGACGAGATCACGGTCATAGATTTTTTATTACCTCAGTCCACTTCAGCCAGAGGGCTTCTATCCAAACCTTTTTTTCCCTCAATTTTTGAAGACCGATAAAATTATTACAAATGAGGTCACTGAAAACCATTTTTATGGCATTTTTGCCAAGAATGGCCTGCATTTGGCATCAAAATTGCAATATCACCAAATGAATTGAGTATTTAATTCAAAATTTTCAGAGATACTTCCTAATAAATTTTTATCATGATTTACATTTATGATTTTCAATTTTCATGAAATAATTTCATAACTTTGCTAATGATCAGATGAACATGATCTTAGTATCAAAATGTCGCATTTTCATACTTTCTGAACCACATTTGTTTTTAGGGCAATGATCCTAAATTTGAAAATCGTAACAATGCTATTTAGCTGCAGTTCTTTTTATTTAAAAATATTCATGTAATTATGCAAGCAATGCCACTTTTTAAAAAAAACATTTTGAAAGGCATTTTTCCAAAAATATCCCTTTTGCCTGAAAGTCCTACCAAGAAGAGCTTGTATATCAATGTAATTCTCCACACCATGAGTGATTTACAGAAGTGAAAGTCTCCCCTTAATGTAAATTAACATTTTCTGCAGTATAACCAAAAGTTGTGCAATATATTAAAAAGATAATCCTACACTTTACCAACTATCAGCCAATCTCTTACCAGCAATGTCTGGATACTGTTACAAAGGATGAGGCTATAAAGAGCCATGTAATTTTGAAAAGAGAGTCACCCATGAACAAACTCACCCTACATATTCTTTAGGAAGGTCCAAACAAATCTAACAGACAACCACTTGCACAGGATACCCAACTACTATATCCCCACCAGCTGAAGATAATCGTCAGAGCCAACTGATCAGTGCGGACTATAACCATGGCATGGGGTCCATGGTTCACGCTTGGCATTACAGTGTCATGTCACAGATGACAACTTTCAATGCTTATTTAATGTGTGTAAAATTTGTTACTTAGTCACTATATACAGTTCATTGTTTAGATTAAGAAATAGATATATTATAGTCAGATTTCCAACAATTTTTAAAATCTGAATAATGAACTGTGAATAGTGAATAAGTAACAAAGTTCACACACATTGCAATTTATCCATTCTTTTTATAAATGCTCCAATTGAGTTTATCAATAATATGCCCATGTAGTTTCAAGTAGATAGAGGGAACAGTAACTTCCAAAATTCTTTACCCCAGCAGACAAAACTGGTTGAAATGATGTGGTTTTGACATGAACTTCAGACATGTAGACTGGTGGTATGTGCAAAGCAAAATTATGTGAATTATTCGTGTGGATAAGACACGAGTTATCCACATGATAATCACTCCCTTCCTCTACCTCCAAAGCCCTGTCATTGTTTTTGAAAAGAAAATATTAAAAAACGCCAGATTATTGTCATGCCTCCAAATCCGTCATTGTTTTCATGAAAATGTGAAAAACCCAGATTATTTTGCCTCCAAAGCCATATCATTGTTTCATCTAATGAACACTTTCTCAACAAACTTTGCTCAGCTGACAAATGATCTGGAACAAACACCTAATAAATAAAGGTTTTCTGACAATGGGGCACTTTCATATTAGGATAGGAGGGATCCAGTTCTTGGTCCATTTTAAAGTGTTTGTCCATTAGTTAAGAGGCCCAACACCCTTAATGCATTAAATTTTACAAAGGTTTGGGGTATAATTAAATGATATGTGGCCAAGAAACTGATACAATTAAGCTGAGAGCAATAATAAATATTGCTCTCAGAATTGAGCAATCTCACTAAAATTTGATAACAATATAACTATTATTATTATTGCTCTCAGCTAAAATCAACAAAAATACACTGACCATGGTTATTGTGTTTTGCTGAAAATGCCAAGTACTGCCTGTACTCCTTTGACCACCAGGTGGCTACATGTATACAACTATGTGACCTCCATTGTGGTCTGTTAGGGTGTTCGGCCTGTACTGTTGGACAAACATTAATGGACAAACAGGGCTCTGTTAGCCAAATCACTCCATTGTCCAAATTTAGGGTGTCCCACTGTTAGAAATACTTTGTCAACATACTAAGCAGGTGTTTGTACAAAATCACTGGTCAGCTAAACAAGGTATGTTGACAAAGTGTCCAATGGATGATTTGGATTTTAGCAGAAGACTTGTCCACTTTCAAATGGCATAGAAATAAATGTGTAGGGGAAATATGATGGGTAAAAACTTGTGATTGCAAAGTTTGGGGTATTAACATTTATATCATGCAATGAAAACCTCATTTCATGAATGCTTTAAAGATGAAGAGGAGTCAGATGCTTGTGCTCATGTGACCACAAACTACTGGGTACTGTCAGCAAAACACAATATTCTTGGCAGGTGAATTTTGGTTGATTTCCGGGAGATAGCTTGTTTGCATCAGTTATGAAATGTGCCCTCAACATTTTTGGCTATGATGTTGATCAAAGACATGGGGTCATTTTTATGAGTTATTGAATTTGTTCCATGGTCAGGTGTGGAATTTATTGACCTGACATTTCGCATCGTCCAAAAATTGACCCATGTTTTTGTTGTTAATATTATTGAAAGACATTTTGGGAACAACATTTGAATGTCAAGAAGATAGTTTGACAAAGATAATCAAAATACGATATAATTTCACACCAACCTTGGTATTTTACAAAAATAATTTATTATATTTTGAATTGTCTAATAGTATTGCCAGACAGGTCTGGGACATAACAAGTGAAAAGTTAAAAAATGTGATGGATTTCTATATTTTAATAAAAATGTGTTGGATTGAACAAATCTCTTAAGTTCATATCTGAAAAGTTAAAGATAGTGACCAATATTTATTGTACATTTAAAAGTGTATTGAGGAATGTTTTCAGGGTATAGATTTTTATTTGTCCACCAGGGGGCCTGTCTGTTTTAACCTCTACTTTCCAGTAAATGTAGTGACCAAACATACTGGAATGGTTCACGATGAAATCATAATGGTGTGGCTATTTATTAATAAAATAGGAAAGTCTTATGGATTGGCGGGTTAGCAATGGGAATCTAGTAATAATAGTAAAAAAAAAAATATATAAATTAATTGAGTGGAAAAAGATTTTCATTTTTTTCTTTTGATATTTCTAGTTTGCTTAATATTTGGTGTATTTAAAAATTATGTATGTAATTGTAGTTTAACATTGCAATCAAATGGGTTTTGAAAGAAAAAACAATCCACAAATCCTGTTCGAACACTGCCAAATGTATGCAGTGAAGTGGTGTTTAGAACTTCAAAACTAGGCTGAACGGTGCTGCCCTCATGTGGTCAATATATAGACAGATCATAATTGAGTCAATGATGAGACCCAAATTTTGTATTCTGAAATACTTAAATGGTCTCAAACAAAAGAAATGGCTTTATAGAAAGAACCACCTCAGCTGGCCCCATCTCCACTTGTTCAGGGGTCACGTTTTATTGCTCTTACACTGAGATGTCTCCCAAGCCCTGGCATACGAGGCTAGTCCCTTTGAGCTTTTTTGTCTCCAGAACTATAAATTTTATTTCTTTTTGTGACTCGTGTGCCAGTTTTATTTCATGAACTTTTCAACCCAAGATGGACAGAATTCTAATTTTGATTCCTTTTCAGGAAATTTTCCCAAATTTATCCACCTTCCTTCTTGGCCCATACACACGCATACATTCACACAACATTCATTCAGTTTTGACAATTGTGATTGCTTTGATGGTTTGCTCAATCTGGAGGATTTGTGGGTCCTGAAAAGGACCCGGAAAGGGTGAAGACGGAGAAAAGAGAAGACAGTTCTAGACGATATCACAGCTGGGGTGTCATGGCAATTCTTCATAGCAATGTCTCTAGTTTTGCAGTCTATTGGTTGGCTTTTTGTGTAACATTCAATAATGGAATCCTTGATAAAATAACATTTATCATCAACAGTCACTCATGTAATGATTAACACTTGCACATAATAATGCCTCATTGATCCTGTTCAACAGGTTTCATGGACATCAATTCACTGCGGTAGTGCGCTGGTTAAGTACTCAATAGTAAGTCTTAAATCAAATCTTTTGCTCAGTCACATCATCGGTCTGTTAGACAAACTCACATTCTTTGTGTCACTTGAGAGATCAACAACAGTTTGAACTGTTCATCACAGTTTACTACATAGGCAACATTAAACACAAACATCGTTAACATTAGGATTTCCCACTGCGATGTCCACTCTATTCAAACTTAGTTTTCACAGCGAGCACCTTGACAGGTAAAATGGCAGTGTCGGTGTCACTGTGAACCAGTTCTGTGAACACACTTAAATCCAATTCTTAACATAGCATTTCTCGCTCCAGTGATCTGTTCAGTGTAAGTCTGTTCTTCATGCTGCAAGCCGGGAGACGCAAGTCTGGCCGTGCTCACTCATTCTGTTCACATCAATTTCCTTCTTCAGTGAGGCAAGAAACTGGTCTGTGCTGACCACATTCTGTAGACTTCTCTCTGTGTGCGCAAGTAGCAGTCCTGAGATGCGCACACACATACACACTTTTATGCTAAATATTTGGCAGTCACATTCAAAATGCAGTAATAATCCATCACAGACAGTGATTCAGATATTCCAAGTCATACTTGTAGCAAAGAGGACTGTTGTGCTTTTGAAGATGTGATACAGCAGAAGTTCATTTGGGCATGATTTCAATGTAATTTTGTTATATAATCTAAATCATATAATCACCCTGCCCTATGTTCCCAGCCCACCCGCCCTGCCTGAACTACAGCTTTCCTGCCTAGTACTATGCATACTAAGTCCCTGTACTGATAATCTGTTCACCCACTATCCCCTTAACAATTCTAAATCCTTAATAGCCCACCCTCCAACATTTAATTTTTTCTAAACCCAGACGGTTTTAAATGCACAATTCTGCATTCTAGGATTCCATGATTGTTATCTGTTACTCTATAAAAATAAACCTCTGTAAAGCTAGAGACATACTATTTACAATTCAAATATGTACATTGTAAAAAACTATACATTTTGACTAGATCTGTACAATACAGAATTGCCACAAGAGCCTAGCACGAAAACAAACACGTGATAGTTAACACTGAGAGAGAAAGGATAAAACATTATGGAAGGCCGTTGTCTACTTCAGCTGAGCAAAAATAAAGATTTGGTTCCAGTTTCATGACTTGATCTCAAATCACAGCTTCCAATGTACCTCAAGGAATTTTTCAACTATACAAAAGTGGTTATCAAACTTTGAAAATCTATATTAAAAAAAAAAGTGATGATTATAATATAATAATTTTGCAACTGGAATGTGAATAATTATTTCTGCTTTGCTACATCATAGAAAATCTTATTTCTACATAAAATTTGAAAATTACATTAACATGTTTGAATGATGGGAGGATGGTTCAAGAAATTTGGAATTTTGTTTGATTAGAAAATGACTTTAACATTGGACCTGAATAATAAACACTATACTTGGCAATGAAGTCATGAACATTTACAAACCACAAATCAGGATAATTTGTGTTTGGCCCTGTACAGAATGATGGCCCTGTTTGAAAATCAAAGCCTTTTTGAAAAATCCAAAAATATGCAAATAACTTCTTTACAGCATAATATATAAAATATGCTCCATGGTTCAAATCCTGATATTTCTATTTATATCATGGTAATAATCTCATTTATCATGAATTTCCTCATTTTCTAAATTAACCTGTACTTGACTACCTCACATTATTATCCTGTCCTGAACTAATGGAACAACTTGATGAGAACCGGTTGTCTGACATATTTAAGCAACTGTAGCATGCATTTTGATTAAAACCCCATAACTCGACATGGTTTTGAGCGGTATGCTATTAAATCACTATTGCTTCATTACACAAAATGTAATGTCATGGGCCAAAGGTAAGAATTTAGATAAGACATAAAACATACAAACATACAGACAACCCATCAATATACAAAAAAAATATTTCAAAATCTAAAAATTTGTGTCAAGGATCCACCTTGCATTTTAAAATGTAACAGCAGTAATGCAAGATATCCTCAAAACAATGTGGAATGTCCCTATAATATCTCATTTAAATCTGTATCCCCCCCTTTTATGTTAATAATATGCCACAGTTGCAAGCTGAGTAATGCTTACTAATGCACCCTAGTATTAATACTGGTGGGTCACGCTTGGACATTGAGCATAACTCTGAGTACATTTGTCATCTCAAAGCATGCCTTATTAGCTGCAGGTACTTTGGGTTCCTCCTGAAAATGACCAAACCAGTGTGTTGGAGGCTTAGGAAGCACCTTGGGTGATGGTGGATCACTGAATTTAGCACCGGCATATGCACTGGTTAGCTTGGGTGAAGCTGAGGTTGGCGGAGGAGATCGTGAGGCAGTGTGCTCTGGGGTCTTGGACGGAGTGTAACTAACATTTCTGACCCCGTAATTTGAACCCGTACCAGTCGCCTGCTCTGTGGTCTGCCAGCTTTTCTTGCTGGTCTTGGGGCTGAGAGAAAGGCTTCCTCCTCTCTTCAGTCCATTCTTGTTTTGGGTTTCTGGTTTGACAAGCCTTTGCTGGTTACAAAAACGCTCCTGGTTCTTGTTGTGCATGGGACTCTTTCTTCCTACCGATGAATCCATATTGTTATTCTGCTGGTCAACCCGAGAAAACCTGGATTTCCTGCCCTGAAACAACAGAAGTAAAAAATGCATACTGTGACATGGCAATGCAACTTGAGCATGGTCATACTTGTATAGAAAGCCTTCAATAGTAATTTGTGAACATAATGTATATGACATGTTAATTATTCTTATTCGGCACACCTTAGGAACTGTCACGATTGTATGTTGATGATTCATTCATCACGTGTCAACTGTGAATAGCAACAACGCTGTGATAAACAAAGCCACAAGTGGCAATGTTGACATTGTTGTTAACTTCTAAACTTACCTGGGTATTTTGGGCTGGAAATCTGTTAGTGTTTCTCTTTGCGAGGATTTGCTGCTGACCAGCCGTGGATTTCTGTTCGTTCCTCATCCTTTGTGGATGGTGGTGTGTTGCTGTGGTGGTGGTCTCGAGTTTGCACATCGGTCTGTTTTTGTGATGTCACGAATGACGCAAATCGAGGTAGAGGTCAAGGGCGAAAACAACTTCTCCTTCGACCCGTTTTCACTCGATCTGAAAAGATCGGAGCAAAATCTCTCGAAATCTTCCTTGTAGTACACCTCTATTTAGTGTACTTATATCTCTGAATCACTAATTGTGATTCTATGATGAAAACTGTCCAAATCCTTTCCAGGAAAACTTCAAATTTCCAATACACAACCAGAACAAAGATGGCTGCCGTCCTTTTTGTGAAATATTGTAGTCGACTTTGGCGTCAATTTGTTCAGAAATCTAAAACTGGTAAAACAAAACTGATACCAGAATGATTGTCTCTGGATATTTACAAGAAGGTCTGTGCGCATCTGGTGGAACTGTACGCTCTTATAGTTGACAAATTTCTGTCTTTCTAAGACATAAGCAATCTCACCTTCATCTCTTTCTTCTTCTCTTGATGGCACTGTTTACCACACCAACCACAGCCAATAAAATCATACCAAAATGACCACGTGATGCTTATTGGCGAATCACATGTATTTTATTTATAGACCAACGCCGCAGTCACACTCCACTCAGTGATTTCCCAGAATAAATTTATTTCCGTATGAGTCATCCTCACAGCACAAAGTCTTTCGCAATTCGCTCACAAAATGTCATATTTCTGACTCAGACAATGGGTGTGAAATAATCACATACCAACCCCACTCTATTATTTGACAAATAAACGCCGAGCATCAGACAAATCTTGTTTAAAAGAAAGCACCTGGTATGCTCGATACAGGGCCTCATATTCTCGGGAATTTTCGGAAATATTCGGAAAGGTCGTGAACTTTTGTGTTGATGGAGGAAGTGACGTCACGAATGTAGGCGGGGAATCATGGCATGACCGATACACATGACACAGCTCTGACCAGGCAAGGCAACTGGCGAAACAGGATTCCAGTTTGCAGATGATTTTCTCCGTATTTCCCCCTTACATATGACTATCAGGACGAAACAAGTAACCAGTTAAGGTGAGGCATTTGTTTTCTGAGAGTTTATCAAAATTTTACTAAGTTTACAATCGTTTCACAGCCGCTATTAAGACACATTTATCACGAAACCATTTGCAACCCGACAAGGCAGCTACAGTGTGGTTCTGACGGCGTGATTGTATTTCACGGCCACACCAAATTGTATTGGCACAGGGAATATTGAGTGCACTTTGTATCGAGGTATCGTGCTCATTTCCAAGGTTGGTTTGTTCGGGATATTTGAAGCGCATTCATTTTACCCTCCATGTAAATGTACCTTACAACGCAGTAGAACTGTCGGCGGCATTTTTGACAGGAGACAACGTTGGTGGTGGGACGTGGCTTCGTTCACTGGGGTTAGGACAAAAATGTAATTTCGTGCCGAGTATATTGACTGCGTCCCGGTTTCGTAGAAGCTGGGAATGTAAACACTTTTTGTGACAGCTTTACATTTACGTAGCAACTTTGCAGCTCGCCACAGTGGCACGGGTAGTTTTGACAGCCGAGGGAAATGGCCTCTGGAGTTTGTATTTTCTCACCCGCCCAGTTCAAACTTTCCTGGTCAAAGAATGCAGTGCACGCGCCCGAGTTACTAATTAGCACTTACAGAATTAACATGTTCAGGTTTCCAATGTATTTTCAACTGAAAACAATATACACCGAAACGAGATTGATTAAGTTCACAGAAACTATCGTTTATCATACTCAGCAAACTTTTTTTTGCAAGTTTAAAGTTAAAATAAAAAAATGTAATATTTGACAGATTCATCATCTATTTAAACAAAAATGATTTATACAAGTTTCAGTATGGTTAGAAAGACTTGTATTTTCTAAGCCCTGGTTTTAGATGGGAATTGTTTCATGTTTCAGCTACCTCGTGCAGCAGATTGGAGCCATATTGTCAGCCCAGTGCTGAGACGCCGGGAAGCGTTGACCCAGCCTCTAACATCCTTATCTGCCACCATGCCGGTCGCAGCCCCTTCTCAAAAGGAACCCCAAGTGCCCAGTCACTTCATGCATTTGTTGCCCAAGCCGCCAGGTCCGAGCTATGGGTCTGGACCCAATCATGGCCAGCTCTCTCCTAATCATGGAGTAGTACACCACCAGGAATCAGCGAGCTACGTGCCTGATACTTTCAGCCAGTACGCCAATAATCCTCCTAGCTCAAGTTCTGACAATCAGCCATCACCCTATTTCAATACACACAGTCCTCCCATTCTGAACCTGAGCCCAAACCTGAGTCCCAGTGAGGCACAGCGAAGCTCTCCAGGATATGACTTACGTGACTCAACTCGCAGGAGAAGCATTCAAGGTACGTTGCCATTCCTCTCATTATTACCTGCAAATGAACTAATGCCATTCAAGCCTGAACGATGGTTTCAGAAAATATATCGATATTTAGGGAAACCCTGCATCATTACTCAAGCCCAATTTTCAAAATGAATTTTGTTCACAATCAGGTCCTCAAGTTTCAAGATACTCGATTTCATGATTAGCCTTGAAAATAATACTTTAGCATACAATCATTAAATGACCATGCCAATATAGTCTTGCAAAATAATTGTTGTATTATTTTACCAAGCTGTCCTTTTGTCTAATGAAAGTAGGTTGTTTTTATACCAGCACCTTTTTAAGTGTAGACTGTTATTTTACAGTTTTATTATTTTAGCATACCATAATGAACATACTAAACTTTGAAATGATCAGAACATGTAGGCAAACTGTGTGATCAGGTGGAAAAGGTTTATTTACATTGATATTAAAGAATAAAGTACTTGCACAGATTTATACAAAGACTAAAGTGTTTGCAATGTGTGTTAAAGAGGTCAAAACTTTAAAGTGGTGGTATAAGAACAGTACATGCTGTTCATCTGAATGTCACCAACTTCACAAGCATCACTCAAAATACAGTTGTCTCTTTACACTCGCTCTGTCCACATGTGTCACCAAGATCTCTAAAATTACTGATTGGCCATGATGGTCAGTAAGTTCCTGGTAGTTCATAGTAATTATCACACCCGTATCATTACCTACCATCATTACTACCCAAACTGTTGGGTGAATTGTTTTGGCATAATTTCTGTTGGCAGCTGGTCTGTATGTAATTATGTTTCACAACTTATCCTGGAGTAAATGTAAGGACTAAGAACTCACAGAACATCGAAACAGCCCTAAAATAAATGATATAACTTAAGAAATTTGAAACGAAATAATATAATCATAATGATGATTTTAATAGTTGAGTGATAATGGGAAGGTATAAGACATTACGTGAGGTGTAATAGTAGTAATAAGAGCGGGTAATGAGAATGTAAGGTGATGTAGTTGGGCAGAGAGCAGTGTACACCTGGTGAACCCAGGCATTCTCGGGTCGAGCGAGGCCCGTGGGCCCACCTTGGATGTTTTATATGTCAGTGGCATGATATATTGTCACACCTCACCAGCCTTGTCACATGCCGTGCTACACACTATCTTCACATAAACCTACTTTATTTTCAAATTTCGTTAGAAGGCAAGGCCTTTTATGCCCAGTATGTCTTTTCTTTGATATATTAGTATTTTTTTCTGTACTTGGGCTGTGAATGACAGGGATGAACAAACAAAGAATCAAAATAAATTATAGATGATGATAATAGAATTATTGATCAGTTTTCTTTTCTACTTAATTATTGTTTTTTTACCGACTTGTTTGAGAAATATAAGATATGTTCATATATCTCATGAGGACTGTATTTGTGACAGACATGGTGTCGACAACACAGTTGACACTTGTCCAAGCAGGGCTTTCCCCCAGACTTAAATTCCTTTATCAGTCATGAGCCAACCAACCTGATTTTGCCACCCATGATGATGGATGATACACCATTGTACTTATATTACTGTCTAGAATTTTTTATCATTACACAATTACTCTTTATTTCAAGAACAATATTTACACCTGATTGGCATTGATGAATATATTTATATTGAAAATGATTACAAACAATTTTCTTTCACATATTTTCAATCGAAACGTTTGCGGCATTCATTAATGTCAAAATATATTTTGTGTAAATATCTGTTATATTTTATAGTAGGTCATTGTTCAGTAATTTTGCAATTGTGAATCATATTATAATTTGAACATATTTAGTCTATTTCCTGAGTTTTGCATGGTTGAAATGCAGACAAATTTTGTTTGCCATCTTCTTTCATTGTTGCAATAGGCACTTCTTGTAATCATTTGTTAGCTGGCCTCTGATTGGTCAAAATAAATCACACTTCAATCCAACCATGGTTTTGGCCCTTGTGATTGGTCAGGGAACCAGTTGTATATACAAGTCATAGATAGTAATATTATTAGGATAATGCCTTCTTGTACTTAGTTACTATTTCCTACCTAGTTATTTAAAGGTGGGATGCATGATGCATAATTCAAATGAAATAAGATCATGAGAGTGGGGGGTAATAAGAGATAATGCTGATATTATTACAGTGATAGAGTTACACAGTGTATTTAGTCTTTACTGACGGATGATAACTAAATGTTTCTGTGTTACAAGTACACTAAAAACATATTCCTAATCATTTATACAGCTGCATGGTAACTTAATTTTAATCTTTTGTATTTTCACTTGATTGAGATCTTTACATATTTACATTGCCTCTTTCTGTTATACAGAAGTTTGTTTAATTTGATTTGAATATTTTTTTTGCTCTTTGAGAGATAAATTTATCCTGTCCCACACACAATATTGTAAGAGTAAGACAGTGACAGTGTTAATGCAATCTTATCTAATTAAAATGTTACTGTTTGGAGGCATCAGAATAAATGTAAAATGTTTTCAGATCTCTGACCTACATAATTGCAATTCTTAAAGTAGGTGTATCAGAAACTGTCCCGTCTGTTAAATTTTGCTAAGTATAAGCAAATAGTATTCAAAGGAAGTTTTTTTTTTTTTTAAATTAAAATACTTAAACTTTGTTGATTAGATTTAGGAAAACACTGAATTAGTTTTCAATTAGAAATTTGTCATCATGGCAGGAGGAAATTGCATGGCTGAGATGGGCCTGAGCGTGGCTGAGCCAGGCTGGTTTGATATGAAAATGTGTTCTCTGGGAATAAAGAAAAACTTGGCCAAAAAATGTTGACCTGCGGCTGAGCTCAAGTATTGATGCCGCGTAGCTATACAAGTACGCAGACCACCATTCACTGCCAATATATCCAGCCTGAATTTGCATATTTTATGCCACAAATTACCTAAAAGCAGCTTTTTTCAGGCTGAAATTCCACAACAATGATTGCCCAGGCATGGAAAAATACCAGCATAAGTTGTGTAAAAAGTTTGGGGGTGGTACGTGGTTGGGAAGCTTCAGAACTGAGCCTGGATACAGCCGTTGTTTGGGGTGGTATCAGGACAGTAAATTGATTCTGTATTATGTGTTTGGGGGCGCCAGTAGACCAGGTATGCAAGGCGGCAACATCAATCAAGGCGCTGCCTGGCTTTACTATGGGTAGCAGGGCAGGCAGCACACTCACATCGTCCTAGCTTTGTGTGTATGCACAGTAGCTGTGTGTGCTTCGCTTGGCTTTATACCGCCTTGGCTCTTGTTGGAGATCTATATTGAAGGAAAACTTGAGAGACCTTCTTTGCCCTGTGAATAATATGTGGAGAGATATGAAAGGACCTCAGTCTGCACACTGTTCTCCAGTCTCTACCACTTAAATGTTAAGAGTTTTAAATGTATTGAATGAGAGCATAATGTTAAAAGAAAGCTTTTGTTATTATGATACCCAGTTTTCCTGTTTTGTTAGAAAGTTTAAGTATGGTATTGACTTAATTTCAAGGAAATAATAATCAATGTAATTTTCTGTCAAAATATTTTATCTTATTTTGACAGGTAAAAACTACAAATAAATAATGAAATAGAATATTATAAATGTATGTGGGCCAGTGAAACATACATGCTCTTTTAAACCTTGTTTCCCTTGACAACCGGGATGCTCATCGCTGGTTCTGCACCTTTAACATGCCCTGTTGCACATTTCAATACCCATGCAATATTCATAAAAAGTTCAGCTGTGCACAAAATCAGTCGAGTCCCGTGAACTCTCAATACATTTTGCTTTTACAATGAAAATGTTGAAAATTTGAGCAGCATTTAATGTGAGTTGTATGAGGGTCTGTGGGTGTTTGGACGTGGTTGGTCGTTGCGATGACATGTGCATGGCACAGTCAGAGACTACACATCCTGCCCCCCACTACATCAGTCTACATGCAAATAGCTTGTCACCCAGAGCAGAGTCTGTGTGCCCAGCAAAATGGAGGTGGCCTATTACTATGGTGGAAATGCCAGCCTGACAAAGAGAAACATGCAATATTCATGCAGCAGCAAGTCATGCCACTCTCAAAATTTAAAATTGTTCAAGTTTAACTCTTTATAATGCTCTTTAAAACATCAATTTTAACATTATTCTGAAATATTTACACATCAATTTTAACATTATTCTGAAATATTTCCTTGTTTAAATTTATTATAAATTGATTGGTTGTGATTCTTGATTTTTTTGTTTTTCCTTTTCAAATTCCTCATTCTCATTCAACAAATAGTAACATTGAATCACAATAGATGTAGTTTCATTTAATATCTTAATGTTCAGAACAGAGCATGAGTGTTGTGGAGATATGAATTCATTGTGGGGAGAGCCCTGCATGTCAAAGAGTTGAGGTTTGCAGTCACCATCCTGTGCCCCTCCCTCCCCTCAAGACTCCCTCTCTCTCTCTCGTGGCGGGAACAGGGAACAAAAGGCAACTTGATGATGGCAAACACATTTCCCCAGCACGTAATATGTCTTTCTTCTCATTCTGTCAACAAAAAGCCCTTTCCTACCAAACCAAGGTTAATGCAGAATGAAATGTTTGAAATGTTGGTTATCACTATGATGAGGCATAATATGTACCATATATGTCTGTGCTGATGCATAAAGTTGGAATAAAAATTCTCCCAATTAACTTATATTATAAAAATCTGTGCATTAATGACACCCTATGATAGGTAAGATAATGACAAGGAAGAGATAGAATTTTAACATCAGTTGCTTGTGTTCTAACTTCTAAGTAATGAAAGTGACTTTTATATTTTGGGATTTTCTTACTTTTCTTCTGAATATTTTTTTATGTTTGACAGGGGAATAAGTGTAACAAGTTGTAACTAGATATATGGTTATGTCACGTTGTAGCTCTTATCCCTGTCACCTAAGATTATACCCACCTATATACATGGAGAAACCTGAGGTATGTCACAAACATCTGAAAAAAATTGCAACAAAAAAACTGTGTTCAAAGGCTATTCATCTGGTACTTATTTGGATAATAATTTGGCTCTGAGTTCATTAAAATTCAGTATAAGAAGCTTGAGCTTTAATATTTTCAATGATTAAGAAACACCACAGGCACTCTTAAACTTGCTGATAAGAAGTACATCTTCTTAATGTAGCAATTTGGGTTTAAAATGACATCTTCTCAAGTATGCTTTTCATGGTTGATACACTGGGTCTTGTGTGTTGTGCTATCTGATAGACAGAAGATACAAGAGAAATAGTGTGAGTGACCGTGGGCCAGCGCCTGCCTGCATGAAATAATGACAGACCGGTGGATAGCGTGGGTTATTTCTGAACCGATTGAATTGCAGTAAATCTATGTGTAGAAGCTTTGCTGGCTTGATTACCAGTACCTTAATAGCAGCTTGCAGGGATGAATAGTGCTATGTAGAGTGCATTCAGGGAGCTTGTGTAGACAATCCACGGTTCAGGTACAGTTCATATTTGGGTGACAACATAGCAAACTCTATTCTTACGTTTACAACATTTAAATTATTTTTTTTTTTAAATAGTAAGTTTTAAATCCCACTTTATAAATTTGACCAGAACTGCAGAAAAAAATTATAAATTTTCTGAGTTGGGGAGAAATTGTAGCACTATTATAAATATGAGAAAAATTTTCCAAGTTGTTTGCTATCTTGACAGAGTGCATGTGGCTTGCACAGAGGGAGCCCTGCTTCGCCTGATAGGGGTGTGTGATGGGTGGCTGGCCTAGCCTGGCCAGCTGATTGATGAGGCTCAGGCCAGGGTGATAATGTGACCCAGAATTAGAACCCTGCCCCACATTAGCCAGACAGAACCCACCATTATCATCAGGGGTGGCAGGGCATTACAGCTCTCTCTGATTATGGGCAGACCAAGAAGATGGAACCTGAATTCTCTGTACTTGAGTCAGTAGTTGTATTTGAATATTGTTTCAGTGAAATATCTTCTTAAGAATCCTTGAGATTTTCTTCTGTTGCTCCTATTTCTTTTCTTATCGTACATGTAGGATGGAAATAGGCCATAAGGCTTTAGAGTTCTCTAAACGTGCTACTGCGCACTTACCATTCTAATAATGTGGAAGAGGTAGCCTTGTCAGATACATATTGCATGTATTATGATGGTGGGAGAACCCTGTATATTTTATGGTTTGGGTCAAGTCAGCCTGGTATGTGATGTGACATAAGGCTGCTACTCAGACATGTAGCTGCCTGCCAAAGCTGGGAGTTCAAATCGGAGAGGAAATGGGGGGTGGGGGGAAAGACTGGAAGAGGGTTAAGGGGGTTGGACACATTCCCAGTCCAGGTGGGTGTGACAGCACCTGTGGGGTGTAATGGGACCCCAGGGACCTAGATTTGAGGGCACAGGCTCACCAGATGTTGACCCCTGACCTGTCAAAGACCTGACCCAGTTACTAATGACAGGAATTCAAAATAAACATTGACACCCATAAATAAAGAATATGGAAATGAACTTTAATGGTGAACTTTATGGCCTCTTGTTAGCCCATTGTGCTCATAGAAAAACTTACGAGAGCCCTCAACTTTAATACTCTCAAGTAGTCATGGAGGACCAAATTCACTTTGTACGCACACAGTCAGAAAATGGTTGAGTTTGAAGCAATGATAAGGACCCACATTTCCCAGCACCCCAGGCCAGTGTTCAGTTGATATACAAAAAAAGAATGGCTGAAAAAATGTGAGACCACCCTGGTATACTGAACACCAGTGATGAGGCATTGTTTGGTGTGAAAGGCACCGGAGAATAGACTCCACCACAGAGTCGCCCTATCCTCAGCACCATAAGAAGAGGAGGAAGGATGTGGTCAAAACTACAATAAAGTGCAGGATAAATGTGTGATTATTTCTTACGTATTCAATTTGGCAGAGAAAGGGGTAGTTGCAGATGACACCCCAGGGTACCTTGCGAAATGAATGGTTGTCCAGTTGCCCCTGCGGATGACCATTACTGGACACTGTATTACCAGGCATGTCTACTTACAATAGCATCCAACTTCAAAGTCTCCTCCCTATATACAGATAATACAGGCAAGCTGTAGATTCAGAGCTGCTTCTGAAGTCTTGGCATATTTGAGGTGGCTGGCAATCTCTTTGTGTAAAAGGACCTTTCTATGTAAAAAGCAGCGCAAGCCTGTGACATGCTTAAGGGGCTGTAATAGTGTGAACAAAGACCTTTTGAGGGTTTTCCATTTCACAGTGTTTCTTCTAGATTTCTTATCTTATACTTTGAGCGGCATGAGGAAATGGAGGGGGGAGGAGGTGGTTTGTGGTGTGGTGCCCGAGACAGAAACTTTAGGTCACAGTAGAGGGCAGTACCTACAGATGCAAAGTTCACAACATAGACTGATAAATATGTCAAACAGTATGTACACGGAATGTCAGAAAAAAATAATCTGATTCGCTTGACTATATTTACCAGTGCTGTATTGTATGCCTTGGAGGACTTGAGATGTGTGAGATTACAATGGCAGACTAAGGGTCGCCTAAATGTCCGGATCAAGATTGTGGGACAATGACCAGACACTCAGGTAAAATCAGCAAGACAGTGGACACATGTGTCTCTAAGGATCACGAGAAACAGTAATATTTTAGGCATGCTCCTTATATTTCATCCAGGATTTGAAATTTCCTTGGAGGGCTGGCTAGTGTTGGGCATTACAGACCTCGGGGATCTAGAAGGTGAGGGAAAGGTCATTGTGACAGGCTCCTACTGCAGAACACTCGGTGGTAACGCCCTCACCGCTCCTTGTGACAGGGTCATGCTGCAGAGCACTTCTGTGGCAGCTCATGTTTGCCTGTACCAGGCAGGAGTCTCCCAAACAAAATTGAAAATGGCACCTAGAATCAAGAAAATATTTCTTGAAAGGAAATAAATAAAACCATGATGTGCATTATGTGTGTTTGGAAGCCTCCTACATCGCTAAGTAATGCAAACTTAAAATAAGCAGATTTTGATCTTTATGTGATATTACACCTCCATTACAGGACTTCTCTCTCATATCAGTCCCTGCTGCAATTGGTGAAAAAAATTGTCAAGATTGAACACAAGTCATGGTTCTAAAAATATCAGGCTTTGGACTGATTGGTGAATTAATAGATGAATATTCATACAGATTCTGTTTGTACTTGTAGCTGTTCTGATTGGCAAAAACTAGGTCAGACACCTCAGCACAGGTTTTGATCTAATCTTGGTCAATTTTGATTGGATGATATTCTGTTGGGCAAGACAAGTATTTGGTGAGAAGATTGAACAACTTGCAATGCTACCAATGTAATGTAGAGTAGTGACAATTATGTATGCTTTACAAAAATTAAATTTGTAATTTTCCTTTGCATCATAAGCAGTTGGAAATTGAATGAAAGATAAGTCTTGCGATTAAGCCAAGCTTTGACAGTGAATCCTATTTTCTGATAAGCTTGCCTGTGTTGAAATTATGGCTTGGTCCTAGGAGAAAACAGATTATTATTTGTGGACAATCCAGGTTGGCAAGCTGTGGTTTATTCTCTTGTGCTGAAATAATGCCTCACTAAACATTGATGAGCAGTCCATGGTTGTGCTCGCCAGTAAAATCTCTAAGGTAAATCCTTGCTGTGTAGAAACCTGCCCAGACAAAATTATGCAGATTCCCACAAGTGTTGAGAAATCATGGGGGAAGTGTCAGAATATTGAGAAGATTTTAATGCTCTTAAAAGTATTGTTAAAAAAGGAAATAGTCCTATTGAAGCTGAGAATCAAAGATCATGTCAAGATTATATGCAAAGTTTAAGAAAAAATACTCCTTTGTTTCACAGTTTGATTAAATTGCAATTTGGAAAGCTAAACAATGACTTTCAAGACCATTTATATACTTGGCAATACCTCAGAAAGTAAAACCTAATATATAGAGATCACTTTAAGCAGAAAACAATAGTTAAATGTGATTCACTTAGAACAGGTGATATTGTGAATATTAACCTCACTAAATACCTGCTGTCAAGCCTTTTTTCACCTTGCCAAGAGAATATGTTTCAGGGTTTGATGAGGACAAATTCTAAAAGAGTTTACTGTTTGGCTGTGCATATGGGTGGTCCCATCTAAATTACATAGTGACCAAGTATTGCATATCAATGCGTGTGTGTGGTCTTAGTGTCACATGCTTTTTGCAATTTGAGCAATTGAGGATTTTTCGCCATAGATTCAACTTTGTCATAGTGAATAAATATTGTAAATGAATTCGGCAAGGAATTTTATCAAAATGAAATAGTTTAATCCATTTTGATGTTTGAAATATATAATGCCCAGAAGTTGTGTGGGTGACGAATCAAGTGGCTTATCCCAACATTCGTGTTGTTATCAAATGCATTATCAGTTAAACCACCTACATGTACAGTAGGAATCATGAGAGCGCAATATATCTAATGCGCTTAGAGCAGACCTGGTCTGATGTAGCGCTATATAAATCGTTATTATTATTATTATTATTATTATTATTATTATTATTATTATTATTATTATTATTATTATTATTATTATTATTATTATTATTATTATTATTATTATTATTATTATTATTATTATTATTATTATTATTATTATTATTATTAATGTAAATATAAAGAAATTTTAGTGATGTGAAATTGTGCATTGGAAGTGAGGGGAAAGGGAGGGGTTGAGGTTGAGGGACCTCCTCAAGTGGGGATTGGGGGACCTGGTGAGTTTTAGGGGCCTCCTCACTTGGGGAGTGGGGGATCAGGAAAAGGGACCTACCTCCTCACTTGGGGAGTGGGGCACCAGGTGAGATTCAGTGACTTCCCCACGCAGGGAGTGGGCACCAGGTGAGATTTAGGGACCTCCTCATGCAGGTAGTGGGGCACCAGGTGAGATTCAGGGGCCTCCTCACACCGGGAGTGGGCACCAGGTGAGATTCAGGGGCCTCCTCACCACTGCCCACCTCACATTACTCCCATGCTTGTGGTTGTGAACTCTGCATACCACAGTCAGTAAGGCACACTATCTCCACTTCAAATATACAGTCCCAAGCTCAAGCTCTTTTGCACACAGTCCTACCTCTTTGTGTGGGAATTTGTGCACATTGCCAAAATACCAAGCTTAGCTAATTTAATAGGAACACAGACATTTTGATCCCAATTAGGAGCTATTATTGGCAAGATTGACAAAGTGTACACTGAGAAATAAATGACTCACTTACATACAATGCTTTAGATATTTTAGAAACAGGTTTCCTGCTATATCCACTCAATAAACTCAATAGCTGACAAAACATTGATTTAAATAGGTATCATAAATCACAATTGAAAAAAATCATGTCCATTTGTATGATACTTTTTTGATTTTAAAAAGGTCTTTGATACAAATATGTAGAAGCACTTGGTCTCTCCCATAAATTCCAGGAATACCAGACATATAGTGATGCTTTTGCATGAAACATTTGTTAGTTTATATCCTTTGTCACACAGCCTGGGTTGTAGATGCAGGATGAGATATGTATATGTTTATTTAGGGTGAATGCTTATCAAACATTACAAGTAGAGCAGAACTTTTGTCTGCATATAATTGAGCGCTTGGTTGAACAGAAAGGCTTGGTTAGACAGAAAGGACGCTGGCGTGTGCACAGAGAACAGTATGATAATTGTCTTATAGTGGATGGCGTGAGTGTGCCAAGGCAGTCATATATCCTGTCTCCATACCTGGCCATCAACCTGTCACCCACCTGCCTGCATTCTCAGACTCTGCCAACCCGCTCCCTCCAGTTTCACATGATATGCGGGAGGTCCACTCAGTGTGCCACCCACACCTGTTGTCGTGTTACACAAATTTGTATTTCCCCATTGGCCGGGAACAGACACAGTATCTTTTTTGGCCTGGCCAGCTTTTCGTGTTTTGAGTGGAGCACCTTTGACCCGGGTCTCGCAAAATGTAGATGAGCGCAAGCCTTTGACAATGTTCTACCCCAGCTGTCATTTGTTGGTTTGCATATTTGTCATCCACCGACAATCCCTAGGAGATGTAATAAACTGTTTGAGAACCTCCATTTTTGGAACTTGCCCAGCCTGAAGTAATATATGCATGATATACAACCTCTAATTTCCCTTCAGAAATTCAAAAGGTGGAAAAATGACCAAAAAGCTGTAAAGAAGAGATGACCCATGCACGCTGCAGTATCAGTAACCAGACACCTGTTACACCCAAATCTTTATTTCAAAGTTGATTTTAAAATATCTAGTTATTATCGTATATATAACTTTGGTTTATATCAATGATATGGGTATAGTAAAATTGTAGTGATAATAAATAGAGCTGCGTAAATGAATATTATAATATGAACATCGTCACAAACCAAACAATTGGGTTCTGTTTTCACAATAAAAAACAATCAAATTCCATTTCATTCCAAGATAAGCTGATTTACAAGGTTAAGTGTTTATTCATGACGTACTTGTTATGCGGATGCTGGCCGGAAATCACTTTTTGATGCATGTTTTCATACATATAAACACATATTGTTCTGTGCCAGGCTTTAACACCCTCAGTCAGTTATATCATTGATGAAAGATGATGATGTTTTAATGAGCAGCTGATGACCAGGTGTTATGTTTGGTTTAATGTGATGTTCCTTAACAAAGTTGATAACATGAAATGCTGCATTATCCTATTTCAAGATGCTGTGGGTAGCTCTTTTTGTCATTTTCTATGATTTTAATTATAGTATTTATCAGTATAAGACAAAATCTCTATACCTGAATTCATATATGTTAAGAAAATCATGATCCAAATACTAAGATTTAAAACAAAAACAAAACAATAAACCACAAATAAAGAAATAACAAGAAATGCAAAGAAAGACATTTTGTACACAAATTTACAAAGAATATCAGAATTGATAGAAACAATACTGTCTTAGCAGGCCAACAACCTTTGACCTCATCAGAAAGGTCAAGTGGTTTTGTGCTATTTACCCAGTTTACTGCCCTGCATTCTGCAGCACAGGGTCGTGTTGGGGTTATGTTTCAGAATGTTGTGATATGTCCATGACATTTATTAAGCAGATGACTGACACTGGGTCCTGAGGCAGCACCATCATGAGAATGGCTTGGGAACATGATGAGCCAAGAAGCTTGAGAAATCACTATCACAAACTCACTATTATTTCACTGCAAGTTTTGTATTGGTTTAATATGGTTCATGTTATCTTTTACATTTTCATCAAACCATTTTTTTAAAATTTATTTATTTATTTTTTCAAATTTCTGATAAGAGCTCGGAATGAAATTTGTTTTAATTTTCCCACCAAAGCCACCCTCAAGTTAAGGCATATCACATTTTTGATGTGCACGTGTCCTTACTGAGGCTGCATTCTCCTCTGCCAAGTGCCTTTGTTTAGGGCCCATATCAATGCCTACCCTGGAGTCATTTCTGACTGTCCAGCTCTGACAAACAGAGTTATTATGCAGGAATATTTCAGGACAGGTTCTGACATTGCCAAGCCCAGCACAGCCATTCCATGGGAAAATTGTCCATTTAGAACGATAAAACATTGATAGAATGCAGGTGACCGCTGTCGTTGTCCATATACATTTTTATAAATGCCCAAGCCCTGGGACGTAATAATACGAGTATGAAACATTGATGATACAGCCCCCGCGGGAAGGCGGGGACAAAAGCGACTTGATTGACAGCTCAGTGAAGCACCACCGAGGCAAATTGGATCCAGAGCTTTCACACAGAAATTGGATGGAACTCTTTGTGTCAGAAAAATGAGACTGCAACAGATAATATTCAAATGGAAAATACTGCCATTTGATGTGCACTTTAAGCCATTGACCTTTGTTGTTAACCAATTTACATATTGTGTATGAGCTTAGAAATCTGTTGTTTCAAATAGGAGTGGCCTAGTTGATATTTATCATATTATGAGGATATCCTTGATAAAGCTTAATTTGATAATTTGTTTCGTAGTAGAGTTCACATTCTGTTTTAATATGGGAAACACTGCATTCATCATCTCAGGAAGAACACTGAGTTTTGTGTTGGTTCTACAAGAAACTTGATCCCAGTCTTTGTGTTGTCAGGATCAGGATCAACCCCCAGCTTTGTCTGATTGAGTTGCACTCTCAAAGTTGAAATCTCAAAATTGTTGAATATTTTGCCTGGATCGCTGGATTAGAATGATCAGGTTGGAGAATATTACACCATTTTCATGAATTATGAGCATGACCATTCATCTATCTGATATTGGTTTAGCGTTGGTCATGGGCAAAATGAACCAGCATTTTGATTAAAAAATGAGCCTTATTGAAGAAAAGTATATTAATATTGCACTGGATCTATTCGCCAGGAAATACATCCCGACTTTGATTTTCTCACAGAACAAAGAGGGAGGTTGACTGTATAAAAGTGGTGCCAGCCTACCTGTCTGCAATGCAGGCAACCAAAAGCACAGGTAGTTATAGAGACAAAAGTTGGCAGCGTAGAGGTAGCCACACAGGCAAGGCAGGTCTCATACACTCGCTAATGGGGAGACACCCACCACCCTTGATGTGAACCCCAGGGTTGTTCCAGGGAAGCTTGTATCATCAAACCCCCATATCCACCCTTTGTTGTCATGGAAACCTTCCCTATATTACTAGCTTCAAAGTGTAGAGGTTGTCATGCAGTCTCCATTGTGGCCTTATATAGTATGCTGGCACAGACAGAGCTCCATGCTTTGTTCACAAGTTTGTGCCATGCAGCGAATCTAGTACGAAATAAAGTTTTGCTGCTGACAGTTATTTTCTTTGCAAATATTGGTATGTGTATGATGTTCACATAATGAATTGAGTTTGATTTTTTGAAATCGTTTTCATTAGTTTTAGTTCAAGGACTTTTTTTTTGGAGAACAAGTTCATTAAAAAAACAACAACTTTGTCATGCTTTTCAGGGTTTGTTTTAAACTAATATCTAATTTAGGCTGTCTAATACACACATCATGAAATAAACAGAAATAGGTTATAACAATGTAATTCTACTCATAGACCCCCTGCCAATCTTTCCAATGAATGATTAAATTTAGAGGAGTTGTATAGTTATGGTTCCGGTAATGTTGTACAGTTCCGGTGGATGAAAAAACCATGGAGATCAGCAATTGGCTTATAAATAATTGTATTAATTTGTATTTAATACTAGAATGACTCCTTAGTTTTTCTAATAACTATATATAAACACACATGTGTATAATGCAGGTGGGTGGCATTGTCGTGGTTTTGAGAAAGGTAATTATACTACTGAGGCAGTTGTATAAGTATAGTGGGATTGGATGGTTATGCAGGATCCTAGTGTGTGGCTGAGATCAATGTACATTATTATGGAGAAGGCCAAGGACACATGTCCTAGCTCTGTTATGCTGGGTACAGGGCCTCTACTGAGTGAGAGCGACAGATGGGGCTCAAGGACCTCAGCCAAATACTAAACACTGCCTCTGTTCTGTTGAACAGTGGGTTGGCTGTTGGGAAGGACCTTTCGGTGCAAATGTTTGCTGTGTGGGAGAGGCTAAATGGAGGTGTGGCTGCAAGGTAGAACCTCCCTCCAGCCACACAAAAAGGGCATTTGTATGGAGAGGAAGTGTTGGGGGGGTTCTCGTTGGGGTTTATGTGTATTGACTCAGGGCCTCCTGCTGTCCACACAACAGTGTGCACTCTTAAGGCCCTCTCTAGGTCAATAAAGCCGATAATTCAGGCTTGCAGTTTGTTGGCGTGGCCACAACGTGGCAGTGTGCTCACCTTGCAGGGGAGAGCACAGGTGTGTGCACACTGCCTCAGTATTCAGCTCCACACTCGGAGCCACTGCCATGCTCTGCTGAACCACAAAAACTACACTTCCTTTACATTTTCACATGAAATGAAAGCACTTTTTATGGAAAACTTGTGCTTATTTGCATATTTTTAATGCCGATTAGCATCAGCTTAAGATTGACTCGATAAAAGCCATGCATTGCATAAAGGCATTTTGTCAGGGAATATGGAACTCATCGAGAAAAATTAATTTGTAGTTGTCATATATTCCTTTGTGATGAAAATAAAGGTATCTAAAAGATAAAATTTCAACATTGATATAAATGAGGAACTTTTAGTTTGACTGAAATTAATGGAATATGCACAATATTATTGCTCAATTATAAATAGTTGCCTACTGGGTTGTAATATATTTCTCCTGTGTAGCTGTGTTTGTTCCTGCCGAGACAGGCTGTAGTCACAAATATTGAAACAGTCTATGGTGACATTACAGTGAAACAGGCCCTCTATGTTCAGAGCAACTTTGTTGAAATTTGAGAAATCTGAAGATGAGAATTTGCATCAGTATTAGTCATAACCCTATTGATCATGGAGGGCTTAGCTTTCCAGCAGACATGCCTGATGTGAATTCTGCTTCCCTCCCAACAAGCTTTAATCAGGCTAGATTTAATTAGAAATGCAGAGAAATTGAGTCAAGTTTGAAATTAAACCACGGCTTCATGTTTCAACCTGGGGGTTTAATGAAAGTGAGTTGGCTGAGCATTGTAGTGTATTTCTGAGTGAGGAACCCCTCATATTAGTTGCTTGTTTGCGATTCTAGGAGTTTCAAGGAAAGCCATGTGTGTTCTCAAAAGCCCATTATGAAACTAAGGCAAAATTTGATTTTAATGTATGCAACAATTTTAATAAAAATTCAAGATGGCAGTATTTTCTGGTGGAGAAACCCATTTTAGCTCCCTCTGTTGAGTAAAATTAAAATAAAATAGTTTTTACCAAAGACACATAGAACAGCAACATGGTTCAATAATATTCATGTTAAATTTTGTGTTATTGCAGATTTGCAAAGCAACTTGAGTCAACAAATGCCGCATTCACCTCAGTACCATTACTCAGGGATTATACCCGATGATACAGACCGGAAAGTACGGGTAAGTAGAGAAATCATCACTCATCACAGTCATATTACAGTTGGTTTATTGGGGAAAATATGCCTTCAAATTCTCCAGATTTGGAGAGGCACATCCACAAAACTAGTGTTTATTATTAAAATCATAGAGAGGGCCAAGATATATAAATGATGCAAGAAAGGCTTGTAAATATGAAATGACTGTTTAAATATCAATTGGGTTGATTGTGTCTGCAAGTATGGATCTGACGAAAATTTGCCAATAGCTTGAGCCATAATAGGCTTGCTGATTACATTTGGTATTTATGCCTTACATAATTCAGTGAAAGGCTGTCCTCAGGGGTTCAAATCCCCTGTGAAAGCTTTGGGATGAAATTGTCAAATGCTCTACACGTTGGCAGCATGTGGTATTAAAACATGGGGATTGAAGACAGCAGCCAATTTTTTTTTTAATTCATAAAATGCTTGGGGTACTTCATCTGAATTAAAAGTCTGTAACTAACCCTGAATAGCTGTAGAGCTTAAAAGAGGATTCAAACAGATTGAAGTTTTTACAAAACAGCCAGAAATATTAACTCTTGACTTAAATCCCTTCCTTTCACAAATTGCTTGCATTAGCCTGTTTCCTGAAATTTTGAAAAATAAAGTGAGAAATCCAGTAAAGCTTATGTATAGAATAGCAAGGAAATGGTTCATAGTTGAAGGTGTGACCATATTCTGCTATGGACATCTTTGATGTAGCAGAAGTAATTGGAATTTTTCAATAACCCCAGGCCAGGTGAATGCTTGAGGGGTAGAGAATAGAGGGATTACGTCACACAAGAGCTCACTTGCCCCAGCCCGTTATGTAAGCAGGATGCTTATGAATGTAATGCTCCACTTCACAATGGCACTTTGCCATCACTTGTAGGGGTCATAGGTGACTGGCCCAGACACAGCCTCAGCCAGGGTGCTACCATTCGTTCTGGGGGTCGCAGGGAAGTTGTTAACAATTCCTCCATACAGTTGTTAGAACTTGGTCAGGATGGAGGTAAGAATGAATTGAACCCTGACTCTAATAATGCAGTTATTGATTTCAGCAGATGCAATTGAACATGTTGGGATGTCAAGAAATTTATAATATAATGATATTTATTATTATTATTTCCAACAAATTTATATTATCTGTGTTCTAGTAATTGAATTAACAGGCTTCATCTGCCTCTGAAGTATGTTCATGTCCCACCGGAAGGAGAGACATGTTATTTTTTGTTTACATCTAATCAACCAAGTAAGCGCAGACACAGTGTTAATAATTTGTTTGCAGTATATCATGTCTTTCAGAACAAAATTATGCATTATTCACACCTTTCCAGTATTCTGTACAGTCCATAGCAGTGTTTCATATTGCTTTCAGTAATGTACATTGTTAAACAGTGAAGGTTTCCTTAAAATGGCGGCAAAGTCTGACACATCTGCATGGTTTGGCTTTGGATCTCTTCACACCACTGCGACACTAACATCTTTTGCGCCTTGAGTTCCACACAGGCTTGGAACATCTAGCAATCTCTGATTGCAGTTTAATTTAATTTTTGTACCAAGAAATAGTCTTATTTCAATGAGAGCTATTGACAGAACTTTGGGAATGGCAATAGCGTTTGGCAAAAAATCTAGATGCTGAATCTTGCTGCAAAACAAGCATTTCTTTGTGGCTGTCCAACAGCTTGAAGGCATAAACCTGAGCTTCTCCCAACTTGATGTGTAAGGAATTTTATGAGACGGCCAGAAAGTTGAGAGGTTTTGCAGCTTGGAGGCAGGCACACAAGTCAAGCTCTGGGCGTGTGTATTGGATATTGGATATTGACTGGCTGGCAGTAGCAGGAATAGTAAAGCAGGATTGCACATACTGCAGCCCAATATCCAAGTCCAAGCTGATTTGCACACCAAATAATACATCCCCTGCATTGGTTCACAGTTGCGAGTAAGCCATGAACTGACAGATAATACTACTGGAGATCTCTGCTCTGCTAAAGTGTCACATCAGACATAGTGTTGCAGTGTGCTGCTTGACAAATTGTTCATTTCCAGGGATTTGGTCAGCAGTACGCCCTACCTGACCTTGCATCTAATACAAAAGGTCATTAGTGTAAACTATACTTAAAAATGCAGGACAGCGAGGAGTGTTGTAGCAGGAGGCTGTAATTCCTCTGAATGATTACCCCGGGTGGCTGTCCCTGCCTGCAGAGCCTCAAGGTCACAGAGGGCACAGTGGACCTGCCGCAGGACGTAGCTGTAGGCCTCATTCTGCAGGGAACTCATGATTAGGCCCTGCCTCTCCTCCACATAAAGGTCATGGAGGTGGAAGGGACCTCTGCTTCCAGGTGACCATATTAGTCAGGGCAGTACTGCATCTGGTCAGTGAAAAATAGTTCCTCTTGTTCTGTGTGATCATAATGGGAATAACTATGATTTACCCATGGCAAACTAATAGAGAAACCTTTAATAAATCTACTTAATACTGTGGTAGTTGTAACTGAAATCAAATCTAGAATTTTGAGTTATAACCCAGTTCTGAATGCTGAATTGCATCTAACAGAGACTTTGATATTTATGTGCTGCCCAAGTTTTCTGCCAGAGAAAGGATAGCTCTTGCTGTGAGTTTGTGAGGCAAACAAACTTGAGACAGCTGATATGACATGGCCGGATTGGAAGGACAGCAAAGTGACCTGATGTTACCGGGAGAGAAAATGACCTGGCTGAGTAAATGACCTGCCAGAGCAGCAGCCACAGTAATGACCTGGTCGTGCAGTAGCAGGCCTTCCTGCCTGAAGGACTGATTGGCTGAGTGGAATGGATGGACGCTGAGTGAGCACAACATAGCTTGGGAGGGCCTACACGAGCATCCAAGCCCATTCCTCCCCTCAGTCACACAGCCCCGTTACCAAGCCAACCATAGATTTAATGGCACAGCATATAACAGAGGATGGCCCATAGAAACACTTCTCTGTGCTATGCATGTTATAAATGGAGAAGGATGTTCATCCTGCAGGGATGACCAATCTGCGATTCTATTGGCCGTTGTCATGGCCACTGTGGAAATCACCTAACCACCAGGGGAAAAGTTTCCGAAATAGACAATGCAATGAATAGGCAACATTTCTGACCGTGGGTCATATTTAAGGCCCTGGGTAGATAAAAACGTCAGCTTTAACAGCTTTTTCTCATGACCAGTAGAGGGCACTAGCATTTGGGGAACAAGTGATGCGTATTCACAAAAGGTTTTATCCCACTTACAAGACAAAGTACAAAGTTGGTCTTTGCATTAAGTTTGAATAATTGCAGGCTACACCCACAGAGTATTATGAGTAAATGAATTTAAGCAGTTCCTGTCCTTAGAAGATATTGGATGCTGCTGTGGTATTAGCTGAAGCTGTATATTAAACAGCACAAGCTGCACAGAGAAGAGTGAGTGACCAGCCCCTGCTGCCCTCTGGGCTGAGGAGGCTGCACTCAAGACACGTTGGGGAAAGGCTTCAAGGCTTTGCTTTACACACAGAACTAACAGCATGTACAGGGTGAACCATAAGTACACCAAGTAAAATGTCAATGTTTTTTTTTCTCTGTCTGTGACACTTAATAATGAGATAGTATGTGAAATCTGCATATAAGATGACCAAAGATTGAAAGGAAAGTATGTTTGTCTTCTCAGTCATTATCAGGTGGCCCTAAGCCTTGCAGTGAAATTTTATAGTGACAGCCAGGCAAAATGTACTCATTGGACCTTCGCAGCAGATAAAGATTGAATGATCAGTGGGAAGCACAGCACCAGGCCTTTCATTCCACCTTTACGTGTTAGTCCTAAAGCACATCCCTGCGATCGTGTTTTCAGTGCTGCATTTTGCATGAATCTGCACTGAATGTTTGATGCGAGAGGAGGGTGTTTCCACCTGTATTGAACGTGGACCAAAGATAGCTAGCCATTGATGCAGGATTCTATAGAATCTGATTGATCTGATAATCTAAAATATTCAGCAGGCATGAATAGTTGATGAGATTTAGATTGTGTGAGACACAAAGAAGTGGTCTTGAGGGGAAGTTTGTGAGGAGAGTCTTTGGAAGAGACAGGAGAAAATGTGAAATTATGCCCAACTGAAAAGTTTTAACACGGAATGGATAAGGATATTTTGTGTCCAAACTGTGACACATTTTATATTCTTTATATTCTTCACCAGATAGCAGTTATGGTTGACAACACTTTCAGCACTGCAAGCCCTTCTGTGATGTGATTGGGTAAAATTTTGACCACTCAGCTGTGAGAAACCCATTAAGTCCTTAGTTCTCCAGTGCTTTGCCTTCTACCATATTCAACTCGCTTTTGCAGACAGGACACATCACTATATCAATAATTAATCCCACAGTTTTTGTGGTCGTATCTGGTTTTCTATCGTTCTGTGCACAATTTAGGACAAAATCAGAGAGGCAAAGGTGGATGAAGAACCAACAAAGCTTTCTGGGTCTAATGGTGCTTTATCAGGGAATTGTGAGGATGACGTTGAGGAGAGGAACACACTAATGCTGTCCTGCCAATTCAAGATAAAAGCACCAGCCGACTTTGTTGGTCTGACGTTGCAGATTTGTGCCAAAGTCCATCCCATGCCACCAGCCAATTGCACCCAAATGCTATCAATTCTGCCAACTATTCCTTATCACAAGCTTTGACTTTGACTTTGTTTCATATGGACTTCACCAGTATATTGAGACCTTTGTTTGGGGTCAGTCTTGCTTCTAACTTGAATGGGATTTTTGGTGGAGAAGAAGGGAGAATATAGCACTGTTTTGATTCTTTTTGCTGTTAAGATGATAGACAGGAGAAAAAATTTAAGAATGCAAATTTTAACCTTTGCACCACCTGGGACAATAGTTAACAAGGAAGAAAGCCTGCAGATAGGTGAAGATAAAAACTTGAGTTAAGTTTGTTGTGAGGTGACTTTTCTATAGGTTGAAGATAACCCGATGTTACTTGCCTGTGGCATAGATGATGCATCAGGGGTAGTCCCAACTTGCTGCTGTGGGTGAAATAATGGGGTGCTACTCTGCCTCATTGTGGATGGAGAACCTGAAATAAAGCCCCTATGAGGGCCTCAGTGCAGGATATAGCCTGCATTTAACATGGGGGAAGAGATGCTTCAATGACTGAGTGCTTATTTCCGATCATAATTGGATGGTGGTGGTGGGCTGTTATTATTGATGAGGAGGACAATGTGATGATATTACAGTGGTATGGGACCCCTATACCTGCAGAGTGAGGGTGGCATTGAGAGGCACAGAATATGAAGGCCTTAATTGGCGTTTTATCATGCAGCCATATAAGTGCAATTACACAAAGCACAAAATAAGGTTTATTATACTTTTCAGTCACATTTAAGTGACTTATTCTTGTTAAATTTTCCAGTTTTTTTATACACATTAATGGAGGAAACCTATCCAATCCTATACCTTTCCAATCCTACATGAGCATTTCTATATGTTTATATATATATTAATGAGAGGCATTGGAGCAGTGTAGCTGATGGCGGGGCTGGTGGGCAGGAGTGAGGGAGAACAGATGGTGAAGCAGACGTGAGTGGTAACTTGGCCTGCAGGCCTCAAGTGTCGAAGCAGCCAGCGCCTGTATGCATTTTGCACACACATCCTATAGGGCATGCACATGCATGGCATGTGGGATGCGGGCCGATCACTGACTCTCACAAACCCAAAGCACTCCACCCAGTCACTGACTAACACAGGGTGCTTCATGACGTACAACACCGTCACCACATACTCTAATACACACTTCAATACACGTATTGTTTGAGGCTCGGGTTGGCTGCATTGTAAGCGAGACAAGTTGGCAGTACTGGCTTGTTGGTGCATTTGTTGTATATTACTACTGGCACCATACTCAGGTCCTGTTCATACACGAACAGTTACAGTTTATATCAAGCCAACTCTGTTTTAGACACACACAAAATATCTAGTGAAAAATTGGTGGGCTGGACCCTAATCCAACAGGATATATATGAGCATGCCAAGAGATGAATGAGAAGTCTACCTGGTGAACTTTGTGGGCCAGGCGAAGGGCAGATCTTTATGGTCAATACTTTTATACTACAGATCCGGCTTTGCAATGACCCGACCTCTATAACTGGTGGAATATTTATAAACACAGGTAGACGAGCAGACTGGTTTGCAGATACCTTTGTGGCCTCCTGCCACCTGGACTCTTGATACAAAACATCTTGAGATACAAGCAGTGACTCTTTGCTTCATGTTTTAGGTAAATTTAGCTTGGTGCAGCATACTCTTGTGGTCATACATTATAGAGAAGTGCCACTAAAGCAGATAGGAGGGCTGAGCGTACCACAGCAGTTGCTTCACTGACTTACAGAAAACCTGACGAGAGACACATTGGAAGTTGTATATTATATACTTCAAACCTCAAACAATAAGATAGAAGCATACAACTTTATATACAAGACCAAACAAAATAGTTTAATAGAAATTTGTTTGGGATTGGAGAAAATTTTCAAAATGTACCCGATGAGTGGGGATTGGAACTGCCATCAGGAGTATCCGGCATACCCGGTAAGTGTCCAGAATTAATGCTCAAACCTGTCCACACATTGTCCAGCATAAAGTTAGCAGGTTAATGCTTCCTGTCAGATGTTTACCAACAAGTGTTGTGGAACACATCTTGCCAATTTTACATGAGATTTATATGAATGTTGTAAGGAATGGTCGAGAGGACAGCTCCCAGTGGGATGATCATGCCTGTAATAATATACACACATACATTTATAATAATAATATCATTGTCACGATGTATCCCGAGAAAATTCTACAAAAAATGTGTTATCATCAGAAATAATTAAATGCTTGGATATTAATAGAAAACAAATAAATACATTAGGTAAAGTTATTCTCATATGAGGAGCAGATATTCCGGTTGATAGCCTTTCTGACTTAGTTGCACTGGAGAGTTTCCTGGTCATGGTGGACAGGAGATGAGATGGTTAGTCTCTGCAACTCCCTGCATCTCTCAATGAGGGCATATATCAGCCAGGTAGAAAACAATAACATGATACCACTCTTACAAGCTGATATGTGATACCACTGTATTAAACAGGGAGTGATGACAATGTGTTTCTTGGAAAGAAAAATGCTATTTCTCGAGAAAGTATTGTTACAACCAAGGTGATAGATATGGCTTGCAAGTATTCTTGAAGTTGTCTTGTTTTAGATCAACACTGTTTCCAGCAAGTTGGTGGGCTAGTTGTGCTCATTTGATGATTTATTCCACTCCAAAGGGGGATCATTTACAGCAGTGGCTAAAACAATACCAATATCTTGCAAACAAACTTCAGATTTATTGGGAATTTCAGGAGTAGAAGTTTGACTTCTTATCTTTCAAACTATACTTGGCAATTGATATGAAAGGGAAAAAAGTATTCAATTCTTATCAAAAAGTTCATTCTGGATATGAAGAAAGGTATGGCTGTTCTCTGCAGCGAGCAAAGTAAGAGCCCCCTGGGAGTGGTGGACCGAACCAGAGAAGGTTCATAATGCAGGGCCTTCTTATGAAGCTTCTATCACTCATTGACTTTGTATTAACTTAACTTTTTTTTGTTTTTTGTTTTTTTTTGTTTTTTTTTTGAGAATGTTTGGTGTGTGCCTTGAAGAGTAACAGTGGGCAGTTGCATATTGTGATTACTGGGAAAGTTGATGCAGTCCCTGCTGGCGGAGTGTGGCCTACCCATCTGGCCATAGATTCAGACCATATTGAATGGGATCCGGCACCATATTGTACTACAAACTGCTCCATATGCAAAATACTGCAATGATTATCAGTGTGTCAAAATCTCCTGACACCTTTATTAATTAAATATTAATGGTTTGAAATTTAAGGACACCGAACCACTTTTCATTGTTGAGAATAAATTTGATGGCCCCATTTGTTTCAGGATTGGTAAAGAAAACCCTTCCCACAAAATGAGATAACTAATCATAGAATCACAGAAAAAACAATAGCTAAAGTTGGAATTAAGAGTCAGCTGTGAGATTGAGGCTGTTGATATAGGAGAACACTGCATTCATCACACTGGTTCAGTGTGGACAACAACCTGTCGTTCACTTGTTTCACTCTAACCTTCTGTCATTCCTTTTTTGTTTGGTGAAGTGAGTTTACAGTGAGGTGATGTCAGAGTCAGGGTCCAAGCTGGGCGTCCAGCTGGTGAACCCATATTCCTGAACCTAGTCAACCTTTTGAATGAATGTATTATTTTGGCTTGATGATAAAACAGCTGACCATCCAAAAAGCTAATGTCGGTCATCCTGAACAGACAGCTGCTGGCATCATACAACCCAAACCTGTCATTTGTCCTCAGTCGACTGTGCACAGGTCCACATCTGCCAGCCCCCAGACAGGTTGGAATCTCAGGGGATGTGTAAATATTTTACAAAAAGCACACCTGATAATCAAAGGAGTTTTGGGCTTGATGGCCGAGGTGAAGTGTTGCGATGTAGATTCGTGAGTGAGCATGTGAAATACAGCTGAATATGATCACAGTGCACTCTGTCATGGCGTTATTGAACAGATGTTTCCAGAACTTTGCGCAGGTGTAATAAATACAAGATGTGCATACTTCAAATGCCTGTGAATGCTTCACCTGCTTCAGGGAGATTACTTCACACAATAAACTGCCTCTGTTAAAACAGCTTTGTAAAAAAAAAACTACCCAAACTTAAGAAACTTCCTGTCACCTTTCCTCGTGCACAGAAGTTTAGAATAACAATTTGATCAACAGGATATCCAAGGCATTAAAAAATTACATCATAGTTTTTATAGTTTTATTTTCCAAAGAATTCCTGGAATGATAAGCAAGGTTTCAGTTGAGAATTAACTTCTGAATTAAAAATTGAAATTTAACCGAATAAAAGTTTTTTTTCAGTGACACTGACTGCCAACTGAAAGCATTATAATTGAGTTAGAGGCAACATGAACCTAGATTTGGCACAAATATTTTATAAGTTTTTCTGAAAATTATGGTGATAGACATGCATGATAAATGTCTCTGTGTGTGCTAAAGCATACCGTGTATTGACTGTGACCACATGCTTTGACAAAGCAACTTTTTATGGATGGTTTTAGTTGAGTGAATATATATACCTGCCACATAAAGTTCACATCAATTATGAATTTGTCACGAAACCATGAGGGGAAGACAAAGGTGGTTGCTGGGGATCTGTTATCAAACATAGGATCTTCCTGATTAATGGATAGAAACAAATGACTGCCATGCGGGCACAGGGGCAACCCCCTTGATAACACTAGGGCAAATTCATTGTGGGAATTCCCTTTCCAACTCAGGAGACTGTAGTTTTTATTCCCCGGATACAGGCTTTGCTGTGACTTGTAAAAGGTCTCTTACGCAGCATGTAATCAGCATAGAAATAGGTTCAGTGTAAACGTGGCCAATCACCTGTGGCTCTGAATTGCTACTGGTGCGTGAAGTTTGTCGGAAAGCAAAGGTGGCTGGCTGTGAGAGAAGAGGTCACATGACATTGTTGGGTGCACATGATGTATTGTTTGTAAACAAAAGCATGTGTAAGGGCTGACAAGGGAGAGGGAGGCGGCAGCTTGGGACACAAGGTGCACCCCACCTCAGCCACCTTCATTAATAATACCCAACTATTGATATAGAGACCAATCTCTGGCATTATTTTACCATTGAATTTCTAACATTTATTATAAACTCTTTTCAAGCCAGAAATGAGAGTGGCCTTCATTAGTGGTCTTGTAATTCCCAGTTACTATGTAACCCCAGGTTTGGTAAAGCCTGTGTTGTCTCAATGGCAACCACATGATACCAAATCAACATTTGACAATCAACAAGTGACACAGCTAGTCCCACATCAACATGTGGCTTTTGAAATCTATTTAAATATGACTGGATCAATCCTGCTGCTGGAAACCAATTTAACGTTATTTCTAGTGATCTATTTCTGTGATGTGAAATTGAAAGGGTTAAGCATCCTTGGCCACATTGAATGGTGAACTTAATACAAATTGAGTTCAGTGCCATCTGGCGGTGAAAGAGGAAACTGCAATTAAATTATCTGTGTTGTGTTTGTGAGTGTGCTGGCAGAACAGTTTGTATATCTAACAGTTTGTATATTTAATGGGTTTTTTTAATATTATGATTTTAGGGTTTAGAATATGACTTGCTGTAATGCCAAAGCCATAAAAAAGTAAAACTTCTTTTAAAGAACTCTAATTGTATATCCTTTATAAAGTAAATATTGCCATGTTAGTCATGATTAGTTTAACTGATCCATTGATATGAATATGTTGTTATTTCTGAAAGTTGGTAAATATCAATCAATAAAAACGGACAAAGGTAATTGGTTGTGTATGACATCAGAAAATTTGTCCAAATTCAACCAGTCAGTAGGACACTTGTGTTGATCATAAAAATATTGCCACTAGAGTTTTGGACTTTCCACAGGCAATATGGATATTTGATATTAAAATATACTTTGTGCAACATATACAGCTGGTTTATTATTCAAGAGATGTAAATTTTGATATCAACTAATATGACAGTTGTTATGGGAACTATGATGATGACATCACAAGTTGAAAGGTCAGGCAAGTGTTGTCACACTTGGCCCCAGGTCAAACATCAGGTCATCCTGGTACACGTTTGAGTACTAAATTGACAATAACTATGATAAAGCCTGTTGCAGTGTTTAATAATGAATACCAAATTGTGCGATTCAGTTGTAAAGCCATCTGGAGTTTGTATAATTGTGACTTTATTGTTACATATACACACAGTCCACCTCACTCTCATGAATGACTTAAACAAATCAAAACAATAAGTTTTTTTTAAACCTGTTTATTGATTGATATGTGGATTGGCTTAGTGACAAATGATCTGGTCCGAGAACAATCCAAGCCAGGGAACTTATCATCAAACACTAAGCTGTAAACATTGATAGGCATATATGGCATCACAAATACTGGCCATTGACGTCCATGGGTTATGAATGATTTGAATCAGCGATAAACCATGGCAGATAAACTGTGTTATTGATGAGGGTTTGAGTATTATATCTGGTCTCTTGTTCCACGTATGCCCAGATCCTGAACCAGATCTGTGTTGGTATGAGTGCTCATCAGATAACGTTGTACAATGAATTATAAAAAAAAGCTACATAAACAAGTTCAGAGAAGTTTGAGTGGCTAGGCTTGAGAACTGAACATGTTAAACAATTGAGAAATTATATTATACATTTGTAGATACCATGCTCATGAAATAGTATAATATCAGTATCACTGTACCAATATTTATAAATAAACAAGTATAGTAGTTTAGTTTTTGACAAAGATTGGAACTTAGGATTAGAACACAGTTGGCTATGGCTATGGCTGGAGTGGGAGATAACCTGGTAGGATTAGCCCAGCAGGATTAGCCCGGTTGTCACCACTCCCACACTCTACTCTTGACATTTGGACCAGACCTCACCTGCCCCTTATTGCAGTTTTGTTTCAAGTTCAGAGAGGTCACACTGTTAAGTTCAGTTTGTCAGATAATACTTTTTGGTCTGGACTCATATAATGTTGCCATTGAATAAAATGAATGCACAAAATGAATTCACTTCCCTGGATGCTTAAAAAGTACATGATATTTATTATATTTTTTATTATTAATCCTTTATCAGTTGCCAACAAAGGTGGCATTATTTTTCTGGATGTAAAATACTATTAAAAAATTATGATGTCCATCAATAATGTAGTCAAGACCATAATAAAAAATGAGTATTTTTTCCGAGGACTACATTGTGTAGGGAGGAGTGTTTGGCAAGACATGTCCTGCCAAGCCCCAGCAAGCACACCCCATTGTCTTGACTGGCACCCACCCCTCATGTGCCCGCACATGCAGGTCTCGTCCTCTCCTGCACACACGCAGGCAGGCAGGCAGGAACGCAGGCATGGAGCCAGAGCTTTGTTTCCTACTGCAGGCTGTTACACTGCCCAGCATTAAACCCCATTCTCAGATAGATCGCCTTCCATGCAAATTGACAAAAGAGAAATTCACAACAAAGTGGTGCCAGCTTTATAGAGTTAAGTAAATTCTATCAGAATTCGTCTTGTTAATCATAATTTTACAAAATGATAATGCTTTGCAGCATTTATTATTGTATCATTTTTGTATTTTTCTATGATTATGTATCAGATATGACAGAAACATATTCTTTACCATTGTCAGAGCAGTTGTGATGCACATGTTGTATAATGAATAATGGGAAGGGAACAGGTGCAGGGCTTTGCAGGCGACCAGACTATTTTCCCCTGGCAAAAAGTCAATGGCAAATGGGCGGCAAAACGTCAATTTGCTATTGAGCTCAGTACACAATGCTAACATAAGGCCATTAGGAAATTAATACAGGGTTGTGAAAAATGATGGGAAAAAAACAAGAGGGTCCGGGAAGAGGGAAATTATGGGAAGGGGTGCGTGGGAGGTGCAACCGAGGGAAATCGGAAGTTCTTCATTCATGCATCATTTCCCATGTTATTTGAGCTGGGGACTTGGTATTTTTAGACAAAGGACGGTCTTTGATCTTTAATATTTGAAAATGGAATGTGTCCTATAATTTCCAGCAGACGGCAATTAGATTTCATCCTGCAAAGTGTGGCAGATTGTTGGAAATTGTGAGAGGATGCTAAAATAAAGATCATAAATTGCTTAATTTGTGCTCATTTCTTCATGATATGGCATGTTGCATGTGTTCACATATGGAAAATGTCCTGCCTATATTTCATTTCATTGTTGCTAAATAAATCATTACAATTTAGACACATATTTTTATGGGTTTTATTTCAGTCAAATTTGATTTAGAGAATAATTATCTTTTCTTTAGCTTGACAGGATGGTGCTGTACTCAGTATAATATCCAACTTGAAATTTTAATATGAATTAGACAGAACTCAAACTTTTCATATCTATATCATATTTCGTTTTAATATATAGCAGAAAAGTGGTGTACTGTAATTGGAAATGTGGAGATGTAATAAATCCTCAGAAATGATGGACCGAAATGGTTTTAGCCCAGCATCATGAATTTATATTAAAACACAACAGGACTGAGAAAGCGGGATTAAATTTTGATGAGGGAGGACTAGAAGGACTCTGGGTGTAGGAGCTGAGCAACGGCAGGGCTCAGTGATGCAGCAGCCAACCAAAGCTCCAACAATTACATAGCGCTCTGCTCAAATATTAATCAAATTTTCAATCAATAGACCATTAAAATGACTGATATATCCCACAAACTTAATTTGTGAATGGAACAAATGTTATCCAACTATTTTGAGCACGCATGTTTTTCATCGGCCCTAAACATGCCCAGTGATATGAGGTAAACATGTCACACGTTTCCCACACTTTGTTATTCCAAGTTTAATACAGCTTGAATTAATTTTGATTAATGCAGTATTGTAAGGCAGGAGATATCTAGCCTGTAGGCTTCATTTATGCGTCTCTCTTTTATAAATTTAAAGGATGAGTACATTAAGTATAAGGAAGATCTTGAGCGCACCATTCTTAACTTCTCTATCGTAGATATGAAGCAAGTTTCACAAGTTTCAGAACTCATGCAAATTTTTATTTTCTGTCTATATAATTTTGTACAATTCAAACTATTATTTCACACACTTATTTGAGTGTGTTTGGTCCAAATAGGCATATTCCATTTCATGTTTTCAGAAATTGCTACTTCAAAGTTAGCCAGCAGGACATAACCCAGTATGTAGTACAAAGTGTGACAGGCTGAGGGCCAGTAATATTGGCAAGGTCACTGAGACTGGCGCCACCACCGTCTCCATGGTAATAATAATGGTGCCTAGCATAATCACATAAAATGGCAGCCATCTTATTATTTTATTTTTTTGTGGTTGATTCAGGTCAGTGTGCTCAGATGGCAGGGTCTATTACGGTGGAAAATGTCCATGTATAGAGTGGACTTCAAAAGCCCAAGAGGTCCTGTTTCCTATCATGGAATGCGTGTCCTGTAGTGAGACATAGTTGTGGTCTCAGTTCAAATACAGGTCTAGCGACATATGAAGGACCTTGAAATGACCTTGTGCAGCTGTTTGCAGATTTATAGTGCTCCAACTCCATTTTGAAAAGAAAATTGGCAGAGCTATAAATGGTTTTAACAAGGCAAATTGTCTAAAGGAGGTATGGCAAAGAGGTCCATGATAGTGGGGGTAGAGGCCTGTACCCTGGGGTAGTTGACACTTTTAAAAAAAGGGCTTCTCCCGTCTATATTTGAATTGCTTTCACTGATTGTCAAGATGAGGTCACTGATAATGCTGCATAAAGGGTTGCTAGGTTTCCAGGCCAGGGGGTAAGCTCACATTGACAGATTTGGGTAGTGCTACTGTATTTGGAATGGCCGGCCTATTTACCTCTCGCAAATAGCTGCACAACAAGTGAAGCTCGTCTCAGATTGTGAATGTGAAGTAGTTATGCTGTGGTGGCCCATGCATGTCCCGCCAGCACCACTCAAACCCTCCCCTCACTAAACACAAAAGCTCCTGGCTTAGTCTGGAGCCAACAAATACTGAAATGTCTCCCATAATGTAATTCGTAGGAGAAAAGAGTCATCAAAGTTGGGACTGCATCACGAAAATGGTATTGAGAAAATGATAGAAGGGCCCATTTGTGTGATTTGTTACTACCCTGTTTATTCGAAATGGGTCAGTTCAGGTCATTGGGTCTGTGAAGGTCAAAATGTCACTTTAACAGGATTTAGTTAGAGGCCTGCTCCTAAATTGAGTGCTCCTTTTTCAATAGGGATCCTGGTTACCCAATACAAATTCAAAAACAAGAGCTCTGCAGATGGATTTGCTTAGAAATTATTTGGCACTTCTTAAAGTCCTTAATTATTTTTTCAGGGAAAATTAAATGGTCAGGAATAGATGACAGTTAGCCTTTCTCATCTCCAGCTTAGGTATTATTTGTTTTAATGGTGTATTTATATTTGTTCATACAGAGTGAAAGTCCGAGAAGAAAACGACGGAAATTATCACACGGTGTGATAGACCTGACAGCATCCCCAAGTCCTCCACCGACACGACCGTGGGAGATGTCGGTGTCAGAACTCCGCAGCCAGCCAACCACAAGACAAAGAAGTGCCTCACAACAACAGCGACGGATATCTGTAGAAAGATGTCTGACACCAAGGGCCAGGAGAAGGTGAGAACTTGTGTATATTATTTGAGTTGTGTTCTAATTTTCAAGGATTTAATATATGGAGGATACACCAGAGGACAGCACCGTGCCATTACATTTTTCAGCTCCTGGCATTTGCCATTATAGATTATTTTCATGCCAGAAATAGGCTAAGCATTTATGATTGACTTACACTCCCAAGACAATCATTTTATCATATTTATTCTCTTGAGAATAATTTACAGGCTTTATAGGCTTAGTTTACATCGTGAATGTTTGAATGGTGAATTTTTGAATTATGAATGTTTAAATTAGAATCTATAAACAGTAGATAGATAGTAAGCACTTTTGATGGATAATGATTGACATGATGCAGTTATTGTTGTGAACAGTTGTTATCATCAAAGCAAAATGCTTTCAACACAATGATTTATTTCATCAGGCTAGCCAGAATTGATTTAAAATTAGCTTCAAATAAACAGGAAAAATGCAATATCCTGTGTGATCAAGTGGTGCCACCTGTCTGCAATACTGTGCATTATTTCCCTTATTAAAGGTGGAGAGCAACCAGACTATTTTGGAGACATGTTACATGTGGATGAAAAATCATTAAGATTTACCCTATTTAACACACCTGATTAAGCTATAGAAGAGAACAAAGTTTGTGTGTACTGTGTTTGAAATGAAAGATATATAAGGTTTTTACTTTGTGATGTAGGGGGCAATGAACTTATTCAGATTTTAGTGCACAAATGAATCTATTACCATAAATATGGTAAATTATATTTGTGTTTGCAATAAGAGGAAATGAATAATAGCAGTGAAGTGGGATGAAAAGCTCTTGATTAATCAAAGTAGTATTTTAGGATGAAATAAGGAGTGGTGTTGTCAGTGTGAAGGATGCTCTCATCTCCATGCGAGTCTTGTCCTAAATTAATGATGGGACATAATGATGAGCTGCGGCTGAAGATGCACAGTCAGAAGCAGGGATCTAAGCAGTAAACACTCCATTCCTCAGATGGAGAAATGATGTTTTAGAACAAGAACAGCAACATGATGTTTAACAAATGGATATTATGTAGTGATTATGATGATAATGATAATAACAGGTTTTATGTACAGCATTTGATATTAACTGGTAGGGATTCGAACGCTCTACGGATTTGGGTTGCCTAAAACTGGAACATGTTTAGAGAATAGAAATGTTTATTATCACAGGCTATCTTCTCAGTAAATTTCTATTAAATACTCAAAGCATTTGTGATGGAAATTAAATGGTTGTAGAGAAAATGTTTGCAGGGTATTATTTGATAAATCTCTGGTGCCTTTGGTGCTATGTTGAAATTATCTGGTTCCATATCAGAAATACATTCAAGGAGTACATTGCATTAACATATTATGGGGTTTTTTACAGGAATTATTTCCATTTCTGATTAATGTGTATTTTTGTAAATTATGATTAATTTCTGATTAAGGTGAATTTGTGAAGGCAGTCAAAGTATTTAAAAAATCAAAGGTACAAATTTAGTTATATGGATTAGAGCCATGGGTTACGAATAAGGGCGGGGCAGTCTTGTCTTGTCTGATTATTCCTTTTTACAGTCCTGTGTTAGTAAATCATTAGTCACAAAGGGAAATATTTGTCACAAATCTCTTTTATTCGTGCCATGGGCAGGTGCAGGTTGGGAAGTTAAAATTCAAGTCAACATTTTAAAAAAAATTGCAGGTGATGTATATTTTTTTATGTATTGCATATTCTTCATGATAAACTAATGAGATATTTCCAGGTTTTTGCTTGAAATATTAAACTTTAAAATTAAAGATTGATATGAAAAGGGTCAGCCATGTTCACTTTAATCCAAGCTGAAGTGCTTTGTGTGAGGAAGGAAAGTTGTGGCCTCCCCCATACATTGAGCGTCAGCAGGAGGAAATTGCCTGCAGGTACTTTAGGCTAGATGTCACATGCATGGTCATTGCAACCACACAGACCTTTTCTTGCCTGTGAAAAAAAGAGCAGAGACTGAGCTTGATGCAGGATTAACAGGAAATTTCATAAGTTAGAAAAAAAAATACTTTGGAGGAAAATCCTATTTCAATTTTTATCCATTCATCATCACATACCAATAGATCTTATTTGAAGCTATGGAGGAAATTAACATGTCATGAAAGAATTTGCAGTGCCCAGAAGCAAGCATCTGTACTTATCACTTTTAATCATTCAAGGCAATATTTATCAATGAGGGGAAAGAAAGATGTGGCAAACCAAACTAGTTCACTTTATTAACACCAGGTGGCATAGCATCAGAATGCAACAAGACCCTCCACAGACCACCCATAAAAGCCATGGACAAAGCAGATTAGCAGGATTCTGCTAATCCAATATGAGCTTTTGTGATTCGCTAAAGATCTATTTTAGTAGGTCTTGATGACAATCACAATTGTCCATTATTCTCAGTTTTACCCATGCAGCCATTTTGAGTTTGCTTCAAGATTATTATGTTGTTGAAATATTTAAAATGTTGATCATAAAACGAAGGCTCAGCTCATATAAGCTGTGATGTTGATTGTTGGCAGTACGCTAGCTTCCTGTTGAATAAGAGAGCAGCTGCAGTGATGATGACGCTGATATTAATCAAGTCAATATTGGCAGTAGTTAGCGCAGAGAGGATGGTGTGCTATTGGTGGTCACAGCCTATTGACACTTTGTGCCACTAGGTGGGGGGAGTGTTGCGACGGCTGGCTGTACACAAGCCAGTTCAATAAGGCTGGCCAATATTGATCACATGCATAATGTGGCCATGCCGTATGTAAACCGCCTGGCAGCATGCGCTATACGTAAACAAAGTGACTCATGGCACAAGCTACGCCACAGAGATGGCAGTATTGTCCCACTGTGGTGTATATTAGATGGCCGATGTATTCGTATGGCTCCTCCTTGGTGTGGTGGTCATCTGCGGCTCACCTCAGCATCATGCTCCAAGCTCAAAGGATACAAGCCAGGCATTATTACAACAGGTAGAGTAAAACCTTTATTAAGAAAACATGATCAGCTGATGTAAATAGGCCAATACAGGGTCAAGGGGCAGTGTATGATGTCATTTCACAGTGATATCATGCTATACAGCATACATATACCAAGAAACAAAGAAACGTGATTATTGAAGTCCTCACGTTCGCTTTGGGATGATGTTTGTAGCATTGTAAGTGTTCCACACAAAGCATAATCAAAGCTTTGGATTATGTATGTAAATGTTATGTTGTTTCCATGTCAAATATTTTAAAAGAATATGAATGGATCTCACCATCGTCAAGTACAAAACCATGGTTTTTAACATTATCTGTATTGATTTTGTTGACATGTGTGGAGGGAACGTTCTATGAGTGTATTTGGTGCAGTTCAAGATGGGGCAGATCTATATAGTACTGTGCTTTCTCCTCTTCATCACCAGCAGTTATATGATAACACAGCTGTGTTAAGCTTTAGTCAGAGTTGAGAAGATTGTTTGTCTCACAGTAGTGTCTGCCATCTGTGGTGTCATCTAGGTTGTTGTTACCAAGGAGAGGAATCAGACCTGTTTCAGAGGAGAGGGGGGGAGTGAAGCATTAGGGGGGGGGGAGTGATTGATTGAGTCATACCTAGACCCCCAGATTGAATAATTGTAGAATGTCGGTGGTGTTTGTTTCTTTGAGTGGTCATTATGAGTGGGGTTGGTATGACTGTACCTGCAAGCATCATTCAGAGCGATGATGCGCCATATCCCTGTTGAGTCATGGTATGCATGCTGCATATATGAGAGCAATGCTGAGTGGCACTGATTCACATTGCCAAACTGCACCGATCCAGGAACTAGCAGGCCTGTCACCGTCCCCAGATGCCTGCTTGCACTATTGTCATGCCTTCATCACAGCCTTGCCTTCATCACAGCCGTGCCCTGCTGCCTGCTGCTGCTTTACCTCTCTGCAAGTAGACAACAAACTCTCACCCGCCTCGTATCGCTGCTTCTCTAGCAAATTATTGTGGTGAGCCACCAACTCTGTCTTCATGTCCACTGCAATGTCACATCTCAGGACAAAATCTCGTACTATAAGTCCAAATTGACAACATATTGTGATTTTGAAGAAACACTTGAATTCTTGCAAGTGCTTGGCATGTGTTTCAATGGTGCTTTGTTATGAATGAGATTGAATACACAATCTCACAAAACACTGATTTCTGAATGGTGCTTATAAAATTATGAAAAATGATTGAATGAATGCACATGCGAAAAAGCATCTTGATGTGAGTGTGGTGCGAGTCATGTTTCATCAATATGAACACCAGTATATTTTGTAGGATCTCATAAAATACCAGGGTATGAAGGCTGAGATCCAGGCAAGTGTATAGGGATCCTAGACGGGATGCAGGCAAGCCATGTATGCAAGCTTCTGCATTGATAATCTCAACGGTTATATGGAGTGTGCTTGTGAGGAAAGCTTTCAGTGGGGAAACAGACTCGTAGGAGGAAAGATTGTTAGAACTACAGGTTTAGCATGGGAGAAGTTCACCAGTGGCAGGGAGCATACAGCAATATTGCTCTCCTGGCCCAGCAACTGTTAGAGGATTGTGGATACGGTACTTTATTTTCCCTCATGCCTGGTAATGCTGCACGGTCCTTAGTGCAGGTAAGTTTGGAGGGCTTCCTATACTCAAGCCAGCAACCCTATGTAAACGCCAGTCAGGTGTCTTCTGAAGCTGCAAACTTAATACATCAACAATTGGTAACTATGACGACAGAGGGAGGCAGTGAGACCATCCAAGGTCATGTGGACAATGTAGAAAGTGCCGATGACCTCTCGAGCGAGCATGAGGACACTGAAGGTCAATTTGACCAGGACATTGAAATGGATATTGTCTCTGAGCAACTGGAGGGTGATTCAGACATTAGGAATAGTCACATTGTGCATGATTCATACCTTGCTCATGGTGATTTTTCACACCTACATGGAAGTAGTTCAACTGCCCCAAACAGCCCAGCACATTCCACCGTCTCTCAGCATCACTTACAATCACAAAGACCAACACTTGAAACTCAGTCACTTGAACACATCTCACATTCCAGTCAGGAGGACAGTGCACAAAGCTTGATGCATGCTGATTTAGGGACCAATGCTGTTTTCTCCCCATCCAGCGGCCAGTCTTTATTCCACCAAGGTGCTCGTCAATCACACAATATGCTGCCAGAGCCGGCAGCAGGCAATAACCACACCAATATTCACAATGTGCCAAATGTGGAGAGAGAGGAAAGCATGATAACGTCCATGAGTGTGGAGGAGCAGGGAGGGGGAGAGGAAATGTACTGTGAGACTGAGCAGACTCTCCATGGCGATCACCAAGGCCTCACAGGCCACATCATTGACAACCTACAGGACTGGGAATCCCCTCCCAGTGAGAGGGAATCCCCGCGTGATGATGGAGACACACAGCTCCATTCTGGCCCACATAATGGACCACACACGTCAAGTCAGACTGCAAATTCGGATGAGATCCGACAACGATTCAATTTTTTGTGCCAAACAACCTTGCAGTCTTCCTTCCTCACAAATTCTATGTTTAGCGGCACAAACCACAACAATGGCATTGGGACCAATAACAATGGAACAACTGCTGGTCAAGGGAGCAGACAAGATTTGGTCCAAGTTTTTTCTTCATTACTCAGTAACTTTTATTTTGAGTCCTACCTATGGATTTACTTAAATGTTCTGCATCATCCACGGTCTCACATGACTCGTAATAGACTGAAATTCCTGGGTTTCCTTAGCAACCAATCACTGGAGCAAGTGACTCTAAATGTGTTGCTGGGCTACTTCAGCGGTTTCCACCAGGGTCGCTGTGTACTCATGTTGGAGATCAGCCATGCTCTGCGAGAGGTTGCACAGTTAGGCGAGGATCCAGCCAGCAGCAGCCGCAGCAGGCAGGGAGGCAGAGTTAGGCATGATCATACAGCCTGGCTACGTGAGCTGGCTGTAGAGTTAGGCATCCATCTCAATCCTCGTCAGATGCTCAAGTCGTTTTCAGCAGTGGTCAGGGATGTAGTAATGCGACGAGTACAGATCCCAATTTTGGTGCCTCACCCTCGGTAAGAGCATTTTGTCATTGCCTCAGTGTAGATCAATATTGCAAAAAATAATTGGTGGCACCAAGCATTGTTTGATTGGGTAGATTCTGCCAGTGTTTATTGGAAAATCTTTGTGTTGTGGTGGCTCACAACCAGGTCACTTGATGTTTAGAATTCTGCATGATTTAGCTGCAAGGACGGTGTTTACAAACTGCAGTGTGCTTGCTTGGCCAGCTTGCAGGTGGAAAGAGAAGATTAATTCCTCCATAATAAACCCCAATAAAGAGCAGTGTGAGTGGTAGAAGGTGGCAGGCTATAAGAGAGAGATTGTGGGGCTGAGTAGAATGCAGCTAATGAGGTGAACAGGCAATGTACTGGGCATGGAGACAGGGACGACCTTCAGAGTGTGGTGGCGGGCGGGAGGGAGGACCGGGGCAGGCAGGCTGGCTGCCTGGCTGCTGCAGGCTCCCAAATAGAAGGCCCACTGCTGCTTACAAGGCAAGAGGCTGGCCATCACCACCACCACCACCACCAACATGTAGATGGACATTGCTATAGCAACTAAGTCGCATCTGCCCAGTCTTAGCACCTGCCTGCAGTGCCTACAAGCCCGTCTGGGTAGCTTCTCTCCCTCGTGCTATGTCTACCACCGCCCAGCAGCAGCAACCAACACACAGTCCCATTCAACCATCCTCAGCATCTACAGTGAAACTCTACTTGTTTACAACCACCGACAAACCAAGCTCTGTGTGTGTCTGTCTCCTTCGTGTTTCACACTCAGACAATAACATACAACATTTAGCACACTGTGAATTATGGCCCTTTAAATAGATGCCACAAGGAGTCATGCAAATATTTAATTAGGACCCAATTAATCAATATAGCAGATCGAAAGACAGACATATCATAGAGGGGCAAGTTTGTCATTGACAACCATTGTCTCTCCCGTCTCTAGTAGACTCTTGTACTACCAAAACTAAAATTAGGTTACTAATGTAAGTGGTGTAAATGGAGGTGACATTTTATTAGATAATCAGGGCAGCAGGTTCACTGCTTTCCAGAGGTTAATTGGATACAGGTTGTCATCAGGGGAATGATTCAATTATTGACTTGTGGTGCTAGTTCATACGAGGTAGCAACAGGGTTGACTCTGGTCACAAGACAGAAATAATTGTCAGACAAATCACAAAGGAAGCAATATGAGGTCAAATTGCAAACCAGATTTTAGGAATAAACCATTTTGTGTCATTGTATATACTTTGTAAATATAAATTGAAATATGATGAAATTTGAATTGTCAAACTTTTACACAGATAAAGTTGTACACAAATGATATATGGATAAATTGCACAGAAACTTCATATTTGTATAATTAGTCTGTTCAAAAGTACATTCTTTACAACTTAAAGCAGCCTTCAATTTAATGTCATAAGTAATCAATTTTTGTCATTTTTCTTCCCGGAGTTTGGACAGTGTACTCAGAATGGTAATGACTGTAGCAGAATGAGACTTGTCCTTGATAAGGTTATTTTTGTTGTTTGCAGTCCGCCCACCACACGTCGGAGGACGAGGGAGCTGACGACCCAGTCTCCGGAGCGGCGGGCATTCCAGCCTGTTAACCTGCCTCCCAGGCAGATCCACCCCTCAGCCGTCTTACCTCAAATGACGCAACACCCCATTGTCATAGATGTCGACCAGGTAACTACTCATAGGATTTTTCTCTTTAAAATATGAGGTCCAATATTAGTTGTCATATGTACATGTTTCACGAATACATGGTTTACGTGATTGTTTTCCAGCTCCCAGTGTCTCACCCGGCAGCAGTGTCTATGGCGCCGTACGCCACCCCTGTGTGCAGTGGGCCTCACCACATTCCCATGTGTACAGCTCCACAGATGCACATGTGTTCTACGAACCCGACGTGGTCTATACCCCCCTGCTCCATGCCCATCCCCTCCTGCAGCATCCAGCACCTACCCCCGTGTAGTCTGCAGCAACTGCCGACAGCTATGACGCACCACCCCGCGGCCGCAGCCATGCCACCCATCCTGCCACCCCCTCATCACCCCCACCCTGCTTCCCATCATCACCACATGCCACATCACCCCCACCACTTACCCCCACCCTCACAATTCATACCAAGTCATCACCCATCACCTCCGCATCATCAGGTGAGCCTTCAACATTATCTTTATAAATTAGCTAAATATACTTACATAAAATAGTGAGAATTAGATCAGATTCTCTTCAATGACTCATTTATTTATTAAATCACAATTTTGGTATTAAGATGCATTTTGTTAATGTTTGCATTCAGCATCAAGACGATGACGTACAGATCATAGGAGAACACAGGCCAGGGCCGCACCACTACATGGGGCCAACATTACCGCACCACGCTCCACCTCTCACGGCAGCCAACCCGCAGGTCTTACTGCAAGAACCTGCTGTGCACCCGACACCTCACGACCTCTTTGTCAGCAACACATTGTTTGTAAGTACAAATTCATTCCGGTGTTGAGTGATCAAAATTTGTTTCAATTGGAAAAGATTTATTTATAAACTAAGTAAAAGTGTGGTGTAAACTTTACAAACAGTTGTGTTCAATTATATATTTGTGCTGAAAAAATAGGATGAAAAATGGTTGAAGTAAGTTATAAATATGGATAAAATGAGTGATGAATGGTGTATAATTGTAGAATCCGTTCTCACGGTTCCGGCGAGCGTCGAGTAACCGAACGCGCTGGAGGTCGATACCACCACCGCCACCTCCCTACCCAGGCTTCCTGCTACACTTCCTGTAAGTCATACATCCACCAACAACTCCTCATAACTCTCTACCTTAAAATATGTTTAACAAACAACAAACTTTTTTTTTTAATATGTAAAAACAAAAAACAGAGCATTTGATTATTAAAGCCCAGTTTGATAGTTTGGTAATAATGAGTAGATCATTAAAGTTAATGTTTCTATATTTTAGCGCCATGTTGGGCAACCCGCCAGTGCCTCCATACGGAATGGATCTCAATGATGAAACAGGAGAGGTAGAAAACTATGAGGTATACATATATACCTGGATATATAAACCTCTTGATCTAATTCTTTCAAACCAAGCCAAAATTCTTAAAAAGTTCTGGTTCATTGCGATCAAAAATTTAATGATTTCTGTTTTTATAGATTGCTGTGACAAATTTACGCCTGTCGCAGTCGCAAGTAAGATATTATTTAAATAGTTCTCATATTTTGCTAGGAAAATTAATTGATGTATGCAATTTGATTTTGTTTTGTGTTTAGGCGCTGTTAAATCTTGCCGAGCGGTTAGGAGAAGCTAAGCCGCGGGGGCTGATGAAGACTGATATAGAGCAGCTGCCGTCATATCGCTATAATGCCGAGATCAACCGCTCCACCATGGACCAGACCTCATGCGTTGTGTGCATGTGTGACTTCGAGGGGAGACAGCTCCTCAGAGTTCTACCATGCTCCCATGAATTCCATGCCAAATGTGTAGACAAATGGCTCAAGGTAAACATTCCAGAATGTTTTCAACCATATTGCCGTTAAATACCTTTTGTTGAACATGCTCTTAATTTCAAAAACAAAAGTTGAATAACCCACAGATGAACTAAAAGTCTGAGAAAATTTGTTAGATTTTCTAAATTTTGTTCATTGATTGAATTGTATATTTGCTATTGCAGTCAAATCGAACATGTCCAATATGCCGAGCGGATGCATCAGAGGGAGTCAGCCATTCAGAATAAGGGATGATGATCACATGACAGGACACCAGCCAATAAGATCACAGAGTGATGAATGACACAGAAGAGCTTCAAATATCAGCAATCTGACATGCACAATTCATCACAGGTCTTTGCAAATCAAAATGCTTGATCCAACCTAAATTTGAACTCCTGCTACTGAGCTTGCTCAGTCATGGTTGCCATGGTAACCAGAACAATGGCCCAGCCCTCATGTACAATGCAAAAAAAAAACAGAATCCAAAGGTGCATGGAGAAAATGCAAGTGAACAGAAGAGAGAACCAAAAGTTTTGTTTTCAATGATCATTGCATTTGCCAAGTTGTTGACAGTTAAAATGTGTGATGCCAGTGACACAAGGCATCAAGAAATTCCAACATAGAAGTGCTTGATTCATTCATTCTTTCATGGTGCCAGGTTTGTGCTGTGTACACATATATCAATAATCATACAATATTCTATTATGAGTCACTGTTTATCCAATTTGAAGTATCTTAGTACTTGTATAAATCCATTGCAACCGTGTAAAAAAGGTTGCTCCCATTTCTTGCATTTACAATATATAAGGTATGTGAAGTGGGCCTACACATTCAATGTCCCTTGCATATTTTGACAGCTTTATGCACATTTTACTGCAAAATATTCATAGAAACAAGCAGGATTTTGCTGATATGTTAAAGTAACTTGATAACTGTTAACTGTGGTGCTTTAAACTTGTCTTATTTGGGTGACTATGCTCACACTTAATATTGTAATTATAACAATTATCAAATGTTTATTTTGTAATTTGCAATGTGTATTGAAAGAATTACTGGTTTTCTCAGTTAGAATTTCTGCTTGATATTTTGCATGATGTTAGCACCTGTATACAATCTAGAATGTGTTATCTTCATGTTAAATACTTGGCAGGAATCAACAGTGTCAAGACTTGGGGTTCCATTATATTCAATGTCTAACTTTGATAGAAGTGGCTTATTTTATGCACTTGGTCATTGCCTGTTTTGAGCATTTATGAATATTCATTAATATGTGAATTACTCCAAGTAGCTGCTGTCATAACACAGTGAAACGGACCAGTGACGTGACAGTTTTCTAGGTGGGGCGAGGTTTATTACTCAGGTTATGGCGGTCAATATGTATGAATGGAGAATGATTGGTGTTGGAATGTTCAAAGTTTTGTGCTGTTTGTTTAATTTGGGATAACATAAGTGTTTTATATATTAATGTGTGCCATGTAAACATATTGATCATGCAAGATAGGAGAATATTAAATTACATCCACCTAATTCTGTTGTGATATTACACACATAAAATTCATTATTATTATTATTATTATTATTTTTCTGTTATTCTGATATTTTAAAAATGTTATTTAGGAAATTATTTAAGAAGAAAATGTGTGTAGCGATCGGTCAGGAGAGAGACCTTAGTCTTAATTATAACTCAATCTAGGAAATATTTTCTCTTTTTTTTTTAATATAAAACATATATCAAAGCACAAGTAGTAATATGCTAAGATTTTAATGGTCACAAGTTCGTGCTTCATGCTTTGTCGGACTCCTGATCAGTTGACACTTGTGTAAGGTGGACATGATTATGTGATATCGTGTTTTGTGCCCTATGTTTTCATAGGAGGTAGATGTGTTGAGACTAAGTGAGGGTAAAGTGACTTTCATTTTTTGTTAGTTTGGTTGTGTTTTGTAATATTTTGTGTTGAGAGTGAGAGATGTGGAAAATTATGAGAAATCCAGGTTTTGTGGGTACGATGACTGACATGAGTTGAATTTATAAGTTAAGTTCAATTGCTGACAGACAAAATTGTAAAAAAGTATGGTGGAACAAATGGTTCATTTTCTGAATACCTAAAAGAATGATAGTTTTAGTAATTAAATACTGGTGAACTTATAGTGCTTGAATAATTTTAGGAAAAAAACATAATTATGAACAAGTGTGATCGGTAGGACGACTGAATGAGAATGAGAGAGAAAGAGAGGAAGATGTGAATGATGATTGATTAGGCAGCTACAGCAATCAATATTGAGTCTTGAGATGTGTGAGCCTGGACTGTGTGAATGATCCCGTAGGCAGCCAAATTTGTACAATAGCAAAATATGGATGTATAGAATTGGTAATAGTTGTATATAGTACTGTGCACAAATGTATACATACCCTGTGACCTGAGCCATAAACCCTGGGGAAAACCACGAAAGGAGGATTTAACTGCAAGTTGCCAGTGCCAGATCATTCCTATAGAAATTATATAATTGGTATTGTTTATAGTGTGTGAAAGGTAGAGGGAATATTCCATAATTTAGTTTGTATATAATTATTTTGACAAAAAAGTGCTTAGCATGAAAGAGTACTGTAACCTATTAGTGACTGAGTTGGTTATTTTGTATGAAAATATATAGATATAGAATGTATGTTATACATTATTTGACGAGTGTATGCATAGCAATACTAAAGCCCTCTGGTGGTGGCAACTTGCGGCTGGAATCGTAGACTTGTTATCATCACTTTGTGAAGGTGAGCAGGGTAGATGATCACTAATACGTTTAATGCAACTTTTGTGACCAGACCAATGATCAAGAGATTCACAGGATCATTCATTGATAATTCCTTTTGATTATAAATTACATCTATTTAGGAAATTATGTACAATTTGTAGGAAATTTAATTATGCTTACCTGATAAGGGATTGGCCAAGAAAAAAATGAAGGAAATGGTAAAAAGTTGATTTTTAGCTGATAGGCAATATGAAGCATGATTTGCTGCAGAACTGTAGTTTGATTCAGCAGCTGTTGTGTGGAACTTTGCCTGTTGGTTATATGAGGGCATCAAAAATGACCAAGTGGAATTACTGGTAAACAGATCTGATGGACAGCCATCAAAGACAGTGCACTGTCAGAGGACTTATGAATTTGTTCTCTCAGATTATCATTTTCCAAGAAATTAAAACAAAATCTGTGATAATTCAACTAATTGCAATTTCTCATAATATTTGACAGGAGTAATGGAAGAATATAATCACAAAGAAATGTTAATTGAGTGAATAATGTCGGACCATAAATATAGTATGATCCTTCAGGGAGGTCAAATTAAAATAATGATTATAATAATTCAAAGCATAATGATTGAATCCCCTTGAATAATGAATGATTTGAAAATGACACCATTGTATATTGTAATATAATAACAAATGCTATATATTTGTCAACAGAGTTTTCAGTTGTTTTTGTAATGCCTGAATTACCCTGTTAGAAGAGGCGCCTGTATGTAAATTGCTTATTATCTAGAGATACAGCAAACTCATATTCAACATACACAGTATATTAACTCTGATAACCTACTACTAAATACATGTCTGTTGTTGTATTTCATATAATTAAACACCCTTACACATATATATGCATAATACACTATATAATAGTTGTCGAGTTGTTCTTCAAAAGAGACCAAAAATCGTACAAAATTTGTTGTTAGCTATCCTATAACTGCTGAAATTTACTGTTTCAGTTTTCTGGATGCTTTAAAGTTCAAAATCCAACATTAGGTAGCTCAATTTCCCTGATATGATAGTTCAATCTTACCTAACTGTGGCCACATTCAACATTGCAGCATTTGTCAATTGCACATTAAATGCATTTCTTTCATGACAATTATACTTGTAATTTGCTAATGATTTCTCAGTTTATTTGATTGCATTCCTAATGTAAATGAGAAACATATCCTTGCCACAACGGCAGGAAAATATGGAGATTTTGCATGTCCAAAATTATCTTAAATTTACACAATTTTCAAAGTATTTATGAAATATTGAATGAACTTGCCTGGATGAGAAATGTCAACCCGTCGTGAAGATACACTGGAATCTTGACCTGCTGAACTGAATAGTTTCAATAAGAATTGAACCTCAACTAAACATTCTGGTACATTACAACATAAGAGGCTGTGTCTGGATTCCACTGTAGCAAATGTATGAGATAAAGCCAGGGTTGTGCTGCCAAATTATTTTGATGACATTTTGGACATTATTATTATTAACGCTATTATAATAAAACAGTAACCCTTTGAGACATTACAGTCAAGTAATCTGGCTATATTTCATATATATGACATGGTCAAGGTCCCTTACAATTTATATAAACTACCTCAGTATTTTTTCTCAACAGAGTACTACTATGCCACATATATTGTTGTACAACAGATCCAGACTATATTATATTTGTAACTGTGGCATGTAGCATCATTATTATTACCATGTATCATACCAAGTAAATCTCCTCTTTTTGTCTCTTTGTTGACACTTGGAATACATCATTCATAAAGAAGACATAATTGACAAAATAACTGTACAAAAAGTGGTTCAAACTCTTTCTAGGTAATAGAAGGACAAATTTTGCTCAGCAAAGAGGTAAACAAGATGGTGACAGTTGATTATTTGCATGCTACTATATATGTGCCTGAATGTATCCGTGTTCTGGTATTATCTTTTTCTGTACTCAATTTAAATTGTCTGATCTAGATAAAATTATTATTGGGGTTCTCATGTATTCTATATATTGGTGTGAAGTTCGAGGGTTCTTTGCCAATACTGTACTAGTGTTTTTGCCTTAGTAATCTTGGTATGCTTAATTGCCAGTAATTTTGTGCATATATTTTAATTAAGGCACATTCACTTAGCAGACAAAGATTGTTACACACGTGTGTGTGTGATTGTCAAATGGTAGTTTGTATATTTTTGGTGAACTTACACACTTAAAAGGGGATAAAATCAGAGAAAGAGAAAGTTTTATATATTGTCAAAAATCCTTTAACAATATATTCTGAAAACTACAAATGGAGAGTTAAGAACATATAAGTAAGATACAAGATAATGGAATATATATATAAGAGATACTGATTATGGTTGTGCTGAACAATCAATAACAAAGAATACAGTATATCATGGCAAACTTATGTTCATGCATATCAGACTTATTGGGAAAAATGTGAAAATAGGCATCTTCTCTTGTGAAAATGAATATATATATATATTGAAGGGGGGAGGGGAGGAATAAAGATGTTATCTTCTCTGTCTTCTCTCCAGAAGCAGTGTTCACAATGCCAAAGCATATATCTTAGCAAAAGTTGATCATTGTTGACCACAGTAACCACTGTAAGACAGGATTATTTCCAACTGCTTCCAAGGGTATGGAATAGCGTGTTCTTGTAACTAAACTGTATTCTTGTAATTTTGCAGCTTTTGAATAAAAAGTACAATTTTGTCTTGCCCAAAATAAGATTTCTTTTATATTTTAATGCTCTTCAAGCATGTCCCTTCGTGATGTGGAGCAACAGTTCTTTTTAAGGAAGGTTATGAATGCGGGTGCTGAGTGCCCTCAGGTGATTTATTGAGGGAACTACTTTTTTCATGCAAAAATAGAACATTTTCAAAAAAGTGTGGGAAATAGCTCAACTCTCCAAGAGTTCCCTTTTCATTTAAACCTTTCAGTGATCATATTGCACTATGGTACTTACCTTTGTTACGAAATTATTGATTTATCATACCAGAACGGCATGAAAATTACATTGATATAATAAGACATTTTCATATCTATACAGTGACAGGCAGTTTCTACCTATACCAAACATAAGTTTGGTATTCAGAGTCAGCCTTCTCAGTGGATATTTTCTGAGTTTTGAGAGGTTTCAGAGTGACTGGGGCCTCCTTGTTGTGAGGGCTGCTTTCTAGCCACTGTCAAATTCTGGGACAATTCTTTTTCCGTGGTTGAACAGGAGAACTGTCAAACACAAGAAAAGTTGGATATGCCAGCAACCTTTTAACCACCCCCCCCCCCCCCCCTAATATATCACTTCAAATTTTCTTTGTGGGTTCTGTAGATTGTTGGCCCACAATAAAGAGGATAATCCAAACAGTTTTTGAAACAGTTTTCATGCATTTCCATAATTTTTTTAAAAATTAAGAGAAATTTTGGTTTAAAATAACACATGAACTTTTGAAATGCCTTGAGTTCAGTTGTTCATTCGAACATAAACTATTTATTGATTGGCTCAATGTACAACTCAATGCAATGTACAGCACAATACAATGTACAGCTCAATGCAGTGTACAGCTCAATGCAATGTACACAATGCAATGTACAGCACAATACAATGTACACAATGCAATGTACAGCTCAATGCAATGTACACAATGCAATGTACAGCTCAATGCTAGTCACCATGGCCTTTGAGGTGATATGCATGTACTTGCTCTTAATTGTCTGACACATCCGGGAAAGAATTCTAGCAGTAAAACCAGTTCATTGAACATTTCTCCAACCCTTTGAAATGTACTTGTTTTATAAATATCCAGAAATTTGCCATATTAGGATTACTCATGTAAGAGAAAACCAAAAAAAGGAAACTCAAAATCTTTGTTGTAAAACTTCTCACGATTACAAATATGCCAATGTTTAATTTGCTTTTACTCAAGAGTTTGTAGAATTTCTGAATAAGTCAACCCCTTTGCCCATGACATTGACCACCAGGTGGTTCTGTTCAACTCACAATTTTAAACCACGAGAGGGCAGCAAATACATATATCACAGAAATAATTTTGCTCATGGAAATTAGTAACTTTAATCAATTCAGTTAATTGTTTATAAAATCGTTTTCAGTAAAATCAAAAGTAGGTCCCTTTATGCACAAGGATTCTGGGTGAAATCCAGTTTTATGGGACTATTTTTTTCCTATCGCGGTTTGATATGGCAGATGATGAATATTCATGAGGTTGAAACCACACCTCGCTGCAGCAGGAGCACAACACTGGCTGTGACAGGTGTGACTGACTTGAAGACCGCCAAGGTTGATGAGACAGCTCTGCTAAGACCGTCTCCAAGACAACCCGTCCACCCCCAGCCAAACAACGCGTTCTTTATCTGGTATGTATCCGTGGTAAATATTTCTTGTGGCATGACATTTTTTTTTTAATTAGGATGTATTTGAAGATATGTCAATGTTTGTTTATGTTTCTCACACCTGGCAGTGTGTATGTGTATGAGATTGTCCCTTCGCACGTGTATTTCTCAGACCAAAACCTCTGAGGAATTGTAAAAAAAAATGGATTTTTATATTCCACGTGAGTCATCGCGACACAAATGAATTCCAACACAATCGCTATATCAGGTATCATAAAAAATAATAGATGTTATTCCTGCAGATGAATGTTTAATAGCTTTAGCTTGAGGCATTAGGATATGTTAGCTCTTATGGGCATGTGGATTCACATTAGGTCATTTCAATATGATATTGAATAATCAATGATAACAAAAACTATTTTAGTCATAAACATGATATTCAAATTATTATTTTATGAACAAAAATTGTTTTCAAATCAGAATATCAGAAGCAGGCTATCATGGCAGTTTAATTCCTGTGTTTATAATGAGAATCGTGACATACCTATCATGGTATAGATTGTGACACATAGTGCACAATCTGAAACTTAAACAGCATTGAAAATAAACAATCTTTAATTACAGGAGTCCATTTATAGGAAATCGAATAAACATTTCCTGACAAAACTGATTGGACACTAAAGTTTGACAACAAATAAAAACTGTCTGTCTATAATTGAAACTTTACAGATGAGAGTTTCAAATGTGAAATGTTTCAGATAGGGACAAAGGCTTATTACACATTGTCGTCATTTATAGAAATATTTTTTAATATTTTGTTTACAAAACCTAAGTTCTTAATTTTATTTAGGACTGAACCTGTGAACATTGGCTCACTTGACGTGTTAAACGTCATCAGTTTTTGCGGCAGTCAAATTTTGGTGGCAAGTTCAAATTCCTCATTGTTTTGAAATAAAAACTTAAAAAATAGCAAATATTAGAATATAGTCATGAGTATGATTTCAATAATTTAGATGTTTCTTTATATCATCAACAAAAGAGGTTTTCTACATCATTACACATAGAGGTTTTATATATCATTATATATAGAGGTTTCTCACATGATCACACATTGATGTTCCCAATATTATTAAGACAATGGTTTGATCAGAAAAGCAAGCTTCTTAATTTCTCAGCAAAATGTGTGATAATTTATCCAGTTAATTTTCCAGCACTTACCGGTATCTCCAACATTGGACAAACAAACACCTTTTGTTTGGCTCATTCCAAGTATATATGATTATTAATGATAGGACGATAGGCTAACAAAATAGGTCCTTTATAGTGAGGTAGGGGACTGTTCAAAGCTCAGGCAAGGGATAAACAAATTGAATTGATTTGGGGAAAAAATAGAGTAAAGAACTTCTGGCAGGCAAAATGAGTAAACCCCAATCACATTCAGGAGGCTTGGCAACATATTGTCTCCTTAAGAAGGCACACCTGAGATTGTTGCTTTGCTTAATTAAAGATAACTCCTTCTTGGTCCACTTTTCCATTCTCGATCTCTTTGGGGTTTTTACAATGATTTTTTAATTTTCACAATATTAAGGCAAGAACATACCAGAAGGTTTGTGCAGTGTTCAGGTTGCCAGATCTGTCTTGTTGGTTCTGATGGAAGGATCTTGTCCTCTGGTCTTTATTTCATACTTTTCTATTGCAGATAAGTATTAGACAAAGGTTTTGATTTGCTGCATAATCTATTAAAGCAAAATAGCGTGGCAAACATTGCTATGTTTATGTGTGTCACACAATATAAACAATGCCATGCCCCCTTTTTAATGACGTCATGCTCAATGATGACATTACAACATATATTATATTATGTAATGACGTCATTGAGTGGTGGGCATTGTGCCACTCTATATTGTGAGGCCACAATATAGATCTGTACTTCTTACAATGTTTACATGGGTTTGCTTTATATATAAACCATCTGCAGTAGATAGATATGAGATAAAGACAAGAACATATAGGTTCATGCAGTGTTCAGCCTGACAGATCTCTTTTGTTGGTTGTCCTTTGGACCAGTCCTTTGGACCAGTCAGATCCTCCCACCAAAATCAATAGAAAACCAAACTAAAAATAAAAATAGAATAGTTTGGCAAAGGGGTGATCTTTGAAAGTAGTTTGGCAAATGGGTGATCTGTGAAAGTAGTTTGGCAAAGGGTGATCTGTGAAAGTAGTTTGGCAAAGGGGTGATCTACAAAAAATATCTCATGGGTGCAGAACACTCTCCTGAAGCACCAAGTATGATATAAAAATCCAATTTTTCATTGCTTAATGTCTTCCATGGTTGTTATTCCTTTTATTATTATAGAAAGTAAAGTATGCTTTTATACTGCCTCATAATTCATGAAGTGAAAGTGATGGCCAACATGGGGGTCAGGAAAAAAATGCCTATTTCTTATATGATTCCTGGATATAAATATTTAAAGTAGAGCCTCTATGACACAGCCAAAAAGTAAAACAAATGAGAGAAACAAAATGTAAAAAAATAACCATTAATAATATATTTCTGATAGTGAGAAAATTAGCTCAGTTAATCTGTATTGAGATTGCTGTCTGTATGTGAGAAATTGCCCAGAAGACGGAAAACAACTACAAATATTATGCAATGATCATAAAACCAGCATTGCAATACTCACTCCAAGTGAATACATCATGACAAAATGTATTTTCCCAGGGTTAATATGTAATTGATGATTGTTTATTTCTCTCTACCTGAGCACATATGTAACATGTGAGCTTGTAATCCACTTTATAACAGTACACCTTTAAAGTAAAAACTTGAAGTGTCTGCTCTCTGTAGAAGATTGGAATAGCCCTTGATTATCTTCCAACATCTGGAAGAGACAAAACCTTTTTCACAGAAGGATTGGCAACAAACAAGGAATGTGGCCAATATATAGTAAATGTAACACCCAGCCCCAAAGGCAAACACATGGCAGTGATAACAAAAGAAATTTACACACCTTTATTTTCCTCGAAAAGGATAATGAATTTAGTCTTTTGGTGTACATTGATTACCGGTAAGTTTATCTTCAATATTGCCTGCAATTTATACTAAAACCAAGGGCAGTGTGCTTATTTGAGACAAGTAATATAATCAGTAACTTTTTCCATAACAACCATAAAATCAGCAAATAGAACAAAATCAGCAAAGAGCAATAGAGGACGAGATGGAATTGTGGTGATCAGAGCCTAGTGTGCCTGTCTCCTCTCTGATGTCAGCTCCGGTTCCAGATTTTAGAATAGTGGTCAGGGTGTGGCAGGGAAAGGAGCTTTGTGTTCACTATCACATTCATATTGGTGGCATATGTTTACTTCCTGGAGCTGCTTGCCTTGATGATAGAAAATATAAAACTTATACAATAATAGCTTGTAGTCATGTCATGTAACATAGCACTCAAGTGGTAAAATGACTCTGTTCAAATTCCCACATATCATTTGTTGTGCGTTTTTATTTTGGAGCAAATTCAAGCTTGTTTTATTTTTGCATTTTGCCAAAGAAGTTATTACTAAATTGGTCAAAGCCACAGGCCAATGAATATGTTGTTGGACAAGGGTCTTGATGTGACCTTTTCCTCAATTAGCATAAAGTAGTGCAGCTCAATGGTGCATGTCAAACATGTCCATACAAGAAGCCAGCCTTCTTTAAAATCCAAACAAGCTTCCACAATGATACATGTGCACAGTCTGTGTGTCTCCTTCATAAGAGAAAAAATACTTCTTTTTACAGTGCCAAGCTTGCCTCCGCAGGGGTGAGTTATTTGGCTCAAATGTTACTAACTTTTGTACTCAATGCTGATTGGCTGCTTAAAAGGTGGCCAGGAGCAACACACACACAGACATTCAATTGCAAGTCCTGTTCAGGTCATCATGTGCTTTTGCTCAACATGATTTTATTGGCAGGTACACTTGAGTAGAAAGTAAACGAGTACTCATTTACCTACCAATTTTTTGCTGCTTTCAGACATATTAAAGCTATTTGTGACATTGAAGTATTTCTTGATATTTAAATTTGTTTAAGAAAATATTGGTATTGGAAAATATCCATATGCTTCTCATGGGCAGTAGTTCCCAACAAGGGCTTATCAACAGGCAGAAAAAATTGTTATAAATAAAATTCTGTGATCAGCTATATGTTAACATGAGTTATCATTATGTTTACTCAAGAAATTCAATAAAGATTTGATTTGTTTTCTCCATTTTAATATTTTTTTTTTAATATGAAAGATGACAATCATATTTCTCACTCCTTTTTATTCCAATATTGTGATTAAGGCTCAATTATTTTTACATTATGGTAAAATAAGACTGTCAGAAACTACTCACTTAATTTTCACTGCCTGAAGACATAATTTGTGACTATTTATATGAATATTTACATGTTCCAATATATAATCATGAAGAGAAATGCACTAATGTTCTCAAGATAACACAGAACTTTCTATTTTTTCTATTGGAAACTACTCTTATACCCAAGAATCAGAATATAAAGTGACTTTAAAATAAAGATAAACCTTGAATTTTAAGTTAAAGGAGATAAATGCAAGACCCTACACCTCTGCATATGTTAGCATAAACATAACAGGAACGTAATAAAAGACAAGTTTTTTTATGCTGAAGACCAATTTGAATGGAATCAACTTTCAGCTTAGCAATGTAAAAACAAGGTAATATGACCACACGCCATTCTGTTTGTTTGTCAAATTTGTTCTCTGTGAAACCACTGAGTCTATTTTTAGCGATTCCAAGGTAAGGTGAGTATTGTCAGGATATATATTTTTTATCTTCAGTTTCACTATATGCAACAACCACAATAGAATTCTGTGCATGATAAATTTAGACAAATCAGTTGCAGTCAATACAACCCTTATTATTCCATTTTTCTCTGTACAATCAGTTATAGATCAGTTCTGGCTTCACATATGATATGAAATGACACAGAAAATAATACTTCGAAATTACACAAAGAAAAATGATATGTGTCACATTTTATGCAGGAAAAATTGCCATCATTAAGTTGGGATTGCAAAAAAGTTAGGAATAATATTACCAAGAGCTTGTCCAGAGGGATTTATCTCACCTTAACATTAAGGTTCTCACCTTAACATTAAGGTGCTTGCATTAGAAGATACTGCAAATATAGGCAAATTGGTTTCTTCATCTAATAAACATGCTTTCTACGATCAGAAAATATTTACTGTTTTAATACATATACACTATTTATAGAATAGCTATAACAGTACTTTGTAAGATATAACAGTAGTTTGTAAGAAAGAGATTTTCTATAGTTCAGTTCAAAAGAAAGATACAGAAAGGAAATAAAATTCTTCTGATTTGCACCAAAAAATCTAAGGAATCACTTCAATTTTTTCTTTTCTGATTTGTTTTTTCCATCCAAATTTCATTGCTATATTTATGCAAATGTATTTTTTTCAGAAAGCAATTGTCAGATTAATATACACCTCTACACAGCCATAGAGTCACACACTATGATTTAGCAATCCAGAAATAGCTACATTTTCTTATTTGGTCACGATCCTGGACAAAGTGCGGTCATGAACTCTGTTCTGTGTCAGTTAAGATAAGAGGAGTGTATGGAATATATATATATGCTAACAGGAAATAAATCTTGTGTAAAAATTATATTATTTCTCCATACTGTATTGATCTCCCTGATGAATTTGAAGATACAGGTAAATATATTATGCATAATTACCTCATTGGTTTTATTGTATTATGAGAAATCAGATTTTGCTACCAAGCAGTTCAATTAAATATTTCTCGGAATATGGGTTAGGAAGGAAACCTGACCAATGCTTTTAGCTTGTACTTGTTCAGGGTAAATACAACATGAGCCATGCCTGTTCAGTGAGAATTCCAGACAGCTTATAATATGGGCTATGCCAGCTTCTTCAGACAAGTGATTCTGTTTCAGGATATTTTTATCACATCGATTATCATGTTTTATAACTCACTACAACTTGTTTTTGTTTTTGAAATTATACCTGAGTCATATGAAGAAATTGTGGCAAGAATTTAAATAGATTCACTTATCTCACATTTTGATAGTGATAGTTTCATATTTGTTAGTCAGTTATTAAGCCACCATCCATCCAGAATAGTTTATATGTGTCAGGTATATAATTGCTTCAGGTGGGCTGAGCATACATAACATTCCAGGGATGAACCATATGAAGACAGGAATACCTGTATGATGAATATACGACTGTCATGACAGTTTGACAGGATACAGATAGGATATTATATTTCAGGTTGTGAGTTCTAAAATCAATTTTATTTTTAAACTTACTCTATAAAAGTTAATTTTTCACAGTTACTATGTCAAAGTTACTCTCACAATTACTCTTGTTAAAATTACTCTGTCACAGTTATGCTGTCACAGTTATGTTGTCATAGTTACTATATTGCAGTTACTTTGTCACAATTACTCTGTTACAATTCCTCTGTCACAATTACTGTCACAATTACTGTCACACATACTTTGTCACAGTTACTCTGTCACAGTTACTTTGTCAAAGTTACTCTGTCACAGTTACTCTGTCACAGTTACTCTGTCACAGTTACTCTGTCACAGTTACTCTGTCACAGTTACTCTGTCACAGTTACTCTGTCACAGTTACTCTGTCACAGTTACGTATACTCTGTCACATTTACTCTATCACAATTACTTTATCACATTTACTCTGTCACAGTTACTCTATCACAATTACTCTGTCACGCTTACTCTGTCATGCTTACTCTGTCACTGTGTCACATATGAATAAGATTTAAGATCAAATGATATTTTAGATTGCAATCATAATCAATGCATAAATCTGTATGTATATCAATAGGAATTACACAAAGATAACACATTTCAGAAGACCAGTTTTTTTAATATTAAGATTAAAGTTATTAAAATTAATGAAAAAGTGATGGACTAAATCTAATAAACAATCTTTTAATGAAAATCAAAATTGATTAAAGCAATGGGAATTTCAAGCTGATTTATATGTTAAACTAAGTTCAGTGGCAATGCATGTCACAGTATTTACAGTAAGACTTTAAATAAATCTTAGTAGAATGTTAAATACAGCTAATGGTTTTCTACAGTAAATTTACAACAGGGAATGTAAAGAAATATTTATAGAAAATGAGAAATATGGAATTGTCATTCATATGATAAAATCATATTAAATTCATTTAACATTGAAGAAATTGCTAGAAGAATACCAGAACCCCTCCTTTAGAGCACACAGGTATTTTCCCACATACTATAAAAAACATGTAATTTTATTTATAGTTTTTGTGCAGATGTTTAAAATATAGGAGGTCTTATTTCCTGATTGAATGTGATTCAGATTCCTTGATTGTCGGGGTGATTGTGTGTCATCTCAAGTACGTCATTTTGAATAATTGCTTTAGAATTGTCAGTGATATAATTGCATGAACTTTAGATGAGGTGCCATATTATGAAAATTACACTGCTGAAAATATAGCTTTGTACACATTTGGAAATAAATGACAATCAATGATTACAATAGCATCTTATATTTATTCCAGTTGGCACTTAAGATTTAAGGAAAAGGAAAGCTTTTTGTTCCAGATGAGGCAAAGAAATGTTTTTTGAGATAGGGCAAACATGGTAATTGCTTTTTATATTAGAAAAAAGGAGCACCAAAAAAATCAGATAAGGGCCATGTTAAGGCAGATTTGCTCAGAATAAGAGCCTTGAGATGAGATAAGGGCCATGTTAAGGCAGATGTGCTTAGAATAAGAGCTTTGAGATGAGATAAAGGCCATGTTAAGGCAGATGTGCTTAGAATAAGAGCCCTGAGATGATATAAGGGCCATGTTAAGGCAAATATGCTCGGCAACAAGAGCCCTGAGATGAGATAAGGGCCATGTTAAGGCAGATATGCTTGGCAACAAGAGCCCTGAGATGAGATAAGGGCCATGTTGAGGCAGATATGCTCGGCAACAAGAGCCCTGAGATGAGATAAGGGCCATGTTGAGGTAGATATGCTTGGCAACCAGAGCCCTGAGATGATATAAGGGCCATGTTAAGGCAAATATGCTTGGCAACAAGTGCCCTGAGATGAGATAAGGGCCATGTTAAGGTAGATATGCTCCGCAACAAGAGCCTTGAGATGAGATAAGGGCCATGTTAAGGCAGATGTGCTGGGCAACAAGAGCCCTGAGATGAGATAAGGGCCATGTTAAGGCAGATATGCTCGGCAACAAGAGCCCTGAGATAATATAAGGGCCATGTTAAGGCAGATATGCTTGGCAATGAGAGCCCTGAGATGAGATAAGGGCCATGTGGAGGTAGATGTGTATTCACATTCCACGTTATTACCTGTTGTGCTGTTTCTCTGCAAATCGTTGCACCTGCGCACAGTTAAGTGGCACTCCCATGATCAAAAGTCGATGAATGCAGCAGTGTCCACACAGAATGTGGATTTAATTGACATCCATATGTACATGTGCATCAGAATGTACACACATGGAACATACACACCAGTGTCTTGTTGTGCAAGATGTATTGATCATGATTTCTTTCACCTCTGTGCAGAATCTTGGCAAGTGAGAAGCAGTTATGTCTCAAACATATTGAAAGGGCTCCTTGGGTTTCACAGTATTCAGCATTCTACCTCTTCCTTTTTTTTTGGCCCGCAACTTGGTTTTCATAAGAAGAATAAAAAGTAAGTTTACCACAATAAGCCCCACTGTACATTATTAAGCCCAGCGTTCTTTGCACTACTCATTTGCTTTCAGCTCCCAATGGTTAACTTCTTATATAGTTTTAGGAAATGTCTTTCTCGGTGATTTATTTATCTAAAAAATATAAATATCACAGCTAAACAAATGATGAAAACATGCAATATTAAAACTGGGAACAAGTGATGCAATATTCATATTTGTTTCATTTTGTTTCTTAAAATGAATTTTGAATTTATGACAATATCCTGCATACAAAAATATCAAATGTTACTGTATCATCCTTTGGAAAACTTTTTACTGCAGTTCAACTAAGTATATGAGGTACAGCACAAAACTACCGGTAACTCCCTTGTATAAATCATGTCCTGCTGAGCAAGGCAGTTGTTGGATCTGACAGATGCATTCAATTAACAATATATGATGGAACCCTCACTGGGAATAATGCTGGAATATGTGGCCGTACTGCATAAAATAATATGTCAACTCTTATCTTTTGCATGCTTTCATATTTTTATGAACTAGGAAATTTGTAACTGTTGCAGTTTTCGAAGTGTTAGGAACAAATGTCATCTGTGTCACTTTGGCATCACCCTCACTCACCTAGCCATGACAAAAAAAAAGTGCTCAACAATTTCCTTGTCATGCATAAAAAAAATCAGATCTAATTGTAAAACATTTACTCTGTATTTGTAAAGCTGGATTTGAACCGAAATGCTCATCACAGTTATGTTGGGGAACCACCCAGTTACAGGCAGTTAAATTCATGTATCTATTATCATTCTGATTTTTCTGACTGGCAAAAATTAATCTTTACACAATGCAGCATTTTCCACATCTGCAGCCTACATGCAGGATTATAATGACATCCATCTTATTTGCTATGGTGAACGTCTCTATAATTTATACCTCTGCCATTGCTCACAGCACCTGCGCAACTTTCCTTGGTATAGATAATTAAATGTGGAAGATGCTACCAATTATTCCTGTAATTATCAGAGGACCTGAAAGTCGAAGGTAGAGGAAATACCCGTCAGGGCCCTGTGTTCATGTTCCTGGGGGGAGTCAATCTATATATAACCATCAGAGTGGGTGATATCTATATATAACCATCAGAGTAGGTGATATTTATATATAACCATCAGAGTAGGTGATATCTATATTTAACCATCAGAGTGGGTGATATCTATATATAACCATCAGAGTAGGTGATATCTATATATAACCATCAGAGTAGGTGATATCTATATATAACCATCAGAGTAGGTGATATCTATATATAACCATTACAGTTGGTGATATCTATATATAACAATCAGAGTAGGTGATATCTATATATAACAATCAGAGTGGGTGATATCTATATATAACCATCAGAGTAGGTGATATCTATATTTAACCATCAGAGTGGGTGATATCTATATATAACCATCAGAGTAGGTGATATCTATATATAACCATCAGAGTAGGTGATATATATATATAACCATCAGAGTAGGTGATATCTATATATAACCATTACAGTTGGTGATATCTATATATAACAATCAGAGTAGGTGATATCTATATATAACAATCAGAGTGGGTGATATCTATATATAACCATCAGAGTAGGTGATATCTACATATAACAATCAGAGTAGATGATATCTATATATAACCATCAGAGTAGGTAATACCTATATATAACCATCAGAGTGGGTGATATTTATATATATATATAACCATCAGAGTGGGTGATATATATATATTACCATCAGAGTGGGTGATATATATATTACCATCAGAATGGGTGATATCTATATATAACCATCACAGTAGGTGCTATCTATATATAACCATCACAGTAGGTGATATCTACATATAACAATCAGAGAAGATGATATCTATATATAACAATCAGAGTAGGTGATATCTATATATAACCATCAGAGTGGGTGATATCTATATATATATAACCATCAGAGTGGGTGATATCTATATATTACCATCAGAGTAGGTGATATCTACATATAACAATCAGAGTAGATGATATCTATATATAACCATCAGAGTAGATCATACCTATATATAACCATCAGAGTGGGTGATATCTATGTATATATGACCATCAGAGTGGGTGATATCTATATATAACCATCAGAGTGGGTGATATATATATTACCATCAGAGTAGGTGATATCTACATATAACAATCAGAGTAGATGATATCTATATATAACCATCAGAGTAGATCATACCTATATATAACCATCAGAGTGGGTGATATCTATGTATATATGACCATCAGAGTGGGTGATATCTATATATAACCATCAGAGTGGGTGATATATATATATAACCATCAGAGTAGGTGTAATCTACACTGTCACCATAGAAGATACAATCTACATATAAACATCATAGAAAATGCAATCTACATATAAACATCACAGAAGGTGCAATCTACATATAAACATCACAGAAGGTGCAATCTACATGTAAACATCATAGAAGGTGCAATCTACATGTAAACATCATAGAAGGTGCAGTCTACATATTACCATCAAAGAAGACACAGGTGGCCCAATTGATAATGAAATGAAATTCCCCCTTGGTCACACATTTGCAAGGACAACAGATTAATCCTTCTGGTACAGGCCTCAATCACATAAGCAAATATAATATGAATGCAATCTAAGTATGACTGGGAATTAAACCCATTACCTGAAGAAGTGTTGGTGAAAAGCTTGAGCTCTAACCAACTCTAAACAGGCCCGTGGTTTATGCAGTTTTTTTAAATGGCAGCTGGGCCGGAATTCACTGCCAGAGATCAATTAATTTAGTTAGGTGTTGTGATTGTCAGAAAAATAGAAAATAGATGTTAAGTTAGCAGATGATGTGTAACTTTGTTCATCAATTATTGCTATATATGTAAGCAGTAATTATATATATATATAATATATATATATATATATATATATATATATATATATATATATATATATATATATATATATATATATATATATATATATATATATTTGAGGCAGTGAATATATATATATATATATATATATATAGCTCATTATAAAAGTCATTGACAGAGAAGATTATAAGAAGTGAATAAGAGACAAGCAAAATATGGATATCATAAGAGATGATGTATAAAGTTGTTACTTGATGCCCACAATATCACATCACCACAGAGGAAGGAAGAGAGACATAAACGATAGATACCTGGTTAAGGGTTTGATACCTTAGAAGCATACAGGTGCATAGAGATGGAAACTGAGAACTCATTAATAAACAAAAGGAATATAACACCCAACAGTCTTCTTGGAACAGTGGATTCTTATTCTTTGATCTGTGGTCAAATGGGCTTCCTGTTCTCCACAAAGCTGCCAGAGCCATATCACGTCCATCATTCAACACTCCATTTAATGTTCCCTGAATTTTATAATATTAGATATTGATTCTTTGTGTCAGAGGATAATCATATGACCAACATTACCAGTTATTTGACATGTTAAGATATTAAGAAATTGGGATCTACAGGGCATTGGCAAAAATTAGGGGTCATAGAAGCCATTTTTTCACATGTTTCACCAAAAAACAGATCTTCCCCATGATGTAATGCCTGAACACTCAATTATATTCATTTTAACAAGTCAATCCAATTTCAAATCTACTGTCAAATATGACTCTATATTATTTGCTATTTATAGTGGTGTTCTTCAAAAAGAAATGTACTTGATATTTGCTGAGTGTGACAGGGGCTCCATGTTGCTTGTTTGATGTCGGCAGATACTCTAACCTGGTTACAAGCCAAAGGCAGTTGTGATTTATTTCCTTGCTTCATAATCATTGTTCTCCATATTGCCAACAAGTGGGTATCTGGTGCTCAAGCAACCACACCCAGTACATACAACAAATAGTAGAATTTGGTCCTTGATATCATTCTGGGGGTGAAAAAAGGTTATTTGTCATATATGTCTGGCATCAAAATACCTACATGATCATTTTTTTAAAACTAAAAAGGCCATAATTTCATGTGGTATCCTTTAAGATTTGTCTTGTTTATTGGCATTCGTGACTGAGAAGTGAAAAGGAAGTGTGAGACCAGAGTGGTTGTGACTGTACCCAAAGCTTTTTTTCTGTCTTTGGGGATTCTGTGGTGTCATAGTGGTTGCTCTGTGTGGAACGCAGTGTTCACAAGGCCACATTGACTTGTCTTACAACACCATATTGACTTGTCTTACAGCAATACATTGACTTGTCTTACAGCACCACATTGGTTTGTCTTACAGCAATACATTGACTTGTCTTACAGCACCACATTGACTTGTCTTATAGCAATAATGACTTTTCTTACAGCACCACATTGACTTGTCTTATAGCAATAATGACTTGTCTTACAGCAATACATTGACTTGTCCTACAGCACCACATTGACTTGTCCTACAGCACCACATTGACTTGTCTTACAGCAATACATTGACTTGTCTTACAGCACCACATTGACTTGTCTTATAGCAATAATGACTTGTCCTACAACACCACATCGACTTGTCCTACAGCACCACATTGACTTGTCTTACAGCACCACATTGACTTGTCTTACAGCACCACATTGACTTGTCTCACTTGCCGCTGTCATCACCATTGTTAATCAATCAATATGTATCTGTTATATGCTAATTATGCAACATAGCATGAGAATGTATTTGTAAAAGGGTTGCCAGCTTAGTTAGACATAAGCCTGTCTTGGCAACTTTCTGATTCATGTTTTATGGATTAGGTAAATAAACTATCATCATCATCATCATCATCATCATCATCATCATCATCATCATCATCATCATCATCATCATCATCATCATCATCATCATCATCATCATCATCATCATCATCATCATCATCATCATCATCATCATCATCATTGTCATCATCATCTTACAACACCACATTGACTTGTCTTAGCTATCCTCTCATTTGAGATAAAATTGCCACAAAATCAAGACAGATACATGGACTTGAATAATTGTTTCTTCAATATGAATATCACATATGATGGAGCAGAAATGGATAAACACTAAGTAAAATCTATTATTGTTGATGTCTGGTGTTTAGTTTTTAGGTTATTTGGAGACCTGAAGATTAACTTTGACCCAATAATTGATTCCCTGCACCTTAGCCCTGCCTATATTGGATCAAGCTTGAAGATCTAACTAAGTAGATTTATTGCAGAAGTGAAAAACTTTTATTGTTCAAATCATTAGTCCTCTGAAGGTAAAAAGCTATTCACACCTAGACTGTACTTGTATAAGGTAAAACCATGTAAATCTAAAAAATAGTAGAGGATCAAGCCCCACCCAGGATAATCCTATAGGATTAAGGACTTAATCTCGTTGACATATGATTATCTATGCTGTCCACAAATAGGTTCAGAACCCTCTGCTTATTGTTCATTTGCAAATTATTATTTATCATATAATGGGATGACACTTTGCAAATATTTTTGTCACAAAGGTACTTAGGGATTTTACCCAAATTGTAACCTATAGATTACTGAAATTCACTCCCAACATCTTGGCAGTACCTCATGTTTGCAATAGGGTTCAGAATCAGGGTCAGGGATCAGGATATTTTTTTTCTTTTGCATGAAAATATATTTCTTGATAGCTGTAAACCAAGGGGATATTAACTCAAGCTAAATATTGCAATAAAGGAAAGCATATGTTATTTTAGGAGCACACTGACTGGGGTAAAGCTGGTAGGAGTTGTGACTTTGTTTTGACCAGTAGTTGGCCAGACACATATATCTTGTTGTATGACTCAGGGGATATCAGAGCCTGGTGGTGATAAGTCACACTCACACAGCAAACATCGTTCCGCCATTCTCCAAACAAACATCTCAGCTTTTCACATTTTAATCCCATCATTTTCTTGTTGTTATACTCTAACTGTAATAGGTTTTTTCTTGGAACTTGAAGAAATGTTTGCTGAAAAAGCATACCTTTTCTTCAAATAGTGTGAGAAAAGTTAGCATCTCAAGGGTTAACCCAGGTGTGGCTATTATGCCCATCACACTGCAGGTGCCAAACTCACAGACTGCCTGGAGGCACTGCAAGGGTTTTTCCAACTATAATAAATAACATGTACAGAAAATATATCAATTATTTAGGTAGTCTCATCTAGTCTCGATCCTTGTGATGTAGACTAGCATATAAATTTGTAATATTCATGTTTTAAACAAAAGGATGTTTTTATAAAAAATAAAATGATGATGAAATGCATTTGTTAGGTTATCAGTGCATCTTTTTCACTCATCCCTGAAGCGGAGGGTCAAGTCTGGATCTGTTGATGACGCACCTGGCACAAGCCGCTTCCCACGAGCTTATCCTCCCCTGATTCATCACCCGTACTAATCCCTGCTAATAGGTCGCGAAGACTTCTACTGCCAAGATCAGCAATACAGAACAGGCTTATTGGAATCCAGCCGTAGATCAGCAGCAGACTGAATCAGAATCTGGCTGCCAAATAGAATTATACCACTGCTCTACCGGCATTGGAATCACTCGCTCACATAGAATTATACACCACCACATTATTTCTGTACCAGCAAATGTGGAGAAACTTGTTCTGATCTGCAGATCTTTTGACATTATCTCATTTGGTAAGTGTTTTGATGAGATTTAAAACTTTCAACAGAAAACAGTCACCATGGGATGATAGCGTATGTATATATAGATTTCAAAAGTCATTATGATAGACGAAGGCTCTTTTTACAATACTTAAAAATAGCAAAATGGATTTCTTTTCAATGCATAGATGTTTTACAAGATGTTAGATTAATGATGGTACTATGTAAATACTAACCAAAATTCTCATCTTAACCACAGATCCAACACAGTTGATTTATGTTTGAGATGTGGCAACCCAGTACATCATCATCAAATAATAGTCTGTTTTTAAAGTAACATTTATGAAAATGAAGATATATGTATTCATCTATAAACAAAAATACGTTACGAATCATATTTTTCCCTGACCTATTGTTTTTAAGGGCAGGGACTCTGAGGGACTCTGAGACTTGTCTGTATCGCAAGGTGATAGAATGTAACACTTACAAATTGCTAATACAATGATCATCAGGTCATATAACAATGAGTAGGCAATAATACATGGTGGAGTAATTAATATTAACACATTCAGCTGATTAAGTAGTGGATAAAGTATGGTCATGCAGAATAATGGTTTAGAGAAACGAGGTGCTTAAACAAGTTATGAAGGAGTCAACTGTTTAGTCACATGAAGTCAAATTCATGCCAGGGAGTGAGTCAGTGAGGGAGTGAGTCAATGAGACAGTCAGTCAGGGAGTGGATCAGTGAGGGAGTGAGTCATTGAGACAGTCAATCAGGGAGTGAGTTGGTGAGGGAGTGAGTCAATGAGAGAGTCAGTCAGGGAGTGAGTTGGTGAGGGAGTGAGTCAATGAGACAGTTAGTGAGGGAGTGAGTCAGTGAGGGAGTGAGTGAAAGAGTGAGTCAGTGAGAGTGAGTCAGTGAGAGAGTTAGTCAGTGAGGGAGCGAGTCACTGAGGGAATCAATCAGTCAGGGAGTCAGTCAGGGAATCAATCAGTCAGGCAGTCAGTCAGTCAGGGAATCAATCAGTCAGGGGGTCAGTCAGTCAGTCAGGGAATCAATCAGTCAGGGAAGGGAGTCAATCAGTCAGGGAATCAATCAGTCAGGAAGTCGTCAGTCAGGGAGTCAGTCAGTCAGGGAGACGTCAGTCAGGGAGTCAGCCAGTCAGGGAGTCAGTCAGTCAGGGAGTCGTCAGTCAGGGAGTCAGTCAGTCAGGGAATCAATCAGTCAGGGAGTCAGTCAGCTCATCAGAAATAGTTGCTTTAATTCTTGAGAGTGATAATTTTAAATCCAATATTGCAGCCACTCAGTCACCATCACTGAGTCTATAATAATATTAAAAGAATGAGTCACTGGATGTTCCAGTTTTCTGGTATTTTCAATGCCTCGGTGATGCATACTTAACAGCTCATGAAATAGCTATTGATTTTTAAAAAAGGAATATAAAGAATTGGGGAAAATCTAAGCCTCGTGAAGAAAAGATAGAATTTGAAAATAAAACATCTATGAATAGCAAAGATCTCCACACAGCAGTTTCAGAGGAGATCAAATTTGTTAGACAGAATGGCAGAAAATTCTCCCCCTCACTGCAGGAGCTATCCTGAAATAGTCAGCACAGCCAAAAAGATTAAGTTTTTACATACAGATTAGATTAAAGCTTTAATTGTAGAAGCCAAATTCAAATAAGCATATCATACATTTGCAAAAGGTGTTTTGATTGAAAACAGCCATATGATTTAGTTTGATGTAAATTATATAAATATTCTCGAGTATTGGTAGAATTTTCAGTTAAATCATAGGTTGGTTATATGACATGGGATAATATCAATGCAACTGTGAAATAGCATTGATACACATAAAAACTTATTCGGTAATTTTAAACATACTTCTTGCTCATAGAATTAGAAAATAATATGTGCATGCAATATGAATCTATACTGAATTGGATATTTTATGTATAAATATTACTAAACTGTGGGAATTTTAATGATACATATTAAAGTACATACTAAGGGACATAAAATAATATCAAGTGTACATGCCTGCAACAAATCTCCCTTCGAGCTCAATATCTCTGAGAACTAGCGATAACCACTTACAAAAAGAAGCATAATCACTTTGATATTGTGATTGGTTGATATTACCCAAACAATGTCTATGTGTGCAGAGCTAAGGAAGTTGTGATATTTGGCTGAGGTGTGGTTGATATGCTGGGGTGTGGCAGTGTCATTAAGCACAGAGTCAGGATGTACAATTCTGCCTGCTGGGCACTTTTCTGCATTCCACGCTCATATGGCCCAATCCTCTCATTGGCTGTAATAGAATTTGGAATTATCTATTCTTAAAATTTGCCAACTTTATATTATTTAATGGCATTTTATCAGACATTATACACAGAATGCTTTGTTTGATGTGTTTGAAATAATCTTTATTTCTGAAAAAAAAAACTTAAAATTTAAACAAATCTGTTTTAATAACTCATTTGACTTCTTTTAGCCATAGAAATCAATGGAGGTTTATGATCATTTAAAAAAAATATAATATTATGAAGAAAATGAGAATTGTCAATGAAGAAGAGTCTTTGCTCTTTCAAATTCATGTTTAAGGAAGCTTCAACACCCTGGACTATATTTCTGAACTTTCCCAATTACATTATGCTGAAAAACAAGCCACATTTTGTTTGAACTATAACCTTGGAGCAGAGTGTTGTGATGCTTTCAGATCAAATATGCAGTGTGCATTACCACAAATTCATTGTGTCTTATGAGGCCATATGAGCTGAAATCTTGAAGAATAGAACGTCATTCAACTTTGTGACAATCTTGACTCATCAGAGACAGAATTAAACCCAGACATATCACCAGTGAAATGTTCCACTTTTTCCACTGATAATGGAGACATAAATTTCATTTCTACCTACGTAGATGATCCTATAATGTTTTGGAAATGTCCATATCAATCATTTCTGCACAATACACTCAACTTATAAGGAGTTCAATACAAATGCATTGATTTCTCTAAAACATACGACAACTTTGTCAACTCGCACAACATTTACGTTTATTTTACACTCTCAACACATTCATTGGCAGGCCTATTCTATACATCATTTTTTTATTCCTAAAAATCCCTTCTACTGATGTTGATTACAAATATGCAAATGTATACATAGATTCCATTTACTACTGACACAGTTAACAGGAGACAGTCACTGCTGACACACAGTTAACAGGAGACAGTCACTGCTGACACACAGTTAACAGCAGACAGTCACTGCTGACACACAGTTAACAGCAGACAGTCACTGCTGACACACAGTTAACAGCAGACAGTCACCTCTGACACACAGTTAACAGCAGACAGTCACTGCTAACACACAGTTAACAGCAGACAGTCACTGCTGACACACAGTTAACAGCCGACAATCACTACTGACACACAATCAACAGCAGACAGTCACTACTGACACAGTTAACAGCAGACAGTCACTGCTGACACACAATCAACAGCAGACAGTCACTACTGACACACAGTTAACAGCAGGCAGTCACTGCTGACACACAGTTAACAGCAGACAGTCACTGCTGACGCACAGTTGACAGGAGACAGTCACTGCTGACACACAGTTAACAGCAGACAGTCACTGCTGACACACAGTTAACAGCAGACAGTCACTGCTAACACACAATCAACAGCAGACAGTCACTGCTGACACAGTTAACAGCCGACAATCACTACTGACACACAGTTAACAGCAGACAGTCACTGCTGACACACAATCAACAGCAGACAGTCACCGCTGACACACAGTTAACAGGAGACAGTCACTGCTGACACACAGTTAACAGCAGACAGTCACTGCTGACACACAACTTACATGAATCTTAGAGTAATATATACTACTCTAAGCATGAATTAGGAAATGATGGACAATCAGACATGCTGTTTCCATGAATTGGAGATAATGGCACATGCAATTTACATTGAAGTGGGGCACAATGAAACCTGATGAGCCATGTCAGAAATATTCATGATGTGCTGTCAGTGGTTTCATATATATATATACATCCATAAATGCAACCATAATCACAACACTAAATCAGTTTTGTATTATTCATGGCACAAGGTAGCACAGGCCATTAAACATGGGAGACGGCAATCATCATTGTAGGATGATCAGAGTGATTGGTGTTACCTGTATGAATGGCAAGCTTGTGGGGGAGCATACATGGTGCCACAGCCTTGTGTCAACATATCGACTTGTTTCTGTGTGTGCTAAGCAGGGACACTTCCCTTATGCTTGCATACATAACACTGCATCATGATAGGTAGCATCAGTGATATGTCAGGTACACCCAGTTCTGACTCTGTAACGGGGGCACACCCTTATTGGACCAGGGTTACATTTTAATGTTACTCTCACAGATCATGTCAAACACATGTCATATTTTTCCCTCACACATTAACATTGTCACCATTATGAACAAGCAGGGTTAGTTACTGAAACAACTTATATTGTTCATTTGGAATTCTCGAGCTTGTGTTTGTATATGTTCTCAGCACAATGAATTCCAGCAGCAAAAAAAATCTTTAAGTCGAGCCAGATACATGGTTTTAAAGGAGGTGCAAGGCTTCAGGAAAGATGCAAGGTTTCAGGTAAGAGGCAAGGTTTCAGGTAAGAGGCAAGGTTTCAGGAAAGATGCAAGCTAGGTTTCAGGAAAGATGCAAGCTAGGTTTCAGGTACGGAGCAAGGTTTCAGGTAAGAGGCAAGGTTTCAGGTAAGATGCAAGGTTTCAGGTAAGAGTCAAGGTTTCAGGTAAGAGGCAAGGATTCAGGTAAGAGGCAAGGTTTCAGGTACGAGGCAAGGATTCAGGTAAGAGGCAAGGTTTCAGGTAAGAGGCAAGGTTTCAGGTAAGAGGCAAGGTTTCAGGTAAGATGCAAGGTTTCAGGTAAGATGCAAGGATTCAGGTAAGAGGCAAGGTTTCAGGTACGAGGCAAGGTTTCAGGTACGAGGCAAGGTTTCAGGTAAGAAGCAAGGTTTCAGGTAAGGAGCAAGGTTTCAGGTAAGGAGCAAGGTTTCAGGTAAGAGGCAAGGTTTCAAGTACGAGGCAAGGTTTCAGGTAAGAAGCAAGGTTTCAGGTAAGGAGCAAGGTTTCAGGTAAGAGGCAAGGTTTCAGGTAAGAGGCAAGGTTTCAAGTACGAGGCAAGGTTTCAGGTAAGAGGCAAGGTTTCAGGTAAGAGGCAAGGTTTCAGGTACGAGGCAAGGATTCAGGTAAGATGCAAGGTTTCAGGTAAGAAGCAAGGTTTCAGGTAAGGAGCAAGGTTTCAGGTAAGAGGCAAGGTTTCAAGTACGAGGCAAGGTTTCAGGTAAGAGGCAAGGTTTCAGGTAAGATGCAAGGTTTCAAGTACGAGGCAAGGTTTCAGGTAAGAGGCAAGGTTTCAGGTAAGAGGCAAGGTTTCAGGTACGAGGCAAGGTTTCAGGTAAGAAGCAAGGTTTCAGGTAAGGAGCAAGGTTTCAGGTAAGAGGCAAGGTTTCAGGTACGAGGCAAGGATTCAGGTAAGAGGCAAGGTTTCAGGTAAGAGGCAAGGTTTCAGGTAAGAAGCAAGGTTTCAGGTAAGGAGCAAGGTTTCAGGTAAGAGGCAAGGTTTCAAGTACGAGGCAAGGTTTCCGGTAAGAGGCAAGGTTTCAGGTAAGAGGCAAGGTTTCAGGTACGAGGCAAGGATTCAGGTAAGATGCAAGGTTTCAGGTAAGAAGCAAGGTTTCAGGTAAGGAGCAAGGTTTCAGGTAAGAGGCAAGGTTTCAAGTACGAGGCAAGGTTTCAGGTAAGAGGCAAGGTTTCAGGTAAGAGGCAAGGATTCAGGTAAGATGCAAGGTTTCAGGTAAGAAGCAAGGTTTCAGGTAAGAGGCAAGGTTTCAGGTAAGAGGCAAGGTTTCAGGTACGAGGCAAGGTTTCAGGTAAGAGGCAAGCAAAGTTTCAGGTAAGAGGCAAGGTTTCAGGTAAGAGGCAAGGTTTCAGGTAAGAGGCAAGCAAAGTTTCAGGTAAGAGGCAAGGTTTCAGGTAAGAGGCAAGGTTTCAGGTACGAGGGAAGGTTTCAGGTACAAGGCAAGGTTTCAGGTACAAGGCAAGGTTTCAGGTAAGAATCAAGGTTTCAGGTAAGAGGCAAGGTTTCAGGTAAGAGGCAAGGTTTCAGGTAAGAGGCAAGGTTTCAGGTAAGAGGCAAGGTTTCAGGTAAGAGGCAAGGTTTCAGGTAAGAAGCAAGGTTTCAGGTAAGAGGCAAGGATTCAGGTAAGAGGCAAGGTTTCAGGTACGAGGCAAGGTTTCAGGTACGAGGCAAGGTTTCAGGTAAGAGGCAAGGTTTCAGGTACGAGGCAAGGTTTCAGGTACAAGGCAAGGTTTCAGGTAAGAGTCAAGGTTTCAGGTAAGAGTCAAGGTTTCAGGTAAGAGGCAAGGATTCAGGTAAGAGGCAAGGTTTCAGGTAAGAGGCAAGGTTTCAGGTAAGAGGCAAGGTTTCAGGTAAGAGGCAAGGTTTCAGGTAAGAGGCAAGGTTTCAGGTAAGAAGCAAGGTTTCAGGTAAGAGGCAAGGATTCAGGTAAGAGGCAAGGTTTCAGGTACGAGGCAAGGTTTCAGGTACGAGGCAAGGTTTCAGGTAAGAGGCAAGGTTTCAGGTACGAGGCAAGGTTTCAGGTACAAGGCAAGGTTTCAGGTAAGAGTCAAGGTTTCAGGTAAGAGTCAAGGTTTCAGGTAAGAGGCAAGGATTCAGGTAAGAGGCAAGGTTTCAGGTAAGAGGCAAGGTTTCAGGTAAGAGGCAAGGTTTCAGGTAAGAGGCAAGGTTTCAGGTAAGAGGCAAGGTTTCAAGTAAGAGGCAAGGATTCAGGTAAGAGGCAAGGTTTCAGGTATGAGGCAAGGTTTCAGGTACGAGGCAAGGTTTCAGGTAAGAGGCAAGGTTTCAGGTAAGGAGCAAGGTCTCAGGTAAGAGGCAAGGTTTCAGGTAAGAGGCAAGGTTTTAAAGATATTTGGTACAAAGGAAGTTATCAGTACAATGCCAGGGTTAATGCCGGGGACAAAATGGATATAATACAAGGTGTCAGATCAATGCAGTGGATTTCTTTTGGCATTGGATATCAGATACATCCTTCATGGGAATGGAAAAAAAGTTTGAAGATCATTTTGTTGTATTGATTTTTGTAATTCTTATTATCATTTTGACTGCCTTTGCCCAATGTAAAAGGGGTTCTTTAATTTTTACTAATGTCTCATCTTTTCTGTATATTTCAGTGATGTTTACGTCAAGGTGACTGAATGAATATGCATGGCGTCCAAGATGGTGGGACCTCAAATCACCATGGCAAAGGCAGTGTGGCAGCAGGATTCTGGGGGGATTGTCTCATGTTTACAATTGGGTCTACACTTACCATTGCCATAGCAACGATGGACATCATCAGTGATTGGTTCATGTATAGAACTATCACTGACCTTGACCTTCCTGGGAAGGTTGAAAAGGTCATGTCAAAGTCAAATTCATCTGTCTCTGACGACCTAATGTGGAGGGCGGATAACTTCTATATGCAGTTGCCTACAATATTTCAGGCCATTCTGATCCTAGCAACCATTGTGTATTCTTTTTATTTTATATGGTTCTGCTACATGTTCCGTGCAGAAAGAAAGCACCTAAAAAATAAATGGGATGGACTCCCTTTCAAAGGTTCAATCATCGAAAAATACGGTAGTGAAATTTTCATATGCATACATGTCATTTTTGAAGACCTGCCTGTGGCAGGCTTGCTATTTGCTGTGCAGTTAGCTGTTAGTTGCCAGGTTGTTATTCATCTTGATAACATGATATTTGTCTTGGCGCTGAGCACCACCTTTATAAGTCTTGTGTGGAAACTTGTGTGTCTCCTGTGGAACAGTGGCTGTTTTGGTCAAAGAGACGAGTGTCACTCTGGATACACCATTTGCATACTCCGATGTATATCTCTACTCTTTCTTGTATGTGCCTTCATCTTTGTCATATGGAACATTATTCTACTCAAGGGATCCACTGGGGTCAGATATCAGGGCAAAACTCTGCAAAATTTTATCATGGATAAGATCGGAGTGGACAGATGGACTAGTGATGACAAGATAGTTATTGCCCTCTCCGAGGATTCAGAGGATCTTCTCAACACCATACAAAACCAGGACAAAATGAACCAATTTGTGATAAACGTTGCACCTTTAAATCAGATACTGGAAAGGAGAAAAGAAAAGATATTGATTCAGATTCCATGCCAAAATGACTCTGCTTACTCCACCATGACCTCCTTTTTCAAAGAACTGCCTTATTCTGGAAATAGCTATGCTAACTGTACGATAATGTTTGCATTTAGTCCTTCCATTGAGACAATGGAGATAAACTATGATTACAGGTATTACTACTACAACGAAAGTGGGGTTTGTCTGTCTGGGAACTTCAAACCTCAGCTCCCTCTGCCTGAACAAGGAGAAGCTAACAGCCAAGTTGCCATGGATACACATAATGGTCTAGTCAATACAGAGAGCACAACGACACAGTTATATCATACATTAATGTTGATGTCTCAGTCCTGGTCTCATTCCACATTTGCATGTGCTTATCGTTTAGTCCAGAACACCACTCTGTTGTCTTCACACATATGTCAGTAAGCAAACCAGTCAGATGAAAGATTATCAGAACATGTAGTTCTTTTGCTAAACACCAGGTGGCAACAATACTACTCTATAAATACTGTAATTTACTGGAATCTGTACACAATTTATGAAGTTATTGCAGCAATGAAGATTGTTGCCCACTGTTTATGCTGATAATTTTTAAAAGGTCAACAAGTGACACCTTGTACACTGTAAAACAATGTTAATGCCATATTGAATTAATTAGAACCAATATAAAGATATAACAATACTTGCTATTGGGCCAAACTTTCATATGTTTATAGCCTGAATGGGAACTCTTTTGACAAATAATTTGATTTATTTCTTACTGTTGGTTGAATAGAAACAGGTTTCCTTTTATACCTCTGTTTTGGTGCTATCTTCCAGTATAAAATACACCAAAATTACCTGAGAAAATACAAACCAACATTGAGTATGATGATGTAACAACTTCCACCCTTCCTGACTGTGACACCCTACCCTGACCATCATGGGACGTCCACCCTTCCTGACTGACACCCTACCCTGACCATCATGGGACGTCCACCCTTCCTGACAGACTGACACCCTACCCTGACCATCATGGGAAGTCCACCCTTCCTGACTGACACCCTACCCTGATCATCATGGGACATCCACCCTTCCTTCCTGACAGACTGACGCCCTACCCTGATCATCATGGGACATCCACCCTTCCTGACTGTGTCACCCTACCCTGACCATCATGGGACGTCTACCCTTCCTGACTGTGTCACCCTACCCTGACCATAATGGGACGTCTACCCTTCCTGACTGTGTCACCCTACCCTGACCATCATGGGACGTCTACCCTTCCTGACTGTGTCACCCTACCCTGACCATCATGGGACGTCTACCCTTCCTGACTGTGTCACCCTACCCTGACCATCATGGGACGTCTACCCTTTCTGACTGTGTCACCCTACCCTGACCATCATGGGACATCCACCCTTCCTGACTGTGTCACCCTACCCTGACCATCATGGGACGTCTACCCTTCCTGACTGTGTCACCCTACCCTGACCATAATGGGACGTCTACCCTTCCTGACTGTGACACCCTACCCTGACCAATATTCTCAAATTAACATGGTCATTAGACTATAGACTAAAAAAATCATTTGGACCAAGTGAATTATATATTGTGTATTTATAGTTATTGTTGTGCCTTATTTCCCAAATGTTCAGATTTAATATTATACACTATTTAAGTTATTAATATACACATTTCTACACACCACTTCTATATTCTAAGCTGGTCTTGGAATATTAACATGCATGTTCTCAATGAGGACAATGATTTTAATTGTTTTATCTAACATTAGATGGCAGTATTGTGCCACATCTATGAAAAACAACATTGAAACTTCAAACCCAAATAAAGTTTTATATTTAATGTTGATCTCATGCAAAACATGTTTTAAACATCTCAAAACATATTACTGATATGAATCTATGCACAGAAAACAATATTCAAAGTGTAAATGGCATAAAATGCTTGATGTATGGTACCAGATGTAGAACAGAACTCCCGAATAGAACACTGCATGTTTTGTCATCCACCAGAGGGAGTCTATAATGCCCACCAGAGGGAGTCTATAATGCCCACCAGAGGTTGTCTGTAATGTGTCACATTGTGTAGTGATTATATTGAAATTAGGATGTTTTTCTGGTCAATGTTGTCATTGGTATCATGTCTCTGTTCCAAAGTAATTTCCAAGATCTAATATTATCTACTCAAGTAGCAAGATATTAAATTTTCTATGAATGGAAGCAGTTTGTTGTGTATGCTTTACCTGCAGTGATCTCTGTCCACAGATGGTTCTAACTGACGGTCAAGAAAAATATAAAGTATTTAACCCTGCCTGGTATGCAATAAGAACAATATATAAAATTGAATTTACCAATTAGTATGAACATTTTAAATTCAGTATGTATATGAAAATTTTGCATGTTTTTGAGAAATATGACAAGAATATGACATGTTTTGGCATTTTTTTGAGAAATATGACAAGAATATGACAAGTTTTCAAAGAAAATGAAGAATATAATTAATTGCTGTGTTTGATGGTGCTGCAACCTGGTGACAAAATTGTACAGGAAATTTGATGTGTCCTGTAATATTGCATTTCCAAATTATTCTTTGATCAAGACTTCAGATTTCATGTCCTTGGCAAATTCAGGATTATTTTTAATTTAATAATTTTGAATAACCTATTTATTGCCCATGTGTCTTTGGTGGAATTTCTTCAGGTAGATTGATGTACATAGCAGTATTCAAAGCTCAGCACGTGCTGTACTGCTGCACAGTTGTCATGGTAACACAAGTAGTTTGTCTGGCAATGCCTGCCACTGGTAATTGGGATATATTCTGGACACATCACCTTATATTATGAGATAATCTAAAATGATTCTATATGCCATATAGACTGATATGTTAGTTTAGATTGTATATGTACTTCGGCTTTAGTTAGATACATATCCAAATTTATCTGTGAAATGAGAAAATGTGGAAATGAATGAAGCTTAGTGGATATGTTTTCAGCAAGTTTTCTACTGTATTTTTGACAATGATGTAATGATTTAAAGAGTAGACAGTGCATGAAGTTTGGAAGAATAAAGTATAAATGTATACTTTGATATGAAAGCACAAATTCCCAAATGAGGGAATGTATACATGATCCGCGAATGCCAATATTAGGATATGAAACACCAGCATAGTTGCTTAATACATATTTATATATGGATCCTTTACAGCTGAAATGTTCTTGTCAAGGGAGGTCTTTATGTGAGGATCTGCACAGATATGCACAATTTGGTATTTTTGTTCGTGCTTCATGCTAAAAAACGACAGAATCTAATTATTCAGAATGTCATAAAAATTCCAGAATCGTGACAAATCAAATATTCAATGTGAAACCTAAGTGAAGTTATTTTTTATCTTATTGAGTCAAATTACACATGATTAAGTATGACTAAAGGATTATAAGTTTTTGTGTAATGCATTGTTTTAAAAATGTTATACAGCCTATTGAAAAACCATTATATTGTACCAATAAATAGTTTGTCTCAAAAAATGAAATACAGGATCTGTTGTTTTGTTACCCATATTACCTTGAGAGTTAGGCTAAACATATTAACACAATTTATAAAATAAGAAATCCTCTCTGCTTTCAAATTTTTATTTGGTAATCACCCTACATATTCTAAAATAGTAATTTATAATAAAGACAATTTAGTTTTCCAAGTTATAAGACATAAAGTGTAGAATATATTGCACGGAATAACATGCACATATTAATCTCATTCGAATCCAAGTATTTTAACTCTGTATTTGCTATATGTTCAAACTTGAAGAAGTGTGCACCACATCAATGGTATATTTTTTTATCAAAATATAAAATGCACTCAATCATCAATGAATTATTACACATACATTTCTTTTTATAAATCTTTGAAACGTGTATACCTTAAAATTTTACATTTAATGGTTTAAATCTTGCTCCAGAATGACATTGTGAGGTAGGTGTAAGGAATTGAAATATTCTTCTTTTAAATAAAATTCAAAACACAGCAGTGACCTAGACCTTTTTAGGATTCACCGAATGTTCATGACCTCATCACAGTCACCCTGACCTTGAAATAATTTCCATCTAATATATCAATTTCACCAAAGAAGTGTAAGACCATAATACTCGATCTGCACATAAAATCAAAATTTAAATGTAGCACCAGGGACGAGCAAGGAGGAATTGACAATGGCTCCTCACGTATAGCCTCATTAGTCCAGTCAAAATATGAAATGACCCAGAACAAATTAGAACAGAAACCATGTTGGTGTTATTTGTCTCAGAATGTTACCCAGATGAACATATAAAAAGTCTATCAAAATCAACTTAGTGGAACATCACCTAATTTGCATAAATTCAAAATGGCCGCCTCTCATTGACGTTTCACCCTATTTCATGCTTACATTCAGGTTTTTTTGTATGATTAAAGGTTCCTTGCACACTGAGATAATGTCATGCCCTTGCTGTTGGTGTTAAGGCCATGATAAGGAAATAGATAGCTTATATAGCATTTCTTGTAATGTATTTCATACAATGCCAGCATCATTCTGCTATGAAATACATTGTATATTCTTAACATCTTTATGGTGGAAAGAAAAAAAGGGTATTAATACCAGTTAGATAAAGGACTGTCAGAAGTGTTGCCACTATTTGTGAACAGCATTATGAGACTTGGCCAAAACTGTCAAAACTAGAATATAATTTGTTAATAACCTACATGCTGCCAAACATCAGGCATGCAGCACCAATTTCAACACAGGCAAATCAATTCCTCACAAATTCCAAATTTAATGTCAAACGAGGTGTGTGGCACCACTTTCCTTCACTACCTTTAGATGTCCATATAAATAATTTTAGCATTCAGGTAAAATAATGCTATGGCTGTGGATACAAATAACACAAAGTTCTAATTCACTGAATTATCAAGGATCGAATCACAGATGACATGTCAGACTCCATAAAAGTGCCAAATATAGATATGTTCAGTCATTCATGAACAGATATAAAATCATTGGCAACATGAATTATGATAACATCATCTGTGTGATCTTTTTGAACGTGAATTTTCATTAGACCATTTAGCCTCTTCTGTGTCATGCTGGCCCAAAAGTATGTTTTCACTTAATGATTGACTGAATGATTGTTCACTGGTAGCATTTGTCGCTGGCATTACAAGAATTTCACTGTATAGAGATGCACCATTAGAATCATAAAATTAATTATGGAATTTCATGTTGGTGTATTCTTTTTAAGAACTATGTTGCTTTTTAATGTGTCTATTTGAGTTTTCAGTCTCTGTGCATTAATGTCTGAAGCATACAGATATGTCATAATTGCAAACTTCTGGTCATATGTATAACCAGCAGCAGCCTTTAGCAACATATTCTATAATTAATATACCCTTTTTAGCCTGGATGATCAAATCTATCGTCTATGGCATTGATTATGAAATCTGCAGCTTCATAATGGATTTTTCTGTAATGTTCCTGTGGGGTGCCGGGGTGATATGTAGGCCCTAATCCAAAGAGCTGGGGACCAGTTACCCCTAATACATTACATTTTTTATTCACTTTGTTCTAAAATTGATCAAATTCTGTGTCTGTCTGTTTTGTTTTGAGTGTTATAATTGTTGGGCTAGCCATTCTCTGGCTTTCTGCTGCTGACACTGGTGGACTTTGACGGATTTACTAAGATTATAACTGTGTTTCAGAATGTCTTCTGCCAATAAGACACCAAAGTCATGTACACATCTAATACACCTCTAATTCTACTGTGCTTTTTAGAATCTCTAACATAATCTAAAGCCTCTTCCCAGACTTCATTTAAAACTTTAAAATTCACAATGACATTGTTCATAGTATCTGTCTTTACTGTCCATCTGGTTGGACAAAGGAACCTTATGCCAGGAGAACCCGTAGTTACTGTTTCTTTTATCTTAGTAGTCACCAAGCAGACCAATGATGAGTTTTAATAGGTTCTCTGGCAAAGATAGAGTATGTCTTCAGACTACTACCTGACACTTTCGAGTCAAGAAATTTGGGGTCATCAGTTTCAATTTATTTTGAGCGATGCACTTTTATTGGTCATTTTTGAGAGGAAGAGTACAAAATATGGGTATTACCAATTTGAAAAGTTTCCCAATGGATTTCTCATGTCCAAAAAAACATAAAATAGACTCTAAGATTACTGTCAAATAGGAGTCAAGCAATATTATATTTAAGTTTTGCCCTGCCATGTTTCGGCCATTTTGGATTTATGCAAATTACGCATTGTTCCACTACTTGGATTTTGGTAGACTTTTACTATGTTATTCTCTAGGCTCTTCCGAGACATTTTCTATCAGTTTTATTTCTGTTCTAATTTGTTCCGGGTTAGGCCATTTTTTGTCATATATTGACTGGACTACATTACAACTAGATAGAAAATTTGGTGGAGACGGGTTTGTCTGGCAGCTAGAATGGGCCAGACTTTTTGTATTTTTATTATTCTTAATTGCCAGAGAGACTTTATTATTTTAAATATTTTTTATTGTCAGAGTTCTGTTCTTTATATCTGCTAATCAAACAAGTTATTTTCCCTCGTGAATTCATTCTTTTGATGGTTACTTTTGACATGGTATATTTTCATGTTATTCTCTTTTTTTTCTTAGAATACTTACAAGGCCATAGGCCGTGGTGCAGTTGGTTAGCGCGCCAGCCTATATGCACCAGTTTCTCTGTGGTGATCCAAAGGTCGTGGGTTCTTTCCCCGGCCATGCCGAGATTGAATACATGATACAATTTCACACATGAGCTCATGTCAAGGACCTGCGACATGACAATTCGGTGAGGCAGCATTATATCTGCTACAAGTAGGTCCCATCACGAAATGACTGAAATAATGTTGGAAGTGATGTAAAATACCAAACAAACAAACGAATTTTGACACAAAAAGAGTAACAAAATCTGTGACAAGAGCATGATAAGTCACAGTCCAAAATGAACATGTAACGGTCAAACAGAAAAGGCGTGAAAACGCCAGCTATAAAATGAAGCAACTAGTATTTTGGGGCAAGTGATGATACAAAATGTGTAAAAAGATGTTTAGAATATCATGAATTAATTGAATTTTGTTTTCCAAATCCAAAGAAAAATGGGATTACGTTGACATCAAATTGTTGATTATCATATTTGTGCAATTTGTTGTTGACATCAAATGATTTTCATTTAAATCAGATATATTTTCTAATTTTGAGGATACATGTGTGTTTGATTTTTTATGCTCCATGTTATTGGACTCTTGACTCTCTTTCAAAATTTCCATCACATGGGGAAAAAAAGCATTTTTCCGAGCAAATGATGTTTGTACCATATTTCTGTACAAACAATTCTTCGTGTACCTGGTGACCAAAAGGGTCAGTGACCAAAAGGGTCTGTGACCATTGCGCTGGTTTTTAGGACGTGTGGAAGAGAATGGCCAGTACCCTGGACTCCATATAGGCTAGAAGAGGTTCCAATCTGGAGGACTGCCAGAGGGATGCCAGCCATAATGACGGACCGCCATGGAGCAGCTCTTGTTGCGAGCGTCGTCCTCGTTTGGTAGCAAAATGGAGTAGTTCTTGACACCTTGAGGTCACCAGCCTTTTGAGGGCTCTGCCCAGAACATGAAATCCACCTTAAATGGTAGGAAATTTGATTAATGTGGTTTCCACGGCAACCGATTTTCTTTGCAAATTGCCATTTTTGTACTTTATTTGTATGTTTTGATGACCTAAACAGTCATGCCAAATATAATATTCAATCCTATATAATCTATGAACATGGTCACAAAACTTGCATAAATGTGCAAAGAACATGGAAGAAGTATTTAAATATTAAATCTGTCTCAATCATAAACACGGGAAGGTGCCCCAGTTTGCTTGTTTTATTGTATTTTTTATTTGTTTTGATTGTATTTTTCAGCTTCAGCTCTCTTAAGCCTCATATGGTCATGTATATGTGTGATCATTATAACTGTTTCACTTAATGTTGTCATCTTATTTTGTTGATTTACATTTCAGTCATGCATTGAGAAAACCTAATATTATGATTTGGTAAAGATATCAAACCTGCAATACTGCAACTTTGATAAACCTGGGACATCATAATCTTCAATATCATAGCATTAATAATCTTAGGACATCACCATGTAAACAAGCCTGGACCATCATAATCAGAACATGTGTCGATTTATAGTCTAATCATATAACGCTACGGACATTTGTTAAGGGGAAACAAGTAATGCAAAGTATAAACAGGCACATTTTGTGCTTTGAAGCCATAACAAGGCAAAATGAGCCAAAACAAGGCATGTGTAACAACACATGTTTTTGACATAAACGTTCAGTAAACCATCATCCTTACATATCTAAGAGAAAAAAACACATCCTTATATAAATTTTGGACCAGATACGAGTTAAGATTTACATTGTGCAGGACAACATCAAACCAAACAATTCCCCCAATTTAATATCCAGTATTTTCATCTTTTTACAAGCCCTATTCTTGTGCTGTGTTTGTGGTAAAACTGATAAACTGATACATACATTCTGGGAATTATTAAACCACAATTTTGCAGTAATTTGCAACAGAGGGGAGAGACTTAAATTGTGACTTATTTATTGGAATATGAGGATTGGCTGACATGGTTGATGATCTGGACATTTGGACTGTTGGGCAGGCTTAAAGAGGAGTAGAAACAGATAATTGATCATTTCCAAAGATTCTTCTTTTGAATTTTCTCCACTCCCCTAAAGCTGCCTCAAAGTCAAAATTGTCAAGATCAACACCCTCAATGCATACCCCATGAGGCAATCGTCCTCTGTGTTCACAATCTGTTTCTCAGTGGAGTGATTATTCTATTTTGAACACTGAATGTCCGCTCACAGTCAGATGTGTGGACAGGATGGGCCAACGCAATAGCTGCCAGATTAATCAGGTGTGGGAAGTCTGTCCGATGATATGCGACAATACACTGCCAGAGAGATCCCATGATCTCTAAACTGAAGTGGCACACTTTAACAATCTGTTTGCATTTTATCCATTCCTCCAATAAATCTGCTGGTATACACTTTATTATGAGCTGAGATGTGTACATCCTTGAGATCTTTGGATCACCATACCTTGGCTGAGATAAGGGACTGTTTTAATCTCTCAGATCTATGAGCTCCTTCAGTTCTCAACTTGGCATTTCACTACTGACACATCTAAGTCTTTCTTCTGAACAAATAAGTTAGGTTTCACAGGCCCGTCACTGTGTCGGTAAACATTCTTTGACTTGCTTAGTCAGGCAGATATTGCACCTGTGAAGCTCATCCTCTATACCATGCTTTATATCTCCAGCATCCTGCTCGGACACTAAGGCAGTCAGTCCTATGTGCACCTCAGTGTCCATTCAAAATATGTGGGTTTTGTCACAGAAAAAGGCCGGTCAATCCCCCTTTTCTACCTGTCATCACTGCTACCCCATTACTTCCTAGGCTATTTACCTTAGGCAAATGTTGCACCTGTGAAACTCATCCTTTACGCCATCGTATGCCATCGTATATGAGTTTAGCAGATCTGCCATGGCGTTTCACATGACATAAGGTTGAGATAATGTTTTAAAGTGACTGGGTTCACCACCCTAATGTGTTCTATGTTGGAGGCTTTCACATTTACCAACAAGTCAATGAGAGACCCATATTTAGCCAGTGGAATGTTTTCTTTGGTCAGCAAAAAACACATTTAAGAGCAATAAATACTGCCATCTCTTTCTTGGAGGTTGCTCTGGCTGTTGAGACCTTCATGTTTGCTCTCTCTTGAGGTGCCACCACTGCAGTCATAGTCGCTGATGTTTCATGGTGTTTCAAGGTGGCGGTCCAGAAATTTGTTGATCCAACAATCATGGAATTTTCCTTTTTTTTCTTGAGTGCATGATTCACAGAACATACATGATAATATTTGAGGTGTGATATTTCAAGATGGGAGTGTGATATTTCAAGGTGGGGGTGTGATATTTCAAATGCAATGGTGGGATAGAAGTTGGGAAGGTGTGATCTGTGAGAGGGATCATGAGCTCATTGATATTTACCCCATAGATATTTACCTTACAGATAATTACCCCTTAAATATTTATCCCATATGTTGTTATTGAGATGGAATGCATGGAAAACAAACCCTTTTCACAAACTTTATCATGTTAGCACCAGCAACTGGTTTCAATCTCTTCTTTGGTCGCATTTTCACTGATATCAGTTGACGCAGACAGATTTCACAGGTGAAGAAAACTGATTTTCAGTTGAATGAATGAGTGAATGGTTGCTTAGAGGCACATCAACCATTTAAGTCATTTAGTGCTTAAAAATGGTAAAAACATACAAATTTTGAGATTTTCAGTTGAAGCAGACAGAACTCACAGTTTGTTAATCTTATGCAGTGTTTTAAATCTACCAATTTATAATTTTATTCAACACTTCAAGTTTCCACCAAATAAGCATACAAATTGCACACAATTATTTCAGTCTGTTTTGTACCTCATTTTACCTTCAGACATTTACAATATAAAATACATAGTACAATATATTTGATTTAACTTGCAAGCGTATAGTAATTGCACAAATTAAACTGATACAAAATCCTATAAAATGAACTGTGAATCATATCCTCATTATGCTATGCCAAAAAGCATTATAAAGCTGCATTCGGGGCTAAGCCAACTATGACCACTTTGTTGTAGTGAAGGCGAACTTTCCGGCAAGAACCTAATTCTTTTATATAACCAAGCGTTGAGTAATATCAAAAATATAATTTCAAAACTGTGCAATTGCAAATAAATACTAAACCAAATTCCTCCCATAGCATACCCTCCAGAGCAGGACTTATTTATCATATCAGAATGCTACCTCTATAATGCAGAGTACCAAAGAACCTGCATTTACGTACCCATCTAACAGTAAACATATTATACAAAAATTGAGCTGAAGCGAAGAGGTTTTTTAATATAACATTAAATACTGTGTAAACTGCCAACCCTGAGCTGAGTGATTCATTTCTCATTGCTCACATACGCCTATATTAACACAAAACAAGCGTCTTAAGTATCAGTAACGTCGCAACAAGTATATCTGTGGACCAGTCACAAGGGACTGTGAATGGTTTTGGAATTTAAATTAATTACATACAAAGATTTTCAACGAGAAGGATTTTAATATATACATATTTTATGCAACCACCGTTCCACAGTGTAACAGCGACGTGAAGCGTCTATCCACAATATTTAATCAGTTTATCAATATATCGTCTCTGAATGGTTGCCAAACAAGGTAGTCTCTTTAGGCAGAAAAAAATGTTTTAAAGAGCACAACCCAACAGATTCCAGATATGTGAAAATGAAAAATCATTTACATATTCTTTAAGTAATAAGATATATAATATAACTGTTGTAGAGAATGATGTAAGGAAGTGCTCTGTCTTTATTTCCTTTGAAAATATTCAAAACTAATTTTGATACGACAGAAAATGCAATAATTATTCAGACCTTGGAGGTTGTTGATTGGCTTTGTTGATTTGGCTTGAAAAACTAGTCCCTGCTAGTCAACAGAACTGGTCAACATTATTTTCCACCAAAGGGGTTTTACAAAATTGGCTTTCTCTCTGTCCTGTCACGTGAAAGATTCCATCCCAAAATCTATTCAGGATATTTATCTCAAAGAATTCCTTTATAATAGGTTTTGGGATTTACACACATTCCTTCAGTCCACCATTTAGTCATTTTGTGGTAAGTTTTCTCTGGTAAGTTTTTATTTAAAGCCTCACATAAGTTGCACAAATAATCCGTTTCAGACAATTCAAACTTAGATTTCCATTCAAAATACTCATTGTACATTGTATCATTTGAATCTAAGAGATGAAGATAATCTGCTAGAGCCTTGGGGGACGAGAATGATTTCACATCAATATAGCTTTTTTCAGGCAATAACTCTGAATAATTTGGGACACCTAAACCAATAGGAACCATGTTATTAAGAATAGCATTGTTCACCTTATTTGTCATAAAATCATGACAGATACTGTTTTCAAAAGCTAGATAAAACTTATATATTTTACCTAAAAATTTATAGCAATGTGAATTTTTACATCCAAGTGGGATGCCATGTTTTGGGGGTCCACACCCTCCATATATATCAATTGGAATATATTTTTTAAGTTCATTGGCATAATCCATTCTTTTACTCACTGCTCTGCAATTACTCACCACCCAGGCTATTAACTTTGTCTTGTTTTTTGCATAATTAACCTTTGCTGGTGGTTGTTTGCTGACTGGGATAATCTCATTATAGGCAAGGCTGACATCAGAATCTCTTCTGTATGTCATTGTCCAATTGAAAACACCATCAAACCCTTCCACCGGGCTGTAGGAAGGACTCTCCTGCAGAGTAAATATCCATCTCTGATGTGAAAACCTATATTTAGGTAACCCACTTGGACGTAGTCCTTCTCTCATATGAACTATAATGGCAGCACTTTGATTGAACATCCTCTTGTCTGTTGCAGTTGCACAATTTGTATGTTTACAAGACTTTAGGAAGAAAGACTGGCCAGTTCCTCTGCCCCAATCTGGTACTCCGAAATATCCAGTCCAAAACAAAATAGTTTTGACACTATTTGTATTGTTTTGCAATGAAAAATATGCCAGTTGTTTCCTCTCTTGATAGCCAAAGGATTCATTTCGTGCCATATGTTTATTCAATACATATTTTGGTGGACGTACAGATAATTCATTTTTTATCTTGTATAATGGTGTTAAAGTTAGAATTAGAAATATAACTGATAAAAATAAGAAAATATTGAAAGTATTTGAACCAACAAGCATATTCACCATATTGTCGAAATTGTAATATACCTGAAAAGAAAATCAAAATCAATCAGTAATATTCCTGGGAATACATATCTGGTAACAGCTACGTGATCTATTCTTGTTGATCAAATGGATTTTGTGGACTCTACAATTGGATCAGTGCTACTTTGTTGTCAATTTAACATCACATTGGGGCCCCTCAAAACTTGTCATCTAAAATCATTATAGAAGGATAAACATGTGTGGGAAATAATTTTGTGGTTCATGTTTCATGGTTCGTGTTTCGTAGTTTGTGGTTCGGAGTTTGTGGTTCGTAGTTTGTGTAAAAATGAATGATGGTATTTCAGAGCTATAAGTTAAAATGATTATTTCACAGAAGACAAATCTGGATATGCCAGCTGGTAAATATACTGAATATTAACTGTAATATTTCACAGCTGGCGAATGTGGATAAAATGAGATGTAAAATTGCCAGCTGCCAATTGTGCATAAAGTCTATACCCAAAGACATCGTCAAAATAGACTTGAAATCCTTTGATTTTAGCGCCATGCACTGCCCATCCAATTTAAGTCCCGACTCTGTAAGAACTCGACTTCCGGCAATTAACAATCAAAGAATTGCATACTGTTTAAATCAACTTAAGATGTCAGCCCTGTTTGAAAAAATTTCTTTGTTATTTCTTCATTTATTATTATTTTATTGAATTTTATTGACAATAGAAGGTCACATAAAACCTATATGTCATGCTAATTAAAATTATACCAATACTACTTAGGAGTATCTTCTAAATATATACTTTTGATACTCACAGATTATTTCTAATTCAATTAACACGAACAAATGTAAATACAAAAAAGAAAATAGACAATAGAGCACCACTTGATGGCATTCAATTCAATATACGTACATTTTTTAAAGTGCTTTGGCAGAATCATATACAAATCAGACGAGATTGTTTATTCATAATTTTGTGATTCAAGAAATGGATGGGTGTTAATTTTGATAGCTTTCAGAATGATGGGAATTTAGATCAGTCTTATCTGAAAGATTGGTTCTGGATTGTGATTAATGATTGATGAATAAACTCGTATGAGTGGTCTATGTTTGTCAAAGTTGGCATTGTTATCAATAATCATGCTATTTGTAATAAACATAATGAAATACTTGGTCTATAGCACCAGAGAATTATTATAAATCTATGCATCCTACATATTTTGATTTTAAGCATTACAATTACTTATACTGGACTAGAATCTTAATTGGACGTATTGTTTAGCACTGTTTCAGATCTCTTTTTTTAGACATAAATATATATATCTTGCTAGAGATCTAATCACTCTCTTATTTTCACATTTCATAATGACAGTGAAATATTCCAAATTATTTACATTTGCCAAGTGATCCCATGGTAATTCATCTATGACTACAGACATGAGTTCTCTACGTTCTTTTTGATATAAAGTGCATGTCATGATAAAGTGATTTTCATCTTCAAAACCACCAGAGGAGCAATATAAACAAGTTCTAAATTCTGGCGGTGTTTCATTTGGTCTGTCATATCTGCCGGTTTCTATTCTTAAGTTATGGGAACTTATTCTGAATCTAAATAGGGATAATGCATGATTCAGATTTTTTACACATCATGTAATTTTGAGATTATTCTGAAACCTAATTTGATATGTTATGAATGGTTGCCTTGGCAATATACACCATTAGAAAGTATTTCACATTTTGTTTAAAGTACGAGTATAGTATAGTATATAAAATTTGTCAAAATCTCTGCATTTGTGTTACCAACAGACAATTTCGGATGGCCATACTTTCAAAAATGGCTAAAATTGCCAATGAAACTGTTACCATAGCATCCATAAATTATTCTAATCGTTACTTTTACCTCAGATAAAAAGTATATTACGGACACTATATGTATGCAAAGCTTAGGAATTTTAATACATAAAATATAAAAGATATGGGAAAAAGTATATTTTTCCAATATGCTAAAAATGATTTGGTTACCATGGCAACAATGATATTTCAAAATCTAAACAAACAACATACAATAACAATATATATATATATATATATATATATATATATATATATATATATATATATATGCCAAATATAATATTCAATCGTATATAATCTATGAAACAGTCATATATATATATATATATATATATATATATATATATATATATATATATATATATATATATATATATATATATATATATATATATATATATATATATATATATATTAAAAATGGAGACGCCAACAAATTGTGTAAATTGACATAAATGATTTATTCTCCTAATAAATCTGCTTCCACCACCGGGCCCAATTTACCTTGGCGCCCTCTACATATCAATGTTATACATTCTCAAATATCTTAACTATTACATACATACTACAATTACTTATAATGAGTTCCAACATATAAATCGCTAGTAATGTTAACATAATCATATTACAGTCGCTTTGCCAGCTCGTACATATTATTAAATATGATTATTACATATATGTTGATTTAAAAATAGTTACATCTGTGGCCATAAGCCATAAACCCCATAAACCCATAAGCTGCTTATACCTAGCTATTCTATATGTTTAGGGTGGGATGGTGGGAGAACTTTACTACTCTGGCGTAGACTGGAATATGGTGACATCTACCTGTGCCCTTTATATATCCCCCCAGGTTGTACCCCCTGGTGATATGTGACACTAGTCTGGGGCAATTGGCCTGGCTGACCTGCGCTACCCCCTCTAACTCACTTTATAATCTCATAAAGTCTCCTATATATATATATATATATATATATATATATATATATATATATATATATATATATATATATATATATATATATATATATATAACGTATACAAAATGGACAAAGTAGAAACATCTTCTAGTCATTCCAGCAAAGGCCTTTTGACGCAGGACCTCGGCGGAACTGTGGAGCACAAGACTGGGATGGACCATTCGTTAATGGGGCTCAAAGTATACAAAATAGACAAAGTAGAAACATGTTTTGTTCAACTGCCTAGGACCCTTTGAAACATTACCTCTTGGAGGCAGCATAGTGAACTGCATAGTCAACTCTTGGAAGGAGATTTCACTAATGGGGCTCGGTATACAAAATAGACAAAGTAGACAAAGTAGACAACGTAGAAACATGTCCCGGTCAGATTTTGGAAGGACCTTTTGATGATGGACCTGTCGCTGGCATAACGGGGCTCAATATACAAAAAATACAAAATAGATAAAGTAGTAACATCTTCTCCTCGATTGTGGCAAGAACTTTTATAGCATCTCGGAGGTAGTATGGAGCACAAGTCTTGGAAGGACCTTTGGTTATTGGGGTTCAATATACAAAAGATACTAAATAGATCAAATAAAAACATCTTCTGGTCAACTGTGCCAAAGACCTTTTGAAGCAGGACATCTTGGACTTGGAGGCAGTGTGGAGCACAGGTCTTGGTAGGGCCTTTCCTTAATTGGGCTCAATATAAAAAGTATTCTGAATAGACAAAGTAGAAACATCTTCTAGTCAAGCCTGACAAGGACCTTTTGAAGCAGGCCCTCTTGGTGGTACTGTGGAGAACAAGTCTTGGAAGAACCTTTCGTTAATGGGACTCAATATGCAAAATATACAAAGTGGAAACATGTTCTGGTCAACTGTGCCAAGGACCTTTTGAAGCAGGACGTCTTGGAGGCAGTGTGGTGCACAAGTCTTTGGAGGACTTTTCACTAATGGGGCTCAATATACAAAATAGAAAATATATACAAAGTAGACCCATGTTCTGGTCAAGTCTGAAAAGGACCTTTTCATGATGAACCTTTAGCTGGCATAATGGGGCTCAATATACAAAATAGACAAAATAGACAATGTATAAACTAGCTTTGGTCAACTATTGGAAGGATCTTTTTAATGGAGGACCTCTTGGGGGCAGTGTAAATGTTTGATAAACATATGAACATATTAAAAAAAAGACAGTTATGGGCACAAGATATCATGAATTTATAGACTATAAAATTTGTGTTTTATATGTTTATAGATAAAATTATCTATTAATCAAAAACAATATTTTTTACAATCTTTATTATAATATCTGTGGTTATGATATGAAAAATATGATGTGTTATGAGCGCTCCATTTTCTATGGAGTATCTCCTAGTGGCGTATGCCAGTGTAGCAAACTCATCTCTATGATACAATCGTCCTCTTTTTCTGATCATAAAATAGCAAACCAAATTTGTCTTTCTCACACCTCCATCTTGTTCAATGAATGTGTTTGTCGATTTGTTCATTTCTCAATTTATTTACTAGACCCCAGTCATTTATTTGTAGTCCCAATTAACTCATGTACATGTATATTAATGTATTGGCAATTGGCATTAAAAAATTTGTTGGGGGTCAATTATTTCAATTTTCAGTCATATTCTATTCAAGCTATAAACGAAGCATTAAGTTCAAAAGTAAAATTATCAATTTAAGTTAGAAACATGCAGTCTAAAGTTGTGATTTAATGGTATCAGATTTGGACAAAATACAATGCATTAAAACACCTTGTAGCGATTTCTGTGAGCTTTCAAATTGACAAAATGTGGTCTAACCTATTTCTGAAAAATTATGTAAAGAACCTCATTTTTTAATTTGATACAAAGGCTAAGTTTTTGAGTTTCACATATTGGTATTCATAAATATTCTGTGAAACTCGCTAATTTTCCGTAGCATATACTAGTATGCTCTGATATCGAGCTTTTTGATCAGGTACAGAAAGGAAAATAATCATTTTTTTTACATTTAAAATTCCCGTGAGAGAATGTAGATCATCCTTTATCTTACATCAACTACCAAATTAATTTAACAGAGCACAAAACTCGAACGTTTTACATAAATGAACATAATACCTTTTTTTGCGTTAAGGTGCATCTGAATGAAGTGTCATGTGCATTATATATCCTGTCTGTCCTTTGATATAAAATGATATTTTGATGGTGCATCTCTGTTGTGAAGTAGAGCAAAACAACTGGGGCACTTCAGCTGATACGGTCACATGAACACACACACACACACACACAGAGGCGTGCAATCCTGCTTATCTGGTTATGATGAATCACACACGCACGAAAAGCACAATCTAAATTTACTCCGGAAATGTATGTTGCTGTCAACCATATTAAAGGGAACTGATCTGGGAAGTCCACATCGCAAGTAAGCCATGGTCTTATAGACTTGCATATCAGGTACAATTAGACACTATAGTGCTTCAGGAGTTTGTATCAGATATTCACGTTGTAACCAGACTCGTACGCATGCATTTTATTTCACCCATTTCTTTGTTAGTTACGTTTTAACAATGTCTTTTGTGTGAAGCTGTCGCTTGCTGCTGAGGCTCACTTCAATGATGAATTTATCTGCCTTAAAATTAAACTGACACTGTACTCGCCCGCTATATTTTACTACCATCTCTTCATGAATATGCGTGTATTTCATACCATGTCGAAATTTAGAATAAATATGTTCCTTGGCGAAGCACAATTTAATACACAATCTATACTAGTTTTCACAAATAATTAATATTTTCATTTCTGATTCATTGTTAATTATTAATGGATGCCATTTTGCAAGATGCCAGCAACATCAACGACAACCATTTGTGGCGGATTGGATGATATTGTAAACATAAGATTGCATTTTTGATATCAGGCGAATCGTAGAGAAATAGTAGACTTACACATTCTTCTTGGATGCATGAGGTATCATGTTAATATCGTATTATACTAGGGAACTTTTAAAAAATGTTAAATCAAACTCCATCACGCTGTGATAGCATCTTGTAGAATGTGGCATCTACAGTGGCTGAAAAAAGAGGATTTACAATTTAGAATTTAAAAATAATTCATCCTTTTTTTCAGAATTAAAAAAATATATTAAATGTTGGCATAATCTTGATGTAAAGCTGACGACCGCTTTGTACAGTGAACAGTATCTGTTTAGAATGTACTGAAATAGTCACTCTCAAAGAATACATTTTTGACGACATTGACTGAGTTACTGCTCCAAATGATATTTAAGAGATATTTTCAGTTGAAGAGAATGCTCTGTAGCATTGTCGGTGTATTCCGTTCAAACTCAAACCTTAATTATTTGGCCAATCACCGTGGTGAGATCACCCTGATGAGATCACCCTGATGAGATCACCCTGATGAGATCACCCTGATGAGATCACCCTGGAAAGATCACCCTGATGAGATCACCCTGATGAGATCACCCTGATGAGATCACCCTGATGAGACCACCCTGATGAGATCACCCTGATGAGATCACCCTGATGAGATCACCCTGATGAGATCACCTTGATGAGATCACCCTGATGAGATCACCCTGATGAGATCACCTTGATGAGATCACCCTGATGAGATCACCCTGATGAGATCACCCTGATGAGACCACCCAAGTTACGAGTGAGATTACCACGGTGAATATCATTCAGATATCACTCACCCTGTAAGACCACCCTGGCGAGATTACCCTGGTGAGATCACCTTGGTGGGATCGCCCTGGTCAGATCATCCTGATGATACCACCCTGGTGAGATCACCCTAGTGAGATTACACGGTAAATATCACTCAGATGAAATCACCTTGAAGTGCTAACAATAGTCTTTGACTTGGCTACTGCTGCTATTGAAAGATGTATTGTATACTGCTTACAGGCATTATTTAAGCAGAATATTATACACTGTGTCCCCTTTCATGAAACCCTGGTGTACAATGAAGCCATTAACAATCCAGGAAGATATGACAATACATGTGGTGTTATACAAGCCACTCCGTATACTATGTTTGTTGAAGTACTGGAAGGTGATTTCCAGTACCTCTTAGTTGTTTGTATCTCCCCTTCAATGAAACTGTGTAGAACTGAGTTTTTTTTATATATATTCGGCATATGAACTTTCATGACATTATTCATTCATGATAGTTATACATTCATGACAGTTAAAGTTGGCAAAATATAAGTTATAAGTTATTTGATGTCATATGCAATTGATCAACGGCAAGTATCGACCAATTGGAGTCATTGAATGATTTATTTTGACCTCTTACAAAACCCTTTTTTGTGACCAATTTGAATTATTTAGTGGTTTATTATGACAAAAGATAAGAATGTAATAAAATAAGATTGACTTGATTTTTACTCATCGTATGATTTTCCCCCAGGTGGTGTGGTTTTTATTATTTTATTAATATTTTAAATTATATAAGGTTATATAATAATATCAGTGACATTGGGCGGATTGAAACTTTGAACTTTGGTTGCTGGTTATATAAGCTGATGTAACTTGGAAATATGTGTGGTGTTATACAAGGCACACATTTGTTGTTATCTGTATTCAGGCCACTGGCATAGTGATGGGGCAGGGGTCTTGATATTTAACAGTGTCTGTGAATTAGATCAGACAGCAGACTGCAAGTGCACTTGACTGCAGCACAGAAAAAAGGAGTTGGGTCATGATGTCAGATATCAACTAATGCCAGGTATACTATTATTGTTGACACCACAGATTAGTTAGTACAGTACCTTTTGTGACACTTGTCACAAGGTATCTAATTGTTATCTGTATTCAGGCCACTGGCATGGGAGTGGGACCGGGGCCTTGATACTTAATAGTCTTTAAATTAGATCAGACAGCCGAGTGCAAATGCACTTAACAGACAGTAGCATATAGTACAGAAAACAGGTCATTTGGTCAGATATTAACCTTATGCGTAGCAGTGCAACGTATATAGTATTGAATTATTGGCTGAGTCACGCCTATAATGTATATTGTATTAAAGTATTGGCTGAGTCGTGCCTGCTGTTATTGCTGACAACACATATTATTACAATACCTTTTGTGACATTTGTCACAAGGTATCTAGCTGTCACATTTTTGCCGAAAACAATAGGCGCTGGCCTGATTGTCCCAGCAGGTGACACCAAGGTTCCTTTGATCTTGAAGTACAATGAATGAAGTTGTGACATCGTACTTTGTATGCATGACGTCATAGCAACTCATTGTTTGGAACAATGGGATAGTTTTCCTTTGAGCTGATGTGTGTTACCACCAATTTTTAAATCATTTTGAGTGTTTAGATTATTATTATCATTTCATAATGAATAGGTTTTGGGGAATCTAATGGTATGATTTAAGATATTTTTGATTGAAAAGGCTATTCCCAAAAAGGCTATTCCCTGTACTCCGAAGATTTCCAATAACTAGAAAGCCTATGTAAACGTTATCTATTGACATAGAAGGATGGGATGTTCACAATATGAATAGTATAATCTTAAAATTGTCCTAATTGTTCACAAGTATTTTCTAAACCCAATATATGAATTTGGGAAACTTTCAATTGGTTTTGCAAAAGCACAAGATTTTTGGCTGGTGAAATGTTGCATCAATGGTGTAATAGCTTTGCAGGGCATATTTTTGTAAATGAAATCGACACATATATTTGCAGATTTGTTATTGACATCAGAAGGGATTTAGAATAATGAAAAGAATAGTGTAAAACATAGGCCTGTCGATGAATGTATCAATAGTGTTAACTAAATGTGAACGTTGTGTGAGTTGACAGAATTGCTTTACGTTTTAGGAGGCTCAATACATTTGTATTGAGCTCTCTTTATATGTTGGGTCAGTACGATGCAGACACCCCAGACATGGACGTTTTTACACTTAGAGTAGAGAAATAAAAATTGATATCTCCGAATTAAATGGAGACAGGTGTAGATTTCTCTTTGCCCAGGTCACAATACTGTCTTTGCAAAAAATGAATGTTATTCCAATCCCCGTGTGGACCTCGACAGCATAAAAAATATATAAAGGATTAAAAACATTCAAGCTTTAAGCATTCATGAAATGAGGATTTCAAACATTTGCATAATTTAAATCTTTTGCATAATTTAAATCTTTATACCCCAAACTTTGCGATCAAATGTTATTACCCATCATATTCCCCCTACATAAAGTTTTGAGTCATTTGAAAGGAGATGAGTATTCTGCTAAAATCCAAATCATCCAATGGACACTTTGTCAACAAATTTGTTTAGCTGAACAGTAATCTAATGCAAACACCTGCTAAGAAAAGTTATGCTAACAATGGGGCACTTTCAGATTGGGAAAATATAAGGGTTATTTGGCTAACAGGTCTGACACTGACAGCCCACGATAGAGGTCACATGCTTGTATACATGTGGCCACCTGGTGGTCAAAAAAGTACAACAAGAACTGTACACTTTCAGCAAAGCACAATACCCATTGTTGTCGTATTTAGGATGATTTCAGGGAGATAGCTTGCTTGTGTCATAGTTTCGAGGTCACATAACATTTAAGCACACACCAAACCTCTCTAAAATTGCCTGTGACCTCTGTGATTATTTACATTGAAAAATAAAGTGGTAGAACGTATTCCTATGTGCAAGATGCTAGATTGATATCCGTGCTTATAATTATGAAAGTACCCAACAACGATTAAGTAATTATATATCACAAATAATGAATATAACAAAATGAAGCTTTCGTTTTCACATTAGTATGTATGGATTTTGATCGCAGGAATCATATTAAACCAGTCATTGAATTTTTTCCAGACAAAAACATGAAACGAGTGTGAGGAATGGAGGAAGATTATTTATTTGATATTTGGAGAACGATAACGCATTGACAACCGTTACCATGTCAACCGCGGAGAGCATCAGATGGTCGGAGGAGAGTCTGTCACCTTCAGAGATGCTGACGTCATATATAGACAAGTTGCCTTTATTAGCAGTGGTAATCAATGGCTACTATGGGCAGAATGAAATGGAAACCTTTGCCCAAGACCAGGTATGGTTTACCATCTTGATACGTAGATATTATATGCAGTGTATATGCTGACAAATTTAACTCTCCATTGCGTAGTATAAGTATTTTAATTGTTCTCTCAATTCATAATTTTCACATCCTAAAATAGAATATAATTTATGCTTCATGCCCATGCGTCAATATGTCAATATGTCCGAAGTTCACGCACGATATGTCTATGTCTAGGTCCACATATTGTCTGTTGTGAGTAAAAATTGTCACAAAGTTGAATAACGTCATATTCTTCAAATTTTCGGCTGATATGGCGTCATAAGACACAATGGTAAGGCACACTGTACCTTTGATCTCATGGCGTCATAACTCCATTAATTATACGTACACCCGCAAAAAATCATCACCTCTCAATAATATCATCATGGACACTTTCAGATGATGAGATTCCACTCATACGGCTCCCAAAAACGTGTAGTCGCTCTTGATTCAAGGGGCAGAACACTCAGTATTCCTGCTAATTACCCCATCAAATTTGAGGTCAAAATAAAAAAGAGTAAGTTTGTTCTTTTATTTCTTATACTTGATAATGCCAATCTACCCAAAACATTCTATCATGAATTCAATTATTTGTTTTTTTAAACTGAAAACTATAGCTTTTAGTAAATGGTGTTTCCATCTTCAATTATGATACTCTGTCTATTATATTATCGCTCTTATAATTGCAGAGGAATATTCAAAACCTAAGCCCCTGGATGAGATATTGATTAATCATAAATTACCGGTTACTATCCGGTTTGAACAGGGTATGGCAACCAACTTCTACATTGGTTGCAATACCAAGAACACAGAGCAGTTTGGTGATATAGAACTGAAATCCACTTATGATGAGCTCTTCTTTAAAGGAAACACAATAAATCAAGGTTTGAATAACTCGAGTCGCATATGGGATTATGTTATATTTAGCATATAATGATAAAGGGACAACTAAGGGTTTTACAATAAGTATTAATAGATCTGATAGATAATTAGTTAATGTCTTCGGTTGGGAAGGGACGCTGTCTCTCTCTGTTGTAACTGTCACTTTTGCAACTATCTCACTGTTGTAGCTGTCTCTCACTTATGCAGCTCTCTAACTTGTGCAGCTATCGTTCGATCTAGGTTAAAGCATTTATTGCTAGGAATCGTGGACATTCATTTGAAGCTAATGGTGAATCATAATGTCCATAATTAAGACCTAAAATTCATAAAATGCAGAAAATGACTTAAGTTCTTGACTTTGAGAGATACTATTTGAGGTCATATTTGATATTTATATGAAAATTTGAAGTATCCTGTTGTCATGGTAACTATGAATTATGGATACAAATTCTCTTGTTATCACCATCTCCAATCATGTGTGTGTGTGTGTATGTGTGTATGTGTATTTGGCCTGTGGTCTGTATTCTAACTCTATTGTGTCCTACAGGACAGATAGCCGTGGATACGATGATTGTGGTACCCGCCTATCTGAAGATCTATCTGGCAGTGGCTGTGGGTCTCAATGAGGGCAGCGACCAGGAGTGGACCAAACTTCTACAAAATCTCTCTTCAAAGGTTCAGCACCTGGATTTCAGCTCGCTGTGTGGAAACATGGGTATGTTTTGATGGTTAAATGTCTCTCCTTAAATATGAAAAATATACGCAGTTTTAGAAGTTCTCATTATTGCCAAAATTGGTATTTCACTCAATAGATTACACTTCCAACTATCAGGAGTATAAAGTTTCATGGCATATTCATAAATGGTTTGCATTACTGTGGTCAAATCCACAGGGTGATCTCACATCAAAAATCAAAATATCTCAAAAGAGATGAGCACTTGAAAAGGAAAATCACAACGTGAGATAATAAGAAAAAATCAGTTGAAACTCAAAGTTTTAAATGTTGTTTATATATTACTATAATGTGGTTGTAGCTCATCTATTTCCTACATTGAGCTTCAATCCCTTCCCTCATGGGTTTTCTCAACGTAAAAAAGGGACAGAAATCGTCAATATATACTCTTGAAACCCTACTTTTTAGGTTAAATCGGATATTATTTGACCTACTGTCATGCCCAATGGCATACAGATGTAAGGTATATTCATGCGGACACATAGTTTCTATTTTAAAGAATGTAAATTAAGCGTATAATACAGATTATAGTTATAATTAGCATAATTTACTTGTTTCAAATTTATTTGGTTTCATTTTATTTTGATGTCACGTGTACAATACAATTACAATTAGGATTTGAATTCAATGGATATACTAGCTGTCACATGGAGACTTGCCATCTCAAAGATTCTCACTGCTCGAATGGTCTATGCTGCCACCTGGTGTGTCAAAATCTGTCTCACATGGGGGAACTTTGTTGACCTTGACTCATAGTAAAACTGTTGGTTAACATGTCATTTTGCGATACCTTCAAATCTTTCTATTCTATTCAAGATTTTCAAAACTGAATAGTTTTGTACATGTATTTGTTGTCAGTTGTCATATCTACTAACCTCTCCCAAAATATATTGTATAAGAGACACCTGGTGTATCATAGACGTTGGGATTCTAACAGTGAGGATTAAACATGAATACCTATATTAATTTTAAAAAATTATTAATTAAAATTTATTTAATTTAAAAAATAAGGGTTTAAGAAAAAGTTTCGGGAAAAAGGATATTTCTTATAAAAAAAATATAACAGACCCAAGTTCAATAGTCATGCCAGATGCCAGAAAACAAAGGTTCTCAATTATCAATGAAACGACATTTCCAACCATTCACCATGATCGAAAACTGAGTCTAGTTTCTGACAGTATTTGCTTGAACATATCCAATGATGGATTGTCCTTTTCCTTCTCATTATTTATTTTGCCTAGTTGTAGTTATTAACTTCAGCAATGCTGTCTATGTTTTTCAAATGATTACCTTGTTCATTATTTTTACTTTGTTTTGTGTTGTTGATTTTAGATATCATGTTGTTCACGGTACAGTTGAAAGCTGAGAATGAATACGCCTCCCTGGTGCCGGAGACCTATGTCCGACATGACTACGTCAGCAACATGTACCGGAGCAGGGATTCTTACCGGATGGAGTCAATCTACAACTCCTTGCCACCAGTCTTATCTGGAGCAGAACCTCTGTATGATTGTGTACCAAGGGAAGATGATGTGGACACAGAACCTGACCTCATCAAAAAGACCCCTGAGCGACCGGTCCTGCCGCCTCGCAAACCCACCATAGCCAAAAGAAACAAAACCTCCATTAAAGGGTCACCAGATCGTTTTCAGCGTGAACTGAATGCCATAGTGGGGAGGCATTCTCCTTCAAAGACAACAGACAAGAAATCTCTACCCGGAGGTGAAAGTGGTTACATGATAATGACTTGTAAAGGAAAGAAACTACCAGTCATAGGAAAGAGTCCAGCGAACGCCATCGAGGGAGAGTACGAGGAGATAGAGACAAAGGAGGGACCGACAGAAGGTGCTGGTCATAAAGCTGACATCAACAGAAGTAATACACCTAAACCCTCCACTCTGCCACTCAGTAAAGTATCCTCTCCTCTCAGTCAAAGTGCAGACTCTTCGCCTCTTTCTCCAGTCATGACCTTAAGTGATGGGAGGGCCTTTCCGGGGCGATTCACCAGTATTAAGGATGTCCCCAGGGACCTGAGGGCACTCACCGTCGAAGACATTGGGCAATGCTTGTGTATGTTAAACATGAGAGAACATGTGCATGCTTTTGCAAATAAAACTATAGATGGGGAATTACTCCTCGAGCTGGACCTGGGAGACTTGAGGGATGACTTTGGGATCACAGGACTCAGTGCTAAGAAGCTGATGAAGTTTGTGAGCGGATGGAGACCTAAGCACTCAGCTGATACATCACCCAGTGATATATAAACCATCTCCTCAGCTCTCCTCTCTCTTGGGTTAGTATGGCTGAGTTTTGCTCGCTAACTTCCTGGAGCTGAGTTTGACGTGCTGTATTCTTTGACTTTGCTCAGTTTGGTGACGCGTCCTTGACTGAGCTTCAATAATCCTCTCTCCGTGATGGGTCCTCATCTCATAAAAATGCTTCAATAACGATGGTAACAGTCCAGTTGCTCACTTTCAGGTTATTTTTTGTTTGTTCAACTTTTCCAAAATGAAAAGATATTCTGATCTAATGTTTAATGAAGCCCCCAAGTAAACTTCAGCAGCTAAAATAGCGTATGCAAAAGTAAAATTCAATCTTGTGTTAAGCATGTAAATATATGGGTCATTTATAGGTTTTCTGGTAATTTTGAAAATATAAATATAGCATAAAAAGTCCTAAATCACTTCTGAATTTTTTTTTTAGAAAACGAAGTTTCCTAAAATTGTCCAACATGGACAGTGCCTTCATGATAAAAAACGTATGTGTCACTTTTATGTAATTATTATATTTCTCATATTTTGATAACATAATCTCAATGTAAACGAAAAAAAATCATAATCACGGAGGCTTCATGATGTTTGACAATGATAGTTATAATGAAACTCTACACGCGCTGAATATTAACTCTTATTAAATACAAGAATAAGTGCTCCCTTACTTCTTACCTTGGAGTATAATAGTAGTATACCCCAAGCTTCTACAAAACATGTGGATCCCGTATTTCTGAGATTGATTCAGGTCCCTTTTATTTAATACTGATCTATTATCTAAAACATGGATGTGAGGGTCGCCTTTATCATTAATGTGAGACCTTTTCCTTTTATATATTTAATATTGACCCTTTCCTACAATATAAGTTCTCAGTGTCATTTTGAGCATTTCTACTTGTGTTTTAAGAAAAATATTCAGATGACAAAACTATTATCTTGCTATTGACTGATATGTGATGTTGTTAGTTCTTGTTGTAAGCATGTGTGTTTAACACACTGCGTAATATGTTGATAGGTATCCTTTATAAACTCTTGCCAGTAGTAGCTTCAAGCATGCCATATTTCTGCTCAACATGTGCCAAAATTTGATATAACTGAAAAACCTTATCATATATAATATACTCAAAGATGTATATTGCACCTCACAAGGCGAATCAGTACTTGAGAAACCAGTATAGAGTTTCATACAACGCTTGTGGCACAAGTGTCAAATAATACTTGAGTGACAAGTGATCAGAACCACAAAAGAGTGTTCAGAACCACATGTGTGTGACATAGAGAATCCTGGCATGAGTCCTGTTCAATGGTATTCATGCAAGCAGAATTCAGGAATTAGAAATAAAAAGTGCTTCTAGATATTGTTGTGAATGTAACATATTCAATATTTGTATAAATTACATGATAAATGTATATTATTCATTGATAAGTATTTCTGTATGATGAATAATTTTATTCCATGTATTAGTATTAGATTTGTTTTAAATGTGATATATAAATAATTATGGTGCAAAAAATGTAATCTCTGCATGTTGATAATTATATAAACTTAAAGTTAGAAAATGTATGTAGAAATACAGGGTATAATACAAACAACATGACTTGATTTTACATAAGAGAAACTGCTGGTCAGGGGTATTCATTTTCATTTATATTCTAATGGTACTTGAATGGATATCCCCTAAGGCTGATTTGGCTCATACAAGTAACCCTACATGAAATAAAAATTCTGTGAACTTATAATATCGGAGTATGACCATCTATGCAGTATATGTCTTTCTCCAAGAGGGCAGATGGCACCACTTATATATGCGTTGGGCATTAACTGTACTGTAATGTGAAAAGTTGGACTCATTAAAATGGATGTAGACACATCAATTATCAAGACATTGGCTTTATTGCAGACCTTATTTGATAATTAAGAGCACATATCTTGCCATCTTGCCACACGATTCCACCTGATACCATGGTATTATGGATATATCATGCAGGTTTTCCTCATGTCATGGTATTATGGATATCTCATGCAGGTTTTCCTCATGTCATGGTATTATGGATATATCATGCAGGTTTTCCTCATGTCATGGTATTATGGATATATCATGCAGGTTTTCCTCATGTCATGGTATTATGGATATATCATGCAGGTGTTCCTCATGTCATGGCACTATGGATATCTTGTGAAGGTTTTCCTCGTGCCATGACGTTCATAAAGGTATACCATATGCATCTCATGTAGCCTTGTTGGTTATCCATATATGATGGCGCAGGAAATCCCAGGAACAAGGGTGGGAGAGCTCTGAACCAATCTGTACAGTAAATCTGAACCAATCTGGTTAAATCCAATCATTCTCAGCGCTCGCGACTGATCTGGGTTCTAAATCGCTTCATTCCGTACGCTCGCAGCCAATCTGTCTTGAATGATTATACAGCTGGGTTGTTTTGGAATTGCTGTACTGTAACAGAGGGGGCTTAGGTAAACTGAAATCTGCTCATATAAACATAATGACCATGAAATGAAAATGTGAATCATTTGCATAAATGTGCAAAGAACATGGAAGAAGTATTTAAATATTAAATCTGTCTCAATCATAAACACGGGAAGGTGCCCCAGTTTGCTTGTTTTATTGTATTTTTTATTTGTTTTGAAGGTATTTTTCGGCTTCAGCTCTCTTTAGCCTCATATGGTCATGTATATGTGTGATCATTATAATTGTTTCACTTAAAGCATTCATGAAACCTGACTTTCAGACACATTTTCTTTACATAACATGAATGTTTATACCCTAAACAGTGTTATTATGTAGTAGTACCCGAAATATTCCTTGTTAACAACTTTCTGTGGTACTTGAAAGTTGATCAGTTGTCTGCTTGAACCTACACCAGCAATTGAACACTTTGTCAACAAGCTTTGTTTAGCTGGTCTGTGATCTCGTGTAAACACCTAATGAGTTACCAGTTGGGCACCTGTCCAGCTTGGGAAACAGGGTGGAGATGTTTTGTACAATTTATCAATTTATTGCCAGGAGTATACTTCAGAACAACATAAGATTATTTTAATATTATTTGAATCAATGAAATATCTCATGGTTGTGACAAATATCTTATGGTTGTGACAAATATCTTATGGTTGTGACAAATATCTTATGGTTGTGAAAGATATATCATTTATGGGAAAAGTATACTATTTATTTGAAAAGTATCTTATGCATGTGAAAACCTTTCTGTCAAAAAGGGAAGACATGACTCAAAGGCTGCATGGAATCCTCCTTAACTTAAAAGCCGTGATATTGAAAAAGTGACATTAAACCCTTTGATCACTGGTTTGGCCTTAAATCACAAGGACTTTGAATTGCAAAACTGTGAATGCTCAGTGATAATTGGTATCAGTAAAATTTATGATTTGACCCTCTGATGAAATTTGGGGTTTTTCACACCACTGAATGGGAAGACATCAAAGGCTGCATGGATTCCACCTTAAAAGCTGGGCTGTATAGAATTTTTTTAAACTTTTTTATATATAATATAAAAAATAATGATTTTTCTTCATTTATAACTTCATAAATATTCATCCGTTTTTAATAATTTTACCACCAAAAGAAAGCCAAGAAAAGGCACTATCATCATGATGAGTGTTAGTTATCTTCCAATTCATTCTCTAAATAGTGAAAAAAATGGCCAAAGATGTGTTGCTCCAATTTTGACAATTGGTAAACAACACCTCCTCTGACTTATGGAGCCCCCTGACATTTCAAAGGTCAAGGTCACACAACACACTTCCTGTTTAGTACTGGCAGTACTTGGTGGTCACAAAAAATCATAATTCTCAGGGCAGATGTTCTTTTGTGGATTTCAGACAGATAGCCTGTATGTATGTCAATTTTAAGATCATATATTGTTTTCAGATATCTTAAACCACTGTAAAATCACCTGGAACCTTCCAGGTTTCATGAATGCTTTAATGTTGTCATCTTATTTTGTTGATTTACATTTCAGTCATGCATTGAGAAAACCTAATATTATGATTTGGTAAAGATATCAAATCTGCAATACTGCAACTTTGATAAACCTGGGGCATCATAATCTTCAATATCATAGCATTAATAATCTTAGGACATCATGGCCTTTACCATGTAAACAAGCCTGGATCTTCATAATCAGAACATGTGTCGATTTATAATAATAATAATAATAATAATAATAATAAAATTTGTATAGCGCTGATACCAGACAAGTCTGTTCATAGCGCTGTGTTCAGGACGTGCATCCTGAAGAGATGGGTTTTCAGTCTACTCTTAAACGAGGTGACTGAGGTACTAGTCCTAAGATCACTAGGCAGGGAATTCCATAGTCTAGGGCCGACAGATGAAAAGGCCCTGTCACCCACTGTCCTTAGTCGGGTCTTTGGAATCTGTAGGTAAGTGCCGTCGTTTGATCTTAAGTCACGTTCTCCTTGTTTGACTAGGAGTATATCGCGCAGGTAAGGCGGCGCCTTACCATTTAGAGCCTTCCATGTCAAAAGGAGGATCTTAAAGTCAATTCTTGCGTGAACTGGAAGCCAGTGCAGTTCTCTCAGTTTTCCTGAAATGTGGTCAAATTTCCTGATTTTTCCTACGACACGTGCTGCAGAGTTTTGGAGGTATTGTAGCTTCATGGTGTCAGTTTTAGGAAGGCCAGCAAGAAGGCCGTTGCCATAGTCCAGGGTAGAGGTAACAAAGGCATGGGTAAGTGTTACTGCTGTTTTCTCGTCTAGACAATGTCTAATGGCAGATAGGTTCCTTATGTGGTAATAGCCTTTCTTGCACATTTTCCTAATCTGGGCCTTCATGTCCATATTAGAATCGAAGGTTATGCCCAGATCCACAACTGACTCACTAGGAGCAATGTCAGAGCTCCCAACCCTTAATGTGTTCGGGTTACTGCTACTGGTGGCAGTATTATATCTGTCAGTACATATGAGCATTTCTGTCTTCCCGTCATTGATCTTCATCTTGTTTGATATAAGGAAGTTTCTGACCTCATCGACACATTCCTCTAGTTTGTGTCTGCATATATCAGCTTGATGGGGGGAAATGTGGTCTACAGGGATGTAGATCTGGGTGTCATCAGCATAAATATGATAGCTCAGCCCATATTTGGCTAAAATGTCAGATAAGGGTGTCATATAAATGGTGAATAATATTGGACCTAGGACCGAGCCCTGAGGAACTCCATATTTTATAGGCTTGAGACAGGACCTGTGAGTCCCCACCTTCACACACTGTTTCCTGTTACTTAGATATGACTGAATCCAGGAGAGGGCATCACCTCTAACATTACATCTGGCCTCCAATCGATCAAATAGGATTTGGTGGTCGATGGTGTCAAAGGCAGCAGAGAGGTCTAGTAACAACAGAATAACCGACTTCCTATCATCTAGTTCACGCAAGATATCATTCTGCACCTTCAATAGAGCTGTTTCAGTGCTATGATATTCCTTGTAGGCTGATTGAAATTTGTCGGTAAGGCCATTCCTTACAAGATGGGGGACTAATTGGTCTGCTACTGCCCTCTCTGTAAGTTTAGAGATGTACGTTAGGTTGGAAACAGGTCTATAATTTTGCTCAATCAATTCAAGACCCAGTTTTTTCAGCAGGGGTGTTATAATGGCTATTTTCATATTTTCAGATACTGCTGATTCCAGTAGTGATTTATTGATGATGGCCGTAATTATTGGTAAGAGGTCATCTAAGAGGTCGATTAGGAGCCAAGTCGGAATAGGATCCAGCTCACATGACTTCTTTGCTGACCTCTTAACTAATTTTCGCACATCATCACTGGTAAGAGGGGTGGTATATTTGTTGTACTCTTATTGTTCGCAGTGTCACCTGGTGGCGGAACAGGGCAGGGTGGAGCCCTGTCAATGTCCAGGCGAATCCTTTCTATTTTTCCAAGAAAGAAGGTGTTGAACTTCTCAGCTTGAGTGGCCTCACAGTCAGATTGAGGCATAGGTGTGTCCTTTTTCTTGTGCATGACTGTATCAATGACCCTGAAAAGTTTTTTAGGGTCATGCTTGTTTTCCTCAACCAAGTTGGAGAAATATGCAGATTGAGATGATTTCAACATGGAATTGTATTTATTTCTCTGGGAGTTATACATTTCCTTATCAATGTGGGAATCAGTCTTGTTCATTTTCCTCTCAAGCCTCCTCTTGAGAGACCTTTCCAGCTTTAATTGGTCACTCATCCAGGGTACAGGTTTGCGCTGTGTGACCTTGGCAAACTTTGTAGGAGCATGCTTATCCATGATTGAAATGAGTTCCTTGTCATAGTGATCTACCATGTCGCTCAAGGATAGGTGTTCCCATGTCGCTGTTGCCCCGGTTAGGGATTTGATGTCCCTCCTTAGGGACTTGAGATCTAATCCCTTGAAATCCCTATATTTGATAGATTTTTTGGGGGGTTTTGGGGGTGCCATATCTAGGTATATCTTAATCATTTTATGATCAGATAAGTACTCATCCACCAGGTGGCTCTTCAGTAATTTGTTACCTTTGAAAGTCATGATTAGGTCAAGGGTGTTCCCTAACCTATGGGTTGGTTCCCGTACCCATTGTTTTAGATCAAAGGTAGAAAGGATATCATTAAACTTAATGACATCAGGCTTTAAGGGGAGGTTGACATGGAAGTTGTTTGTTTGTTTGGGGTTTTACATCACTTTCAACATTATTTCAGTTATTTCGTGATGAGACCTACTTGTAGCAGATATAGTGCTGCCTCACTGAATTGTCATGTCGCAGGTCCTTGACATGACAACCCACCCGGTCACAGATTTACAAGGACAACGGGTTAACCCTTTGGCACAGGCCTCAGCTCATGTGGGAAATTGTATCATGAGTTCAATCCCGGCACAGCCGGGGTTCGAACCCACGACCTTTGGATCACCACAGAGGAACTGTTGCTAATAAGCTGGCGCCCTAACCAACTGCGCCACGGCCCGTGGCCGACATGGAAGTTGTAGTCACCCAAGAAGATGACCTCATGACTGAATGAACCATAATGTACAACTAACTGGGTGAACTCATCGTAAAACTCAGAGTAGGTATATCTATTCCGATCAGATGGTTCAGGTCTATATATCACCACAAACGTTATCTTTTTTCCTCTCAGTGTGATGGATGACTCCATGAGCTCCATGGTGGTGACCACTGGTTGGTTGGCCCTATTGGTTGTGAAAGGGAGTTCGGATTTGTATATAGTCTAATCATATAACGCTACGGACATTTGTTAAGGGGAAACAAGTAATACAAAGTATAAACAGGCACATTTTGTGGTTTGAAGCCATAACAAGGCAAAATGAGCCAAAACAAGGCATGTGTTACAACACATGTTTTTGACATAAACGTTCAGTAAACCATCATCCTTACATATCTAAGAGAAAAAAACACATCCTTATATAAATTTTAGTACGAGTTACGAGTTAAGATTTACATTGTGCAGGACAACATCAAACCAAACAATTTCCCCAATTTAATATCCAGTATTTTCATCTTTTTACAAGCCCTATTCATGTGCTGTGTTTGTGGTAAAACTGATAAACTGATACATACATTCTGGGAATTATTAAACCACAATTTTGCAGTAATTTGCAACAGAGAGGAGAGACTTAAATTGTGACTTATTTATTGGAATATGAGGATTGGCTGACATGGTTGATGATCTGGACATTTGGACTGTTGGGCAGGCTTAAAGAGGAGCAGAAACAGATAATTGATCATTTCCAAAGATTCTTCTTTTGAATTTTCTCCACTCCCCTAAAGCTGCCTCAAAGTCAAAATTGGCAAGATCAACACCCTCAATGCATACCCCATGAGGCAATCGTCCTCTGTGTTCACAATCTGTTTCTCAGTGGAGTGATTATTCTATTTTGAACACTGAATGTCCGCTCACAGTCAGATGTGTGGACAGGATGGGCCAACGCAATAGCTGCCAGATTAATCAGGTGTGGGAAGTCTGTCCTATGATATGCGACAATACACTGCCAGAGAGATCCCATGATCTCTAAACTGAAGTGGCACACTTTAACAATCTGTTTGCATTTTATCCATTCCTCCAATAAATCTGCTGGTATACACTTTATTATGAGCTGAGATGTGTACATCCTTTTTTTTTTTGGGGGGGGGGGGGTTTACATCACTTTCAACATTATTTCAGTTATTTCGTGATGAGACCTACTTGTAGCAGATATAGTGCTGCCTCACTGAATTGTCATGAGTTCAATCCCGGCACGGCCGGGGTTCGAACCCACGACCTTTGGATCACCACAGAGGAACTGGTGCTAATAAGCTGGCGGTCTAACCAACTGCGCCACGGCCCGTGGCCGTGTACATCCTTGAGATCTTTGGATCACCATACCTTGGCTGGGACAAGGGACCGTTTTAATCTCTCAGATCTGTGAGCTCCTTCAGTTCTCAACTTGGCATTTCACTACTGACTCTTCTGAACAAATAAGTTAGGTTTCACAGGCTTGTCACTGTGTCGGTAAACATTCTTTGACTTGCTTAGTCAGGCAGATATTGCACCTGTGAAGCTCATCCTCTATACCATGCTTTACATCTCCAGCAGCCTGCTCGGACACTAAGGCAGTCAGTCCTATGTGCACCTCAGTGTCCATTCCAAATATGTGGGTTTTGTCACAGAAAAAGGCCGGTTAATCCCCCTTTTCTACCTGTCATCACTGCTACCCCATTACTTCCTAGGCTATTTACCTTAGGCAAATGTTGCACCTGTGAAACTCATCCTTTACGCCATCGTATGCCATCGTATATGAGTTTAGCAGATCCGCCATGGAGTTTCACATGACATAAGGTTGAGATAATGTTTTAAAGTGACTGGGTTCACCACCCTAATGTGTTCTATGTTGGAGGCTTTCACATTTACCAACAAGTCAATGAGAGACCCATATTTAGCCAGTGGAATGTTTTCTTTGGTCAGCAAAAAACACATTTAAGAGCAATAAATACTGCCATCTCTTTCTTGGAGGTTGCTCTGGCTGTTGAGACCTTCATGTTTGCTCTCTCTTGAGGTGCCACCACTGCAGTCATAGTCGCTGATGTTTCATGGTGTTTCAAGGTGGCGGTCCAGAAATTTGTTGATCCAACAATCATGGAATTTTCCTTTTTTTTCTTGAGTGCATGATTCACAGAACATACATGATAATATTTGAGGTGTGATATTTCAAGGTGGGAGTGTGATATTTCAAGGTGGGGGTGTGATATTTCAAATGCAATGGTGGGATAGAAGTTGGGAAGGTGTGATCTGTGAGAGGGATCATGACCTCATTGATATTTACCCCATAGATATTTACCTTACAGATAATTACCCCTTAAATATTTATCACATATGTTGTTATTGAGATGGAATGCATGGAAAACAAACCCTTTTCACAAACTTTATCATGTTAGCACCAGGAACTGGTTTCAATCTCTTCTTTGGTCGCATTTTCACTGATATCAGTTGACGCAGACAGATTTCACAGGTGAAGAAAACTGATTTTCAGTTGAATGAATGAGTGAATGGTTGCTTAGAGGCACATCAACCATTTAAGTCATTTAGTGCCTAAAAATGGTAAAAAGATAAAAAAATTGAGATTTTCAGTTGAAGCAGACAGAACTCACAGTTTGTTAATCTTATGCAGTGTTTTAAATCCACCAATTTATAATTTTATTCAACACTTCAAGTTTCCACCAAATAAGCATACAAATTGCACACAATTATTTCAGTCTGTTTTGTACCTCATTTTACCTTCAGACATTTACAATATAAAATACATAGTACAATATATTTGATTTAACTTGCAAGCGTATAGTAATTGCACAATTTAAACTGATACAAAATCCTATAAAATGAACTGTGAATCATATCCTCATTATGCTATGCCAAAAAGCATTATAAAGCTGCATTCGGGGCTAAGCCAACTATGACCACTTTGTTGTAGTGAAGGCGAACTTTCCGGCAAGAACCTAATTCTTTTATATAACCAAGCGTTGAGTAATATCAAAAATATAATTTCCAAACTGTGCAATTGCAAATAAATACTAAACCAAATTCCTCCCATAGCATACCCTCCAGAGCAGGACTTATTTATCATATCAGAATGCTACCTCTATAATGCAGAGTACCAAAGAACCTGCATTTACGTACCCATCTAACAGTAAACATATTATACAAAAATTGAGCTGAAGCGAAGAGGTTTTCTAATATAACATTAAATACTGTGTAAACTGCCAACCCTGAGCTGAGTGATTCATTTCTGATTGCTCACATATGGCTATATTAGCACAAAACAAGCGTCTTAAGTATCAGTAACGTCGCAACAAGTATATCTGTGGACCAGTCACAAGGGACTGTGAATGGTTTTGGAATTTAAATTAATTACATACAAAGATTTTCAATGAGAAGGATTTTAATATATACATATTCTATGCAACCACCGTTCCACAGTGTAACAGCGACATGAAGCGTCTATCCACAATATTTAATCAGTTTATCAATATATCGTCTCTGAATGGTTGCCAAACAAGGTAGTCTCTTTAGGCAGAAAAAAATGTTTTAAAGAGCACAACCCAACAGATTCCAGATACGTGAAAATGAAAAATCATTTACATATTCTTTAAGTAATAAGATATATAATATAACTGTTGTAGAGAATGATGTAAGGAAGTGCTCTGTCTTAATTTCCTTTGAAAATATTAAAAACTAATTTTGATACGACAGAAAATGCAATAATTATTCAAACCTTGGAGGTTGTTGATTGGCTTTGTTGATTTGGCTTGAAAAACTAGTCCCTGCTAGTCAACAGAACTGGTCAACATTATTTTCCACCAAAGGGGTTTTACAAAATTGGCTTTCCCTCTGTCCTGTCACGTGAAAGATTCCATCCCAAAATCTATTCAGGATATTTATTTCAAAGAATTCCTTTATAATAGGTTTTGGGATTTACACACATTCCTTCAGTCCACCATTTAGTCATTTTGTGGTAAGTTTTCTCTGGTAAGTTTTTATTTAAAGCCTCACATAAGTTGCACAAATAATCCGTTTGAGACAATTCAAACTTAGATTTCCATTCAAAATACTCATTGTACATTGTATCATTTGAATCTAAGAGATGAAGATTTTATTCAGGCAATAACTCTGAATAATTTGGGACACCTAAACCAATAGGAACCATGTTATTAAGAATAGCATTGTTCACCTTATTTGTCATAAAAAATCATGACAGATACTGTTTTCAAAAGCTAGATAAAACTTGTATATTTTACCTAAAAATTTATAGCAATGTGAATATTTACATCCAAGTGGGATGCCATGTTTTGGGGTTCCACACCCTCCATATATATCAATTGGAATATATTTTTTAAGTTCATTGGCATAATCCATTCTTTTACTCACTGCTCTGCAATTACTCACCACCCAGGCTATTAACTTTGTCTTGTTTTTTGCATAATTAACCTTTGCTGGTGGTTGTTTGCTGACTGGGATAATCTCATTATAGGCAAGGCTGACATCAGAATCTCTTCTGTATGTCATTGTCCAATTGAAAACACCATCAAACCCTTCCACCGGGCTATAGGAAGGACTCTCCTGCAGAGTAAATATCCATCTCTGATGTGAAAACCTATATTTAGGTAACCCACTTGGACGTAGTCCTTCTCTCATATGAACTATAATGGCAGCACTTTGATTGAACATCCTCTTGTCTGTTGCAGTTGCACAATTTGTATGTTTACAAGACTTTAGGAAGAAAGACTGGCCAGTTCCTCTGCCCCAATCTGGTACTCCGAAAAATCCAGTCCAAAACAAAATAGTTTTGACACTATTTGTATTGTTTTGCAATGAAAAATATGCCAGTTGTTTCTTCTCTTGATAGCCAAAGGATTCATTTCGTGCCATATGTTTATTCAATACATATTTTGGTGGAGGTACCGGTAATTCATTTTTTATCTTGTATAATGGTGTTAAAGTTAGAATTAGAAATATAACTGATAAAAATAAGAAAATATTGAAAGTATTTGAACCAATAAGCATATTCCCCATATTGTCGAAATTGTAATATACCTGAAAAAAAAAATCAAAATCAATCAGTAATATTCCTGGGAATACATATCTGGTAACAGCTGCGTGATCTATTCTTGTTGATCAAATGGCTTTTGTGGACTCTACAATTGGATCAGTCCTACTTTGTTGTCAATTAACATCACATTGGGGCCCCTCAAAACGGTGGTGTGTAAAGTACGGATGTCGGACGTATCGGATCCAGCGGATTTTGTTGACGGATGAACGGATGTCCGTGAAATGATAACGGATAATCTGCCACAACGGATTTATGCAATTATTTTTGGGGTCACATGACCTCTCAAAATTTTCTTATGATCTCCTTGTGCCACCTGGTGACAAAAAAGATAAGAGGCGTCACCTGGTGGAAAATACATGCTAACTTAAATTCTTTAAGACATTATTTATCATTATTTATCATTGAGTTTCTATTATTTATCAACTTTATGCTAATATATGATGTTTTCAATATATTATTTGATTATTTATGTACTAAATTTTGCAAAGAACAAATATTAACTATTTTCCTCAATCAGTGGAAAGAATTTCTTCTCAGAGTCAAGAGAAGAGAGTACAGGCCTACAGGCTACAACACACCTGATGACTCATAGTGTCCTCTGGTGGAGTTTGTATTTTTATCAAACTTCCATAAAGTCCACCAGGGGAACACGCAAGTTAATATATTACCATGAAAGGTTCACCACATCAAACACATCAAACTTTATGACTGATTGCTGCTGATACCTAGTGGCCGAATTTGGTACTATTGACGATCTGAAAATGGTGCGAAATCGGTTGACGGATGACATTTCTGATGTTTACTGAAGAAGTTGTTGTAACTTTGTGAGTTTTTGTCCGATTTACTTCATTTAAGTGTCAGAATTTAGCCCCTGAGCTCTGCTCTCGTTATATCGAGGTTAAACATTGTTTTGAATAAATCTTCAATGAAAAAAACGTAAAAACACGGAAATCAGCGCGAATTGGTTGACGGCCACTGTAATTATGGCGGAAAGTAGCTTATTAATATTAAGATTAGCAGATGACCCTTTTAGATAATTTACATTGAAATATTATCCAAATTCAGTTGCTTGACCGCGGTCCAATGAGTCAGTTCAATACCGCGGTCCACTTCGGATCGTGGTTATTTTGACCAGGTAGATATGTAAATATACTGAATATTAACTGTAATATTTCCCAGCTGGCAAATATGGATAAAATGAGATGTAAAATTGCCAGCTGGCAATTGTAAATAAAGTAACGAGAAACCTACCTATAGGCCTCGTTTTTGGTGGCGGCCATTTATCGGGATGCCATTTGGTTTTGCGGAGTAAACTCATACATGTAGATGTAGATGTAGAAGGGGGGTACCTGGTCAAAACGACCGCGATATGAAATTGGCCGCGCTACCAAGTAGACCGCGCCTGATACATGTACGTGGTGTTAGACTATGCAGTCCAATATATATAGTGTAATAATAATAATGATAATAATGTTTATTAGCTCTATCGACCCCTTCTCGGGGTATGAGAGTACAATAATGGTTTCAAATTACATTAAAATAACTGTTTTGGCAATATGGCATGCAACATAACAGGTTACAATAACTAAAACAATACTAAGTACAAATTAACATATGATAAACCCTTAAAAGTGATTTTGTATTTACCCTTTTTCTATAGATCAAGCCTATTTGGTCGAACTATGTTTCTACCACTACGAGTGTTTACAATTACAGTAATACTGGAGGTTTTGTGTACAGTTTGATTGTCAATGCTGTTTTTGTTACGTCTTTAAATTTTGACATTATAACAGCAACAAATCTAGACAAATTTAACAACTTTGATTTTTGTTTACAGGATAACACCCTGTTGACTGTGAACACATTTACTCTACTAAATGACTTTCTACCCAAATATTTTTCTCTTTCTATCAAAGGCTGTACATTTAAATAAATAGTGTACCTCATCACCAACTTCATTATGTTCACAAAGTTTGCAATATTTATCATTGTCTTTTCCAGAGTATATGCATTGAACTACTGGTAAATAATTACTTCTGCATCTAAATCTAGCCAGAGGTAGACTGTCTTTCCTCTCAAGTTTTATAAGATACTTTTCTATCTCCAATTTTTCTTTGAACATCCTATACACAGTACATTGGTCTTTATTAAACATACTGTTATGCCATTCTTGTGCATTTATATCATTCATCTTAAGTTTGACTATGCTTTTGATGTAGCTAGCACTGAAACCATCCCCTTCATTTAACCATATATTCATTAGACCAAAATCAGAGAAGATTTTTTCAAGCATCTCAATCCAAGGAGAGTCATAAGGATTACTTTCATCATAGTGCATTTTACGTTGGAGTTTATATAAAACACATGATAACTTACTTTGTTTTCCATTTAGGAGTCTACACCAGAAAGATACCATTCTGTATTTCACAGTGTTTGCAATTGACGATCTACCTGATTCTCCATATACCATACTATCTGTAGTACTCATTTTTAGACCCAATGATGTTTTTAGAAATTTCTTGTGAAATATTTCAATCTCATTCAACTTTTCGTATCCCCATACTTCACAACCGTAAGTAAGAATCGGTAGAATCAGTGAGTCAAAAAGCATATACTGCATGTCAAGTGGCAGCTGTAATCTGTACACCTTTTTCATCATGCTAAACAGAGCCTTTCTGGCCTGATTAACCTCTTTAGATATACCTTTTTTGAATTTTCCATTATAATTGACTAACGTTCCAAGGTATACATATGTTTGTTTGTTTGTTTGTTTGGGGCTTTACATCACTTTCAACATTATTTCAGTCATTTCGTGATGAGACCTACTTGTAGCAGATATAGTGCTGCCTCACTGAATTGTCATGTCGCAGGTCCTTGACATGACAACCCACCCGGTCACAGATTTACAAGGACAACGGGTTAACCCTTTTGGCACGGGCCTCAGCTCATTTGGGAAATTGTATCATGAGTTCAATCTCAGCATGGCCGGGATTCGAACCCACGACCTTTAGATCACCACAGAGGAACTGGTGCTAATGAGCTGGCGCTCTAACCAACTGCGCCACGGCCCGTGGCCCTATACATATGAGTCAACCACTTCTAGGCCACTATTACCAAAGGTGAATACAGGAATATTTCTAATCTTGCCATTTGAGAATACCACTACCTTAGTTTTACTTGTGTTAACTGACAGTTTCCATACATTACAGTATGCATATACACCATTTAAGGCCTTTTGTAACTCTTGCTGGGATTCTGCCATGACAATAGTATCGTCTGCGTACAATAGCACATAAAGTTTTAAGTAGACCTCAACATCCTCATCACTGTTGTTAATTCTTATATCCTCTGACAATGTGTTTAAGCCATTGTAATGCCTACTTACAAAATACTCAAAGTCATTAAGATAAATTGCGAACAATATTGGGGAGAGATTTTCCCCTTGACAAACACCAATATTACAAGGGAAGTACTCAGATATTTTACCATCATTGAGTATACATGATTTTGCATTGTCATATAAGTTGTAGATGATTGTAATAATTTTACCATTTATACCACAACTGATCATTTTAGCCCATAAAGAAGACCTATCTACAAGGTTGAACGCTTTCCTGTAATCCACCAATGCACAGAAAAGCCTTTTTTTACGTTTTAAGTACATGTTGGTGATAGTGTTTAGTGCAAAAATGTGGTCCATAGTTGAGAACCAATATCTGAATCCAGCTTGCTCATCACCTATTATGCCAGCACACTCGAGGTAACTAGTTATTCTGTAATTTAGGCATGCAGTGAAAAACTTGCCGACACAACTAAGCAATGTTATCCCTCTGTAGTTATCTGGGTCTTTATCAGATCCCTTTTTCTTGTATAGAGGGACGATTAGACCGATACACCAATCTGTTGGAACGATACCATGAGTCATTATGATGTTGAATAAAGTACTTATGACTTCCATCATCTGTTCGCTACAATGTTTCAAGAATTCATTCCTGATGAAGTCTATACCACAAGCTTTATTATTTCTTAGTTTTCCTGCTATTATTAGTATTTCTTCTGTAGTAAAGTCTTTATTTAATTCCACATTTATTGAGTGATCAATTTTGCGTGGATCAAAGTCATCAGAATCATCATTGTTGTCATATTGCTTTTGGCCAAGTTTCTTGAAGTGCTCTACAAATGTTGACAACTGAATTTTTGCTATATGTTTGCTTTGTTCTGAGGATTTATTAATGATTTTCCAGAATTCTTTTGTGTTGTTACTTTTCAGTACTTTAAGCTTTTTGTGAAGGTTATTAAAATATGATTTTGATTTTGCTTTCATGAACTTTTTGTATTTTGTTGTTTCAGCTTTCAGCTTTTGATCTATTTCATAGTTTGCACTTCCTCTGTTTGACCTTTTCAACCTATTTTTAAATTGCATGTATTCGGTTCTTTTGAGTTGACATTCCTGATCAAACCAAGGTTTTGATTGATTTGCCTTTTTATCTGACTTTTTGTTCTGCTTCTTTTCAATGTCTATGATAACACCTATGTTTCTACCTACATCTAATAATTCTGTACCTATTCTACTACATACTTCATCTACCTTTTCTTGGCTCGGATTACTATTCATAGATTCTAAATCATCATAAAGACTAGCATAGTTTATACTATTTAAAGCTTCTTTGAACACATCTGGTTTTTGGGAGTCCCATCTGAGCAACACACTCTTGTGTGATTTACCTATATCTTCATTTACAACACTATTTGGTGATACAGCATTTCCAGTGTCAGTGTCTTGATTGTTATCAGCAACTACTGTTTGTTCATTATAACCAATCAGTGTCAAGGTAACAGGACAATGGACATCTGACATACATTTATCCATGATATCTACATTGAAATTCTTTACATATTTGAAGAGTTCATGCGATAGTAGTATGTAGTCAACTGTACTGTTCCCACCATTTTTGTTGAAACATGTATGCTGTCCTACACCCCTATCAGTACCAAAGCGACCATTAACAATCTTCAAGTCACCAACCTGACATAATTCTATTAGTTTTTTTCCATTATTGTTAACATTTTTGTCTTTATTATGTCTTTTTGTTTCGTAACCTAGTTCATCGAGTTCTTTTCTACTGTCTGTAAATTCTGAGTTATCTTCAATACCAGCCATCGTCAAAATCTCCTTTTCAAATTCCAGGAAATCATCTAGGAGACCAGTTCTGGAATTACAGTCACCCAGTAGGCAAATTGGTACATCATGTTTGCTTTTGATATGTAAAATGTCATTTTCAAGACTGTCAAATACCTCAGATTCATAATGGACTGACGTTTCACATGGTATGTATATGGCACCAATTACCAGTTGGCTACCAGTGTCTAACGTGGTGTGGGAAAGTGAACCGCACAGCTTAACTGACCTCATTATTGTGACTATGTATGGCAAGCCAATACTTACAAAATTCCATGTACATATTTTTTTATTTTCAAAGATAGCCAATTAATAAATTGTAATTATTAAATTCTACAATTCTACAAATTTATAATTTTACCATAGGTGGGTGGGTCTATTATTGAGGCAAGTCCCAAGTTCTTTCCCAATTCTATTACAAAGTAAACAAGAAAAAGTGGTGATCCACATGTAACACGGATGAGAAAAAAAATGAACAAACTAACCAAAACTGTCAACAAACAGAACAAAAATTAAAATAAACAAAACAAAAATTACAACAAACAAAACAAAAATTAAAATAAACAAAAAAAACACAATATGTAATATCATCTTGATTCAACTTTTAAAATAATTTAATTTGATATATGAAAAGATGTGCCTTTTCAGGCTCGATTACGTAAGTTGCCCTAATATCGCTCAAGCGCTAACCACAAATCATCGATCAGACTTTTGCATTGTCATCTGACTTCTAATTGTTCGATTTACACCAAATTTGAACTAAACTTACTGATAATTCCTTGTTCTATCGATTGGGAAGCATTTCCGAGCAATTTAAAAAGATAATTTTATGAAACGATGGGCAAACACGATGACATAGTTTTGAACGTTCTGCTTTGTTTACATCACGCACTTCTTTTCTTTTGTTCACTTCTTTTATATATGTATTCATACTCCGGGACGCATGTGCAAATTGCAATCTATTGCATGCACACAACAAACACTCCACAGTGGCGTAAGTCGCTTGAACAATAATGGCCACAGAAAAAACCGAATTACAACCCAGAGGATATGACTACGCATTTCCCATGATCGTACCGATCACAGAATAACACAGATAGTCCCTTTTTGATATCCACTACCTGTCGACAGTGGATATCAAAAAAGGACCATCCGTGTTACAAAAAAACATGGCATGTTACCCCCTTAATATATTACTCCCAATTTCCTTTTATCTTCTATTTCACTCAATTATCTTCTATCTCACTCAATTAACTTCTATTACACTCAAAACAGACTTACATTTCCTTTATCCTAGTGTCCCTTTTGATAGAAACACAAAAGCATTATATTGAAAGTATATATGATTAAATGAAGATTTGGCTTGCCATACATTAATATCAAACATCCTTGACTTTGGTTCAACGATAATACAATCGGATTTAAACATATCATTTATGTTAGAAAATTAAGGGATATTAAGAGAAATTAAAGCCACACACATAGAGCGGTTCTATGTTGACCAAGGTAGGCGCGGTTCACTTGCCTAACACCACCATTCTGAGCGCGGTCCACTTGGCAATTCAGTAACGCGGCCCACTGAGCAGCGCGGTCAATTTGACCATAAATCAGAAGGGGTGCGCCCAAATACCTTTCCGCCAAGCCTGTTTTGCCCAATCGCCGTCACGTCCTAGTTGCTCCGACCAGCCCAGCCAGAAGAAAACAAGGAGGACCAAATGCCGTTTCTCTTAAACTATAGTCACGTCCCAAAGGCGTCACCGAAAATATCCGTCAAAAGTTGTTTTGCAGCTTTCGGACCATGACGGCGATTGGGTGCAGCAAACAAAATACATTTATTTGTAATGATGTTGGGCTAACAACCATCAGTTTCGCGCATTTTGGTCTTTGTCAATAAATAAATAACCTCACTTAGCATGAACAGTTATCTGTATGTGTGCTATACTATAGTAGGGTATATACATCAGTAAGACTTGTCATTACTTTATCTTCGAAACATGGTGTATGCAAAATTCTTACAAGATTTACAAGTCAAAGTCACACTTTTGCGCACACAATCTTAGCCTTCGCGCACTGACCTTTCTTCTTTGCCAAAATATGAAAATTAATATATCGATCATCTAACTTACATATTTGAAGAGAAGAGCTCATTAGCTCAATTTTGAGTTGTCAATGATGTAAATCGGCCAAGAATTGACCGAGCAAAGCCAAATTGAATATTTTTGTAACAAGCTGATACTGACGCACGTGCACATTTTGACGAAATCGGGGTCAATGAGGGCAATTTTCCTAACAATTTATTTATTTTATTCATATAAACCGCTCTATGCCAAAACAATCAATGTTCTATTTATATTACGTATACAAGACAATTTCATAATTATCAGCCAATCCTATGGTTGCGCGAATCCTATGGTTGTTAGCTCTACATATGTGGCTAAGCTTTCAATTTCACCGAATGGTAGAATTGGTGCGTAATCCCTTTAAGGGTTTGCATCAGTGTAGGATGCCCAGAGCCAATTCTGGTCCCGGTGGCCAATTTGGAACTCAAGGTTTTTTTCATAAAGTGACATGTGAATTTGAATATTTTTTAACATTGTTAGGGCTAACAACCATAGGATTCGCGCATTTTGGTCTTTGTCAATCATTATGTTATCCAACAAAACATGGACACTTGAATATATATGTACTATACTGGGGTATATCAATCAGTAACAATTGACATTAATTAATTTTGCAAAATAATGTATGTACCGGGTGATTTTCTGGAAAGATTTGTCACAGGTCACAAGTGCCTTCGGCTGGGAAGTGATGCTGTCCCTCACTGTTGTAGCTATCCCTCACCTGTGCAGCTGTCTCTCAATTGTGCAGCCATCTCTCACCTATGCAGCCATCCCTCACCTATACAGCTATCTCTCACATGTGCAGCTGTCTCTCACTTGTGCAACTACCACGTGTGCAGCTGTCATTCAGTTGTGCAGTTGTCTCTCACCATGTGCAGCTATCTCTCACCATGTGCAGCTATCTCTCGCCATGTGCAGTTATCTCTCACCATGTGCAGCTATCTCTCACCATGTGCAGCTATCTCTCCCCATGTGCAGCTATCTCCCCATGTGCAGCTATCTCTCCCCATGTGCAGCTATCTCTCACCATGTGCAGCTATCTCTCACCATATGCAGCTGTCTCACCATGTGTAGCTGTCTCTCCCACAGCTATCTCTTATTTATACAGCTATCTCTTATTTATGCAGCTATCTCTTATATATGCAGCTATCTCTTATTTATGCAGCTATCTCTTATTTATGCAGCTATCTCTTATTTATGCAGTTATCTCTTATTTATGCAGTTATCTCTTATTTATGCAGCTATCTCTTATTTATGCAGCTATCTCTTATTTATGCAGATATCTCTTATTTATGCAGCTATCTCTTATTTATGCATCTATTTCTGATTTATGCAGCTATCTCTTATTTGTGCAGCTATCTCTCAGTTATGCAGCTATCTCTCAGTTATGCAGCTATCTCTTATGAAAATATCTGCATTTCACCCATATAGACCCCTTTGTACAAAACCTTGCAGGGCCTCAATAAGTAGGTCAATAAATAGGTCAATTTACGGATGGTTGAAAACAAAGCTCTAATACAGAAATACAGGCATATTGGAGGTAATTTTCATTTCTAATGTAATTCTGACAAAAAATAAGTGATAACTGTGCCATTCATAATATGTTAAAAGCGCAACCCTTCACATAAACTTGCAAAACAAAAGTGAAGTGGAGATTAGTTTAGTGTCATTTCCACCAGAGGGCAGGCAACGTGGTGACGGAACAGCGAGATCACACACTCTTATCAGTGGCGAATTTTGTCACGGCCAATACCTCATATAGCAACTTTTTTTTTTTTTTCAAATCTCGTCACCCTTCCTCTCTGATCACGTTCATGCTTTTTTTATATATGTATGTAAACAAGCCATTTCACGGACGTCACAACCAATCCTTCGCGCACCCCTGCAAGGGTTATTGAGGTCAAGCATGCAGGCCTCCCACTCACCATGTACTTTTGTGTATCAACGATGATTGTGGGCCTTGTACTGAACCGATTTTCATCAAATTTGTTTTAAATTAAAATTACATGTCTTTGGCATGCACCCAATAAGTTTCAGCTCTCCAAATAAAGAAATTCATCATAAAATAAGACATTCCTCAGTACATGTTTGGATCCAAAAATGTTTTGACAACACAGAAAGAAGCACATGGTCTGCTCACCTGCCTAACTTTACACAGTCTTCATTCGAAAAAAGTCCTTTATGACATGACTATTAACAATCCAATTGTGTCCATGTAGTATTTATCCATTTTGCTGTGTTGTTTCCAATTGAAATAAATACTTCTGAAACAGATATTTTGAGGAATATTCGATGCCTCACATTCACTGTCCAGGCCAAGATTTACACTGCACTGACCTACATTTTGAACTGGAAGATAAAACAAAAAAAAACCTTGCATTTGAATAAAATCTATAAATATTAGATAAATACATCAGAAAGATATTTTAATTGATTTATTTTTCAAGAAAGTTTGAGAAAATTTCAAGGTAATACTTTTACTTAAAACACCACAAAGACCTTTTTGCATTGACCTTCTGAATCTGCTATCTATAATCAAGTAAGAATCATTTTTCATAATTTGAATTAGAACATGATATATTTAATAACTTTATGAACAGATCAGTTAGTTACTTGCAAGTAGTAAAAAATAGTGTGAAGAATCAAGCTTAATAGATGGAAAGTGGTGAAGTGTAAAAAGAAATGTCACTTGATATAAATTAATGTGATAAATAATTTTTGTGGTGGGGATGAACATCTGGGATTCATAAATTGTTCTTTTTCTTGAAGGTATGAAGCATTGATAATTTGTATGCAGTCGGTATGCATCATTATGGAAAGAAACATCTGGCAATCCAACAGCTTGTAAAGATAGTGCCAGAACCAAAAAATCCAAAAGATTGCCAAGCTCTGGTAATAAAGGACAAAGACACTGGGAATACTTTGGCTTATATTGCTAAAGAGCAGGCTCACAAGCTTTTCCCAATTATTTTGTATCATCTTACAGCTCCCTGTTTTGGAAAAATTAAAAGTGGTGCAGAGATAGTGGATCGTTGACAAGGTCCTGGTCAAAGGATAAGTGTACTCCTGAAATTCCATGACAAAAATTAAACCTTGAAAAAAAAAAACATTTTTGTGAGAAATTAGAGGAATCTTGCTAAAAAGCCTGCCTAAGAATTGGTGTCAGTTTCAGAAATGTTTTACAGTGTAAAAAAGAGAGATACACAAAGCAAAAACATTCCAAGGACATTTTATTATTGTATATAAAAATAGTAATAATGATAATTTATGAGTACAGATCACAGTGCCATTATCTGCATGGACAGTGACAGCAGACAATTTAGTGAACATTTCAAGATTTTATATCACAGTGCATAGAGAGTATTTATATCACAATAATTTACCATATATCTAATAAAATAATAACAAATATAAAGATAAAAATTAGGATTGTTGAGACATTTGATTATAAAATATGAAAAAATATGAAAACAACTTTCATATGTAATTAAAAATTGACTGTACATGTACATATTATTTCAATTATCACCAATTAATATTCACTTATTTTGCATTTTATAGTTGGCACATTTGACAGAACCACTGTCCCTTAACATTCTCTATTTTGGCCAGGTTCTTACTTTCATGGGTGCTCAGACAACCTCTGTGGTATTGGGCATTGCAGTTGATGCATGTTACCCACCACTGTGCATCCGCAAACCCTTTGACTGCACAAACCTCACAGAGGTAGAGAGGCACTGCACAGGAGGAACATTTAAATTTAAAATCTCCACGGAAAACTGACATTTCGGCATTGTGCTGCTCCATGCCAGTCAGGCAGCCATGGCACATTAATTGATGGCATTCCTCACATTGAACCCAAATGCTTAGACTTAAATTGTGACTTATTTATTGGAATATGAGGATTGGCTGACATGGTTGATGATCTGGACATTTGGACTGTTGGGCAGGCTTAAAGAGGAGCAGAAACAGATAATTGATCATTTCCAAAGATTCTTCTTTTGAATTTTCTCCACTCCCCTAAAGCTGCCTCAAAGTCAAAATTGTCAAGATCAACACCCTCAATGCATACCCCATGAGGCAATCGTCCTCTGTGTTCACAATCTGTTTCTCAGTGGAGTGATTATTCATTTTGAACACTGAATGTCCGCTCACAGTCAGATGTGTGGACAGGATGGGCCAACGCAATAGCTGCCAGATTAATCAGGTGTGGGAAGTCTGTCCGATGATGCGACAATACACTGCCAGAGAGATCCCATGATCTCTAAACTGAAGTGGCACACTTTAACAATCTGTTTGCATTTTATCCATTCCTCCAATAAATCTGCTGGTATACACTTTATTATGAGCTGAGATGTGTACATCCTTGAGATCTTTGGATCACCATACCTTGGCTGGGACAAGGGACTGTTTTAATCTCTCAGATCTGTGAGCTCCTTCAGTTCTCAACTTGGCATTTCACTACTGACACATCTAAGTCTTTCTTCTGAACAAATAAGTTAGGTTTCACAGGCTTGTCACTGTGTCGGTAAACATTCTTTGACTTGCTTAGTCAGGCAGATATTGCACCTGTGAAGCTCATCCTCTATACCATGCTTTACATCTCCAGCAGCCTGCTCGGACACTAAGGCAGTCAGTCCTATGTGCACCTCAGTGTCCATTCCAAATATGTGGGTTTTGTCACCGAAAAAGGCCGGTTAATCCCCCTTTTCTACCTGTCATCACTGCTACCCCATTACTTCCTAGGCTATTTACCTTAGGCAAATGTTGCACCTGTGAAACTCATCCTTTACGCCATCGTATGCCATCGTATATGAGTTTAGCAGATCCGCCATGGAGTTTCACATGACATAAGGTTGAGATAATGTTTTAAAGTGACTGGGTTCACCACCCTAATGTGTTCTATGTTGGAGGCTTTCACATTTACCAACAAGTCAATGAGAGACCCATATTTAGCCAGTGGAATGTTTTCTTTGGTCAGCAAAAAACACATTTAAGAGCAATAAATACTGCCATCTTTTCTTGGAGGTTGCTCTGGCTGTTGAGACCTTCATGTTTGCTCTCTCTTGAGGTGCCACCACTGCAGTCATAGTCGCTGATGTTTCATGGTGTTTCAAGGTGGCGGTCCAGAAATTGGTTGATCCAACAATCATGGAATTTTCCTTTTTTTTCTTGAGTGCATGATTCACAGAACATACATGATAATATTTGAGGTGTGATATTTCAAGGTGGGAGTGTGATATTTCAAGGTGGGGGTGTGATATTTCAAATTCAATGGTGGGATATAAGTTGGGAAGGTGTGATCTGTGAGAGGGATCATGACCTCATTGATATTTACCCCATAGATATTTACCTTACAGATAATTACCCCTTAAATATTTATCCCATATGTTATTGAGATGGAATGCATGGAAAACAAACCCTTTTCACAAACTTTATCATGTTAGCACCAGGAACTGGTTTCAATCTCTTCTTTGGTCGCATTTTCACTGATATCAGTTGACGCAGACAGATTTCACAGGTGAAGAAAACTGATTTTCAGTTGAATGAATGAGTGAATGGTTGCTTAGAGGCACATCAACCATTTAAGTCATTTAGTGCTTAAAATTGGTAAAAACATAAACATTTTGAGATTTTCAGTTGAAGCAGACAGAACTCACAGTTTGTTAATCTTATGCAGTGTTTTAAATCCACCAATTTATAATTTTATTCAACACTTCAAGTTTCCACCAAATAAGCATACAAATTGCATACAATTATTTCAGTCTGTTTTGTACCTCATTTTACCTTCAGACATTTACAATATAAAATACATAGTACAATATATTTGATTTAACTTGCAAGCGTATAGTAATTGCACAATTTAAACTGATACAAAATCCTATAAAATGAACTGTGAATCATATCCTCATTATGCTATGCCAAAAAGCATTATAAAGCTGCATTCAGGGCTAAGCCAACTATGACCACTTTGTTGTAGTGAAGGCGAACTTTCTGGCAAGAACCTAATTCTTTTATATAACCAAGCGTTGAGTAATATCAAAAATATAATTTCAAAACTGTGCAATTGCAAATAAATACTAAACCAAATTCCTCCCATAGCATACCCTCCAGAGCAGGACTTATTTATCATATCAGAATGCTACCTCTATAATGCAGAGTACCAAAGAACCTGCATTTACGTACCCATCTAACAGTAAACATATTATACAAAAATTGAGCTGAAGCAAAGAGGTTTTCTAATATAACATTATATACTGTGTAAACTGCCAACCCTGAGCTGAGTGATTCATTTCTCATTGCTCACATACGGCTATATTAACACAAAACAAGCGTCTTAAGTATCAGTAACGTCGCAACAAGTATATCTGTGGACCAGTCACAAGGGACTGTGAATGGTTTTGGAATTTAAATTAATTACATACAAAGATTTTCAACGAGAAGGATTTTAATATATACATATTTTATGCAACCACCGTTCCACAGTGTAACAGCGACGTGAAGCGTCTATCCACAATATTTAATCAGTTTATCAATATATCGTCTCTGAATGGTTGCCAAACAAGGTAGTCTCTTTAGGCAGAAAAAAATGCTTTAAAGAGCACAACCCAACAGGTTCCAGAAACATGAAAATGAAAAATCATTTTCATATTCTTTAAGTAATAAGATATATAATATAACTGTTGTAAAGAATGATGTAAGGAAGTGCTCTGTCTTAATTTCCTTTGAAAATATTAAAAACTAATTTTGATACGACAGAAAATGCAATAATTATTCAAACCTTGGAGGTTGATGATTGGCTTTGTTGATTTGGCTTGAAAAACTAGTCCCTGCTAGTCAACAGAACTGGTCAACATTATTTTCCACCAAAGGGGTTTTACAAAATTGGCTTTCCCTCTGTCCTGTCACTTGAAAGATTCCATCCCAAAATCTATTCAGGATATTTATTTCAAAGAATTCCTTTATAATAGGTTTTGGGATTTACACACATTCCTTCAGTCCACCATTTAGTCATTTTGTGGTAAGTTTTCTCTGGTAAGTTTTTATTTAAAGCCTCACATAAGTTGCACAAATAATCCGTTTGAGACAATTCAAACTTAGATTTCCATTCAAAATACTCATTGTACATTGTATCATTTGAATCTAAGAGATGAAGATAATCAGCTAGAGCCTTGGGGGACGAGAATGATTTCACATCAATATAGCTTTTTTCAGGCAATAACTCTGAATAATTTGGGACACCTAAACCAATAGGAACCATGTTATTAAGAATAGCATTGTTCACCTTATTTGTCATAAAATCATGACAGATACTGTTTTCAAAAGCTAGATAAAACTTGTATATTTTACCTAAAAATTTATAGCAATGTGAATTTTTACATCCAAGTGGGATGCCATGTTTTGGGGGTCCACACCCTCCATATATATCAATTGGAATATATTTTTTAAGTTCATTGACATAATCCATTCTTTTACTCACTGCTCTGCAATTACTCACCACCCAGGCTATTAACTTTGTCTTGTTTTTTGCATAATTAACCTTTGCTGGTGGTTGTTTGCTGACTGGGATAATCTCATTATAGGCAAGGCTGACATCAGAATCTCTTCTGTATGTCATTGTCCAATTGAAAACACCATCAAACCCTTCCACCGGGCTATAGGAAGGACTCTCCTGCAGAGTAAATATCCATCTCTGATGTGAAAACCTATATTTAGGTAACCCACTTGGACGTAGTCCTTCTCTCATATGAACTATAATGGCAGCACTTTGATTAAACATCCTCTTGTCTGTTGCAGTTGCACAATTTGTATGTTTACAAGACTTTAGGAAGAAAGACTGGCCAGTTCCTCTGCCCCAATCTGGTACTCCGAAAAATCCAGTCCAAAACAAAATAGTTTTGACACTATTTGTATTGTTTTGCAATGAAAAATATGCCAGTTGTTTCTTCTCTTGATAGCCAAAGGATTCATTTCGTGCCATATGTTTATTCAATACATATTTTGTTGGAGGTACCGGTAATTCATTTTTTATCTTGTATAATGGTGTTAAAGTTAGAATTAGAAATATAACTGATAAAAATAAGAAAATATTGAAAGTATTTGAACCAACAAGCATATTCCCCATATTGTCGAAATTGTAATATACCTGAAAAGAAAATCAAAATCAATCAGTAATATTCCTGGGAATACATATCTGGTAACAGCTGCGTGATCTATTCTTGTTGATCAAATGGATTTTGTGGACTCTACAATTGGATCAGTGCTACTTTGTTGTCAATTTAACATCACATTGGGGCCCCTCAAAACTTGTCATCTAAAATCATTATAGAAGGATAAACATGTGTTGGAAATTATTTTGTGGTTCATGTTTCATGGTTTGTGTTTCGTAGTTTGTGGTTCGGAGTTTGTGGTTCGTAGTTCGTGTATAAATGAATGATGGTATTTCAGAGCTATAAGTTAAAATGATTATTTCACAGAAGACAAATCTGGATATGCCAGCTGGTAAATATACTGAATATTAACTGTAATATTTCACAGCTGGCGAATGTGGATAAAATGAGATGTAAAATTGCCAGCTGGCAATTGTGCATAAAGTCTATAACCAAAGACATCGTCAAAATAGACTTGAAATCCTTTGATTTTAGCGCCATGCACTGCCCATCCAATTTAAGTCCCGACTCTGTAAGAACTCGACTTCCGGCAATTAACAATCAAAGAATTGCGTACTGTTTAAAACAACTAAAGATGTCAGCCCTGTTTGAAAAAATGTCTTTGTTATTTCTTCATTTATTTTTATTTTATTGAATTTTATTGACAATAGAAGGTCACATAAAACCTATATGTCATGCTAATTAAAATTATGCCAATACTACTTAGGAGTATCTTCTAAATATATACTTTTGATACTCACAGATAATTTCTAATTCAATTAACACGAACAAATGTAAATACAAAAAAGAAAATAGACAATAAAGCACCACTTGATGGCATTCAATTCAATATACGTACATTTTTTAAAGTGCTTTGGCAGAATCATATACAAATCAGACAAGATTGTTTATTCATAATTTTGTGATTCAAGAAATGGATGGGTGTTAATTTTGATAGCTTTCAGAATGATGGGAATTTAGATCAGTCTTAACTGAAAGATTGGTTCTGGATTGTGATTAATGATTAATGAATAAACTTGTATGAGTGGTCTATGTTTGTCAAAGTTGGCATTGTTATCAATAATCATGCTATTTGTAATAAACATTGCTGCGCCCAATCGCCGTCATGGTCCCAAAGCTGTCAATATCCACAACTTTTGACGGAGATTGGGCACGTGACAGCTTTGGGGCGACTATTGACAGTCCCGGGGCCGTCATGGAAATATCCACTGGATAATGACTGACTTTTTACTGCCGTGACATCTAGCGGATGACTATTGACGCCGATTGGGCAAGGGGTCCCAAAGTTGTTAATATCCATCAACTGGTCCCCTATCAATTGAAATAAAGAAAAGTTGGTGTACCAGTCTAATAATATTATCTTTACTCCAGCGGGAGGTAAAAAGAAGAACCTTTTATTTAAACGAAGGAGGGGGGGCGTCTGCCATTGACGTGCATGCACATGGGCACGTCAATAGATCTATAAAACACTAATAATAATAATAATAATAATAATAATAATAAAATTTATATAGCGCTGAATACCAGATAAATCTGTTCATAGCGCTTAATCTATATTTTTTGCATCTAATAATCTATAAGACACTATTGTATTCCTTTTGTTCTCACGAAATCATGAATATTAAAATAATTTCTGTATGTACATGTAGTAGGTCTATAATTATCTTCTGGTTTTATGTACGCAATTACGGCAGTCATTTTCGGAGCCAAAACTTAGTAAAGTCTTCAAAATACTTATATGACTGTCTTCCTCTTATTCTAACGATTACATACATATATAAATCAATTCTGTACATACATTATGAGCAGAGATATGAATATGAAATATTTAAAACTACCATTAACTTCTGGTTGTATGTACATGTACAGTGGCTGTACGCAATCACGGCAGTCATTTTCGGAAAATAATATAATCATATCTGAAAAGTATGCACATCAGAACACCTAGAATTGAATTATTTTTTGCATACATGGAATATATATAAGATATTGACTTTGAAGATGAAATCTTAATATTGGGGTTCACTTTGACTGTATTATTTCAATGAGTGACAGAGGGGGTAAAACAGAATGGTTCCTACGTAAATGTCGATGGGATAGGAGCACCGTCAAATAGTATTTCCGGTTTAATATCTGATGGGGTACCAACAAATATCATTTCCGTCAATTTGAACTTTGAACCTGGATATTTCTTGACATAATTGGATATTTGCCATGACGCCTTTGGGACGTGACGGCGATTGGGCAAAACAAACATAATGAAATACTTGGTCTATAGCACCAGAGAATTATTATAAATCTAAGCATCCTACATATTTTGATTTTACGCATTTTCACATTTCATAATGACACTGAAATATTCCAAATTATTTACATTTGCCAAGTGATCCCATGGTAATTCATTTATGACTACACACATAAGTTCTCTACGTTCTTTTTGATATAAAGTGCATGTCATGATAAAGTGATTTTCATCTTCAACACCACCAGAGGAGCAATATAAACAAGTTCTAAATTCTGGCGGTGTTTTATTTGGTCTGTCATATCTGCCGGTTTCTATTCTTAAGTTATGGGAACTTATTCTGAATCTAAATAGGGATAATGCATGATTCAGATTTTTTACACATGACAAGTATTTTTCCATCATGAATTCAGACTTGAAAAGACAGTATGTCCTCAGTTTTTGATATAATAAGTTATTTCCAATCTTTTCTATGCATTCAGTTCTAAATTTGTTATAAAGTTCTGCTTCTATTATCGTTAAATCTGTGCTGGTATTTAGACATTGCTCCTCCCAGTGGTGTTGTTGATTTACATCATACAGAATATTTCATATGTGGCTGCACCAGTTTATTTGTCCTAGTTCATGCAATTCAAGAAGTGAGTTATATGCTTTTTTCACTATATGGTTATTTTTTAGTTAGAGGATTCTTTTCCAGTATTTAATTGCCTGAAATTTTTGTTTGAGGATAAGGGGAAATCTTCCAGACTCGGCATATATTGCATAATAACTGGAAGATATTTTAACAGGAGATTGCTTTTTAGATAAGATAAATGTATCTTCATCTCGGCATCGTTTCGCCATTGTTTACGAGTTTGCGCAATCAGGTGAAAGTTATGAAGCTCTGGAGGTTTCATTCGTGCCTCGCACTTTACTTTTCACCTTCGCTATATTCGCACTCAGTTCTACTTTGCTGTCATGTGCAAAATAGGAATCTTGCACCATGTAGGAATGATTCCTACATTGCGCAAACATAAGTAGGAATTCCTATCGAGCGCAAATAAGTAGGAATACAAATTTAATGTGGCATAAGAGAAACACACATTACTGAATGTCTGTTATTGACCTGGATTAGTTTGTTGGGCTGTTCATATGTACATATATATGGTCTGTGCACTAATTAATCGAGTTTATGAATGCTAGACGATCCGCCTCACGCTACCAGCGACTCATTACCTCTCCGCCTCACGATCTGTCCGCCTCACTACTTGTGCGCCTCACTGGTTCAGCGACTCTTATTACTTTAACAAGTCCACGGTCACTTATGCTTTAAACTTTAATACTACTATCAAGAATTAACAAATTATGCGATTATATATTCAATTAATCAGTATTAGCTCTTAAACAAGGTTAGTTTTCACTCATCAATTGACGTTGTACGAGTAGAATGAAAAGTCATTGAGACAAACGATCTCTGTCAAATCTGTTATTGTCAGAAACAGCCTGATAAATAATAACATTGAAATGTTACTTTACAGTTTAGTTTAGATAGAATAATTAATATTTCAAAGATAAGCCAGGCTACAGCTCAGCTGCAACCAGGCTACAACCCAGCTGAGGTCATACAAGCTTAGTGTTCTCCAATCACCCATCGGCAAAGCCCAGATAGGTGATCTGGAGAGGTCTGAGATTTTTGCTTTTTGGTTTTAATCTCGTTTAGATGTGATTTTTTAAATACCCAACTGTTTAAGTGATAATTCATATTTTACGTATGATTATGTCTAAAATCTCACAAAAAAGCTTGATTATTTTTTGGATAACATTAAATAAAGAAAATATAAATACTTGATAATAATCGCCAGCTGCAAAAATTGAATCAAACCCGTTTTAACGGCAGTTGAAACGGGTTCAATTTTGACGTTTAAACGGGTTTACCACAGTTTTTATAGCTGGCGATTTTTTACTTCACTAGAGCTCAATCAACTCCACCAAACTTTTCTTTGGTTGGAGTTGGTAGAGATCATGGACGTTCGACAAACCCCTCCAGATCACCTATCTGTAGTGTTCTCCAATCACCCATCGGCAAAGCCCAGATAGGTGATCTGGAGGGGTTTGTCGAACGTCCATGGTCTCTACCAACTCCAACCAAAGAAAAGTTTGGTGGAGTTGATTGAGCTCTAGTGAAGTAAAAATTCGCCAGGTGCAAAAACTTTGGTAAACCCGTTTAAACGTCAAAATTTAACCCGTTTCAACTGCCGTTAAAACGGGTTTGATTCAATTTTTGCAGCTGGCGATTATTATCAAGTATTTATATTTTCTTTATTTAATGTTATCCAAAAAATAATCAAGCTTTTTTGTGAGATTTTAGACATAATCATACATAAAATATGAATTATCACTTAAACAGTTGGGTATTTAAAAAATCACATCTGAACGAGATTAAAACCAAAAAGCAAAAATCTCAGACCTCTCCAGATCACCTATCTGGGCTTTGCCGATGGGTGATTGGAGAACACTAACCTATCTGGGCTTTGCCGATGGGTGATTGGAGAACACTAATACAAGCTGCAGCCCTTTTGGGTACACATTTTCTCAGAAGATGTATTTAATTAAAATAGTTTCAATAATTAAAATAGTTTCACACCCACATTGTCTTTGATAATAATAATAATAATAATAATAATAATAATAATAATAATAATAATAATAATAATAATAATAATAATAATAATAATAATAATAATAATAATAATAATAATAATAATAATAATAATAATAATAATAATAAAAAATTATAAGAATGCCCCTTAAAATTAAAAATTGTAATACAATTGATAGCTTTAAAAGACAACTAAAGACTCACTTATACAGAGAACATTATCTTCGAAAGCTCCATGAGCAGACCTAGCTAGTCTGAAATAGCGCTATAGAAATTCTTTCTTCTTATTATTATTATTATTTGTACAAGCCACCATGTGTTATTCCTACAATGTGCAACTTAAGCAAACAATTTTTTTTTAGATAAACTGTTCCCCTTAACATTAACAACTCTCAAATGTCTCTTGCATGAAATTACCAAAGAATTTTTTTGGGGGTCATATTTCATTTACACATATTGCATCTAGTTATAATGTTTTATTTTTATTTAAAAAATTGTCTCTAGATTTAGTTATTTTAACCCCTAAGATACTGCCAATAACAATGATAATATCTTTTGAGCTTTGAATGATTTTTTTAATTATTCATAGCAGTGTTTCGTCCTGATATAGGTTAATGGCCCATACAGTCTACCCAGGACTCATCAGTTAGGGATAGACCATGAACTTGAGCCAACTCAACAAAACTTTGTTAGTAATTTAAAAAAACAATAAAAATAAATCTATCCTCATTCAAATAAAATTCATACAGATTAATTAATATAACAACAATAACCATAACTTAAAATAAGCATACCTTGTTAAAGAAATGTGTTCATAGAAAAACCTCTCCACAGCCGGATTCAATACATCCCTTATCATCACCAGCTCATATGGACTGGTGTACATCATGTATCACTCATCATCACCAGCCAGTTTATACTGTTGGTCAACATGCAAATCTCTGCATTTCAAACTATTCCCATATTCAACTTCAAAATAGACTTGAAATCCACTGTTTTCAGAAATATAATACACTGCCCATCCAAAGTAAGTCACGACTTCAGTGGAACTCATTCTCCGGCAACAGGGTTTAAAGGAACCATGTTCCCATTCATTCAACATTGGATGTCAGGCTTGTCAGGAAAATCTTTTTTGGTTTCTCTTCATCTCAGCATCATTTCGCCATTGCTTACAAGTTTGTGAAATCACAATCTGTGACAGATATTTGGCTTCATTTTGCTCATTCTTTAGCTGCTGGTATGTGTTATTCTTACACTGCAACTTGAGCAATATGTTATTCCTACATCGTGCAACTTGAGAAATGATTGACAGCTCACCTTACAAGTTGATCGGCAAACGTAGCAAATATTGAAACAAGCTAAACTAAAAAGGGGTCAGGAATTTCATAATCTACTGAGCAAATATCGTTTTTAAATAAGATTATCAATGTTGTTACTATTTTTGAAAAGGATGTGGATTTCATGCAATCAATTTGTGGCTGAAAACTAACCTTGTTCACCATCAGATACTGATAATGACATAAATTGCTAATTCCTGAGTTAAATGAAACCAGTTAAATTAGTTTGAAAAGTAGCTGACTGTGGACGAATGGCCAGTGAGGAGCATCAGTTTTCATAGTGAGGTGGACAGGTATTGAATCGCTGGTAGCGTGAGGCGGACAGTCTGGCATTCGTTTCTATGATCTGTACAACTGGATGTGTTTCAATAAAATTATATTATAGAGTTCATGCAGAGTTCATGTTATTATACAAAATACTGTCTTGCGCCCGGTAAGAATCACGGCCAAGTAGGAATTCCTACCGAGCGCAGGTGCGCTCGGTAGGAATTCCTACTTTGCGCAAATAAGTAGGAATTATCTTTTTAGAGATTTTAAGTTTAAAAATCTGCTGAAGATGTTTTGATGGGATAAATACAGCTTACCTGTTTTGCTTCCCTTGTCTTCCTCCACTGTCAATCACGCACTGGAGCCATTTCCGGAAGTAGTCAACAATACACAGGCAGGTTCAACTCAGTGTTACTTTCACAGGTAAACACTGATAAAATCGGCGAGAATGACTCGATTTGCATCAATTTTTTTTAAAAACATATCTACATTTCATAAAGAATTCGAATACATGTCATATGAAGCTGTATTCTGAAGAAGAGCTCAGTAAAACATCGTTATTCGTATATCGCGAGTGAACTGTCAAACTCTTATTGTTTCACAGTGCTGCACACCATCACTGCTGGTCTGTGAACATGTCAGGTGAGATTAACACTCACATTCACACTTTTTTTGGTTATATTGTTCACATTTGTTGGTTTGGGTTAGAAATATTTAAAAATTATCATGATTTGGGACAGGAAACTGTTCATCTTACATTTCAATGCAAAACAGTGACAATATAACAAATCTACAGGGCACCCAAAATGTCAGTTTTCTTAAAGATGATGCAATCATAAATGATTATTATCAACAATGTATGATAATGGCTTGTTATATTGTTCACATTTGTTGGTTTCGGTCAGAAATATAAAAAAATTATCATGATTTGGGACAGGAAACTGTGCATCTTACATTTCAATACAAAACAGTGACAATGAACAATATAAGAAATCTACAGGGCATCCATAATGTCAGTTTTATCAAAGATAATGCAATCATAAATGATATTTATCAACTATGAATGATAACGGATAGTAATATTATTCACATTTGTTGGTTTCGGTCAGAAATATTTAATAATTTTCATGATTTGGGACAGGAAGCTGTTCATGTCAGATTTCAATATAAAACAGTAAGAATGTATGAAACCTGCAGGGCATCCAAGATATCCGTTTTCTCAAAGATAATGCAATCATAAATGATAATTAGCAAGAATGGATGATAACGGCATGTAATATTACTCATATTCGTTGGTTTTGGTCAGAAATATTTATAACGGATAGTCATATTATTCACATTTGTTGGTTTCGGTCAGAAATATTTAATAATTTTCATGATTTGGGACAGGAAACTGTTCATGTCAGATTTCAATATAAAACAGTAAGAATGTATGAAACCTGCAGGGCATCCAAGATATCCGTTTTCTCAAAGATAATGCAATCATAAATGATATTTATCAACTATGAATGATAACGGATAGTAATATTATTCACATTTGTTGGTTTCGGTCAGAAATATTTAATAATTTTCATGATTTGGGACAGGAAACTGTTCATGTCAGATTTCAATATAAAACAGTAAGAATGTATGAAACCTGCAGGGCATCCAAGATATCAGTTTTATCAAAGATAATGCAATCATAAATGATATTTATCAACTATGAATGATAACGGATAGTAATATTATTCACATTTGTTGGTTTCGGTCAGAAATATTTAATAATTTTCATGATTTGGGACAGGAAGCTGTTCATGTCAGATTTCAATATAAAACAGTAAGAATGTATGAAACCTGCAGGGCATCCAAGATATCCGTTTTCTCAAAGATAATGCAATCATAAATGATAATTAGCAAGAATGGATGATAACGGCATGTAATATTACTCATATTCGTTGGTTTTGGTCAGAAATATTTATAACGGATAGTCATATTATTCACATTTGTTGGTTTCGGTCAGAAATATTTAATAATTTTCATGATTTGGGACAGGAAACTGTTCATGTCAGATTTCAATATAAAACAGTAAGAATGTATGAAACCTGCAGGGCATCCAAGATATCCGTTTTCTCAAAGATAATGCAATCATAAATGATATTTATCAACTATGAATGATAACGGATAGTAATATTATTCACATTTGTTGGTTTCGGTCAGAAATATTTAATAATTTTCATGATTTGGGACAGGAAACTGTTCATGTCAGATTTCAATATAAAACAGTAAGAATGTATGAAACCTGCAGGGCATCCAAGATATCAGTTTTATCAAAGATAATGCAATCATAAATGATATTTATCAACTATGAATGATAACGGATAGTAATATTATTCACATTTGTTGGTTTCGGTCAGAAATATTTAATAATTTTCATGATTTGGGACAGGAAACTGTTCATGTCAGATTTCAATATAAAACAGTAAGAATGTATGAAACCTGCAGGGCATCCAAGATATCCGTTTTCTCAAAGATAATGCAATCATAAATGATAATTAGCAAGAATGGATGATAACGGCATGTAATATTACTCATATTCGTTGGTTTCGGTCAGAAATAATTATTAATTTTCATAATTTGGGGCAAGAATCTGTTCATCTTACATTTCAATATAAAACAGTGACAATATATGAAATCTACAGGGCATCCATAATGTCAGTTTTCTCAAAGATAATTCAATCATAAATGATAATTATCAACAATGAATGATAACGGCTTGTTATATTGTTTTTCGGTCAGAAATATTAAAAAATTATCATGTTTTGGGACAGGAAACTGTGCATCTTACATTTCTATACAAAACAGTGACAATATAAGAAATCTACAGGGCACCCAAAATGTCAGTTTTCTCAAAGATAATGCAATCATAAATGATAATTATCAACAATGAATGATAACAGCTTATTATATTGTTCACATTTGTTGGTTTCGGTTTTGGTTTGATGTATTTAAGTTTAAATTAAGTTTACTATTGCATTCCTTTGTATTTCTTGCAATAATTTTATTGACTTTTAAGATATATTGATAAGACATTATGATTTCCTAATTAGGATTTCAATTTGTTTTCATCTGGTTTATTTTAATCTATGGTTATTGCTATTTTACTTCAATAAGGATACTTCAATAAGGATAAATTTAATTTATTGCTCTTTATATTACTAACAAAGTTTTGTTGAGTTGGCTCAAGTTCATGGTCTATCCCTAACTGATGAGTCCTGGGTAGACTGTATGGGCCATTAACCTGTATCAGGACGAAACACTGTCAATATCTCGCAATAAATAAGATCTACCTTTGAAAATGTCTGTCAATTAAATATAACCAGTCAAGATCCCATTTCCAGTGCAGTTATATAATACCATTTTTATTGGCAGTGTCTTAGGGATAAGTAAATATAAGGATAATTCTCTCCATATAGGAATCTATTTTTTATTAATTTTATTGTATACTCTTTTCACAGTATACACATCTATACAACTATTAGTTAACACTGTAATTTTATTATTGCTTTGTTTGAATTGCTCATCCTGGAGGATTTGGTGGTCCTGAAAAGGACCTTGTATGTGAGATGTCTCAGAGCTTTTACTTCACATATCTCAGTGGGACATGACAGAAGAGGTTGCGAATGCGCTTGGCCATGAGCCGTTTCCCTTCAGCGTTGAGATGGATCAAGTCCTCTTTTCCTTCAGCTGTTTTCATGACATAGAGGTCGGTGTTAGGCTGTGCACATCTGATGAAATGATCGTGCAAGTTGAAGAACTGAAGTCCTAACATCTCCTTGAGGCCTGCATTGAAACCGAGCACCTTTTGTCGCTGTTCCTCTATGTGAAAGTCCTTGGGTCTGGGAATGACACTCATGACAACCATGTGAGGTATACAACAGCCATTCTGAAGACACTGGTCGACTGCTGTATCTAGTAGATGCACCATCTCTTCTATCAGCTCTGGCACTTGTTTATTCCGGATATGGCTTTCTCCTAGCTCAGGACGGGAACCATCAATCGTGTTGGTCCCCACCATCCACAGCACCAATCTGGAACCAGCAACCCAAACTTTGTAAGGATCATCATCATCTAGGGTCAGTAGCTTTGTAAGGGTCTTGATAGTGGTACCACCTCTGGCTTGAATATAGACATCCTGTAGGGGCAGGTCCCTGCAGATGGAGTCCGAGATGATAGTGATGGGAACATCTTGAAGACGGCGAGGAACTGGAAGAGCTGCCATGATTAATGTAGAGGTGTGAGCTGTCAGGTGTAGTTGTAGAAACTGAATCTGCCTTAAAAGTGCAGAGGTTTTATAGGCCAGATTATAGGGGCAGCCAATAGAAATCCGCTAATAAGGTGTTAAAAATCACAGCATCCAAGGTGTGAATCATAAACCACCAATAAAAATTTAGTTAGCCAGTGAAAGGCAGCCAATTAAAAATTGCCATAATTTCACACCTCCATTAATAATCCAGTTATGTGTGAAACTTCATCAAGGAAACATGGTACAGCTCCAAACAAACTGCTATTCTCAATGTCAATGACTGTTGTAAACAAGTTGAGTAAATAGTTAAAAAGAAATCTTCCAAAATTTAATCTTTCCATTGCTATGATTATGATTATAGTAAAATATCAAATTATATTGACTATGCCAGGTTAGATGTGTTTTCAGGGGACCAAATCCTATCTATCTTGTGACTATCATGGAGAATAGTAAAAAAAAAATATTTAAAATTTTACATAAATTGAACACCCAAATTATCAGTTTTCTAAAATGTTTATGAGTGGCAGACGTTCATGCTTAAAGAGGAAGGACACCTTATACAGTAAAAAAAATATTACAGTAAACATGTTGTGAAATATATCCAAAAATAAATGTATCAGTATCAGGCCAGGGTTTTGAAATGGGGATTCAGATGGTCTTCAACAAAATGAAAAATACTAAACAGATTAGTTGGAATATATATTTTATTAACTAAAGAAAATGTATTTCCCCACTGCTCACACAAAAGCAATTTATTACATTGAGTCTATTTCATTATCCCTTTGGTAATTATATTTTCTCTTTGGTAATTATGCATTCCAATTTGCACATATTTGATACTTTGTGTTTGTCATAAACTATATCACTAAATGTCCAAGAAATATTGGAACCCTGGATAATTTAACATATTTTTTATCTGAAAAGGCAAAGTTACTGATCTGTAAAATTGATTGTCTTTAAATTTTAATATACATCTCAGATATGCACACAAAAAACCTTCCAACAAATAAAATAAATACATCATCACAGCAGAGACACATTGGACATCACATCATACTGCACACATATCATACTGCACACACATCATACTGCACACACATCATACTGCACACACATCATACTGCACACACATCATACTGCACACACATCATACTGCACACACATCATACTGCACACACATCATACTGCACACACATCATACTGCACACACATCATACTGCACACACATCATACTGCAAATAATGACTAAATAATTATAATCTTGATGTTTTGACCATTATCCCAAGCAATGTCCATCTGTCCCAAATAGTGACAATCATGATATCTGTCCCAAATAACAACAATCATATCTGTCCCAAGTAGTGACATTCTTGAAATCTGTCCCAAATAGTGACATTCTTAATATCTGTCCCAAATAGTGACAATCATGATATCTGTCCCAAATAACAACAATCATATCTGTCCCAAAGTAGTGACATTCTTGAAATCTGTCCCAAATAACAACTCTAAATATTTGATGTTTTTGACCATTATCCCAAGCAATGTCCATCTGTCCCAAATAGTGACAATTTTGATATCTGTCCCAAGTAGTGACAATCTTGATATCTGTCCCAAATAGTGACATTCTTGATATCTGTCCCAAATAATGACTCTAAATACTTATAATCTTGATGTTTTGACCATGATCCCAAACAATGTCCATCTGTCCCAAATAATGACAATATTGATATCTGTAATAAATATTGACTATCAAGATATTTGAAACTTTATCGGCAGAGCCCAAACAACATTCATGACAAATACTGACAATCTTGATATTTTGACCATCATCCCAAGCACCGTCCACTTGTCCCAAATAGTGAAATCTTGATATTTGTATTTTACAAGCTTAGCCCAAATGTCCACCTGTTAAATTGATTTTGACTGGTTCATCCATGCAGTGATGTTCTTTCCACCATGAAACAGAAAGATGTACACAGATGTTTGCTTTTAATATAACAGACATTCTGAGGCATCTAATTCTGGTGCCGGTGGTTCTCTTCTCTTCTCTGGAATGAATGACATTGATAAATTCCTTCAAGCATTATGAAACACTGTTTGAAATATTCTTGTTTACATTATGATCAGACCATTAATATACGAATGACTTCTGCCTTTCCTTTTTTTTCTTTAACATTGCCCATATCCCTACATTGCCCAAATCCTATGGTACATGCTAACCAGATCTAAGAGAGGGCTAGGATCACCTGTGGGTGTTATTCCTACATTGTGCAGCTTGCACAATGTAGGAATCCACCAAGTGAGAGGTATCAGGTCTCATTTTGGCCATTTCTATATGATGGTGGGTGCTATTCCTACATTGTGCAACTTGCACAATGTAGGAATCCACCAAGTGAGAGGTATCAGGTCTCATTTTGGCCATTTCTATATGATGGTGGGTGCTATTCCTACATTGTGCAGCTTGCACAATGTAGGAATCCACCAAGTGAGAGGTATCAGGTCTCATTTTGGCCATTTCTATATGATGGTGGGTGCTATTCCTACATTGTGCAGCTTGCACAATGTAGGAATCCACCAAGTGAGAGGTATCAGGTCTCATTTTGGCCATTTCTATATGATGGTGGGTGCTATTCCTACATTGTGCAGCTTGCACAATGTAGGAATCCATCAAGTGAGAGGTATCAGGTCTCATTTTGGCCATTTCTATATGATGGTGGGTGCTATTCCTACATTGTGCAGCTTGCACAATGTAGGAATCCACCAAGTGAGAGGTATCAGGTCTCATTTTGGCCATTTCTATATGATGGTGGGTGCTATTCCTACATTGTGCAGCTTGCACAATGTAGGAATCCACCAAGTGAGAGGTATCAGGTCTCATTTTGGCCATTTCTATATGATGGTGGGTGCTATTCCTACATTGTGCAGCTTGCACAATGTAGGAATCCACCAAGTGAGAGGTATCAGGTCTCATTTTGGCCATTTCTATATGATGGTGGGTGCTATTCCTACATTGTGCAGCTTGCACAATGTAGGAATCCATCAAGTGAGAGGTATCAGGTCTCATTTTGGCCATTTCTATATGATGGTGGGTGCTATTCCTACATTGTGCAGCTTGCA